>OY728147.1:1583226704-1585626704 GCA_963277665.1 Viscum album
AGAATAAAGTTTTTGATTCACAAATAAAGGTAATTTTAATACAATATGGTGTAATTGAATGTCAGTATGTTATTAAAATCAAATATTTTTAAAATTAATTTCTGTGTATAGATGTTTTTACACTTTATAGTTGTGGATGTGCTAGCATGAAAGTGGACATTGAAATATATGGGAAAGAAATGGAAAGAATTTAAATAGATATTATGGGGTGATGTTAAAGATAATTCATTGAGAGCCCAATAGATGTATGAAAAGGTACCCAATGGGGTACCTAGAGAGCAATGAATTTTTTTATTGACAGACATCGTGATGAGAAGCACATGATATTTAAATATATATTATTATATTAATCTCAATTTAAATTTATAAATTTATATAAAAAGGATATGAAATTGCATACATTACTATTAAATTAAAATTTATTTATTTCAGGATATTTCAAGGAAGAATGCATCAAGTTGGGCTAAGAAAATCACCTCTCACACTATGATGTCAAAGAGTTTTTTTAGAAGCCGATCGAATCTGGTAATATTTTCATTAGTTTAAATATTTATAAGACAATATTATTTGTTTAATATATTAAATTTTTTGATTTATCTTTTTTTAATGTAGTCACAAAGTTTAAGGCACCAAGCATTCCGAACAAAAGTGTGGTTGGATGTTCATAAAAAATCTAATGGGAGTTTTATTAATGAGATTGACAAATAAGTTAGGGTATGAATTCACTTTTCATTATAACAACTTATTATCAATTGTTACTATGTTAATATATATTGCTTATAATATGGATGATATTTTATTTATAGGTAAAAATTAAAGAACTATGGGATTCCAATCCCGCGTAGTCCTACTCTGTCCTAGGGTGACCCAGTTGGTAAAGTGCTTGGGAAAGAGCATCCTGGTCGAGCGCACGGGATGGGTTTGGGACCCTTACTATATGAGGTATTTAAAAGGACATCGAGGATTAAAGTTGTATATACTCCTAGTTGTAGTTGAGATGATCAGAGAGATTATGTTTCTATGAAAAACACAATTTAGGAATAGGGGGCTCAGATATCTGCTTTGTAGAAAGACTTGGTCAATTTATATCATAAGACAATCAGATCTTCCCTAGGTGATATTGCATTGATGACAAGTGGTGAGTAGGTAAATCAAACAATATCAAAATCATTTAATTTGAAAACATTTATTGGTTTTAAGTTTAAATATAAATATAAAACATTATTTAATTTTCAATATAATTGTCTTACATGTGCCGGTAACAGGAATTAGAGATGGAGGTGGAGAGGGTGAAAAGTAATGTTCATCATCGGACAGTGATTAGTGGTCTTGTTTATATGTTGGAAAAAATGGAAATAGAGGGTTTGTTCATGTATCATGTATCATGTATCACATGTGGCATATAGTATTCAACTAACATTTTCATGATTCCCCATGTTTGATAAAGGCATTGTAATTTGATATGGCTTGATGATTTAGTAAGGTAGTGAGTATAGAATTGGTGAAGTATGAAGTTGGTAGAGTATGAAGTAATCTATGTTCCATATGGAAGATTTATATATTTAATAGTTTCATTTGAGTTATGTTAGGATGTGTATATTAGTATTTTTTACTAACTGTTTTTTTTGTTTATTTGATTCATTTTATTCACGTTGGAGACATAAGCCCCACAACCATGCCATTCAAGGATTCCCCCTACAAATGTTGGGTTGACCATTGACCACATTAAAAATATGAGAATGATCAATTTTCACAAGATATCCTTTGAGGTGTGTGCCATAGATGGTAGGAAAGCCTATTTTGTCCATGCGCCATCATTCTAGGGGAGAATAATACTTGGAGGATGATGGAGATCCAAATTGGGAACTACACCACTATGTGCTTAAGAACATTGAGTAAGCATATATATAGGACATATTCAACCCCATTATCAAAAGTAAGGCCCTGATGTTAGTCATTGTTTGGATGTGACTAAGATATTAGATTTGGAATCTCTTTGTATCCCATGAAACTTAGAATCCGGCCATATATAGTTTTGAAATTTAGTGTAGTATATGACCATCATTAGAATAGAAAGTCCTATTAGGAAAGGGCTAGAATATCATGTTTGTTACATACTAGTCCAAGATGGTCAATGTTAGGATAGGTTGTTTAAATTCTTATAGATCATAAGTTCATGCTATGTAGTTTGAAGGATTACAGCTCAGACATTGGTTGTATACAATTTAAAGTCTTAGATTTAGATCTATGAAACATTATTAACTGTGAGAAAATAATCTTAAAGTCCATAGGGGAAAAAATGTAGTTTCACCAATTTTTAAGGGGTGCACATTTTGGCTGCACGGTTTTCCAAACCTTGTACAAAGCATGAATCTCCCACTACTTAAGATACACATCCCACATATTATGTTAAAACTGTTATGTAAGCTGTGTGATAACTGTGACTTTGGAACTATCTCATCCACAAACCCTAAATGGGTTGGGCACACAATTTGGCAAAAAAGTGTAGAGATCATGCACACACCTCTGCAATAAACTGCAAAGTTCTTGCATGGTCGTGTGACCATGGGGTCATGGTTTGATAAACTGTGTGAAAAAATATTAAGTCATATATGATTTCTAGGAATTTTTTCATGTTATTTAAAAACCATGAACTTCATCAAAATTGGTTTCATGGTTTCATGACATTTTTAGTAATAACCATGCTCCAGCAGTGCGACTAAGGCTATCTCACCAAAAAATGAGATTTCAAATTATGATGCTCTCAAAACTCATCAGACTTCCAAGACACCTCTCAAGCCTCAAAAAATATATAAAAATAAAAATTTTATGTTTTCCAATTGTTATAATTTAATTTTGAAGCTTAATTTTATATTTACCATATACACTAAACAGAAAACCTAAATTAATTTGAAAATTTCAACCCTTCCAAAAGACGTGATCTTATAACCTTACCACCTTAGAAATTATCATCACCAAGAATCCCTAGAGGAAATTATAAACAAGAACTAACCTACATGGGTTGGTAATTCCAAATAAAAATTCCAAATTTCATTTTCAGCCTCTCAAAGTTCCTTTAAATAAAACATAGATTATACGACCCATGCATTGATTAAACATGAGAAAATTTTTGTAGACAACAACAAAATCACTAAGACAGTTCATAAAAAATCCCATATATACGGAGAAACGATCATGTAATCATCCTATTATCAACTAGCATATAGATATAACCATAATAAATTTTAATTTTTAAGGGTCAATTATGAGTTGAAGTACTCCCACTATCACAATTTTTTATTTATGCAAGACCTCGATGTCCTAATGATGCTTACGACACATTTATTATGTTACTTAAGAGGATATTACCCCTGGTACTCAATTTTTTTTGAAATGGTCGAAATTCAATTGACCAAGATCATACTGTTTACACTATATTTTCCTTTAAAATCTCTCAAAGACCATTAAAATGCACCTATCTCAACCCACCATGTGCCTGAAGTGTTTCCTCACTGACCACATACTACTTTTAGAAATAACTCATATTGAACTGATTTTGGTTGATTATTTTTAGAGAACACTCGAATTTAATAGTCTAAATATCTAAATCTATATTCTAACACCTTTTATCCAAGGTACCCTAATATCTCTTTGAGCATGCTCACCACTGATTATAACCAACTTCTGGTGACGCCTCTTGATCTACCAAATCTTACTCGTTTATGTCACCATTCCAAAAAAATATTTTAGTGAATTCTCGATCCAACACACCTAGATAATCAAAAGGTATCCCAAGCCTAATGCCTATACTCAAGCTTCTCCCAAGTATGTATTTTAACCAGTACCTAGCATTCACCATGGAATAAAATAGTACCCAGTTCTAGTTATCAAGAAACTCAAAAACTAAAAAAACCATCCAACGACTGGTCTAACACTCACATGAGTGTTACACTTCAATATATGAAATTTTTAATCCATATCTTAAGGCTTTCTATAAATCAATCCTTGTGTAAACCTCCCATGGCTTTGTTCCATCTGAACAAAAAGTCATTGGTTTTAATTATTTATCTTGGTATATATACTCTCTCCCAACATACTTAGGATGGTGTCAATATATTGGGAATGGATGAATCTAGAATAAGAGTACACAAATTTTCTAAACATCACCCATTCCCGGACCACAAATAAAAACATCCTGACATTTTTGAAAAATTATATTGATAAGTCTGTTTAGATCTTACAATACATGCTCCATCACAACATGTTATACCTGCTTTGAACCAACCCTTGATACCACATCTATTGATTATGTGTGACTAGGTCCAATAATGGGTCAACCATCTCAGAACACCCTAAAACCCTAATTTTACTTGTATGGTATATCTTTAAAGGGTTACACACAAAAAAGTTCACATCATATTTAACATGATGCATAGATGGAAGGCTCATCTCCCCTTCAAAATTTGATCACCAAAGCATCAATCAATCCACTATGGACTTACTTATTTAAGAGATTCCCTTCTTAATAGTTTGTGTTTTAATTAAGGTATTGATCACATAGCCTTAGATCCCAATGATACCATGTTATTTCATGCATAACCAACAAATTTCAACAATGAATCTCATCATTCATCAATGGTTGGGTAATCAACCAACCACCTTTCCATCGTGTTTCCATGAATTCATAGACACACTACTGATCAATAAAACTCATGGATCACTTATTTATCTCGATCAAGAATATATCATCCAGAATTAGTTTAAACTCAAACCTGTGTTTTAAAATTCATCGTCATGTTTGAGATATGAAATATTGAATATACCAACTCATCGACTTCAAGAAGTCATTCTGAAAATTTCCAATTGGTCCATTACAGTTGCGTCCCTATACATGAAAGGAAATCATTTCCATAATACTCATCATTCTCCCCACCTTAGGAATTTCTTAGGAAATTTTTTATTGAAATAAGAAACTTTCCATGGAACATGCTACATCCACTACTGAATGTGGTTCCAAAACCAAGATAACACGCTGATATAAATCATCAACCTGAATTGAAAAAAAAAATCCTATTACAAGTGTTATAGTATAAGTTTTCTAGTAGATTCATGCGTGATGCTCTTACCAAGTCATGTTTAAGAACTTCATCTGTATCAAACATAAATTCTAAACTAAAACTAATCAGTATTGTTTTCAGACCCAATTCTTTTTACAATGTTATCCTGATTACTGTGTTAAATCATCATTATTAGGATGACTTAGGGATACATCTCATAAGTTTGTGTTATGTAATTTGAATTCTTATATCTTAGACTTTGGTTCTATATAGTTTAAAGTCTTAGATTTATATCTATGAAACATTGTTAGATAGTTGAGATGCTATTATTTAGATTATTCTATTATATTTTCTCTGTACATGGTTTTTTATGAAACATTGTTAGATTGTTGACTACTATACATTGTTAGATGGTTTAGATTATTCTATTATATGTTATTTTCACATGGTTTTTTTCTTAGGTACTGTTATTGGGGCTACAGAATCTGCTGTATTTTTTTACTTGTAAATCTTCATTTAGCGGTGGTTTAAACCGCCACAAACAAAATGGACCATATTTAGCAGCGGTTTAAACCACCACTATAGTTTGATATTCTCTTATCGGCGATAGTTAAAACCACCGCTAAATAAATGTTCATTATTTTTTAGAGGCAATTATGGTGGTTTTAGCGGTGGTTTTAATGTAAAAAAATGAAAAAAAATTAGAGGGGGTTTAAACCGCCGCTAAATACACACTTTTTTTCACATGAAACTACTACTAAAACCACCCAAACCACTGTTAAATATGCTTACTACGACACTTCCCATAAACCACCACTAAATTGAAGAAACTGCTGCATATTGGATACTGTCACCCAATTTAGCAGTGGTTTTATGAAACCATCATAGAATCATATGGCAGTGGTTTAAACCGCCTCTATATTAAAAAAACCACCGCTATGAGGCACTTTTCTTGTATTGTATTTTAATGCCTTAATCAATAAAAATGGCTCCACAATGAATCATATTTGAGTAGGAGATGATATAATTTCAAAATATGACCATATAATAGGATTTATATAAGTTTTTATGTTATTTAACACTTATTATTTTAGTTTTAACCCTTTTAACCCCTTTTAACTCTTACCGGGGTAACTGCCTTTTTTACCAAAGTTACTATTCATAATGACTGGAAATTAAAGCGGACTCATTAAAAAAGCTAGAAATGATAATTCAAAATTTTGTATTAAATTTTATCAAATTTAATTTATTTAATTTTCATAAATTAATTTAAAAACAAACCCATAAAACATGATGAAAAATGGTTTTTCAGAAAAATGCCCTTTTAAGTATAAAAATGATTTCATTGAAAAAGAAGGTATAATATTGATTCTAATGAAATTAATTGGATTACATTAAATAATAGGATACATATTTGTCTTTAAATATAAATAAAATCTTAAATGATCCTTTTATATACTTTATTTAGAGAAAATAATTAAAAATAGTTTTTATTTGAACAAAAACATTATTTAGATTTCCAAAATGTTAAGCATATATTTCTTAGTTAAAAATTATATTGATTATGTATTGTATTACTTATTTAATATATATTTTGTCTATAAAAATGGTTTCATAATATTTTAAATTATTATTATATCATTATAATGTCTTGAAATTGATATTTTCTGTAAAATTGGGAATTTTCACTATTCACCCAAAAATAAATTGTTTTTAAAAAGTCTCAAATATTCATTCTAAGATAATTTTGACAAACTAAATTAAAAAATGGAATTAATTTCATAAAAATGAAATTATAAAAATTTCTAATTTACCTATTAATCACATTCTTAAATAAATCCATGTGAATTCTGCTATTGTTTCTATAAAAATAAAAGATTACTATAATTGAAGATTATGTGTTACACCTACATCTAGGTTCCTAGATACTAAATCTTCTATATCCCTCCAAGTATCCAAAAAATTCTAAAAAACACCCTTTATGACTTTTAACTCTATGATATATCCACAACATTCCCTTTCCTCGAGGTATAGGAGATCTTGAAGCCGTAGTCTTGGATAAACTCCATCCACCTATTTTTACATGTATTTAGGCCCCGTTGAGAGAAAATAGATCTCAAACTATTATGATTGGTGATAAAAAAATCATTATCTGATGAGGTAATGTCACCACAGATTCAAGGAAAATACCACTACTTCTAATTCTTGATCATGAGTGGCATAGTTATTCCCATGGGGGTGTAACTATCTGGACCCATAGGAGATCACCACCCACTACTGCATCATGATGCAAACTAATAACAAATGAAAAGCATCAAAAAACACCTCAAAAATCACCCATTTCTTAGGTAATTTGAGAACTGGGGCAATGACTAACTACCATTTGAGGTTGTTAAAATATTCCCATCATTGACCAGTCTAAATGGAAGCCTAGTCCTTCCTAGTTAGAGCTATCAACGGGACCAAAATATGAGAAAATTCAAACAAAAACCTTTGATAATAACCTTCAAGAACAAAAATGATATGAACCTCTACCACATTATTAGGTACCTCCCAAGACAAAACCACCTAAAACTTTAAGGGATCAACTAGTACTCCCCATTGAGACACCACATGTCCAAGGAAATACACCTCCTACATCCAAAATTTTCACTTATACAACATCCCATAGATTCATTGATTTCTAAAAGTTTATAAAATGATTTATATGATCCTCCTTAGACCTTGAGTATATCATAACTTAGTTAATGAATATGACTATGAACTAGTCCAAAAATTCACAAAATATGGAGTTCATGAGGCATGAGAACACTAGAGACACATTTGTGACACCGAACGACATAACCACAAACTCTAAGTGTCCATATATACACCAAAAGGAAATATTTAGGATATATTCATCCTTTACCCCAATTGATGATATCCAGACTATAGATATATCTTAGATAACAAGCTTGCTCCTCTCAACCGGTTAAAAATTTCATCAATTATTGGAAGTTGATAATAGTTCTTGATTGTCACTTTATTCAGCCTTCATTAGTAAATACACACCCTCAGACTACCATCCACCTTCTTGGAGAATAACACCTGAGCACCCCATGGAGCCACACTAGGATGGATGAATCCTATTTGCATCAGATCATATATCTTAATCATAAACTCCTAGAATTCAGAAGTTTCCATACAATAAGGATCCATTGAATTTAGATAGACACCCGACTATAATTCTATCCCAAACTCATTATTTTGTCAAAGGGGTTGTGTTACAACCTCATAAAAAAATTTCCTAGATAAGTTTGGGATCCTCCACTATCTTAGTGCCTATTGAATTTACCAATAATTCTACCATCAAATAAATAAGGGGATTTATATGCCTACTACCCATATGGTAACCTCGTTCATTGATAAAAACCACATGATGACCATCCATGTTAGATAATGACACTCTCGTCTAAAATAAATAAATTACCAAATGTATAGAATATAATCAATCCATACTAAAGATGACATTTTAAGGTTGTATCTTTAGTAAAAATAAATCCTCACACAAATGATGCTACCCCATAACCAGTCTACACCCCCATCATACTATTGGTTCTGGGAATAGTGGAAGTGTGCAGTGGTGAGAAATATATTAAAATTTCTTTTAAAAATCATTTCCTAAAACCAAGAGTGAGGATCTTGTAAATAAAATTTATAATTAATTTATTTAATATATGAAGAAATAAATACTTGTTCTTAAAAAATTTATTCTTTGGGGAATGTTTTTATCTAAAAATTCCCTTTCGTATTACCTTCATTGAGCTATAAGGATACAAGGATATAATCCCTCTAGCGGTGATCCACACATGCTCCTATGATCTCTGAGAAACAACACTTGATCTCCAGGTGCTAGTGTGGTGAATCCAATGTATTGCAGTTTTCTCTTTTGATTGATCATTCTTTGGTCATAAATAAATATCTCTTGAAATTATCATTCTTGAGAGGGAAAGAGAAGGAGAAGTCAAGAGAGAATTCATTGTGCACAAAAATTATCTATTCTAAATTGTTGGATAACTACAAAATAGTCATAACTATATATTTTTAGCATTTGTATTTAGGTTAAAATATTATTTAATTTTATGCTGAACATTAAATAACATTTATTAACTTTAATAAACCCCATGTCACATAATAATAAAATTATTATTTTGTGGTGTGCAAAAACTTTCAAAATAAAATATATTATTTAACCGACTTGTTAATTAATATTTATCACTAGACATAGTCTTGGTCTATTAGACCCCTATTTCATTTATTGAATATCTGAATAAAAATTTTATTCATAAATAAACATTTCATTCACATACCAACGAATAAATATTTTTTAAATATTCAATAAAATAAATAAATATATATTTTATTCACATGATGGTGAATAAATATTTATTTCATTAATGAGATCAATATAACATGAATATAATTATTCCCCACACTTGAGAATAATATTTATTCCATTAATTAAACTCAAATAGAATTTAATCGAGATCAATGTAAACACTTAGTGTGTGACCATTTAGGATTCTTTCTCATTGACATTTGGAGGGATTTCCTAAAATCTAATATTACTGTCTAGAAATGGGTCAAGGAACCCAAGAGAAAGAACTTAATGTTGCAATGTCAAAAACCACACATGAACTCTTATTGTGTAATATAATCCCTTTGTCATAATATCTCATCAAGAAGGTTTCAGGACGGTGTCATCAACCTATTTACTTGATATGTATTTCTTTGAGTATCTAAAATCAACACGTCATTACACCATGAATATGGAATTTAATGTGACAGTTCTATTCCAATCAAAGGGCCAAGATATCATATTCTATAAAGATGGAAGGAAAAAATCCTTCCACAAATTATCCATTAATGACATATCAACCGTGACATACCCAACCGATCCTACTCCCCTCCAACATATGGTGTGATGGTTTTGTTTAGTAAATATAAGTGTGTGAGTCATGAAATACATTAATGATAATATTAAAGTCTAGTTAACATTACACACACTTACATATAAGAATATCTGATTACACCAAAACAAGAATAATTCCTATTGGCGGGTCTGTTCTTATAATATCCCATCTTGGATATTACCTAGTATGAGTTTCATGAGAAGAAGTATCATCTACATATGAGCACTCTCACCTGAAGTTCTAAATACTATTTATCCCGTCATAACATGTTATCCAACCTCAAAAATATATTAAGAATACTATAATATTACTTCAAGGTTTTCATCATAGCGGGGAACTACTATGACCTTATCAATGCAACAAATAATCTAGGAAATTATTACATTAAAGAAATGTAGAAATAATGAACAATATCTAATAAAAAGTTAAATTAATATTCAATACATTGAATATAAATGTAATCAAAGTACAATCAATTAGTCCTAGGAAACCAACTCTAACAATCTCTTACTTAGACTATATCCAACTTCCTATGAATTTCATCCCGCTTGACCTCATATGATAATCATGTTTCTATTGAGTCAAGAATTTAGTCAAGGGGTCCACCACATTGTCTTCCATGGAAATAATGCTCACTCCAACCTCACCTCTTTGAGAAGAATCCCTCAAGATATGATACTTCCAAAGTATGTGCTTTGTCTATTGATGTGACCTTGGATATTTTTTGAGAGCCACCACTACAATATTTTCACAATAGAGTGTGACAGGATCGTTATATCTAGGTACCACATAAAGCTCTTGGATGAAGTTGTGCATCCATACTACTTCTTTAGCTACCTCAGAAGACACAATATACTCAGAATCTACTGTATAATCTATGACCATTGACAGATTTGAGATTTTTTAGTTCACAACACCTCCATTCAAAGTTAAGATGTATCCCGTTTGTGAATTCATGTCATCTTGATTAGTTTAGAAACTTGCATATGCATATCCTATGATGACTAGTTCCTTATCTCCTCTATTGACCATGAATATATCCTTAGTATGACTCATATACTTAAGGATAGTCTTGACTGCCATCTAATAGTGGTCACATGGATCTATTTGATATCTTCCTACCATACTCAATATATAGGAAATATCTAGCCTAGTATATATGATAACATATATGACCGACCTAATCATTGATATGTATAAAATCATTTCCATTCTGTTTCTTTCCTTATGTTTTTGAGGACACATTTTCCTAGAAAGATGAATGCCACGTGATGCTGGAAATAATACCCTCTTGGATTGTTTCATACTGAATATCTTCAATATCTTGTTATAATGCATGCACTTTGACTTAGGCCGAGAAACCTCTTATATCTATCACGATGGATCTTTATACTAATAATATATATTTACTTACTAAGTCCTTAATAGAGAATCATTTATTCAACCACACCTTAACAAACTATCATACTGGTATTTCATTTCCTATGAGTACTATGTCATCAATATATACTATTAAGAAAATGAATGCACTCCCACTAAACCATTTTTAGACACAAGGATCAAAATCATTCTTTACAAAACTAAATTCCACTATGGATTCATCAAAACGAATTTTCCATGACCAAGATTCTTCCTTTAATCTATTAATGGATATTTTCAATTTGAATATCTTATTAACATCCTTTAGAGTCAAAAATCCTTCGAGTTGTGTCATATAGACATGTTCCTGAAGGTTATTGTTAAGGGAGGATGTTTTGGATTCCATTTACCAAATCTCATAGTCATGGTAAGATATAATGGAAAGTAGAATTGTGATGGATTTCAACATCACAACTGGTGAAAAGGTTTCATCATAGTCAATGCCTTGATTCTATTTAAACCCTTTTACAACCATTCATGCATTATAGGTATTGAATTTTCATTCCATGTCTAATTTATTCTTGATTAAACATTTTAATCCAATGGGATTTAAATCCACTAGAGGATATACAAAAATCCAAACTTGGTTTTAGTACATGCAATAAACTTCATAATTCATAGCTTCTTACCACTTAGAAATGTCTGTGCCACTTAATTATTCCTTATAGGTTGTATGATCATTATTATCAACTAATAATGAGTCACCATCCTCAGTGACTAGAAAACCATAATATTTTGGTTATCTAACCTCTCTTGTAATCATACATAGTACTTGTGTCTCTGGAACAATTTTATCTTCCATAGGGCTTTGTAGAATCTATTCATGTACCAACTCTTGTGTACCTTGAGCCTCAACTTCATCGAATTATATCTTTCTCCCACTATATCTATTAGATACATTCTCCCTCTCAAGAAATATGCTGTGTCTTTGTAACACCCCAGGTAAATAAAGAATATGAAATTTTCATATTTATCCATATTTGTGAATAAAATATTAATATGACTTTAAAGGGGACGCTATGATCGATGGCGTACCCAACACGCAACAACGAGTTTCTTGGAAATCTTACGTTGCACTCTAATAATAAAATAATATTATTTTAAATGGTAGTTAACTTGTAGCCGTTGTATTGGTGGGAATGGATAGAAATAACTAAAATATGATTATATATGTTTTTAAATGTTTTTACATTTATCCAATAAAAGATAAAGGCTTAAAATACGGAAAGAATTCAATTTTAGGCGTATATGCCCTAGTTTTCACTAAAGGTTCACTTATCGCCTTTTGATGGCGAACTGTCATTAAATATAGTTTTTTTCACTCTTATACATTCTATTAGACCAAATAAAACTCTTCTTAAGAATTGGGACATCAAAATTTACTTTGTGTAAATTTTTGGTATCTTTCCGATAAAGTTCATTTTTTTAATGAATAGTGTAAAATGTTGTATTTTAATTCAAAACCTCTTTTTAATCTAATTTATTTATATGATTAGATTATCTTTTGAATTGGTTTTAAAGTGAAATTATAATATATTTTTACCATTAAATCCAATAGTGGTCGTTGGAATTAATTTCACTTTGAAATCAGACTTAAACTAGTGTCAATCTTTTGATACTTATTGTTTAATAAAAACACACTATTTGCTCTGACAGCGGGAATTAATTATTAAATTAATTAATGTGACTTATATGTTTTGAATTTTTTAAAATAGACTTCATTTCTAATTCTGAATATCAAATATAGCTTAGGGTGAATTTTTGGGATTTTTCTGAAAAACAACAATTTTTGATGAATAGTGAAACCACTAAGTGGTACTTATAAAAACTGATTTTTCCATTTAAATGAAATTTTTCCATCTTTGTGTTTTTAATTTAAAAAATCCGACATACATGGTTGTTATTAAGAAGTAAAATATGGTTCAATGGGATAAAAATAATTTTTTGGTGAATAGTAACTTATTAAGTTTTTAATCGCGATTAGAGGTAATTAGTGTAGTTTATGGTAAGAATAATGTTTTAATAAACTAAAATGACCTAGAAACATGTCCTACCCTAATTTTATGTGTCATGTCCGAGCAAGAAAATCCATGGGTCAACTTGGGGACCCCATGGAGCCACTTTGGTTGGAAAATGACATAAATATCTTTTTATTTAATGTTAAAGTAAAAATGACACAAACATGAGATGTTTTACTAAAACAATTTTTACATGGGGTTATACAAGTCATATTTTTTGACTATAAATAGTAATTGGAAATCTAAAAAGATTTCCTACATCATAGTATTTTTTTTATAATTTTTAGACATTAAATAGATTAAATTATTTATGACATCATGATGATGCAGCGATGACCTCATTGTTTAACGATTTAAATAAAATGGAAAGATAATGTAATATCTAAGACCTACACATGTCCAAAACCTATTCTATGAGTGTATTTCGAACCCTTATCACCTTATCCTCGAAATACATCAATGTGGGACCTTTAAAATCCGAAACTCTTTTGAAAATAAAGTAACATTTTGTAACTTTACAAGAGTGCCCCTCCTCTCCTCTTATAAAAGGCCCCCACCTCTACCTCCTTACCCACACTCCCAAAGCCATTTGATAGGCCAAACCCTTGTCTCTCCACATCCCTCTATAACTCCTTGAAGCCTCACTTTTGGCAGAAGTCTTCCCAAGGAAGCCTTTGAGGTCAAACCAAAGGGAGTTACCCGATTTTAAGGTAATGTCTTCACTTGTGTCCTTTTGTTTTATTTTGCTTCTCCAACCCCATGAACTCTTTTTATTCATTTATTTTGTAACAAATCCAGTATATTCAATATACTAGGATGTTTTTATAAGAAGTATTTGATCTACACTTACACACACCTACATCTAATGGTTAAAGAACATACTGTTTCCGTGGATGGCGAATTTCTGCCTCCCGAAATGATGATTGTTCAACATTCTTTTAACACCTTCAAAGGTGGCCATTAATATGTAACTATATTTATATATGATATATAATATGTTTATTTTTTCCTTAATCTTCTGTATTTTTCATTTATGGCATACCTTTATGGCTTCCATTATTGGTATACGCGATATCTTCATTTAAGGAAGTGCGGACTACCGCCCCCTCAAAGTGATTTGATTCGTTAATACCATATGTGGTATGTATAAAGGATATATTTAATGATATTATATATGATAACATACTGGAATTAAAATACTATTATGTATAATTATGTTTTAATTCCATTAAATATGAAATAGAAATGGAAGTGACGTTCATGCGTACGTACGGCTTACCGTCTCCATGAACGGTACATTTCATTTCTTATCTCAAAATGTTATGTAATATTATAAGTACATATATATAATGGATATATATGTAATATATTACATCTAAAATATGGATATAATTCTGGAATTATAACATATATATATCTCTCTCATTTTGTTTTAATTCCATTAATATGACAAAAAAATGAAAGTAGCGTTCATGCGTACGTACGACCTACCGTCTCCATGAACGGTGCTTTTCGTTTTTTATCTCCAAATGATATGGAATAGTATAAAATTAATATTTTCTGGATATATATGATATTTTAATCATTAATACTATTCTGGAAATTATTTACTTATAACTACATGGGCAATCTTTTTTCAAACAAGTTCATTTTTGACTCATGTACCAAACATCGGCAAAAACGTCTGATATGAACTAACATTATTAAACAATTATTATAAAATTATAATATGTGATATGAACTGAATAATAATCTCTAAAGGAGGTACTTAGGCAATTATTAATTGACCAAAGTTTATTATTCAGGAATATAAAGAAACGAACAAGACAAGTTGGACTTGAGGTAAGGGATCCTACTCCTCTCTTTCTTTTTAAGTACAATCTTTTATGTCATTCCTTATAAGCTCATATTTCTTGTGATTGGGATGTTCTTTTATATTACTCATACTGTAATTTTTATGTTCATATGACGAGAGACCCTATTCTCTCTCATCAATCCATTTTGGAAGTTTCGAGTGGCGCCGTTAGGCTGCCAAATTTTCGTAAGAGATCTAACCTCTCTATTTCTCTTTAAGTACTCTCCTTTATGTCACTTATTTTAAGCTCCTCTTTGTTATGATGGGGGATGTTATTTTATATTCCACTTTCTGTACATTTTATTGTAATGTGATGAGATACCCTATTTGATCTCATCAATCCATTTTTGGAAGTTTTAAGTGGCGCCGTTAGGCTGCTAAGTTTTCGTAAGGGATTTTTCATCTCACTTTTATTCCTGTGAGATTTATGCTACATTTGCCACAATTTCCTTTGATTGTTGTATGTACTGACCATTATTTTACTCATTGTGTAATATTCTTTCATTTATGAGTATTTACATCAATGTTGTATTGTCCTTCTTTCACGGGGCGTATGTTTCGAAAGATGCCCATGTCGGTAAGGGAACCTTTCACCCTCCTCTTTTTAAAAGACTTATTTTGTTATGTCTTTTAATTCACATAATATTATATTGGGATATGTTATTCTATATCCTTATTGATTTAAATTTTATGTCCAAGTGATGAGATACCCTTTTTATCTCTCATCAACTCTTTTTCTGAATTTTGAAGTGACGCCGTTAGGCTGTCTGATTTTTGCAAGGGAACTTCTCAACCCAATTTCGATTCTTTGGGATAAACTTGTGCACCTTGAATATGTCGTTCTATTATTATGTGTGTATTTACTCTGATTGTTTTACACTTAATACCCACTTATATTTCATGTATTCGTTTGTCACACATAGTTCTGTAACTGATTTATCCTTAATCCAAGGATACCGTCTTTGTATAGGAATTCGTCTCAATCTCCTTTCATTGAGGCATATTTTGTTTTATACACAACTTTCTTTTATACGGTGTATAAAACCCTTTGACTTTTACATTTATCCAAAATGAATCTTTTTATACGAAGCGTTTTACTAAACCACAAAAGGGAATGTTTTTGTCATACGTATGCGGCGACAATGACTTCTCCGCCGCTGTGACCATTATTTGAGTTTCGTCTTCCTCTACAAGCCATAACTTCTTTTTAAAAGAAAAATAAATACCATGTTTTACTTTTCTTTTATTTTGGTATTGAAAATGGTTTTCATAATGTATTTATATAAATGTTTTGTATTGATATCTTGTTATTGAAAGGTGGAAATGCTATGTTTCCTTTATGCATGTTTTATGTGATAAGATTATGTTATGGTTCTTGGGAATTGTTATGAAGATAGGTGGTTTTGTGATAAACTACGGGCGGGTGAGCCCGATATAGCTCTCCAATGCATTGGGTAACGCGAAGGAGTGAAACGCTAAGGTTTCTCCGAAGAGATTTAAGGAATATACTGTGGTGGGTATTCCAAACGTAACCAAGAGGGTTACTCCCTACGTAAGAATGTTATGAATGCCTAAAGTTAGATTTTATGTCTTATTATTTATATGATTTATTCATGATTTTATGAGGTATGTTAAAGTGCTTATGTTTTATGGGTAAAGTATGATTTCATTCTTATGTATACATGTACTCATGTTTCCTTTCCATATTTTTATAACCCTTACTGAGCTTTTTATGCTTATCCCAAGTTTTTGAAATGTTTTTCACAGGTCAAAGGAAAGGTACATGATGTGATGATAGTGTAAAGGATGTGTCAAGAAAGAATCCATGTTTTATTTTAAATATGTTTCCGTTTATGGGAAGAATGAATACTGTCTTTTATGTAACCACATTGTTTAAATGTGGAATGTAATGCAAGTTTCATGATCTAAATCTCTAAAACTCTAAACCTGAAAATATCCTCAATGTGTAAACTTGTAATAACTGAAGATTACGTAAGGTTTAAGTTTGGGGCCTTATAGTTGGTATCATAGGTCGGTTTAGATAACTTTAGAGGTTAGGGTATTCTTTAAGCATAAGTGACATTACCATATTGGCTAGGATTTTAGAAAGTGTCATAGTTTTTAGATAAAGTGAATGAGTAAGTATATATTAGTGTTTATCTTACTCATTAGTACATGATGGTTATGTTGATATACTCACACTGACCTTTTTGGTTTTAGTAAATGGCTGGATCTAGCAGGCACCAAAGTGACAATTGGTTTGAAGGAAACTGTGGTGGTTCTCTGATTAAGAGACTGGATGAAATGGGGTATTCAATGAGGAAACTCGTGGTTGTTCTAAACCAACTATCAAGGAGTCATGATCAACCACTTGAACCTTGGTATGTTCTATAATGCATCATGTACGAGATGACCAATCGATGTGGAAGTTCAGGTAATAATTATAAAGGTAACCATTAGGGTTTATATGATCCTTACTTTTGAGGTAATTATGGGTTATTATATGTTATGATGGAAAATGAAAGGCATGAGATAAACTTGAGGTTAAAATATGTTATGTTTATTTTTGAAGATTTTATCTCGTTTTGGGAAATGTTTTGAGAATTATATAGTTTTGGAAAAAGGACAACACGCAGACCGTGTGACAACCCGTCGCGTCGGATAAAGCTGCGGGAATCGAACCCACAACCAAAGTGCGACTGGTATTTATCGCCTACCACTGGACTACGTGAAGTCCCTGGTTAGTTTGACTGATTCTTTTTAGTTATATGATTTTATGAATTAAGAGTAATTTTATTTTGGGTTATTTATGAAAATCATTAACCTATCATGGAGGATATGTGATTAGGTTAATTACTTTTCAATACGAGACTTTAGGAGCAACTGATGTTGTTTGGAGATAAATGTTACGATTTAACTTGGAAGACTATGTGACTAAATCCTTTAAATATTTGGGTTTCAATCTTATATTGGTTTACTTTGAAGAATTTTATGGACAAATTGTTTATCGGATGGTCCTCGTTGAACTTTGGGTTTTGTTGGACAAATTTTGGAGATTAAACATAGATTTTCTTTTTAAAGGGTTATCCTTTTCTGGATTATTTGACCTTGTACTAAACTTTTTGGTTTTGGTTTTGTTTAAAGCCTAAATACATGGGAAGTATATATTTCTCTTTGGTGGATTAGGTGATTCTCTAGAAGTTGATTATAGTACTCTTAATGCGAACAAGTCTCCCTAAATACTCGTCTTTTAGAAAAAATATGAGTTTGATTAAGGAATCTAGTAAAAGTTGAAAGTCAACATGATAAGTGATTATGTTTCCTTATGAATAAATTCCTCAATAAAAAGTAACTTAAAACAAAAATTTTTTCTATTAACTTTTCCTACTGGGGAATCGAATACCATTTAACCCATCACAAGTTTGTGATTTTCTTATGGTTAACTTTCTCCTAGACATGTTTACTATCACTCTCCCTCAAGAACATGACCCTTTGCTTTTTCTTCCATGTCCATGTTTTTCTACATGGAATCCTAGTATGGGTTAACTCGGGTGACCTCTGTACTTATCTTCCTTTATTTTAAAGTGATTGTTTTACCGACTCTTGTTCCGATGTGGGACTTTCAAGGATGTTTCCAAGATCAATTTTAAAAATTGCGAGGATGCAATTCCCAAAAAGGGGGGAAGGATGTAACACCCCAAGTAAATAAAGAATATGAAATTTTCATATTTATCCATATTTGTGAATAAAATATTAATATGACTTTAAAGGGGACGCTATGCTCGATGGTGTACCCAACACGCAACAACGAGTTTCTTGGGAATCTTACGTTGCACTCTAATAATAAAATTATATTATTTTAAATGGTAGTTAACATGTAGCCGTTGTATTCGTGGGAATGGATAGAAATAACTAAAATATGATTATATATGTTTTTAAATGTTTTTACATTTATCCAATAAAAGATAAAGGCTTAAAATACAGAAAGAATTCAATTTTAGGCGTATATGCCCTAGTTTTTACTAAAGGTTCACTTATCGCCTTTTGATGGAGAACTGTCATTAAATATAGTTTTGTTCACTCTTATACATTCTATTGGACCAAATAAAACTCTTCTTAAGAATTGGGACATCAAAATTTACTTTGTTTAAATTTTTGGTATCTTTCCGATAAAGTTCATTTTTTTAATGAATAGTGTAAAATGTTGTATTTTAATTCAAAACCTCTTTTTAATCTAATTTATTTATATGATTATATTATCTTTTGAATTGGTTTTAAAGTGAAATTAGAATATATTTTTACCATTAAATTCAATAGTGGTCGTTGGAATTAATTTCACTTTGAAATCAGACTTAAACTAGTGTCAATATTTTGATACTTATTGTTTCATAAAAACACACAATTTGCTCTGATAGCGGGAATTAATTATTAAATTAATTAATGTGACTTATATGTTTTGAATTTTGAAAAATAGACTTCATTTTTGAATTCGGAATATCAAATATAGCTTAGGGTGAATTTTTGGGATTTTTCTGAAAAACTTCAATTTTTGATGAATAGTGAAACCACTAAGTGGTACTTATAAAAACTGATTTTTCCGTTTAAATGAAATTTTGCCATCTTTGTGTTTTGAATTTTAAAAATCCGACATACATGGTTGTCATTAAGAAGTAAAATGTGGTTCAATGGGATAAAAATAATTTTTTGGTGAATAGTAACTTATTAAGTTTTTAATCGCGATTAGAGGTAATTAGTGTAATTTATGGTAAGAATAATGTTTTAATAAACTGAAATGACCTAGACACATGTCCTAACCTCATTATATGTATCATGGACGACCAAGAAAATCCATGGGTCAACTTGGGGACCCCATGGAGCCACTTTGGTTGGAAAATGACATAAATATCTTTTTATTTAATGTTAAAGTAAAAATGACACAAACATGAGATGTTTTACTAAAACAATTTTTACATGGGGTTATACAAGTCATATTTTTTGACTATAAATAGTAATTTGAAAGCTAAAAATATTTCCTACATCATAGTATTTTTTTATAATTTTTAGACATTAAATAAATTAAATTATTTATGACATCATGATGATGCAGCGATGACCTCATTATTTAACGATTTAAATAAAATGGAAAGATAATGTAATATCTAAGACCTACACATGTCCAAAACCTATTGGATGAGTGTATTTCAAACCCTTATCACCTTATCCTCGAAATACATCCATGTGGGACCTTTAAAATCCAAAACTCTTTTGAAAATAAAGTAACATTTTGTAACTTTACAAGAGTGCCCCTCCTCTCCTCTTATAAAAGGCCCCCACCTCTACCTCCTTACCCACACTCCCAAAGCCATTGGATCATCCAAACCCTGCCCATTTTGTCTCTCCACATTCCTCTATAACTCCTTGAAGCCTCAATTTTTGCATAAGTCTTCCCAAGGAAGCCTTTGAGCTCAAACCAAAGGGAGTTACCCGATTTTAAGGTAATGTCTTCACTTGTGTCCTTTTGTTTTATTTTGCTTCTCCAACCCCCTGAACTCTTTTTATTCATTTATTTTGTAACAAATCCAGTATCTTAAATATACTAGGATGTTGTTATAAGAAGTATTAGAGCTACACTTTCACACACCTACATCTAATGGTTAAAGAACATACTGTTTTCGTGGATGGCGGATTTCTGCCTCCCGAAACGATGATTGTTCAACATTCTTTTAACACCTTCAAAGGTGGACATTAAGATGTCAATATATTTATATATGATATATAAGATGTTTATGTTTTCCTTAAGCTTCTGTATTTTTCATTTATGGCATACCTTTATGGCTTCCATTATGGGTATACGCGATATCTTCATTTAAGGAAGTGCGGACTACCGCCCCCTCAAAGTGATTTGATTCGTTAATACCATATGTGGTATGAATAAAGGATATATTTAATGATATTATATATGATAACATACTGTAATTAAAACACTATTATGTATCATTATGTTTTAATTCCATAAAATATGAAATAGAAATGGAAGTAGCGTTCATGCGTACGTACGACTTACCATCTCCATGAACGGTACATTTCATTTCTTATCTCAAAATGTTATGTAATATTATAAGTACATATATATAATGGATATATATGTAATATATTAAATCTAAATTATGGATATAATTATGGAATTATAACATATATATATCTCTCTCATTTTGTTTTAATTCCATTAATATGACAAAAAAATGAAAGTAGCGTTCATGCGTACGTACGACCTAACGTCTCCATGAACGGTGCTTTTCGTTTTTTATCTCCAAATGATATGGAATAGTATAAAATTAATATTTACTGGATATATATGATATTTTAATCATTAATACTATTCTGGAAATTATTTACTTATAACTACATGGGCAATCTTTTTTCAAACAAGTTCATTTTTGACTCATGTACCAAACATCGGCAAAAACATCTGATATGAACTAACATTATTAAACAATTATTATAACATTATAATATGTGATATGAACTGAATAATAATCTCTAAAGGAGGTACTTAGGCAATTATTAATTGACCAAAGTTTATTATTCAGGAATATAAAGAAACGAACAAGACAAGTTGGACTTGAGGTAAGGGATCCTACTCCTCTCTTTCTTTTTAAGTACACTCTTTTATGTCATTCCTTCTAAGCTCATATTTCTTGTGATTGGGATGTTCTTTTATATTACTCATACTGTAATTTTTATGTTCATATGACGAGAGACCCTATTCTCTCTCATCAATCCATTTTGGAAGTTTTGAGTGGCGCCGTTAGGCTGCCGAATTTTCGTAAGAGATCTAACCTCTCTATTTCTCTTTAAGTACTCTCCTTTATGTCACTTCTTTTAAGATCCTCTTTGTTATGATGGGGGATGTTCTTTTATATTCCTCTTTCTTTACATTTTATTTTAATTTGATGAGATACCCTATTTGATATCATCAATCTATTTTTGGATGTTTTAAGTGGCGCCGTTAGGCTGCCGAGTTTTCGTAAGGGATTTTTCATCTCACTTTTATTCCTGTGAGATTTATGATACATTTTCCACAATTTCCTTTGAGTGGTGTATGTACTGACCATTATTTTACTCATTGTGTAATATTCTTTCATTTATGAGTATTTACATCAATGTTGTATTGTCCTTCTTTCACGGGGCGTATGTTTCGAAAGATACCCATGTCGGTAAGGGAACCTTTCACCCTCCTATTTTTAAAAGACTTATTTTGTTATGTCTTTTAATTCACATAATATTATGTTGGGATATTTCCTTCTATATCCTTATTGATGTAAATTTTATGTCCAAGTGATGATATACCCTTTTTATCTCTCATCAACTCTTTTTCTGAATTTTGAAGTGACACCGTTAGGCTGTCTGATTTTTGCAAGGGAACTTCTTAACCCAATTTTGATTCTTTGGGATAAACTTGTAAAACTTGAATATGTCGTTCTATGATTATGTGTGTATTTACTCTGATTATTTTACACTTAATACCCACTTATATTTCGTGTATTCTTTTTTCACACATAGTTCTGTAACTGATTTATCCGTAATCCAAGGATACCGTCTTTGTATGGGAATTCATCTCAATCTCCTTTAATTTAGGCATATTTTGTTTTATACACAACTTTCTTTTATACGGTGTATAAACTCCTTTGACTTTTACGTTTATCCAAAATGAATCTTTTTATACGAAGCGTTTTACTAAACGACAAAAGGGAATGTTTTTGTCGTACGTATGCGGCGACAATGACTTCTCCGCCACCGTGACCATTATTTGAGTTTCGACTTCCTCTACAAGCCATACCTTCTTTTTAAAAGAAAAATAAATACCATGTTTTACTTTTCTTTTATTTTGGTATTGAAAATAGTTTTCATAATGTATTTATATCAATGTGTTGTATTGATATCTTGTTATTGAAAGGTGGAAATGTTATGTTTCCTTTATGCATGTTTTATGTGATAAGATTATGTTATGGTTCTTGGGCATTGTTATGAAGACGAGTGGTTCCGTGATAAACTAAGGGCGGGTGAGCCCGATATAGCTCTCCAATGAATTGGGTAACGCGAAGGAGTGAAACGCTAAGGTTTCTCCGAAGATATTTAGGGAATATACTGTGGTGGGTATTCCAAACGTAACCAAGAGGGTTACTCCCTACGTAAGAATGTTATGAATGCCTCAAGTTACCTTTAATGTCTTATTATTTATATGATTTATTCATGATTTCATGAGGTATGTTAAAGTGCTTATGTTTTATGGGTAAAGTATGATTTCATTCTTATGTATACATGTACTCATGTTTCCTTTCCATATTTTTATAACCCTTACTGAGCTTTTTATGCTCATCCCAAGTTTTTGAAATGTTTTTCACAGGTCAAGGGAAAGGTACATGATGTGATGATAGTGTCAAGGATGTGTCAAGAAAGAATCCATGTTTTATTTTAAATATGTTTCCATTGATGGGAAGAATGAATACTGTCTTTTATGTAACCACTTTGTTTAAATGTGGAATGTAATGAAAGTTTCATGATCTAATTCTCTAAAACTCTAAACCTGAAAAGATCCTCAATGTGTAATCTTGTAATAACTCAAGATTAAGTAAGGTTTAAGGCTGGGGCCTTATAGTTGGTATCAGAGGTCGGTTTAGATAACTTTAGAGGTTAGGGTATTCTTTAAGCATAAGTGACATTACCATATTGGCTAGGATTTTAGAAAGTGTCATAGTTTTTAGATAAAGTGAATGAGTAAGTATATCTTAGTGTTTGTCTTACTCATTAGTATATGGTGGTTATGTTGATATACTCACACTGACCTTTTTGGTTTTAGTAAATGTCTGGATCTAGCAGGCACCAAAGTGACAATTGGTTTGAAGGAAACTGTGGTGGTTCTCTGATTAAGAGACTGGATGAAATGGGGTATTCAATGAGGAAACTCGTGGTTGTTCTAAACCAACTATCAAGGAGTCATGATCAACCACTTGAACCTTGGTATGTTATATAATGCATCATGTATGAGATGACCAATATATGTGGAAGTTCAGGTAATAATTATAAAGGTAACCATTAGGGTTTATATGATCCTTACTTTTGAGGTAATTATGGATTATTATATGTTATGATGGAAAATGAAAGTCATGAGATAAACTTGAGGTTAAAATATGTTATGTTTATTTTTGAAGATTTTATCTTGTTTTGGGAAATGTTTTGAGAATTATATAGTTTTGGAAAAAGGACAACACACAGACCGTGTGACAACCCGTCGCGTCGGACAAAGCTGTGGGAATCGAACCCACAACTAAAGTGCGACTGGTATTTATCGCCTACCACTGGACTACGTGAAGTCCTTGGTTAGTTTGACTGATTCTTTTTAGTTATATGATTTTATGAATTAAGAGTAAGTTTATTTTGGGTTATTTATGAAAATCATTAACCTATCATGGAGGATATGTGATTAGGTTAATTACTTTTCAATACGAGACTTTAGGAGCAACTGATGTTGTTTGGAGATAAATGTTACGATTTAACTTGGAAGACTATGTGACTAAATCCTTCAAATATTTGGGTTTCAATCTTATATTGGTTTACTTTGAAGAATTTTATGGACAAATTGTTTATCGGATGGTCCTCGTTGAACTTTGGGTTTTGTTGGACAAATTTTGGAGATTTAGCATAGATTTTCTTTTTAAAGGGTTATCCTTTTCTGGATTATTTGACCTTGTACTAAACTTTTTGGTTTTGGTTTTGGTTAAAGCCTAAAGACATGGGAAGTATATAGTTCTCTTTGGTGGATTAGGTGATTCTCTAGAAGTTTATTATAGTACTCTTAATGCGAACAAGTCTCCCTAAATACTCGTCTTTTGGAAAAAAATATGAGTTTGATTAAGGAATCTAGTAAAAGTTGAAAGTCAACATGATAAGTGATTATGTTTCCTTATGAATAAATTCCTCAAGAAAAAGTAACTTAAAACAAAAATGTTGTCTATTAACTTTTCCTACTGGGGAATCAAATACCGTTTAACCCATCACAAGTTTGTGATTTTCTTATGGTTAACTTTCTCCTAGACATGTTTACTATCACTCTCCCTCAAGAACATGAACCTTTGATTTTTCTTCCATATCCATGTTTTTCTACATGGAATCCTAGTATGGGTTAACTCGGGTGACCTCTGTACTTATCTTCCTTTATTTTAAAGTGATTGTTTTACCGACTCTTGTTCCGATGTGGGACTTTCAAGGATGTTTCCAAGCTCAATTTTAAAAATTGCGAGGACACAATTCCCAAAAAGGGGGGAAGGATGTAACACCCCAAGTAAATAAAGAATATGAAATTTTCATATTTATCCATATTTGTGAATAAAATATTAATATGACTTTAAAGGGGACGCTATGCTCGATGGCGTACCCAACACGCAACAACGAGTTTCTTGGGAATCTTACATTGCACTCTAATAATAAAATAATATTATTTTAAATGGTAGTTAACATGTAGCCGTTGTATTGGTGGGAATGGATAGAAATAACTAAAATATGATTATATATGTCTTTAAATGTTTTTACATTTATCCAATAAAATATAAAGGCTTAAAATACGGAAAGAATTCAATTTTAGGCGTATATGCCCTAGTTTTCACTAAAGGTTCACTTATCGCCTTTTGATGGCGAACCGTCATTAAATATAGTTTTGTTCACTCTTATAAATTCTATTGGACCAAATAAAACTCTTATTAAGAATTGGGACATCAAAATTTACTTTTTGTAAATTTTTGGTATCTTTCTGATAAAGTTCATTTTTTTTAATGAATAGTGTAAAATGTTGTATTTTAATTCAAAACCTCTTTTTAATCTAATTTATTTATATGATTAGATTATCTTTTGAATTGGTTTTAAAGTGAAATTAGAATATATTTTTACCATTAAATCCAATATTGGTCGTTGGAATTAATTTCACTTTGAAATCAGACTTAAACTAGTGTCAATCTTTTGATACTTATTGTTTCATAAAAACACGCTATTTGCTCTGACAACGGGAATTAATTATTAAATTAATTAATGTGATTTATATGTTTTGAATTTTGTAAAATATACTTCATTTTTGAATTCGGAATATCAAATATAGCTTAGGGTGAATATTTGGGATTTTTCTGAAAAACTTCAATTTTTGATGAATAGTGAAACCACTAAGTGGTACTTATAAAAACTGATTTTTCCGTTTAAATGAAATTTTGTCATCTTTGTGTTTTGAATTTCAAAAATCCGACATACATGGTTTTCATTAAGAAGTAAAATGTGGTTCAATGGGATAAAAATAATTTTTTGGTGAATAGTAACTTATTAAGTTTTTAATCGCGATTAGAGGTAATTAGTGTTGTTTATGGTATGAATAATGTTTTAATAAACTGAAATGACCTAGACACATGTCCTAACCTCATTGGATGTGTCATGGCCGACCAAGACAATCCATGAGTCAACTTGGGGACCCCATGGAGCCACTTTGGTTGGAAAATGACATAAATATCTTTTTATTTAATGTTAAAGTAAAAATGACACAAACATGAGATGTTTTACTAAAATTTTTTTTACATGGGGTTATACAAGTCATATTTTTTGACTATAAATAGTAATTGGAAATCTAAAAAGATTTCCTACATCATAGTATTTGTTTTATAATTTTTAGACATTAAATAGATTAAATTATTTATGACATCATGATGATGAAGCGATGACCTCATTGTTTAACGATTTAAATAAAATGGAAAGATAATGTAATATCTAAGACCTACACATGTAGAAAACATATTGGATGAGTGTATTTAGAACCCCCATCACCTTATCCTCGAAATACGTCAATGTGGGACCTTTAAAATCTGAAACTCTTTTGAAAATAAAGTAACATTTTGTAACTTTACAAGAGTGTCCCTCCTCTCCTCTTATAAAAGGCCCCCCACCTCTACCTCCTTACCCACACTCCCAAAGCCTTTTTCTCGGATAACCCCTGCCCATTTTGTCTCTCCACATCCCTCTCTAACTCCTTGAAGCCTCACTTTGGGTAGAAGTCTTCCCAAGGAAGCCTTTGAGCTCAAACCAAAGGGAGTTACCCGATTTTAAGGTAATGTCTTCACTTGTGTCCTTTTGTTTTATTTTGCTTCTCCAACCCCCTGAACTCTTTTTATTCATTTATTTTTTAAAAAATACAGTATCTTAAATATACTAGGATGTTTTTATAAGAAGGATTCGAGCTACACTTACACACACCTACATCTAATGGTTAAAGAACATACTGTTTCTGTGGATGGCGAATTTCTGCCTCCCGAAACGATGATTGTTCAACATTCTTTTAACACCTTAAAATGTGGCCAGTAAGATATCAATATATTTATATATGATATATAATATGTTTATTTTTTCCTTGATCTTCTGTATTTTTCATTTATGGCATACCTTTATGGCTTCCATTATGGGTATACGCGATATCTTCATTTAAGGAAGTGCGGACTACCGCCCCCTCAAAGTGATTTGATTCGTTAATACCATATGTGGTATGTATAAAGGATATATTTAATGATATTATATATGATACCATACTGGAATTAAAATACTATTATGTATCATTATGTTTTAATTCCATTAAATATGAAATAGAAATGGAAGTAGTGTTCATGCGTACGTACGACTTACCGTCTCCATGAACGGTACATTTCATTTCTTATCTCAAAATGTTATGTAATATTATAAGTACATATATATAATGGATATATATGTAATATATTATATCTAAATTATGTATATCATTCTGGAATTATAACGTATATATATCTCTCTCATTTTGTTTTAATTCCATTAATATGACAAAAAAATGAAAGTAGCGTTCATGCGTACGTACGGCCTACCGTCTCCATGAACTATGATTTTCATTTTTTATCTAAAAATGATATGGAATAGTATAAAATGAATATTTAATGGATATATATGATATTTTAATCATTAATACTATTCTGTAAATTATTTACTTATAACTACATGGGCAATCTTTTTTCAAACAAGTTCATTTTTGACTCATGTACCAAACATCGGCAAAAACGTCTGATATGAACTAACATTATTAAACAATTATTATAACATTATAATATGTGATATAAAATGAATAATAATCTCTAAAGGAGGTAATTAGGCAATTATTAATTGGCCAAAGTTTATTATTCAGGAATATAAAGAAATGAACAAGACAAGTTGGACTTGAGGTAAGGGATCCTACTCCTCTCTTTCTTTTTAAGTACACTCTTTTATGTCATTCCTTATAAGCTCATATTTCTTGTTATTGGGATGTTCTTTTATTTTACTCATACTGTAATTTTTATGTTCATATTATGAGAGACCCTATTCTCTCTCATCAATCCATTTTGGAAGTTTTGAGTGGCGCCGTTAGGCTGCCGAATTTTCGTAAGAGATCTAACCTCTCTCTTTCTCTTTAAGTACTCTCCTTTATGTCACTTCTTTTAATCACCTCTTTGTTATGATGGGGGATGTTTTTTTATATTCCTATTTCTGTACATTTTATTTTAATGTTATGAGATACCCTATTTTATCTCATCAATCCATTTTTGGAAGTTTTAAGTGGCGCCGTTAGGCTGCCGAGTTTTCGTAAGGGATTTTTCTTCTCACTTTTATTCCTGTGAGATTTATGCTACATTTGCCACAATTTCCTTTGAGTGGTGTATTTACTGACCATTATTTTACTCATTGTGTAATATTCTTTCATTTATGAGTATTTACATCAATGTTGTATTGTCCTTCTTTCACGGGGCGTATGTTTCGAAAGATACCCATGTTGGTAAGGGAACCTTTCACCCTCCTCTTTTTAAAAGACTTATTTTGTTATGTATTTTAATTCACATAATATTATGTTGGGATATGTTACTCTATATCCTTATTGATTTAAATTTTATGTCCAAGTGATGAGATACCCTTTTTATCTCTCATCAACTCTTTTTCTGAATTTTGAAGTGACGCCGTTAGGCTGTCTGATTTTTGCAAGGGAACTTCTTAACCC
Source organism: Viscum album (assembly GCA_963277665.1). Taxonomy (NCBI): domain Eukaryota; kingdom Viridiplantae; phylum Streptophyta; class Magnoliopsida; order Santalales; family Viscaceae; genus Viscum; species Viscum album. Next base: position 1,583,256,086 of record OY728147.1, read on the forward strand.
AATTTCGATTCTTTGGGATAAACTTGTACACCTTGAATATGTACTTCTATGATTATGTTTGAATTTACTCTGATTGTTTTACACTTAATACCCACGTATATTTCGTGTATTCTTTTGTCACACATAGTTATGTAACTGATTTATCCTTATTCCAAGGATACCGTCTTTGTATGGGACTTCGTCTCAATCTCCTTTCATTGAGGAATATTTTGTTTTATAAACAACTTTCTTTTATACGGTGTATAAACCCCTTTTACTTTTACGTTTATCCAAAAGTAATATTTTTATACGAAGCGTTTTACTTAACGATAAAAGGGAATGTTTTTGTCGTACGTATGCGGCGACAACGACTTCTCCGCCGCCGTGACCATTATTTGAGTTTCGGCTTCCTCTAAAAGCCATACCTTCTTTTTAAAAGAAAAATAAATACCATGTTTTACTTTTCTTTTATTTTGGTATTGAAAATGGTTTTCATACTGTATTTATATCAATGTGTTGTATTGATATCTTGTTATTGAAAGGTGGAAATGTTATGTTTCCTTTATGCATGTTTTATGTGATAAGATTATGTTATGGTTCTTGGGTATTGTTATGAAGACGGGTGGTTCCGTGATAAACTAAGGGCAGGTGAGCCCGATATAGCTCTCCAATGCATTGGGTAACGCGAAGGAGTGAAACGCTAAGGTTTCTCCGAAGATATTTAGGGAATATACTGTAGTGGGTATTCCAAACGTAACCAAGAGGGTTACTCCCTACGTAAGAATGTTATGAATTCCTCAAGTTACCTTTTATGTCTTATGATTTATATGATTTATTCATGATTTTATGAGGTATGTTAAAGTGCTTATGTTTTATGGGTAAAGTATGATTTCATTCTTATGTATACATGTACTCATGTTTTCTTTCCATATTTTTATAACCCTTACTGAGCTTTTTATGCTCATCCCAAGTTTTTGAAATGTTTTTCACAGGTCAAGGTAAAGGTACATGATGTGATGATAGTGTCAAGGATGTGTCAAGAAAGAATCCATGTTTTATTTTAAATATGTTTCCGTTGATGGGAAGAATGAATACTGTCTTTTATGTAACCACTTTGTTTAAATGTGGAATGTAATGCAAGTTTCATGATCTAATTCTCTAAAACTCTAAACATGAAAAGATCCTCAATGTGTAATCTAGTAATAACTCAAGATTAAGTAAGGTTTAAGGCTAGGGCCTTATAGTCTTTCCACTATAACCTTTTTTTTCGAGGGTTCAAATAGGTAATTTCCCCTTGTTTCCTTAGGGTAACCTACAAAGGTACAATTTATGATTTGCGATGAAAGTTTGTTACCTAAAGAGGCCTTAAAAAATGTTTCCCTTCACCACACATGTAAATTCTATAATATGGTTTTTCAACACTCCAAAATTTGTATGTAAAACTATTTATTGATTTAGTTGGTACTCATTTTAGTATATGTGCTCCTGTTTGTAATGAATATCCCCAAAAGGATAATGAAAATCTCACATGACTCATCATTGATCTCACCATGTCCAACAAGGTGCGATTACTCCTTTCACTTACGTCATTACAATGAGGTGTATAAGGAGGAATGAGTTGGGATAAGATCCCAAAATCCAGTAAGTAATCAATGATGTATTGATTAAGATATTCCCCACCATGGTTTGAGTGGATTTTCTTAATCTTCTTACCAAGATGGTTTTCAAATTCATTCTTTTATTCCTTGAAATTATCAAAAGAATCTGACTTATAACTCATCAGGTAGACATATAAAAATATACTAAAATCATCAGTAAAAGTTATGAATTATGATTACCCACCACTTTCTTTAATAGGAAATGGTCTACGCACATCCATATGAACTAATTCAAGAAGATCTTTAGCCCTTTCACCTCTCCCACTAAATGGGGATTTTTTCATTTTTCTTTGTAACCATACGTGACATACACCAAGTGGTTTTAGTTCAAAAGAATCTAAATATCCATCTTGATTTAATTTAGTCAAGTTATTTTTTTACATAACCTAGATGGTGATTCCAAAGTTGGGTGTGGTATGAGTCATGTAAATTAACTTCATTATTGATTTCAATTACTTGGTTCATGTAATAGAATGCATAAATATTTCTATTTAAATGTTCCTTACCATAAAAATTGATATATTTATAAAAGAAGCTTATTTTATTTCTAAATTTTAAAAAAAATTCATCTATATCAAGTCTAGATATAGATATAATGTTTTTGGTAATAGATGGAACTTAATAACAACCTTTAAAAACCAAGATCATTATAGTTGGCAATGTGAGGTGGTAGTTCCTAATAGCTACTAAAAAAGTTTAACTCTATTGGATACTCATAGATATACCTCCCCTTGTTCAATATTTATAAATATACCTAGTTCCTATATTTGAATACATATGTGAGCACCATAATTTTTTTCTAATAACCAATTTTTAGAAATGGATAAATTACACTTGATAAAAAAATGCACATGAAGCTTCCCCTAGATTCATTGGTTGGGTGCAATTTTTCTTTTAGTGTCCATTATTTCCACATATGAAACATGAAACATCCTATTCCCTTGATTACCCCTTGATCTTCCTCTTTTTGGAGGGGTGTGAAGAATATTTAGGGTTGAATATCTTCAATTTACCTTTTTGTTTGTTCACCATAAGTACAAAAGGATTTTCATGATTTGTATCCTTATATACTTGGAGAAGTAGATTGAGAAGATTTGGAAAATATTTCTTATTGTTGTTTATATTAAAATTCACAAAAAACCAGAAAAATATATGAGGTAGTGATTCTAGAATGAGGTCGGTTCCCATTTTTTCAAAGTGTTTAAACCCTAGAACCTATAGGCACTCAATTTATCCAATTATTTTTACTACATGAGGTCCAGTTGGGTTACAATCCATAAGATTACTCTAAAAGAGTGCTTTGAAAATATCAAACCACTCCCATATATATCTCTCCTAATAAATACAAGGGAGGTTCTTAAGAATGCTATATATATCCATGTTTTCATGAGACTTCATGAGTTCACTAGACATAGATGAAAGCATAAAAAATTGAACTTCAACCATGTCATTCATTTGTTTCTCATAGACTAGTAACTCTTCATCACTCACCTCTTGAGAAGGTGGATCTGAAATTGAGGATTATAGCATATAAGATTTTTGTTCATGTTATAGAATAATATGAAGGCACCTAAAACACTCATGGAAGTTACTGCTAGTTAGGAGGTTGTATTTCTCCAATATTGATCATAGTGATAGTGTGGATGATGAACTTTATGTATTATTCTAAAATTTAAAAGACCAGATTATTAGTACTTTGATTGATTGAAAATTATGTTATAAATAATAAATAAATTAATTTTTATTTAATTTACCACTATTTTATCAAGTTTCAATATCCCCACTATTGAAATCTAATGTTTAGTTTCTAGGAAATTATAGTGGAAAGGATCCATATTCCCCTTTGCATAACCCCAATAAGGGTTGGTCAAGCCACTTGAAGGTATTTTGGTAGGCACATCTTTACAAACTATAGGATTGTAGTTCCTTGATCTGTTAAGTGGACTCCCCTATCCTGAAACCCTGGCATGGATTTCCTCAACACCTGCCTCTAAATTACACCAATTCTAGAAAGGTCTACTTCTATTTATGTAAAATGTTTAAGTATACCCAAAAATTTCTTAAGAACTCCCTATATAAATGTATGTTTCCCAAAAAAGGTTAGTCAAATAGTTAGTTTTATTGAGTTTTATTCCTAATCAAGTAATGGAAGGCCAAGTATGAATTGATATTTAATTGAGAGATTTTAATTTATTATGAATAATTTTTATCTTGTTTTATCCTTTACATGTTTTTTTAATTTTAATTGGATGTTAATTAATTAATTAACCATGTTAGATAAAATATTTATGAATAATTATTTTATTTAATTTCCATCTTTTCAAATTAATTCATTTATTTATGTGATCGCGACTTTGAATCCATAAAATAAATAATTGCATAGAAAATAAATAAATAAATAAAGTAAATGAACTGACCATGAGCTTATCTAATGGTTTATTTAATGAGAAAACATTAAATCAATCTATGACCTAGGGGAATAACTTCCAATATTGGCATGAGTTATAGATTTCCACATATTCACCTGTGTATCATCGGAGTTTGAATCATAATGGTTCCTTCTTGAACCACCTCTAAATACCTTGGGATTCTCTATTAATTACAAGTATTTATTACTCACATGCAAGTGAGAGGAACCAAAGGATTGGTTAAAATGGATTACATAAATATCATTAGACATGCAGATCCTACATAATAATGGAGGGAGGGATGACACACATGATATAATTTAATTTAATATTAAATAATTTCATACCCATGTAATAAATTAAATTAAATAAATTCCAACACATACATAGGTCTTGGTAAAGATCATAATTGTTCATACATCCAACATATACACAAAAGTAACCGGAAATCATTCATTCCTTTATTCATTATTTGTTATTAAAATAAACACAGTTTCATTAATAAATTAACAAATTAATTAATTATTCCCCTTTAATATTAATTATAATCCGATCTTAATTGGAAATACCCATCATTTATGGAATTCATGATGAATAAATGATCATACCATGATTCACTATTTTATTCCACCCTTACACCGTTGTTTTAAACTAGTTTTGTAACGAATATTCCAAATATAATAATAAATTTTACTTTATGTTTGAATCAATCAATTAATTTTAATAAATATTAGAATGATCAATTTTACTTGTTTTTATTATTTCAATGTAGGAGGAGATGATTTGGAGGGCCCTTGATGAAGTGGAAGAAAAATGGGCCAAAATTGCATGGATCCATGAAGACCTGTCCACTTTTGTGATTGTATAGAAAATTAAGTGAATCCAAATGGGCTCATATTTTGTGTACTGGTACAAAATATAATGGGATACAACTCTTATTAAGGAATACAAGCCCAATTCGGCCGTCAAGGGGCCCAACCGAACTGATCTGTCCAAAAGAATCAAATCTGCACAAGTCAAATGTGGTGTTCTGTAATATGTCCATATATCTGGATCCACTTGTCCAATTGATGCCAAAATTTTGGTGGAGATATTCAGGAAGTTGGGATACAACTTGTCAGTTTTGTAAATTTGGATATTAAGGTTTCTATTAGTCGAAACGCGTGATACAAGTGGATTGAAGAAATCTGTGTGCCTAAAACCACCTTCCAATTTTTCCATAAAATGGAACCTTGGGCTCCCCATTTGAGAGTTCGGCCAAGAGGCAAGGTGCTGATATTTTGGAGTCCACAAGGAGTCTTCTCAACATTCCTATAAGTTCTAGAGGATATGGGAAGTTCTACCCCAACATCTTTATCTTCCTCCTCTCCCATGGGTTTCTAAACCCCTTGTGATCACCCGGGGAGGAACGTGATGTAATCCTGAGATTATTTTTTGTATTATATTGAATGATCTTTTTAATTCCAGGTTGTATGTTGTTTTTATTAATAATATATTTTATTTTTATTGAGTTATGTACTGTTATGTCATGCTCAACTCATATGATCATGTTTAGGGGTACCCATTCATGTGATGTTTCACACACCGTTCACCACTTCCTTTTCCCCCTTTTAATTGCGGTGTTTTTGTTGTTCATATTGGTAAATTGAACTCACATAAACACTATAAAGTCCATGTACATTTATGTCATGGTATTACAAATAAATAACATATAAACCTGGACAACACATCAAGTTCTTCGTGTGTTGCCTTGGTGAGTTTCAGTTATGAAGTCAAACACAAATCACCGAATCATCAGCGGTGTCCGGTGAATCATTGTGTGTTCTTGACTGAACCATAGGAGGTATCCTAGTATAAAATCAGTAAAATTCTGGTTCTAGGTGTTAAAAACCAGTAATTAAAATATCATAACCCTATATTATGAAGCAATGAAGGATAAACATCATGAGAGTACCCCGGGTTGATCACACTTAATTAATTGTGTTAATCTATACATTGTTTTATCGCTTTGATTTTATATTTTAATCTTTAATCATTAAAACCAAAAGTTTTAAAAAACCTCATTAACCTTATACTTTCATAATCAAAACCCTCTTTTTAAATTAATGATCGAAGGCTCCATCGAGAGACGACCTAGGGTTGCTGCTATACTGCAGAAATTCTAGTCAAAATTAAACAACTAATTTGACGCGCTCGACAACGCGATAAAATTTTGGCATCATTTCCGGGGATCCACAATCATTTTTTTCTTTATTTCCTTTTATTTATTTATTTTACTTCTTAATTAGTACTTCTTTAAATACCCCACCCCCATTTGATTGTTTTTGTTTTGGGTTTTATCTTTATTTTTGGTGTGTTATCTCTCTCTCTCTTCTTCTTCTCCATATCCCTCTCTATTATTCTGTATTATAACATTATATTATCTTTTCACCCTTATTAAGTTATTTTATCCATATTAAAAAAAAACAAACTTCAAAAATTATATGCATGACCCGATCTGGTAAAGAAACACTACTTGAATTTGACCCTGAAATTGAAAAGTCACTTCACACACAAATCAAGGAATCTAGATAAGGTCAATCAAGTAACATTGAGGAACCCATTTTGGAACCTCAAGTGGTCCTAAAGAAATCCAAAATTGAACCCAATCAAACCCAAGAAAACATGGCTGCAAATAATCAAACTTGTAAGGAACTGACCACCCCTGATGTGGAGTACCAACCTACGTACATCCAATATCCCGAGGAAGCATCCAACTTTGAGCTGAGATCAGGTCTCATCCACCTTCTTCCTAAATTCCATGGTCTTCCCAGTGAGAACCCTCTCAAACATCTCAAAGAGTTTCACATAGTGCGCTCTACCATGAAACCCCAAAATGTCTCTGAGGACCTAATTAAGTTTAGGGCCTTCCCTTTCTCCCTTGATGGTGTATCCAAAGACTGGATATACTATCTACCTACCACAATTGGGGGCTAGAATGACCTTAAATGACTCTTTTTAGAGAAGTTATTCCTTGCCTCCCGAACTGCATCAATTATGAAATAAATTTGTGGAATTAGGAAATCACAAGGAGAGACCCTTCATTAATATTGGGAGAGATTCAAAATACTTTTATCAAGCTGTCCCCACCACCAGATTAGTGAAAAACTATTAATCCAATAATTTTATGAGGGAATTATTCCCATGGATCGTGGAATGATTGATGCTGCAGCTGGTGGTTCCCTAGTTGATAAAACTCCTTCTACCGCTCGTGAATTAATCGCAAACATGGCTCAAAATGCACAACAATTTGGTATATGAGCAATTGCACCAACCTGAGGAGTTCATGAGGTAAGTCATTCAGCCTCAGAACAAAAGGTAGATACTAAAATTGATGAGATGCATACCCTTATAAGACAATTATCTCAAGCACAAGGTAACTCACACTCTACTTCTATTCCATTACATTGTGGTATTTGTTCTGATAAAACTCATTTTTCTGACCAACGCCCACAACTTCAAGATTCATCTGAGTCTTGTGTAGCTGTGTTCCCAGGTCATCCATTCCAATAAGAACCTCCCTTAAAGCAAGAACAATTCAGGCCAAATTCAAATCCAGGGTGGCAAGCACAACCCTAGTACCGAAAAGGAGGAAACTCAAGCTACCCCAAGTAGAATTGGTATCAAAAAGGCCAAGGTATGTAACCTTATTATCCTTCAACTTCTCAAAACAATCATACTCCTCCTCCCAAATCTGAACCAAGCCTTGAGGATATGGTGAAGAAAATGGAAACCCAGAACCTCTAGTTCCAACAGACCACACAATCAACAATTCAAGATTTACGAACTCAAGTGGGACAATCGGAAAACACCATCAGTGAACTTAAGATGCAAGGTTCTGGACAACTACCATCTCAACCCATTTCCAATCCGAAGGAAAAAGGTAATGTATGTGCAATTACACTTCGTAGTGGTAAAAAGCTTCTCCTTCTACTGATTCTACTCAACAGGTATGTACCCCTCTTGAAAATTCTCTTTCTCCACCCATAAAAGATTCCAATGAAGAAAAAAAAACAACAATAAAATTATTATTAAGGATTCCCATGAACAATAAATTCCTCTTACTTTCCCTCAAATACTCTCTAAATCTAAGAAAAACTTTAATAATGAGATTGAAAAGGAAATAATGGATACATTTAAAAATGTTCAAGTTAATATTCCATTGTTGGATGCAGTCAAGAAAATTCCCCGTTATGCCAAATTTCTTAAAGAACTTTTCACCCATAAACGAATGCTGAAGGGGAATGAGAGAGTCAACTTGGGGAGGAATGTCTCGGCCTTGATTCAACCAGGAATGCTAACCAAATGAAAGGATCTGAGCACATTCACGATACTGTGTACCATAGGGGAGACCTTCTTTTCTGATGCTATGCTAGATTTAAGTGCTTCCATTAATGTAATGCCTCAATCCGTGTATACTTCTCTACAGGTTGGAGAGCTTCAACCAATATGCATTTTCGTGCAACTTGCCAACTGGAGTACAACGCATCCAAAAGGAGTGATTGAGAATGTCCTTTTCAGAGTGAAGAATCTCATCTTCCTCGTTGATTTCTACATTCTTGAGATGGAAGATACCCGAACCAAAGGACACACTCCTATCATACTTGGGAGGCCATTCCTCAAAACAGAAAAGACACTCATCAATGTTCACAATGGTATGCTGTCCATGGAATTCAGAGGAGAAAAGGTAAGTTTTAATATCCTTGAGGCTATGAAACACCCCATTGAAGATCACTCCACTCTTCCTGTCTATTCGATGGAAGTGCTCTCAAACGATGCACACACACAAAATTATCTCCTCAACCCAAAATCTGATTCATTTTTTTTCTTCACCCTTGGATGATTTGAGTTTTGATTCATGTTTTGAGTGTTCTTTGGGTTCTGAAAAGTGTAAATTTTGTGCTTTAATTGATGAGTGTGTTCATTCTGAGGTACCCCTGACCGTCAATGATTCTACAAATCTCATTTCTATAGATTCTATATCTTTAGATAATAAAAATGAGCAGATAGATATTTTAATGGACCTCACTCCCCCTAAATCCCTCCCTCAATCCAGAAACCACCGGTGTTGGAACTTAAACAACTTTCTTCTAATTTAAAATATTCATATCTTGAGGGTATTGACCAATTTCCCGTCATTATTTCCAATAACCTCTCTCCACAATAGGAATCGAAACTGCTCAAACTTTTGAGAGAGTGTAAAAAGGCAATAGGATGGACATTGGATGATATTCCTGAGATTATCCCATCTATTTTTATGCACCATATACTTTTGGATGATGAGGCTAAACCTGTATGATAATCTCAACGCCGGTTGAATCCCACTCTCCTTGAAGTGGTAAAATTGGAAGTCAGTAAATTACTTGCTGCAAGGATCATTTATCCTATATCTGATAGTAAATGGGTTAGCCCAGTGCAAATTGTGCCTAAAAAAATAGGAGTAACAGTTTTTTCAAATGAAAGAAATGAATTGGTTCCAACATGTGTGCAAAAAAGTTGGCGAGTCTGCATTGACTACCGTCGACTGAATCAATCCACGCAGAATGACCACTTTCCATTACCTTTCATTGACCAAATGTTAGAAAAATTGGCTGGTAAGTCCCATTATTGTTTCCTTGATGGCTATTTGGGTTATTTCTAAATCCATATAGCCCCTGAGGACCAAGAAAAGACAACATTTACTTGTCCATTTGGCACATTTTCATACAGAAGGATGCCATTCAGTCTATGTAATGCTCCTGGTACTTTTTAGCGATGTATGTTGAGTATTTTTTATGACTACCTTGAGAGTTGTATGGAAGTATTTATGGATGATTTCATGGTATATGGATCTTCTTTTGATGATTTTTTTGGAACACCTAGGTTCTGTCCTCCGCCACTGCATTGAAAAAGATCTTGTTTTAAATTATGAGAAATTCCATTTTATGGTTGAGCGGGAGATAGTTCTTGGGCATGTCATTTCAAATAAGGGAATTCAAGTTAATAAATCTAAAATTGAATTAATTTCAACCCTTCCATATCCAAAATGTGTTCGTGAGGTGCGATATTTCTTGGGGGTCATGCTGGTTTTTACCGCCGATTCATTAAAGACTTTAGTAAGATTTCACTTCCATTTTCCCGGTTATTGCAAAAAATATTCTGAGTTTTTGTTTGATAAAAATTGTGAGGATGCATTAAATTAACTAAAAAAGAGTCTCACATCACATCCCATCATCCAACCACTAAGGTGGGATCTCCCCTTCGAGCTTATGTGTGATGCCTCTAACTTTGTAGTTGGGGCAGTTTTATCACAAAGGGTTGAGAAGGCTCATCATGTCATTGCGTATGCCTTGCATACCCTTGACCTTGCCCAGGTAAACTACATAACCACTGAAAAATAACTCATTTCTATTGTGTTTTCCTTGGAAAAATTCTGTTCATATCTTATTGGGTCAAAAATCATTGTCTTTTCTGATCATGCTGCCCTTCGTTTTCTCCTAAAGAAACATAAAGCTAAACCCCACCTCATTTGGTGGATACTCATCCTCCAGGAGTTTGACCTTGAGATTAGAGATAACAGAGAAGTGGAGAATTTGGTAGCTGACCACATTAGTAGGATTTCCCCACCATTGGACCATCATGTTGACTCACCCCTACCCATTGGAGAATTATTCCCTCATGAGAACCTTTGTGATGTTGTGGACCTTACCCCCTGGTATGCGGACATTGTGAATTTTCCAGAAACATCTAGGGTCCCCACTAATTTCATCATTTCACAATCCCATAGACTTAAGCATGATTCTTGTTGGTACATTTGGGATGACCAATACTTGTGGATAATTTGTAGTGACCAAGTAGTTCGTCGATGTGTCCCTGACCATGAGTTCACCTTTGTTTTGACCTTCTGCCACATTTTGGCCTATAGGGGCCACTTTGGCACTCAACATACAGCTTTAAAGGTCCTTGACTCAAGAATTTATTGGCCAACATTATATAGGGTTGCCCATAGTTTTTTCAAGTCATGTAGTCATTGTCAATTCACAGGGAATATCTCCAAAAGGAATGAAATGCTCCAACAACCCATGTTATTTTGTGAGATCTTCGATGTATGGGGCATTGAATTCATGGGGCCTTTTCCAAATTCATTTGTCTTTGTGTACATCTTATTGGCTATTGACTATGTATCTAAATGGGTGGAAGAAAAGTCCACTAGGACTGATGACTCTCAAGTGGTTGTTGATTTTGTGAGGTCCCAAATTTTTAGTAGGTTTGTTTTACCTAGATTCATCATTAGTGATCAGGGTTCACATTTTTGTAATCACAACATGAAAAATTTTCTTTGTAAGTATGGGGTTGTTCATAAAGTCTCTATAGTATATCACCCCCAAACTAATGGACATGCATAAATCTCAAATCGGGAAATAAGGAAAATCTTGGAAAAACGGTACAACCCAATAGGAAAAATTGGAGTTTGTGCTTGGATGATGCACTTTGGGCATACCGTATAACTTTTAAAACCCCAATTGGAATGTCACCATACATAATTGTGTTTGGAAAGTCTTTTCACCTCCCAGTGGAGGTAGAAAATCATGCATATTGGGCTGTTAAACAATATAATATGAACCTTTCATATATAGGTGAGAAAAGAAAGCTGCAGATTCAAGAGTTGGAAGAAATTCGATGTGATGCATATGAGAACTCCCAGATCTATAAAGAGAATACAAAGGCTATTCATGATAGCATGATTCACTAGCGGAAGTTCCATATTAGTTAGAAGGTCCTCATGTACAATTCCAGGCTTAAGCTCCACCCAGGTAAGCTTCGTTCCTAATGGCTCGATCCTTATACTGTTACTAATGTTTACCATTTTGGTGCAATACATATTTTTCATGAGTAGAGTGGGAGAAGTCTTACCATTAATGCGCAGCGACTTAAACACTTTTATGAGGATTTTCTGAAGAATTCGGTGGAGGAAATCCACCTTCTCGACACATCATACCAATAAAACACACCAGATTTTATCCTTCCTTCTCACATTCTCAATTATTTCAGTGAGGACACTTCACATTCTAGGTGTGGGGGGATGGGTACATTCCTGGGATAGTTAGGAATTTTCATAGTTTTTTTCTTTCTTCTATTTTTTTCCTTCTTTATGGTATTTTTATTTTTCCCCATAAAAAATTTCAAAGTTCCATGATGTGGTGACCATAAAGGGGGGAAAGTAAAAATACCATAATGAAGGGAAAAAATAATGTCTGCATGAATTTAACATCATGGAGTGATTTTTAGTGAATTGGTTTTCTGTCAATGATATAAATGGTTGTATCACTGTGAAACATTTGGGATGATTGATACCCCTTGTGTGAGTAGTTTTGGGAAAACTGTGTCACTAATATCTCCATACATTTTTGCACCAAACCAAGAAGTATGAATATTTCTTACTTAATATAAGGTAAATATATGTTAGGTTAATATTTTATTAGCATTAAATGATATTTCCATACATTCGTTCCTTATCCGATCTATTTCATTACTGTACCAGATTGACCTATGCGTGTGTACCTAATGTCTGACTATTGTACGCCCTCAAACAAAAATTGGTTGTGTCTTGGGTAGGTCAAAAATCACTCCTCCTCAACCTTTGATCTTGTTATAACTATTGCAATTAGTGTCGTGAGGAGATCAAACAAGGGTTGAGAGATGAGTGTAAGATTTGTTCCAAATGAAACTTCTAAAAAAATAAATAAATGAGGGGAGTGATGAAATGTGAAAAATATGGGGATATCTAGGTCAGGAGATTATGGTTTGACTTCTAGGAATTCTTAAGTGAGTGGGTCTCGAAATATGATTGCAAAAGATGTAGGGTAGGTTCGGTGGACAAAATCATTTAAGCTGAAAAATGTTAAAATAACCTATATTTATTGGATAGCAAGTGGAAAGAATAGCATGGAATGGTTTTCACACACACACATGGAGAGTTAGTGTCATGGTTGAATTCTAAATTCCTTTCTCAATTTGGTATCATGAATCTTTTTTAATTTCACTATGATATGATTTATGAGACATCTTTTTCTATTTTCACTAGGAATAACTCCTTGGTGTGGTTCATGCATTGATCACATTACTTTAATTAAAATTTCCTCAAATGTTAAATCTTCATGATTTTGGGAATATATATATGCATCATTTTATTTGGATATGTGACTTTTCCTAGGAGTGCAAATTTTTAGGTGTGGGGGTGTGATCGTACCATGATTCACTATTTTATTCCACCCTTACACTGCTGTTTTAAACTAGTTTTGTAATGAATATTAAAAATATAATAATAAATTAAACTTTATGTTTGAATCAATTAATTAATTTTAATCAATATTATAATGGAAAATGTTACTTGTTTTTATTATTTCAATGTAGGAGGAGATGATTTGGAGGGCCCTTGATGAAGTGGAAGAAAAATGGGCCAAAATTGCATGGATCCATGAAAACCTATACACTTTTGTGATTGTATAGAAAATTAAGTGAATCCAAATGGGATCATATTTTGTGTACTGGTACAAAATATAATGGGATACAACTCTTATAAAGTAATCCAAGCCCAATTAGGCCGTTAAGGGGCCCAACCGAACTAATCTGTCCAAAGGAATCAAATCTGCACAAGTCAAATGCGGTGTTCTGTAATCTGTCCATATCTCCGGATCCAATTTTCCAATTGATGCCAAAATTTAGGTGGAGATATTCTGGAAGTGAGGATACAAATTTTAAGTTTTTTCAAAAGGGATATTTTTGTGTCGATTTGTCAAAACGCATGGTACAAGTGGATTGAAGAAATCTGTGTACCTAAAACCACCTTCCAATTTTTCAATAAAATGGCACCTTGGGATCCCCATTTGAGAGTTCGGCCAGGTGGAAAGGTGCTGCCATTTTGGAGTCCCCAAGGAGTCTTCTCAACATCCCTATATGTTCTGGAGGCTATGGGAAGTTCTACCCCAACAACTTTCTCTTCCTCCTCTCCCATGGGTTTCTAAACCCCTTGTGATCACCTGGGGAGGAACGTGATGTAATCTCGAGATTTATTTTTGTATTATATTGAATGATCTTTTTAATTCCAGGTTGTATGTTGTTTTTCTTCATCATATATTTTATTTTTATTGAGTTATGTACTGGTATGTCATGCTCAACTCATATGATCATGTTTGGGGGTACCCATTCATGTGATGTTTCACACACCGTTCACCACTTCCTTTTCCCCCCTTTCAATTGTGGTGTTTGTGCGGTTCATATTGGTCAATTGAACTCACATAAACATTGTAAAGGCCATGTAAATTTATGTCATGGTATCACAAATAAATAACATACAAACCTAGACACTTCATCGAGTTCTTCGTGTGTTGCCTTGGTGAGTTTCAGTTTTGAAGTCAAACACAAATCACTGAATCATCAGCGGTGTCCGGTGAATCATTGTGTGTTCTTGACTAAACCCTAGGAGGTATCCTAGTATAAAATCAGTAACATTATGGTTCTAGGTGTTAAAAACCTAGAATTAAAAGATCATAACCCTATATAATGAATCGATGAAGGATAAACATCATGAGAGTACCCCAGGTTGATCACGCTTAATTAATTCTGTTAATCTCTACATTGTTTTATCGCTTTCATTTTATATTTTCATCTTTAATAATCAAAACCACAAGTTTTACAAAACCTCATTCACCTTCTACTTTCATAATCAAAACCCTCTTTTTAAATTAATTATTTAAGACTCCATCGAGAGATGACCTAGGGTTGCTGCTATACTGCAGAAATTCTAGTCAAAATTAAACAACTAATTTGAAGCGCTCAACAACGTGATCAATAAACAATAGAACCAATAATGATATATTTATTAGAATAAATTAATTTATAATTTAATAATATTTAAAACCATTATTAAATTTTCAAACAAAAAATAGGTGTAAATCAATAAATTATGGTTTTATTTATGTAATTTTCAATTTAATGTTATTTAATTCTTACATTAACTGAAAGACTACATGGCATGTACAATCCAACAACACACCAGGTACCTCAGTTTCCATGTATCGAAGTCACATGCCTGGGGATTTGGTGCATTAACTCGACTATACTAAATGGCGTGTACTTTCTAGCTACACACCATGTATCCACTTTTCATGTTCTAGGTTGGCTCAATCAACATGTGTTATGAAATAAATGCATTGAATGTAATTAACTGATCGACACATCTAGGTACAATACACATGAGTACATAATGTGTATTTTGGCTGAATTGCCATGTAACCCAGTTTTACTAGTCAAATATTTGGAACTTCCCAATGTCATATACAAACATTATTCTTTTATTCTTAAACCTTTAAGAAAATGAAACATTGGATACACATGATTAATATATTGATAACATGTTAATTAAAATAGAATTAAATAAAGAATAACATGTAATGAAAATCTAACCAAAATTACACATAGGTCAAAAATTAAATAAATAATTATAAATTTAAACATGGCTCCTCTGATACCACTTGTTGGTTCCGAGCATAGTGGAAGCGTGCAATGTTGAGTGATATATTAAAATTTCTTTCAATAATCATTTCCTGAAGCCAAGATAGAGGATCTTGCACATAAAATTTATAATTAATTTATTTAATATCCAAAGAAATAAATATTTCAGCTTAAGAAATTTCTTAGTTGGTGAATTTTGATTGCCTAAAAAGAACCTTTCAGATTACCTTCATTGTTCTATGACGATCCAAAGATAGAATCCCTATAGCATTGTACAGGTGGTCCCACACGACATGTAATTCTAGATTCCACACTATGTTAGTCAGGATTTATAGATCCTGCTGGTTCCTCTTCTGTTTTTTCATCTATGTTTCCACCACTACCTAACTTTCTTGAAAATATAAATTTGGAGCCAAACATCCTTCCCATCATTATATATTGAGATTTTAGGCTTCAAATCCACTTGAGAAATGCCCACACGTGACGTCCACAACTACACCATCAAACCAGGGATGAACAAGAACCACTAATCCACTCTGATCCACCTATGATCATACTCTATCATCATCTCAGCTTTATAACACCCTTGACCCTAAACTTTACCCATGGTATTGATCCATTTAACCAAAGAATGACTGCTGAAAGATCAAACATTGGGTAATCATCAAACCAAGGGATAAAGAAAATGATCACGATGAACATGTGAATAAACAGGGGAGAAATACATGAACCATAATATATGAGGAATGAAACTCAGCATTTGTTTATATGGCCTCGATCCATTGTCATAGATTTGGATGAATGAATATGGATTGAAACAACGAATAAAAAATATTCACCATAAACAAATCAACCATCAATGTGTGAATCAATTATTGTTTATGGAATCAATTCATGTTTGACATAGGATAAATAATGGGATTGAAATAAAAAATAAAATGTCTTACTTGGAGTTTAGATCGATTGCTAATGAAGAACAGTTCTATATTTCCATCATTGTCAAGATCCATCAAATCTATTGGTGTATGATCCTTGATATGATATGATCTGATTTCATATGCCAATGATCCTACAATGGCTACTATCCAATGGTTCTTATCAACCCCTAGGTTATGTGGCTAACCCTAGGGTTGAGGTATAATCATTTTTAAATAGAGTAAGTAGGTCACTGTGTCAATGAAAAATAAATAAATAAATAAATTTATTTATTTTATTAATTCTGCACCCATGATAACTTTCACACAAATGCCTAACTTTGAAAAAGGTTATATCAAAACTAGGGTAAAAACCATGTTCTGAACTCAATGATGCCCTCATATTTCTAATCCAGGCCTCTATTCAAAATTTATTCCATTTTTTTAGAAAAACTTTACATTAATGATATTAATATATTTAATATATATCAAAAATTAATTTCAGGCATGCCGAGCCTCAGAATATCACGCCGTCTCAGCGCCTAGCTATGAAAATATTCCATATAATATTTTAAATCAATACATGGAAAATTCAGAGTTGTTAAATTATCCTAACTAAAGGTATTTTCATCCTTAAAATAGAAAAAACTATTTAAAAAGATGAGGGTAATGGGATCACATTTGGATCTCCAATTATCACCTGCTCTCTTGAATATTCTCGTGCTGCCACCAAACATGAACTAAGGGAATCAATCACCCATGAAAGATCCTCTCATACTGATCCTCGATCTATATCAAGTACTCAAAAAATGAAACTCCATCCTTAATTTCAATCTCACCCCAGTCAATAACATGTGACGGGTTGTGCATGTACCTCCTCTGCCACTATGTGTGGAAGATGTCATGTACCCAATCCAACTATGATGGTAGAGCTAAGTGGTTCACCACCTCACCAACTCTATGTAGTATCTAGAAAGGGACAATGAATCTCAGAGATATCTTTTCTCCCTGACTAAATCTCTATAATACACATTGAGGTGAGACCCTCAAGAACAAATGGTCTCCCTCCTAAAACTCTAGAGGCCTCTATCATTAGTCCACATAATACTTCTAATAGCTATGTGCAGTCCTCATCCACTCCTGGATGATCTTCACCTTCACTATAGTAGCGTGCACCAACTCTGGCCCCATGAGTGCTGACTCACTGGGATTAGGCTAACAAAGTGGTGACCTATAGGTTATCCTATAAATGTCCTTGAATGGTGACATACCAATAGTGGAATGGTAACTATTTTTTATGAAAACTCCATGAAGGGTAGACGATCCTTCCAACTATGGCCAACTTCCAAAATGAATGCTCGTAGCATTTCCTCCAAGAATTGAATGGTTTTCTCATTCTGGACACCATTTTGGGGATGAAATGTTTTTTTAAAATGAAATTAAGTCCCAAAGGCCTCCTATAATACTCTCTATAATCACGATGTGAAGAAAGAATCATGATCTGAAACGATCATAAAAGGAAACTCCATGGATCCATACTATCTCTTGCAAATACTAACATCTCAAGATCTCTACTGAACTCTGATCTTGAATGGCTAGATTGTGGGATGACTTGGCGAGTTGGTCTAAGATTAACCATATAACATTGTTTCCCCTAGACATATGTGGTAACCCCATCAAAAAGTCCATAGTAATCCCATAACACTTACACTATGGCACCTCAAGGGGTTGAGTTAAACCCACTAGAACCGAGTGCTCAACCTTCATTTTCTAAATAGTGATGCATCAAGAGATAAACTCTAAAACACAAATCTTCATGCCTATTCACCAAAACTAATGTCGGAGGTCCGTATACATTTTTTTGTAACGTCCCAAACCCTAATTCCACTCAACAGTGCCTCGATCCCAGTTGGCTACATGGACTCAAGCGCATCTCTCCAAATTTCAGAGGCTTCCAACTAACAACAAGGTCCTAAGCATGTTAGTGGGGAGACTATGCCTTCATCACCAGAGTATACACAATGAACTATCAATAACATATCAATAGAAAAATCATACACAACATACATAAAATTGATAACTAAAAAATAAAGTAATATATAAATAAGCCAGAAGTGTCTTAGATACAATGATGATGATGATACATGTATCTAGAAAACATCCAAAATAGGTACATGGAAGTATAATACAATACAAGTATCCAAAATCCACAAAGACCAAAAATTATCCCAGTAGAATCGCATGCCTCAGCTTCGTCTCATGATCTCATTATCCCATGCAACAATCATCAACCTGTATTAGGGCACTTTCCCTTATCAATACCTGAAACCATATAACTTGTTTGTATCCCCAAGGGAGGCCCAAATAGGATGTGAGATAACATCCAAGTTGGCGACCACTTAAAGGTCTCTACAATTCAGGATATGCAATATAACAAGCTAAATAGTGTGCAGGTAAACAAGTAAGTGTAAAAGCAAGTAAATATTCCCATGACATGAAACTACAAAACTAGTAATACTATAACAACCTCTCAAGGATCCCTACAAAAGATGGTCAAGCTCCTCTAATAATGTAGCTATAAAAATGCATAAAAACTAAAACAACCTTTCCATTCATCCAAACATGTCATGTCAACCACGACCTCACCATATAATCTAATGTATCAAACAAGAAAGTGATACTACATATCCATATATATCTCCATTCAAAACAAGTGTTAGGTCCTAACAAGTAATCTATAATGGAAAAAAGTAACCAACATGGAATCTTCATACATCCAGACTTATCAAGTCATCCATGACCTTTCCATATAACTAGAAGAATCATAAAAACCACATCCAATTCATATAATCACACATGTCACATTTACCACGACCATGCTATATAATGAAAGTGTCAGACCAAAATGGCCATATCCAAGGTGTTGAAGACCAAGGCATCCTCACCAAGTCCTAGAAGAATCTCTATAGAAACTCGATTAGGGATTGGTTGGATTCATAGGAGAATTTCATATCAAACATGTCCTATGTGAGTCCAAGCAATATGGATCCAAGGGGTATAAAGGCCCAAGGCATCCCATGAAATCAATACCCAAGAAGAATACTCTATCCAAGGCATCCACTACCATGTACCAGATCTAAGGAACATATCCAAGGCATCTATTCATACATTAACATTCACTTTTATTTATCATTTCATACTATGTGAGTATACCCACTCACATAACCATTTCAAATTCAATTGATATCATGAGTATACCCACTCACATAACCATCCCACATTTCAATTCACCACATGAGTATAACCACTCACATATTAAAAAAACTAATACAAGGCCATAAATGAGTATACTCACTCATTTTTTACAATTCATGATCAAATATAAGATGAGTTTACCCAATAACATTTCCAATTTTGTTAAATTAACCCTTTAACCAATTAAAATTAACCAAATGAGTATTCCAACTCATTTAACCATTTAACATTTAAGACATTCAACAAATTAAATCATGGAATATCCACATAACATTAGGTAAGGAGGCATGAAATATCCCTAACCAATAATTTAATTTAATTTAATTGTGATTAGAATTCCTACATCTAGGAAAAAATGAAAACTCACCTCTTGGGTGGTTCTACCAAGGCATAAAAAGGCAATTTCATAAGGCACACCCCATGGGTGGCCATGATTTGGGCAATGGATACCAACGCATCACAACAAAACCTAAGATAATCCCTAACAATTCTGATTAAATCTAATTTGTATAAGCAATTAAAAATTAGTCCCATGCTGAAAAGTATGGTGGGAGGACTAATGGTAAGTATCCTAATAAATCACCAAAACTTGAAGAAGTTGTATAGACCATCTACCTTATCTCGATAGTAGTGGAGTGCTTGTCTAGTATCGACATATGATTTGACTCAGACCAGGATAAATCTGAAGAAAGGATGAAGAAATTGAGATTAGGGCATATGAGCCTACATCCAAATAGCACAAGTGACATCCATAAGAATATATAATAACAAAAAATGAATCTAGGTAATTTAGTTATGGATCTAAAGAGATGAACAACCTTTGATTCAGAGCTCGGATGGGAGAGATACCTCAAATTATACCCTAGGAACTAAGGAGGAGCTCTCAAGTGGAATGGTTACTGTGTGAGATAATAAGATCAATTTAGGTTGAAATTGACTTTTTAATTTCATTTAAAATTACTAAATTTCCCAAAATATCAGGGGTCAAATGGTTTAGGTGCATGGTTTGACAAACCGTGTACCAAACTACACAGTCTTTTATAGAAGATGCGCACTCACATGGTTTCCTCGCATAGTTTGAATAACTACTTAGAAGCTATGTGATAACCCAATATCAAAGTATTCTAAAATTGAAAACCCATTTGCATGGCCATGTAGCCCATTTCTCATGGTTTTACCTAACTGTGTGGAAATTCCCTGATCTTTGTCCATCCTTGCATGGTTTGGTCAAACTGTGCAGCCTTCCCCGCACGGTTTGTACTAATCATGTGTCAGGATTAAATCACCCCAAAACTTGGGTTTTGGGCTCCGAACAAGGCCCGAACACCTCGAACACCCCATTAACTCAAAGGGAATTCAAATTAAGCCATATTTAAACATAAAAACTGAAAAATAAGGGATTAATAACTCATATAAAAACCTAGGTTCTTACAATCTTCCCCACTTAAAGTAATTAGAATTTCCCTCTAAAGGGTGGTCAAGATTTGTCTGAGACAAATTCCGACCACTGAGCACATACATCAGCCTCCTTCTTCCATGTATCATCCTGTAAACGACAGTGCTACCATAACAACCATACTAGAGGAACTGATCGTCCTCAGAGAACCATTGTGCTTCTGTCAACTATGCGAATCCGATGCACATCAAAGGATGAATCAACCTATAGACCACCCTATATAGGCTGAAAAAGTGTGAGATGAGTCTGAATGATAGTGGAACAGCTAAGATATGTGGAAGAAGTTGTTCATGGATCAATACCTCTAGGGTAACTACAACCGATATGATACCAATCTGACTCTCTTTATAATCTAGAACAACCCGACATATCGTAGTGAAATCTTACCCTGTCTCCTAATCCGTTTGTGTCCCAGCCTAAGTGAAACATGTAAAAAGACCCTATCCATGACCTCAAACTCTAAAAGTCATCTGTGGTGATCAACATATGATTTCTACTGAGACTCTACAGTAGCCATCTATTTATTAATTAATTGGACCTACTCAGAGTTCTCCTGCTTGAGACGTGGTCCCTGTAAATCAACCTCACCCACCTCTAACCTGCACAAGGGTGATTTACACGGTCTTCCATAAAAAACCTCATAGGGTTCCATATTTATAGTCACTTAATAACTGTTATTGTAGGAGAAATCAACCAGGGGTATATGCTTCTCCCAAGACCCTCCAAAATTCAGTACACATGCTCATAGAATATACTCTAGAACCTATATCATGCAATCTAACTGTAAATCAGTTTGAGGGTGGTATGCTATGCTCATAATCACCTATGTACCCAGCACCCTCTGAAAACTATTCTAGAAATGAGATGCTAACTAGGAATCCCTATTTGAAACAATTGTGTGTGGGACCCCATGGAGTCATACTATCTCACTAATATAAAACCTCCCAAGACCATTCACACTGAATGTATCCTTGATCATTAAGAAATGATCAACCTTTGGGATCCTATCAACAACAAACCACACAACATAATTACATTGAGACAACCTCAGTAAACCGACCATGAAATCCATCATGACATCATCCCATTTCCACTCAGAAATAGGCAACTGCTATAATAGTCTGGATGGCCACTGATTCTCTACCTTCACCTGCTGATAGGTAGAACACCTCATGCCAAAACCAACTACCTTTCTTTTCATACCCAAACACCAGTACTGAAGGCATAAGTCATGGTATATCTTGGTGACTCTAGGGTGCACTTACCAAGATGAGGCATGAAATTCCCACAACATCTCCTCATGTATTTCTAATGGAACCCAAACACAACCATGGATATGTATAATCTCACCCTCACCTATGGGCCAAACATGAGGTGGATCCTCACCATCCATACTCTCTTATAGGACTAGTCCCTCTGAATCTGATAGCTGCCTCATCCTTAATCTATCTATTAGGGTATAAGTCACAAATAAGGATGATAGATAAGTATGTCCCTATCTATCATGCACCTTCAAGTACATCTCATAGAAAAAATCCATAAGCTGTGACTTGCTATTGCCCTACTGAACTTCCTTTATCTAGGTCCTCCCACTCAGTGCATCATCCACTGCATTTCCTTTACCAAGAATGTACTCAAGCTTGAAGTTAAATGACTGTAAGTACTCCACCCACCTTCACTGCATCAGATTCAGATAACACTATGTAAATATGTACTTGTGGATTTTGTGGTCTATTTATACCCCCAAACTCTCTCCCAGTAAGCAATTCCTTCAAAAGAGCAATGCGTGAATAACCATAGCAAACTCGAGATCATGAGTCAGGTAGTTCCTCTCGTGTGGCCTTAATTACCAAGACCCATACACCACAAATATATCCACATGCATCAGCACTACTCCCAGCTCGATACCTGATGCGTCACAATATACTATGTAGATTTTCCCCTATTTTGATAGTATCAAGACTGGTGCTGAAGTCAATCTGTCTTTCAGATCCTAAAAGGCAGTCTCATAAGAATCTAACCATACAAACTTCACACCCTTCTTAGTTAAGCCCATCAACAACGCTTCTAAGCATGATAAGTCTTGTATGAATATCCTATAATATCTAGATATCCCAAAGAAACTCCATAAGTCAAAGATGTTCTCGGGATGCTCCCAGGAAACTATATCTCTCACCTTGTTTGGGTCCACTGATAATCCTGTGTCTGAGATGAAGTGAACTAAGAAGTGAATTTGACCCATCCAGAAGTGGAACTTTTTGATATTAGCATATAAATGATTCTCTCTCAGTGTATCAAAAAACAATCTCATGATTTTTGGCATGGTCGTTTAAATTATGAGAATACACCAAGATATCATCCACAAAAACCACTATAAAAGAATCTAAATACGGATGGAAAACTCAGTTCATCAACACCATGAAAACCACTGGCATGTTCATGAGACCGAACTACATAACTAGATACTCATACATACCATAAATGCTACAAAAATCTGTATGAGGTATGTATGTAGGTCAAACACACACCTGATGATATCCTAAGCTCAAATAAATTTTCAAGATAACCTGATCTCCTCAACGCTAATCAAATAGGTCATATATCTGTGGAAAGGGATATTAGTTATTAACCATAAACTAATTTAACTTACAATAATCCATGCACAACCTAAGGGTTATTTTCACCTTTTTTTCAAAAAAAACTAGAGAACCCTATAGAGAAGTACTGGGTTGGAACAACCCCTTTACCTCCAAATCCTCTAGCTACCTATTGAACTCCTGTAACTCTATCTTATCCATCCTGTAAGAAGGAATGGATACCGATGTAGTTCCTCGAACTAGGTATATGGAGAAATCAACTTCTATTTGAGGAGATAAATTAGAAAAGCCATCTGGGAATACATTCATGAAACAAGAAACAACTGGAGGAAAGTTTTTCTGACACGCTCCTTGATCATCCAGATACAAACTAGTGATCTAGGCCATCATCCCACCCATCCCATGATGCTCTGGTCCAAATTGGCTCACCTAGACATCCCATTCACCCATGTGAGTATAGAATTCACCCTATGGTGATGTGAAAGTCACCCTTCACTGATAACAATAAACATAAGCTCAATAATCTATTAGATAATCCATCTCAAGTATAATGTTAAACTTGGTCATCTCGAGGAAATAAAGATCCTAGACAAAGTGACACCCCCAACCTCAAGGGGAAACTCCCTGAACTGGATCACATTCTCCATTATGATTCCCAATGGTGTTTCTAGTGTCATAATTACCTCACAAGATAGTAAAACAAGCCCAAGGATCTTCACCACTCGTGAAGATATAAAACTTTATGATAAAACTATATTAAAAACAATAGATGCAATAGTATAGGCTACTAGGATTTTACCTCTCACCATAGATGGTCTGACACCCTACTCCTTGGGGTTAGGATTTATAGAATAGATCTATCCTGTACTGTGACCCTATGATACAACCTTACTGCTAGGAGTAGGCCCACTCTGATGTATCGGTGTAACTGGTGTCTGGCTGCCTCGACCATAACCACCACTAACTCGACCTAATTGACTGACACTACTCCAACTACCTACTTTACATGAAGATGTGGAACCTTCTATTGAAATTGGTGTTATATCTTACCCCCTACCACTCATAGTTTGAGGGAAGGTCCTACAGAAACACTGTACGTGGCCCATCCTACCGCAAGCTCAGTACTCGACTGGGTTGCAGTCACAATGATTATTTATATGGGCTCACCTACCACACCGATTATAGAACACTAAGTTAATAGTACTCATAGCATGACTGGAACTCATATCCTAGGAATCCTCAAAACGATGCTTCCTTCTTGAAGATACTAAACTAATGGGTCGAGAAATATCACTTTCCTACTCTTCACCCCCATCTTCCCTCAGGTTCCGCTCTGTAATCAGCACTTGATTCATAATTTCAGTGATAGAGGTAAACCTAAACACATTGAAATGAGATCTGATAGCAATTCAAAGACCTTAATCAAAGAATATCACCCTCGATATCTCATCTGTAAGGTACTTCAGTGAAAAATGTTTCATCTTTGTAAAGCATTATGAGTACTCCATAACCGTCATCACGACCTTCTCTAAATGCCTGTATTCACTAGCCTACCCTACCCATGGAGTCTTAGGGTATAATTAGTCATAGAACCTAGTTTGGAAATCATCCCAAACTATATCCCACAACCTTTAAGCCTCGTTCAGAACATCCCACCATCTCTTTACTGCCCTATAAAGAATATATGTGGAAAGCTTCACTCTCCTCTCAGGAGGTGTCTCAAGGTTCTTGAATATAAATAACATTATATTAAGACACATCTAAGCATCCTGTGAACCACCACCCCCTAAAAACATGGGAGGATTCTACTATTGGAACACATGCGTCAAATCATCCATAGATAATACAGGTTGCAGTGCTTCTTGATAATTCTATATAAAGCGAAAGAAACCCTCATGGAATTGTTCCTCAACACCTATGTTTGGAACAGAAGATGGTGCCTTATTTGGAACTAAAGGAGGATATTTTGGTAGCCCATGGCCCACCACCCCTAGAGTTTGGTCATCGGCTCCCTCCTAGAATATGACTGGAGGTCATCGTGGTGGCATGTCACTACAATTCCAAATACACGCCTCAAAAAATAATGATATCAACATTCAAAGATCAAAATCATAGGGTAGAACAAAACCCTCCTAAATCCAAGTCAAAACCCATAGCCTACTCCTAAATCCAAGACTATAAAAGGAAAGTCACCAAAAACCTCCAGAGACACTACCTCTTTCCCACTCAAAAGTTGGGTCTAGGTCAATTCTCTATTTGAAGTTAGATATTCAATTCCATTTCATTCCATTTAATATCCATTTCCTTTTAATTACATTATTCATTCCTTATAAGGAGTTTGACCAATGGTTTACCACATTCCAATCTATGAGGGCCCATAACACCTTATGAACCAAGATTTCATTTCCATTTTCTTTACATGATAACAAGTTCATTTCAAATAATTGAGTCAAACAATGCATCATTTTCTAGTCCATAAGGGACCATAACACCTTATGAACTGAAATATGGCGTAACTTCCTCTATCCACTACACAAAATATATCACAACATTAGTTATAACTATCAAAACACCTATCACAATAGCATGAAAGAGTAATAAATCCTAAATGGCATGGCATAACTCATGACATGTGATTTCTAACAAGTCCCTATATGATCCATGAGATAGAATACCCTCATGTCATTGGGTTACAACATAATATAACCCTTAATCATATAAAAAACAGCATCAAAATCCAAGTGCATCATCCAATGGTGAAATCAAAATAACTCTAATAGCCAAAATCTAGAAAAATAGCAATTTCATGCAAGTAAATTTGCCTTTTTTCCTATCTGTGAGGTAGTTACTCCCGAGAAAAACTCATTTACAAACTCCTATTCCTTCCCATATCTATCTATTATCACCAAATAGTAATAAAACTATAAAAGAGATCATATGACACCACTTTGTATCATCCTGGACCCAGATGCCACTCAATAGTTCCCTGATCCCGGTTGACTACATGGCCTCAAGCGCATATCCCCAAATGCCAGAGGTTGCTGACTAGTATCGGGAGCCTAGGTGTTTTAGTGGGGAGACTATGCGCTCATCACCAGAGTATACACAATGGAATATCAATAACATATAAATAGTAGAATAATATATAATAGGAAGATAATTGATAACAAAACAAGATAAGAATATATAAATAATCTAGAAGAGTCTCATATACAATGATGATGATGATACATATATCTAGAAAATATCCAAAATAGGTACATGTAAGTATAGTATAATACAAGTATCTAAAAGCCAAAAAGACAAAAAATTATCCCTATAGCATGGCAGGCCTCATCTTGGTCTCATGATCTCTTACTCCCATGTAGAAATCAATAACCTGTATTAGGGCACTTACCCTTATCAATACCTAAAACCATATAATCTGTTTGGGTCCCCAAGGGAGTACCCAAATAGGGTGTCAGATAACATCCCCATAGGCAACCACCCAAAGGTATATACAATATAGTCCATGCAATATAACAAGCTGAATAAAGTTCAGGTAAATAATAAAGTAGTAAAAGTAAGTAAATGTTCCCATGGAATGAAAATACAGGACCATTAATACTATAAAAACCTCTCAAGGCTCCCTGTAAAATATGGTCAAGATTCTCTAACATGGTAGCTAAAAAAATCAATAAAAACCAACATGGTATTTCCATTCATCCAAACATGTCATGTCAACCACAACCTCACCATACAATCTAAATTATCAAACAAGAAAGTGATACTACATAGCCAAACATGGATCCCTACAAAAAAAGTGTCAGTTCCGAAAAGGAAAGCTATAATAGAAGCAAAATTAACCAACATGAACTTTTGATACATCTAGACATATCAATTCATCCACATCCTTTCAGTAAAACTAGAAGAATAATAACAGTCACAACTAAGTCATATAATCACACATGTCACATTTACCATGACTATGCCATATAATGAATGTTTCGGACCATGAAGGGCCTGATCCATGTCATCAAAGACCATGGAATCCTCATCTAGTCCCGGGAGAATCTCGATGGAAACTCAGTTAGGCACTTTTTGGAGTCCTAGGAGCATGTCATACTTGAAATATTCTATGTGAGTATAGGAATTCCAGATCCAAGGGGTAGAAAGGACCAAGGCATCCCAAAAAATCAAGATCCAAGGAGAATACTCTATCCAAGGCATCCACTACCGTGTTCCATATCTAAGGAACATGTACAAGGCATCTATTCATACATTAAAATTCACTTTCATTTATCATTTAAAACTATATGAGTATACCCACTCACATAACCATTTCACATTCAATTGATATCATGAGTATACCCAATCACACACCAATCCTACATTTAAATTCACCACATGAGTATACCCACTCACATATTATAAAACAAATACACATACACAAATGAGTATACCCACTCATTATTTATAATTCAAAATAAACTATAATATGAGTTTACCCACTCACATTTCCACTTTTGTTAAATTAATGCTTTAATTAATTCAAATCAACCAAATTAGTATTCCCACTCATTTAACCATTTATATTTTAATCCATTCAACCAATTCAAGCATGAAATAACCACATAAAATTAGGTAAGGAGGTAGGACATCTCCCTAACAAACAATTCAATTCCATTTAATTGTGGTTGAGATTACTATATCTAGGAAAAAATAAGAAATTACCTCTTGTGTGGTTCTACCAAGGAATAACATGGTAATTCCATAAGGCACACCCCATGGATGGGCATGATTTGAGAAATGGATACCAAATCATCACAATAGAACCTAACAACATCCCTAGAAGGCCCGATTACATCTAATTTACATAAGTAGTTTAAAATTAGGGCCATGCTAGAAAGTCTAGTGGGAGAACTAATGGAAGGTAGCCTAATAAAGCACCAAAAATTTAGGAAGTTGTATAGACCACCTACCTTATCCATATAGTGGAGTTCTTGTCCATTATCGAATCTTTATTTGACTTAGATTAGGAGAAATCTGAAAAAAAGATGAAGAACCTCAAATGAGGGCATATGAGACTAAATCTAAACAGTATAACTGATATCTAGAATAAAAAAGAATTGCTAAAAAATAATCGAGGTATTACTGTTATAAATCCAATGAGATGAATATAGCATACCGCCTTTTTATAACATAAACTTTCATTACATTACACAAAACTGAGGATCTTTAAGGTTTAGTGTCTTGGAAACCATGAACATAATACATGAAAACAACATAAAACATTCTTCTTAAACACTTGAAAGGCTTCTTCTTAAGTTCATCCTAGGTTCATTACTGCATCTCATAACCTGGGGACATACATCAAAAGAAAGGGTGAGCAGAAGGCCCAGTAAGGGAAACAAGAGAAACATTTAACATGTGAACTTGAGATATATCAACTATGTCATGAAAAAGAACTTTAAGGCATGAGAAAGAAATCATATGGCATATCATAATAAAAATAACATTTTTCGTAACATTAAGATGTGGCTACATAATTTAACATAGAAAATCATTAACATATCACCAAGGTCCATTCCTAAGGTGTCATTTAAAAATTACCAAGGTTATTCACCAAGATATCGTGAAAATTGTAATCTCTAGTGGTTACATCATTACCCAATGCATTGGAGCGCTATCAGGGCGCAACCTTAAATTTTCCCTTATTATCATGTGATCCACATATATCATCCTAAAAAATTTCATAAATAACCCATATAGCATAAAATAAATGGGTTTCATTTCATAATCTTAACGTTTTTAGAAAAAAACTGCATTAAAGACATGATCTTTACGTCACTTTAAAACCACAGAAAGGGAAAGTGGGTTTCATGTATGTAAATACCAGAATTTAAAATAGAACATTTTGATATATATGTGAATACCCCTGTAGAAATAAGAGCTTTGAGTATTCACTTAATAACATGAAATAATTTTGAGAAAAGAGAGAGGCATTTTGAGACGAAAATTCTGCAGCATAACGACTACGTTTCGGGGTTTTAGAAAACATTGAAAAGAGAGGGGACATGGGTAAAACATTCATAAATGACCCATAAAACAGTAGAGGGACAGAATATGAAGGATATATGAACATGGTAATGAAATTTTAAAGATGTACCATATGAAATGAAGAACATGAAAGGAAGACAAAAATAAGATTTCTCTTATGAAAATTCGGCAGCCTAACGGCGTCACTTAAACTTCAAAAAATGAATTGATGAGATCAAATAGGGTCTCTCATAATATGAACATAAAAGATCAGTATGATAGATATAGAGATCATACCCCAACATAATAAAAAGGAACTCTAAATACTTGACATGAAAGTCAAACTTTGAAAAATGAGAAAGGTGAACGAATCCCTTAAAATTTTGGCAGCCTAACGGCGCCACTTAAAACTTCAAAATACTGAATTGAAGAGATAAAATAGGGTATATAATAATATGAAAATAAGAGTTCCTTATGATAGATATAGAGATAATACCCCAACATAATAAAAAGGAACTTGAAAGACTTGACATGAAAGTAGAACTTCAACACGAGAAGGGTGAAAGAATCCGTTACAAAAATTTCGGCAGCCTAACGGTGCCACTTAAACTTTCATAAATTGAAATGATGAGAGTAAGAGGGGGTATATCATCATATGAACATAAAAAGGACTGTATACTGAATATAAAATAACATACTCCAACATAATAACATGGAGCATAAAAGAAATGACATAAAAGAGATCACTTGAAAAGAAAGAGAGGGGGTCAGATCCCTTACCTTAAACATAACTCTTAAAACTCAATGGTTTGGACCTTGAGGGCTTGGGATAACCTTGAGAGGACTCCTTGGGAGGTAAGGAGACCAGAACTTTGTTGATAATGGTTTTGGAGCCCAAAAGATGAGAGAATGGCTTGGTATTTATAGGGAAAGTGAGGGGACAAGGCATTAATGGCCAAGGGACACCTCATAAGTGGGTTTCTCAAAACCATGTGCTCTCCCAAGATATTTCCCATGAAGTTAGGCCACATGGGGCCCCTAGTACAATAATTCATCACCTTTGGTCGGACAACCCATAAAATATCTCATGACATCATCATGAAACAGTTATGATGTCATTAAACATATCGAAACCCTAAAACTGTATTTTTACTATTCACTGAAAATTCAACTTTCTCAGAAAAATCCCAAAATTTCACTTTAAAAAAATATAAATGCTCTGATTTCAAAAATGAACTATATTTTATAAAAATAATTTTCTAAATATTTTTAATTTATTTTTTAAATAAATACACTCTATTCACCGAAAATTCATTTTTTTCAGAAAAAACCCCAAAATTTACCTTTACATAATATCGATGCTCTGAGTTCAAAAATGAAATCCATTTTATAAAAATAATTTTCTAAATATTTTTAATTTAATTTTTAATTAAAAAACACTATTCACCCAAAAAACTAATACTTGAACAATAATTTATGAAACCGTTATTTAACCATTTTATTGAATCACATTACTTAATCAAGGTGCCTAGATTATATTAATACTTTCTTTAAGTGAGATTACTAATCCATTTGGTCACATTACTAATCCTAAGCATAAAATCACTATTCATAATTTACTATTCATTAAAAATTAAGTTGATCTTATTCGACTCTAAATTTCGTACTGAACATAATTGTAGAAGACCATTTTTTGAAAATCATTACAAATTTTTAATTATTTAAGGTTTACATAAACATTTTTTTAAAATATCCTTTCTCTAAAATTCACCAAAAATATGAATACTATATTTATCCGGATATTTGAAAAGTCATAAACATCATCATAAGAAGAAATCCCAATTTTTATTTAAAACAAAGGATTACATAAGGGAGTTACGGTCTCCTTACATATCCCCTTATCACACTAGAATAGGACCTAAGTGTAAGGTGTGCTAAGGTGAGAGAATCCGAGAGAGGCTCGGCCAACATCGCACGAGTAGTAATTTATATCAGTTTGAACTTATCGTGAAGGCGATCCTGTTCTAGCTTCACACGATGAAGTTCATCTTGGGTTTGGTCCAGAGCAAAGCCCGGTGGTGCTACCTCCTTCCCAAGTTCTGTTAGATGGGCTTCGATCGGTCCAAGACTACTGGGTGAGGCCATCAAATCTTCTTTCTATATTAATTAACCAAGATTACTTGTATTTAGAGACAATAATCAAAACATTTAGTTTCCAGCGGTCATATTGACCAATGGTCATATAACAGTCAAAACCCAACGGTCTCATTTTAATTATACTCATGTTATCAAATGAAACATTTTTGTTGAGTATAAAAATAAAATAAAATAACACACAAAATTAGGAAACAAGATTTATTCAAAATTTCAGGTCGTTACAATCTTCCCCCATTAAGAAATTGCGTCCTTACAATTTTTAAAATTGGGTTTTGAAATTTCAATGAAAGTCCTACATCGGAAAAGGAGTCAGTAACACTATTACTTTAAAAGAAAGAAAGGGAAGTACAAAGGTCACTCAAGTTAACCCATACTAGGATTCCATGGAGGAAAACATGAATATGGAAGAAAAACTAAGGGTCAAGTTCTAGGGGAGAGTGATAAAAAACATTATTAGGAGAAATTTGACCACAAGAAAATCCCAAACTTATGATGTGTGTAAACGGTCTTTGATTACCTAGTAGGAAACGTAAACCAAAAACATTTTTGTTTTATGTTTCTTTTCATAATTTTGAGGAATTAATTTACAACATAGAACAAAAAAATAAGGAAATATACCTACCTTCAAGTATAGTTTCATCCTATAATAAGTCTCTACCAAAACTAATCTTTTATCCAAACGATGAGAATTCAAAAACACTTGGTCTCATTAAAAGCACAAGAATCATCTTCTAGAGAGTCACATAATCCAAAAAATATTAACTATCTATTTCTTCTATCTTTAAACATTATCCCAAAAACAGAAAGGGTAAGGTAAAAAAACTCTTCAAAAAGAAAGAATCCCATAGGAATGGAAACTAATTTTAAATCTTCAAAGTTCTATGGTACTACCCAAAGTTCATCATAGACCATTCCATAAATAATGGTCCTTAAAATTCCTCAAAATAAACCAAACTAAGATTGAAACCCAAATACAAGAATGATTTGATAACATAGTCTTCCAAAATAAACTTCATTGTTCATCTCCAAACAACATCAACCACTCCTAACATCTTATAACAAAAGTGTATAACCTAAACATATTTTACCCAAGATAGGTTAATCATTCCCATAAGTAACCTAAATTACTATAAGTCCACCTTAAATTCATTGATTCTTCAAAATATAAGTCAAACTTACTCCTCAATGAAAATACCATAGTAATCTATTTACCTCGATCATATAGAGTCCTCAAAATAGTGAACGTCTTCCAAAATAATAATCATCTTTTAATCCCCTAATCATCTCTATCATATTAATACGGCAATCGTCGCATTTCCTATCACATTGGTTTTTGGGACATGTTCTTCCATTTCCCGCCATTAACTAAGAAAAGAAACTATAATTAGGGACTTAAATACTTAGCCAATAATTATGAAAAGAAAACTTTAAGCATAAAAGGATAAACTTGTAGAATAAAAGTATATACTAAGTTGTGATCCCCTAGGGTCAAATCTAGGTTACCCATGATCATATATTCTTATGTAAATCTTTATTTTATTTTATCTTTGTTCCTTTAACAATGGTTCATACTAAGCTTATGAATTTACCAAAGCATATCCCCCGGGAGTGTCGTAACCAAGAGTGCAGCAAGGCCCATTGTCATGTACCAGTTCCCATTTGAGTCTAGCTCAAAGCAGCGGGTTTTACCCCTATGTACATCTGTGCCAGAGAGACCTCTACCTGCTCGTATCCAGACATGGATGTATTTTCTTGGCAACCCATTACTCAATACTCAACAAAATACCGGGAAGATTGCCTATATATAAACTTTTATATAGGCTTCTTCCTAAAGTTTTCATATCCTAATTTCCAAAAATAACTAAACAATCCTTTGATACCAACTATATCATCCCACCTTTTTATAACATAAACTTTCATTACATTACACAAATATGAGGATCTTTAAAGTTTAGTGTCTTGGAAACCAGGAACATAATACATGAAAACAACATAAAACATTCTTCTTAAACACTTGAAAGGCTTCTCCTTAAGTTCATCCTAGGTTCATTACTGCATCTCATAACCTGGGGACATACATCAAAAGAAAGGGTGAGTAGAAGGCCCAGTAAGGTAAACAAGAGAAACATTTAACATGTGAACTTGAGATACATCAACTATGTCATGAAAAAGAACTTTAAGGAATGAGAAATAAATCATGTGGCATATCATAATAAAAATAAAATTTTTCATAACTTTAAGATGTGGCTACATCATTTAACATAGAAAATCATGAACATATCACCAAGTTCCATCCCTAAGGTGTCATTTGAAAATTACCAAGGTTATTCACCATGATATTGTGAAAATTGTAATCTCTAGTGGTTACATCATTACCCAATGCATTGGAGCGCTATCAGGGTGCACCCTTAAATTTGCCTTTATTATCATGTGAGCCACATATATCATCCTCAAAAATTTCATAAATAACCCATATAGAATAAAATAAATGGGTTTCATTTCATAATATTAACATTTTTAGAAAAAAACTGCATTAAAGACATGATCTTTACGTCACTTTAAACCCAAGGAAAGGGAAAGAGGGTTTCATGTATGTAAATCCCAGAATTTAAAATAGAACATTTTGATATATATGTAAATACCCCTATAGAAATAAGAGCTTTGAGTATTCACTTAATAACATGAAATAATTTTGAGAAAAGAGAGAGGCATTTTGAGATGAAAATTCTGCAGCATAACAGCTACGTTTCGGGGTTTTAGAAAACATTGAAAAGAGAGGGGACATGGGTAAAACATTCATAAATAACCCATAAAAAAGTATAGGGACATAATATGAAGGATATATGAACATGTTAATGAAATTTGAAATATGTACCATATGAAATGAAGAACATGAAAGGAAGACAAAAATAAGATTTCTCTTATGAAAATTCGGCAGCCTAACGGCGTCACTTAAACTTCAAAAAATGAATTGACGAGATCAAATAGGGTCTCTCATCATATGAACATAAAAGATCAGTATGATAGATATAGATATCATACCCCAAAATAATAAAAAGGAACTCAAAATACTTGACATGAAAGTCGAACTTTGAAAAATGAGAAAGGTGAACGAATCCCTTAAAATTTCCACAGCCTAATGACGCCACTTAAAACTTCAAAATACTGAATTGAAGAGATAAAATAGGGTATCTAATCATATGAAAATAAGAGTTCAGTATGATAGATATTGAGATCATACCCCAACATAATAAAAAGGAACTTGAAAGACTTGACATGAAAGCAGAACTTCAAAACGAGAAGGGTGAAAGAATCTGTTACAAAAATTTCGGCAGCCTAACGATGCCACTTAAACTTTCATAAAATGAAATAATGAGAGTAAGTGGGGGTCTCTCATCATATGAAAATAAAAAGTACTGTATAATGAATATAAAATAACATCCTCCAACATAAGAACATGGAGCATAAAATAAATGACATAAAAGAGATCACTTGAAAAGAAAGAGAGGGGGTCGGATCCCTGACCTTAAACGTAACTCTTAAAACTCAATGGTTTGGACCTTGAGGGCTTGGGGGCACCTTGGGAGGACTCATTGGGAGGTAAGGAGACCAGAACTTCGTTGAGAATGATTTTGGAGTCCAAAGGATGAGATAATGGCTTGGTATTTATAGGGAAAGTGAGGGGATAAGGCATTAATGGCCAAGGGACACCTCATAAGTGGGTTTCTCAAAACCATGTGCTCTCCTAAGATATTTCCCATGAAGTTAGGCCACATGGGTCACCCAATACAATAATTCATCACCTTTGGTCGGCCAACCCATAAAATATCTCATGAAATCATCATGACACAGTTATGATGCCATTAAACATACCGAAACCCTAAAACTGTATTTTTACTATTCACTGAAAATTCAACTTTCTCAGAAAAATCCCAAAATTTCACCTTAACCAAATATCAATGATCTGATTTCAAAAATGAACTCCATTTTATAAAAATAATTTTCTAAATATTTTTAATTTATTTTTTAAATAAATACACTATTCACCGAAAATTCATTTTTTTCAGAAAAAACCCCAAAATTTACCTTAACATAATATCGATGCTCTGAGTTCAAAAATGAAATCCATTTTATAAAAATAATTTTCTAAATATTTTTAATTTAATTTTTAATTAAAAAACACTATTCACCCGAAAAAACTAATACTTGAATAATAATTTATGAAACCGTTATTTAACCATTTTATTGAATCACATTACTTAATCAAGGTGCCTAGATTATATTAATACTTTCTTTAAGTGATATTACTAATCCATTTGGTCACATTACTAATCCTAAGCATAATATCACTATTCATAATTTACTATTCATCAAAAATTAAGTTGATCTTATTAGACTCTAAATTTCGTACTGAACATAATTGTAGAAGACCATTTTTTGAAAATCATTACACATTTTTAATTATTTAAGGTTTACATAAACATTTGTTTAAAATATCCTTTCTCTAAAATTCACCAAAAATATGCATACTATATTTATCCGGACATTTGAAAAGTCATAAACATCATCATAAGAAGAAATCCCAATTTTTATTAAAAACGAAGGATTACACAAGGCAGTTACGATCTCCTTACATAGCCCCTTATCACACCAGAATAGAACCTAAGTGTAAGGTGTGCTAAGGTGAGAGAATCCAAGGGAGACTCAGCCAACATCGCATGAGTAGTAATTTCTATCAGTTTGAACTTCTCGCGAAGGCGATCCCATTCTAGCTTCACACGATGAAGTTCAGCTTGGGTTTGGTCCAGAGAAAATCCCAGTGGTGCTACCTCCTTCCCAAGTTCTGTTAGATGGGATTCGATCGGTCCAAGACTACTGGGTGAGGCCATAAAATCTTCTTTCTATATTAATTAACCAAGATTACTTGTATTTAGAGACAATAATCAAAATGTTTACTTTCCAGCGGTCATATTGACCAATGGTCATATAACAGTCAAAACCTAACAGTCTCATTTTAATTATACTCATTTTATCAAATGAAACATTTTTGTTGAGTATAAAAATAAAATAAAATAACACACAAAATTAGGAAACAAGATTTATTCAAAATTTCAGGTCGTTACAATGAATGTCCTTCGATTCAGAGCTCGGATGGGAGAGTTACCTCAAATTCTACTGTAAGAACCAAGGAGGAGCTATCAATTGGAATGGTTTCTATGTAGGGGAAGAAAATCAATATAGGTTTAAATTGTTTTTTTAAATTTCATTTAAAATTATTAAATTTCCAAAAATATCAGTGGTCACATGGTTTAAATGCACAATTTTACAAACCATGCACCAAAACCACATGGTCTGCTATAGAATATGGGCACTTGTACAGTTTCCTTACATGTTTTGACTAAATGTGAAATAACCCACTGTCAAAGTCTTCCAAAATTCTAGACCTGACCATGCGACCATGCTACCCATTTCACATGGTTTGGCCTAATCGTGCGGCTATTCCCTGATCTATGTCCATCCTCACACGGTTTTCACTAACCGTGCACCAGGATTAAATCACCCCAAAACTTGGGTTATGGGATCCGAATAAGCCCTAGACACCACCAAAACCTCCATGAAATCAAGGGTAATTCACATTAGGCTATATTTAAACATTAAAACTGAAAAATAAGAGATCTTTAACTTATACAAAAATCCTATTTCTTACATTTTTCACACTTGGATATACCGCCAAAGGGGATGTATTAAAATCCCTTAGCACCTCCTCCCATAATCTCAATGGTACCATCATCTATCCTCTCCATGCGGAGATTACCTAAAATTATATAAAAGCGTTGGGATAGAAACCATAAAATGAATATATGAATCACCATCCTTGTCAACTAAGGAAAACTGTAATGAGGATAACTACTCTAATGCCACGACCAACAACTAAGAACAAGATATCCTACTGAGAAAATCTATCACAACATTCCCCTTACCATAAGTTTAGACAATATCTAAGTCATAGTCTTGGAGAAACTATAGCTATAAACTCTATATTAAGTTAAGATACTTTTGGGAGAAGATATACTTGATACTCTTTTGGTCAGAGTAGATGATAAACCGTTCACCCATCAGGTAGTGTCCCCACATCTTTAGGGAGAATATTATTTCTAATAACTCAAGATAATGGGTCACATAGTTTTTATCATGTATTACCAACTAATTAGACCCATAGAAATTCACTACCTTCCTCTGTATTGGGACACAAACAAGACTGATCCCTAAGGAATCATAAAACACTATGTACTCAACAATCTCCTATGACAATATGAAGATGGGAGAACCTTTCAACCTCTGCCTCAACTCTTGAAAACACTATTAGAACATTTCTTTCTACATAAGAGGATGAAACTTTTAGGTAAAACTTATCAAGGGTGCATCCAATATGTAGAAATTGGGTATAAAACTCTGATAGTACCCTACTAACCCAAGGAAAATCCACACCCCGATAACACTCTTGGATGGATCCCAAGATAGAAATGCTTCAACCTTTACTGGATCCACTTCTACTCATAACTCTAAGATTATGTGTCATATGAAGTGGAACTATTGAATAAAAATGACACTTTGAGAGATTTCAATAAAGATGGGTCTCTTTGAGTGTGTCCAAGACTATACTCATGTGTCTCACATGCTCCTCCTCAAATGCCGAGTACACTAGGATATCATCAGTTAAGACCACCAAAAAATAGTCTAATAAAGGTTGAAAGATCTAATTCATGAGTCCCATGAACACTTATGGGGTGTTCTTTATACTTAATGGCATCACCATGTATTGATAGTGACCATAGTGACATCTGAATTTCGTGTTTGGTATATTCTCATCCCGTTCTCACAATTGGCGATAGCTTGATCTGAGATCAATATTCAAGAACCATCATGCACCAATCAACAGATCAAAGAGGTCATTAATTATAGGTAGTGAATAATTATTATTCATGGTCACTTGGTTCAAGTACTGGAAGTCCATACATAACCTCAAGCTCCCATCCTCCCCAGTGAACAACATTGGGGCTGCCCAGGGGGAAACACAAGGTCTTACAAATCCCTTCTCCTAAAAGTCCTCTAAATTCACCATTATCTCTCAAATCTCTTCAATATCCATATGATATGATGGTGTAGATATCAAGGACATATCTGGGTGTAATTTAATGTATAAGTTTAGCTCATGATAGGGAGGTAATCTTGGAATGTCCTTAGGAAAGATGCCCTTATACTCTAAAACCACCACAGAGAACTGGTAGCTTATAGTATCCACTACTCCAAGAGTCACACTAGCCAAATATTGAGTAATAAGTTGAATTATCTTGTTCTTGAGTCTATCTTGCTCCTCTAAGGTTTAATTTTCACATGTAAAGGAAAAAATCACCCCATCAATGGATACAAAACACACCATCTACCTAAAAAAATCAATCTGGGCATGAACTATGGATATACAGTCCATTCTTAATATGAAATCATAAGGCCTCATCACTACTACAAAGAGATCACATACAAATATCTCACCTCCAAGCATCATATTGGACTATCAGAATAAGTACGTAATCACTGAGTCACCTCATATTGGAGTCTCCAAGCACAAGGTTCAAGCAAAAGGATCAAATGGAATCACTAAGTCCTAAACTAGAGAAGTGAAAAGAAAGTAATGAATCACACCTATTTCTATCAATAATCTAGAAAAGTTAGAAAAATAATAGATCATACCTTGCATCATCCATGGATCCCTAGGGTCATAGGCCTCTATAGCCTGCATCTGTCCTCATCCTTAACCACCAATTCCCTAAACCTAGCATGGACCACTTGGAGGAGGGGTGGTAATAGGTCAAACCTCCAACTACCTCCTGTTACTCTACCAACCCCTCTTCCACATTATCCACCCTAAATTCCTACCTATTCCTTCCTCTTTATCCACCTTAGTAGTCTCTTGACCATCTCTTGATCAGCTATATGATGGGTCAGACAATCCTGTGAAATATTTTCCTAACCATCATAGGATAAACACTACCTCTACCTCAACTGACTCGAGCCATATTGAGATCACTTTACCACTAGCACTATATCTTGGGATCTTTACCTAAAGTGTTTGGAATACCTAGATCCCTATGAATGATATTGACTACCTATCACTGAGTTCTCAAATCCCGAGTTCTTGCTATCAGCACCCACTATGGGCGTCTTCTCCTCCATGAATCTCTCCACTATTAAGGCCTACTCAAGAACCCCAACATAGGTGGGAATACAAAGATATATCACTAAATCCTTGATATACTAGCTTAAAAAATTCTCAAATGTTTTATCTTCGAAGAACAAAACTTGCACCATATCCATAGAGAATCGCGAGAGATCAATTTACCTTACATAATACTCCTCCATAGTCAAACTTGCCTATTTTAGATATAGAATCTCTTATATGTTCAATGATCACAATATGGATAAATAAAACTCCACCTTGAAGAGGAAGTCAAAGTCTGACCAGGAGAAAGATGTATTATCATGTGACTGAGTCACTAAACTCCACCATATCCCAGCAGATCCTTAAATAAGACTTAATTCAAGGACCTCCATATGATCTTTAGGCACCCTTATAAGGTAAAAACTCGAGTGACTGCTTATAGATAGTACTCAACCACATGGGGGCCTGGCTCACCCTAAAACCTGGGAGGTCACTGACTTTGGAACTCATGAATCCCACTTAGCCTAAATGCACCCCCTTTTAGCAGTGATAATGCTAGA
This sequence comes from Viscum album, assembly GCA_963277665.1. NCBI lineage: Eukaryota > Viridiplantae > Streptophyta > Magnoliopsida > Santalales > Viscaceae > Viscum > Viscum album. The sequence continues at coordinate 1,583,296,838 of OY728147.1, forward strand.
TGATTCTCAATGGGTGGTGGTATAGCTAGTAAACCACCCAGAGTCACTATCTCTAGTATAATCCCCCGTACTAAAGCTTCTTCACTCAGAAGATTATCCTCATGATCTTGAAGTTGAATCCTATCTAGATTTCTTCGCAGAGGCATCCTGATATAAACAAGATGTACCATGGTCAAAGAGTATATCTAGAGAGATGACTTAATAAGGACATAGAAACTAGATCCCATTTCTATATGATGCATGTACCGATGTTTCCCTTACAACTAATGTATATACATACCAAGTTGAAATGAAGGTGATCAGAGTCCTGGTGTATGGATACATTGACTGCCACACCAACACTAGAGTCCCTATCCTGAAAGATGAACTCAAATCACCTAAAACTATTTCCCCAAAACAATCTCAAAAAATACAATAATAAGCTAGAACTAACTATTATGACACCACTCAATCATGAATCATCTTGACGAGGCCCAAACTACGACTACCCCAAGCCCACCTTCAATAGGCCAGGGGCTGGTGACCAATTTCAAGTAGGCATATCACACACATAAGAAGCATTATCCTTATTCACCTACACACACACACATATCCATAGACCATACAATGCTGAAATGTTAAAAAATGAAACCAATGCATGCATAAATCTATGATCCCATAACCCAGAGTACAATAATAAAGTACTAAAAGTGATAAAGGGGCCAAATACAAGCCCAAAAAAACTATAGAGAGTCCAACCTAATCCAAGGAAGAGGAATACTATCAAATTAAACCACCTCAGTTTATCAAGCTTAAGCTATGCTTCACCAGCTCCTTGTCCTCCCAGAACACCATCAAAAGGGTTGTTGTCTGTGTAAGACACGACACATGTAGAAAGAGACCATGCAAGGATGAGTATAAAAATACATAGTAGGACACCCAAAAAACACTAAACACATACCATCATGAATAGTATTCTCTTAAAAAAGATATAATAATCAATTCATAAGAAAACCTAGATATACTTAAAAAGGACACCACACCTCCAGGTGGTCACAACAAAACTATCATCCATAAGATTCTCCTCAAAACAATGCTCATTTAGAGATAATCCACTGCATGATATATGATATCACCATAGACACTCATATAAGAGGTCATGACCATTAGGACCCACCCAAGAAAGCTCACTATTGTTTGAATACCCTGATACTCAGATAGAGGATCACACCCAAGACCACTAGGGGACACTACAAATCTAATCTGGATCAAACCACCATTTTGGGGATCATAATCCAATGATACCACAAACCCAACTTAAATGGACTACTAGATAGAGGATCAATTACCTACTCAAGGAGGTAACTCCGATTCTACAAACCCCACTTCGGGTATAAAATTATATAGGATCACACTTTGATCTCATGAAGGGACACCAAAAACTCCATCTGAGACTCATCCTCAAGAGGGGATCAAAATCCATAGATAGGAATGTAATTCCACATTGTACCCTCAAGGGGATGGACTAAGATAACACTCTCAACTAATACTATTACAAAATGAAGAAACAAAGGGCTCAAAACATCCAAAAATAGGGTATATAGTGTGTACTGAGGGTACACTGCATGTACAGCTAACCCATGATATTCCCACATGGTTCCACCTCACACGACATGTAAATATCCATATACATGGTGTGTAGAGATCACTGAAACTCTACCCATGCATTATGGCCATTACCATGTACACCAGACCATGTTTGTGTACTTCATCATACTTGTATCCATGTAACCTATGAGTTACATTCTAAGACACCTAGAAAAAGTCACACAACATGTGACAGAGTCACACGACTTGTGATATTTAGATCATAGAGGAAACCCTAGATCCATATTGGGGGTCCCACATGGTGTGTAATTCCAGATTACATGCCTTGTAACCCATGATTTATAGATCCCACTGGTTCCTCTTCTGCCTTTTCCTCTATATCACCACCACCACCTAACTCACCATAAAATGTAGATCTAGGGTCAAAAAAACTTTCCATCCCCAGAGATTTGGATTATGGGCTTTAAATTTGCTTAGGAAACACCCACATGTTCCGTTCAAAGATGAACTATTGAAACCATGATGAACAGGAACCACCGATCCATTCTTATCTGATTATAATAATCCTCTATCATCATTACACCTCAATCAAACCCTCGATCATAAAACACACCCATGTTATTATTATATTGTGATAAATAATGGTCAGACAACAATCAAACACTGGGTAATTGTGGAACCACGGGCTAAAGAAAATGTTCATGATGGACATGCAAAGAAACGGGGGAAAAATCCATGAACTATAAGATGCGAGGAATAAAACTTGACCTTTGTTTGTTTGTCCTCAATCAATTTTCATATATTTTGATGAACAAAGAGGGATTAAAAGAAACAAAAAATATCCACCATAAAAAAATCAACCATCGATGCGAGAATCAATTATTGTTTGTAGAATTGATCTATGTTTGAAATTGGATAAAGATTGAGATATAAATAGAAAATAAAAAGTCTTACATGGAGTTTGGATTGATCACTAATAAATAATGGTTATTAATTGCTGTTGTTGGTGAGATCCATGAAATCCATTGGTGCACGATCCTCAATTCAATACGACCCGATGTCATCTACCAACGATCCTCCAACAGCTCCTCTCCAATGGTTCCCTCAATCCTTTGGTTATACAGGTAACCCTAGTTTTGAGGAATAACTATGTTTAACTATAAGAAGTAGGTTTCTAAGTTAAAAAAAATAAAAATAAATAAATAAATAAATTTATTTTATTAATTCTTCACCCACAACTTTTTCACAAATGCCTAACACCGAAAAAGGTTATGTTGCGCCTATGATAAAACATGTGTTATGAACTCAAAGATGCCCTCATATTTATGATATGGGCCTCCCATTCAAGATTTATTCCATTTTTTCAAGAAAAATATATGTTTGTGATATTAATATATTTAATATATTTTAAAAATTAATTCCAGGAACACCAGGCGTCAAAATCTCACTCCGTCTCAGCACCTGGCTCAAAAAATAATCCATATAATATTCTGAAGCAATACATGGAAAATTCAAAGTCATTACTGTACTATCCACTATATCTTTATGAATTTTAACCTTATATTTAGTTATTTCATAAGATTAATCTTTCCCCATTAACCTTTTCTAAGGTAAATTCTCTTAATGCTTGAGTTATGCATTCAAAAAGTGACTCATCTTCTTATAATTGAATAATTGAACATTGGAAGCTTCTTTATGTCACTTTTAATCATGATATTGATGGAATTTATCCCCATAATTCAAGCAAAAACCCATTTCTAGAAAGTATATTCCATGGTGTTTCTTTCGACAATTATTATAAGTTAGAAATTCCACCCTTCATTTTTTAGTTTTTTTTTCTATATTTTCATTTCCAAAGTGCTCGTCTATGAACTTATTTTCTTATTTTCCTTGGAAAAAATAAGTATTGGAGATTTATTTTTCTTTCTTAATGTAACTTGATAATATATCTTCATATATAAAAAATTAATGAGAGACTGATGCCCTATTAAGTCTAGGATTTATCCCATAAAATAAATGTTCAATCTTACTCCTTAGATTATATACATAATTCACAACATGAGTTTCTAACATTGTAAAGATAACTTCATATTCAACAATATTTTCTCCTTAATTTTGTCTTAGATTGAGGAATTGAATCTCCATATCTATTTTCTACCCATGTGGAAATTATTTTTTAAAGAATATATTCTTTAAAGTATTTCACACTATACTATTTATTATCTCAGACTCCTTAGTGTTTTAGATCAATGAAAACCATTGATCAATGTCACATTTAAGATGATAAACTTCCATGATAACTTTCACTTTTTCAATAATTCCAAAAGAAATAAATATTTTATCCAGGAACTTAATTCATTTCTATGATATTAATGTATTAGAATTCCCATTGAATGATGGCGGTTTCTTATGAATAAAGCATTCCATAATTATTTCACCATGCTGGGGTTCAACAGACTACTCCATATGGGCAAGTTTATTAGTCATAACCCGAGTTTGCTACACCAATATAGGTATAATTTGATCATCTTTATCTCCAGATATATCTCCAAATCTAGCTTTATTGTCTTTTACCGTAGGAAAATCCCTATATAGATTTTTTCCATTCCTTCTTCTAGGAGAAATTTCTAAACAATGGAATTTACTGAATTAGCTCATAAAATTATGAATTTTAAATCATATTATATGATTCTAAATCTAGTGCAACACTTAACATAAATTGAAAATTTATGTATAGATAATCTCAGAATGATATGCTTAGTATCTTTAGGAATATCTTTAAATCATAAAAATATTTTTAAATCATTCATAATGTTTTGTAAAGAGTGTTTAAATCAACCAATTCATATCCCTTGGGATTATCTAGTGAGGTGTGTAGTCTTAGGCCCACTCATCATATATTGGTGATGATCAAGTTAATACCCAATCCCCCCCTTTCATAGTTTTTACCCCTAGGTGAATCTGTACTATAGCCATGCCCCCTTTCCAATACCTAGAAAAGGAAATGTTTTATAGGAAAACCAAAAAATATCTACTTTAATAGAACTTTATGATATTATATTATGATTATAATTGTCCTTAGAGTTTGTTAAATGGTTATGTTCTTTAATATATGTTTTCTTAAATCTAGTTCCCAAGGTTTATACTAAAATTCATTTGATACCAACTATAACACCTCAACTACAGTAACCTAGATTAGTGGTTATTTTAATAAGTTCACACAAGATACAAGGGATTACATCCTGAAGGATTGAATAATTTAGTTGTATAGGGAAACTAGATACATACATGATTTCTCACATTATATCTGAAAACATGAAATAAGACTTAAAAAATAAAATTAGATCTTAATTATTCCTTCTAGTAAATTCATGAAATCATTCATAGATAAATTATTAGTGTCATAGGGAAATGAAAACAGAATAAAGAGTGATCTCAGATGCTAAATAGGGCAAATCATATAACAAAATCTATCATAGAATAAATAAATCATGAATAATATAATATAGATAGACAATAATAAAATATTTCATATAATTAATATCATAAAGTGGATAAATCCATGTATGAAATGAAAACATAAATAATCACATGGATAATAAATACTAGTTTCATAATGATAGAATACACAATGTCACACATTATAATCTTACTGTCAATCCCTTGTGCTAAGATATTATATATAAATAGGTAAAGCATATTCCAAATACACAAAATAGTTTGTCTCATGATACCTAATGATACATCAATGTGATATAATAGGCTCTAAATATCACATACTAAATCCAATTAATATAAATTAATTACAATTCAATATATAATCAACATAAATATTCATATTGAAAAATTAACATAAAAAATGTTAATATTTTCCCCAGTAAATAATTAAAACAATATGATCATAAGCCATCCAGATTAATATGATAGATGGTATCAATAGATTATATTCATAAAATAACATAATATTCTTCAAAGTATTTTGACATAGATGAAAACACTTTAAAAATATCACCAGAATATTTCTTATCGAAATTACACTTTTCATTTTAAGAACACTTACATTAATATCTAAAAAATTTATAGAATATTAGGGAAAAAAATTATTTCAAAATAACCATAGAAACTTGTAAATTAAGCTTCAAGTTAAATAATATTTATAATGGTATGAAAATTCATTCACATGGTAAATGTCAAAATAAATATTTCATTCACACCTTTGGTAAAAAGTACCATATTCAGAAAAGGAAAAGAATATTCAATTTTTATTTTTTCACAGAAAGTTAAAAAGGGTAAAAATTAATTTAATAAATTATTATAGAATATTAAAATTATTCTTGAAAACATTTTATATATAATATGGATCTGGAAGAAAAATATCCCCAACTGAATTGAAAATAATGTTAGCTTTTATTTAAAACATTATTTTGGTATTTTTGAGTGCCTAATAAGGTAAAAATAGAAATAATAATTGAAAAACACATAAATAACTATAGGATAATAAAATTTATTGGTTTTAAGATATAAATATCATACAATTCCTTTAATGGAAACTTAAACCTAAATTATCTCGAATAAGGATGAGACTGTGAAATAAACCCATTCCTAAGACCTAGTTTTCTTTGTAAGTGATTTTATAATCCTATATAATAAATTTAAATTTATTATAATTATATATAAAAACTAAAAAATTAATTATAATATCATATATGACCCACTTATTAAATTTCAACACCCATTTATTAATAAGTTTTTTATTAAAACCATTTCTTTCAAGTGTTAACCGTTATGTTTTTCATGTAAATTTCAGTTTGTTAGTTTCAGTCCTTGCATATTCATAATGGTTAAAACATATATAGAATATTAATCATGATATAAATATCATATATATTCAATATATATATATATATATTTAGAATCATTCTCAAATAATGGACATGAATAATGAATAACATCGTTTCGTGGAGGTGGTAGTCCACACATATGCATGAACGACATTATCATTTTTAACAGGTGGAAGGGTAAGAAGGTAAATGATATATTATGTTGATCTAATCATAATTATGTCATAAATATAATATATAAATATTATATATATCATAATAAAAATTCACGAATGGTGGTGAGGAATGAATAAAATGCATCACTTCACGAGGCTGTAGTCCGCGTGTACGCATGAAGGATGCTTTCATTTACCATTTGGTAGAGAAAGGGACAAATAAAGGTTATTAAATCAATATAATAACATATAAATATATTTTAGACAATTATTTTATTATATAATCATGGTTATCACAAAATTAAATTAGGTATAAGAGGAAATAAAATGAACACACTCGATTAAGAGCTATACCTATTCTTTGGACAACCACATTTGGTTTACACCTTAAGCCTTATAAGTTTGGTATTGTGATAAAAAAGGGAAATATAGATCATGGGGATGGATGTTATTAATATATATTTATTAGGTATTATAAAATATAGAAGGCTCATGAAGTGTGAGGAAGAGTGGAGGGGTGGTGTCCTTTTATAAGGGACAAAGAGGACATAATTATAATTTTTCATAAGATTAAAATATACTAATGACTTACTAAATAAAAAGGGATCCAAAATGATTCATATTCAAATATGTGATGATATGAGATCATAATATGACCATAAAAATGGATTAATTAAAGTTTTTAAGTCATCTTGACCGTTATAATTTTAGTTTGAACCCTTTAAACCCGTTTTAACTCTTACCATGACATTTTTTTTTTACCAAAGTTACTATTCAAAATTCACAAAAATGAAAGTAGACTCATTAATTTTCTTTTGAATTATGATTAAAAATATTGAGTATATTTTATCAAATCTAAATTCTATAAGTTTCAAAAATTAATTTTAAAAAACCCACAAAAGCGAAGAAAAATAGTTTTCCAGAAAATGTCTTTTTATGTATAAAAATAATTTTTCCAAAAAATAAGGTATAATGTTAATTTAAATTTAATTAATTATATTATGATAAATAAAAGGATATATATTTTTCTTTAAAACCAAAAATACTTAAAGGAACCTTGTATATACTTTATTAAGAGAAAAGAACTAAAAATAATTTTTATTTGAACACAACCATTATTTGGTTTTCCAAAAATGCTTATCATATATTTAGATGATCAAAATTATATTTTTATATATATTTGGTCTATAATTATTTTTATTATTATTTAAATTTATTCTTATATCATTATAATGTCTTAAAAGTGACATTTTTTTGTAAAATTGGTATTTTCACTATTCACCCAAAAATCAACTATTTCTAAAAAATATAAAAAATTCAACCTAAGGTAATTTTGAGATTATGAATTTAAAAATGAAATTAATTTAATGAAATTAAAATTATAAAAAATTGGAATTTAGGTTTTAATCACATTCTTATATAAATTTATATGCATTGTGCTATTGTTTCTGTTGAAAGAAAATATTACTATAATTAAAGATTTGATGTTATAATAACTATCAGGAAACTATCAAACTAACACACAATGACATCAACCATCCACACATAAAAATAATTCTTCTATAACAAGCATTTTTTCTATAACAACAATCACCACACAAATGCATCGTACATTATCACCACATTCCCATAAGTCAAAATCAGTAAGCAACGACACCTATACTTTCAACCATCATATAAACCATCACATTAGGTTAATTCACAAGAAAAAGGGAAAAAATAATAATTTCTTATTTACACATAGCCAGTTCAATTACAAATTTTAAGGGATCAACTATTTTCATATGAGGTTATTTCCGTAATTATAATTCAGAAAACAACAACATGTTTACAACAACAATCACGTTTCATAATAAAAAACATATGACACATAATCATAGATAATAGATATCATGAAAATAAGTAAAAACATGAGATATCACCCCTAACCCATTAATTTCATTACCTATGATTAATTATATTCATTAGGACGACTCTTACCATCCACCAAAATCTAAAACAATATCATGCTAATGTTATATATGCATAGAAAATAAAGAGAAAACATGGATCCACTACATGAAAAAGAAGTTACAAAGAATGCTTCACCAAAAACAAGGGATAAAAAGATGATGATACCACTTGGATATCATTAAGTTAATGGATTGATCAATCATCCAAAATTTATACAAAAATAAGGAATATGAGGGAGAAACCATTTACTACCTCAAACACGACACACTAATATCGAAAAAAGAGGAAACCAATCTATCAAATACACCTAAAATCAAGCACATGGAGGCTATAAGAATTTGAATTGTATTTACGATGGAATTCTCACGGGAGCCGCCTCCCTCGAGTGTTCCTAGAAAAAACCCTAGCTTTCACACGGGGACCCAAGATGTGAGATTTTTTGCAGATGTCATTGCCAGTCATCCTCCTCCCAATGAATCAAAGACCTCCGAGGCCGTCTATGCTAAATCATACAGGTATCGAGGTTTATCAGCAATTTCATTCTCATCAGAAGAGGTAAATATTCTCTTTATGGACCTTCAATTTTCTCTAGTTGGTAAGTTCTCAAAACATTGACCCTCTTTGGATTTCCTTTGCAAAACCATGGAAAGCATAGGATTTAAAAACTTCCATATCAGACTCTTGAATTCATTACATGTTCTATTTCAGTTTACTTTGGATAATGACTACTATAGATTTTGGACCTGTGGTTCGTGGTCTTTTGGGGGTTCTTTCATGAAAGTATTTAAATGGTTTCCTGATTTTAATTTTGATGCTGAGCCCCCCATTGTTCCTATTTGGCTTGGGTTCCTGGGTCTGCCTTTACACCTATTCAAACAGAATTCTCTAATCTCTATTGCTCGACTATTCAGTCAGCCTCTCAAACTTGATAATGCTACAATGAACCTGAAACGCCCCTTAGTTGCTAGGATATGCATAGAAATTGATATTTCTCAAGAATTTCTTTCGAGATTTTGGATTCAAAGTAGGGATAATGGATTTATACAGGATGTGGTTTTTGAGAATGCCCCAGACTTTTGTAAGACATGCTTCAGAATTGGCCATACCACGAAAGGATGCAGGATTTAAAGACATCCCCCTCGCCCCCTTCCCCACTTCACGTCGATTTTTGTTGAAAATATTTCTCTATAAGTGATGACTGCTGACCAGATTGATATCCCTAAGAGTAGCAGTAACACCTTGAACTCCAAGGATGATTTAAATCCTCAATTAGACAATCCCTGTGAAAATGTTATCCCTCATACCATACCTAAGGGTCATGAGACTAATGGAGAGGGTCATGAGAATAATAAAGCTTTACAGGTGGAATCTGATGAGCCTTTACAACAAGATGTTGATAAGATCTATCAAGTTGATGAGGATTTTAATTTGAAAGATCAAAAATGGAAAAAATCTATAGTTGACTCTGATGGATTCATCACCCCAAATCCTAATAAAACTCAAAAACATAGGGACAATTCCAATAGGGAGAATAATATTATCAAAAGATCATTATCTACCAAGATTATCGATAATGAAGTCCCTCCATAACCTATACCTATGGAACCCTTACCTGAATCCTCACAATCTTCTGATTTTTATGAATATGAAGCTTCCTCAAGTGAGGATGATGAAAATGATCCTGCCTATAGGGATGCTTATCAATATGAAGAGCAATTGGATTTCTCAAAGGAACTTGATTCCTGGTTAGGGGAAAATGACACAACTGACTTTCAAAAATATAAAAATAGTGAAATGACTACTGATGATTATCTTGATATTAGAAAAAGGATGTTCATTAGAGTGGATGAAGAATTTAAGAAAGATCCAAACATCAATTTTAAGGACATACCTTGGCAATGATCTCTGGTTCCTGGTTCTTTGAGGTTTTTCTGGTTTTTCTATTCTGATTATGCATTATATATTTATTTTCCTATTGATCCTGCTATAGACATATGTCTGATCTCTGGATATTTTTGATATTCCTCTCTAGAAACCTGGTTACTTCTGGAACTCTCTTGCAAAATCTTTTGAATTTACTTACAGTCTCCTTATTTGAGAATGAGACTTTGGAACTTATGAAGTTTTTTTACATGCAATTTTTATGTCACTGGTTTGGTACCCCTATTTTTTCAGTTGTTGGAAAAGCTGTGCATATACTAGCAACTGTTTGGATGAAGATCAGTGAGGTGATGTGACATTACTGCATCTGTTATTGGTTTTTGGTTCTTGCTGGGTTTTTATGGGTTGGTTTGGCTCTTCTGTTCTATATTTTTACTAGTCTATGGGGTTTTTTTTTCAGAGATGGTTGGTAGAATTCAGTGTGGAATACTTTTTTAAATATTTCTACTCATTTTAGCATCTTTTTCCTACTATGAAGTTTACAGTTGGGCTTTTTTTGAAATAGAATTGAATCTGTTTTCTTCCACTATTTTGCTGGCTTGAGTTTTCATTGAAACAGGTTGGTATATCTCTCTGTTTTGTTAGCTTTCCGTTTTGGGAGGAGTTCAGATGCATTGCTACTTCTTTCCAATTTTGTCCATCCTCATGAAGTTTCAGAATTGTAAATGGTGAAGGCTGGTTTTGAACAATTAACACCCAATGATTGAAGGAAGACTTTGCTTCTTCTATGGTGAACATACTTTGGCTTGCTGCAATTTGCTTCTGGTTTGTTTGAGTTCTTTTTCTTGTTATCCCTTTAACTCCCTGCTGGTGTAAGCTATTTATACCTCGAGTCTATATTGTTACTCTTTTTTTTAATAAATTCCTTATGGGACAGGAATTGGGAAACCAATTCATGCCACCACCTTCTTAAAAAAAGCACATGGATGTTATAAGTAGATGTATATAACTATTAAAGGTTTAATAATAGGGTCCTAGTTCATCTATATTTGAAAAAAATAAGAAAAGACACTAATGGAAAATATCACATACTTTAATATACCAATACAGTTTCCCAAATATTAACATGGTATAACTTCCATCTCAATTTTCATTAATTTGGTTTTATTTAAAACCCATGGAATGTAACTTTTTAAAACCATAGGGTTTATGGAATTAAATTTATATATTCTACCCCACAAAAATTATTTTAAAACATTTTTAGGCCTTAAATTCATTATTTTTATATTGAAAACATTTTTCATGACACTCAAAAAAGTCTAGGTCTTTTGAAAAACTATAAATTTGGTAAAATAGAGGATTGACCATGAAATAATCGACCATGATAAGGGAAGGTCCATGAGAAGGGATAAAAAATTAAAGGATTTATTGTAAAGGGATTGAACATGAAGGGATAAAAAAAAAAGTAATTAACCCTGAAGAGATCAACCGTGAAGGGATAAACTATGAAGGGATCGACCATAAAGGGATCAACCTTTAAGGGATCAAACATTAAAGGATTTAACATGAAGGGACTAGACCTAGAGAGATTAACTGTTAAGGGATCAAACATGAAGGGATCGAATGTGAAGGGATTGACCATAAAGGGATCAATAATGAAGTGATAAATTGTAAATAGATTGACCATGAAGGGATCAAACATGGAGGGATCAACCATAAAGGGATATACCATTAAGGGATCCACTGTGAAGGGATCCACCATGAATGGATCATCCATGAAGGGATTTACTATGAATCAATTGATTATGAAGGGATCGAATATGAAGGGATTAAATATGAAGGGATCAATTGTGAAGGGATCAACCATGAAGGGATTAACCATGAGAGGGGATTGATCATGTGAACAAAACATCAACCCTAAAAAGGAAAAAATTGACCATGTGAAAAAAACTATGACCATGAGAAGGAATGGTCTGACCTTGAAAATAAACTGATCAACTATGTGATGGAATTGTTTGGTCATGAGAAAAATCTTGGAAATTTTAGAGGGAAGGAGACCCCAAAAACCCTTGTGAAACCTCTACGCCTTGGAAATACACAGATACAAGGTTTTTTGAACAATGGGAATTACAATATTGGAATTATTCTGGATATATTAAACATTTTCAAAAAAATTGTACGAAAAAAATTCTCAACATGTTATAGCAGAAGCAACACAACCTTGATATCATAAAAATAATTCAAAATAGATTCTAGATAACTCATGAAGGTTAAACTATAAGTAATAATTTAGTGAATTTAAGGAAAAAAACCAACAAATAAAGTAGTAATGTTGAACAAATAAACTTATGTTCTTTGTAAAATTGGATTACATGCATGAGGAAAGATCATAACAGGTTCTAACTATACAAAAAATAAGAGTATTAGAAAAATAAGAGGTTTAAACAAAGGTGGGACAAAGATAAAAACACAAATGATTCACATGATGAAAAAATTATCATATGAAACACCTTAAAATAGTCAAAGGAAAAATGAATATAGGACCAAGACCTACATACCAGGTCTTGGTGTCACATTTGATGAAAAATAAATCCAATTAAAGGTTCTAAAATCATCATTGTTGAATTATATAGATTAGTCATCATAAATATAATCACTTTCTTGGGTTGTCTTACTCTAAAGTCAATACACATATTTTTTATCAACAAGGCCTGCGATTCACGAATACTCCAAGGAATCGTAGTTATCATGGAAGGTGGGATTGAGAATTATGATCATCTATAGGTGATGATAATTTCTCCCCCTTTTTATTTCTTATTCTTTAGAAAATTGAATGATAATTCTAGATCTATTATCTCCATTTCTCATAGCTTATCTAGGTTTCAGCTAAGGAAATATCCTATTTGATGAGAGCAGATTATCTAGGGAGAGTTGAAATGACTTGTAGAGAAACTGAGGAGGTGCATCATCATAATCATGGAATCTAGAAGTGATTATATTACATAAGAACATGGTTAATTATAAATGTACATGTAGAGAAATTTGGTAGGAAAGGGGTGGGGGGTGGGGTGCATATCAAGACCTAAGAAACCCATTGGGACTAAGGTTGTTATTGGTTTCCTTTATTAGTTTATATGGAATAATTATAAAAACACTATATTTGTATTGGTGGAAGTATTGTGTCTATAATCATGTTCCATAAGTTAATTTTGGGATAACATAATTTTTTAGAGTTTCTTAGAGAAAAATTGAAAGATAATGGAATACTCTATTAGAATAAGAACACATCACACTGCAATGGTGGACATCATGCTATAATTTTTCATATGTAAGAATAAAATAGGGATACATAAGAATAATTGGATGTGATCCATGTCATGATAAGTATATATATGTAAAAATATATTCCACATAATATTAATATGAAAATTTTGAATACTACATATAACATGGAGAATCGACTAGTCTTGTATAAGAGTAAACCTTGATCTATGTAAGATTAGATTCTTGGGTGAAATGATGAATTACACCATGGAGTTGGGTTTCATTCCACAACCATGAATGTATAAAAGTAAAACCATTGAAGGTAATAGTAATTACCAGAGAAGACTAAATATAGTTCTATGAAAATAATATCATTTATTCCATAATGACATAGATTATTATGTGAAGAGTAATATTTCACCACAGTGAAGCCCTCATGAGAAATTTGTACAGTTATAGAAAATAAAGATTGATTAGATCACATAAGAATAAAGGGGGATATGACATAGAGGCGTGATTATTCCATAATGACTTAAAAACCTACAGAATTTAAAAATACGAAACTACACCATAATTGGAAGACCACACTACAACAAGATTGGTTTTTAAGGGATTTTGAGAAGATCATGACATGATATTTTGTTATAATAAATAAGATATACTACTGATTTTTTTGTATTTTACCATTGACTGAATATCATGACTTAATAGAGATGAACACATAATCAAGAAATTAATTTCAAAAATGTTTTATAATTTGATTCCATCCCAAATTTTGAGAAAACATGTTTAACATTGTAAAAATCAAATGGAGATTAATGGGTGGTTTAAATACCAAATTAATGGGTGAAATGAGAAAAATTCATGGATAAAAATTTGGAAATTTGAACCCTTTATATAAGGGAAATAAAGGTATAAATGGAGGTATTATTTTAAGAATAAAATGAAATATTTTTATATTTGAGATAGTTTCTACATATGTGATAAATTTCATAGAATATCTATTGTTGTTGAGAATAAAAAAGCATAATGACTATACCAATGCTAGTTTGGTGTTTATTATTATAAAATAATTCATGTGAGTGATTATCATGTCATGAAATATTTATTACTCAACTTTGAAGTAGTGAGTATATAGAGGTAAAGAGGAGGTGATCGTTGGATCAATAATGAGTCTTTCTTAAACCTTGTAGTCATCTATAGTGAGTAGTGATATCCTCTAGTACATTGAGACAATGTTAGTGTATGCTCCTTGGAGTATCCCCTTAGTGATGAACAAAGTAAAGTATTTGTGCCACTACATTTATTTTTCTATATATGGATATTGTGCATGAATAATATTAACAAGTTAAAAGGGTTATTTCCAATGGGATAACAAGATCAGATTGAAAAATAGAAAAACTCAACAGCCCAATTCACCCCTTATGGTGTACTTGGGATTATAGTTGTAACAAATAGTATAAGAGTCACAAAGTTTAATTATTCCTTATATGTTAATTCTAAGTTTTTATCATGTATAATTTAATCAATAAAAAAGGGTTTCCTTTATTTTATTAATTCAATTATCAAATATAGAAGAACCAAATGAGATATTATCTAAAATCTCTCAAACTCAATGTTTACTAAGAAGTGATGCATGTAATTAATATAAATGATGATAAGAAGTTTTCGATAACTAAAGCATATGTGAAGCTTATCAATGATGGTGAAAAGGATAAAAACACATAGTTCATATAATAATATAATTAAATTTATATTAAGTTAATGAACTTTACTTTATTGAAAGTAATTTGGGATATGTTTACCATCATATATTAAGGAGATACTAAACTAAAATAAGTAGAGCTGCAAGTGTTTCATAATAGATTTGATGAATTAAAGATGATACCAAATTAAAAAATTGATATTTTATATAATTTAATCATTTATGTTGTGGGATCTATCCATGGAATTGAAGATAAAATGAATGATATAGAATTAATGAATAAAATTATCATGAGATTACTATTTTTTTACAATATTATGGTGTTATGTCTCAAAGAAGGAATCTTGAAAACTTATCCCTTAAGGATAATCATAAAAATATTACAACATATAAAACATGGGTAAAAGTAGATAACATATCATAAATCAAATTGAAGAAACATTTTTAATGTATAGTATTATTATATTATAACTTTCGTCACAAGGATGTGAATTTCTGGAAATGAAGGAGACAAATTTACTCATATGGAAATCAATGAAGAATGAATGGAATGGAACTAAATGGGGTTCCTTTGAAAAATAGTTTTTATTCATTGTAGGAAGAATAATATGATCTCACTACCCATGTTAAAGGAATTAAAGAGAGATCAAGCCATGAGTTTACCCAATTAGGCATCACTTTGAAGGAAAATTAGAAGAATGATAAGGAAATATTGAATAAAATTATTCTCCAAGAACTAAAGAATAAAAAAACATGTATTTTTGTTATTGGGACTTCATACCATATAAATGGAAATATAAACCTATTGAAGAATGTGAAATGATGTGTTGATGGAGTTTTTTTTGAAATGATGGATCATTCAAAATAAAGTGAAGTGTAAAGAAAAGGAATTTAGTGATGTGATGGAAAATACTGAATCTCTATATGAAAATGGACTATAACACAATATTTCAACAATTATCCAACTTTATGAGTCAGTAATTAAAGTAACATTAAATTAGAATGGATTCTTAATAAAAGGAAATGATTTAGACTCAATAATAAAAGGTTAGAGAATAAATAAAAACTTATATCTAACAGATAATAAGGTGGGATTTTTTTTCTTTTTATATAAGAATAAAATACCCATAAAAATTTAAGGATTTAGAATATACAACAACAAATAATGGAGAATTTATAAAAATTTATTGTTATAGATGAAATTCTAAATCTGATATGAGATAGAGAGTAGAAATATGATACATTTTTAAGAGAAAAATATTAGGAATCCTTTTTCCCTAATCCACTAAAAATTAAACTACTAGAATATATGATCATAACATGACAAGTTATAATAACCTCCATTGATTTGAAGACTCCCTTGAGGTTGATGTACAAGAATATAGTAAGTTCACACCCTACTCACTAAACTAATTAGACATCCTTGAACACACTCTCACTCATCCTCACAAACATTCATATTATCAAAAAATAAACAAATCAAGGAAAAACACTATGAGTTTACCTGGTATGAATGTTTTCCCTATATCCATCGAAAAAAACTTATTACATTTTCAATATAATTGGAAGCTATTTTTTTTAAATACAATTAGTATCTAAAAAAATACCAGTATGATTTTCTTTTTATGTAACAGTACACCATGCGAAAGTGGTCCCAAACTACATTTGTATTGGTTCCCATAAAATCATCCACTTACACCAAATTATGATCTTTGTAGATGTCCCAGTATTGAACCATTGTGATTACCAATAATCTATAGAAACATCATCCAAAATCTCTATCAGTTGGTTAATAATGAAATTTTATCCAGTCCTATACTAAAAAACTATAGGGGTTTACTTTGTAACTTCCATTTAAGACCCAATGATTGAATTGATCACTTCACACCATCAAAAGATAGCATATTCTGATCAACTTTTCTATACAGGATTCATACATTGATATTACCTTCAATGGGTCAAGATATCTACAAGAGCTTATCCTTCTAGTTCAATAGATAGTAAATGAATCAGGATTAATTAATACCAATATCCCACTTAAATAATGATTAAAGGAATCCCTAGAAACTATTCGACACTTCAAAAAATATCCAATCTCTCATGTCCGTGGAACACAATTTCTATTCCATTCTATTTCCATTCACCCAAGTCCCATTAATGCACAATTTTTCCTCATAATTTATTGCACTAAAACCTTGGTGAACATAACCATTAGATTTATCCTTTTAACTATATTTGATAATTCAATTATTCTATCCTCTATCATTATTGTACGAAATGATATTTTAGGTCTCTATGTTTATTCCATGAGTGAAGATCTATATTTTGAGCCAAATGGATTTCACATTGATTATGAAAGTAGAGAAATCCATAGTCCTAACATATTTCATGCCCCTTAAATAATCACATCAACCAAAATAATTCCTTCCCCACTTTAGTTACTACCTTATAATCAACTTCCATTGTGGAAAATGTAACTATTGATTGTAGCTACGACATCCATTTAACTGTCATTCCTCTATAGGTGAACACAAAACCTGTGGTACTCTTTTGGGTGTCTGAATCCATTATAAAGTTATCATTGATGTAACCTTGTATAATGGATCATCTATCCCAAGGAACATACCTATTCCTTCTTATCCTTTTATATATCAAATAATCCGCTTCATGACCTCTGAATATTCCTTCTCTATATTTTCCATGAATTGATTGATGAATCCCATTACAAATACAATGTCTAAGTGAGTTCACAACATTATGTACATCATGTTACCAACCACTAGTGAAAACCAAAATATCTCCATGCACTTCACCTCATATTCTATTTTTGAGGCCTTCTCCTTGAAAAATTTGAAGTGTCTGATCAATGGAGTTGAGATTTGTTCACATATTTACTATTATGAACCTCTTGAAAATATTATAGATGTAGTTACTTTGATATAGAATTAAATTAATGTATTTTTTATCTATCTCAATCTCCATTCAAAATATTTTATTGGCCTGATCAAGATCATTCATCTCAAATATTCTGGATAAGTCCTAATTCAACTCCTAGATATTTATAATTTCCAAAACATCCCAAATAATATCATCCATATATAAAAAGAATACGATGAAACCTTCATCAATCAATTCCTTAGGGTAATAAAAGTGATATATGTTTCTCTGATTTATACCTCATTTAACCATTTAAGAATATAATTTAAAATTCCACTTCCTTGATGCCTGTTTCAAACCACAAAGTATTCTTTTTAGTTTTCACACCAAGTCCCTATTCTGACAATCCTCAAAATACACTGATTGATTCATGTAAAATTATTCCTCTAATTCACCATGAATAAATTCCATTTTGACACCCATCCACTCTAAGTGAATATTATAGATAGTAACCATGCTCACCCACCAAATGGAAGTGTGTTTAACTACTATTGAGAATATTTCTAAAAATATAATAACTTTATTTTATTGAAATCCCTTAATCACCATCCATGACTTATACCTATTCCTACTATTATATTCTTACTTTGAAAAAACCCACTTATTCTAAAGTTATTTATTCACCATTTGGAAACCCATTCAACTCTCATGTTCTATTGGTATCCAAAAAATACATTTCTTCTTTTATTTCTTACTACCACATTATAGATTCACAAATAGTGACCACCTATTTTTGATTTTTTGGTTCTCTATCATATATTAAAATTAAGATGTTTATGTAAGATTTAGACCTCTATACCAATTTTATAACTTTGGAAGATCTCCTCACTTTAACTTGTAGCTTAACTCATTTATGTACATTAACTTTTGGTGCTTGATCTTATAGAGCCCTGATAGAGATAATATTTTCAATAAATTTTAAATGTATTTCAATGGTTTAATCCCCACTAATTTTTCTTTTTAATTTAAATCACATCATTTTTGAAATTTTTGTGAATTTTGAGCTTAAATATTAAATTTTTTAATTCTATATTTTTCATAGTTTTTATCATTTTCATATTTCAGACACTACTTTTTTTCATATTGATCCAAATTTCAAAATTATTTTTTAGAATTCTATTTTTATTGGGATTCATTTACTTAAACTTTTCCAAGTTAAGAATACAACTCTCTGAGGCCCAAATAAATTAAGAAATGTTGTAAAATTTTCTAACAGATAGAATTGGAATACTTTCATTGAATGAGGCATATATAGATGTAAAAAACTATAAATTAGGTGATTTTATTTTTAAAAGTTATAGAACATGGAGACATGCGTGAAAATAAAATTTTATGGAGAAATTAGTTCATTAAGGTAGCCTATTCCTGTGTCAAAGTGGAGGAAGATAAAGTGTCTTTTCAACCATAAAATGTGGTATTCAATAATTCCAGGATATATTTTCCCTAAACATGTTCAAAAGATTCGAAATTTTGATAAAATACATAAAATATCATTACACACAACCTTTAATATGACAACCTATCTATATTTAATGGTCTTAGGGGATAAATATGTTCAAATTTTTTAAATATAATAACTAAAAGGAATGTTTTCGATATCTATTCATTATAAATATAAGTCTCAACTTCCATTTCAAAAGGATGGTTAGAGAAAGTAATAGGGATAAATGGAGAGGATATTTTGGATAATAGGATTTATAATAGAGATAATATAACCATGTTGGGATAAACTCTAAGTGGTTGTGGGTTGTGGATATTCAAGGACTTTTGACTGAAAATTATCATTTTTATTGCTTAAGGAGACATAAAACAAGAGAGATACATCAAGGAGGTCAAAAGTAGTGAAGGCCCAAAGCATCATTAATAACAAAGTTGATGCCTCCGGGAGGAAAGGATTCTAAATTAAGGTAGAGGAAAACATTTTGTCTTGGAAAATCCTAGGATTCCAAGAAGTATGTAACTTTATTTCCCTCATGCCATGTGTGGGAGATACCTGTTTGGGCACCCATGATCTACTTGCACTTACAGATAAGACAAGCTATGCTCCAAGGGATACTTCCACATCATGATAAAGCTTTATAGAGAATCAAATAATATTTCTACACCATCATCAAAGCTATATTCTTTTGTTCACATACCTCTAATCCCATGGCCATCACCTTATCCTATGCCTAAGGGGCATCTCCTCTTCCATAAAAGGCCGAAAAGGCCACCACAATGGACCCCATTTGATCTCTTACAACACAAACACCTATCATCTCCCCTTGGAGGGATTCATCCATGTTGAGTTTTAACCCACCTCATAGGGGCACCAAAGTACCCAATGACACTGTCCCGCCCTCCCCTTTTGAGATACCAAAACTTTGAGAAGAGGTATTACCGATAGAGAAACATGGAAATCTGTACATAAGTTGACTAATTCCAACAACATATTCTTCATTTTAAAGCTAATGCTTACTTGGGTTCCAGAGGAATTATTGTGCCGTGCGTCATTCATTTCTTTCCAAATAGTCCAGCAACCCGCCAAAAGTATGATTGCTCTAATTTTTCTCTCTGGACCATGCTCAATTTCACCATAAAACCACTGGTTCAGGACATCCACCTCCCTCCCACCTGAACCTTACCACCTTGAGAACTATCTGTGCACTTGACAGCTCTACTGGGCCCAGTCGCTATTAAATAAGAGATGCTCCACTATTTCTTATTGGGGGTTAATGCAGCACTAACATCTGGACTCCAAGTTAACACCCATGAATTATATTTTGTCATCAGTGGGCATTTCATTATTCCAAAATATACACAATACAAAGTTAAACTTGGGAGATATTCCCTTGCACCACAACGTTTCCCCACATGGGTTGCTAGAACTGGGGTCCCTCCCCACGTTAACATATTCTTTGAGGGAAAAATCATCGATATAGCGCCTGTGAAGATGAGTCAGTCAGGGTACTCATTTAGAACAACCTCATTGAAGGAAATGCATTGATCATCAATGAGAATGGTGTGGATAAAACTAGGGTGCCCACTATCTTCTTTGAACGATATGTTCGGTACTGGATAGCCGAGAAACCACAAATTCACTTCCCCTAATCCTGCCACTAGAAATTTATATCACCTTAACCCACTAGCCAACACTCATGGGGAAGAAGTCCCTTTGAGTACAGGTGAATCAGCTTCCATGTTATCAATGGGCGATACCTCTGCATTTCCATATCCAGTCCTTATTTATCCTGCATGAGCTGGCCCCACAGAGTTCATTCCTCCATCGCCTCCCATGCTATATTGGAATTCATCCCTTTCATGGTCGAAGATGCACTCCTCAAATTGATGCCCCCTTTAGATATAAGTCATGTTAAATGCTTCCCTCAGGCCCAGTGATGCCTTCTCTCCATATGACCATCCCATATAAAGAATACCATTATCCTCTCCATGTTGGCAATCACACTTTTAGGAACCTTTATGGTTGACATGAGTTGCATGGGTATAGAAACTAGAACACTATTTACCAGATTAATACACCCTCTAAATAATAGGAACCAATTTTTTCCAGTTGAGAATGCGCCCCATGATCTCTCCCATGATCTTGTCAAAGTGGTGAACACGAAGGGAGTTTGGACTCACCGGGGCTCCAAGATACTCCATGGGAAAGTATCCACTTCTAATATTAAAACTGTATTATAGAGATCTATCCCTCCTATATGAGAGGTCCTTTGTAGTATAAAACAAACTTTTATCCGTATTCACCACATGTCCAATCCATTTTCAATATTCCCCTAGTAGCATATTCATCCCATTCACTGATCTCCTACTTCCATTGATAAATAAAATTTTATCTTCTTTAAAAATAAAGTGAGATATAACCTTTTGGGAATGTTCATACCTATATGGAAGGACTCTCCCCATGCCCATGCCCCTATTTATAAATAAGATTAACACATTTTGAGATAAATTGAATAGAGTAGGAGACAGGGGTCCCCTACCTTAAACCTCTACATGCCTTGAATATGGAAAAATGATTACCCATGAATAAAGTGGAGATCCACGTTGAGATAAAACAACGGAATAGGACATCTCAGGTCCAGTTAGAAAAACCCATGCAAGTCAACGCCTTTGAAATGAAACCCCATTCCATTCTATCGCAGGACTTACTCATGTCAAGATTGATTGATAGGTTATTCTTGAAGGTTTTATTGTTGATCCCAATTATCATTTCATGCACCACTCTGATTGTACCCTGAATTTACCTCCCTTTGATAAAGCTGTGTTGCTCTACTTCCAACCAACCATTTAAGTGTGCCACAAGACTTTTTTTGAGGATACTCTCTAGGACCTTATAAGGGATTTTGAACATGATGATTATCTTGTATTGATCAATGATATGGGGTTTGCTCACTTTTGGTATCATAACCACCTTGGTTGCACTGGCTATGCGCATAATATTTCCACCCTGAAAGAAGTATTACACCGCTCTCAGTAGGTCCCCTTTGATTGTATCCCATGCAACCCTATAAAAAGATCCAGGTAACCCATTCATCGCCGGAGCATTGTTGGGGTTTAAAGTCCACACCTCCTCTCTTACTTCTTACTCTTCTAGAGGCCTCCTCAACCCCTCATAAATCTCCTCAGTAACACTACTAGGAATGTCCTAAAAAATATCCATATCCCCACTTGGGTAGCCGTCTTCCATGTTAGAGTTTGGTCATGTCAGTAAATCTTTGATGATGTCATTATCCATTTTCCCCACTTTATCCCAGTCGTTGGTATATGATTTCAATAACTTCTCCCTTTTGAGTTTTTTACTTTAATGTACTCATATTATATTTTTCTGGAAATTGTTTTCATGATTGAAGGAGGCCCATTTTCTCTCTTGAATTCTCTTTCTTCTATTTTATTTTATATTTTTTTATAAACTATGACAATGAAATTATTGTCTAAAATTATTTGGGTGAATTATCCCAATCAAAAATAATAAGTTCAATTAGTTTTAATTACTAGAATGTATTCAAGTAATCAAATAACTTTAATAAGGTAATAAACAACCATATTTAAGTTATAAATATGCTCTCTATAAAATTTAGGTGTTCAATTTGTGGTCTTTAGGTGAGCATTGAGAAATATAATTAGATGATTCATTTGTAGACAAGGATTAAGGGAGTGTCTAAGAGTTGAAACTTGTACACTAATACTATCTCTATCTTTTATTTTTCAATAAGTCTTCATTATAATTTCTAATATATAAATTTTATTTCTAATATTAATTTAATATAGTTTAATTTAACTTCATTTAACTTATTTAACAACATTACCCACTTTTAAATATAAAATTTATCAAGAAAAAATTAACAAAAGTGATAGTTTTTAAACTCAGTTTGCAACCTCTTCATGAGAAAACTCTATGGTCACCACTATACTTTATTATTATAGGAAAAAGTAATGATTAAGTTAATGTGATTGAATCCTAACCATAAATTAGTGTTGTTACTAGGGAGGTTTCCTAAAATTTTTAAATTGTAATTACATTATTATTATTTAACCACTAATTTAGAATTTTGAAAATAATGGAATTTTATAATGATTACTCCTATTCTTGACCTTTTTATCAAAAATTTGAGGTGTCTAATAAGGAAAATATTATCAAAAAATAGTGAGAAAAAATTATACTAGGATTGAATTAATTATTAAATAAATATCAATTCTTTCTAGTTAAATGAAAGACTTAAAGAATTATCCAACCAAAAGGAAGCTGAAGAAAAATAAAACCTTATCCCACCGATTTTTTATATTGAAGAACATTATGTAGAATCATTAAAAAATGATTTCAAATTTTATTTTTTAACTAAAAGGAATAAATAATCAATTATTTAACCCTAAATACAACCTTAATAAATCAAGGGTCTATAGGATTGTTTTGAAAAGTTTTTTGAAAATGATATACCACCTGAAATCCCTTGTTTTGAAGCTAAAAAAACATTTGCATCAATATTTGGATAAAGAGGGGCCACTCAAGCCATTTATTTTTGAAGAACACATGGTGTTACCTCATCTACTTCTATGTTTCAATGAAATATGTTAAACTTATATCCACTCCCAAACAAAGATGGAATCCAAGATGTCATAGTGATAAGTATCGAATTTGAATTTATTTTTTTATATTATTTTGAAAATAAAATTTTAACCACATCTCCTTATGCAGATTTTATGCCTACTGATTTTGAGTGGATTTATTTTTTTGATAAAGAGGAATTACTAGCTGAAATTAAAGAGAAGTTGAAGAGAAATTAGAGCACATATTTTAAGAGTACAATGGTACACATGAGGATGGTGGGACCAAGCCATTTTTCAAAGAATAGATCATTTTTAAATCTAAAATTGATGATAATTCACATTCTATAATTAAATTTCAGTAACTAATAAATAATTTTTTTAAGGATCAGGTGTCATGGAAGTGTCATTATATTTTGTTCCCTCTTTTACTATATCACGTGAAATATAAATTCCTAAAAGGTTACCTTAATAAATCTATCCATGGGTGATTATATAAGAATTTTTAGCTAAATGAGTTTTAAGATAATTTTTTATGGTTCATGAGGAAGAAACCATACCCACCTTCAGATTGGGGATGACTTTTCAGACCTACATAACTAGGGGTAGTACAATCTCAAAACCCACTTTATGGTTTAAACCAAGATTATTTTATTTTATATCTATATATATTTTTATTTTATTTCAATAAAATTTTGATGTTTTGTTTCTTATTTTTCTTGTAGGTTTCTAAGTTGTAGCTTTTATGAGGCTAGCTTTATATAATTGTTGATAAATAAAACCAGGTTGTCTTTTTTCCTTTATACTTTTTTTATTTGTCCATGATTCCTAATTATCAATTATAATACAAAATGACACACAATAATGTTGGGAATAATATTTTGTTCCAATATACCTTCATGTTATGTGTTTTTATTACTCAAAAAATCCTTAATTTTATTCTAACAAGTTTATCCTAAGTGTTTCAAATTATGTATATCTTACATAGTGTGTCCAAGAGATTATTTTATGATATTAAAGTATTTTATCTTACCATTATTGAATAACATATTTAGTTTCTCAGAATAAAAAGGCATCAATGTATTTTCTACTATGTATAACTTTATCTTATGAAGTATGGTTGAGTTTCTCAAGACATATGCTTTAGTTTGAATAAAAATATAAATGGAAATTATCTTCTAAAATGAATATTCATTTCTAGAAGACATTGAATAAGATAAGTGTTACATCACATTAAAATTTTATCTTAAATAAGAAAATTTTCATACACTGCATTGAAGTTATCTTATCTGATGAGGAAGAGCTACTTTATCTTACTAAAGTTATCTTATGATAAAAACTTCTTCCAGTAGTATCTTATGAAGATATAATATTTCATAATGTCATGATTAATTTTCTAATATCTTAATAACTCACTTAATTACTTTATAAAACATAAAAAAGAGATTATCCATTTAAGGAAATATTGTTCTGCATAAGAATTTCCATGAATAGGATGATCTGAAGAATGAGGATATTTTTATCATCATTTTCACAAAATTAATTTACTATATTTGTAAAGTTCAGCTACATATCCTTAATAACTAATCTAATAAGGATCATTGTAAAATCTCTATTAACCATTAGAATTATCTTATACTCAATTTTAATCAAGATATAAAATTTTTAGTTAGCCTCTATAAAGAGAGAGAGAGAGAGATAATAATTGATTACATCTTAAGAACAAAAAGAAAAACATCATAGACCTGTACATTGTTGAAATAATTTTTTTTAGTGTTGTGATTATAATTTATATCAATTTAACTGAATTTCATCCTAAGCTATACCCTAGAGTCTATATTTTACTAAGGATTAATCTTCATCTACTATCAGTTTTTACTTACAACTGCGTGCTGCATACATTCCTCTCAAAGTTTCTATTAGTTTTCTCATGTTTACACTTCGTGTAAGAGTGTGCTTAAGATCATTGATAGGTATTGTAAAAATAGATCATAGTTTAAATCTCTTGTACATTTTTATTAAGTGACATATTCTTGTACTCAGTTGGAATCCACTGGTAAAAGGGATATTTTAGTGAAAATCAACAAAATCATAGAGTAGAGTGTTGGTGGAGTGGAGTAGGGGATTTATGTTCCCTGAACCACTAAAAATATTTGCGTTCAATTTTCTTTCTGCATTATTTTATATTCCCCCTAGATGTATTTTTAAGGAAATAATTGAACTCAAATAATTCTAAGAGGGTGGTCTAATATTCAATAAATTTTTTTAGAACCCAATTCAACCCCATCTTGAGTTATTCAGTTTATCAACATATGGGACAATAATTGGTATCATAGCTTGTGGATATAAAGTTCAAAACTTTCAAAGGTTTAAGTCCAAATATCCATCTCCAAATGTCTTCTATGGATGATAATTAAGAAGGTATGTCAATGGTTAGAGTTATTTATTTTAATGGTGAAAACTAAGGTTGTTGGAAATATCGCATGATAATTTATCTAAAAAATACTATCCTGAAAGTCTATCTCAAAGTAGTTAAGTCCTACAAAATTACTAAGACAAAACCTAAAACATGGGATGCTACAGAAAAAACAAATTATTACATAAAATCAAAATTTATGAGCACTATCATCTATGGGATGGGACCGAATGAGTTTAATAAGATTTCTCAATTTTAAAAATCACATGAAATTTGGACCAGTATAGTACTTTCATATGAAGGTAATGATAATGTAAAAGCTCTTAGATATGATAAAACTAAGCTTAAGTTTGATATAATAAAAATGGATGAAGGATAGATAATTACTCAACAAAATGGAATAATCACTGATATTTTTCAAAATATTACTTCTTTAGAAACACCAATCACTGAGCCTAAACAAGCATTGAGAGTTCTTAGAGTATTACCACAAAAGTGGAGTAGAATTTTAGCTGCTATTACACAATCTATAGAATTAAAAAAATTTCAAAATAAAATATCTAATCAGGACTCTCGTGATGTATGAAGTTGAAATGAAAACTATAATTAAAGATCATAAGATGATCAAGAAGGAAAATTCTTCCTTAAAGGATTCTACTTCTAAAGATGATAGAATGACAAAAGGCATAAACATATCTAAATCATTTTAAGAAGAATATTTCTCAAGAAAATATGAATCAAATGATGATCTCTCTCAATTTTCTTGAAATTTAAAAAAGTTTTATAATGAGAGGATAAGTTTCAGAAGACCCTTCAGTAAGAACAGGAAGCACGATGGAAACTCTAAAGAGTTGAGATGATATGAGTGCAAAAGGTTAGGACACGTCAAGCATGACTATCAAAAAATTAAAGAGGATAAGAAAACAGAAAATAAATACTTCAAGAAGACTGGATATAATAAATATAAGAAATATATTAAGGACACCTAGAGTGTTTTTAATGATTCTAGAATATTAATTTCATCAGAATAAGAAGGTGAATCTATATATTAGAAGTCCAACATATGTTTTATGATGCAGTTGGATGAGGTACATTCAAATTACTATTCTGTGTATAAGAATGAATCAAAAAAATGAAAATTGATTATAAAAATAATTAAATGAGTATTTAAACATGTTATAAATCAAGTATGAAAGCCTAGAAAATAAAAATAAATCCCTTCAAAATTATTTTAATAAAATTGATCATGAAGAATAAAATATAAAAAACCAGATTTTAAAGTTAAAATTATAGTTGAAAAAATATAATACATTTAATATTGAATGATTCAAACAATTGAGAACCTATAGAGTGAGGTTCAAAATTTGAAAGACCCCGTAGGTGTCTTTACTAAAGGATAAGTTTATTTAAACCAAATTCTTGGTAAAAATCAACTTAGAAAAGAAAAATTTGGAATTGGAAGCCATGGTGAAAGGCCCAAACTTTACAAAAAACCTTTTTTACTTTCTCTAAAAAAACACCTTCCCAAGGTTACTTGTTTTCATTATGGAGAAATAGCAAATTTTCCCAATATTTGTGATTTAAAAAATCCTCAATTTTGTGGAATCAAAAATATTTTTCCTTCAAAATATTTTTCAAAATAATATACAAATTTTTTTTGGAAAACATAAGCAAGTATAGATTCCTAGATATCTTATAGTTAACATTTATAGACATAAAATAATTTTGGTAACAAAGAACTATATTATTTGATTTTTCATTATAGGGAACTGCTCATATGAAAAACAATAAAAAATATTTTATGGATAGTGGATGTTCAAGGAATATGAGTAGAGATTACTCCAACTTTCATTCTCTATACAAAATAGATAGAGGATATGTCACATTTGGTGACAATGAAAAAGGAGAGATAGTTTACATTGGATCACTTGAAATCCCTTAGTATATTCTCATTAACAAAGTAGTTAATTTTTAAGTACTGAAGTATAACCTCATAAATATCTATTAAAATTTTGATGATGGGTATTCTATTGATTTTTCTAATAATTCCTACTTAGTTTTTAAAGATAAGTGTCTCAAGTTTAAAGAAACCAAAACTGACAATGTTTACACAATAGATATCAATTCTTTGTATAGATATAATGTAAATTGTTTAAATAATGAAATCGATGAATTATAGATTTTTCGTAGAAATCTTAGGAATTACAATGTTCATTCTTTGATAAAACCATCTAAAAGACATTTCATTTATGACTTTCCTGATCTCAAATTGGATATAAAGAAGCTATGTGATGCATTACAAATCTCAAAGCAACACAAGTAATCATTCAAACCAATTAAATAATTTTCTATATCTAGAACTCTTGATCTTATCCATATGGATATGTTTAGACCTACTAGAACTATAATTATTACTGGTAAGTCATTTGTTTATGTGTTAGTTGATTATTTCTCAAGATTTACATTGGTTTACTTCTTAAAACTCAAAAGTGAAGCATGTACTATTTTTAGTTATTTCTGTAAACTTGTGAAAAATGAAAAATATGTCAAAATAGTGCCTTTGAGAAGTGATCCTAGAGGTGAATTTCCGAATTATGAATTTAATTCTTATTTATCTAAGAAATTAATTAAACACACATTATTTAACCCCAATAAACCTCAACATAATGGTGTTATTGAAATAAGAAATAGGAATTTGTAAGAAATTTCTAATACTATGTTATGTGAATATAACATTCCCACTCATTTATAGGATGAGGTTGTTAACACAACAAGTTATATCATTAACAGAATTATAATAAGGCCTATTTTAAATAAAACACCATATGAGTTATGGAATAATAGAAAATAAAAATTAATATACTTCAAAGTATTTGGATGCAAGTTTATATCTCAAACACCTAGGATAATATTGGAACGTTCAATCCAAAGTCTGATGAAGGCATATTCCTAGGTTATTTTACTACTTCCAAAGATTATAGAGTTTTAAATAAAAGGTCAAGTATTGTTAAAGAATTGGATCCTGTGAAGTTTGATAAAAGTGATCTATTTGGTTATAAAATGATTTAAATTGATGATAAAAATGCTTCAGTCAAAAATATGAGACCCGAACCTCTATTTAATGGAAAAAAGGATGATGATTTGGAACTTGATTACTTTAAACCAAATCTGGTAAGGGTAGACACTATTGAACCAGAAAGTGTGTTTCTTAAAATACCTAGAAACCTTAAATTCCATCCTTTAGAAATAGTTATATTAAACCTATATGAATGTGTAATAACTAGAAGAAATTTAGGAGATCTAGTAGAATTATCTGTGTTTCTATCTAAACTAGAACCAAAATCTGTAGAAGAATCCTTATCAGACGAAAGTTGGTTCTTAGCTATATATAAAGAGATAAATAAATTAAAAAGAAATAAATTGTAGAAATTAATTGAAGGACCCTCAAAGAATCCTATTATTAGAACCAATTGGGTTTTTAGAAACAAAAAATATTATCACAACATAATAACTAGAAATAAAGCTATATTAGTTTCCAAATGATATAATCCATAAGAAGCAACAGATTATTAAGAAACCTTTGCCCCCATATCTAGATTAAGATATATTATAATCCTTCTAGTATATGAATCACATATGAATTTTAAATTATATCATATGGATGTTAAATCTTACTTTTTAAATGGGGTTTTAATGGAGGAATTTTATATAGAACAACCTCCTAGTTTTGAAGATACTCATTTTCAAATTTTTTTTGTTTAAACTCACCAAATTTCTATATGGACTTAAACATGATCAAAGGTCATGGTATGAAATATTAACTTCTTTTATTTTATCAAATATTTTTATAGTAGGAATGGAAGATCCTATATTGTTTAAGAAAATTTCTTTCTCAAATATTTTTTTATAATAAATATATGTAGATGATGATATTTTTGGATAAAAAAATCAAAAATTGTTCAATGAATTTTCAAAAAATTCGGAAAAATAATTTTAAATGAGTATGATGGGTGAAATAAACTATTTTAAGGGATTTAAAGTTTATCAAAAACATTTTGGATATATTTTTAATCAAATAAAATACATACTTGATATACTTAAGAATTTTGGACTTAAAATAGTAATAATTAATCAACTCCTATGAGTTTAAATATCAAAATTGACTCAGATGAAACTAGAAAACTAGTCGACAACAAATTATATAGAGTATTCATTGGAATTTTTTGTACCTTAATAAAAGTAGACCAAACATTATGTTTTCAATATTCCTTTGGGAAAGATTTCAATCTAATTCTAAAGTATCATATTTGAATGCTATGAAAATAATTTTAAGATATCTAAAAGGATATGCGTCTCTTTATCTTCTCTTTTAAAAAACTGATGATTTTAATTTAATTTCATACTTGGATGTTGATTATTATAGATGTAGATTAGATAGAGAAAGCACCTCAGAAACCTTCCATTTTCTTAGTAAATCTCTAGTGTCTTTTTCAAGTAAGAATAAATACTTTGTAGCACTATCAACCACTAAATATGAATATATTATAATAGGAAGTTGTTATACACAAGTGATGTGGATTAGACACACCCTAATGGATTATGGATTTAATTTTTATTGTGTTCCAATCTGATGTGATAACATAAGTGCTATCAATATCTCAAAGAATCCAATAAACCATTCAAGAACAAAGAACATTCATTTAAGACATAATTTCTTAAGAGATCATTCATAGAATAATTATGATTCTAACTTCCCTTTTTTATTTTATTGAAAAAAAATTGCAACACAATCAAAAGGGGAGTCATGGGGGGTCCGAAGTGATGAATCCTCAAGGCGTCACTACAAACCAATCCCTTACAAGAGGAGGGAATGGAGACAAAATTATGAAAAATCAAAAAGATGTTCTCCGCATCCGCATGACTATCCAGAGAAACCGACTCCATATTACCTTCCCTAAAGGTATTTACAACCTCCACCCCATCACTGATCCACCCCCTTCAATCCCAAATTATGTATGTAATATCCCAAGGAGGCTCCTTTCCATGTTTGAGAAGACCCTTCCGAAACAAGGAATCAGTCTCTACAAAGATAACTTTGAGGCTGTAGATGTCACACAAAGAATAATTATATCTATTTAGAATTCATTTGAAAATAAAATCAATTAGAAGAAATTTTTAGAAAAACTATACCCGATGACAGATTTAATTTCATTAAGTCAGAATTAGGTATGTTAAATTTTAAAAAATAATATTTATATAGAAAATTTCTCATATTCAAAAGTAAATGCATTATTTTCTTTATTTAAGTTTTTTTGTGCTAGAATTTTGAGTACTAATCGCATTCAATTGGCCACATCACCTTGTTTTAGTAATAATTACCTTGCACATAACTATGAGAACCCTATATTATCGTGAATGAAAACTATTGTGTATCAACTCTATGTGTGAAACGCCTTGAAAATATTTGGAACCCCTATCTCTCTCTTTATCTGCTAAAACCTTCATTACCCTAATCTTCCAACCTTTTAAACCTCATTTTAATGGTGTAAACAAAAATAACTAAAGGTTACCTATCTGTTAGATTTAAAATACAAAGGATCATAAGTAAAGTGTTAAGTGGATGAGTAATTTATTTTCAATGGATAGACCAAACTGATATGTTGTTGAAGAAAATAATCAATAATTAGGGTTGAGAGTATGTATTTGATGAATCATAAACCAATTTTATATTCAAGAAGTAATTCCATGAGTTTTATGAATCAAAATTCCTTTATTTTAGAGATTATAAAGACTTGGTTACTTCAATAGTTAATTAGAAAAATATCTCAATAACCTCATTTCAATTAGCTAAAGCCCAGAAAATCCCTCATGAAGGCTACCCATTTTTCAAAACCTCATTATCTTATATGGATGAAGTCACACCTCTAGAGATAATGAGGTAGCTCTTTGGTATAGTTGTCATTGAGAATAATCAATTAAATAGTTTATATCCTGAAAGAAAAGTGTTTATTAAGTTCATATAGTCAGGAATAGAACAACAAAATAGTGATTTTGAAAAAAATATTTTTTAGTATATCACTATGCTTTATTTGTTTATGATAGAAAAACCTATGAATATGGAATGTTATATTCTACGATATATGTGTCATGTTCAAAAAAAGTTTCTAAATTTCTATCATTTTGGATAAATTTTAACACTTGTTTTTCGAAACAATGGAGTTGGATTGGATGATAGTAACACAAATATTTGTTATGGATTGATGAATTTATGTAAAAGTGTGTTAAGGAATAATGGATTGTGTTGGGAATTTTTGTTAAGAAATTTGGTGCCCTTAACCTCAATTTCTGGAGTAGAACCTACATTGACTCAGGGGGAGCCATATCATTTACAAGAGATACTAGTGTTGGTCTAAGGAACCTATAATAAAAATGAGATTAGAGAAAGTATATATGAAGAAGAAACTCTCAAAGTTAGGTAATGAAGCATATGATTTTGCATTCAAACAAATCAACAAACTGGTTGTCAGGAGAGAACCCCTCATGATCCTATTTTGATACTAGTACAAGTTCAAAAAGAAATAATAGCCTCAGCTATCACTTGAATGTTTTCAATTGTTCAAGACATGACCCTTTCTATAAGTCTGAGAGTGTGCCCCCTCATAATCAATTCTAATTATCAATAATTTGAAAATTTGGCTGAAACAATAGTTGGTAGAATATAATTATAAGAATCACATCATGTTGAAGAAGTACATGACATTACAAAAAAACAATCAGTTGAAGAAGAAAGTGTAGAAGTATATTAGGAAAGGCATTCCCCTATTCTTCAAGAAGGTTGAAATACAAAAGTACCAGAAATTTATTGAAGTTTTTCTGAAAGAGAAAAATAGATATACTCAAATTTATTGTCTGAAATAGAATCAATAAAAACTCAAGTCATTGAATATAGTCAATAAGTAATAATTCTTCATAATTAAATGTCATAAAAGTATGAGATTTAGGAAGTAAAGTTTTTGGTTCAGTCTATGATAGAAGTGTTATCAAAATAATCTATTGTAGGAATGAAAAATGATTCTGATCAATGATCAAAGCTAATGGAATTATCTCAAGTTGTTGATATGTTGACTGAAGCTGTTGATTATCTATAGTAAAAAATCTTCCCAAGGTAAATGTTTCAATATATTTCGAAAAAATGTGGTATATGAAGTTAGAAGGTTACAAATTCCTCTTAAATAAGATATTTAATCCATTGAAAATCACCATAGAAAATTATTTCTATGATAAAATAGAAGTTTCCAGAATCCCAAGAAAATTCAATTCAAGTGAAGAAGGATATTAGCTTCATCATATCAAGATTATGAAGGATGGATGGATCATTATCAAATAAATTTGAAGTTATATAAAAGAAATTTTAAGAGTTAAATAAATTATTTTTTAACATTATTAAGACATATTTCTCAAAAATATGATGAGGTAGAAATTACTCCTTTATAAAAGATTTAAAAATACAAGTGTCTAAAAAAGAAAAAAACATGCTTCTGTCATTGGTATGATATATAACCAGTTCGAAATATTGAAAAATTTCATATCAAATTGTACCAGGAAAGGTGACATGCAAAACTTTGTTTTGAATTTATATCAATGTTTGTGGAATGGTTTTACAACCCTTATGGACTATTATAAAAATGAAATTGTAAAATTGATTGATGCCACTTTATAAGCCCTTTCTCAAATACATGGAATATGGTTTATTAGACCACAAATTATTTATCAACATATATAAACCACTCAAAAACTAAATAAAATATTTAACCCTTATGAGGCCTATAAAAGTGAAAATATCAGGTTTTCTATAGAATTTTCTTTATCCTTAATTGAATCATCATCTAAATTTGCCTTTACCCATGCTGATATCTTCGATTTGGTGAAGGAAGAAAATGCTTCTCTCGATATCTAGGCAACACTAGTATGGTTTTCTCACAAATATTGATCCATTATATTGGAGAACACCTACTGATATTAGGTGATATTTTTTTCATGATTGATGACACTCCTCTTGCTTTATCCTCATTACCTCATGATTATCCTCTATCTTTCAAGAATCCACCTCTAAAAAGTTATTTCCCAACCAGCAGTTGATACACGCTTCTTCTTCAGTACTTGGAATGGTTTTTCTAGTGGATGGGAACTATTAAAAACATCTTAATCATTAAAAATTTATATAATTATTAAAAACATTTTAATTTCTTTACGTTAACATTTCTTTGAATGATCTTAATACTTTAATGGATTTAATGTTCTTTTTAAAATGTTTACTTTTTCTATGCCCCTATATTTTTCATACATATTCAATATTATTGTTTTATGATTTATTTTTGACATAGTGCTTTATCATAATTTCATGATATATTGTTTTAATATTTCATTATGAACTATATTTAATTCCAAATCTTATTTATATACAGATGTTTTAACTATTTACTAACATTTGTGTGAAATATAAAGTGTATTCCTTATTATATTTATTTTTGAAATAAAAAAGGGGAAAAAAAGTAAAATAAAAAAATTTAATTCCTTTTTTATTTCAAAAAGGGGTATAAGTAAAGGAAAATATTTAAAAAAAATATTCAAAAAGGAGAAGAAGAAAAGAAAACTCCTTTATTTCTAAAAGTTTGAATCTTAGTATAATAAATTTCTTGTTTTTCCATATCATTGTTTTTATGATCATTGAAAAGTGGTTGATTTTTTGAAAGAATATTTTTTTTCTAATATACCTTCATGTTATCTATTTTGATGACTCACAAAATCCCTACTTTTATTCTAACAAGTTTATCCTAAGTGTTTCAGATTATGTTTATCTTACACTGTGTGTCCAAGTGTTTATGTTTAGTTATGAATGAATTTTATCTTACAATAATTGAAGAAAATATTGATTTTCTCAGAATCAGAAAGCACCAAAGTATTTTATACTATGTAATACTTTATTATACGAAGTATGATTGAGTTTCTCAAGATATATAATTTAGTCTGAATGAATATATGAAGGGAAATTATCTTCTAAATTGAATATTCATAGCCAAAAGAAGTTGAAGAAGATAAGTGTTACATAACATTAAAATTTTATCTTACACTATAAAATTATCTTATGTTGTATTGAAGTTATATTATCTTACAAGGAAGATCTACTTTATCTTACAAAAATTTATACTATGATGAACAATGCTTCCAGTCATATCTTACGAAGATCTAGTATTGTATAATGTCATGATTACTTTTCTAATATATCAATAAGAAACTTCATTCCTTTAGATCAAATAAAAATGAGATTAACAATTTAAGTAAATATTAGTCTAGACAATAATTTCCATGAATATGATGATCCTAGGAATAAGAAGACTTTTTTCATCACTGACACAAAATTAAGTTCCTATATTTGAAAAGTTTGGATGCATATTCTTAATAGACTATCTCATAAAGATCATTATACAAGATCACTTAAACAATATAATCACATATCACTCATGTTTAAATAAGATATAAAAAGGTCAGTTATCCACTACAAAATAGAGAGAGAGATAGAGAGAAATAAATAGTTGATTGCATCTTAACAACAACAAGAAAAATACTGGAGACCTATACATAGTTGAAATCAAAAGTTATTAATGATATGATTATTATTTATATTGGTTTCACTGAATAGCATATTAAACTATACCTCAAAGTCTATATTTTACATAGGATAAATCTTCATATACTATCAGTTTTTGTATGCAACTCTATTCCTCATAAATTTCTCTCAAAGTTTCTATTAATTTTATTGTGTTTACTATTTGTGTAAGAGTGTGCTTAATACCATGGATAGGTATTTTAAAGAGATATCCTAGTTGAAAGCTACTGTACATTTTTATCAAGTGAAATCATCTTGTACTAATTTGGTATCCCCCAGTAAAATGGTTTTTTTAGTAAAAATCATCAAACTCGTGGAGTAGATTATTGGTCGATTAGACTAGGGTATTTCTATTCCCCAAACCATTATAAAGATCTATGTTTAATTTACTTTCAACATGATTTCATATTTTCACTGTATATATTTTTAAGGAAAAAATTTAACTCACATACTTCGAAGAGGGTGGCATAATATTCAAGAAATTTTTTTAGAACTAAATTCACCCCATCTTGAGTTATTCAGTCATTCATCATATACGACAAAAAATTATGCCAATATAAAAAATAAGTATTGGGGGAGGATCATACTAATTAGATTATAACTTTGTATTTTTTCATTTAAAATTTCTATTTTTAGATTTTATTTCAAATTTTGTATTTTTTCTGCTTCTCATTTAAAACTTTTTCTATTTGAAACTTGTAAGGTAAAATGATTATCTTTTCTATTTTTAAAATTTATTTAAATTAGTGAACCAATTTTATCCCTAAAACTATTCTTAAATAAATACTAAAATAACGTTGTTTCAAGTTTAAAAATTTGAAAATTTATTGAAAAGACTTTTGAATTTTGAATCCTATACCACAAATCACTATATTTATCTTTATAACCACTTTCCTATGAGGCTTATGAACCCTTTTGAAATATATTTTTTATAATTATCTCACTTCTTTAGAGAAGTAGACTATGCTTGACTAACCTGAATTTTATTAATTTAAATTAAAATATGATGGGGAAATGTGCTTGTGTTTTAAATGAATAAGTCATTTATTTTGTTGTAGAAGCCACAATTCTTAGAGAATACTTTTTATTCATGATAAAGATTACATTTTATATTTGACATCTATTATAAATCCATGAACAACCTTGTTAGGTGGCTACATTATATTCCATTTTTCCTACCCAAGCTACTCTATGAAGTTAAATGTATGATCCAGTTGAAATTAAGTGTTGCGAAGACTATCTAGTGGTGTGATGTATTAACTTGGGATAATGGGAGAGAAAAATAAAGGATAAAAGAGATTATTTTTAATTTTTTAAAATGAATTCACTATTTCTATTCCAAGAAGTATTTATGAAAAAAATATGAAGAAAATTTTCTATGCTAAAGCTGTAGAAAAAATAAATATCAATTTTCCGAATATAAAAATATATTTTCATTTAAGATAAGGGATACAAGTCACACCACTATTTATAAATTCAAAAACACCTCAATAACTCCAAGAATTAATTCAGATTGATTTTTAAAATTCAAAATAAATTCAAATCTATGAAGGAAGCTGAGTAGATTAAATGTTACTTTTAAAATGATGAAGGTGTGAGTTATTCCTAAATAATAACAAGATTTTTAGTGCTAATTTGTTATTAATGTGATCAAGGAGGACCAAATATTGAGTTTAAATGGTTTAATACATTTTTTAATTATAAATAGTGAAACCTTCTTATTTATACTTAGAATGTTACCATAAAAAACCCACTAGCCCCAAGACACTAAAAAACCTTAACAAGTCCACATAATAAAAAAGTCCTTGACTCACATCCAATATAGATTTAAGAATTTATCAATACTATGTTGACCTTGAATGTGGCTAGAGTAGAACATATTTGTTGAATATTTATATTTGGGACATGAGGGAAAGTTTATGTGAGGTAAGTATTTTGTGTGAATGATAGGATAAATGAAGTGGAAATTAATTGAATTAAATGATTGTAGAACTTGAAAAAATGTTTTTTTGATGGGGAATGATAAATTTTATCTTCTTGGTGTTAATTTATTTTGGATCTCATGGGTATATGATTTTAAATTTTATTTAATATGATTTTGATGCTAACTTATCAAGGAGTATAAGTGTTAAGTGTAGTGGAATTGATAATGCTGATATTTTTAATAATTTATATATATATATATTATTGATGTAATCCCCAATAATTTTTCTTTTTTAAGTTAAATTAAATTATGTTTGTATCTTTTTTTGAATTTAGATTGTAAATGTGAAAATGGCTTAATTATGGAATCTTAATAGTTTTTTATCACTTTGATATTTCAGACATTAATTTTTTTTCTATTGATCCAAATTAATTTTTTTAGGATTCTATGTGTATTGGTTTGAATTTAATTAAACTAGGCTAAGTGGTGAATCAATCTATATGGGGACCAAATAAATCAAGAAATGTGGAAAAAATTTATGGCTGATAAAATTGACCTAATTTCATTAAATAAGGCACATATAGAGATAAAAAACTCCAAAGGAGGTGATTACGGTTGGAATAGATATAGAACTTGGAGGTGTACATTAAATTTGATTGAGAAATTTATTCATTAAGGTATTTTATATATGAAAAAAATTGGAGGTAGATGAATAGAATTTTTAGTTAAAAACACACACTTCAGTAATCTGAGAACATATTTTCTTACACATTCCCAAAATACTTAAATTTTTAATATAAGACATCCAAGAATATTTTTAAAAACTTTTAATATCCACCCTGATGAGATTCAATGGTCTTAGGGTCCAAATATGTTCAAACTTTTAAAAGAAATATTTTTGAGGGAAACATTTTCACACCTCTTCCTTATAAAGATGAGTCTATAATTCCATTTTAAAACGATGTTTAGAGGGAGAAATATATCTATAAAGAGGGGGTATACTAGAGAAGATGAGTTATAATGGAGATAATCAATCCCCATTTTTAAAAAATCCTAGTGGTTGTGGATAGAAGTGATCCAATAACTTATCCCTTTTTATTTTTCACTTCTATGTATTCTTATTATATTTTTCTAGAAACTATTTACATGATTAAAGGAGGTATATTTTCTCTCTTTAATTTTTTTATTTTTCTAGATTTTTAGTAAAATAATTGTCTTGTATTTTAATTTTTTTGTGTGAGGTCTCCCCATCGAGCATAATAAGTTTAATTAGTTTCATTTTCTTGAAGGTCTTTGGGTAACAGAATCACTTTCATAAGGGGATAAAGACCCATATTTGATTTATCAAGATTGGTTTTTGTAAATTTAGGTGTTGAATTTGAGGTGTTGAGGTGATAATTCAGAAATATAATCATATGATTCATTTTTAGATAATGATAAAGGGAGTGTCTGAAGGTCGACACTTATACACTACTAATATCTCTAGTTTGTATTTTTCAACCACAATTGCTTCTAATTTCTAATATATAACTTTAATTTTTAATAGTAATATAATTTAGTTTAATTTAACTTAATTTAAATTATTTTATAATAATCCACACTTTTATATCTAAAATTCAACAAGAACAAATTAACAAACTTGATAGTTTATAACTTAGTATACAACCTCCTCATAATACAACACCGTGGTCACAACTGTACTGCATTCTTAAAGTGAAAATTATTGATTAAGGAAAAATAATTATATATTAACTATAAATATCCAGATTATGAATCTTTTTTCTGATATTCAATAGTCCTAGAGTATTCAGTCACATCATATGATGTTCTATCTATCGAACTTTAAGTGCTTCCATCTGAACTCACTGGAATATCTGTTTTCTAGTACTTCTACTCAAATCAAAACGAATTTGGTTGGTTGATTATTTGATCTCAATTCTTTTCATCCAAGTTATAGTATTTCTATAGGAACTTCTCACTATACAGAAAAACCTATATTCAGATGAATTGTTTCTTATCATTACCCTTATATCCAGAATAAATAATTTTCATCTTTATACCCCACAAAGAAATATATCACGAACTTTGTGCCGAGTTTGTTACTATCCTTGTAAGAAACATATATTTAGAAAATACCACTAAATATTTTGAGGTATCCGACATTATATGGTTTACTAAACTATAGTTTATCTAGAATTTTATATCCTAATAGAGTAGATGAACATTGATTGGACAAGTAAACTGCTATGTTTACTACTTCCACCAAAATTTATTTGGGAATTCACGAGTATACCCTCATGCTCTATAAATTATATATCAATATTTAATTAATTATCTCTACCACACCATTATACTAATGTGAACATGAATAATATTCTCTATCTTGATCCCTATCTCTAGAATAAAGTTTTATAAGTCCCTTATATCACACTCCCCACCTTTTTTCAGAACTTAGATATTTTAACTTTCAACCAGTTTACCTTTCCACCCTATCCTTCTATTGAAAAAATTACCTAAAGACATCAAACATGTGATTAAAAATTAAACCCATCATTTCCTTGTTTAATAATAAATAAAAGTCAAAAATTAAAGTGACCCTTTGTGATATTTGATTGGGGATGGTTTCCAAACATCTGGGCGAACAAGATGAAACATCCAAGATCTGTTATTCTTTCCATTGAGGTTGAAGGAATCCATTTTAATCTTATTAAACACAAAATTCTCAAAACCTATTAACTATGTATGATAAATTATCAAAAATACTTTTTTTACAAGAAAACATTCATGTTATTTTCACTAAGATGGATGAGATGACAATACCTTAACTTCATACTTTCATAAGTTATTGCTTAAGAAAATGTCACTCCATATACCCTTATAATTAGATAACGTTTCCTATTATTTACTTCTATTTCCACTACTATGGATAATTAATTAATACTACAAAATATTTTAGAAATATTTGTATAAAACCCTTTCTTATCATGTTATATTATAGAAATTAAACTATTATATAGACCTCAGATGTGTCAAAATTATTTCATCATACACCAAATTCACTTTTCTAAATCATTTGGACAAATAATTGACCACCCCTACTCTTCCATTGAGTGAAATAATGCTTCTAAGTCAATCACCTATGAATCCACTAGTTTTTTGACACTTAGTATCAAGATACCACTCCCTTTAACTGAATTCATAGAATTTAAACATTCGTAATATTCGATTTATAAAGGTTCTACATGACTTATTTATTCATTCATGAGGTGTTAACTCTTCCCAACTAATAATATATAGGGCCAAGGGAAATTGATTTACCTCAAATCATTTCTATGGATTTATTTTTTGATTTCATATGAATTATTAATTAAGATGACCATCCAATTATATCA
This sequence comes from Viscum album, assembly GCA_963277665.1. Classification (NCBI taxonomy): domain Eukaryota; kingdom Viridiplantae; phylum Streptophyta; class Magnoliopsida; order Santalales; family Viscaceae; genus Viscum; species Viscum album. The sequence continues at coordinate 1,583,338,602 of OY728147.1, forward strand.
TCTTTTAATGCATTTATATAAGTTTATTGGGATTCCCTCCATCCATGTTCTTAATTTAGGATTATATTTCTAACATCCTCAAACATTTAGTTAGTTTTTCTATAATATTTTCTTATAACAATTTCCATCATGCCCCAAATTTATAGTAGAAAAAAAAGAATAAGAAACCATATATCATCTAAAAAATTAAGTTTGATTAAAATGATCTACCCTTGAATCATATTTAATTTATTCACATGATCTTATATTGGTTTACCTTCTGATAGTATCATGCTAAACAACCTCCAAATCATGAACAATTTGTTATGTGACTTTAGATTCCCCTATATATCTACTAGTACATTCATAAGATCCATCATGGTATTCAATTCTAGGATATCAAACCAATGAATGTTTTTACCAAACCAAGATCTTTCCTGTATAGTCATCCCATTTACACCTTTTCTATCTTCTTTGGTCTGAATCCTACCAATAGAACTTTTGAGCCTTTTTGAATGAGAAAATATTTTCTATACAGTATCCAGTATCCAAATTATATCCCATAAAAATTTTCTATCCATACATCTCCCTCTAAAGATTCTATACTTTCCAATAACTACAAACTCCCCCCAAATCAAAATAACATAAATTAAAGAGAATGTTACCTAAAACTTCCACCAAATGTGCATTACTAATCCACAAACCAAGATTTAATTTGAACACCCTAAAATCTGTAGCCTATATATTATATTTGATTTATTATATTGACATAAGTACAAGGGATCACATCCCAAAGGTCTGAATTGTTTAATAGTTTTGGGATACTAGATACATACATGTTTATCATATTATATATAAAAACATGAAGTATTATATAATAATTCTTATGATAACTTATTATTATTTATTCTATTAAATCTATAATTTAATTCATAGATCCCTTATTCATATCCCATGGAAGGGAAAACATAATAAAGAGTGATCTTATATTCTTAGTAAGGGAAAGTGTATAGTAGAAGCTATCATAAAGTAAATAAAACATCAATAATATGGTCGAGATAAAAATAATCAAATATTCCATATAAATAATTTCATAAAAAGGATAATAAATATATGTATAACATATCAACATAAATAATAACACACAAAATAAGAACAAGTTTCATAATGATAGAATGCACAATACTAGAAATCATAATCTTACCTTCAAGGCCTTGTGCTAAGAAAACATATGTAAATAGGTAAGGTGTATGAAAAATACCCAAACTATTTTGTCTCATGATACCTAAAGATGCATTGAGGGGCTAAATTAGGCCCCACCCATAACTTACTAAGTTTAGTGTATTCATCATATGAAAATTTTGAATCATAATCAACAAAAACATTCATATTGAAAAACTAGCATACAAAATGTCAATAATTTCCTCAATCAATAAAAATAATCACAAGTTATATTGAGTAATTTGGAAAATGGTATCAAAATATTATAACACTAGTAAATCATAAAATTCACCAAATAATTTTTAAATATTTGAATATACTTTAAAAATTTCATTGGAATATTTCATGAAGAAAATACCCTATTTATTTAAAAATAACTTATTCAAAATCTAAAATTTTCCAAATATCAAGGAAAAAAAATTTCTTTGAAAAAAAACTTTAAACTTGTAAATTAATATTCAAAACATTAAGATTTTATTACAATGAGAGATTCTATTTATGCTGTATAAGTTAAAAAAAATCCGTTTCACACTTGTAAGAAAAGTCAAAAAGTACCTCATTCGGAAAATGACATGAAGATTAATTTTAAATAATTTTTAAATTTAAAAAATGGGTAAAATTTTATTTAATAAGTCATTGGAGAATAGTAAAAATATTATTTATAAAATTATAAGGAAAATATAGACATAGAAGAAAAATATTCCCGACCGAGTAGAAAAAAAAGTTGGTTTTACATAAAAACGTGATTTTAGTAAATTGAGTACATAATGAGTGGAAAATGAAAGGAAAAATTTTAATTTCTATAAATAGTTATAGTATAATAAAATATATTTTTTAGGATAGAAATATTAAACAATTCCCCTAGTAGAAACATTAACACAAACAATCTCGAATAATGATGAGATTGTGAACTAAACCCTTACCTGAGTTCTGAATTACTTTATAAGCACTTTTAGCCTCATGTAAAATAAATTAAAATTTACTATACTTATATAAAAGAACTATATACATACTTATAATTTTATATATTATCCAATATTAATATTTCAATACCTGTTTATTAATAATTATTTATTGAATTTATTTTGAGTGTTAACTGTTTTGTTTTTCATGTATATTTTGGTTTTCTAGTTTTGGTCCCTAAATATTTATCATGGTAACATAATATTCAGGATTTGTATAATTATATAAATAAAATATATATTAATTATATACATATTTCTAATAATCCTTTAATGGAATACCTGAAAAAATAATCACATTGCTTTGTGGAGTTGACAGTCGACATGTACGCACGAGCAACATTTTCATTTTTTAACAAGTTGAAGAGTAAGAAGGTAGATATGATATTATTATTATAGAAGCATAATTTTTTCATAAATATGATATAAAATAATAATTTACCTCTTTATATCCATCCAAGTAAAGTGGTGATGAAAAATGAATTTCACCTTTACATGGAGATGATAAGTTGTATGTAAGGACGAGCGATATTTTTGCTTTTCGTAGGTTGGAAAAGAGATAGAAAATGATTGTATAAAAATAATAATACTATATAATTATATTAATAATACCAGTATTATTATTTTATAATGGTTATAATATATTTATAGGATGTTTAAGAAGAAATAAATTTAAAAGAGTTGGTAAAGGTGATTACCTCTTCTTTGAAAGAAATCCTTTAGATCTTCTCTTAAGGGACTTAGGGGTTGTCTTTTAGGAATAAAAAAACTAAATAAAAGGTATAAGTATGTTTAGAATAAGTTATTTTAGGGTTTTTGAGCTAATAGGATCTAGGTTGTGTATATAAGAGAGGATATGTGGTTCCTTTTTATAGTGAACGAAAGGACACACATGGAATTAATAAAAATATTTAAACATAATTAATCTATTTTCATGTGAAATTGGAACAATGTGGTAATAAATTAAATCATAAGATATGATATGGTTGAAATTAATTCAAATAATAATATTTTTAGGTTTAAGTGGTATTTTAAACATTATATTTTGGTTTAACCCCTTCCTTAAACAATTTTAAACTTAACCATAGTAACAACTTTTTCAATCTTAAAGGGAAATAATTTTACTTATAAGTTAATAATAAGATCATAAATGAAAAATGGATGACATTTCAGAGCATTTTTTATCTTAATTTTCCTATTTAAATATTTTTATTATTTTTAAATAACTTAATAAAATATTATTTTTCATAAAATATCGTTAATGTCATTTTTGACACTATTAATTTAATATGACTTTGAAAACATCAATAAAAATATGTAATTAGAATATATAATTTTAAAAAATATATAAAATCACGTATATATCTATTTTTTATAATATAATAATTCATTAAAATTTTATTACTTTTAACATTTTTATAATAAATTCTTTATTTTTCTATTAATTAAATAAATATTGTATTAACACTATGTAAGGATTTAAGGTAATTATTTAATTACTAAAAATTATAAATAAATTACCATGATAAAAAACTCATTTATATTTTAAATAATCATTTATAACCTAACATAAGTTATTTTTATCCCTATCACAAAATGTTATAGATATTAAAAGCAAGAAAGTGACATTTTTGAATTTATCTTTTACTTAAATATTAAAAGGTAAAATTCAAAGAAATGTTTCCCCATGTTGGAATATTTTATAAAATTTGATGAAAATAAAAGAAATAATCTCATAAAATATGGAAAAGTAAAGTATTAGGTTCAATATTTTTCCCTTATCATATTTTTTAACATCAATTACCCTATTTTCTTTACCATGATTACCATTATTTTCCAAGGTTACTATCCATAATGACAAAAAATAAAATGGGAATATTTAGAAAATTTGGAACTCATAATTAAAACAATGGAATACATTTTTCATGATCCAATTTCTATAAGTGGTAGAAATTAATTTATGATTTAAACACAAAACACAACAAAAAATAGTTTTTTCAGGAAATTTCATTTAAGTATAAAAATGTTTTTATAGAAAATTAAACCATAAAATTGATTTTAATGAAATTAATTGGATTATTAATAATATAATATAATTAATTTTACATTTTAATAATTTTAAAATAAAATGGTACTTTTTAAAATTTTGAAACAAAAATGCATTTTTCAATAGAAAGTAGCATTTTTCATTATTCACTAGAAAATTATTTATTTTAGAAAAATCCCAACATTTCAAACTAATTTAATTTTGATATGATGAATTCAAAAATTAAATCAATTTAAGAAAATACCATTTATAAAATTTTATAATTTTGGTTTTAAATATATTCTTGAATAAAACTGTGTGTATTCTGCTATTGTTTCTTTAAAAGAAAAGCTTAGTATAATTAAATCTCGGGTCATACATTCCTCCCTAAAAAAATTTCATTTTTAAAATTTATATAATTTCATCCCATGAAATATTTATTGTATTTATTCATCATAATTTCTTCAGGTTCCCATGTAGCCTATTTTATCTTATGATTTCTCCAAAGTATCTTTATCAGCAGAGTCATTTGATTCCTCAAAAATTGTTCTCTAGTATCTAGAATCTCGATAGGCACTTCATAATAAGATAAATGAGGTTCCAATTAAATTTCTTTAGAGTTGAGAAAATGAACTAGATTTTTCATACACTTAATAAAGAGATATGTAACACATCATGTACTTTAGAGAGACGATTTGACATTTCCAAATGGTAAGCCACAATTCCAATTATTTATAGAATTTCAAAAGGTTTTATATACCTATGGATAAATTTTAATTTCTTACTAAACCTTATAATACCTTTATATGGGGATAATTTCAAGAAAATGTGATCTCCTACTTGAAATTACAAATCTTTCCTTTGGTTATTAGTATATCTCTTATTCCTTCTTTGATATTCTTTAATATGTGTTTGAGTAGTATTTACCTTTACTATTGTCTCCTCTATAAGTTTTGGGTCTACATGGTTCCTTTCACCAACTTCATCGCAATAAGTTGGAGTGCAAAATATATTTCTATATAATGCTTCATACGATGCCATTTGAATACATGAATGGAAGCTATTATTATAGAAAAACTATAGAAAAGTTAAATAATGATCCCACATACATTGAAAGTCAAGTGATTAAAACCTAAAAATTCCTTCTAAATCTTGGATAGTTCTTTTAAACTATCCATTAGTTTGATGGAGATAGATAGTACTCAAATAAACCCTAGTATCCAGATCATACTTTTCCATAATTTCAATGTAAATATCAGGTCATGATCAAACACAATTGAAATAGGTTCCCCATGATGTCTTATAAATTAATTAATATAGAGTTTTTAAGTCCCTCAAGAGGTAAATCTTCTCTTATAGAGAGAAAATGTGAAAATTTGGTAAGGAAATCCATAATAACCCACATTGTATTATTATTTCAAAGATTATTTGGAAATAAAGTGAAAAATTATAAATTAATGTCATCCCATTTCTATATATGAATAGGTATAGGTTGTATGAATACTCTAGGATACCATCTATCGGGATTCACCTATTGAAAAATAAAACATCTCGACACATAATAAACAATTTACCTCTTCATGTTATCCTAACAAAAATGTTTCTTCAAATATCTATACATATTGGTAATACCAAGGTGTATAGAGAAATTCAATCTCTGAGAGTCATCTAATAATTCACTTTTCATCTCAAGTATATATAGAACACATAATCTCATCATCGGTTTGAGAACTATTTATCTTTACAAATAAATATGGTTTGGAAATCATTTAAAAAAGGAGTGATGTTTCCCCTTCCTTAATAATTTCCAAATCCATATTCACTAAATCCATGAACATAAGATCAATATAAATCCTCATTTTAGTTAGGAATCCATGATATTTTTAGCTCAATTCACCTGCTAAATTATTTTTTTCCCCGAGTGGTAGTGTTTTGAGAAATCATAATCCTTGAGTAGCTTGAGCCATCTCCTTTACCTCATGTTGAAACCTTTATGTGAAAAGATGTATTTTAAAATCTTGTGATCTATATATATCTCACATTTTTAACTATATAGATAATTTATCCATATATTCAAAGAAAATATCATGGATAACAACTCAATATCTTGAGTTAGATAATTTTGTTCATGATTCTTTAACTACCTTGATGAAAAGGTAATAAATCAATCATTTTGTATAATAACATGACCATGTCCTTTATTTGACACATTACTATATAAAAAATAATAATTATTTCCTAATGGTAGAGTCAAAATTAGAGAATTCACTAACATCCTCTTCAATTCTTTAAAATATTAGTCATATTACTTTTCTATATGAACTTAACCCCTTTACGAGTAATCTTGGTTAATGGGTTAGCCAATCATTTAAAAAAATCACTGATAGTAACCTAAAAATCCAATAAAAAAACATACCTCAGTTATGATCATTAGTGTAGGAAATTCTTTGACTACATTTTTTATAGGATCAAATGATATTCCATCCTCAGAGACAATATGACCTAGAAAAGTAACTTTCTAAATCCAGAAATTAAACTTTTTAAAATTTCCATATAACTCATTTTCTATAAGAGTCTCAAGTATGATCTGTAAGTGAATTTTAAGGACCCAATAACTATTAGAGTATACCAAAACTTCATCAATATATACTAGAAAAAATTATAAAGATATTTTTTAAATACTATGTTCATTATATCTATAAAAATAGAGGGTGCATTAGTCAATCCAAATGAAATTATTGTAAATTAATAATGTCCGTACCTCATATGAAATACTCCCTTTAGAATATATTTATTAATTAATTTCAATTGATGATATCCAGAATAAAGTTTAATCTTTGAAAAATATTGAGCTCTTTAAATTTGGTCAAACAAGTTATCAATGTGAGGTATATGATACTTATTATTTATAGTAATAGTTTTTTCCCAATAATAAATGCACAACCTAATAGATCCATATTTCTTCTTAACAAAAAGAATAGGGGATCCAAAAGAGGAAACACGAGGGAATATAAATCACTTTTTACAAAAATTATAGAGTTTTTTATTTAAATACACTATTTATATAGTGATTATTCTATAGAGAGTCTTTGATATAGGTCTTTTATTAGAAATTAAATCAATGTAAAATTCAACTTCACATTCTGGTGAATTTCCATGTAATTATCAAGAAAATACATTAGTGTATTCTTTTATAATAGGAATATACTCAATTCAAATATCACCCTTTCCATATATAGATAATGTCTTATATTATTCCCCAATAATCTCATTTAGAAGAGCTACTGGTGGTGGATATAGATATTAATTAGATGATGAAGTCTCCCCTCTAAAGATAAGTAATTCTATATCCTCACTATGTATCTTAATTTCATTCTCTTGGAAATAAAATTTTATATTTTATTTTGAAATCCAAGCCATACTAATGATTATATAAAATTAAACTATAGGTATATTAATAAAGTTTTCAAATAGATAACATTTATGTTTTATAATGGGAACTGAATGACAAATCCTTATTGTGGTGAGATTTCAACTAGGAGTATTGACTAAAAAATCCCTTCTGAAGGTGCTTGGGAAATATATAATTTTATTGGAAAACATAAAATATATAAAAGGATGTGAATATACAGAATAAAATAAAGTGTTAGATAAATTTTGGGGCATGATTAACATACCTTACACCATATATTTAGAAACTTCAACCTCAACTATAGTGATTTCATAATCTTTTCCTTGCTCCCTCAATATTTTCTAAGTCAAATTCCTTCGAATCCTAAGATAAAAATTCACATAGTTCCCCTTATCCTTATTGATGAATCATTGAACATTAGAAGTCTCTTTATTTCCATTTAAATCATGAGACTGATGGAATTTATATCTACACTTGAATAAAAATCTCATTCCTAGCAAGCATGTTCCATGGTGTTTGATTCCACATTTATTACAAGTTATAAATTCCAGACATCATTTATTATCTTTTTCCTTATTTTCCATAGTGCTCATCCACCCTCTTCTTATCATTATTTCCTTTCAAGTCTTAAGACTTGGATAATTCTTTCTTTATCTTGATTGTATATATACTATGTCCTCTAGTGATAAGAATGTTTGTGAGACTAGTAAACTTCAAATAAAGGGTTTTAAACCATAAAATAAAATACCAATATTACTCTTTGAATTACTTATATAGTACACACCATGAATTTATAACCTTTTAAAGTTGGATTCATACTTAGAAACATTTTTAACTTCCTTTTATATAAGACTAAATAAAATTCTCTTCATATTTACTTATTTCTCATGACGAAAATATTTTCCAATAAAATTACTTTAAAAAATTTCCATTCTATGTTTTCTATGTCCTCATCATCATTAGTGTTTTGAATAAATTACCACCATTGATCTGCATCTTTAATGAGATAATGAACTTCTAGGATGACATTATCCCTTTAATTACTTCCCAAACTATGAAATATCTTCTCTAAGGATCTTATACATTGTTCAACCTTAAATGGATTAGTGGTCCCATTGAATGATGGAGGTTGTTGATGCATGAAATGCTCTGAAATTGTAAAAACATGTTTTAGATCACCATTATTATCTATAAGGGAAAGTTTATTGGTTATAACCTAAATTAGCTTCCCTAATATAGTTATAATTTGTTCACCTCCAACTGCAGCTCTAGCTCTAGCTTCATTATCTTTCTCATGTGGGAAATCCCTACAAGGATTATGTGCATTGAAACGGTTCCCATTCCTTATGCTAGGTTATATTTCTAAACAATGGAATATGTTTTATTAGGTCATAACATTATGAATCATAATGTATAATTTCAAAACTTATGAAGCACTTAATGTAACTTTAAAATTTATTCATAGATAATATTAGAATCAGAGGATCAATATCCTTGGGAATATTATCAATATTTTCAAATCTTTCATATGTGTTTGAAAATAAAATGTGAATTAACCAAAGAATATCATCCCATGAGTGTCAAACTAGGTGCACAGTAAGGGCACACTCATTGTGCACTAGAATGATAGAAATGATATATTTGACCAACTATTTTCAGTATTATTACCCCTAGATAAATCTATGCTAAAATAACATCTACTTGTAGTATCCATATAAGTATTTATTTCCAATAAACCACATAATATCTACTTTACCAAAAACATTATGATATTATTCTATAATTATACATATCCTCATAATTTTTCATAGGGTTATGTTCCCCAATTTATGTTTTGATTAATATAATTCCCAAGATTTCTACTAAACTTTCCCTAATACCAACTATAAAACACAAATTCTAGTAGCCCAGATCTAGTGGTTATTTTACTATATAGGCCCATGTACAGGAGATCACATCCCAAATGATTAAATAGTTTAAAAGTCTTGAGAGACTAGATATATACATGATTCTAAAATTATATATGAAACCATGAAATATAATATAATAATTATAGTGGGGATATTATTATTTCTTCTATTAAACCTATAATTTTATTCATAGGTTCATTATTCATATCCCAGGTGTAGTAAATCATAATAAAGGGAAAAATCATATGATCTGTAATGGAAAGAGTATAACAGAATATATCATAAAGTAAATAAAACATAAATAATATGGCTGAAATAAAAAATAATAAAATATTCCTTATAACTAATTCCATAAAATGGGTCTAAATCCATGGATAATATAACAACATAAATAATCATATGGATAATAATAAATAGTTTCATAATGATAAAACACATACTAATGGACATCATAATCTTACCATCAAGGCCTTATTCTAAGACAAGATACATAAAAAAATTATGTGTGTTCCAAATACCCAAACTAGTTTGTCTCATGAGACCTACAGATGCATTAAAGTGCTATAATGGTCCCTGAATATCAATTAATAAGTCCAATGCATTCATCATATGAAAGGGGTGAAAAATAATCAATGTAAACATTTCTATTGAGAAACTAGAAAACAAAATGTTAATAATTTCCCCAATAAATAAACATAATCATAATCCATTTAGAGTAATTTTTTCCAATGTAATTAAAAGAGTAAATCCCTATTAAATAATAACATTCACCAAATAATTTTAACATAAATGAATATAATTTAAAAATATCACCGAAAGATTTATTGATAAAAATATCATTTTTATTTTGAAATTACTTATTCAAATTATAATTTTTTCTAAATATTAAGGCAAATATTTAATTTTAAAATAACATTCTAAATGTGTGAATATATATTCAAAACATTGAGTAGTAATGATATTGAAAAATTCCATTCATTCTGTATAAGTTTAAAAAACATTCGTTTCACGCTTTTGTAAGAAAATCCAAAAAGAACCTCATTTAAAAAATAATAAGAAGATTCATTTTAAACTATTTTTTAAAATTAAAATATGTGTAAAAATTTATTTAATAAATTATTGGATAATATTAAAAATATTCCTTAAAACATTTTAAGGGAAATATAGATATTTAATAAAAATATCCTCTACTGAGTAGAAAAATAATGTCAGTTTTACTTAAAAACACGATTTTGGTATCTTGTGTACATAAATAGTAGAAGATGAAAGAAAAATCAGTAATATTTAGAAATAACTAGAGGATAAGAAAATATATTAGTTTTAAGATAAAAATATCAAACAATTCCCCTAGCTGAGGTTTTAACATAAACAATCTCAAATAAAGATTAGATTGTAAAATAAACTCTTTTCTTAGGCCTAAATTATTTTGTAAGTACTTTTATTATCCTATATAGAAAATTAGAATTTATTATAATTATATAAAATATCTACATACATAATTATAATATAATATATTTTCCACTTTTAATATTTTAATACCCATTTATTAATATTTATTTATTTAAATTGTTGTTTCTTAGTGTTAATTATTTCATTTTTTGTGTATATTTTGGTTTGGTAATTTTTTTTCCTGAATCTTGTTCATGGTTCCATAATATCCTAGATGTTAGTAATTATATAAATATCATAAATATTCATTAAACACATATTTTAAATAATCATTTAAAGGCGTACATGAAAAATGAATCACATTGCTCCGTGGTGGTGGTAGTCCACACATATGCACAAGCGGCACTATCATTTTCTCTTTTTATAGGATGGAAAATAGATAGAAAATGGTTATATAAAAATAAAAATAACATATAATTATATTTATTATAATTTATTTATTATTTTATGATTGTTATAATATATTTTGATTATGTTGAAGAAGAAATAAATTTAAAAGAGTCGGTAAATACAATTACAACTTCTTCAAAATAGATCATTTATATATTCTCTTATGGGACATAGGGTTGGTATTTTAGGAAGATGAGAAGATAAAAAACTTATATAAGGATTTTTAAAATATTTTTTTGCAGGTTTTTTCATTATAAGAGGCTCTAATTGGTGAATATAAGAGAGGATCAGTGGTTCCTTTTTATAGTGAAAGAAAGGACTCACATGAAATTAATAAAATTATTTAAATATGATAAATTAATTTTATTGTGAAAGTGAAAAAATGTGGCTATAATTTAAAATATAAGATATTATAACATATAAATAAATTGAAAAACTAAAATTTGGATAGGTTTATGTGGTATTTTAAACCATATCTTTTGGTATGACCCCTTTATCAAACAATTTTAACCTTAAATGCAGTAATGACTTTGTCAATGTTAAAGGGTTATAATTTTAATTTTAAGGTATTAATTTGATCATAAATGGACAAGGTATAACTTTTTTACCATTAAGGATCCTGATTATCACCTAAAAATATTATAATGATTTTTAAATAATTTAATCAAATATTATTTTTCATAAAATATGAATAATGTCATTTTTTATACTATCCATTTAATTATACTTTAAATTCATCAAAAAAATATGTAATTTGAATATAAAATGTTAACACATATATAATATGTCACATATATCTAAACAATTTATGGAATACTATAATTTATTCAAAATATATTATTATTAATATTTTTATAATGAATTTTTATTTATATATTAATTGAATAAATATTTTTTCAGCATTGTATAAGAATTTAAGTTAATTATTTTATCACTAAATATGAAACATAAATTATCATGATAAAAAACATTTATATTTCATATAACCATTTATAATAAATAATAAGTTGTTTTTATCCTAGATAGAAAATATTGTTGACATTAAAAGAAAGTAAGTGACATTTTTGACTTTATCTTTGACTTAAATATTATAAAGAAAACAATTGAAGAAATTTGGCACAAATTTTACAGTTTTTAGAAAATTTGATGGACATGGCTTATATAAAATCATCCAATAGGATAAAGTCAAATTTTTAGGTTCATTTTTTAGTCCTTATCATATTATATTTAACCTTAATTACCTGATTTACCTTAACTACAATGACCACTATTTACTATGATACTACTCATAATGTCCAAACATACAAGGGAAATATTTACCAAATTTGGGACTCCTGATTAAAAATATAGAATATATTTTTCAAGATTCAATTTTTATATGTTTTAGAAATTAATTTAATATTAAAACACAAAACCCAATGAAAAATAGTTTTTGTCTTCTGAAAAATGATTTTTTAATTATAATTTTTTTATACCAAATCAACCATAAAATTTATTCCAATGAACTTAATTGTATTATTAATAATATAATATAACTAATTTTACTTTTAAAACATTTTAAAAAAATGGTAATTTTTAAATTTTGGAATTAAAAATAAAGTTTTCAATAAAAAGTAATACTTTTTACTATTCACTGGAAAAGTATTTATTTTGAAAAAAATCCAAAAATTTCACCGTAAGTTAATTTTGATATGATTTTAAAATGTAAATTAATTTCAAAAAATTATATTTATAAAATTTTAGAATATAGGTTATAATTAAATTCTTGAATAATACTATATGTATTCTATTACTATTTCTTTAAAATAAAAGATTACTATAATTAAAGATCATGTGTTACATTGATACCAACTGTTGGGAATCCTAAAATATTTATCCCAAAAAAGTTAAACCACTACGAGCATAGTGGGGAAAGTTCTGATAAAATCCACTAATTAAAAGTCTCCCACAAGCTTTATGTAACAAAAGATAAAATGTTATTTACACCTAACTCATTTCACCAAGTAAATCTCCTCACATGAACTCCCACTTAACCTCAAAAACATTAAAATAAGTAAAAATTAAATAAATTACGTAAAAATGAATGGTTTGGGTTTACCTAGTTTGGATGCGAGTCCAATATCAATGGGAGAAGATTGATTCCATTTTCATTATAATCTAAATTTACAAAGGTTTACAACACAATTAGTAGATAAAAACCAGTATTAGTAATGGAGTTGGTGCCCAAGAAACAAATAATTTATACTTTATATTACATGAATATTCAAGGAAGTTAATATTATTTTAAATAACTTATCACATATTGACTATTCAATACAAAAAAATGACCTTACTAGAGGGGTTTTTTATTTTAAAGGGGTTATAACCCCCTCTAAATACATTAGTGGCGGTTATAAGGAACCATCGCTAATGTGCCTACCTACTCCTATTAGAGGCGATTTGAGGAACTTTTGGTAAATAATTTTGTAATTTAGTGGTGGTCATATTAGAAGGGGTTATAACCCCTTCTAAATTTGGTCAATATTTCCATAAATTCATCAATTATAGGCAGTTTTAACCACCCCTAATATGTGTATGAAATTATAGGCAGTTTCTAATCACCTATAATAGAGTGTTAAGTATAATTTTAGGGGCATTTTTAATCGCCCCTAATATGTGTAAGAAATTAGAGGCAGTTTATGACCACCTATAATAGGGTGCTAAGAACAATTTTAGGGGCGGTTTTAACCACCCCTAACTTTGATCAAATTAGAGGTGATTTTAAAAACCACCCCTAATTTATCTCTGTATTTTTCAAACCCACCGACCATATATTCGGTTCACCCCCACACCCTCTCTATTATGCCTTCCCTTCCTCCATCTCTCCTCTAGTTCCTCCCCAAAAACTCCCATCTCCTGTTCCCTGTGTCCATGTCTTCCAGTTCCCCACCACAACAACTCACCTCCTACCCATACCACCCCATTGCTCCCGGGTGAGTGTGCAACCCCTCTCCATGAAGCGTCGTCCAGTCCTCCTCCAAATGTGCCCGCATAATCCTACTAGAGGTGCTTTTTAGGAACCACTGGTAAAGTATTTGGTAATTTAGCAGTGGTATTATTAGAAGGGGTTATAACCCCTTATAATTTTAGTCTATATTTCTAGAAATTCATCAATTAGAGGTAGTTTTAGCTGCCCCTAATTTGTGTAAGAAATTAGAGGCGATTTTAACCACCCCTTACTTTGATCAAATTAGAGGCGATTATAGAAACCACCCCTAATTTCTCTAATTATTTTTTAAACCCATCCCCCATCTATATGATTAACCCCCACACCCTCTCTCTCATGCATTACCCTCTTCTATCTCTCCTCCAGTCCCCCCCCACAAACTCCCCTCTCCCATTCCCTGTGCCCATCTCCTCAGATTCCCCCCACAAAAACTCACCTCCTACCAGCACCATCCTGTTGCTCCCAAGCGGGTGTGTAACCCCTCCCCATGAAGTTTTGTCTAGTCCTCCTCCTAGAATGTGGGCCCCCTCCTAACCATTAAGCCTCATGTCACAATAAGAGCACAACAACATGATTTTTTTCTAAAATTTGAGCTCGGGCTAATTCATTCTCCGATTCTCTTGGGTGAGCGACTGAAACCACTATGTTGGGTTATTTTTTTGTTTCTACTATATATATCAATTTATTTTTATATACTGATATGTTTATTAAAATAAATATTATTTTTCATGATATATTCAAATCCATTAAATATATGACCTATATATGCATTTATATAAATTATATGTCTACATTTGTATTAATATATATATATATATTTAAATACACATATATATATCCATATAAATATAAATATATATATTTTATGCACACCCCTATAAATTATATATTTTCACACATTCAAATAAAATTATGCATGTATGTATTTATAAATTCATTTATATCAAACACACACACAAACAAAAATGTGTATTTATATATTTATTTGTAAATATTTATACTTATTTGCATACATGTATATATATTTATATATTACCCAAATTTATTATGAATATATATATATATATATATTATATTTATAGGTAAACAATTAAAAAAATGTTAATATATATATATATATATTGAATATTTATATGAATATGATATCTTATATAATTTATAAATTCATTTATATGTATACAAATATTATATATATATATATATATTATATATAATATTATATATATCCACATAATATATTATAACATTTATATATAGATACAATTTTATTAATATTAATACATATATACATATATTTATATTTATATACTTACATCATGTATTCACATATATATTTAATATATCAATCCGAATATTTATCTGTATATTAACATAAATTTATTTATTTATATATATATATAATGTATTTATATATTTAATAATAGTATATATATATATAATATAATACAATATATATATATATAATTATTTATATTTACTTATATTTATGTTTTTATATATATTTAAATTTATTTAATGTATTTATATGAAAATATTTATATAAAATATTTATATAATATATTTAGAATTTATACAAATATTTATATAATGTTATATGAAATACAATTTTATATTATATATAATTAATATGCATATTATATATAATTAATATTATATGAAATACAATTTATATAAATATATAATTAATATTATATGAAATAAAATTTATACAAAAATATATATAATTTATTTCAATACATATATTTATTATTATGTATATTAATACATATGTATTTCAATAAATATAATTGTATAATATTGTGTACATTAATATTTATTTATTTTTATTAATTGTATTTCATATAATAGTAATTATATAAAATATAAAAGCATTAACATATATATATATATAATTATATAAATTATAAAAACTAAAAGTTTGAGTTTTTATATGATATATTTTTTAATTAAATTATATTTACGTATATATTTATGTAATATGTTTATACTTTTATATTATATATAATTAATATTATATGGAATACTGTTGCAAATCATTTTTTTCATTTTCAAAAAGTCGGTTTTTGGGATTCCGGTACCCAAATACAGACATTGAACCATCCGATATCCAAAAAACACATCCGACATCCAAATTCAAAATTCAAAATTCAAACACAAACAACATCAAACCAAATCACTGACAGAACCGTCGTATGCCATGCACTACGTGTCGCACCGCCACCTCGAGCCATGCGTCCATCCATCCAACAACCCACTGGAACAGAGAGTTGGCGAACCCAACCACCGGGGAGTCATCTTCATCCCATTCCAGAACATCATCCTTGAGACTTTGAGGAACAAACTCAACAAAAGTTCACGAATCCACAGAAACAACAAAATCAATGCCAAAAAATCAGATTAACCAATGCCAAAAAACCCAAGATGGAACCCCAACGCGCAACTTCAGATCAAATCCTTCCATCAGAAAATCACTATGATTCTCAACACCGCAGAAGGACATGAACTGGAGAAGAAAGGAAAAAGCCCACAACGCACCGTACTGAAGATCAGAAGGTCCTATCGCCACTGAACATAATGACCACATCAAACATGGAGAAACCCCAACGTGCTCACCAGAAAGGTGGACCCACAGTCTGCAGGCGTATGAACACATCCACGAAGGGCCACCACGCCACCGAGTGAAGCCATATCCGAAGGGGCAGGAATCGACCATGAGCCGAAGGAGCCATGACCACCACCGCAGTAGAGAACCACCACCAAAACCACCGAGCATGAGGAGGAACGCCGCACCACCCGCATCGAAGAGCCGGTAGCAACGAGAGGAGTGGAAACGCTAGGTTGGGAGCCCTTTACGGGCGCATCCAATATTATATGGAATACAATTTATACAAATAAATATATATTAATGAACATAATATTATAAATTTATATTTATGTATACATATAAATATTATTAAATGAAATAATATAAATATTTTATATAATATTTTTATATAATGTATTTAAATAAATTTATATATAGTGTTTTAATTATATATATATATATATTCATATAATTGGAAATATATCATATAATTAAATGATATATATTTATTTACTAAATCAATTAATAATTAATATGGTATACTATAATTTATATATATAATAATTATATAATATATATAAATTTATTTAAAATAAAAATATTTTATAATAAAATATATATAATATAAATATAATATAAAAATAAATATATATTTATATTTAATTTTTTCTATATTATATATATTTGATTACATAATATAATATAAAGGTATATGTACATAAATATACAATAGAAATGTATTTAATATAATATATGTATAATATATATCATAATATAAATGTATAGTATTTATAAAACCATATATAAATTTTATATATTGAATAAATATATATATAATTACATTTATATTATGTATACCAATATTTATATATATATACCTTTTTGTTTATATGTATAAGTATTTATTTAAAGTATTTATATAATGTATTTATTTATATAAATATATGTGTTTATAATTCATTTAAATACATTTACATAATGTGTTAATGTAATATATATACACACACATGCGCACACACACACATATTATTGAATTTGAATTTATATGAGATTTATTTTAATAAATAAATAAATATTTAGAGGGAGTTGAAAACCCCCTCTAATCAAAGGGATTAGTGGTCATTCATGAACCATATCTAATTTATTGAATTAGAGGGGGTTGAAAACCCTATCTAATGTCATTAATTAGAGGGGATTCATAACCCCTTATAATATATTAAACTAGTATGGGTTCAAAACCCCCTCTAATTTCATAAATTAGTAGGGGTTTAAAACCCCCTCTATTGTCATATATTATAGGGGGTTTGAAACCCCCTCTAATTTCTTACATTAGATGAGGTTCAAAACCCCCTATAATCTAATGGATTAGCAATAATACATGAACCCTCTCAAATTTCATTAATTATAGGGGGTTGTAAAACCCCACAATTTACATTAAAAAATTCCATTATATATATAACATCTAATATAAAAATAAATATTATATATATAGTGCCTCTAAAATCAAACCTATAGTACCACTAATTAATTATTAAATTAGCAATGATTTTTATATAACCACCTCTAAAATCTAACCAAAATTCAAAAAATAATGCTAAAACTTTTATAGGGGTTGGGAACCCCCTCTAAATTTTATGATTAGTGGTGGTTATACAGAACCCCCTCTAAAATGAATTTAAAGGGGGTTGTGCATAACCCTCTCTAAAAAACCACTGCTAATCTATTGTTTTTTTGTAGTGGTTCTTCTACATAACATTGATGCGATAATGTTACAGGGCATCTGTCCTAATGATAAGGTCATAACAGTTCCTCACTATGATAATAACCTTGAAGTGCCATGATGATATTCTTAAAAAATTGTTCCATGGTCAAATAACATACTATTATGGGGCACATAGTATATAGAATCTCATGTGCAATTACTCATAAGAGGATGAGACTTTATCTCATGAAGTTCTAACTTGGTATTATATAAGATAGGAGGTTTTGAAAATAGACCCGATAATAGGAATTCCACATGTTTTGGTATCCTAAAATATTCCTATGCATGGGAATGTGTAATCATCCTTAGAACTTAAGATTATCATTAATGCATCTAATGACCTATGCACTTATATTTTTTGAAGAAAATTATGATGATGTATGTTCATGGCTAGGTAGGGTACAGTGAGTGCATCACAAATGACATGTTATTAATGGATAATTTGATGAAGTATTTTTACCTTTCATCTTTATGAAAGTCAATATCTATTCCATTTGATTGAAATATAACAATCACATAATTTCCATGGCCATGGTGTAACAACATTTATTTCAGATAGTCAATGAAAGACATATCGAGAAAATAGGTTGATGATACAGATGTAAAACCTGCTTGGTGAGACATTGAAATAAATGGATTATATTACATAGTGATCATTCATATGTGGTTTTCATCTTTGTGACATTAAGTTTTTTCTCTTGGGTGTATTAACCCGTTTACTAGATAATAATCTTGGATTTTATCCATGTCTGCCTTATGATAATGAGAAAAAATCCTAGAGGGTCACACACTAAGTGTTTCTGTTGATCTCAATTAAATTCTATTTGAATATAATTATTAGAATAAATATTGTTTTTAGGATGGTTGAATAATTTTATTCAAGTTTTATTGAACACTAATATTCTCAAGGTAATAAATAATTATTTATTTATTAACATATAATTTATTTGATTGTGTTAATATATATAATTAATACTTGTTCATTGATTTGTGAGTAAAATATTTATTTTATTTATAGAATATTTAATAAATATTTATTTGTTGGTTAGTGAATAAAATATTTATTTAAGGTAATAAAATAATTTTATTTGGGTATTCAATAAATGATGAGGAGTTTGAATAGACCAAGACCATGTTCAGTGATGAATATTTATTTTCAAGTAGGTAAATAGTATTCATCACTATACAAGTTAGAATATGCCATAAAATATTAATTATATTATAATTATTTTATGGAATGGGGTTTTATAATGGTATCTATATTATTTAAGGGCCAATACACAATTAAATAATATTTTAACATAAACCATAATTCTATTAATAGATGGTTGTGTCTATTGTGTAGAGTTAATTAAAAAGATTAGAATAGAGAGTCGTTGTACATAACAGACTTCTCTCTCTGTCTCTCTATTGAATTCCTCATATTTCTCTCTTCCTCTCAAGAATGAGAAATAAAAGATAGATTCCTTCAATATTGAAGGATAAGCGATCAACATGAATGATGCATGATAATTGATCCACTATGCTAGCACCTGGATGTCAATTGGAATTGATGAAGATCAAAATAACACATGTAGATCACCATTAGAGGGATTCTAACCATGGATCATCACATCAAAATAAAGGTAATCTGAAAGGGGTATTTTGGAAGATCAAAGACATCATCAAATAAAGGATTATAAGATAATGTTTTTATTTTCTTCTGATATAAATGAATTAATTATAAATTTAACAAGAATGATCATCACTTGGGGTTTCAGGAAACTAAATATTAAAAGAAATTTTAATATAATTCCCATCAACCTCACACTTCCACTATATCCAGAACTAATAAGTGGTATCAGAGCTTTCATGTTTTAAATTTATAATTATTTATTTAATTTTTGATCCATACACAATCATGGTTTAATGATTCATTTCATATTATTTGTTCTCTTATCATATTTGAATTAATAGGTTATCAACATATTAATAAATTTTATTCAATGTTTTTTCTTAAAGGTCGAAGAATAGTTGATGAATGACTGATGATTCCATTGGGGAGTGCCAAATTTTTTAACCAGTAAAATTAGGTTACATGATGTGTTTCCAGAGTACATGTTGTGTACCCATGTGCATTGAACTTAGATGTGTAGTGAGATACACAACACGTAGGGAAGTTATTTTTATTGAAAACCATATATATACCAAACTAATCTGGAACAAAATATGTTATATTACATGGCATGTAGCTGGCGTACACATCGTGCAGTCTACATGGGTTAGCGGCATAAATCACGTAATCTGTGTGGTCATTATACATGGTCAAACAACATGAGACTGAAATCTTAAGGAATTAATGATATAAACAATTTGTATGTAGTGTAAATGTTAGGTATCTCATCATTTTCTATTTCCAAAATACACTTCAAGAAATTTGGTGAGAAAAATAGACACATGAAAAGTGGGATACATGATGTGTAGCTATATTGTACACATTGTGTAGTCCACCTGAGATACATGGCTAAGACCATGCATTTATCCTAGGCACATGGAAAGAAGAAACATGATGTGTACTTGGTATCTACATTCCATGTATTCCAGCTGATTTAACATACCAAATCCTCAGGGGTGTTACCTGGATACACGGTAACTGAGGTACATGGTGTGTAGCTAGATAGAACACGCCATATTATCTTCCAATTAATGGTATAATTAAATTACATTAAATTGAAAACTGTATCATTAAAACCTTATTTTATTGATTATAACCTATTGTGTTTGAAAATTTGATAATGGTTTTAAATAATTTTAAATGCTCAATTAATTTATTTAATTAATCTGTAATAATTGGTTCTTCTATTTTTCTTGAAGAAGGTGGTGCCTGGCCAAAAGACCAAGGAAAAATTATTTTAAGGAAAAGGGATACAAGAGTCTAAAAGAAGGAAACATATTACAATCTTTGTGATGAAAGGGGATTAGATCAGCGGGAAGATTGTCAAGCTAGGTAATATCACTATTAGTCCCCTTATTCGCAAGGCCATCAACAACCATGTTAGCTTTGCGATAAGTGTGAGTGATGATTTAGTTGCTGTCAAGAAGAGAACAAAGACAGATCATCCAGCGAGTGGTGATTGGCCACGCAAGGTGAATCAAACCATTCCAAATGGCTTTCACAATGGTGGTCGAGTCAATCTCAATCCAAATTTTGGTCCAACCTTGTTTCTTGGGAAAGAAAACAACATGAATCATGAAAATCATTTCAGCTTATAGAGAAGTGGTAGTACCACAGCTCCCATAGAAGCATCCAAGGATCTGATTATCATGATTCCTAAAGATTCCTCTACAGCCTATAGGGCCCGGATTTCCCTTAGAAGCACCATCCACGTTAACTTTAATCCTGCCCAGAAGAGGGGCACGCCAAAAGACTTCAGAAGTGTGATGCAGTTTGCTGAAATTTCCATCAATATGGAGTCGCCACAGAATTCCAAAATCGTGCCCCATGTTGTTGTAGTGTCTCTTTTGGATCAAAGAAGCTTCACGTATGGAAATAAGTATCCTTATACACCCTGCATCACGACTTAATGGGAAATTATTATGAATAAGAGTATTTTTATCATACCAGATCACTTGGTGGAGCTCTGCGATAACAGTAAGGAAAATATTCTTAATCTGTTGAGAATTATCCATCTCTACACATATCTTTAATTGATACTTGATAGAGTTATGTATCAACCACCTACAGTTAAAAATGTCAAAAATATAATTCCAAAGAGAAGAAGCAATGACACAGGAAAGAAAGAGATGATTGTCATCTTCTCTGTGTTGGTTGTAGAGACAATATTTAGAACATAGTTGAATACCATGCAATTGAAGACGATCATCGGTTGGGATCTTATTGTGATTAAGTCTCCAAATGAGGGTAAACCTTGAAGGTTTTATCCAAGGTTTATCAAAGTGCTTAATCCACCCAAAATCACTTTCAGAGTTGCCAGAAAGGTGTTTATAGTAGTTTTTTGAGTTAAGAATGCCATTGTAAGCAGGTTCCCAGACTAAGAAATCACCAGAGATGGAGAAAGTATAAGTATCAATGAAATTATTGATGTTTTCAGGAATATGATCATGTTGAGAGCAAAGGACATCTTTTATGGATATAGTGGTGTTCTCAGGATTTTGTCCAAGAACAGTTCTGGAAATTAGGGGAGTTACAGTCCAATTATCCAACCAAAAGTTCAAGGTAGAGTCTCTAGAGACCATCCACTGAGCATTATTCATAGAGGAAAAGGATTGTTTTATAGAAGGTCATATAGAGGATGCAATAAAAATTTATTTACCTTTTTTAAGATTTTCAAGAAATTTATTTTTAATAAAACTAATTGAATTAGAATTGCTATGAATGAGATCCCAGATGAGCCTGGCTTTAATCACCTCATTAAATTTTTTGACATTTTTTATGCCAATTCCTCTTTTATCAATGGGTTTGCAATAGTTTGACCAAGGTATGGTGATAATTTTCCTTTCCATCATGCTACCTATCCAAATGAAATTTTTAATAGAGGTGTTTATTTTTGTAATAATACCAATAGGCAATTTATAGAACATCATAGAGTAGACCATTTTTGAGACAATAGTATATTTAACAAGACAAATTCTAACTTCCATAGAAAGAGATTTTCCCTTCTAAGAAGAAAGTTGGTTTATGAACTAGGTGGAAATTTCAGAGAAATATGAAGCTTTGGGTCTTCCCCAGAATATGGGGACACCTAGGTATTTAAAAGGAGGAGATCCTTCCTTTATACCTAATTTAGTTGTAATGATGGGTTTTCTATTATGAGGAATTTTTTCCCAAATAAAATAGAATATTTTTTCCAACTAATCACTTGGCCAGAGATCTCCTCATAGTGAGCAAGAGTTTTTTTGAGGGTTCAAATGTTTCTTTTATCACCTTAAAGAAAAAGGGTTATATCATTAGAATACAACAGGTGAGTGGGAGCGTTCAGATTGTGTGACACTTGAATGGTCTTGAGTTTATTTTGATCAGTAAGATAAGTGAGTAAATGACTAAGATAATCCTCTGCAATGGAGAAAATGATGGTAGAGAGGGGATCCCAGTATCTTACCCCCTTAGTTCATTTGAAGTAACCTCCGGGGGATCCATTGATTAGGATGGAAATGGAATCCAAATTGAATAAGGTTCTAAGAGTAGTGAGGAAGGCATTACTAAAGCCAAAAGATTGAATCACCTTAAAGATAAAACTCCAGTCCATTATATCAAAATCTTTTTTAATGTCAAGCTTAATGGAAATATTACCTCCTATGTTAACTTTGTTTAATGTGTTAAAACACTCTGATGCATGACAAATTCAATTTTGGATGGATCTACCTTTGATAAACACAAATTGATTCAAGGAGACTATTTTATCTGTGATGAGAGACAGACTGTTGGAAATTATTTTTGTAATAATTTTGTAAATAGTGTTGATGAGAGTGATGGGCCTAAACTGGTTAATCTCAGAAGCATTACTAACTTTAGGTATTAGAGAGAGGAATTGTGCATTTATACCATGAGTAAGCAAACCATTGGTGAAAAAGGATTTTACAAGTTTTCAAACACCATCTTGAATAATATCCCAGTAGTGTTGGAAAAAACCATTATTAAATCCGTTAGGACTAAGGGCACTATCAAGATTTAAACTGAAGACCACATCTTTAATTTCGTGATCTAGAGGGGTGTTCAGAAGAAATGTGTTATCTTCATCATTGACCACCATCGGAATGATCCTCGGTAAGAGATCCTTGTTGTTATTAGGGCCATTGAAAATAGATTCAAAGTAAGTGAAAATATGGTTAACAATTTCATCTTCATTGTCTAATTTTTTTTCCATCACAAAGAGTGGAGAGAGACCTATAGGATTTATGAGTTCTTTGAAGAGAGTTATAAAATTTATTATTTCTATCATCATCATAAATCCATTTAACTTTGATGGCTTGCTTCCTCATGTTCTCCTTAAAATTGGGCAAGGAATTGAGCTTTAAAGAGGTGTTAATTTCGAGATTTGGATCAGTGTTAAAATCGGAGATAGTGTTGTGGGTTTGGAGTTGGTTGAGCTCATTCTCAAGGAAAATGATATCTTTATTGATTTTTTTATTATGCAGG
Organism: Viscum album; assembly: GCA_963277665.1. Lineage (NCBI taxonomy): Eukaryota > Viridiplantae > Streptophyta > Magnoliopsida > Santalales > Viscaceae > Viscum > Viscum album. Next base: position 1,583,363,419 of record OY728147.1, read on the forward strand.
ATACAACAACCTTTAAGCATCTATTTAAGAGATTTTAGTTTGTAAGAGAAAACAAACGCATCATTGTAATGAGTCATAGAGAGCCAAAAGGTTTTGATGATGTTGGTGTATTCAGTGTTGTTGAACCAAGAATTGTTAAATATAAAAGGGAGAGGACATCTAACAGTGTCAGTTGAGAGAATGACCAAAATAGGATGATGGTAAAAATGGAGCTTGTGAAGTGTGGTGCTAGTGATAGAGCTCCCAAAATCTAAAGTAGTAGAATTCGTAAAAAATCTATCCAATTTAGAGGCAACCATTCTGTTGTAATGTTTCCTATACCAAGTGTATTTGGAACCTATAAGATTTATTTCAATGGGATTGTTGTCCTCCATAGTGGATTTGAATTCTCTTGTAGAAATCGTAGCATGTAAGGGGCCAATTTTCTCATTATAATTGAGGATAGCATTAAAATCTCTAATAAATAACCAAGGAGAGTTGAGGATGATACCAAGTGAAGTGAGAAAATCCCATAGGGGCCTTATTTTTTGGTATTTGTTCTAGGAATAAATAAAGGAGAAAAAATTGAAGTGCCTTCGAATACAAAATCACTGGTGAAGGATTGCTAAGAGATGTTAAAATTATTAACCTTCTGAATAGAGCAGTGCAAAAAAATCCATAGAGTATCAACTAAAGATGAGTTTTGTGTTGCACCAAAAAAGGAATATGCAAAAAAGGAATATGCATGATGACATAAGTGCTGAAATTTAGAAGAAAAATTGACTTTTGGTTCAGCAATAGAAAATAAAATAGGGAAATGAGTGTTAACCATACTTTTTAAGAAGGATAGGGTGTTAGAGTTGGAAATTCCCCGACAATTATAGAAAATAACCTTCATTTGAACCTAGGTTTGGAGTTAAAACACCTTTTTTTTTGTATTTTTCAATCATTTTTTCCTAGTAGATCTTATTTTCTATTTGGTAGGATTTGTGTTTTTATTTTTTTTCTGACTACTTTTGGGATCATTTGAAGGGATACTTGAGGAAACTGTGTTATTTTCACCCTTCATAAGTGATTTCAAAGTGTTATTGTTGTCAATTTTTTCATTTCCAACTTGACAGTTCTGATTTATAGTAATTATAGGAAAAATAATGAGATCATTTGACTGAAATTGATCTATTGACTATCTATCAAAGTGTAGAGGGGACATACCTGAAGCAGTTGCTATAGAAAGTCCTTGCTGAGAAGTACCTGAGGAATTTTTAGAGGTCTACTCAGATCTTGAAGGCAGTGAAGAGGTGTTTTCTTATTCCCTACGGTTCTGTTGCAACACTAGTGAGGCAGTAGTGCTTTCCAGCAAACCAGAGCCATACAGATTTATGGGATCTACCAGGGGGATAACTAAGTTTGCATGTTCCATTGGTGCATGTGACTTGAGTGATTCCAGTCTTAGTGGTTGTTCTAGATAGCCTCCTAACCTGCAACTGTCCAGTTTTGCACCAACTTTGGGCTTGTGCTGATTCTTCCCAGGATCAGTCAAATTGTTTTGGACCACATTTAAAAGGAACTCTGGTTTTCACCTGATTATTTTGACAATTTTGAAAGAGAATCACTTGGATCCTTACCCTTGATCGGTCTCTTGTTTTTTTGTTCTTTCATTAGTTAGTACACTAACAGGATTCCCATGAGGATTTTCATATTGATTTCCTTCAGACAAATCATCAGTTGTTTGTTGAGTTTCACTTGAGGCCTTAAGCTTAGAGATAACAGAGTCATTGAGTTTTGAGGAACCCTCACCTGTTTCTATATTTCTATAATCAATTTCTAATAGTTTTTTTCATACCTCCATCACTAATTCTTCTAGTTCATTAAAAAGATGTTGCTCATTGTTTTCTTCTTCTTCTACAAGTTCATCCCATGAAGGTCTCAAAATATTCATTGTTTTTGATGGTTTATTAGTCTTCTTTACCCAAACCTCATTCCCTTTTTTGGATGTTTCTGAAAAATACAAACTGGATGGATTACCTTTTTTATAATTTATTATTTCCTTCCATTCATTTTCTAGTGGTTGTACAACTTGTTTCCTAATCACCCTACAATTGGCTATGGTATGGACAATGAGTTTGAAAATTTCACAGAAGGGTGGATTTCTTTCATATTCTATCCTAATTTCTGTTTTATAATATTTTTTATTGAAGCTTATTGAGTTAGGAAGGGGGTAGAAAGGTTTAATTCTACCATTACCCTAAAAAATATTCCCAAATCAGCATTTAGAGTTCCTTGGTCAATTTTTAGGGGTAATCTAATACAAGAGATAATATCATTTAGTATCTTGGGATGCCAAAAATACCAGTTTAGTTCATGCAATCTAACCCACACCTGTGCCATTGTGTTCCTATGGGTGTGTGGATTAAAGGAAAAATCTCATTCAGAAATCCTAAGCAATCTAATCTTATATTGGATATTGCCTAATTTCAATACTTTTTCGAGATCATCTTGTGAGTGAAATAAGATGTGATAGTACCCGCAGCCTATGGGAACCAATTTCCAATTCGAAAACCCCCAATAACTAGAAATTCTAGGTTTTAAATCAGGCAGAGTCCAGGGGAGATCACATTTCAAGTATGAGACGCGACCCATGATGGAGAAATTGTAGAGCATCACACGTTGTTGAAGCGCCTCAGGGTCTGCTTCAACTGAGTAGCCACCATCTTCAATATTCTTGAATAGAGGCGAATTTGTTGATAGAATTTATTTGTTCAGGTCACTTCCTTTGAGTGCATCTTGAAAAGATATTCCTCTGATTCTACTCGTTGTCTAAAGATTAGTAGCTTCATCGTTTGGTCTTTCGTTGTTGTTCACAGCAGAAAATCCTCGTCGCTCATGGTCATGACTCTGAAAAAGGTGGGAGTCAAATCTCCCAGGTGCAAGGAACATATCGGCCATGAAGGAGATGAAGTGAGGGGAATGAACACTAGCATTTCGAAATTCTTAGAGAGATATGGTCTCCCATCTCTCTAAATTTATTTTCCATTAATGCGTTAATGCTGATTATATCCAATAGTATTTGCATGGTCATTAAAATGAAAGGGAATTAATTAATTAATTAATGAAAGCATGTTTATATTAATAATAAATAATGAATACGAAATTAATTTTAGCCAGTTTAGTTTTGTGTATGAGATATATGTATGACCATTCATGAGCTAGAACAAGACCAATGTATGTGTTGGAATTTTTTAATTCAATTTATTTCATGATTTTGAAATATTAATTATTAAATTAATTTTATGGCATGTATGTTATCCCTCCATCCATTATTATGTAGGAACTGTTTTCAAATGATATTTATGTAACCTCCCTCTAACCAATCCTTTGGTTTCCCTCACCTGCATGTGAGTTATAAGTACTAGTAATTAATGGAGTTTTCCAAGGTGTATGGAGGTGGTTCAATATTTAACCATAATTATTCCAACCCAGGTTTTAAACTGGTGAATAAGTGGAATGCTATAAATCATGCCAATATAGAAAAAACAAGTTATTTACCCTATGTCATAGGTTGATTTTATATTCTCTCATTAAATAAACTATTAGATATACTCATGGATGAGTCATTTTATTTATTATTTATTTATATCTATGTATTTTTATTTTATAGATGTAATACCATGATCACATAAATAGATGAATTATTATGAAAATATTGAATTTAAATAAATTTATTATGCATAAATGATTTATCCAACATGGTTTATTAATTAAGTAAAATCCACTTAATTTTAACAATACATGTAAAAGATAAAACATGATAAAATTAATGCATCATAAATTAAAATCATTCAACCTAATATTAATTCATACTATCCCTTATATTATTTTATTGGGAATGAAACCATAAAACCAAGTGTTTTCATGGCCAAAGTATGTACACCTACTTTTATCAGGGAGTTATCATAAGATTTTTGGGTTGAATTAACTGAACTAGTATTGAATTTAACTATCAAATTATGTTCAATAAAAATTTTGTGGAAAGTGTTGCGGAATCCATGTCAGGATTTAATTATTGGGGTGTCTACCCAATGGATCAAGTAGCTAAAAGCCCATAGTTTACGATACTTTCTACCTAAAAACTTCTTTTGGTTTTCATTTCCAAAGTATAAGTAATTAATAATGGTAATATGGAACCTTGAAACTATAATGTTATGAAAGTTATACATTCCAAGTTCAAAAGTGAGGGCTATTGAGACTTGATAAAATAAGTGGATATTTAATAAAATCAATTAATTTATTATTTCTCACATAATTTTTAATCAAGAAAATTACTAATCATCTATTTTAATTATTTTAGAAAAATGGAAATTAAAACCATAAAATTAGTGAAATCATTCTTAAGTAAGGGTATTTCCTTACAAGTACAAATGTTTAGATATGGAACAATCATTTATGTAATGTGTTATTATAAAAAAACTTTTCTATGTGTTGGAATACCCTAATCCTATTTTTACACCCCAAAAATTTAAAAAAGGTGACATGGAAGCCTACAAGAGATATGCAGAGGATGCTTCCTATGTCCATTGTATCATATTATCAAATATTTCTAGAGATTTTATAATACAATATAAATATTTTTATTCATACAACATAATATCTCATCTTCTTTCTCTTTATAAATATAAGGGAAGGAATAGAATAAATAAGATTTTCAATTCACTATATCTATGTAAACCAGAAGAAGGAAATCTAGATACTGATCATGCTTTCAAAATTTTTGGGAGTATATTAATTAGTTAAAAACATTTGGGCTTCTTCTTGGATAATAAATTATCCATTAATATGATCTTATTACCCTTATCACAATGATTATCCTTAATTGTCCAATCCTTTATAAAAAATGGATAATCTACTCAGGAAACCTTTATCGATACTTCACAAAGTAGATAAGGACTAGCTGAAACCTATTTCCTCACCCCTTATGGTAAAAACTTTGAAATAAAAGGCTGAAGAAAACATGGATAATATAAATAAAATATCCTTTATGGTGTCCTTAAAAGAGATAAAAGATTCAAAGGTATAAGAATAAACAAGATACTATTTACTTATTATAATGGATGAATGGATACTAGAAAAGAAATCTTAATGAATTGAATAATAAATAAGTTCCATCCACTTGTCTTGTGTATTAAATAAAATATTCTTACAACAAACATGTATTTTAATACAAGAAAAGAACAATAATAAAAATGTTATAAAGTGAAAAAAAAAGGATCTGAGAAGGGTTGATTCCTATATTAGCCAAGGGGGGTCACTATTTATCATTGATAAATGGATTTATTCTAGTTTTTAATAAGTGTTACCAAAACATTTATCTTGATGTTCAGCTAGATAGAATATGAAATTATTTATTTTTTAAATAAATTATGTTATGGTACGTTAATACTAAACTAATGGTTCAATAAATCTTAAATAGAAAATATCTATTACACTGAATTATGAATATAAAATATAATACTCTTACAAAATTATGGAAAGATAATTATTTTTCAAATAAAACTAAAAGTAGTTGAATTTATTATTTCCATTAAAGTATTTTTCCCCAATTGAGCTAAGATACTGATTATATAGAAAAAATACTTATCATGTTTTTGATAAAGAAACCTTTTAAATAAAGTTAAATAATAAAAACTTTATAGTTAGTTTAACATATCCATGTGAACTATTATAAATCTAAAGGTAAATTTATGTACTTTAGAGAATTTTTAGAAATGATCAATGAAGTAAATGAGTGAACTTAGTAAAAGGAATCTTCAACCTAGATTGTCAAAGTATATCTTATCCAAGTATTCATTGATTATATATGTAGAGTAAAGGTTATACCCAACTTACATTTCCTTATATACATAAATTTTATAATTGTAACATTATGATTAATTATGAGTCTTATAAATATTGAAAATCATCCATTATCCCTTTCAGGACATATTTCCTTAAATATAAGTGAAACAACTAATAATATTACAACTATATTGTGTAATGGATATCATATCAAATGTGATATTATAAGAATAAATTAAAACACTAAAATAAGTTTTTGTTTAAAACTGTTTATTAAATGATGACCTTAGATACAAATGAACATCACAACACTAAGGTGCATCTGAGTTAATGATCATAAATCCACTAAGGATATTAATATCTAGTCAAGATCTAATATATATATAAAGAAAAAATATATCTTTAAGGATAGTAGTATAAGACTTAACTTATAGGTTAAAGGCTCTAAATACACATGAGTTGGAATAGAAATATTGGACTCCACTTATATTAGTGGGAGGATTAGTTCTAGAGACACATACTATATAGAAACTCATAACCAAATAGGTGGTTTATGTTCACTGTGGTGGGTGATACATGTACTATTATTTCATAATAATGATACTATAATAAAGCAACAAATGTTAATATGTTATGGTTAAAAATTATATATAACTTCAATTAATGGAATCCATGTATCATGATTTGGGACTCTTTATTTTGAATGTTTCTAAGACTTGATACTGCTGGTGAGTATTCAAGATAAAATGGACATGGATGGTAAAAGATGGTACCAATAAATAATGATTGATTAACTGAAGTTTATTCCATGAAAAAAATTATTAACCTATCATAATGAATAAAATAATTTTTGAATTCTAATTGTCAAAACATAATTCTATGATCATTATATTGGGCTATTGATTGTCCAGGCCAGCTCATTTAGAGGAATACTTATAAAATATGTCTATCTGACACAAATAAAAGGAGACCCTATAGTATATGTATAATAAGAATAACTGTAACACCCTAAAACTTACAATATTTTCATTTTTGAATAAATTTAATTTAATTTATAGTTTGATTTATACACAACACCATGTTAATCTTTCACTACACACTATAATGAGTTGGCTTGGGTACACACATAGACGATTTTTACCGAACAACAATATATTATTAAAATATTATTCTTTAATATAATAAGATATAACCTAGACATTAAGTTGGTAGTTACGAATGTTATTAATTAACTTATAAAAATATATGGTTGAATTAATTGGTTAAAAATTAATTAGAAATGAATATAAGAACCAATTCAATATAAAGTCAGTGTTTTTATAAAAAACTATTTTTACTCCCACAAAGTTGTTTTATCCTAATAAATTATTTTAATTAAAATTAGTGAGTTTAATTAATATAATATATATATATATATTATATTCATTAAAATATTTTTTACATTCATACAATATATTTTATAAGCATAAGATAAGAACAAACCCAATATTACACATAAAAATCAATATTTTTATATAGGCACTTTTACCACCTTTTAATGGAGAACATATTTTAAATCCAATTTTTGAGGATTTTATATATTTTATCTGAAAAAATAAACTTCTTATATTAGATAATAATATAAAAAATTACTTTGGTTTAATATTTGATATTTTTCTAAGAAGTTTTATTTTTTGATGAATAGTGAAAAATACTGCATTTTAGTTCAAACCTGGATTTTCGTCTAATTTATTTATATGGTTAAATTATGTTTTGATTTGGTTTTAAAGTATAATTATGAAAATTTAAAATTATTGAAACCAATTTATTTCATTTGAAATAATTTTACATTAAATTTAGATACAAAAACATAGCAAACTTTTAGACGTTTTTACTTTAAAAACCCGCTCTGTCATCCCATATACAGGTTTAGCATTAAACATAATTTTTTCACTTATATCAATTAAATTTTAAAAAATAGACATATTATATTGCAATGAGTGTGATATTTTTAGTTTAATTAGATCAACATATTTTTTTGACACAAAAATATTAGTAAAAATAATTAAAATTAATTACAATAGTTAAGTGTAAATTAGGCAATTAAGGTAAAATTAATATTAGAAGCATTATTAAATTACCTTAACACTTGTCATAATATTATTGGATGATAAAGTGTTGACCAAAACCACCTTTTTACCTATTTTTTGTGCTTTATGATCTACTTGGATGACTTTAAGTCTTTTATAGTATTTTATTCTAAGGAAAGTCCAATATGTATTACTCAAGTTTCTAATAAGTATTACATTTTTTATATATGGTTATTAAGAATATATCTTTTACTAAAAATATTAATTGAAATATAATATTTTTATATTTATCATTATATATATATTTTTAATTTTAAGTGAATAAATAATTAAATTAAAGGCTAGCATAATAATGATTTAGTAATTGTTTAATTAATGGACATATCAAATAAATGTTATTAAAAATATTAAAATAAATATAATTTGATATAATTTATGTCATGCAAGAATTTTATAGATTAACTAAAAATACTAGGAGTGTATTAAAGCTTTTGGTTTGAATTTATATTGTGTATTGATATTTTTTAAAAAGTTAAGAAATGAATAGTGTCAAACTTGACATTAATGATATTATAAACTAAATAATGTTTTATTAAATTATATAAAATTCATAAAAATATTAAAATTTTAAAAATTATTTGGATAAAGTTTAAAATGTAATAAATGACTCATTTATTATTATTATTTCATTTTATAGTAACTATATTAACCCTTAAAGAGTAAAAAGCCAAGTTGTCACAGTAAGAGTTTAAGGGTTTCACAAAGGGTTAATGCCAAAAGATAAGGGAAATAATGTGACCTAAACTTGTATAAAAATTATTGGTTAAGATTATTTATACCCATACACCTATTAAATTCTAAATAACAAATTTTTTATCCATTTGGAATAGAAAATTAATTTATATTAATTTAATATATTGAGAGTTTTCAAAAGTACCCCTCACCTCAATTATAAAAGGGAACCTCCTCCCTTACTTACTCACAAAAATTTGAGCCTTATATATAGACCAATACCAAAACAAGTAATCTTAAAAATTCCCTACACTCATCCTAGAATACTCAATTTGGTTATAAAGAAAACCAATGAAGAATTTTGGTATAAACCAAAAGGAGTTACCCAAAATAAGGAAACATTATTCAACAATCACATTAGTTTTATTTCTTTCCCCAATCCTTAATTTATTATTATTACATGATTATATAATAAAATAAGTATCATAAATATACTTATATGTTATTATGTAAAGGTTTTTACCTAAAATTACACAAACTTCCATTTAATGGGAAACAAACTTATCGTTCTTGTGTATGATGAACTACCGCCTCACGAAACAAAGTTGTTCGTTTTTCCTTTACCACCTCTCATGGTTGGGAATTATGATGGTCATAGTCTTTTTATATGATATATAAATATGATATTTATGTTTTATTAATACTTATGTAATTTTTATATAAAAAATACTTTCATGATTTCCATATTGTGTAATATAATAAAATTGTTTGTGGAAGTGTGGGCTACCGCCTCCTCAAAGAGATGTGATTCATTCACATTATACATGGAAAATATAAATATTTTTTCTGATAAAATTATGTTAAATATATGAAATATATATAATAATAGAATTATAATATAAATATATATAATTTAATTTTCATTATTTTAATACAAAAAATAAATGAAAGTAGCATTCATGCATACGTACGACCGACTGTCTCCAGGAACGGTGCATTTAATTTTCTATATCCAAATTTTCTGGATTATTATAAATAAATATAAATATAAATATAAATTTTTATATATACTGAATATATGTTATATTTAAATCATGTTTTACCTTATATATATTATGAGATCATGATCTAATTAATAGTAACAAAAAACAACAAGTCAAAACATACTCGAGAAACTAAGTAATTAACACCCAGAATAGTAAAAATGATTAAAAATTATTTACAAAAGAGTAATAAAATAATATAAAAATATCGTATATGATATAATAAATATGAATAATGTTATGATATAAATTAATAACATCCTTTAAACCATTATAAATTAGGTTAAATCATGTATAACTGAAAAAGAAGTGTGAGGTAAGGGATCTCCGTCTCACTTTTATTTTCCGTGAGATACAAGCCATGTTCACCACCGATTTCTTATATGTGGTGTATTTATTTCCCATGAATGTATTTTATGAGTATTATCCTGAATATTATGGTATTTTAATATCCATATAAATTTTTCTCTTTCATGGTAAATACGATTATACTAATTATAAAGTGATAGGTATTTATTTCAAAATCTCATCATTATTCAGGATTGTTTTTATTTAAGTCTCCAATGAGGATTATTTTTCTTCTATGTTATTATTTTATAAAAATGTTTTTAACATTCTCCAATTATTTTTTAAAGTCGTTTTTACCCATTTTTTACTTTTTACAATTTTTTAAAAGGAATCATCTTGCCGTTTTCTAAAACAAGGTACTTTATGACTTTTCTTACAAAAGTAAAAGAAATGTTTGTTTTTAACTTATAAGACATGAATATAATTTATTTACATAATTATTCCATAATGGCTTGAAGATTAAATTACATGTTTAAAAGGTTCTTTTCAAATAAAACATTTTCTTTTATAAATATTATGCCTTCTTAAAAAATGATTATAAACTGGTAAGAGATTTCACCTCAATTTACATTCCTTTGAGATATATTTGTTTTTATGCACCAATTCACTTTTTTATGTTGTATATACTAAAATTTGACATGTTATATCATTAATATCATTATTCTCATGATATTATATGTTTTATTTAATGTTTTCCTTCATGGTGATTATGATTCAAAATTTTTAAAGTGGTATGAGCCACTTTGGATTATTTAATGGTTATTTTCTTTAAGAGCATTTTGATGATATTTAAATAGTATTTTCATTCATCAATATAAAAAACCTTTATTGTTACTTATCCTCCACTGGTGAATTATTGATAAAACCTTATTATTTATTCAATATGGATATTTGATGATAAGACACATTGTTTATTAATTAAATCGATTATTCTATATATGAGGAATCCATTGGATTTTGTATATGATGGGTGGCCCCCACTATAACCCTTTGATGCATCAGTAGGTTTCATGGGACAAAATAGATATGGTTTTAGTTGAGGCTTTAACCATTTATTATATTCTTGGAGTGAAGCCTTGACAGTATTAGATTCTTGGGATGAAGCCTTAAAAGTGTTAAATTATTGGCATGAAGCCTAAATGATTTGTTTTAAATATACATCATTATATATTCAAACATTATATATACAATTATTACTATTCCATGAAATTATTCAATTATTTATAATATCCATGGTTAAGATTCATTATCATATTATTGATTAAATGTCTTGTGTTTTAGTTAGCTACCATGACTTATTGATTATTCATTATTTAGTTATTTGAATTACATGTGTTATTAGTTATTTACTTTAAATGTTGATTTATTCTCATTGATTAATTATTGAATCTTTTTTACATACCCTTAATAAGAATTTTAGGTCACCCTTATTACGTTTCCTTTTCCTAGGTTATGAAGAGGAATTCATTGAATGAGTTTTAGGGATGCTAATATTTTACTTATTTAATGTTTTATTTTCCTTTACCAATGTATTATGGCTTTTCAAAACTGCTAAACTGATTGGTCCTTTGGTATTTGATTCCTTGTAATCAAGAAAATATAATAAAATAATGCGTCAACTCTTGGTTTCTGGGGTTAGGGTGTTATAGTTGGTATTAGAGGAAGTTTAGAAGAAATATTGGAATATTGATTTTGAAAACATAGACTAGGGAACATAACCCTAAGATAAAATTTGAGGATAAGTATAGAAAAAAATTATATTTTTTTGGATCATAATATTTGGAAGGGTAATAAGTTTAACCATTTATGAAATGGTTTTAAATTAAACTTTGGATGAGGTTTGAGAGATTATTATATTACTTCACCATGTGATGAAACATGTGTTAAGAAAATAAGTAGAAATAGTTCAAGGTATAAGGATAAGATTGTGCTTATAGAAACGTATCAAGAATATATATTTACTTATATCCTTATAAATTTAAAGAATTTATCAAATCTGAGAAAAGGGTATTAAAACAATAATTTTTTCATACAATCATCATTTTTGTTGATATAAATTACCTTTATTAACACATATGGTTTATGGTTTTGTGATAAAAAACTTTCTCATGAACATGTTCCCTTTCACTCTCTATCATAACATGATGATTATACTTCTCTTCCATATCCACGTTTTCGCTAATTTTATTCAATTCAAAAGCCTATTTTTTTGGTGACCTTAGAAGGAAATGACCAAGAAACAATTTAAGCATTCACACCCAATTCTATTGTAAAGTCACAACAACAAAAGGGATCTGTGATATCCCTAAAAGTACTAGAACCAAACCAAGCTCCAATATACTGGCTCCATATGGCCTCAGATCTACAAACCAACATCTTATCAACCAGAACATTCCATCCTCCTCTATGTCACCCCATAAGGTATCAAATAGATCCACCACACATACCACCAGAATAGAGAAAAGAAGTTTTTAGATTTAACCACACCATTCGTTAAGTTCCTTCTTTCCATTTAGTTAACTGGGGTAACCACATCAGGATTATTATTCATTGGGCATCCATTTAATCAACTGAGTTTACATGATTCACTAGTTTCTATGTTACATCCATTCAATCACAAGATTATCCAGAAAAACAGAGGTTCATTAGTGTGAAAGAACCAATGACCATGATTTTCAGTGGGCATAAGACCATACAATTCACAAAATAAAAAAATGAAGATAAAAGAATACAACAACATCATCATCATACACAACGCTTTATTCTTTAAAAGTCTATTTATTATCTTCTTCAAGGTTTGGTTTCATCCACATCCTGAGGGAAACATTATCACACCCACCCTACATAATGCACAATAAAGAGAGATGAAAGAAAAACCCCTACATGGATGATCAATGATTGAAGTTTTCTCCTCATGCCAAGAACTGGGGATGTGCAACTTACATCAGAAGAACTCTGAGGACTCCAAGGATGAGAGGGAAGGGTTCCAGCATGGGTGTATGATACATCTCGGAAGGAAGTCTCCAGGCGCACTTAAGGAACTGAAAGGAATTATGAAGAGAGGATCTCAGCTTAAGAAGAGGACATATCCTAAAATTAGGGAGATGGTTTTAAAGTACTTGAAGTTGGATCGTGGCTTGACCATGTGGTTGAACAGTTTCAAACAACGAGATTAATTGTCATTTAATAATTCTCCTTGGAGATGGTGGAGATAATGACTGTAAGTTAATATATATTTTCTAAAAAGAGAAAAAACCACGTAACAGGGGTGAAGTTGGAAAGCATGGGAAAGGTGTGAAACTGAGGAAAAAAACCACACATTTTGGTAACTGAAGGGTCAAACGACTATTGGGGGTTTAAAACATCTTTTAATGTATTTAAATATATTTAAAAAGGGTATTAAAATACTTTTATGTCAAAAGATACATTACCGGGGGAGAAAATGGAAAAAAATAAGAACTAGGGAAAAAATTTGGAAAAGAGTGGGAAACCGTTCGGTGAGACACCATAAGCAGTGCCACCATATTGGTGTGTGACCATGATGGTTCCACCTTCATTGTGCCACCGTGACCGGTGACACCATTTTAGTTGAACTGTTTGGTGGAACCGAGTTTTTGGAAAACTTCCAAGCAAGAAGCCATGTGACCCCACTTAAGAACACTACCAACACTAGACTTCCAAAAAGGAAGAGATCAGAAAAACAAGGTTATTATATCAGATACCTCTCAAACTATTCTCATCCTCAAAAATTTAAAATCAACTGGAAGAAAAGAGGCCTGGACAACCATCCTTAAGACACCTCTCAGGAGTAAACCTCCTTGACATATAGGAACACCTCTACCTCATACTGATCAACTATAGAAACACTAATACTCCCCTCTCTTAAGTTTCCACACAAACTTATAAGGTCACACCACTCAAACTTATGGATTAGGGAGTCCCTTTTCCCAGGTCAAGATATTATCCTCTTTGGGCAGCACTAACTCACCTGCACGAGTTTAATCGCATCCACCTTAATGAATCTTGGTTAGAGACTAGGTCCTCCCCTCCCCCCAGTCGAGACTTTCACACACATTTAAATAATAAGGAAAATAACCCATCTCATAGTTAACAAGGTAAATCATTACATTATAGTCAATTACAAAACAACAAAAAACAAAACTAAAAACGACTCTAGGTACTGGGCACACATTTGTGCCTCCCATTCCCAGGTACTCTCCTCGAGGCCACCATGCCTCCATAACACACAAACCAAGGGAATGGTCCACCCACGAAGCACCTTCTCCTCACGATCCTCAATCCCCACTGGTATCTCCACAAACATTGCATCATCTTCGATATCCATCTCTCCCCAATCAAGGATGTGTGAGTTATCATGTTGATACCAATGAAGCTGAGACATATGGAAGACTTTGTGGACCCTCAGTAGCAGCAATGATATCGTCAGCTGATATACCACTTCGTTGACTCGCAGCAACACTTTGAAGGGTCCGACATACCTAAGAGAAAGCTTAATCCCCCCATCGAACCTTCACTTCCCACACTAAGGGGATAACTTTAAGAACACGTGGTCCCCAACCTCAAACTCTAAGGGTCTCCTCCTATAATCCGCATATGACTTCTTCTGGTCCTAAGATACCTTCATCCTCTCATGGAAAAGATGAACCTTCTCTGTTGTGCTCTGCACCACCTCCGGGCCAAGAACACCTACTTCCCCAACCTCTGCCCATCACACGGGTGAACGAAACAGTCTTCCGTACAAGGATTTTAATAGAGACATGCCAATGGTATAGTGATAGCTATTATTGTAGGCAAACTCTACCAGTGTAAAGTGTCGTACCGATGATACTCCAAAGTCTAGAACACACGATCACAACATATCTTCCAACATCTGGATGGTCCTCTATGTCTGCCCATCTATCTAGGGGTGGAAAGCAGTGCTAAGGAATAGCTGGGTTCCAAAAGAACACTGAAATTCCTTCCATAACCATGAAGTAAATCATGTATCCCGATTTGAAATGATGGTTCTGGGAACTCCGTGCAGCCTCAAAACTTCACCCACATATTTCTGTGCTAAGGCATCCACAGTGCTCAACTCCTTAATCGCTAAGAAGTGAGCTGATTTCATCATCCAATCCACCACTACCTAGAAGGAATCACAACCTCCATCATCCCTAAGTAGTCCCATGATGAAATACATTGAAACATCATCCCACTTCCACTCAGGAACATCTAAGGACTACAATAGACCACCCAAAACACGGTGCTCAACCTTCACCACCTGTCACATGAGGCCTTTTCCACAAACTCCACCACTGCTCACTTCACTCCGGGCCACCAAAACTGACCTTTAAATCCTCATTAAATCTTGGAAACTCTTGGATATACTTCCATGGGTGATTTATGGTAATCACCGAGAAATCTATCATTCATCGTATCTGGGACAAACAACTTCCCGCAGAAAAGAATCCAATTCTGACCATCTTTCAACCATCCTTCTGAAGCATTTCCCTGGCTAACATGATCACACATCACTTCAGCCCCTAATACCCCCACTAAGACTCCTCCACCTAATTTCAATGAATCTGATGACTCCAGAACCACATACTTCAATGACTTCATGCTGAAGGCATCAGCCGCCACATTCCCCTTTCCCGAGGTGTAGGAGATCTCGAAGTCGTAGTCTTGAATAAAATCCATCCACCTCCACTACAACAAGTTTTGGTCTCACTGGGAGAAGAAATACCTTGAGATCTTGTGATATATAAAGGCCATGAAGTGTTCCCCAACGAGGTAATGTTGCTACAACTTCAGTGCAAACACCAATACTACAAGCTCTAGGTCATGGGTGGCATAGTTAAGTTCATGAGGAAGTAACTACCTAGACCCATAAGAGATTACTCCCCAATGCTGCATTATCACACACCCCAAGCCTAAAATGGAATCATCACAAAAAACATCAAAATCTACCCCTTAAGTCTTCTGACATTGCTCACTCCAAACGAATGTTTGGTCTTTCCTGGTCAAGGCCATCAATGGTGCTACAACTCGAGAGAAGTTCGGAATGAATCGCTGGTAGTAACCTACCAGTCCTAGGAAACTATGAACCTCCACCACATTATTGGGTGCTTCCCAAGAAACAACCACTTAAACCTTTGCTAGGTCCACTATTATTCCTTTCCAGGATACCACGTGTCCAAGGAAGTGCACCTCCCCTGTCCAGAACTTTTACTTGGACAACTTCCCTTAGATTTGGTTGTATCTAAGGACTTACAAAACTATCTTTAGATGCTCAAAATGATCCTCCTATGATCTTGAGTAGATCAGGATGCCATTGATGAACACAACTAAGAACCGGTCCAGATATTCACGAAAGACGGAGTTCATGAGCTCCACGAACACGGATGGTGCGTTCGTTATGCCGAACGACATTACCACAAAATCAAAGTGCCCATATCTTCACTTGAAGGTAGTCTTGGAGATTTCAACCTCCTTCACCCTCAATTAGTGATATACAGACCACATGTTAGTCATAAATACCAACCTGACCCCTTCAACTAGTCAAAAAGTTCATCAATCATTGTGAGGGGGTTGCAATTCTTGAACGTCACCTGATTCAGTCTCCGGTAGTCTATGCACAACCTGAGACCATCTTCTGCCTTCTTTGTGAACAAGACTGAAGCACCCCATGATGACGTACTCAGTCAGATAAAATCCTTTTCCACCAGGTCATCAACCCAAATCCAAAACTCCAACAACTCATAAGGTACCATCTGACAGGGATACATTGAAATTGGACGGGAACCGGGTTGCAAGTCTATCCTGAACTCAACATCACATCAAGGGGGTAGATTCACCACCTCTCCAGGGAATATGTATAGAAAATCACTAACAATCCCTAGGACTTCCACCATCTCTTTGTCTTCCGAATCCACTGATAGCTCAGCTAACAAGGAAAGAAGGGTCTCCACTCACCAGCTTCCCTCCTAACAACCCCACTTTCCAATGAAAGTTACACACTAGCCTCCCATATTTGAAAACATGAACCTTCTTTAGAAGATATCAATAATAGTGTGCATGTAAAACAGCGATTTGATTCCCATGATGACATCGTATGGCTGCCTTCGTAGTAGAAATAGATTCCCACTAGACTGATGTGGCCCTAACATCAGTTTACATCCTTGACAAACATCAAACAGGTTGGTCCGATCTCTAACTGGGATACTCAGCACAAGGGGTATGGGGATTCTATCTACTTATAGGCCCAAGGAATGGGCTAGATCAGGTGCAAAAAAGGAGTGTGAATCTCCTAAATCAAACAAGGCACATGCAAGAGTAATAAATAGGCTGATTGTACCTCAAACAACCTTTGGACCTGCCGAAACTACTACCTTTGCAGCGTGGAACTGCCCATGCCTAGCTCCCCTGACTCTCAGATGCCAACCGCCTCCCTGACCATGCCCTAGTTGAGTTCCCTGAGGAGCGCCCTAAGGCTGGCCTCCTTCTGCAATATTTTCTCTCGATGGAGTGGGATCTCACTTCCCCTACTGTTGTTGCTGCTGAAAAGGTCTGGCTAGAAACAATTGATGCTGACGTGGGTGCTGAACTCACCCACCTACACTATACCGCATCCAATCTAGGAATTAATTCTGAAGATGACCATTTATTCCACAGATAAATCATCTTGGTACATGGCCTGTAGGGAAAGGTTGAGGACCAGGAGATCAGAACTGGAACTGTTGAGGCCTACTCCCCATCGGCCAAAATCTGGAAGGCCTTGATGCTGGTGGCTTGATGCTAACAGCCTTCCCCTTAGATGAGCTCAACTGGTTACCCTCTCGCAGCACACCTCCCAGTGTGTGCATCCTCTCCACCACTTTATCCTTCTTCTGAACCTCCAAGTACGTCGGTAGAGTGAAGTGAGTAACAATATACTGTAGGGAAGTTCAGAGTGCATCCTCTAATTGCCTTGCCTGTGATTCCTTGTCCGGGAAGTGTCCTGGAGAGAAATGAAGTAGATCCTTGAAATTGATCCTTAGATCCCTTATTGACATACTCCTTTACTGTAGGGAGACCATATATTGACTCTTTTCAGCCTTCATCATAGAAGAAAGGAATTCCGCCTGGAAATTCTTCTCGAAGTCAGTCCACAAAACCTCAATCTCTATACTCTCTCCATGGTAGAGCATCCACCACTAACGTGCTTCTCCCCTCATCTGACTAACTTCCAAAGGAACCCAGTACTCTCGTAGAGCATAAATCAAGGTAAAGGTGATCTCTAGCTCCTCAATCTAACCTTTGATCTCCAAGTGGGAAACACTACCCTCGTATTTCCCAAGGGTCTACTGTTAGAAAGAACGCATAGTCTTCTACCACTTGTCATCCTCTTCCTCTTGGTCAATCCTCCAATGATCGACCAGATCAACCTCCTAGGTCTCGATTTCCCACACTACTCATGGACATTGCCCAGGTTCCATATCTTCAAGCTAAACAAGGAATTCCTAAGCCCAAGTAGTGTAGAATATTTCTTTTAAGTATTTCTTAAACTTTTTATTCATTTTGAATTCCCCAAAACTCCCAAGACACACAAGAAAACAAGTCATCATGATTAATGTTCCTTTACTAGGACCTCTACCCTGAAATTAGTGTAGCCTCACTTGGTTGTTAGGTAGGTCCAGAGTTCTTGCATCAGATCATGAGGGGCCCTAAAATCCTATGTCCTATATGGTCTTCTCTGGCCTATTTCATGCACCAAGATTTCCTAACACTGTTTCCCTACCATCCCATGTAATCCTCACTGGGCCTAACCCTGAACTCCATCATATATCTCAACCATCATCCCTATGATACCATTATGTCACGACCCACCTTCACTAAGATAAGATAAGGGACAAAAAACTACCAGACCCTCCCTTATTCAAGTTGAAGGAGAGATAATGACCCTTGATTCCTGCCTTCAATAGGCCCCGGACTGGTGACTAACACCAATGGTATAGAATCAAACATAATATGAAAGGCATTACCCTTTTTGTAGAAAAAGATCGGGAGATAAGACGGTAAGTCCCAAACAACTCCAAAATTTGAAAGTAAAAGTAAAACCCAATAATCCATTCCCACATGCATGTACAAAATAAAGTGATACAAAGTATAATAAAACTATGATGAAAAGTACCATAAGAAATAAAAGAAGTAACGAAAAATCCCAAAACCTGAGCTAGTAAGGTCCGACATGGTTTTCAAAGTCCTCCTAGAAACCTGAAAGAAGTTTTATATATGTAGGTTGAGTATACAAGCATACTCAGTAAGGAAACCAAAAGCTCTAATGCATAAGTGGGGATGCACTCTAATGCCCCATGAGAAAGTAGAGGTAACCAAAACACCTTGAAAGGAAACTATCCACCTAGCCTCACCAAAAAAAACTCCCCAAATAATGAAATTCAAGTAGAGAAATAGTAATAGCACATAGATATTTGGGTACCCTACACTACCTGACCATGGGTTATTTAGGAGATCCTACGCATCATACCTCCCCCACAAGTTCTACAATAGTCCCACTACCGCCCGAACAACAACCTTGTGAGCCATCACAACCATGTATCCTACTTGCAGACACCTAGGCCACCATAACCACACACATCCCCACCAGCAGACACCTGGTTCACCACAACCAGGCATCCCTCCTGCAGACACCTGGGCCACAACCACCACCGCTACGCCCGAAGACACCTGTGCCTCATCCCGAAGACACTTGGGAAACAAACCTACCCACACACTCCTGGGACAACTATTACAACACACCCTGCATGAAGGGTCTTGGGCCAATGTGATCCTTAGGCCATCATAGCCTACCCAAAGAATCTTGGGCTACTTGGGAGAGGGAGCATAAAGGAGCTAATAACCATCCACTCATAAGAATGTTGGGAAAACACCCACCCCCATGAAATGGGGGTGTTTGGAAAGAAGTGCCAGGTGGGGTGCGTATACGAAACATAAGAAATAAATTTTACACATATAAGTAAACAAGAACTCATCCCAACCTAAGGGTTCTAAAATAGACAACCAACCCATACACAACCACTCTCACTGCCATCCCTATATGCAAAAATACACAACAGCCATAACCAGTGCACAAGCCATTTCGGGAAAACAATTCCCATTGTAACCATTATCATTTTCATGTTCAAGTGATTCTATTGAAAATAAATCTCCACTACCAGATAACTAACAGGCACAAAAATAAACCAAAACAACACTAGGCTGAAGAAGTAAACATCCAAGTAGCAATTTAAGCATTCACACTCAGTTCTCTTGTAAAGTCACAACAACAAAAGGGATCTGTGAGATCCCTCAAAGTACTAGAACCAAACCAAGCCCCAGCATACCAGCTCCGCACAGCCTCAGATCCAAAAACCAATAGCTTCTCAACCAGAACATTCCACCCCCCTTTACATCACCCCACAAGGCATCAAACAGATCCACCACACACACCTCCAGTATAGATAAAAGATTCTTATTCATTGGGCATCCATTTAATCAACCGAGTTTATGCGATTAACCATTTTCTATGTTACAACCATTTAATCAAATAATTATCAAAAATAAAGGTTCATTAGTGTGCAATAAAGGACCACCAATGACCATGATTTTCAGTGGGCATTAGCCCATACAATTCACAACATAAAAAAAATAAAGATAAAATAATACAGTAATATCATCATCATTCAAACCCCTTTATTCTTTAAAATTACATTTATTATCTTCATCAAGGTTTGGTTTCATCTACATCCTGAGGGAAACATTATCAAACCCACCCTGCATTATGGACAATAAAGAGGGATAAAGGAAAACTACTACTTAGATGATCAACGATCAATCTTTTCTCCTCGCGCCAAGAACTGGGGATGCATAACTTACAGAGGAAGAACTCTGAGGACTCTAAGGCTGAGCGGGAAGGGTTTTAGAACAGGAAGATGATACATCTCAGAAGTAAGTCTCTAGGTGCACTTAGAGAACTGAAAAGAATTATGAAGAGAGTATCTCGACTTAAGAAGAGGCCAAATCCTAAAATTAGGGAGATGATTTCGAAGTACTTGAATTCGGATCTTGTCTTGACCATACGGTTGGGTGGTTTCATATGTCGGGATTAATTTTAATTTAATAATTATCCTCAGAGATGGTGGAGATAATGGATGTGAGTTAATAGATATATTCTAAACAGAGAAGAAAACTATATAATAGGGGAAGAGTGGGAAATCAAGGGGAAAGGTGCGACACTGAGGAAAAAACCCCACACATTTTGGTAACTGAAGGGACGCCTGACTCTTGGGGGTCTAAAAAATCTTTTACTGGATTTAAATGGCTTTGAAAAGGGTATTAAAACAATTTTATGTCAAAAGATATGTTACCGGTGGTGGAACTGAAAAAAACTCAAAACTGGTGAAAGAATTGGCAAAGGGTGAGACACTGTTCGATGAT
Source organism: Viscum album (assembly GCA_963277665.1). NCBI lineage: Eukaryota > Viridiplantae > Streptophyta > Magnoliopsida > Santalales > Viscaceae > Viscum > Viscum album. The sequence continues at coordinate 1,583,384,897 of OY728147.1, forward strand.
ACACCATCACGGTTCCACCGTGACCAGTGGAACCGTTTGGTTGACTGAGTTTTTGGAAAACTCCTGGGAAAGAAGCCACATGAACCCCATAAGAACAATACCAGCACTAGACTTCCACAAAGGAAGGGCTTGAGAAAACTGGGTTATTACATACAATAATCAGACACAAAGCATATTGAGATATGATATCAGTTTATTAAGAATAATTTAGAAAAAAAATTACTAAGATGGATCATGTTGGTGTAAATCAATAACTGGGGGACAAATTTACAAATACCCTTAGTACATTGTCATTTTAGAAGCATATATTGAACTTTGGTGTTCAAATTTCTCCCTCAAATTTAGGAGGTTTGAAAAGTACCATTTACCCATCTGTATATAATTTCATACTTTGTTGTTTATGTTTTATAGGACATTGACATTTAGGTTTATTGAAAAAGGGGGAGAAATGGAAAGATAGAAGTTACATTCCTGTATATAATTAAACTATGAAGGGGGATTTTACCATTGAGGGGGATAATTTAACATGAATAAATCCATCCAATGCTAACTTGAAGGATTTTATAATAAGGTTGAATATAGTGTAAACTTGATGGATATTTATGACTTTATCAAGGATAATCATGTGCTTATCAACAAGTAGTTTGATATGAAGTTTGAAGGTGTTCATATAATTCTCTCTTGATATTTTTTTTCTACACTAAGAATAACTCATGTAGAATTAGAGTGATGGATGATTTATTATATTTCTTTACTATTTTTAGTGTTTAATATATATTGAAACACTATGGGTTTTCAATAAACCCAAAGGCAGAGAATCTTTGAACTAAGGTTTCTATTAGTTATATTTTTTAGTTCACATGGAAAAATTATAGAACCAATTTGTTTGTATTTGTGGAAGAGTTGTGGCTATAATAAAGTTCCTTAAGTTACTTTTAAGATAACATATGTTTTAGATATTCTTAGATAATATTTAGAACATAATGGAAGAGTTTGGTGGAAGAATAATAAATCACTCTACAACGGTGTACATCATACCATGATTTTTCATACTTAAGAATACCATAGGTTTATGTAAGAATAATTGCATGTGATATATTTTAGATAATCAAATGGTCATTTATATATGAGTAGACCTTAAGATATATAAGAATAACTTCTTGAGTGAAATGATGAATTGTGTTTTGGAGTTATGTGTTTCACTATAATTGATTATGCATAAGAGTGAATGTAAATACATAAACCCTCTTGATAGGAAATTCCTTTTAATTTATAGTTAATTTAATTATGGTTCATTTTTAGTCTAAAAGGGGTTTTTGGGGTTTTGTGATATTTTTAGTGGAGTTAGAGGAAAAAGGGGAAGGGGTAAGGTTAAGTAAGCACCAGTTACCCGATGGGTTAGTACCAGGTACCTGGTGAGAACTTATAGGTTTTAATTAGTTCCATTTAAACCACTGGGTACTAGGTGGTATTTTACTAGTAAACCTATAGGTCTTGGGTAAAAAATAACCTTATTAAAGGGAATTTTTTTTTCTTTCATGTTACAAATTAACCCTTTTTAGGAGGGATCTAAATATTTCACCGATTTTCCATCTTTTATCACCCCTATCACATTAAATCTATCTATCAAGCTATCCTAATAATTTTATTCTTACACAATGATCCTAGTGGTTCAAAGGGGTATCATAATACTTATTCTAATAAGGTAAGTCCCTGAAATATTCCTAATCTCCATTATTTTCTCATTTTTCACAAAACTAGTTACAATTCTCATAAAATAATGTTTTAGGTTTGTGAAATATTTTTACCTCCTAAATATTATTCTAGAATGGTGTATATAGAGGGATATCTTCAATAATATCAAGATATTTCCTTTTACTCTTCCTTGATTTCACATTTCATGTTGAAACCATACCAATTCCTAATCCTATTTTAGTCTTAGGGTAGTTTCTAAAATAAAGTTGTGATTTGATCATAATATTTGAACTTAAAGGATCTATTTCTGCCATTTAGTAGGTAGGCATACCCATTCCTACTCTAATATTCATATAGAGTTACCCTAGAAAAGGTCTTAAGCTGATTTAGCTTAATTAAACTAATGGATTTAAATTAACAAATTCTCATTAAATCTTTATAAGGATTATGACACATATCTTGATCATGTTATTATATGCCTATGGTATGATATGATTTGGGCGATGGTATTCCATTCCTTATGTTCTTAACCAACTTCACCAATACTTTATTTATTTACTAATATATAGAATTTATAGTTCCTTGTCAACTCATTATGTCCATAATTGTTTTAAATGTATATTGATGACATTTATAGTCATACACACTTAGTATATCAAATATTTTTACAATCTCATGTTGATTCAATGAATCACATTACTTTACATTTTTTTAAATCCATGAAACACTTCTTTTAGTATTTGATCTAACTAAAGTTAATTTTTTTTATCCTTTATGATTTCAGCATAAAAAACCATTTTGAAAAAATACCAATATTATAAGCTTTTATGAGTACTTACGATATGAGGATTTTTAAAAATAATTTTATTTTATTAATCTTTAAATACTAAAATATTATGAATTTTAAAAACTAAATATATAAATTAGTTTGTTTACTCCAAGAAACCAGATCACTGTAGTAATGATGAACTAACTCATCAGTATATATGGAAATAAGATAATTCCATCAGTAGATGAACAAGAAATCTACAACTGATATCATTACAACTAACCTCAAGATATACATAATATAACCATTGGAAGATTGATTATAAATAGAGTTATAGCTCATTAATTTGAATATATTAAAATTAACTACACAAAAACTTTGAGAGCTATAGTTGTTTCAAGTCTATAATTTCTTGTTGATTAATGTAATTTATATTGTTTTTATTTTTGAGTGTTTTTAAGATATTACGATCTAGAGTTTTTCATTGTAAAATATTTTATTATTTCTTAGTTTAATCATTTTACTAATATTATAGTTAAATTAGGGGGAATAAAAATCCACAGTTCTTTATAGTGGGAACAATAAGCTACTAGTTATTTCAGTAGAAGCAATAAGATATTAGACTTTGTAGTTGACAAACCAAGCTTCCAAATTTAGTAGAAGGTAAATTATGATTGGGTTGATCGAAGTATTATAGGGTAATGAAGAAAGACACAAGATTTAGGATTTAATAAGAGGAAACCTTATAATGGGTTTAAATTCATGGATATGTCAGATCAGGTCTATAGGTCAACCATTCACTTTGGTTTAAAAGTGAATATTTTTAACAATTTTTAGGGGTATTTGATTGGAAAATATATATTCCATTGTTTTTTTAATTATGACGTTCGAAATATTTTTATCAATATTTTATTGAAATATTGATTATTTTTATATTTTTTATGTGTATGTTATGTCTGTTGGTAATTGGGAAATACCAATACTTAAATACTATTACTCATATTTTTTTACTTTAAGTTTGTGGATTTATTGATTGTTTGTAATACTACATAATATATATCTTGAGGAGGATAAAATTAAATAGTTTATTTTAAATTATAATTCACCTAAACTGGAAGTGCACTTATCATACCTTTATGATCATACATTTGGTATAAGTAGAGGCTTCAATATCTAAAACTAAATGTGATATTTTTATTTATTGATTTTCTACTACCTGATCAAATTTTCATATTTATATTTCCTTTCACCTAACAAGTGAATAAAGATTATTTTTATTATAGAAGGTATAAATGTTAGATCCATAGAAAATCTAAATCTAAAAAACACATATATTTAATGATAATTATTATGAATATTGAAGAGATAGATTGGAATCCCACATTATCAAAACTAGATTGGAAAATTATCTCATGATTACTAGAGAATATAAAGTTCCTGAAAAATATGTTTATACTTTTACAAGAGAATAAAATAATGGTATTTGGTTAAAATTTCTAGAAAAAAAATACTTTATTATGTTCTATTCAAAGAAAAATATATAGAAAAATTTATTCAGGTTGAACTACTTGTGGTATATGAAAAAATCTTGAAGTTAGCCATTTCAGAACATCAAAAGTTCTTGAAACCAAAAGAGATATGCTTAGAGTATATTATCAAGAATTTTATTTTATTCATAGTAAATCAGTTTCTCAAATGCATCAGATATTAGTGAAAATAGTAAATAGTTTTTAATCCCTTGGATAAAAATAGTTTTATGATGAACAACTTTTTAAAAAGGTCAAAAATGTTATACTGAAATAATTAGAATCTAAAAAAATTGATATAGATGATATAAATAATATTACCAAACTAATATGTCTTAAAAAAGATATATAGAAAGAGAAAAAGAATAATGGTGTTGTTTTTATGACTATCAAAACTTAAAATATAGAAAATTATAGAATAGAATAATCTAAGAAAAGTTCAAGAAAAGTTTCTGAATAAAGAAAGTGTGAACCAACTAATGGTGAAATAGATGACCTAGGAAAATAAATTTTCAAAAAAAAAATCTCAAAAAGAAATTATTCTGAGGAAATAAAAGAGAAGAATAAAAATTCTGATCCAATTTCCTATGAATGTATAAAGAAAATTTATTTTCAACATGAATTTATTAAATTTAAGAATAATGAAAAAATTCTTCTAGAAAGTATCCTAAAAAATGTATATAAGGAATGGATATATGGAGGACAAGATTAAGTGATTCTACTTTAGATTGTTCATTTTAAGTGATTCATAATAGAAGGAAAGTCAATATATTTTATTCCAATTTTCTAAAACTAGAATAATATTTATGGAAAGATTAAATACTAAAGCACTTAAAAATATAACACTCTATATATAATATTATTATTCATATAAAAATGATACCAATGATTAAAATCATATAACTAATATGACTATTAAAGAACTATTGAAACTCTTGAAGAAATTAGATCCTATATTTATGAATGTAGAGATATGTACTATAATCTATATAATAAATATACTGATCTTAAAGGATAAACTATTGAAAGAAAAGACAAATTTTAAAAAGTAAAGGACAAGATAATGAAAATAAGAAAGTATACTAGAAATATTATATCTGAATTGTAAAATTTAAAAGAAAAAATTACAAAACCTAGTGCCGATATAAATGTTAAAAGCAATTTTATAACATTTGAAGAACCTAAGATAAATAATTTGAAGGAGAAGAAGAAAAGTTTAAAATCATGACATTTTCCCATGATAAGAATGAGATTATCAAACTGAAGTTTGTGATTGAAAGATTAAAAAATATATATAATAAGTTTAAAATATAAAGGAAGGAATTTAAAAAGTTATATAATCAGATGTGACCAAATAGAATTACATATGGATTAGGGATTAAACCCACTAGAAATTTAGTCTATCAGAAAAGATATTTTATTCAAAGAAAACCACCTTTCTTCACCCAATTCTAATAAGGAGGAAATTGGAGGAAAAATTTGTTCCCTCAATAGAGTTCAATATTTTAGATAGAAAAGAGCATTTATATCATCACAACTTACTACCTATGATCATAAATAAACTACTCAAATATAGGTATAAAACATTTTTTTTGAAAATACTTATAAACTAAAATAGTTCTATATTATGAAGAAATAAATCATTAGATTTACATTTATTCTCACTGGTGTTTAACTACCCATTACAACTACACCTTTTATTTTTTATCTATAGTTTTTTAAATATGTTACTTTAAGTTTTCTTATTAAATTTCATTTATTTCTTTTATTTAGGGTGATAAACTATTATTTTTTTCTAGATAAATTTTAAAAATTATTTTAATTTTCCAAATAACTTAAACTTTATGAAAAAACATTTATGGAACAATCTTGAAAATGATAAGATCAATCCATTCATCAATTTAATAAAAAATTTGAAATTTTTTTAGATATTTTTTTCTTCAGTTTATTGGATTTTTAAAAAGTTTTATTTAATTATTGTATTTTCAAATTACTGTATATTTTCCTGATTTTTTTAATTTCAATTATTTTTCATTCACTTTTATTATATTTACCTTTATTTTAAAATATTATTTAATTACCTTATTTTTTAAATTATGGTCAAAATCATAATGCATCAAAAATTTTAAAAAATTAAATAAATCATTTAAAAATATAAATGACATCATGTGTTTTTGTTGGGATTAGATTTGAGCTACTAGATCAAGTAAATCAATGGTGGCTCTTTGTATTCTAAAGATACATTTATAATGAGGTGGATCTATTGTTTATTGGACACATTTATTTCTATTAGAAGATATCATATTATAGTTTTCCAGAAAGTTTTTACATATCTTCCAATAAGATCATGGTATCATCTGGAAAACTTTCTAAGAGGAAGATTATCTGAGAAAGACTGATCGATTATAATCAAGTTTAAAAGTATGAGTTTATGTTAAAATATATCACCACAATTCAAGGATAGATAAACATGGTTTCAAAAATAGAAGAAAATGAACTGTACTAGCCTTTTTGTTATTCATCAGTTTTATAGATCTGCTAAGTTTTATAAAGAAGAAGGTGTTAATAAATATTTTTATTTATTTTTTCTGAAAGTTTACTTTAATTTTATAAAAGTTTTTTGAGCTGATAGAAGTGATATTTGAATGATAATATTTGTCTGTATCCAAAAAAACCACTTGAAGTTTATAGATAATTTGTTAAAAATAAATCTGAAAAGAACCTTTCTATAATCAATGATAAAGTTCATAAAAATGGACAACTACTTTCTGATGTAAGAATGATTTTCAAATATATCTTATCATTTCTTCTTCCAAGAAAGGGATATAAATACACAATAAAGATACATTATATCTATTTGTTATATTGTATTATAAAGTTAAAGAAGATGAATCATGAAAAGTTTAGATATTCTTATATATAATAAATTGGAAATGGAATAGTTAAGATGAAGATCTTACTATAAGGAACAATTATAAATATAGTTGTTGTGAAGTTTCCACAGGGAGAAAATGTTGAAAATGAACCCCATCCAGAAATAAAAAAAGAGAATCCAATTAATGTGGAGATAATATCAATTATGAGATTGATGTATGATGATAAAGATATTTTTTTGGTGAAAAAAACATCTATAGTTTCTTTTACTAATATTGAAAAATCAGATGAAGGAAATGTTGAAATTATGATAAAGTTTCAATAATAATAAGTTTCTACTTTAGATAATTCTATTGAAAAGAAGAATAAATTAGTTGAAAAATTTGAAACTATAGAACTATTTATATATTTAGAGGGGAAAATTTAAAATAGTTGAACCATAAGTCTATCTAAAAGAATATTCTTTGAAAAAAATTCATTCTTTATATGATCATATTAAGAAGTTAATCCACATCAATAGTAGTTTCCTAATATATAAAGGTGAAAAATCAAAGAAAAATAAGGAGGAAACGGCAGAAGGGGAACCTTATCTTGATTTATAAAATTCTAAGTCTAAGGAATTGAAAGAAGTCATGGAATAAAAATTGGTGTAAGAGGAAAAAATAAGTATGACTTGAAGTTTAAGTATTTAAAAATTAGTAATGAAATTATTCCAAGAGTAACAATTAGGGAATATGTTGTTCCTAAAATACCATTGAAAATAAAATTTTATTTTTAAGGAAAATGAAAATATGTTACTATAGAAGTGTCATAAAAATAATCATCATTATTCTCATCACATTGTTTAACTAGAAGACCAGTTGTAAAGGAATTAGATTTTAAACCATATGAAGTTATTTTTTCCATCCTATATATGCTAAAAATGTTTTACCAACACAAGTTTTATTAAAAAAAATTATTATTAAAAACATATTTGACAAGAAAAGTAAATATCCATAATTTTTTTATTAAATTATTTATCCCCACTTGAATCTTTAGTTCACACATATTTTTTAGTTACCTTTTCACCCCCTAATAAATATATTCCTAAATTAGTTTCCTAATAAGAAAGTTAATGTTCAATTTATTCTTTATTAAGATATTTTAAGATATCTATCCATGTTAGAAATGATGTAAATGATTATCCAGTTGACATTAAGTATTCATCTTTAGAAAATATCAAAGAAATATTTGAAAAATTAATTATTTCTAAATATCATAGGAAGGAAAAAGAAATACCATATGAATCAATAAATTCAATTACAACTTTATATTTTGATCGAAAGCTTGAAAAAATTCTTATCATGAAAAAGAGAATGAATCATAACATTTATTATGATACTAGAGATATGTAAAAGAGTGGGGACCATTCAAAACTAGATGATCTATAATCAAAATCCTGAATCTCAAAGTTAGTTAATAGATTCCATAGGTAAATTTAAATAATTTTTGAAGGAAGTAAGACAAGAAATAGATACTTGTGAATGGAAGTTGAAGAACACCACAAAGTGTTTTAAATCCCATGTTAATTATTTCAGTGAAATTAGTGGGAATAATATTTCAGTCCATTAGAACTGTGAATTTTTTTTTGAAAATTAAACTTATCTTAAATATGTTTTGTAAGATATTGAAATAAAATCTTAAGGAATTTCTTATTAGTTTATGATATGAATAATTTTGATGTAATAAAAAATCTAAATACTATGAGGAAGAATAATAAATAATTTATAAAAATGAAAAATTATAATTGTTAAAACCTAAATGAAGTTTGTAGTGTATTTTTTGACAAAATAAGTTTTTTGGTGGAATTAAAAAATTATACATGCTGGAAGATATTTTAAACGTGTTGTATTTTTGGAAAAGTAATAAGATGAGGACTTAAAAATTTCTTAGCCAACTATAGTTTCCTAACCAATATTGCTCAACCATTCATATATAGGATCAAGCATGACCATATGTAGGAACCATTACGGCTAGCTAACCATGGTGGAACCTTTGTGTAAATAATAGGTGAGGCAAAGCATGCACAACCATGCACCGGTGATCACATACGTGGTTTTTATTAAGTGGTTCACACTACAAGTTGGCGGCATGGAGGAGGATAATAGTGGACCCCATTACTCACTAATAGTGATTCATGGAAGTAAAAAGGTTAATTAAGTAGAGCTCAGAGGAGAATTTCGATGTGGGACTCAGGAGATGTGTGTACTATTAAAACATTTAAAAACATACTCTTATAACATCAACTATCTGATTAATCATGATCCACCATTGGATCAGGACCATGGATCAGCTTCAACCTCTCACTCAAGGGTTATAAAATCATCACAACCATATTCTATGTTGTAGGGAGGATTTCATCACCATAGTTCCATAGATATTGAGATGTCCATACCAAAACTTTTCCCTACATCATAGAGGGTTTGAAGTTACCATAAGTGTATAATTCATGATCTATAAATCCTACAGTGGGATATGACATAATGTGGTATATTACACCAAAAAATACAAATATATGAAGGATAAAATATAGAAAAATATTCTATGATATTTTTTGTGTGAAGTTGAGATTATGAGAGTTTTCAATATCTATAGATACATGAATTGAAGGGACCAATCAGGATCTTTGCGATCACTAAGAGGGGGAGGGTTGAATCAATGATCTTCTCATGTTATGTTTTCTTACTTATGAAATAATCATATCCTCTTATTAGAGATATATGAATTTTTTTAATAATAATAAAATAATTACCACCATAAGAACATAGTTATTTAAAAAGTTTCAAAACTCAATAAGAGTGGATAATCCTTGGCATGGTTTGGAAATAATAAAATTTCAGATTAACCACTATAAAAAAATCCTTTGTATGTTGTTACAAAAAGTAGCGAATATCTCTTCACTTTCAAAAAAATAAAATTAATCAATAGTTCATGTGATCATCAAAAATATAAATGATATAATAATGTTTTCATAAAATCTATGAGAACCTTCATAAAAAATCTTTAGTATGTTTTCAATATACTCCTTGAAATATCTTGAAAATTTCCCTTCTTGTAGAATTATTATTCCTTTTCACTTTATTTCACAACAATGAGCAAGAAAAACTGCCTATAATTATATATGAAAAAGTATGCATGCTCACCTATTTATCCAATAAGCTATATTGGTTTATCCATCCCGTAAACTCCACCAGGTTCTTTTTAAAGACTGATATTATTTCTTATGCACTTTTCATCTAATCATCTCACTATACTATCCATATGATACCACCTAACATACTACTCCATACAATATATATTGACCAATGACTCTTCCTAATATTTTCCACTGTCTTTTACCATGTCATTCTAATCACTTTTTCACACCATCTATCTGATGCCAACTGATGACAAGAATCCATCATGTATTTTTCAGGACAATGTTTTTTCACAAAGTCAATCTGATAAACTTTTCAATTATGCTGGGATTCACCTCACTCTTAAATAATTCACTTGAACACCTCATTGAACACACCCCATTTATATGGGAATAAAACTTATAATATTTTAATGAATCATGAAGACTCCACTTCAAACTTATTGCTCAATACTTTGAGGAACCACTTGGAAACTTCCTTACCTTGACTGCAACCAATTCTCCTAAAATATATGAGATATCTTTAAGACTTTGTGTCAATGAGATTCATCAAACTCCCTTACAACTCAGTGAGATGCATGAATCCTTTCTACATGATATTTTGAACATTGAACTATTAGAATAGTAATTTCATTTTATATATATTTACACAATTATCTTAAATTCCATAGAACTGGTACATCTATATACCACTCATCCATCCAATAAAACTTTGTAGTAGCACTTATGATCGATGTAACTCTATCTGGTTATCCTACCTGACTTTATAGGAATGACTCAGAAGCATTCTTCTAGATAATTATACTATTAGGATACTTTCATTATAACTCTCCATTCATTGAATTTTTACTTCAACCTCTAATCGATATATTTTATATAAAAACATCTATCTAATGACTTAAATAAATACCATTTATCTGTTGGCTCAAAGACTTATATATGATTATCCTTTAAGAAATTCTTTTCAAATTCATACATGTCCATCAGATAGGCATTGTAAAAAATTTAAAAAACTTCCAGAGTATAAATGGATTATCTATAGGCTCATACCAATTTGATTGAAAGTGATCGTCCAAAATTATTCATTCGATGAAATTACTTATAAAATTAACTTTGTACTTATAACAATTTACTCGTGTCGGAAATCTTCACAAATGATTGACCGATAACACTTTTTACCACCATTATTTGAAAAATTCATAACATTTGAAGTACTACCACATATTTAACTAATAAAATTTGTTTTGTGAACATGACATATATTCATAGTATTAATTTCCTACAAACAAAAATTATTCTTCCCCTTTTGAATTACACATGGATCATAAAAAATTCAAGTGTTCATGATGTTGGGAACATTAAGATAAAAAATAATTACTATATTTATTCATTGAAAAATATTTCTAATTAAACTTATATTAATTATAGGATAATAATTCTATATAACACTGAGGCTGATCACCTTAGTCCAATAACATTCATCTAATGAACTTAGTTTGGTAAAATCAGTGTGATCATCTCTTTCCTATCATCTCTGTTGGAAATATTATCAAATTAAGGTTATTTATGTTATATAAAAAAATAAAACTGTTTTGATAAAACCCCATTCAATCATAATAATTCTAACCAACATATTCTTATCACAACATCACCTCAAAACATCTCCAAACTCCTTGGTCCAAATAACCCCCTATAGATTTTTTTAAAACCATGGAACATAAATCATTGTAAATTTAAAACTAAATAAATGGATCAATTTAAAAAAAAATTAATCCTAAATGAGTGAACTCTATATAGGAAAAATAATCATTTACCAAAAATACCATGCTATTCATAAGCAGTGACTTAAGAAATATTTATTACACCTCTTAAGAAACTTTAACTTTCCAGAACAACTTTTTCTACATGCATTTCAATAAATTATTAAAATATTTCACACATGTTTAATTCATTTTAAGAACTTACACTAAATATATACTATTCAATAAAAAGGTTAATAACATATAACTGAGTATATTAATGTGAAATCTTTTCTCCCCTTTGAAAACACTATCTAAAGACAAGACGAGAGAGGGGAAATTATCACATTACATAGATTTGAAGAGGGTGAGGTTATAAACCCATGATCAAAATCATATTATGAAACATTTACTTTGATAATGTTTCTATGAAAATATCAAAACCTTTCTTCATTATAGGAAAAAACTCAAAATTTAGTTTATTCTTTTCCGCATGGTCTTTGATAAAGTGATATTTGATATCAATATTCTTAGAATGAGAATGATTCACTAGATTCATTATAATATTTATAGCTATTTGATTATCAAAACCCAATAGAATGGGTAAATTTACATATATTAATAAAAAAAGAACTATATATTCATAAATATCAACTATGCTTTAACTTGAGTATTAGCTACATACTGAGATTTTTCTACAATGAGAGTCACTGGACTTTGTTTATTTATATCCTAGCTAACATATCTTTATACCATGAAAAAACTCCACTAGATGTGGATTTTATATCATCTAAAATTCCTTCCCAATCTATATATATTTTATTAAATAGATTAATATTTCCTATTATATCATATTTCAACCTAAAATCAATTTTTATTTTTTGATATCTAAGAATTTGATTTCAATACATGAGATGAGATTCCTTTTATACACTTTGATACCTAGACCATAGTGTAACAACATACACTATCTAGAATTGAATTCATTAGAAATAATAAAATTCCATCTATATTTATACACCCTTTAGGATATACATCCTTTAATTTTACATATTTTGATAATTTTGTTCGCACTAAAATAGTTGTGGAAACAACCTTTGATTTCCATGAAAAATTTATTCAGAAGTTCCATATCATAATTATATTTTCATAGGAAAATGTACTTATTATTTTTATAGATCTTTAATTCATGTAAATATTTCATTTCTTCTAGTATGGATTTCTCAAAAACAATTTTCATCTCCTCAACAAACTTCTCACGTGTTTCTTTATCATTACCTATGAATATGATATCATTTACATAAACAATCACAATGAGGGAAACCTATTGATTTTATTTTATGTAGAGTTTACTATCAACTCTTCCATTTTTGAAGTTCAACTACCTTAAGTGATTATCTAATTTAGAATACTAACCTCTCAAAAGTTGTTTCAAACCATAAAAATTCATCTTTATCTTGTACATGTAGATTTTATATTTCCCAAGAATGAATCCATAAGGTGGTTAAATATAGCCTTCTTTATCAATCTCCATATTAATAAAAAAGTACTTGATATCCATATAGAAAATATTACATCTCCATTGTATAGTAATAGTAAGAAATATTCTGATAGTTTCTAATCTTTATATTGGATTGAAGGTATAATCAAAGTTAATGACTTCAATTTGTGAGTAACATTTACAAAATATTCACGCCTTGTTTCTTATCAATTCACTTTTTTGTTCAAATTTCTTTAAAGAACCCACTTTGTACAAATCACATTCTTATTGTTTGGTTTGGGTATAAGTTTCCAAGTATCATTATTTTAAAACTGGTCCATATATCTATTTATAACATCAATCCATTATTGATTATCCAAATCTTCATCAACATCTTTTGGATCAACTTGTGAATATAAGGAATTCTGCGAAACTAACCTTGATGTTCATTAGGCTTGAAACTATTTTTATTGATATATATTGATGTTTTGGACTTTAACTTACTTCTTAATCCTAGGAGGAGTTCAAGTTACTTGTTCCTCATCACTTGAGATAGATAAGTTATAATGTTCATCTTGAGTAACATCCACATTATTACCATTATTAATAACTTTTTAACATTGCTCAACTACAACCAGTTCATCTTCCCTTTATTCCACATATTCAATCATTTGTGAAACATTCTTATTAGACTATTCAAGAACGTTCACATCTACAGAGTAAAAAATCTTCATGTCTATTTATTATAACACCTATATCTTCTAAAAATAGGAGGGTAGATAAGAAAGATTCCATCAACACCTCTTTGATCAAACATCCCAAGATTCTCACCCTTGAATTTTGTAATATAAGGACCACTGAACACCCTTATGTATTTCAAACATTGGTTTTCCTTATAATACATATCATAAGGGTTCATATAAGATTTTATCCTATAGAAACATAGATTATTAATATGTTATTATATTGTAATAGCTTTCCTCCAAAATAATAAACAAGTATCATGTCCAATCAACATAGTTTATGCCATCCCCACTAAAATTCTATGTCATCTTTCAAAAAAACCATATTGTTTTCTATTATATGATGAACTGCATTCATGATTAATTACATTATTTTCAAGATAATATCTAAAACTATCATTTTTTTATATTCTTCACTATTATCAATTTGAATATTCTTTAGAGAATATCCATATTATTTTTCTTTACTTCACCTGAAACTCTTAAACATTTTGAGAACCTCTAATTTATGTTTCCAAAACATAATACATGTATTAAAATTAAAGTCATAAATAAATGAAATGATGTAATTATCTCTATTTTTTTATTTCTTTGTCATGGGAAAAAATGATAGAATGTATCATCTCCAAGGGATGAGTTAAATTTATCTCAACTTTGTTATGTTCCAAAATTCCAATCATTCATTTCTCATATATAGAACAACACCAATCTCTTATCCTTTTCATGTTCAAAATATAAAAATATAATTTCTCTCTTGGTTATATTTCTCATATTACTCTAAAAAATATTCCATATCCTCTTATAATATAGATGATTTTCTTTCATCATGCTAAAGTAGCATGAACTCTGTGTATCACAAATTTGAAACAAGTTTTCCTTTATTCATTTCACTCTTGTAATAACTTACCCATATTTAAGTCATTTAACAAAAAAACATATTTTCTGAAAATAAATTAATTACCTTTAAAAAAATTATAAAAAAATCAACATGTTGTGTTTCATCCCATAAATAAACAAGGATCTTTTAGATTTTAACTTTTCTTCCTGAATGATAGCTGATACATCACCTTTGATTTTAGGGGACTCATCATTTCCAAATGTTATTGTACCTTCCTTGTAATATTTCACATTATTTAACAACTTGAAATATGTATTAATGTTTGAATAACACCTAATATACAATATCCAAAGTCATTCTACTTTTATAGATTTGATATTAGTTTCGATAATGAAGGCTTTTTTACTATCTTTTCTCTACCTTCTCACATGTCTTTTGTGATTTGTTGTATAAGCTGTGTTATACTAGTAACATGATAAGACATCATTTTGAAAGATATACAGGATGAAAAAATCTTTTAAAAATAGTTTCCAAGGGTTGGAATCTATTTTCAATCTCCAAGATGACTTTATCAGGTTCTCTTCTTTGAGTGAGTTGACTCACAATCAAACTCTGCCTCTATTTTCCCATGGATTCATTATAACATTGATGATTTAACCAACACATATTCACTGTATACTTGCAACTACCATAATAAAAATAGTAACTATATAAATAATATTTTCATTTATAACTTACTTACTATCTAGATTTATGTACCAACTCTCTATCAACTTTATTTCCACCAACTTTGTAACTTTGTCATGCACCAAATTTTTGGTCACCTTTTGAATTTTTTTTCTTAGACTTATCAAGATATCCAGAAGTACCAAATTTTAGTTTAGACTTTGAAACCTTAAAAATTTTAGGTTTTTCAATTTTTCTTATTTTGGCTACACACATGGTTTTATTAACTTTATTTTTCTTATGAAAAAATTCATTCTTCTTATTAACCTTTGAGGCACTACAGGAAAAGATTGATTTAGCAGTGTTTTTTTCACAATTTAAAAACTCTGCTAAATGTTTTTATAATTTTTATAATTTTTTTAAAAAATTAAATTTATTTTTAATTGCGGGTTTTTAAAAAATCACTGGAAAATGCCAGTGTTTTTAAAAAACCAACTCTAAATTAAAGAAAAAAAATTAAAAATTAAAAAACATAATTATGATTTATGATTTATGATTTAATATAATATATAGTTTATTATTTATAATTTAATATTATATATATTTTATTATCTATAATTTTAATTAATTATAAAATTTTAATTAATAAACATTTATAATTATTAGTTAATAATAAGTTGAAACTTAAAAGAAATCTTCAATAAGTTGAAAATCAAAGTTCGACATCAAATGACAATAACTTTTGATCTGGGAGTCTATTTTAGCTCCACAACTAGTAAAATCAAATATTATGAAATTAACTAAAACAAAATTATATTTAAATTATTTAATAGTTAAAATAATAAAATTTATTATAGTTTCCAGAAAAGTTAGAAATCAAACATGAACTTTAAACGACCATAAATTTGGATCTGGGTGTCCGTTTGGGCTTAACCACATATCAAATCAAATCCTATAATGAGATATATGCCCTGATGATGTTGGGGAACCTAGATAACAATTTTTTAGAGGTAAAAATAAGCACCAAAGGCCTATAAATCCGGGTTTTTAGTCAGCGTACCCCAATTTTTTTTAACATTTGATGGAAATTCAACCTCATTTAAGTGGGAATTTTTTCTCATTTTTTGTGGGGATTGAATTTATTTCCATGTATTACATTCATATTGATATTATGGTTTTACAATTTTATCATATTTTAAAATTTAGTTTTATTTATAATTAAGTATATACACATTTTATTATATTTACTCATAATAAATCACTTGTATAAATACATATTTATATAGACATGTATTTTTAAACACATAAACCATATAAAAATAAATATTTATTATTAATTTAATTTAAAATAAATAATTATAGAATTTATTTACCTAATAAATATTCATTAATATGTATATATATACCTATACAAGTAATGTGTATATATAAACATGTGTGTGTCAATAAAAAAATTATATTTATGTGTATATTTTAATATATGAAAATAAATAAATATATATGTAAATATTTATGTGTATAAATAATATATAAATGTATTTTTATATAAATATATCATTATATTTAAATATATTATATAAATAAATTTATAATAAAAATATATTAATATATATACACACACATATTTAAATAATGTTTATATATACATATGCCTATGTATTGATAAAAAATATATATTTATATTTATATTATATTATATGTAAATAAGTTTTAATATATAATATATTTAAAAAAAATTAAGTATATATATATATCATACACATTCGATGATATTTCAGCTTCGTTTAGGAGTGTCTTCGTATCCTTTTTATGTAATTTATGATTTTATTCCATTGATTTACATTCCTATTGATTTGATTGTGTTGAGATTATTGCGATTTCCCCTTTTTGGTAATTTATTATCAATTATATATATATATATATATCTATTTATATGAATTTATTAATATTTTTGTATATTTATATATCTTTATATAGATTTGTAAATATTTATACATATTTATGTTTATATATTTTTATATCATATATCTGTAAATATATATATAGAGATATTTATATTCACTTATGTTTATATATATATATATTTATATTAATATAAAATTATATGTTTGAGTGTGTTTATATATATTTATGTAACATAAATGTGTGTTTATATATATTTATGTAAATTTTGTTATATGTATATATATTTATAGATATTTATATCCCTTTATTATTTATTATTTATTCAATTTTTATTTATTATTCATTATTTATTATTATTGTATTATTTATCTATTTTCATTATTATTTTATTATTTTATTATTTTATATTATATGTTTGTTTATTATTCATTTATTTATTATTTACTATTTACTATTTATTATTTATTTAGTTATTGTGTATACACTAGTTATTAATTTATTTTTAATTTGTTATTATTTTATTATTAATTTACAATTTTTTTGAAAAGGTTAGGGATAGAGTCCCTTTTATTAAAATAAAAGAATATGAAAACAATAAAAAGGATAGATGGGGTCAGACAAGGAATTCTTTCCCTCATTGAAACCATTCACCTACCAAGATTTTTCATAATTTTTATCCCAATCTTGCGTTCTTCTTCCCGCAAGGCGTTCTAATCAATTCCTTGACCACGCCTCTATCCATAACCCCTAGTATAATGCTCTCTTATGCATTCAACTTGATGGATTATAATTTCAATGTCAGATCTATCTAAACCAATATCCTTTTAATGTGATTCCTCCTTCTTAGCATCCCTGTCGACACAACCACGTCCTCTTCCACAATTGTTTTGGGCAACATCCCCATTTTCATGACTTGGATTGCTTCCATGTACCTTCTAGTTCTTCCTCTAATTTAAATTTTTCTTTCTCCATTGGGGTTAGCATCAAAGTATTTATATTAGTAGTGGATACTAAGGGGTAACCACCAATAATTAAATTTTCTTCAGGATATTTTCTCTCCACATGTGGTTTATCTACCTCCATGAAAATATGATTAGAAATAATCACCTCTTGGTGTTGACCTTCTTTATCAGTTGAGGTCTTATATGGAGATATATTCATACTTTTTTTAATCATAGCTATTTAGAGGCCCCAAACTACCAATACGAGGAGGAAAAACTATGAGGGTCTTCATATCGCCCACTTCTTTTGCTTTTTGATGTTGACAATCACATTCCTTGGGTGTTTCAAGAACCTAAAAAAAGTTTGAGTTTGAAACTGCATCATCATGATTCTTCTCAAGGAGAGGCATAGTCTGGATATTGAGTCTTAGAATAAGCTAAGACAACCAAGCCAAGTGAGTTAGGTTTCTTTAAACCACAATCATTCACCTATATAGGCTTCAATAGACTAGGCTATCCAGGATCAAAATGAAGAACATTTGATGCTTTACTATTTTGAAATTCTATAGGATAATCTACATACATATTTTATTTACCTTTTCATTATCTTGCAACAAACTATTCCTGAAGAACTTTATTATTAGATACTTCTTGGATATAATCTTCATTGGGGTATTTCCCATCTATGGGATTAATCTCAGAAATATCCTCCACAGCTTGTGAGTTAATGTCATCCCTTGGATGAGGGGAAATTTCAACCTCTCTCCTGATGGAGACCACAACATTATTAGATTCATCCTTATGTGTTGCTTCTTCCCTAGTAACAATATCAGCCTGCTATGTATTCCTAGAGATAGAGTGAAACACTTTATTAGGAGTAAACTTTTTAAAGTTAGCCACATCATTATCCTTTAAAGCCTCCTGATAGTTATAGACATAATGCTCTAGCACCGCAACATCTTGAATTTTGGGAGAGGGAGACTCTCATGGAATGACTGATCTTTCCACATTAGAAGAAGTAGTATCCAGATTTATGTGGATAACATTTAAATTCTAGGCAACTACTCTATTAGAAACAGAACCCACTAATTTTAAGTTCTTGTGTTTTTTGAGACATTGACAATCAACATACCCCTTACTAGTGAAAAACAAGAAAATTACCAGCCTCTTACATCCCATAATATAATGACCGATGACTTTACAATTCATATATAATTGAGGGATTTTATTATACTCAAATATTAGTTCAATTTCATCTTCATCTATTGACAACATGACTTTTTCAACATGGTTGGAACTTAGATCAACTTCAATCAGGAGACGAGTAAAATTTGAAAATTTGGAAACCTTTGTTACCTTATTTATTTTTACCAAAATTCCAATAGATAAGGTGATATCATACAGAATGAGAGGGTGCCAAAGAATCCGATTCAAACTATGAAATCTAACCCATGCTTGGACAGATGAATGAATTACCTCAAATGGATTAAAGCTGCGAACCCATTCACGTATGAAAATAATCCCTAGTTTGAAGAAGATCAAACCAAAGCCCCAAGCCTTCCTCTTGAAATCCCTAGAGGGGAAGAGAAAATGAAGGTAACTACATCCAAGAGAGATTCATTTACAATATGAAAAACCCAAAAAACCAGCAATGCATGCTTCAATATAAGTGATTTTCATAAAGGCGTTCCCTTTGGAAAAAATTTGACAACATACAATTGAGTGCTTCCCGATCTTAACTCATTATAAGATCACCGTCAGGTCTACATTAATATAGGCTACATTAGCCTCAAATCGAAGATTTCCTGCAACTTCCTTCATATTTATTATTTATTATTTAATTATTTTTCATTTTCATTTTATTATTTATTTTTGATTTATTTAATTATTATTTATTTATTCATTATTTTTTATTGTTTATACATTAATTATTAATTTATTTTTATTTTTTATTATTTTTTATTATATTATTAATGTATTAATAATTTCTTATTTATTTTATATTCATTATATATATATATATATAATTTATTTATTCATAATTTATTATTCATAATTTATTATTTATTATCTATTAGTTTACTATTTATTTATCATATATTAATTTATTTTTTAATTAATTTTTTATTTATACATTACTTATATATTATATATTAAATATTAAATATTAAATATTATATATTATGCATTTATTATTTACTATTCAGTATTTATTATTTACTATTTAGTATTTATTATTTACTATTTCTTACTTACTATTTATTATTTACCAATTATTACAATGTTATATATATATATATTATTAATTTATATTTTTTATTAATTAGTAATTTTGAATTAGTAATTATTACATATTAATAATTACTTATTAATTACTAGTTATTACTTATTAATTTTTAATATTTGATTATTAATTAATCATTATTTATTAATCATTATTGATTAATAATTAATAATTAAAAATTATTTAGTTTGTATCTATTTGTTATGTATTATTTTTTTTTCAATTAATATATATATAAGTATAATAAATTCTACTTATTCACCACATGAAGGGCTTGCCTGAGTGATAAAGTCTTTGGAGAATAAGTAAGAAGTAAAAGGTTCAAATCTCACCCATAGAATTTCTATATATGTGTATGGGCATGTGCAAAAGCATGGTAATAAATAGTAAATAATAAATAATAAATATTAAATAATGAATAATAAATAATAAATAATAAATAATAAATAATAAATAATAAATAATAAATAATAAATAATAAATAATAAATAATAAATAATAAATAATAAATAATAAATAATAAATAATAAATAATAAATAATAAATAATAAATAATAAATAATAAATAATAAATAATAAATAATAAATAATAAATAATAAATAATAAATAATAAATAATAAATAACAAATAACAAATAAAAAATAGAAAATAAAAAATAACAAATAAATAACAAATAAAAAATAACAAATAAAAAATAAAAAATAAAAATAAATAAATAAATAATAAATAAATGAAAAAAATTAATTGTGAAAATAAAAAATTTAAATAATAGAAAAATAGAAAATAAAAAAAATTAAAAAAAATTTAAAAAATAAAAAATAATAAAAAACCATCGCAAAATCGTTCTCTGCCGGTTTTAAAAAAACCATCCCTAATTGATTTCTGACACACGATTTAGCCTTGAATATTCTACTAAGACCCATCATTCATGTTTGATACTATATGGATTCCTAGTATAGTTTATTAGACTTGATAGTTTCACTTGATATTATATGGCATGGTATGAAACATGATCATATAAACTCTAGCACTGGATAAAGTTGGTATGGTCAATCATGGGTGTTAAATTAGAACTTGAGGACCAATGTTGGTTATTTTATTATTCTCTCACATTATTTTGTTTATTCTAAAAATATCACATATACATAAACTATATATACTGGTTATAATTGGGACTCCTTTAGTGGTTCCCTATGGAGTTATTCTCATACCCTTATTGGGAATCCATGTCATTTGGGTACTAGAGATGAATTTATTGTTTGTATATTTAGGTAAGGAGGAGGCTCAGTGTTGCATGATTGAGTGTGGTAACTCAAATGGATCCTGGAGACTAGTATGTTGAGGCTCTGTGATGGTGGTATTTCTTCTTTAATTATATTCATTTATTTTATCTTACACATGTGATTAGCCTAGTGGGTGATCAGTTAATGTATACTAGTATTATCATGTTTTTTATGACTGTTTACTTCCAAATTTCATTTTTTATATCATGTTATGTTTTTTTTGCTTCTGTGTTATCTAATTATTTGTGATGGATATTGTTTTTTTTATTTCCATTATATTTTAATTTGATATGGGGCATCGTATCCCCATTATAACACCCTAGACCCTCACTTCTAGTTGACATCCTCTAGTATATGGGGAGGCATGTCTGAGGTCAAGTAGAAACCACTACTCTGGGCATTATCGAGTGGTACGGGGTTGCAAGACTTTACCAAGTGGAATTAGAACATCTTCTTCTTTGTATTATTATTTAGGGATATCATATATAAGGATTGGGGATATTCTAGAGCATGTGATATACCAAAAATTGGCACATCATAAATAATTTTTCATATGGGAAGTCCATGTTACCCTATATAATGTATTTCTATTCTGATTTTTTTCAATTATGATTGTATGATTTCAACTAGTACGACACACATGGGTTTTCCGTTTTTTGATTTATGGGTTTTTTGTCTTATCCCACTGGTAAGATTTCTATAAACATTCATCATATTTGGAATGTAGGACTCACCTGACATTCATGTGTCTATAAGTGATTGACATTACTACTAATGAGGGTTAATTCGATTAAAGTGTCAAAAAATTATATGATGTTTTCTTATATAACTTGTTGGTATCATTCTACTTAAAAGAACCATGGTATATTTTCCCTAATGATAGGTTATGCATATCTTATAGAGGGATGTTCTCTAATGATGCCTATATAGTCCGTTTGTGCAAGGGGTGTGTAGTGACCCATAGTGGGTCAGTATGGGAACTTGATTCCTTGATACTGGTTCTAAGAATAAAATAAGTTCAGTTACTTAAAGAATAAAAAACAACCTATATAGTGTTTCCCATATAGACTCTTGATGAAAATATACTAAACTGATCCATATGATTATGGTATAATCAATATGAATCTTTATAGGGTGTTGTTATTATATGATGATGGATAAGATTGATATCCTAAAGGGAGTTGTCTGGAACCTGGATGCTCGGTGAGGATTAATTATCTGAAGAAGGTTGATGACTTGGCATGTGATTCCTGATAAGCATGTGTGTGTGTGTGTGAGGACTGTAGAGTGAGTGTTTTGTCATGTGAGATAACTTGGGATATTTTATGTA
Source organism: Viscum album (assembly GCA_963277665.1). Classification (NCBI taxonomy): domain Eukaryota; kingdom Viridiplantae; phylum Streptophyta; class Magnoliopsida; order Santalales; family Viscaceae; genus Viscum; species Viscum album. The sequence continues at coordinate 1,583,408,146 of OY728147.1, forward strand.
ATAGTATAGATTTCCATGTGTGTGGTGACCTATGTGAGGTTTGATTTATAGGCTAATTGAGACATCCTAGTGCCTTCAAGATACGTCTCAAGATATTGGTGAGTTATGTCACCGCCTGTCCTACGGGCCCCGGACGTGACTACCCGAAGCCCGCCTTCCTTAGGCCAGGGGTTGGCGACTAGCACCTGAAGGCTTTTACCAAACAGGGAAGGCATTTCCTTAGAGATCTGTACACACTGAAAAAAGGAAACTGAAGTAAACAACCAAAAAAGTAAGGTATAACCACAAGAGTAAACTACAACCACAAGTATGACTATAAACTGAAAACAATGGGCCAGAATAAAAGACCTAGAAATTGAAAAGAAAGTAAACACCTGTTGCATCTTCCCTAGAGCTCTACCTGGAGGGTAGTGGATGTAAGTATGAAGTCAAAGAAGAGTATCTTGAGTGATCCCATCGCACCAAGCTCCACCAAGTCCCGAATCTAAAAAGTCTGCCTCAGAGTGTCACTAGTCTTCACCAGACACACACGTGCAGACATAGACCACGCAGGGGTGAGTATAAAAACTCATTAGGGGACCCCAAGACCCCTGAAGGTCTCTCAGTAATCCACAAAGGAAAACATCACAATAAACACCACAAAGATAATATTACAAGCAGGATCTAAACCATGAAGCATAAAGAAAAAGAGACAGCTCACTCTTACAGTATAACTTCAAGGTTACTAAGATAGGGATGAATAGTCATAAAGCCAGATCATCTTATCCATAGTAACTATAATACTGACCCATATAGGTCACTGTATGCTAACCCATATTGGTCACTAGATGCGGACTCGTATTGGTTGCTGGTGCTGACTCGTATTGGTCGATGGTGCTGACCCATATTGGTCGCTGGTGCTGACCTGTGTTGGTCACTGGTGCTGACTCGTCTTGGTCACTGGTGCTAACCCGTAATGGTCATTGGTGCAGAACCTTATTAGATGCTAGTACAGAGGTAGGGATGATTAGTTTAATGGCTAGATCATCCCACTCTAGAGTTTGTTATGCTGACCCGTATTGGACACTCTTCTTCTTCTTCTTCATGTCACAACCATCCACTAGATTCCTATATGTAGCACGCCTGATCTCCGGAAGATTATGCTCCTCAATCCATCAGTCATAGTTCAACGGGTACTAAGTCCCGCAAAAATCATACCCAAAGGAGCACCCCATCATAGGGGTCCCAACGTGATAGACAATGCGTCGATCGGACGCCCGGTCTATGAGATATGGCCACTTTTGTAAAAAGGGCTTGGTTGGATTCAAGTCTGATCCAACCCAAGTCACACATCAAACTCCATAAAAACTCACTTAGAGTATCTTCAAAGGACCACCTTTTCACAAGGGTCCTTATGCCACAGACGACGTGTCGATCAGATGCCTGGTCTGTTAGTTAGATCCCTTTCCGTGAAATGGGGGTGATCACACCTCGGTCCGACCCAGTTCGGTCGGGCCTACCAGAATATGCCAAAGTAACTGCTTCCCAAAAGGGGTCCCAACACCACTGATGATGTGTCAAACACTCACCTAGTTCATCAGTTACGGGCATTCCTTTATTCGGGGGCCGGTTGGGTATGGGCTCGGTTCGACTCGGTTAGGCCGGCCCGACGAAACAGATCCCAGTGTCTACCTAAACCCACCTTGGTCCATCCTGTTAAGGGTTGGCCCGGTTCACTGGGTTCATCCCATTGGGGTCGGCCCATCTGGATTGTGGGCCCGGGATACGATTGGTCCGACCTGTCGGGTAATGCTCGGCCCACCCGCGCTGGCCTGCTAGGCCGCAGGTCCATCCCATTCGGCTGAACCGTGTACGGCTCGGTCCACTTGATGACAGACCGTTTATCTAGCTGGCTCCACGGACATGGGGACGTTTCATCCAGTTAGTGGGGCACTCCTCTACCGCGTGCAACGATCGGGAAAATGGCTGACCGGTCTCTAGTCGACGCGACACGAAGCCGTGCCGCCCCCTCCTATCGCGGCCTGTTGACCGCAGCTACTGTCACCGGTGGTGCCTGCGGGCGCAACCATTCTCTCGCATGGCCGGCTCAGGCCGGCCGCCTCTGGACACTGCGGTGCGCGAAGGCGCGCTGCTTTCCCATCGCCTGCGGCTGGTTGCCGTGGGCCTGTTCCGACCACCACCAGCCGCTGCTGGCATGGTGCAATGATGGTTCTTTCTGCAGGCCACCGAACATGCTCCGGTGGTACGTTCTTGGTGTTGTCAGTACCTACGAGCCTCTCGGGTCCCCGCCGCCACTGCGTGAACCCTATCTCTGCCTTTCCCTCACATTTCCCAGACACACACAAGAAACACAAGAACAACAAGATCAATAGAGGGTCTATGCCCTGTTCGGATTGGCCCGCGCCCTCTACATTAGCGTTTTAATAAGCGGTGTTAGCAACATTCAGAGAATTTATAAATAACTCCCAAATTATAACTCCGCATCAACCTCCCATGTTTAAAGAATGATATGTGGATCAACCTATTGGTCGGTTGATTCACTTTCTTCATATAAATCAAGAACAGGGAAGGGGGAATATTACAATATCAAAAACAAAAACCCCAACCTGGATGAGACTTCCACTGACAACAATCGACAGAACTTCCTTTATCATTGTCGTCGGTTCGTGATTTGGTGGTGCCTGTCATCGATCGCTGAAACCAGTCTCTTCCTCTAGGTTGATGTTGCTGTAAGACTTCGCCAGAGTTTCCTTTCTTGAAGAAGCCATGCCAAAACCCCACCCCGAGCTCTATTTAAATAAGAGGGGGAAAAGGTGAGTAATGCATTGAGGAATTAATGAGGTTCATTAAATGAATTAATGAGACTATTTTCAATTAAATGGGTTGACAAGTCACTAGTCCCACCACCGCCACTCATCCATTGGAGAAAAATAAAAGAAAATAACAATTACATGTTATTTTACTTTTCTTTAAAAAATACAAAAAACTAACTTTTTGTCCTGACCTATTATAGTCAAAGTGAAACCTCCCTTAAGTGAATCCTAGTGTTGCAGATTCAATGGTGCCCTCAGATTTTTAATCCGAGCACCAGTTCAAAAGATAGAAAACATCATCTGTTCATTTACTAAACATACTTAAAAAAAGTTAAAAAATTCATTCCAAGAACACTGGGCCTCAGAATCACACGTCATTATTTTTTGCAAACTCGTAATAATCCCAAAAATTAAAAAAAAATTACTTGGAATTTTTTGGGTCTTTACATTCTCCCCACCTTGGGGATTTACGTCCCCAAAATCCAAACACGTCTACACAAACAAAGAGGGGTACTGGGCACGCATATGAGCCTCTCACTCCCATGTGCTCTCCTAGAGATTTCCGTGTTTCCACAGAACATGAACCAGAGGTATCAACCACCCATGAAGGATACGATCCTGTTGATCCTCTATCTCCACCAGGTACTTCGCAAAAGTCGCCCCATCATCAATCTCCAGCTCGCCATGGTCGATGATGTGAGATGGGTCATGCACGTATCTCTTCATCTGGGATACATGGAAGGGATCGTTCACCCTCTCCAACTGATGTGGCAGTGCCAAGTGGTATGCCACCTTGCCAATCCTCCGAAGTATTAGGAATGGTCTGATAAACCTCAGTGAGAGTTTGTCGCCTCAGCCAAATCTCCGTATTCTCTGTCGAGGGGAGACTCACAAGAATACGTGGTCCCCATCCTGGAACTCCAGTGGTCTCCATTGCCTATCAGCATAGGACTTCTGTTGACTTTGTGTAGTCTTTATCCATTCTCAGATGACCTACACCTTCTCAGTGGTACCCTATACCATCTCTCGGCCCACGAGTGCTGGCTCTCCTGGATCCGTCCAGCATAAGGGCGATCTGCACGACCGTTCGTACAATGCCTCAAAATGGGCCATATCAATGGTGAAGTGATATCTTTTTATGTACATGAACTCCACCAAGGGTATTTGGTCCTCCCAACTACGACCAAAATCTAGGACACATGAACGAAGCATGTCCTCCATGGTCTGGATGGTCTGCTCAGTATGACCATCTGTCTGCGGGTAAAAAGATGTGCTCAAGCGAAGCTGAGTTTGAAAATCCTCCTACAATCCTTTCCACTACCAGGATGTGCAGTGTACGTCACAGTCTGAGACTATTTTCAAAGGCACCCCGCGAAGTTGCACGATCTCCTAAACGTAGAGACGTCCCAAGCTCTCTACTGAACCCTTATCTTGAATAGCAAGGAAGTGGGTTGACTTGGTGAGTTGGTCAATGATCACCCATATGGTATCGTACCCTATGGATGTACATGGTAACCCCATCACGAAGTCCATCAATATCCCTTCCCACTTCCACTCTAGTATCTTGAGGGATTGGGTCAATCCTACTGGTACCTGGATCTTGGCCTTCACTTGCTGGAAAGTGAGGCATCTAGAAACAAAATCTACCATAACTTTCTTAATCCCTGACCACCAGTACTGATGCCAGAGGTCTTGATACATCTTCATCACACTTGGATATAATCTCAAGGGGTATGTATGGAACTCCATTAGAACCTAATATCATAGCGGCACTGGTACAACTGTACGTCCTCTGAAAAGGATAACATGCTCCCCACCTTCAGAATATCCATCAGGTGAATGGCTTGAGGATATCTGAGCACCTGTAGTATCATAGATACTATCTTCAAGTTGTGCATCCCTGACTCACTGAAAGAGTAGAGGGGAAACTACCATTGAATGGATGTAGACTATATCATCTCTATCCATTCATGATATCTAAAGTGAGGATAATTGATCTGAAGCCTCGTTTAGTAGCTGTGAACTTGATCTCCATCTAAGTACATCTGCCACTACGTTCCCCTTCCCAGAAGTATAGACTATCTCAAATTCATACTCCTGGAGGAAATATAGCCAATGTAACTATCTCAGATTTAGATCTTTCTGTGTGAAGATATATCTGAGACTCTTGTGGTCTGAGTAAACAATGAACCGCTCGCCCATCAAGTAGTGTTTCCACATCTTCAGTGAAAATACTACTACTTTCAACTCCAAGTTGTGAGTCACATAATTCATTTCATGAGTCCTTAGCTGTTGTGAGCCATAATAAATCACTGCATCACCCTGCATCATTATGCAACAGAGTCCGGTCCCTGATGCATCATAGTAAACCACGTAGTCAGTACCCTCCTCCAGAAACCTCAGGATGAGAGTGCTGTTGAAGCTCTGCATTAGCAGTTGAAAGATCTGCTGGCATGTCTCTGACCACAGAAAGGGTTTCCCATTCTTTTTCAAGGTATTAATAGGTGCTAAAACTCTAGAGAAATAGGGTTCGAACCTCTGATAGTATCCTACTAATCCAAAGAATCTATGCACCTTAGTAATACTCCTGGGTGGATCCCAAGAAAGTACTGCCTCAATCTTCACTAGATCTACACAACTCCAGCCTCTGAGATGATGTGTCCCAAGAAGTGGAACTTTTGTATCTAGAAATCACACTTCTAGAGATTCCCATATAACCGGTTCTCTCAGAGTGTGTCCAAAACTATCCTCAAGTGTACAACGTGCTCTTCCTCGGACACCGAGTACACCAAGATGTCGTCGATGAAGATCACCATGAAGCGTTCGAGGTATGGATGAAAGATCATATTCATGAGCCCCATTAACACTACTGGAGAATTGTTCACGCCAAAAGGCATCACCAAGAACTCATAATGGAAATACCGACATCTGAAGGCTTTCTTCGGTACGTCCTTGTCTCGTACCCTGAGCTGGTGATAGCATGATCTAAGGTCTATCTTTGAAAACCAACGAGCTCCCTTCATCTAGTTGAAGAGATCATAGATCCTCAGAAAAGGATACTTATTCTTCATGGTCACCTAGTTTAGGCACCAGAAGTCCACGCATAGCCTCAACCTTTTATCTGCCTTCTTGGAAAACAATACCAGGGATTCCCATAGAGAAACACTAGGCCTTATGAATCCCTTCCTCTGTAAGTCCTCCAACTGTACCCTTAGCTCCTGAAGCTTCACAGGGGCCATCTAATATACTGGTGTATATATCAGTGTTGTTCCTAGGTACAAGTAAATGCAGAAGTCTACCTCTCTATGAGGAGGTGGTTTTGGGACATCTTCTGGAAATACATCCTCATACTCATCCAACACCGCTAGAAACCATGGAATCGCCTCATCCACCATGTCAAAGGTCATGCAAGACAGATCATATGTAATCGGCTGCACCCTCCTGAGTGTAATCCCATCTCGTGCTGCTATGTTTTCCTTCTCACGAAAAAAGGAAAAATGGCCTCCATCTCTATGTGTACATCACACTGTACGTCTCAAGCTATCAATCTATTCATGAACTACTCATAGCCAGTCCATTCCTAGAATGACATCGTAGGGCTTAAATATCGCTACTAAAATATCCCATATGAAATTCTCTCCTCCGAGAGTAAGATCACACTATCAGTACTAGTGTGTGACTGCTGAATCTCCTCTCGTAGGAGTATCCAAACGAAAAGGTCGAGCTCAAAGATCAGTCAGAATCTCAGAGTCCTAAACTAAGTCCACAACAAGGAAAGAATTTATAGCACCTGTGTTGATAAACACTGCTGCTAAAGTAGAGAAGATACATATTATATCTCGTATCATCTCAGGGACGTCAGGATCGTGGGACTCTACTACTTGTAGCTGGGCCTGTCCCTGTCCACCTGCTCCCTGAGCTTGTGGTGGACCACCTGGGGGTGGTGGTTATAGTGTTTGGTGGCCCTAACAACATCCTGCTACACATCCTACTCCCCTGCCTCATCCACCGCTTGGATGATGCTCATGCTCTTACCACTGACCTTGCCTCGGTGGCCCCTCCACCGTTTACTGATCATCCGCGTGGGGATCTGAACAGTCAAAAGCTCTGTGACCCTATCATCTGCAGGAAAAGCAGATCATGCCTAGATGGTGGCTCCCTTGACCTCTCAAGCATAACACCTCTAACCCTGCATCCCAGGGTTTTCCCACAAAAGGTCTATCCTTCTTGGGCTTCTGCGTCATCTGTCTACTACCATCTGCAGACGAATCTACTACCTGTCATCCGGTAGAGTCTCTCACCTTCGGTGCCTGCTTGATAAGGTATCTCTCCATCAACAAAGCTCTCTCTTGATCCCTAGCCTGCATTGAGATGCTGAGAAAAACTATCACATCTTTGATCTCTCATTGAAGCCCCTTCTTAAAGGTCCAGGATTTGAATTAAGGGTCCCGTACCATGTTGGTGGAGTATCGGGAGAGGTCAGTAAATCTTTCCGAGTACTTATCCACAGTCTGGCTGCCCTACTATAGATGTAGCAGCCCCCGAATACGTATAGAGCATAGTGTTTCTGGCATGAACTCTGCCCTGAAAAGGCTCTCAAAGTCTGGAGAGGTGAGAGTCATCTCCTCATGCACCTGGAGCATCAATCTCCACCATCATCCTATCGATCCCTAAAGAAGGCTAGAGGCCAAGATCTCCATCTATTCAATTGGTATCTCTACAAAGTGAAAGACCCACAAAACCACCTTAATCTAGTCCTCTGCTTCCTAGGGGTCCATATCGCCTCAAAACCTTAGAGGCCTCTATCTCTGGAACTCATGCAATGCGCTCATCCAGCATGTATGATCCACTGGTAGCATCTGCTACTCAACGGGTGGTGGTGCTGCTGGTACACCACCCAAAGGTGTCATCATTGTGAGTGGTCCCTGTACCAACTCCTCATCGCTCCGTGGGCCACTATCGTGATCTCTAACCTGAATCCTAGCTGGCTATCTTCATGGAGGAATCCTATAAGAAATAGATGTTCCATGGTCAATAATTTATACCTGGTGAGATGACTCAAGAAATATCAAGAAAAATTTTCAAAACACTAGCAACCGGTGTTTTCATGTACTAAGTTGGAAAATAGAATTTAGGGTCCAGGTGTATGGATACGTTAGCCGCCACACCAACACTAGACTCTCTGTAATGAAAACCGAACTCAAGACACTTTACACCATTGCCTCATCAAAAGTAAACTCTGAATTCTTCTGGTAGAACCAACCTCCCTATGATACCACTTTGTCATGAAATTTCCCATGGGGTCCAGGCGTGACTAGCCCAAGCCCGCCTTTTATAGGCCAGGGGTTAGCGACTAGAACTTGAAGGCTTTTCCAAAATAGGGAAGGCATTGCCTTAGAGATCTATACACACTCAAAAATGGAAAATGAAGTAAAAAAAAACAAAAAAAAAATAAGGTATAACCATGAGAGTAAAGTACAACCACAAGTACTACTGTAAACTGAAAATAGTGGGCTAGAATACAATCCCTAGAAATTGAAAAGAAAGTAAACAACTATCGCATCTATCCTATATCTCTACCTCGAGGGTAGTAGCTATAAGTATGAATTCAAATAAGATGATCTCAACTGCTCTCATCGCACCAAGCTCCACCAAGTCCCGAACCTCCAAATTCTTCCTCGGAGCGTTAGTAGTCTTCACTAAACACACACGTGCAGGTAGAGCCCATGCTGGGGTGAGTATAACAACTCAGTAGGGGACTCTGAGACCCCCAAAGGTCTCACAGTAATCCAAAAAAGAAAAAATAAAAAGAAATACCACAAAGGTAATATCACAAGCATGATCTAAATCATGAAGCATAAAGAAAAAGAGATAGCTCACTCTAACGGTATAACTTCAAGGTTATTGGGATAGGGATGAATAGTCGTAAATCCAGATCATCCTATCCATATTAACTCTACTGCTAATCCTTATAGGCCACTATATGCTGACCTGTATTGGTCACTAGATGATGACTCGTATTGGTTGCTGGTGCTAACTCGTATTGGTCGCTGGTGCTGACCCGTATTGGTTGCTGGTGCTGACCTGTGTTGGTCACTAGTGCAGACCCATATTGGTCACTGGTGATGACCCATAATGGTCATTGGTGCTGAACTATATTGTTCGCTGGTATAGAGGTAAGGATTATTAGTTGTAAAACTAGATCATCCCACTATGGAGTTTCTGATGCTGACCTGTATTGGTCGCTCTTCTTCTTCATGCCACAACCAACCACTGGATTCCTGCACGTAGCACGCCAAATCCCTAGAATATTTTTCTCCTCAAGCCATCAGTTATATTTCAAATGGTACGACATCATGAAAAAATCATACCCATGGGACCGCCCCATCATAGGGGTCCTAACGTGACAGACGGTGCGTCGATCAGATGCCCGGTCTGTGAGATATGGGCACTTTTGTAAAAAGGACCCAGTTGAATTCAAGTCTAATCTAACCCAGATCACATATAAAACTCCATAAAAACTCACTTAGAGTATCTCCAAAGGATCGCCTTGTCACAAGGGTCCTTATTCCATAGATGGCGCGTCAATCGGGCACTCGGTCTGTTAGTTACACCCTTTTTTGTGAAACGGGGGGGATCAAACCTCGGTCCGGACCATCTCGGTCGGGCCTGCCAAAATATTCCAAAGGAACCACTTCCCAAAAAGTGTCTTAATGCCACTGACGGTGTGTCAAATGGACACCCGATTCTCCAGTTACAGGCGTTCCTTTATTCGGGGGCTGGTTCGGTCTGGGCCCGGTCCGACTCGGTCAGGCCGAACCGACACAATAAGCCCTAAGGTCTACCTGACCCCGCCCAGGGAAGGCCTGTTAAGGGTCGGACCAGTTCACTGGGTTTGGTCCGTTGGGGTCGTCCCGGCCCGCAGGGTGTATCTCGGCCCACCCGCGTTGGCCTGCTAGGCCGTGGGTCCAACCCAGCCCGACCCGGGTCACTAGGTGGGTCCAGTTTGTTTGGTCGGCCCATGTTTTGCCCGGTCCGCCTGATGGCAGAATGTTTCTCCAGCTAGCCCCACGGACGCGGGGCCACTTCGTTCGGACTGTGGGGTGCTGTCCCATTGCATGCAATGGTCGACCAGATGGCCAACTGGTCTCCATGCATTGTTGCGCAATGCGGGACCGCATCGCCCCCTCCTTTTGCGCCTGCTACCGCCGACGAAACCTGTGGGTGCTACCCTTCTCCCGCATGTCCGGTTCGGGCTGGCCACCTCTGGCCACCGCGGCGCGTGACTATGCGCCACCTTCCCACTGCCCGCAACTGGTTTCTGCAGGCCTGCTCTAGCCGCCACCAGCCGCCGTCGGCATGGCATGCTGGTGGTTCTTTCCGTGGTCCACCAGACATGCTCTGGTGGTCCGTTCTTGGTGCTGTCAGCACCTATGAGCCTCTCGGGTAACTTCCACCACTACGTGACCCCCTATCTCTGAATTGTCGTCACATTTCTCGGCCATGCATAGGAAACACCAGAACAACAATATTGGTAGAGGGTCCGGGCCTTGGTCGGATTGGCCCGCACCGTCCACGTTAGCGTTTTAACAAGGGGTGTTGGAAACAATTAGAGAATTTAAAAATAACTCCCGACTTGTAACCCCACATCATCCTCCTGTATTTAAAGAATGATATGTAGATCAACTTGTTGGTCTGTTGATCCGTGTTCTTTGTATAAATATAGAATGTGGAAGGAGGAAAATTACTATATCAAAAAAAACCCCTACCTGAATGATATGTCCACTGACGATGATCGACAGAACTTCCTTCGTCGTTGTCATATGTTTTTGATTCGGTGGCGCTTTTCACCTCTTGCTAAATCCGGTCTCGTCCTCCAGGTTGATGTTGCTATAGGACTTCACCAGATTTTCCTCTCTTGAAGAAGTCGGGCCTAAACCCCACCCCGAGCTCCATTTAAATAGGAGGGGGAAAAGGTGAGTAATGCGTTGAGGAATTAATGAGGATCATTAAATGAATTAATGAACCTATTATAATTCACAACGGTGGAGTTACATAGTTGAAGAGTCAATACATTAAATGGATTGACAAGTCACTAGTCCCACCACCGCCACTCATCCGTTGGAGAAAAAGAAAATAAAATAACAATTACATGTTATTTTACTTTTCTTTAAAAAGTCCGAAAAATAACTTTTTCTCCCGACCTACTGCGGTCGAAGAGAAACCTCCCTTAAGAGAATCTCAGTGCTGTGGATTCAATGGTGCCCTCAAATTTTTAATCTGATCACCAATTCAAAAGAAAGAAAATTCAACTTGTGCATTTACTAAACGTACCTTAATAAAGTTCAAAAATTAATTCTGGGCACACCAGGCCTTGGAATCATGCGCCATCAATTTTCACAGACTCGTAATAATCCCAAAACTTAAAAAAAATGGAATTTTTTGGATCTTTACAAGTTAATTATTATAATGTGGTATAAATACATTTTCCTTAATGTTGTTAGAGATGAGTTGTGTCATATGAGGTTAACTTGAGAGAGGGTTTAGATTAATATAATGAGTATCCTAGAAATTGGTGGCATGGATATATAATTTATATTATGACATAGGTGAATCCGAGATCCTATCAGGTTTATAGTATATGCATGGAAATGACTTGGGATTTTATGAAGTAAATCACTTGAGCTACTTTGGTACAAAGGTTTGGTTTTGATGGGTAGGATCAGTAGTATGCCTAACCCTATTGATTCAGAATGCACTCTTGGGGGTGAAGTGAGAGTTTATTAAAAAATTCTAGTTTTGGGGATGATAACTACATGATGAGTGATCATGCGGTAGGCCTTGGCACGAGTGAGATTCCTCAGTCCATTAGAAAGTAAACATTGAGGATGCATCTAGTAGGATGAGGTTAACATGAAATGAGGAATGATTAGTGGTTTAGGAATGTGGGCCTAAGATTGATGTGATATGACTCGAGGTGGTATGATTCAAATGATATATAATGGTATCACAGGGGTGTACACCTATTTGGATATGTATTATTTTGGAAACAGGGGTTATTTAAACCATTATAAATGATTAATCATATAGTGGAACATGGTTTATGAGATTAGTTTTATAAATTGGTTTTATTAGAAATTGCTCACAAATCTAGTGTTTTCGGATGCTTAAATGATGTGCGACTCATGGGATCATGAGTCAGGGAGTGAACACAGCTGGTACAAAAGTATAAAATGGTTGGGTTTGGATGATATCATGATGATTAGTGGAAGAGAACATGTGAGAGGGTTCTTGGAGGTCACTCAACCTCAGGATGAGGAGAGTGAGTGTTAGAATTAATTTTCATTGGAATGTCTCAATGTGTGAGGGAAAACACATTCTAGTTATGCGTATCACCCATTTTTTATGGATAAATGAGTATTTTTGTGTGATATAAGGACCAATGAATTAAATTAAATGCTTGTGGGACTGGTTTTGTGATAGTTTTGATGAAATTGGAAATGTACCTCTATGGGTAGAGGTGACATTGAAGATGGATTGGGGTTTCGTGGTATAGTCAAATTGAGTGTGTTCTTTAAAATAGATTATTAGGTAGGTGTGTTTTTGGAACCTGTTAAGGTTTCACCTGAGGATCAATATAAGGAAATATATATGGTGGGAGTGAAGTATGGGATGTTAGAGGGCGTTACCATCATTATATATGGGAATTCTAATAGAGGATGAGGATGAAATTCTAGGTGAGACAGGAATAGGCAGTGGTTGATGTATATTGTTGGTGCTCGAGTATGTATAAGATAGTCATGTCTAGCCATTTAATATGGTAATGGTTAGAATGTGAGCCGTGGAGGCACAAACATCATGTTAGAAGGGTTAATGATGTATTGAGACCATCTGTTGGATGAATGAGATGGAATCAGGGAGGTTGTGTTCCAGTAAATCTAATTATTTATAGTTCTGTGGTAGAGTCCAAATTTGGGATTCAGATGTAGTGTTGTATATATTCAGTTCATTGGAATTGTGCTCATGGTGGATTTTTTGCTATTAAAAAGTGAGTTAGACAGGATGTTTGTTGGTGGTCTAGATGAGATCATGACAACTAGTTTAGTTGTTCAAGGAACCAACCATGTAATTTAACCAAATTTCATGTCTAAATGTTGATGTAGGAGTTAAAAAAATCTCATGATACCTTATGAGGTTAAATCATTGTGATTAGGCGATGAGATAGCACGTCAGTGGGTATGGTTGAGTATTTTTGGGGATGGTAATATAGGGGAGGTATGGATATTGTTTTTATATGAGATTGGGATTGTTGAAGTGAAATATAGAATGATTATTTCATTAGACCACTAAGGATGTGTTTAGTAGGTGACTCTAATGATGGGTATCACAATGGCTCAGATTCATACCCTTGATGAGATAAATCTTATGATGGGGAGTAACATGAGCCAATGAATGAATTCAATAATGGAACTATAGTTTCTCAAGATTAAAGGGAATGGGTAAGATTCATCTTGGTATTGAAAATGGTAATGAGTATGTAGCTCAAGGTTTTTTATTAATATCACACTTTGATGTTTGGAGTTGCACAATGAAAGCTCATTTTGTGTTTTGAGGAAGAATGTGACGAGTTAGCTTTACATTTAAAATCAAGATAGGTCAAGATTAATGTTTGTATGACCATAAAGGATTCCATGGGATGAGACTTGTTATGGTGGGGAGGTTGTAAAGAATAACCTCCTTATAGGTTGTCAAATTTAAGGGGGATTCTAATTTGGATTCCTGAAATAGGGTTCATTTTTAGAATCAGGATACCGATCAAGAATCAACAACTTGAGATAGTATCAGATACTATATTTGGATATAGTTTGAGGCATGAGTGATGAATTGTGTTCTTGAAAGTTGTATTTTAGGCCGATATATGATTTAGACTTGTGAAAATGGAAAATGCCTATGTGGGTTTTGGAAGACCCATATGTGGTCACCCTTACATGGGTGACCTATTAGTGGGAATCACTTGATATGGATAGTAATTGGAAATTTTTTGGAAAAGTACAGCCTTAGAGAACCCTTACATGGGTGAATTGTGTATGGATACTTCTATGTGGTGACCCTTACATGGGTCATTTTCATGGGGGACCCTTATAGTGCCACCCCTAAATGGGGGGAAATCCACTTACCTAGTGAAATACTTTCTAGGGGAATCCCCTTATGCAGGGTTGATTATAATTTATGGGGTAACCCCTATATAAAAATCTTATTACATAAAAAGCTACTTATTTAGGTGTTCCCCTATGTGAATCCCCTTATGTGGATCCATATGTGAGGAACCCCTTACATGGTTAATAGACCCTACATGAATACAATTTCTACTTTAAAAAAATGTAAAATAAATGATTTAAAATGCTGTTGAAATAAGATTTTCAGGTGTTTTGCATACTATACAACTGAGGATACATGAATTATGAGAGGATATTTCATCCCATTTGATTCTAAGGGAATATATCCCTTAATTTTTACTAGAATTGGGGGGTCATTTTATTTTAATGAAATCTTAGGGTAAATGTCATGCTCAATGATTATTATTCCATTATTTCTCCCCTTTTTAATATTCACTCACTTTTTCTTATTGGGAGAGAGTTTTTAGTGACGATTCAACTAGATCATGGTAGAATCATCCTGATATGATGGGGATTTTTATTTAATTAGATAAATGAGGTCCTAAGAGGATGATCCACTAGGTTTTGTGAAAATTTAATATATACATCTATTCTGTGGTATTATTTAGGGTTTTTTGAGTTTTGGGTGAAATAGATGGGTTTTATTGAAAATATTAATTAGGTTTTTTTGGGTTGAAGGTATGGATAGATGCTAAGGGTGGTGTGAAAACCATTTCATAGGGATTTAACCATGGTAAGTGATCCTATGAGTTTTTAGGAATTATTCATAATTAAAGTAATTTTGTAAATTAGCTATAATTTTTTAAAATGAATTTTAATAATTAATTATAAATTGTTTATAATTAATTATTGGATATATTTTCTTGAGATATGTGATCAAGAGTTGGTAAATTCTTGGATGATCTTGGGTGATAGTGGTTGGGATTACTTTTAAAGGAATATTTCTATGAATGAGGTGGGTGGTAACTATGAATCTCCTTATGGTGTATGCATATTTTTTTATGTATAATGTGATATATGGTCATGTCACTATAGGCAATAGGCCTTGTTAAATTAAATAATATTTTTACTTAAAATAAAATATACATGTATGGATTTAGGTTCCAAGGAATTTTATGGAACCTTTAGCATTGTCTTGGTGCCTCAACCACTGATGGACAAGGGCTTGATAATAAAATTTATTCCTTGAGATATACAGATCTTCAACATTGGTTTGATGACTCGACCACCAATGGATGAGGACTAAATTATAAATATAAACCTTGAGATACATTGACCCTATATGGGTTCCAATGAGATGAAAATGGACATAATTCACCTTCTGATAAGTTCTATTAACTCCATTGAGTAGGGAGTTTGGATGGAATAGGTACAGTAAATCTCAGGTGTTACCTTAGAACTTTTGGGTAGACTACGTGATACATAAGGTGATTTATAGACATTAGGATAGTTGCCATGAGGTATAAGAGATAGTACTTTCCACCTTTGGTATGTGAGTACCTGGGTTAGTATGGCCTACGTAGGATTTGTACGTATAGGTTGGGTGGGATGACTAACCTAGGATACTTGGAGAGTGATATGGGCATTATTCCATATCTATAGAGTGATTACTTGTGTCTTTTTTCACTATAAGGTTGGTATGTTTGTGAGTTAATTATAATAATAATAAAGGATGTTATATCCTTTGAGTAATAGACTCGATCAGGAAGGTGAGAAGAGATGGAGGAACCTGAGTAGGGTTTCAGTGCTATTGAATGACCTATGGGACCTTGGTGGGAATCCCTATAATATATTAACCCTAGAGAGTGGCAGTATCAGGGGTAGATGGGGTTAATTACAAGGGTTAACTTAAATCCAAAATCAATGGTGTGTCCTAGGTATGTCTAAAACAACATGATTGGTTATGAACTTGAAAGGATAGAATTTTGTTCATTAGATGGGTTGGGCAGGTGTTCATCCTATGTTATTTTTTTAAGATGCTACGAATTAGATTTTGTCCCTGAATATAAAATCCAGAATTCCAATAAGAACACCTAGGAATTTATTTCAATTACTATATATAATTACTAGGATTTATCTATGATTTATAAATTATTCCTATGTGGAATGCCCTGGGTGTTACCCGAGATTCAAATATTATGCCCGATGACTATGGATACCTTGTATTCTAGGATCTAGCTACTGATATTGATGACATGGAATGCCTAGGATATCACCTGTGATTGAATGGTTTCCTATATGGGATGCCTTGGATACTCTATATGATTTATTGTTTGCACAAAATATGATATATTCCTAGAGTATCCCTAGGATCCATCGATGAACCTAATGACTTGGAATTATTAGATTATTATTTGTGACTCTTTGAGTATGACTATATAGAATAACTAGACCATTATATAGGATTTAGTGGGTATAACTATATGAAATGACTATGTTTTTACTTAGGATTCAAGTATTATTATTATAGAGGATTCCTTGTATGTTCTCCATAGATCGTAATTTTTTCCTATGGATACATGATTCCTTGAATATTATCCTTAGATCCTGTGTTTATGTATTATAATATATAGATGCATAGGATATTTACTATGACCTAGAGTCCATTCCTAATATTTTATGAAATTTCATGCCACATGATCATATACATTTTAACACTATCCAAAGTAGTTATGGTCAATCTGGGGTGTCATGTTAGAACTCAAAGACCAGTGGTAGTAATATTATTACTCTATTGTATAATTTTTTTTATTATAATAATATCATGTGTGAATATAATGTATATAGTTGTTATTTTTGGGACCCCATTGGTGGTTCATTAATGAGTTTTACTCATACCCTAGTCAAGAACTCATGAAAAATGGGTACCCGAGAAGACTTCATTATTCACAAGTTTAGGTAGGGATGAGGCTTAGTGTTACCTAATCGATCAGGATAGATCAGATGGAGTCTATAGAATAGGATGTTAAGGATCAAGGATGGTGGTATATCCTCCTTAATTTTGTTCTTTTATTTTATATTACACATGTTATTGGACTAGTGGCCAATCAATTAATTTATGGTGGTATGACTGTGTGTCTATATAAATTTTTTCTTTTGTGTGCCATTCATTATAGATTGTTATGTTTTATTGCTTCCATGTACTCTGATAACTTGTGATGGATTTTTTTGGTTATTTCAATTTTTTTACTCTAATATAAGGGTATAGTCTCCCTAAAATAACACCATAAAACCTCCATATTAGTTGACAATCTTTTTCATATGAGTAGGTGCACCCAAGGTCATATAGAGACTCATAATTCAAGCACTATAGAGTGGTTTAAAGTGGTAGGGTGTTATTTTGGGTCTCATATACACTTTTGGACCAACAACCTCTTACTCAAGGTGGTCCCTTCTAGTTATTTCTCACTCTATGAAAGGTCATGCATCCAATCTGCTACCCTCTCACTTAGGGTAGGGTTTGTAATTCCATCCATTGCCTTATCTATCAAGATGGGATTACAACCTAACCACTACCCTCTCACTTACAGTATGGTCCAATCCATGCCTCCCTCCCCTATACATCCGTTTGAGGGTAACCATCAGTATATGCATGTAACAATCAAACAGGGAATGGAATTCATCATACAATCTCACCAGTTATTCATAGGATTCTTGTCACTCAGCACCTATCCCCTCACCTCAAACATGTCTAATCATCCATACATAATATTTCAATCCTCTTATCATTCTCACCTGGTGCATTAGGGAAACTACTAGGGTCCCTCAGACCCATCCAAGACTTTAATCAATGGCACTATCTCAACTTTTCACCCTTTAGGGACCACATTGCTCATAGGTTCTTTATGAATGTGTCCTTGATACATAGGGTATAATCCTTGTCAATATCCCCCTTGGAATTCCAACGCCAAGTCATCCTACCATACAATCGACCCACACTTGGGGGTCTCTTATCTTGTATCTTAAGGGATATCTCTAAGCCCATAACCTAAATCAAACCTCTCTCTATTACATAGATACAATCCCAGAGGGATTATCCTACTCATCTTATACACTAAGACTCTAATCTAACCTAAGGAGTGAGTTCCAAGTCACTAACGATATGTATGACCATATCAACCATCATAATACATCCCCAATCTTTTCATGCATTCCCACTATATCTAGAAAATAAACCTAAGCTATCCTACATAACCACTCACATTTTAATACATACTCTAGGCCTCACATCAACTAAAATGGCACCTTTTCCAGTTGGTGATATTGTCATTGTGAAATCATAATATACTTAAGTGATAAAGAGGCCTTATTTGAAGCATAAGAGGACAAGTTCCATCCTATCTATTCCACCTAGAGAACTCTTAGTCTCTAATCCTCATACCCAAACCCATGAAATTTTGTAGGAATGCATGTTCATGTATAAAAAAACATATGAAATTAAATTATAGAGTTTACCAACCTTGATACTAGAGTTAGAAATTCTTAGAGCTTCGTCAATCCTAACCCAAGATCTCCTATTATCCAGATAGCCTTTATCATCCCAAAAACATCAAAATAATTAATTATATAAAATTTATAATTAATTATAAAAATTAATTCGAAAGGCATATTCACTTAAAATCTTATTATGCATCCTCATCACACTGAACCCACACCCAATGATGTATGATAAACCTTTCAGGATGACCACACACCCCCTCCCACCCTACGACATGGTCCACTAGAGATATTCCCCAAGAAAACCACTCATGGGATCCCTCCACAGAGTAGCCTCCAACCTTTTCACCATTTACTCCCCAACCTCAAGTCACCATACTTTGGCGCCCAGTCACTACGTCATGGTAGTTGCCTATAACTAAATAATCAGCTAAGGGTCACATCGAACCTTATCTGATGCTCACACAAGAACTTAAACCAAAAACTAATCCTTGTTACATATATAGAAACACCTCCTCTAAATGTTACAACACTCAGATTCCTAATCCAAGTCCCAATTCATGTAACATCCCATTCTTTGAGACTAAAATTTAAATTTCATCCCAAATTAATTACCCATAAAATTTTCAGGTCATTACACATATAGGATAAATATTTACACTATATTTGTGTAAAATAATTTCATTTAATTTCAAATATGACTTTATAGGTTTATATTTTTTTATTGAACATATTTAAAATAATTAACACGTGTTTATTAATGATTAAAAATTGTGAGGTTGTAATTTTTTTGGGGGATGTAACAACATAGGTTTTTTAGTGAAATTAATTTTCAAATTATTATCCATTAACATATACTTGTATCATTATTGATTTTTTTTTTTTTAAAAAGTTTCTAGGTTTTAATTAATGACATAAAAAAATTAACAAATATAGCAACATAATTTTTTTTCATTATTTCATCAAATAAAATAATAAATAAATGATATATATTAGTTTCATCAAATTTGGAATAAAAATCAGAAATTAATAAAAGAAAATATCACGAATAAGAGATAAAAATTTTATAGATCATAATATTCTATAATCATCATGTTTAAAATGATTATTGTGTAATTAATAAAATATTATCCATGGAATAAATATTTCCTCAAATATATCACATCATGAAATATTTTTTTTATTACTTCATAGTAGAATTTATGAATGAAAGGTAAATATAATAGATCAATACTTGAGTCTATAGTCGATAATAAATACATGTATATTTCTACTAACACATATTATTAACAACCACTATACCAATAATAAGCATGGTATATAGGAAAAATTGAATAATTCATGAAATGGTTTTGATTTATGAGAAATAAGATTTTAGGATTAAAATAAAGAAAATATATAAAAAGGTATAAGGGTTTTTTTAATTTTACATGAATACTAAGCATGTAATAATCAGAAATGATTGTTATGTGACCATTATATGAAATCATTTTTTACATGTTATGAATATTTATAAAATATTTTAAATGATAGGTTTCTATATATAAATACATAATTAGTAACAATAATGTAACAATGAAATTTTATGAAATCACAACAAGTTTATTCATTATTAGAAAATATATTCCCCTAAAATATAGATTTTATCATAAATTATGAGCTTGATTTATCATATTTATATACTTATTTTCATATAATTAGTATGATATACATTTTAAAAGTGATGTTTTCATTCTAAAACTAATGTAGTCATGAAAATATAATTATTATAATAGTAATGTAATGTATTTATTATAATAGAAATATAAAAAATATTAAGTAACCATTAAAAATGATGAATTTTATTGGTAAATTCATTTTTTATATCTTTAAAGTTATAACTTATTTTTTATTCTATTATGATGTGATAAAACAATTCAATTGTAAAGAATTTTTTTTTACAAAAAACTATATTTTATAAAGAATTCATAATTTTTATTTAATTATTAAAATTATCATTATTAGATAGGAATTTTTGTAAAGTGGATATTAGATTATAAATTAACAAATAAAAATTATATAATATTTTATTTCTATATTTTTTAGAGATATTAGACTTTTGAGCTAATTATAAATAAATAAATATATAGTACACCGTATGACTATATTATAAGGTAAAAATGACATAATCACATTATATTTTCATTATTATGATATAATATACATATAATATGTTAAATTAATTATATTAAAATATTTCTCACATCCTATTAAACATAAACAAACTTTTCAAAACATAAAACAAATTTATTCCATTAATAAACTAGTTTTGATTATTTCATGTGCATTATTGATTATATAAAACTAATATCTATATTGAATGTTTTAGGATTAAATAAAATATATTCTTAATTAAAAACTAATTTGTGTTAGTAAAAAAATATATTTTGGTAACAATTTGTGAATTTTAAATTAGAATATTCGGTCACCAAAATCTCATGGTTCCAATCAATAATTATTAACATATTCTTCAAGTTTCAGTATAAATGGAGTCATTTTCATCTATGTATCTTCACTCATAATCTAGATAAAATAATTCTCTTATAATTTTCTCTCTAAAAAATCGCTTCATGAGAATCTAACACACCAAGGGTTCTCTATCACTCAAAATTAGTCATAGTTTGAATGTTTTCCCCATTAAAATCCTATTAGTTTTGAAAAGATATTACTAATATTTCAAAGAAATGCCTTTTTTAGTGAAAACCCTTCCCACTTGGAAAAGATGATCAAATATGAAATTTATTAATTAACTGAATAATCCCCATTCCTAATCTCAAATATTATTTTAAATTTCTTATTTTCATCCATGGATTATTTAGATACAAACTAATAATTATCCATAGTTAGGATAAAAATAAATAATTAAATAGAACTTGTATAGGTTCAATGGATGAGCTAGTTCAAGCATTAAATATCGTCTCAAAATTATTACAACCATCTAATTCATAGATATTAAACTCAATAATTTCCATGATGGATTAAAAGTGTTATTTTCCATATTATTTAACATAAAAATTTAAAATTTCAAACTAAATTTGTAAAATTAACATTTAATTAAAAGTTAAATGTGTTAAAATATATTTCAACAAGAAAAATAATTTTGACCAAGTAATATCAAAATGGGTAAACAAAATAAAATCATTAAGAAAAAGGATTGAAAATCAATTAGACTTATGTTAACTCAATCGTGATAAAAATGTAAATTATTCCATGAAATACATGTCTTTTTAATTAATTTTAAATTCATTTAATGTTTTTTTGTTTTATCACCACACATATCTAAAAAATTATTATCAATTAAAAGTTAAAAACAATATTTTTTTAGCTCAATTAGTATGAAAAAGAACATATTAAACACATAATAGATAATTCTAAACTGAAACACAATGATTCATGTCATTGCTTCACAAGAATTTTCAAAAACACACAAAAATCTATATTTATGTCCCCAAATTCTAGTATGAAAAATTTTAAATACCACAGTGAACATCAATATATAAGAAATCTGAGAAATTAATTTTTTTTAGTTTTTACACAAAAAAATCATCATTCTAAAAAAAAAATATTTTAGCATATAATTTAATATTTCAGTAAAAAATAGGAGTATCATGTTGTTTAATATAAATTAATCCTTCTCCCACACTTATTTTATGCATATAATATAAATTTAAACATTTATAATATTTTAGGATGGGAAGATATGTCAATAGAAATAGATTCATGAAGTGTATTGGATATTGAGATTATATTAAAAGTGGTGGTCAAAAAACTTAATTATTTTATTAAAACAAATAGAAAACATTATTAATATTCAAAATTTGGAAAAAAACACATAACTATGGTTTATTCTCCAAAAAACACAATAAGTAACTTTTATATACATTGATTTCATATTATTTCTTGTAAATAGATATAAGAAAAAAAAATCCCAACACTACAAGTGGTTAGACGTTACCCTAAAACTTATTCTATACAATGTCTATATTAGAAAAGAGTTGATACTTGGGAATCAAGTTTCAGAAATTGAATAGATAAAACTAAAAATCCTTAAGTGAGGACACAACTTGGGGGTTTCCATGATCATGATCTTATTTCAGGTTGATCTACACCCATCAATACTCATAGATTACCTCTCTAAATAGATTCAATCAGTTCTAATTAACTATTAATGGTGTATACTTATTTGGATAAAAAATATGGAAAACAAAAAAATGGAATACATGAGTTGTAATAAAACAACCATCCCATTTAGAATAAAACTTACTTAAAAAGGTTTTGAGTGTAGAATTATAAGACAACACTTTATATCCCTCCTTAAACTCTTTATTAAATATTAAATCCTCATGGAAAACTTTACCTTTTCATTCCACACTATTTTATTCTCATATGAATTGTTACTATTCTACTATAAGTCCGAAAAATATGACTTCCTCCCTTCTCCAGCCTCAAATATATGAAAATTACATGTTCTAAAAGCCTAGAATTCCCTATGTTCTAACTCCATGGGAATGGGAAAATATCTCCCAAACAATATCATATAGGGTAAAATTACTATTAGAGTTTTGTAGGCTATCTTATATTCCCAAATTGATTCATTAAGCCTTAACTATAATCCTTTATATTTATGTTAACTATTATTTCAAGAATGTGTTTGATCTCTATATTTAAAGCTTCTTATATTCCATTAGTTTGAGTATTGTAAGATTTTAACCCATCATAGATGAATATATACCTCTTCATTAATTCCCATAATTTTATATTATAGAAATGGGTACCTCCATCAATGATAATGAACATTGGAAACCAAAATATACTAAAAACCTATATTTTGATGAATTGGGAAACCAATTTTGCATCATCCATAAAAGTTTGAATAACCACTATCAAGACACTAAAATCCCAAAACCAGTAGAATATATATATTTAAAAATTAATTGTTAAATAATAGAGACCCATGATTTTCTTACATGGATATTGCATCTTTTTAGATAAATATTCAATGCATTAAAAAATTACATGACTCAGGGCAATAATAGTTTAGTGCCTTTTGAAACTTGAAAAATAATCGTATAATTTGGTGAATGATTAGCCACTAAATGAGGATAATATTCATTATTAATATATATAATATTCATGTGATTTATTATTCATAAAAACAATTTTAGTGCATTTTACACTTTGAACATCATTTCACATTATGATTGTAATTCTTTCTTAAAATGCTCTATTATGTGGTACATTTTTGAACATCATTTACAGTACCCAATGATTCATCTGATTTTAAGAAATATAATTATACATATTTTTAATTTGATATTTTTGTAAATTTATCTACACTTCAATATGAACATGTTTGATTCAGGGATCAATGGATAATTCATGGAAGAAGATGGGGAGATTTTGTGATGAAAGGAAACCATTCTGGAGAAGTCAGATTGGACACCAACCCACTGATGAGAATGTGGGGCCCAACATACATGCCCAATGAATCCTAAATTTCTTAGTATGATATAAGACATGTATTGGAAGAAATAACTTTTCAGGGTACAATGCTAATTCGGCCTACATTGTGGTCATTTAGGCGGCCCAAGTTAGAAATAAAATTCTGGGCCAGATTCTACGGCCAAGAAAAAAATCCTACCAATATGATCATATCTCAGAATCCACAACTCCAAATGAGAGCAAATTTTATAGGAAGTTATAATACATCTGCGGATACATTGTATTCTTCATGGACCACTCTGATTCGGTCATCTAGAAGGTCTTACAAGCGCGTCTGTTCGGTGGATGAAAGCTGGATTCCACCTCGGGTCAAGTGCGGAAAAGTCCAAGTTCCACAAACTTTCCACCACCCTAGGCCTACCATAACCAAGTGGGATGATTTTTATTGTTGGAGGCTAGACCCAAGGATTAAAAAATTCCTATTTATGGCAGTGGTGGTGTAGGAGTTTATCTTCTTTGGTTCTTTTTTCAATTGTAATGTTATGCTGCGATTTTGTTGTCTCAAGTTTGTCTTTCACAGGTAAGTTGTTCAATTCACTTTAGTTTCTTAATAAAAGATCTTATTTTCTCTTATTCTGTTGTTCTTTATATCACTTTGATACCATTGGTTCAAGGTGTGAATTTTTTCACACCAAACCTTGTGAAATTATTCACACAACGGTGGAGTGATCATTTTCTTTTTATCATTTTCTTTACTTCTTCAATTCCTCCCTCATGAGTCTACTTCCCGCTTCCATTGAAACCATAGCATCAATGGAGGGATAAAACACTTATGGGTTGATCCAAGGGAGTAGAAAGGGTTTGGATTGGATGTTATTTATAACCCCATTAATGTCTAATCACTTCTTTAATTGAGATTTTTATTTAATAATTTTTAAACTCCATCATCCTTGTTGAATTTAAGGCCACACACTTCAAGTGCTAATACGAACCTTTACCTTGAAGTGCTCAAAAATTTGATCCTTCATGTTTATAGGTGATTAGTATTAAAGGGTGTAGGTATTAAACCAGTAAGTGATGATGTTGTTTTATATTTTTAAATGAACCCATCTCAAATATAATAAATTGAAATCATTGAAAAGGAAATACATCCAATCCACCCCAAGTGATAACCTAGGATCAACTCACTCTTTTAAATTGAATTCACTTAAGTCTCTTTCAGTTAATTTAAAAACATATTAAATCAACCCAATTTGGATACTTCATAGCAAAAAATTTTCTATAGAATGTACGTGTCTATAGGTTTCTTCTTAGGTCTATGAGGATTCGATAACCCAAGCTAAACTATAAGGACCGTTCTACCTTCATCTCTTGGGTAAATTTGAGCGTGAATCAAATTTTGGCACCATTTCTGGGGAACTAAGTAAGTCAGATAATCTCCCATTCTATTATCCCCCATTTCTTCTTTTCTCATCAAAATTATCTTATCTTGTCCCTTTCTCATTTTTTTTTCTTTTGGCGCATGTCTGCCTACTCCCGCGATCAATCAAACCGTCTAGTTAGGGTGGATAGTCCTGGGGTTGGAGAGTCAAGTACACCAAGGGAACTCATTCCATTAGATACTAATCTTCCTAAAACCCCTGAGTCAAAAATTGAGCCCATTTTAATGGAAGGTCTTCAAAGAAACCAAATCATAAAACCGGATGGGATCCAAAATGGAAACACAAATGAGACAGCCCCAAACTTGGAGAATGCAATCGATCAAACCATTAATGACTAACTCACTCCTTCCTAGACCAATTCCCCTTCATGCATTAGACACAATTTCCTAGGAGATTCCAATTACATATTTTAACCCCATGTCCTAAACCATCTTCCCACATTCCATGGAATGGAGTCTGAGTTGCCCTACCTTCACATTAAGGAGTTCAATGACATTGTAGAAACCATGTGTCCCCCACATCAACTGGAATCAGCTAAGATGAGGATATTTACTTTTTCTTTAAAGGATCGTGCTAAAAAGAGGCTAAAAAATTTGAGACCATCATCCATCAACTATTGGGACCAACTACAAAGAGAATTCTACAAAAAATACTCTCCCCACCACAAAACAATTGCACTTAAAAAGAGCATCCAAAACTTTTTTTAAAAAGAGGGAGAGTCATTCTATGAAACATGGGAGAGGTTCAATGACACACTAAACATGGTTCCACACCATGGTTTTTCTATTACTGAACAAGTGAGAATTTTCTATGAAGGGTTGGGTCTGGGGAACAAACAATTCATTGACATAATGTGTAATGGAACCTTTAAAAACAAATCCCCAAATGATGCTTACAAGTATCTAGAAAACCTTTTTGAACGAAACCAAACATGGGGAAATTCACCTTATTCTGAAAATCCAAAAAGAACTACTGGAATTCATACACTTAGATAAGAGGAAAGCCTTAGGGCTAAACTTGCTGAACTCTCTAGGAAGGTTGAGGAGATAGACCTTAGGAAAGTCCATGAAATCCAAACTGTTGACCCTGTTTGCACAATTTGTGACAAACATGACCATAAGACAGACAACTGCCCAACCATTCCATCCATCAAAGATGTTCTTTTAGGAGAACCCCCAGACGAATTAAATTCATTGAACTTTCAAAATCCTCAATACCAAAACAAATTCAACCCAAGGTATAATGACCACCCAGGCTTCCGCTGGAAAGATAACCAGCAACCTAGCCAACCACAGGGACAAAATCCTTATCACCAACAGAACTACCAAACCCATAACCAGTTCCAAACCCAACCTATCCAATACCAACAGCCACCGGTCCATTTTCAATAAACCATCCCACCTCCAAAATATCCCCCTGGGATAAACCAATCATCTCAAGCACCAACCCAAACTATTTCACAAAGCCTACTAGAACAACTGTGCAAACAAATGGAGAGGATGAACTCATAATTCTCTTACCTAAAACAAGAACTTCAAACCATCAAAACTGGAAAGACACACATGCCTACTCAGGCGGTACCATCCTCAACCTCAAGGGGAGAGTCAAGCTGTACTCAAACAACTCATGAACAACTAAAGGATGTGACTATTTTAAGGAGTGGGAAATCAATTGAGAAACCTGAAAAACTAATTTAGAACCCACCTGAATATTAAAAATTGGATGAAAATTCAAATGATCCACAAGATCAAACTGAGGAAACTGATAACAATGTCAAAGAAACAACTCTTCAACAAAAAACCCCATAACCTGCACCATTTCCTCAATGCATGAGGGGGAAAACCAAGCCTAAATTGAGTGAAACATTGAGGGAAATCTTCTCACAAGTCAAGTTGAACATTCCCCTTCTCGATGCCATCCAAACCATACCTGTCTACTCAAATTACCTTAAGGACTTGTGCACTTTTAAAAGAAAATTTTCACATAAAAACAAAGTACTTTTGGCTGCTAATGTGAGTAACACCATTCAAGGGACCATACCTCCAAAGTTGAAAGACCCGGGTTGCCCTTACATCAATGTTGAACTAGGAGAGAGAAAATTTGTCAAGGCCTTGTGTGACCTAGGTTCTAGTGTCAATATCATTCCCTATGCTGTGTACTGCTAGTTAGGCCTAGAAGAACTCCAACCCACATCTTTCACACTTCAACTTTTTGATCGTAGCATTAGGGTTCCAAAGGGTATTTTAAAAGACGTTCTGGTAAAGGTTGAAAACTTCATCTACCCTGCTGACTTCATTATCCTTGACAACCATCCAAACTTAGGAAATAAGGAACAAACCCAATTATCCTGGGTCATCCCTTCCTTGCAACAATCTACTCTGTTATCCAAGTCCGAAATGGGAACATGACCATCACCTTTGGAAACACAAGTCTAGACTTGAACATCTATAATGCAAGATCAAAAATAGGGAATGAAAAGGACATTCATGAAGTAAACATGATAAGAAGCATTAATAATGAATCCATAGAACATCAAGGAATATTTGATGAATGTTTAAGTCAGGATGAGATTGATTTCCTTTGTTCATATGAAGGAATTTTATCTCCTTGGCTTGAATCATTTTCAAATTGCTCTTATGATTAAGTCTTAGGTCCAACAATCAGTGAAACCTTTCAAGAAACCACTTCCATGGAGACCGCTCCAACATCATTCCCTAAATCTGATCAAGATAATATAGTAGCTGAAACTTCTACATGTGGGGAATCAATCCTATCTAAAACTTTAGGAAATAAAATTGATCTTGATCCAATGTCCCAATATTCTGTTGAAATTGTGAACTGACCTGAGCTTGAATTGAAGGAACTTCCCGCTGCACTCAAGTATGCTTTCCTACGGGACAATCAAACACATCCTATTGTCATTTCTTCTTCTCTTGAATCCAATCATGAGAGGATTCTTCTAGATGTCCTTAGGAAACATAAGAAAACCATTGGTTGGACCCTGTCTGATATTCCTAGGATTAGCCCACTTATTGGGACTCATAGGATTGTTTTGGAATCTGATTCAAAGCCATGTCGTCAACCTCAACAGCGACTCAATCCTAATATCATGGAGGTAATAAGGAAAGAACTTATGAAATTGTTAAAAGATGGTATCATATATCCCATAGCTAAGAGTGAATGGGTGAGCCCAATCTAAGTGGTTCCAAAAAATACTAGAATCACAGTGATTACCAATGAGGATGGAGAGATTCTTCCAATAAGGGTGATTAGTGGATGGAGGGTTTGCATTAACTATAGGAAGCTAAACTTATTCACCAAGAAGGACCATTTCTCCTCACCATTCATTAACCAAGTCCTTGAGAGAGTGGAATGTCATGCCTTCTATTGTTTCTTAGATGGGTACTCGGGGTATAATCAAATTGAGGTCTCCCTAGAGGATCAAGGGAAGACTGCATTCACATGTCCATTCGACACCTTTTCCTTCAAACGCATGCCCTTTGGTTTATGCAATGCTCCTGGAACCTTCCAACGGTGCATGATGGGAATCTTCTCAGACATGGTAGGGGATTTTCTAGAGGTATTCATGGAAGAATTATCTATGTTTGGAGATACATTTGAGGGATTTATGCATAATGTGGAGAGAGTCCTGTCAAGATGTGAATAAAAACATCTGGTCCTAAATTGGGAAAAATGCAATTTCATGGTTAAAGAGGGACTAGTTATAGGCCATATAGTCTCAGGTAGGGGGGATTGAAGTTGATAAAGCCAAGTTTGACATCATTCATCACATTCCATCACCCAAAAATGTTAATGAAGTGAGGTATTTCTTAGGACATGCTATTTTCTATAGAAGATTCATCAAGGAATTTAGTTCAATCTCCCATCCCCTTTGTGATCTCCTAGAAAAGGATGCTCCATTTGTTTGGATAGAAAGATGTGAGGGTTCATTCTCAACCCTCAAATCCTCTCTCACCTCTCCTCCCATTATGAAATCTCCAAATTGGAACCTCCCTTTTGAACTTATGTGTGATCCTAGTGACTTTGCTGTAGGATTTGTGTTAGGACAACATTGTGATAAAACTCTTTATTTCATTGATTATGCAAGAAAATCCTTAAATGATGCCCAAATCAACTACACCACTACTGAAAAGGAGTTACTTGCTATTGTGTTTTCCTTCGAGAATTTTAGGTCCTACCTCTTAGGATCCCCCATTACTGTGTTCACTGACCATTCTGTACTAAAATACCTCTACCAAAAACAAGATGACAAGGCTAGACTGATTAGGTGGGTCCTTATCTTACAAGAATTTGACCTCAAAATCAAGGATAAAAAGGGTGTTGAAAATTTTGTAGCTGATCACCTCTCTAGGATGGAATTTAAAGACAACTAAAATCACCTTTCTGTGTCTGATTAATTTCCTAATTAACACCTATACCCTATGAGTGACTTTCCTTGTTATGTCGTCATAGCCAATTTCTTAGTTATAGGATTCATTCCAAAATTATTAGGGACTCAAGCTCGAAGGAAATTTCTTTATGATGTTAGACTCTATGTGTTTGATGATCCATACCTCTATACGTTCTGCCCTGACCAAGTCATTAGGAGGTGTGTCCCAGAATCTGAACAAGATTCCATCCTTAAATTATGTCATAATGAAGCATGTGGAGGTCACTTTTCCTCTAAGAAAACATCTGCTAAGATTTTTCAATGTGGACTCTTCTGGCCCACCCTCTCAAGAAAATCCTACACATTTTTTCAAATCTATCCTAGGTGTCAACAAGTAGGGTCCATCACAAAAAGGAATCAAATGCCACTCAACCCCATCTTAGTGGTTGAAATCTTTGACTGTTGGGGAATTGATTTCATGGGACCCTTCCCAAACTCAATGGGACATCTTTACATTATCTTAGCTATCGATTATGTCTCCAAATGGGTTGAGGCCATTCCTACAAAATCCAATGATCATCAAACTATGATTAGATTTCTCAAGGAAAACATCTTCTCAAGATTTGGAATTCCTAGGGCTATCATTAGTGATCATGGAACTCATTTTTGCAATCATCCATTCTAATCACTCATGAAAAAATATGGAATTTCTCACAAAGTGTCCACTGCTTACCACCCATAGACCAATGGTCAAGCTGAGTGAGCCAATCGTGAAATCAAACAAATTCTTGAGAAAGCTGTCAATCCTTATAGGAAAGATTGATCTGAGAAACTCTTGGATTCTCTTTGGGTATATCGCACAACATTCAAAACCATCCTAGGAATGTCACCATATAGGTTGGTTTATGGAAAAGCATGTCATTTACCTGTTAAAATTGAGTATAAGGCCTTTTGTGTAATTAAGAAAATGAATTATGACCTCTCATTGGCCAGAACAAAAAGGAAATTAGATCTCGATGAACTGGAGGAACTAAGGATAGAGGCTTATAAAAATTCAAGGATCAATAAAGCTAGAGTTCAAGCCTACCAATCTATAAATACCAAGGTCGAAAATTTTGAATCAGGAAAACTTGTGCTCTTGTATAGTTAAAAACTTCATTTACACCCGGGAAAGTTAAGGTCTTGATGGTCAGGTTCTTTCATAGTGCATCATGTATACCCCCATGGGGTAGTAGAGATTCAAGATCCCACAAGTGGTTACATTTTCAAGGTCAATGGTCAAAGGTTAAAACCATTCATTGAATAATTCAATAAACATGAAATAGAGGTTGAGTTAACTGAGCCAACCTATGAAGAAGAAAAAAATTGATAGATTTAGGATCCATGTCGGGCTAGCGACATTAAACAAAGCGCTACATGGGAGGAAACCCATGGTTTTCAAGTTTACTATCATTTTGTTGTTTTAATAAAATTTACATTTTAAATAGGATTAATTAATCATTTTTATATTTTAAAAAAAATAGACTGTTGACCTGTTCTTCTATTATGAGTATGGATGGGTATAAAAGGGGACCACCATATTCATCCGTGTCACATGGTGTGATCCTTGAGTAATGCCTTACCCAGAAATTTAAAAAGAAGACAATGTATCATTAGTTTATTTTATTTTAATTTTTTTGTAGGTTAAAATAAAAATAAATAAAATAAATAAAATAATAATAATAATAATAAAAAGGAACACATCGTGGGTCGTGGGTGAAACCCCATCACAACCGGCGAAGCCGCGGGGATTCGAACCTGGGATTGAAGGGAGACAGGGGCACGCGCTTACCACTGACCTACTACTTTTTGTGCTTCCTTAAACTATAATTTATATATATATACTTATATTTTTATTTCTTTATTATATAAATATATATAAATATATTGTTTTGTTTTGTTTTGTATGTTTTGTTTTTTCTATTTCTACTAGGGAACTCTGCAAGTGACATGGATATCAAAGGATTAAAAGGGATCAGCAAGAATTTCAACTTCAACCACCAGGTGAATTCATTCCATGATCCTCATTTTCAATTTCCTATTTGAACTTTCATTCTCTACCTCTACCCCCTTCTAAATTTTCTTTTCTTTAAACACTGGGGACACTATTATTTTAAGTTGGGAGGGGGGGGGGGAGATAAAATAAAAAATGATTTTGTGTTAAAAAAAATGAATGATTTGAAAAAAAATGTGTAAATGGAAGGAAAAATTACTTTAACTTTGAACATGGTAATACACATTGCACACTTTGAAACTGAATACCAAATAATTTAGCATGCCCTGATTCTAATTTTAATCCTTGTATAATTTCAAGAGCATAGATTTTGGAAAGTGTGGCTATCCAATGTGATATTTCATCGTTTATATTTTCATCCAAATAAAAAAAAGATCACAATGCACATTATTTGGATAGTGGGGTATTGGTTTGAGTTCATGGGGTCCCCCAAATAAATAGAATAGGTTTGGTGATCATTTTAGTTTTAATATGAGTATTCAATAAAAAAAATAAAAATAAAAATAATAAATTTGTGCGTAGAGCAATGAAATGACCTAATGCGTGGCTTTCGGCACTTGGGGATCGTGACTCCATAGTTGTCTAGCCCAGAGTAAGTATTTTTATCTCTATTTTTGGTAATTTGAATTTGTTTTTGACTGAGTTAACTCGAGATGATGCCCGAGTATGTTGTATTTACTTGGTTCCCTAAGGTCTTTGAGCCTGTGAGTCATCGGCAAAGTCTCGCTACATGGGTTGACTCTTTTGAGTGCAATTTCAATTACCATGGAAAAATGGAAAAAAAAAAACAAAAAAAAAATACAATAATTTTTTTGAATACTCATATTAATATTGAAATGTGATTCCACCTAGCGCTTCCGTCATTTCCCCCTTGAATAAAGATGAACCTCCATGTCTATTGTGATGCACAACACATCCTCATACTTAATTGATATTGGATGAAATGTGGAAATGAATTTGAACAAAGGAATGAGCTTGGGAATGGGATATTCTTATGAAAATATCATGTATTAAAATATTTTTATGGGTTTCATGATTTTCTAGTATAGAAGTTTTTGGTGATCATTGTGTATTAATTTTTTTTTGGAAACGGGAATTCAAGTTTCATATTGTTGAGACATATTTTGCTCGGGACTAGAAAAACTCAAGTTGGGGGGAGTGATTAGCACTAAATGAGGCTAATATTCACTGTTAATATATATAATATTCATGTTATTTATTATTAATAAACACCATTTTAGTTCATTTTACACTTTGAACATCATTTCACATTATGATTGTAATTATTTCTTAAAATGCACTATTATGTGGTACATTTTTGAATATCATTTAAAGTACCCAATGATTCATCTGATTTTAAGGAATATAATTATAAATATTTTAGTTTTATATTTTTGGAAATTGATATAAACTTCAATATGAACTTGTTTGATTCAGGGATCAATGGATAATTCATGGAAGAAGATGAGGATATTTTGTGATGAAAGGAAACAATTCTGGAGAAGTCATATTGGACACCAGCCCACTGATGAGAATGTGGGTCCCAACATAAGGGCCCAATGAATCCCAAATTTTTTGTAATTATATAAGACATGTATAGGAAGAAATAACTCTTCAGGATCCAATGCTAATTCTGCTTCCATTGTGGTCATTTAGGTGATCCAAGTTAGAGATAAAATTCTGGTCCAGATTCTTCAGCCCAGAAAAACATCCTACCAATATGATCATATCTCGGAATCCAAAACTAAAAATGGGCCCTAATTTTATCGGTGGTTAGAAGACATCTGGGGATAAATTTTCTTTATCTATGGACAACTCTGATTCAGCCATCTCTAATGTCTTCCAAGCGCGTCTGTTCGGTGGATGAAAGCTGGCTTCCACCTCGGGTCAAGTGTGGAAAAGTCCAAGTTCCACAAACCTTCCACCACCCTAGGCCTACCATAATTAAGTGGGATGATTTGTACTGTTGGAGTCTCTACCCAAGGCTTCCAAAATTCCTATATAAGATAGTGGTGGTGGAGGAGTTTATCATCTTTGGTGCTTTGTTCAATTGTAAAGTTATGTTTCGACTTTTTTGTCTCAAGTTTGTCTTTCACATGTAAGTTGTTCAATTCACTTCAGTTTCTTAATAAAAGTTCTTATTTTTATCTTATTCTATTATTATTCATATCACTTTGATACCATTGGTTCAAGGTGTGAATTTATTCACACCAAACCTTTTGAAATTATTCACACAACGGTGGAGTGATCATTTTATTTTTATTGTTTTCTTTACTTCTTAAATTCCTCCCTCATGAGTCTACTTCCTGCTTCTATTGAAACCATAGCATCAATGGAGGGATAACCCACTTATGGGTTGATCCAAGGGAGTAGAAAGGGGCTGTATTGGATGTTATTTTTGACCCCATTAATTTCTAATCACTTCTTTAATTGAGATTTTTATTTGATGATTTTTAAACTCCATCATCCTTGTTGAATTTAAGGCCACACACTTCAAGTGCTAATACGAACCTTTACCTTGAAGTGATCAAAACATTGATCCTTCAAGTTTATAGGTGATTAGTATTAAAGGGTGTAGGTATTAAACTAGTAAGTGATGTTTTTGTTTTATCTTCTTAAATGAACCCATCTCAAATATAAGAAATTGAAATCATTGAAAAGGAAATACGTCCAATCCACCCCAAGTGATAACCTAGGATCAACTCACTCTTTTAAATTTAATTCAATTATGTCTCTTAGAGTTAATTTAAAACAATATTAAATCAATACAAGTTGGCCACTTCATAGCCAAAAACAGTCCATAGAATGTACATGTCTATAGGTTTCTTCTTAGGTCTCTGAGGATTCGATAACCCAAGCTAAACTACAAGAACCATTCTACCTTCATCTCTTGGGGTAAATTTGAGCGTGAATTAGTGAAATATCTTCAACATTTTCCACAAATATCTTCTCACATAGTACTACTCTTAGACATACCCTACCTAAACATTTCATCATAAAATGTGGATGGAAAAATAAGAAATAAAGAGCTTAGATTCTTAGTAAGAATTAAAATAAGATATATAAATCTATGATCATATGAAAGTATAAGATAAGCATAAGGGTACATGATAATGAAAAAAAATTAGGTTTTTCACACCCAACTTTTAATAGATCATAAACATGAGTCATGACATAACGATTTTTAGTTTATAAGACATGAATAATAAGGGAATAAAAGATAATGAGACATGAGAGAATTACACTAAAATAAAACATAGATTTTTGGCATACACATTAGATTATGACATTGTGAACATGTATAAATAGAAAAAAGTTCCCCCATTAAGTTAAGGAAATGAAATCAGGCCCTCACATAAACTTATCGACATAAAACCAGGCCCACACATAATGTTATGGACACGAAATACAAGTCCACTCATAAGATTGTGAACATGAAATGAAGTTCACGAACAATATATTGAACATGTAATCAGGTTAACTTATAACATTTTGAACTTGTAATCAAGTTCACAAATAACATAATAATAGTCATGGTTAACTTCCATGACCATCATAGTGGAAAAAATCCTTTACTGAACCAAGTTAACTCTCCATTCCATCAATGTATCACTGAACTGAGTTCACTTTCTGTTCTAGCCTTTCATTAAAAAATTGAGTTCAGTCTTTGTTCCAGTCCTATCTATCCCATGAGATATAAATATTTACCTTATGAATTGGAGGGAGATATAGGTCCCACCCATAACATAATGAAAACCATATTTATATACACCACAAGATTATAAACATTCATCAAATCATAACTCATGAAATGAAATGGGTATCATAAACATGTCATTATCTCTAAACCTATAGAAAATAGAAAGGTTTCATAATAATTTAATTAAAGAAAAACCCATAAAGAGAAGTAGGTGTTCATAAATGTTTTATCATGGTACAATCCTTAGAAGAGAAACATGTTTCAAAAACATACTTTCATAATTTTATTAACCATTTAGAGAAAGAATATGAATGTTATTCTTAGATAATATACCCAATAAAGAGTAGGTAAGACCAACTAATTTAATCTTAGATGGAAAATAATTTCGAATTATCAATTAAAACATTTCTTGAGGAAAATATCCCTTTCAATTAAGAAAACTCTTTTTTAAACATTAAACATTTTGAAAACGATTTTATTTGTAAATAAACTTTAAAAAATATAAATTATGCTTTTAATAAGTTATTATACATGGAGATGGATAATTACATCCATTCTATACATAATAAAACTAAAATTCATTTAACATTTTGATAAAATCCAAACATGCATTTTTTTGAAAATGACATGAATATTCCTTTAATTTTTTTTTGTAAAAATTAAAACATGGGTAAAAATTTATTTTAAAAAATCATTATAAGATATAAAATCATTATTTATTTTTTTAGAAAACATTATTTTGAAATAAAATAGATTTCTGGCCCAAGAGGGAGATAAATTCATATTTTCTTAAAAACTTTTGTTCATTATTTCAAATACCAGAGTGAAAGAATTGAAAAATTCCATGAATATATCATTAATAATTATAGAATGATAAAATTAATGATAATTAATGATATATATATATATATATATATTTTATCATAGGAAACATAATCATAAACAATCTCAATAAACGATAAGATAGTAACATGAAAACTTTACCACTTTGATAACATTGAATCACAAGACCCATAAAGGAATAACATAAAATGAAACTTAAAATATCATGAAAATGATTAAATTCATGATATTACATATCTAAGGGAATTTATATATACCTCTTAAAAGAATATAGGTTAATAACACAACATACGTCTCAAAAAAGGAAAATTGAGACAACAATCCCTTATTGCTTTGGTATCTTTCATACTCTAAATCCCATGAAAGATAGATACTAAAATGGATATGTAAATAAAAATAAAAATAAATATAAAAATAATAAATAAATTAAGTTTTTGTATATACATTACATCAAAAAAATACATGGTGAATATGGAAAGTGTCTTAAAGAAAAAAAAGTGAGATGGAAATCCCTTACTGCTTTGGTAACATTGAAACCGTAAACCCCATGAAAGAGAGATACTAAAATGGATATTTAAATACCCATAAATTTAAATATAATAATCACAAAATACATTCATGGGAATTATATACAACACATCAAAGAAATTCATGGTGAATAGTACATGTGTCTCATAGAAAATAAAAGTGAGACATAAATCCCATACTGCTTGAGTAAAATTTGAATCGTATTCCCCATGGAAGAATAACATCCAAATAAACATTAATTATAATTAAATGAGTTATATTCATGATATAATATTTCATAGTTAAGTATATACATCACACACAAAAGAAACAAGGGTGTAATATGGCATAAGTTTCTGAGAAATAAAAGTAAGACTGGAAATCACCTTACCTTAAGTTTTGAATTTTGTCATAATAATTAAAACCTCAGGTATAATAAATATTAATTTATTATATCTATAATATAATAATATTAATAAATATAATACCATATATTATTTTATTATGACTTTATATTACCTGTTTATTAAAAATTCCATGTTAATGTCATGTTTCGGGTAATAATCGCTTTATTTTTTGTACATATTTTGACTTGTTATTCTTGGAAATCTTACTTATATCTTGGTTTACTCATCTAAATAATGATAAAAGTGATATAAATAAAATATAATATTTATTTATAATAATATATAAAATATAGAAATAGGAAATGAAATACACCATTCATAGAGATGGTAGGGCGTACGTACGCATGAACGGTGTTTCAATTTTCACGTCGTGTTGTAGGAAAGAATAGTAAATAATATATATATATATATATATTATCATTATAATACCATTTTTATGTTATATATATCACATATTTATATTAAAAAACCCTTAATACATTCCATGTAAAGCGTAAATGAGTCACCTCATTTCATGTGGTGGTAGTCCGTCGTACACACGAACAACACTATTGTATTCCCACAAAATGAAAAGAATGAATATATGAGTTATATAATAATTAAAAACACATAAATAAATCATAAATATCATAAATATCATTGTAAAATACTAATATTTTAAAATTAAACACTATGTTTGATAGCGTATAAGATACACTACATCAATACTAAACGAACAATGATATATTATTATTTAAATATGAATTTTATAACCTAGCTGTTAATTTAGCAGGTATGAGTAAGAATAAATTATTTAAGAAATAATTATTTAATTCATAATAAATATAAATTAATTGATAAATTATTAGAAAATAATAACATAATGTTTTGTAAAGTCATTTTAATCTTTAGAAATATATTTTCTACAAAACCAATTTTTATTGTTTTTTATGAATGAATATTATAATTAATTTATCAAAGATCGAAAAAAATGAATTTTATAAAATTATATTCATTTTTTAAATTATTACAAAAATATTAGTCTATGGTGAAATTTTGAAAATTTTCTTAAAAAGTTAATTTTTTGGTGAATAGTTAAAAATACAGTTTTTTATAAAATACGACATCTTTTTCAATATCATCAAGGCATAATTATGACATGAAAATTTATTAAACTTATATAAAGAAATATTTATTATATTAAAATGTAAATATCAAACAAAAATAATTCATAACATGTAATTTATAATTTATTAAATGAAAAATATGAAAATCATTTTTAGTGTAGTTGTAACGCCTGTGTAGTGTTGGAAAAGTACAATTTGGTTCTTTATAGATAATAATTGAGAGGTAAAAAGTATTTTAATGAATTTTTTATTAAATATAATGCATAAATTATGTTTTTTAGTGATAATTTATAATTTTTTACCTATATAAAATCAATTTATCAAAATTATTATGCAATGCTTGTACAATGATTAAAAAGACAAATTTAAAAATTATATAAATTTCCTTGACATCAATATGAGTAAATATACATAATGAAAGAATATAAATTATTATATTGGGAAAATTAATTTATTTTTTAATAGTATTTTTTTAAATTTTTATATATGAGATAATTACCTTTAATGCTTATGTAACACTGGCATAGTGCTTGTGAAAGCAGAAGAAAAATCAATAAAATGATTTTAATTAAAAATATAAGAACCCTTAAATGTCATAAAAATTTGAATAAATATGATTTGATTACTAAGTTTTGTCCATAATCATCCTTGGATCAAATTTAAGATCTTTTGGACCCACTTAGTTAACGATGGGTCCCTTATAGTATTTTATTTAAAAGAAAGTCAAACAGTTCACACTAGGGTTTTTAATTTGTATAACTTTTTTAATATATGGTTTTCAGAAGATATATCTGACCATAAATAGATATTTTAAAACTGAAATATTTATCTTCATCATAGTAAGTTTTTTTTATTTTTTAGGAAAATAATAAGTATCTTAAATGCTTACACAATGATGATGCGATAACAATTAAATTAATGAACAAATAAAATAAATGATATTAAAAATATTAAAATAAATATAATTTGAGATAATTAAGATTATACATGAATTATATAGAGTAATATGACATGTATAGGATATAATAAAATAATATTTTCTAATTTAAATCATTTTTTAATGTTTTTAATGTCATAGTAATGAATAGTATAAAATTTGACAATAATGTTATTTCATGAATATCATATTTAATTAAATTATTTAAAAATCATAAAAATTTATATGAGTCCAAATGGGATAATATATGGTTGAAAATTTCATTCCCTATACATTTAGAGTCCATTTTTAATCTTTTGGATATAGTATAGTTTTATTATAATTTAATATTATGAGAGATTCCTAAAGTGACCCTCAACTCAATTATAAAAGGGATCCCCTGAGTTCATTTTTTTACCACCTTGAGCCTTCTATATTGAACATCATATAAAATATTATCTTCTAATCATACCTATAAACAATTTAGAGGTATTACTTTAAGTAGAATACCATTATTTTGGGTCATAATGTGTTAAGCAAAGGGATTGTCCTAAGAAGATGAAGATAATAGAACGTATGCGACGAGTTAGATTCAAGGTAATGTGATTATTTTGAAAGTATTATTTTTAAAAAATAATTATATTTTTAAGGGAAATAATTTATTTTCTTTTGTTATAGTAGATAAGTCCATCCTATATAATTGTTAATGATGTTTCATTCACTTTTATAAAGTCATCTATTTTAATTTCAATGAATTTATATTTATGTCTTCTTAAATGTAATTATTTCTTCTAGAAAGGCAGATTTTTACCATTTATATTTAGTTTTAAGAGATTGAAATTTATTTAATGGGTTATGAATGAGAAAGGAAGGTTTTCTAAAATGTTTTCTTCAAGTTCAACACTAGGGTATCGAATTAGATGATAAGGTTTGGGGAGTGAAACCATGACCTCAATGGGACATTTTCCTACATGTGATACTACTATTGGAGACATTGTTTTCATAATATTTTCCTAGTATCAGCACAATCCATAAAAGAGTTATTATTTTCAAAATATTTTTAAGGAAAAATCCCCGTGTTTTTCAAAGATGATTTTAAAACAGGTCTTCAAAACTATAAGTATTTTGAAGGTTTTGAATGGTATTTTCTTATTAATTTTTATGAAAACCAAATTTTATAAATTACATAAATTTTTTTTATCTGATATTAAATGTTTTTTCTAAAGGGGTTTCAATGTATTTTAAAATGATTTCAAACATGTTTTTTAAAACCCCTTATTAGAAAATTTTATGCTCATCCCATGTTTTAAAATATTTTTCACAGCTTTAGTGTAAGTACCAATGGTTCTTATTTAATATAATGAGGTAGAACACATGAATACTAAAACTCTGATAATTTTTATGGTTTTGTCTAATTCGCCAAAACCTAGACCGGAAAAAATCCTGGAATGTATAATGTACTATGTATTGTTTTGTTTCTTATTAATAAAAAATTACAGAATATTTTTTAGTACCAAATCTAGAAGTATAGGTTTGGGTTGTCATAGTTGGTATTAGAGAAATTGTTTAGATTTTTTTTGAGTTTATTTATTTTCTTTTGAGGAAAAATCTAAGTGATATAATTTTCTTTTGAACTTCTAGGAAGACAAATACCCTCAAGAATTTAAAAGTTCAACCATTCTTGTTTTTTCTAATTCTAAAGATGAAAATTTAAAAATTTTATAAGTAATAATAATGAATTGTGAGGGAAAAAATCACTTGTGGGGGGATTTAACATCTTGATATTTTAAGAGGAAAAACCATGTTCAATAACATATAAGATATGACACATCAAGATTAAACGAACAATAATATATTATTATTTAAAGGTAGTTGTTATAACCTAGACGTTAAATTAGAAGGTATGAATAAGAATATCTTATTTACAAAATAAATATACAATTACCAATCAATATAAATTTGCTATTAAATTATTAGATAATAATAGTATGATTTTTAGTAAAGTTATTTTAATATCCAGAAATAGGTTTTCTTCAAAAATGATTTTACTATTATTTATGACTAAATATTATAATTAATTTCTATAATTTCGATAAAATGAAATTATTTTTTGATATAAGTATATAAAAATTAGTCTATGGTGAAATTTGGAGAATTTTCTGAAAAAGTTAATTTTTTGATGAACAATAAAAAATATAGTTTTTTA
Source organism: Viscum album (assembly GCA_963277665.1). Classification (NCBI taxonomy): domain Eukaryota; kingdom Viridiplantae; phylum Streptophyta; class Magnoliopsida; order Santalales; family Viscaceae; genus Viscum; species Viscum album. Next base: position 1,583,449,624 of record OY728147.1, read on the forward strand.
AAATATGATATCTTTTGTGATATCATCAAGAAATAATTATGATATGAAAATTTATTAAACATATATAATGACTCATTTATGATATTAAAATATAAATATCAAACAAAAGTAATTTATAACATGTAAATTATAATTTATGTCATGATAAATATGAAAAACATTTTTTATGTTGACGCACCTCCTGTGCAACACTAGAATAGTCAAAATTGGTTCCTTATAGAAAATAATTGTGTGGTAAAAATTCTTTGAATAAATTTTTTATTAAATATAATTTATAAATTATGATTTTTAAAAATAGTTTAAAATGTTGGACTTATATAACATTATCCTTATCTAAATGATTGTGCAATTCTTTCGTAAGGATAGAAAAGTCAAATTTAAAAATTAAATAATTTATCTTGAGATGAATTTGAATAAATATATATAATGAATGAATATAAAGGATTATATTTAGAGTTATTAATTTATTTTAAATTTTTATATGTTAAATAATTACCTTTAATACATATGTAACACTAACACAGTGCTTGTGCAAGAAGAAGAAAAATCAATAAAATGATTTTAATTAATATTATAAAAACAATTAAATAACACAAAAATTAGAATAAATCTTACTGTATGTGTAATTTTAGACCATAATCATCATTGGTTTAAAATTAATACCTTTTGGATCCACTTAGTTGACATTAGGTCCCATATAGTATTTTATTTTAAAGAAAGTCAAACTTTTCCCACTATGGTTTTTAATTAGTATAAAATTTTCAATATATGGTTTTCTAAAATCTATTTCAGACCATAAATAGTAAATTTAAATATAAAATATTTATATTTATCATGTTAATTTATTTTTTATTTTTATGAATGAAATAAATACATTAAATTCTAACACAATTATGATGGAATAATTATTAAATTAATGGAAAAATCAAATAAATGATATTGAACATATAAAATAAACATAATTTTAAATAATTAATACCATTAAAGAATTATATATATTTATATTACATTTATAGGATATTATAAAATTATTTTTTCGAATTTGACTCTTTTTTATGATGTTTTAATGTCATAATAATGAATGGTATCAAATTTGATAGTAACGACATTTCATAAATATAATATTTTGTTAAATTTTTTAAAAATCATAAAAAAAATTAAATAAGGCCCAAAGGGATATGTTATGGTTTAAAATTTCATTACCTGTAAATTTATAGTATATTTTGAATCTTTTTGATCTAGAATAGTTTTATTATAATTTAATATTTGTTAAAATTCCTAAAGTTCCCCTCACCTCAATTATAAAAGAGCACCCATTCCTTCACTTAATTTCACCACCTTGAGCCTAATATCTCAAGAATAATCCTCAAAATTCTATTCACCTCATCCCTATACATATTATATAGGTCCTAGTTTAGGAATGATAATATTCTTTTTGGTATTAAGGTGTTAAGCAAAGGGATTGTCCGAATAAAATGAAAATAATGAATCTTATGTGAGAAGTTAAACTCAAGGTAAGAGGATTGTTTTGAAAGTATTATTTTTAAGAAGTAATTTTATTTTTTAAGGAAAATATTTTATTTTTATTCATGATAGTATATAATTATATCATTTATAACTATTAATGACATTTCATGCACTTTTATACAATCACCTGTTTCAATTTCAAAGCAGTTATGTTTATATCTTCTTAAATGTAAGTATTTCTTTTACAAAGGTGGATTTATCCAAAATATATTGAGTTTTAAGAAAATTTATATTTATTAAATATGATTTTATACTATGAAAATAATTTATGTAAGATTTTTAAATGGTTTTAATGGGTTATAAATGAGAAAGGAAGGTCTTCTAAAATGGTTTCTTAAAATTTAGCACTAGGGAAATCGAATGAGATGATAAGGTTTGGGGAGTGAAACCATGAAATCAAGGGGAAGATATCCGATATGTGATTATGATAGTAGATACATTGTTTTAATAAGATCTTAAAAATATCAGTTTAATAAATAGAAGAGTTATTATTTTCAAAATATTTTTAAGGAGGAAACCCAGTGTTTTTCAAAGATGATTTTAAAATGGGTTTTTAAAACTATAAGTATTTAAAAGGTTTTAAACATTATTTTATTTTTAAATTTTATTAAAACCCATGTTTATAAATTATATAAAATGTTTTTTATTTTATATATATTTTTTCAAAAGGAATTTCCAAGTAATTAAAAAGGATTTTGTCCCTGTTTTTTTAAAACCTATTACTAATAAATTCTATGCGTAAACCATGATTTAAAATATTTTTCGCAGGTTTAGTATAAATTAAAATGGTGATTTTTTTATAATGAGGTATATAACATGAATACAATTAGTTAATGTTTTTAAAACTCTAATAATTTTCATGGGTTTGTCTAATTTTCTAAAACCTAGACTGAAAAAGATCCCAAAATTTATAATGTACTATGTATTATTCATTTTATTTTTAAGGAAAAAATTACACATAATGTTTTTAGTACTTAATATAGAAGTTTGGGTTTGGTATTTTCTAATCATATATATAAATCATTTACATCATTATTCCCAACCTCAAGTGGTTGTAATGGAAAAATGAATGACATCGGTTCGTGAGGCGGTAGTCCGCCTTACACACACACACGATGGTTTAGTATCCCATTTGATAGAAGTGTGTGTGATTATAGGGATTATAATTATAATTAAACATATAATTATATTTAAGATAATTAAGTTATTATATAATCATGATATAAAAATAATTTAACGATTTTGAGGAATAAATAAAACAAAAATGTTCATTGATGACCATTACCTCTTCTTCGGGTACCTATTTTTGGTTTGCACCAAAGTACTTTATTGGTTGAATTTATGCCAAAAATAAGGAATATGGTTTTATAGGAGGGAATTTGGGAAGATATTTGGATAGTTATTTACCGATACAAATGATTTTAGGGGTGTGAATAGTGGGGCAGAGGGGTTGGCATTTTATATGGGAGGTGAATGACAAACTTGTAAATTTTTGAAAGAGAGAATTCCACTGATTTTTTTCATACGGAAAAAGTAAAAAAAATGAATCAGATTAGAAAATTAGAAATTATAATATATAAAAAAATGTATACAATAGTTTTTTGGAAGTGTTTTGGGTCATTTTTACATCTAATTTTCTAAGTTAAACCACTATGTAATCTTGCTTTTACTTTAATTAGAGTAATTAATTTTAACTCTTTATACTAATAATTTTGGTAAAAAATGAAGTTGGTTTTATTATAAATTAGAAATTATGATCATTAAATATATGATATCTATTTTTTATAAATTAAATTTATAAAATTAGTAGAAATTAATTTAAAATTAACCCTATATACATGGTGAGAAAGAGGGTTTTTAAAGCAAAAAAGATCAAATGTTTAAAAAGTTTTTCATATTCAATTTCAATATGAAATTGAATATAATGACCTAAATTGGATTAATAAATTTATTATTTTACTAATTATACTTTAAAACTAATTTAAAATATAATTTATCTTTATAAATAAATTAATTGAAAAGTTATTTTTCAATTAAAATTTAGTATTTTCCACAATTTACCAAAAAAATGAATATTTTCAAAAAATTCCCAAAAATTAATCTTAAGATAATTTTGAAATTATTCTTTAAAAAATGAAGTCGATTTTTTCAAATATAATTTATAAAATTTTCCGAATTGGTTTTAAAATAACTGCACTATTAAAAGGTGGTAAAACTACCTTTTAGAAAAATACATCTTTTTATGCATAAAAATTGGATTTATTCTTATATATTGCCTAAAAAATAAGATGAATTTTAAATATTTTATTGAATATATAATATAAATATTTCATTAAAATCATTCCTTAAAAGTTTTTTTGTTTGATTTAGTGAGATAAAACATGTTTTTGTATGGAAAAATAGTTTTTCAGAAAAGGAATTTCTTTAATTCATAATACTTATTACTTTAATTTTTAATTAACTGGTTACCAAATAATTAATTCTATAAACATGAATAAAATGTATTTTCATAATCTAGATAATCCTTTTCATACCCACCATTCCAATGGCTAGGTGATAATTATAATAATATTTTAATAATATGTCACATTTTCATTTAAACTCATTGTTGTGTGTAAAGAAAGCTAAGATAGGTGTTTCATGTGACACAATATAAACTTGGTATTATATGTAATGCAATACAAAATTAGCATTTCATGTGCCGCATGATAAAAATAGTGTTTCGTGTCACATAATATTATCTTGGTGTTGTGTATAAAAAAAGATTAACTTGGTGTAGTGTGTAATAAAATCCATCAAAGAATTTTAATTTATCCAAAAAAATTAATTCATAAAAACTCAAGGTGTTACATTATACCCACATTAAAATGAATTTCACCCTCAAAATTATTCTCCATCATAAATGGTTTAATACTTGAAAGTTCCTTATGTAGAAACCCACATCATAAAAATTAATAATAAAACATACTTTCAAAAAATAATGTTGAAAATATAACAGTTAACCAAAGTAACTCATAACTAGGTTTCCACATTGGAGAACATAGGTGGAAAGTGAAAACATGGACATAGTAGAGAAAAATAACACACAAATATAGATGGAGAGTGATAGAAAACATGACCAGGATAAATTTAATGATCACAAATCCATAAACCTAAGAGATGTCAAAAAGACCATTGATATCATAAAAAATGATGATAATAAGACAATATTTTATTTCAATACCCTTTTCCTAAGGTTGAGTAATTTTTATCAAAAAATATAATTACTTTATTTCATTCCATTTCATAAACAAAATCACACCCTGTGGTTGTTCCTCAATCAATTTATACTCCATCTCTTACTCCAAGAAATGAAGGTGATTTTTTTATACTTGAAGAACTAACAGATCATAAGATCTATATATAGAACAATAATTTTTTTCATCTATATTCAATTATCATAAAAAATTGTTGGAAAATATTATTCAATTTGAATAAACCTTTATATAGTGAAGTAATACATTAATATTTAAAACCTTATCCAAATTTCAGCTTTAACCATTTCATAAATGGTTAAACTTTAGAACCTTCCAAAGTTCTGAAATACAAATATTTATAAATAAATTCACTAAATCTCCATAATTAACTTATCATTAATCCCCATATACCATAAAGTGGATCTTTTTTATCACATACAAAACACATGAATACCTTCATCATCTATTCTCTTAAAACGTGGTAATAACCCAAATTAACACAAAATCTTATTGAGTGTAATGAAATCTAAAATTTTTATTCGATGTAACATAATAAAAACTCAGTTTCCTATGAACCACAAGATAAACTCCATGTTTCTCATAGAACAATATTATCTTGGTGTCGCGTATAAAGAAATCTTAACTTGGTGTAGCGTTTAAGGAAAGCAATGAAAGAATTTTAATTTATCTAAAATAATTAATTCATAAAAACATGGTGTGTTATAGAAATGATCCCATGAATTCTATCCACAAAACATAAAATAAATACCAAAAATAACTATAACATCTCAACTCGATTGACTATAAAACCAGTAGTCGGACCAGTCCCCATATGGCCTCAAGTGCACCTTCTTGTACCCTAGAGGCTTCCAAATAGAAGAGTGGGTCTAATTATTATATGATGGGGATACTATAATCCCTGAATAGAGTAGCCCAATAGTATAAGAGATATTAAAATAAATCAACAAAAAACAGAATCAATAAGAAATATAGACAAAGTAGGGGAAGATAATAAAAATAACTAAGTAAATAAATGTTACCAACGCTAGATATACGTACCATGAATTCATGTCCAAATGGTTCCAAAATAAATAGAGTAGTAAACAACATAGTTGGCATAAAAAAATAGTAAAATAAATGTATAAATAAAATGAAAAAATACCTGAGGAATATATCCATTAGAATCCAGAGTACTAGATCAGTCATATGCTCCTAGGATCCCATGTACACTGAAAAAACACAAGCATAATACAATAACCCAAAACATGTAAGAATGAGGACAATTCGGGTAGCCCAATGTAATGGAATCCTGAATAGGGTGTGATAAATACTCATTAAGCCACCACCAATGGCTTCAAAAGAATAATCTTGTTTGTGAATATAAAATATAGTACTGCGTAGGTATATAAATAAAGCAATAAAAAAATAAATGAATTTAATCAATTAGACTTGGTTTCTAAGGTACACATGGATGACCATACATAATTTGAACTTGGCAAAAATATCACTGAGTATAAAATATATATAGAGAGGGGGATTTATATATATATGCACTATAAACATAGTAACATTTATAGCCATATATATATATAAACATAATTTATATCATTATTAAAAACCTTAATATGCAGTAATGGGAAAACAAATGACATCGGTTCATGAAGTGGTAGTCCATTAAACACATGAATGATGTTTTCATAGATCATTTTATGGAAGTGTGTGTGATTTTAGGTAATAAAATTAACATGAAAAGATATAATTATATGTAATATACCGATTTTATTATATAATCTGGATATAAGGGTATCATAATTGTAAATAAGGGTCATCATGCCCAAAAAACATAATCAATATTGCATACTATGTCTAGTATAAATAAATAATTTAGGATGTCATGCTGAGTATCAAAATACATAATGAGGAGGTTTGTACCCAACCACTGGATCAATGTGGTGTGAAACACCATGCCCAACGACCCATGTGATGTGGCCGTCATGCCAATATTCTTAACCAAGGGGGTGTGACATGTCATGTCCAATGATCCTACTAGATCCCCCTTTAGTCACTAAGAAATAAGGTAATCCATTTTCCCTATGATCCCTTAGCCCAACATTCCATAAAAAGGAAACCAACATCTCGCTGAATCCTTTTAATATATTTCATTTAAATTTAGAAACAACTCTTGAGTTCATCCATTCCATTAATACAATTCAATTATAAATAATAAAGAAGGTCTAGGATATTATCTATGTGATTTATAATTTAATTAAAAAATAATGTAGAAGGCCATATTATAAAAATTCCATAATCATAAACTGAGTATATAAGGAAGGAGGTATATATACATTTATCCATTTAATTAACCCATTAAATTGACACATTTTATTAAGGAATAAAATACACCTAAAAGGTGGTTTTACTATAAAAAAGATAAATTCTATCATATTAAATTTATTTAACTCATTTAATATTTCACTTACAAGAAGGATCACTTAGCATATCTCAAAAAATAATTAATTTTCAACCAAGAATTATGATTACAAATATCCAAATAATACCCCATGTGGTGTCTTAATTTCATAAGGATGAATAAGGGTAAAGGATTAATAATAAATCAAGCTAATGGGGTGGTTTGAGTTTAGGTGAATAAACTCTAGGTATTTAATTATAAGAGTATTAGAAGAATAATTTAAGGCATTAGGTCTTACATATCTAATTTCCCATTTTCGAAGAAACCCACATAGAATCTAGCATGTGTTACCATGAAATAATTTATAAAAGATCTATAATTTAAGGGAAATACTATAGACCACCTACTTTATACCAAGTAAAATCTACACATCCAATATCAATCCTCTAATCAAGTTTTTTTTGAGTAAAAATGAAGAAACAGACAAGCACCCTAGAAAAAGGGTGAATTAGATCACACCATAATAGTATTTAATATTGAGAGAGAAATCGAGAAAGGAGGAATGTGGAGTGAAAAAATTATCAGTATACATAAAAATAGATCAAAAGAAATCAATTATAAGACTGGATGGAATAGATCTCTATCTCCCTAGGATAAGAGAGGAGGAGATCCATAAGAGGGCTATTGTGTGGATGTTGGAGGAGAAGAAAAGGGAGGAGAAAAGAAATAAGGAAGCATGAGAATTTTGGTAAAATCACTCCTTTAAATTGGCTGCATGGTTTAGCCACACATTTCACCGAACTATGCGTCAACTGTGCATGGGTTACTACCCAAGAAGGGGGATCACACAGTTCATGCACACAATTTGAGAAACAATGTGCAGAATGTGCATTTATCCTCTATTAATAAATCTTAAATGGCCACAAAACCATGCACCTCCTCTCACATAGTTATAAAAAATCATGGGGGACCCTTAGCTCCACTAGATTAGCCAAACAGTTTCACATGGTGGTTCGCATGATTTTAGAAAAACCGTGTACCCTCACCAGTTTCTCCTGAACATGATTTTATGGGGATCAACATTATTGAAACTCAATAGGGCATCTAAGGCCCTCCCATTCCTTAAAAAAGTCCAAAAAACAACACTATAAAGTGTTCCAAGTATCAAATTTACATTCCAAAGTTTGGTTTAAAGAATATCCCATCCACCAAATGGTAAAGTTCAGATACCCTTGGAATTATCCCTTGGTCCAAAATATGTGACATTACAACCTACCCACATTATAACTTCTCATCCCCGAGAATCTTTGGGAAAAATAATTAAAACAGAACCCAACCTACTCGGTTCATGAAGTTTTTTACAATTAGGTGTGTTGAATTTCCAAATTCCCAACTCACCACCAAGAACACCATTAAGCATACAATAATTGAGCCATAGAAACTCAAGCCAAATCTTGTATTCAAAACTGAATCATCGAAACATCACTTACCTAAGTGCATATTAATAATACATGCTCATGTCATATTCTCTCTAACACCTAGTCCTATGGTGATCCTCACCATAGGTTTTAGAATTTAAGGTCCAATTCTAAGTCAGGACATCTCCACCATCCAAATTGGCTATTTAAGCCTACCCTTAGAACTATAATTATGCTCTTGGCATGATTCCAAAATCGATCGAATGGTTCATTCCTAATTGACCAAATTTATCATGGTTATGCCAAATTTTCCCTAAAAGTACCTTACAGTCCCTCACTATACTTATATCATCCCAACGATGTGCACAAAGTGGTTCCTCACTGATTACATTTAACGAAACAAGAGTAAGTATGTCAATCCACCTCTGTCTAACTATTATAAAAAATGGACATATTGGATAATAATCATATCACATCCTAAAAAATAATTCCTTCTCCCAAGGAACCTTGTGTTTACTTCAATCACATACACCAAATACCACAATCGACTTCTGGTGACATCTCATGGCCAAACCGCTCATTTAAGTTGTCATACCACAACACAAACTTAGGTGTATGCATAATCTAGCACACTTAGATTGTTACCCTTAAAAATACCATAAAAGTCTATCTGAAGTCCTAGGTAACCTCATAATCATGAACTGGAGTCCAAGGATCTCAATACAGTTAGTCCATACTTTTGTGTTTACAAGGGAGATTTCGGTACAAAGCTGAAACACCCACACATTAACGCACCAACTAAGCCCAAGAGAAATCATGTTAAGGAGAAAGTTAACATCCATGAGTCTATTCAAGGAATTCATACTCAAGAATTCAAATATTACTTAGAAATAACCATGCCTTTATCTTACCGCGCTGAAGAATCCTAACTCCCATGGATTTTATATTTCAAAATAGAAGAATATTTGGATTTGGTTTAGTGTATAACTGATGCTCTCTTAGTGTATCATACACGATGTCAAGATGGGGGGGGACATGATCATTAATAAGACAAGAGTACACTAAGAGGATATCAAGAATCACCAAGAAGACCTGATACACTACTTTTATATCCAAGATGATGTGTTTGGTATGTTTTCAAACCAACCATAACCAACTACATGAAGGGATTTTTCATACCAACACTTGTCAATTTTCTCTAAAAGTGCTTGGCTGATCCCTCCAATTTGTCATCATTAACTGAATATGATGCCTTTACCACCTGAGTAATCCTATAATCATTCAAGCATAACAATTGTATTCCATACCTAACCAACAATTCATTCAAAGGTTGCATACACAGCTAACCATATCATATTCATGTTTCCTCTTAAGCACCGACATATCTCAAAACTCAAAAAATACAAGGCATTAAAAATCAGCACCAACTATTTTCAAATGTCCTTTTTTGGTTGTGTTCCCTATACATAGAAAGAAAAATATTAAAAAACATTCAACACAATGATCCCATACTTAGAAGTGTCCTAGTTATCATTTATTGAGTAAGGGGTTTCATCGCATATCACATGATCCATTGACCACTGACTGCAGTTACTAGATGTGGTAAACATGCTTTTACCAAGAACCAACATGAAAATTTAAGTGTTGGTTGAAGTAGGAAACTCAAGATGGGGGGGGGGATTGAGTTCCAATAAAAAATTTCTGTTAAAACGTTTATTTAAAATATTCCCCTAATTAAAAATAATTTTGGTCAGTTAACTGAGGTAGTAAAATTATAATAGCTTGATTATTCAAATAGTTTCTCAGAATATTGATTAATTATTTGTGATAACAATGTGAGATATTTATACAACTTATAAAACTAATATAATAAGGAAAAATAGTAATAAATACTATCCAAGAATAAGAATCAAAGTAAAATTTAGTTTTATTAAATATGTGTTTAAATAGAGAATTACTAAATTGAAAGAATCAATAGATAAAACAAGTGGTTCAGTCTCAAGCAAAGATCTAATACACTCCACTTTGTGATCACCTACCACCAAGAAATATATAAAAGGTTTGATCCACACCCTGGATTGGGATTAACAATAGTACACAAGACTGTCTAGGTCACAAGACCTAAATCACTATTATACGTGGGAAAACTAACATCCAGGTCACACATGACCTCTTCTGTAGTTACATGTGGGTTAAACAAGGTGTAAGAAGACATTTGAGTCAGGATATCTTGTATCCTCTAGTTCATTGTTGGAGATTGTATGTTCTTTGAATACAGATACATACACTTCTCAAAGAGTAAAAAAATAATACATAATAGAGAAAAAATTAATGAGATAGAGTTTAGAAGGCTCTCTGTGTTATGAAATACAACTCTAGATTCTTTATATCCAGTAGATGCAATGTTCTAGTCCTCTTTTGAAAATAGAGTGTCGTGAGTCGAGTGTTCTGGTTTTCAGTACAGTGAGATATTCCTCTTCTTCTTTAAGTTTCTTCAAGAAAACATTAAAGATGGTTCACAATAGGTTCTTATCTGTTTACAACCAGTAGGAATTAAGAGTTCTTCCTTCAGTGTATTCTTGAATGTATGGATTTTCATCTCTTTTTTCATGCATTACACTATCATTATCTTCATACAAAAGTGTCGTGATTTATTTTATTTTGGGTTCTGTGTTGGAACCAAAAAGGTCCATGATCTCCACACCTCATACCTCGTACTATTTGATTATAGGATTGCAAAAGATTATTAATTATATCAGTATCATTAAATTTATCAAATATGACTATTAAAAAAAATCAAATTTAATTAAAAAGGACAGAAAAATGGTTTAGTATGGAATAATGTCACAGTTGTGGTGATACATTCATGGTGAGACAGTCATGATGAGACAATCATATTGACCCAATTGCGGTGAGATCTGGAATCAGTAGTAAAGTTTTGGTGTCTGGTAGCATAATTATAGTGTTAGGGAAACAATGTCTTAGGTAACAGTTTCTAGTCCTTTGTCAAAATTCTGAACAGTGTCTTATTATAGTGTCTTGGAAATGGTAGCATGGAAATGGTGTCTGGTCCTTTGTGAAAATCTAGAACTAGTATAAAGATTACGGTGTTAGGTACTTTATGAAAATCTAGAACCATTAGAAAGCTTAAGGTGTTAGGTCCTTTGTGAAAATCTAGAACTGGTAACAAGATTATGGTGTCATTGACTTTGTGATAATCTAGAACCTGTAGCAAGCTTATAGTTTCACAGACTTAGTCAAATATCTATAGGCTATCTTAAGAAGAAATATTCACAAAATGGATTCATATTAAATATAATCATATCAAAACATAATAGAATAAGATTAAACATAGTTCACAAGATTTAAAATATAATTTGTGAGATTGTGAACATGATATTCTAAGAGTTTAAAACATGAGTTATAAGAGTGTAAAACATTATTTGTGAGCATTAAAACATGAGGAGTCCAACAATATTCCCCTTATTGATGATAAAAAATTATGTCATTTACAAGTCAAATATTTCAGAAATAAATAATCAAATTACTTATCTTATTAAGATATTAAAGCATATATGTAATAAATATCATAAAGGGTAGTTCTTTTCTCAGGTCTTATTTTTTGTTTTTATTTCACCCCCTTAGTATTTCTTCCCTTTAAATTCCTTATTAGTATTTCTACCCCTTTTGGGATTATAAAAAATGGAGTAGATATAAAGAAAAAAAACAAAGACTAAAAGAAAATAACGAGTGAAGAAACCACAATAGGCCATAGTCTAGTGAATAAAAGGATAAAGGCCATTAAAATGAAGAAATAAAATACAATTGATCCCTATCAAAAGTAGCATTCAATTATTGGTAGATTCATTAGACTTGGATTTTCCTTTTTCAAAGACATCATATGGAGAAGAAAGAGGTGAAGAAGTGGAGGTGGTAGAAGTAGTGGCTAGGGAAGGCGGCGACACTCTATCAATGATAGAAGGTGAAAGGGTAGGTCTGGTGGAATAATGAGGAAAAGGTTTCTCAATAATGAAAGGGTTGATCTGGATTAGAGCCTAAGAAATAGAAATAGTCACTGGAGAAAAGAGGTGGAGGAAAAAGGATAGGTAGAAGAAGGTAGAACAGTCCTCAAAGGAGTAGCTGCAGGAGCCACAATTGTAGTACTCTGAACATGGAGATAGGGTTTCAATTGGTTTATAAAGTTGTTTCCCTCAGAATTCGGGGATGACCTCCTGGATGAGAGATTCAAATGTTCCGATCGGTTTCTAACGGGTTTGTTTGTAGAACCGGAAACATCCAATGATTCCATATCCATTTGGACCTACTTTCCAAAGGTAGGAACTTCATTAGTTTGTGAACTGATGAGGCTTAGGAATTTGCATTGGTCGAGAGGATGGGAGGTCGGACTCATCACACCTTTTTGAGGGGAATTATTGTCTACTCCGGGACTCTCTTTATAGATTTAAGTTATGTTTGTGAATCCTTATTACATTACCAAGTATAAAATGAGCTTTCCTTCAGTTTTGACAATCAATGATTAAATATGTAAGAAATTTAGAGAATCTTTTATATGTATTCGAGGTTCTTCATCAATAGAGAATCATCTGTATCTATTTACAGATTCTTGTTCAATGGTATCCTTAAAAACATTTATATAAAAGTCTCTTGGTCATTATGATGACTAGGCTGGTTTTAAAGCCACTCAATGGGGCACTTGAAGTTTATTGTCATTCAGAAGGACATGGATTATTTCAGAGTTGGGATCGAACCCGCAGATGGGCTACCTACGTATCCTTTGTTTTGGAAAAGGAATCAGAACCCACGTATTTTGAGTAAGGGAGTATGATGTTTATGATTGATGGCTCAAAGAAGGATGTCACAATTACTTTTACCCTCTAAGATCACGTGAGTAATGCTCGGTGTGAGAAACAAGAGGTATTAGTAATAAAATAGACAATTGGGCCATGAAATATGTAATCATAAGAAATGGTTTGGGGCTTATGTATGTATGACTGCCCAGATAAATGAAGGTTAGGATTTACTTTAGGGAGAAAATCCAGGAACATGGTCCATAAAGGTATATGTGCTTCATGGAGATTTGAATACTCTAACTTGGGACTTATTCCTGAAATGGAAACCCAAATTAGGAGAGGATTGATAATTGGGTTTTACTCCTGAGAAGGAATCCCAGATCAAACGTAAATTAGGACTGGTTAAAGAGAAATTAAGGGACTTGGGGCTTACTCCTGAAAAGGAATCCCAAATTTATGACTGGGGCTTATTCCTAACAAGGAAGCCCAGGTTAAGGGATTATGACTAGGACTTATTCCTGAAAAGGAGGCCCATGTTATGGATTAAGGTCTAGGACTTATTCCTAAAAAGGAGGCCCAAGTTATGGATTAAGGTTTGGGGCTTACTCCTGACAAGGAATCCCAGATTTGGGATTAAGTTTTGGGGCTTACTCCTGAGGAGGATGCCCATGTTAAAGGACTTATAACTGGGGATTATTCCTGAAAAGGAGACCCAGGTTACGGATTCACTCATTTTAAAGAATGATGTTGAATGAATGAACTCTCAATCTTTAGTGACATAAAGATGTATAAATCACTATGTTTTGAGAGATATTCCACAAAATTAATTTCAGATAAGGAAGTCAAATCAAGAAATCATGCCATAAATGGCTTTGAAGAGTGTCTTGAAGACTGAATCTTGAATAGGAAAGGTGTAATGGCTTAAGAGGGGTAAAATGGGCAAGATGGGCACCCAAAAAGGCAGGGGCGTGGAAGTCTTGGAAGGCGCGCAGGTACTGCGTGGGCGCGCAAGTATTGGTCGCGTAGGTATACCTACGCGACATGTGTGGGGTACTTGCACGATGTTCAACCAGCATTGAAATACTTGAGCGACTCTTTATTAATGCCTTTAGGATCCTCTTGAGGTTCTTCCAGAAAAGGGACGCGCAAGTTTTATCGAAGGAGTAAGGCGGCGTGCAAGTGTGGCCACTTCCCTTAAGGGCTGGCCACTCAGGCACGCAAGTGTTGATGAGTTTCAACACTTAGGCCTTCCTCCCTCTCTTTAGATCTTCCGTTCTAGGTAAGAAATTACCTTAGAAGTGTTCCGGAAGCTTTGAGAAGAGACTTGGGCGTCGGGAGCTTAAATCCGAGTTTTAGGAAAAATCCTCCCTCTTTAATGGGGGGCTCACATGGTCTATTTATAGGCAGGAGAAGACCCCGAGCGGTTACCAGGCGGTTATCAATTAGGTCACGCAAGTTACTTACATGCCAAAGTGCGTCCCGCAAGTCCACTTGCGCGACTATGAGGAAACTTGCGCGGCCTATGGGAAAAGTTCTCCTTGTTCATCCCTTTGTCGATTTTTGATGTTTTCTTCAAAGGTCAAACCATTTTAATCTCAGATCTTTCCCTTTTCCAATCTTTAGATTCTATGAAGAAAGGAGCATCAACAAAAGTCCCCCCTCAGAGTTGGATCCGGAGAGAAAAGAGGATTTGACTCTGAGGTAAAAAAGAAAAAGAAGCATAGTTTAATTTTTGCTAGGATTATTATAAATAAACCTACAAACTTTGAATCTTTTAATTGCTCAATATTACCTAAATCATACAAAATGTATATTTAGTGAGCTGGAACTTGACTTTTATTCAGAGTTCCTTTGTCTTCTGTGGGTAGTTTAAAGTCATGCACGCCAGACATAAAGGGGCTAATGTTTAAGGTCGAAATAGCTTTGACCAAAATGGATTAAAATTGATTCAATTCCTTGACAATTTATCTGAAAACATATTACCATACTCAAGTATGAGGGAGAAAAAAATGTAAACTATGGCTTTAAGAATATTTGAATCTGAGGAATGATATGAAAAAGAGATAAAATGCATTAGAAGAAGTAGTTTCCAAGAATGAAGTTACTATTATTTAACAAAACCCGTTAGGGGGTTGAATTATGCAGGGCCACATAAGGTTATTGGCTGCATGGTCAAATAAATAGCATCTTTCGGCTGACGAGTCTGTTATGTGGACTGTTTATGCAAGGCCGCCTATGGGAACGTGCTGCATAGTAAGGAAAAAAGAACTCTCAGAAATTTAATTTCCTAGTGCTAAAAGCCAGTGAAAGTTTATGGAGATTCAAATTTTCTAAAGTATAGAGTTTGTTGTATGGAAAGAGGTACTTGAATATGGGAAGATATTTCCAGACAAGATTATCGAAGAACTGGATGAATATCACTCCTACGAAGGTCTGACCCAAACTTAGGGAAGAAGAATAAACCATAGACTTGAATACTTTTAGATCATGAAAAAGGATATGGGACAAATATGTTAAGGATGGCTATTTTCTTGCAGATCCCTACATACCGTCGTTTAAGACAAATAAGGACAAAAGAGGCATTCTTCCCAAGAATGAAGTCACCATCATTTAACAAACCTGTTAGGGGGTTGAATTATGCAGGACCACCTAAGGGCATTGGCTGCATATTCAAATAAATAGTATCCTTCGACTGATAAGTCTGTTATGTGGACTGTTTATGCAAGGCCGCCTATGGGCACGTGCTGCATAGTCAGGAAAAATAATTCTCAGAAGTTTGACATTTTTGTGACCTAAAGTCATGAAAAGGGTTATGAAGATTTGAAAATATTTAAGGATAGGGTTATAACACATAAATATGGGTATTGTCCAATGTATATAGGGATACATAGGTCAATGATAACCATAATCATATTGTGGCTGAGTCCTGAATTGAAATTTTGGACTTCACTACGTATCTCATAAGAATGAGAATCAAGCCATACGTAGTTCTGGAAATTCAGTTTAACATCATGCAGGACGAAAGTATGAGAGATCTTAGTTTAGGGTCATAGAGTTCAGACCATAATAATGAATACACAGTGTGTGTTTTCATTAGGACTTTTCAGCCAAGGGACTAAAAGTGAAATTTGGGGTTAGGCCCAAAAGACTTGGGACTAGATTCGAGGGATACTCGAACGTTCCTATGTATCACCTAAGGATGGGAATCAAGCCCACGTAGTTCTAAAAATACCCTTTGTACAAATTTGGTTCGTACATGTGAAGGGTGAAAGGGGACTTTAGTACAATTATGGTTTAACCCGAGATAAAAAGTTTAGGCATTGCCATGTATGCACGTAGTCTTTTGAAATGAAACATGATTGAAAAATCAATGTAAATAATGGTTCCCTATCAAATTATGAAATCAAAGAGTATTGTAGTTTATTGTCATACCGGACAAAAAGTGTTGTATAGTTTAACGTCGTATAACAAGGACGAAAGTGAATAAAATGTAAAGATATTGATTCTAAGGGCGGTTTCATGAATCAACATCGTATGAGATGAAGGTGAACTAAAGTGAAGAGATTGTTTTTGGGCTTGAACCTTGGGAGGTTTTCTACGTACCCAGCCTGGAAGGCAAGGATCAAAATCCGTGTAGTTCAATTAAAGAATAAATTAACGATCAAGTTATTCATGGGGACAATGACCTAAAAAAATGATGTTGGGACTTAAACATGGTTAGTAACCCAGAGAGAGTGTTATGGTTGAGGTTTTCTCTAAGCTCCCGTGAGTCATACTCGTTGTGAGAAAAAATAGGTAGCAACAACCTTAACGATGCACAGTTTAATGTCATGTAGCAGGGACAAAGTACAGTTTAGCATCATGTAAGACGTATCAAGGACTTTCTGTACAGTTTAGCGTCATGTAGTTAGGACGATGGGGACAATACAGTTTAACGTCATGTTGGACAAAAAAAAGGGGGACTGCGCAGTTTAATGTCATACAGTAAGGACAAAATAGTACACCATTTAATGTCATGTTGGACGCATTAGTGATTATGTAGTTTAACCTCTTTCCGGACGTAAGGGACTCTTAAATAGTTTAGGGTCTTATGCATTGACCGTCACTGTATAGTTTAATGTCGTATAGCAAGGACAAACTGGTGCTGCATAGTTTAATGTCATGTTGCAGGGACAATACAGTCTAACATCATTTTGGACGAAAGGGGGACTGTGCAGTTTAATGTCATGCAATGAGGACAGATTAGGGATTTTTTTTAGGTTAATGTCATGCTGGAAAAAAGTGTGAATAGTTTAGGGTCATATGCATGGACCATGGATAGTGTAGTTTAAAGTCATACAGGACCTTTTAGGGAACTTTTTCACAGTTTTACGTCGTGTGGGACGAAGTTACAGTTTAATGTCATACTGGACCATTGCTGTATAGTTTAACGTCATATAGCAAGGACGAACTGGTGCTGCACAGTTTAGTGTCATATTGCGGGGACATCTGGTGCCGCACAGTTTAGTGTCATGTTGCTGGGACATAGTACAGTTTAATGTCATGTAGGACGAATGTAAGGACTTTTGTACAGTTTAGCGTCATGTAGCTAGGATGATGGAGGTGACACAGTTTAACGTCATGTTGGACGTATGTGCAAATAGTTTAGGGTCATATGCTTGGACTGTTGCTGTATAGTTTAATGTCATATAGCAAGGACGAACTGGTTCCGCACAGTTTAGTGTCATGTTGCAGGGACATCTGAGGGGTACTTTGTAGTTTATACAAAATACTTCTTCAAAAATCTGGCATTAGTTGGAGTAGTAATGAGTTCTCCATCCATCGAGATTAATGAATAAGCTCCATTGGAGTATACCCTATGTATTGAATAAGGTCCTTCCCATTTTGGCTCAAGATTGGGAGGTTTCTTTCCAGGTATCATTGGAGTTCTGAGAACTAATACCAATTCTTCCTGAATGAATGAACGAAGACTAACTTTTTTGTTAAAAGCTCGTGCTATTCGATTCTGATAGATTTAGAAGTGGTGCAAAGTGCACAATCTTCTCTCATCTAACCATTCCAATTCATTCAATCGCTTTTGGGATTGCTCATCTGTAGATAACTGATCAAAAATGGATACTCTGAGTGAGGGAAATTGAACTTCAATTGGAAAGACTACTTCCGTTCCATATACCAACGAATATGGAGTTGACCGCGTTGCATTGCGGGTGGTAGTCCGATAAGCCCATAAAGAATGAAAGAGTTTATCAGGCCATGACCTCTTATCTTTATCCACCATCTTTTGCAGTATATTTGAAAGAGTCTTGTTAAAGGCTTCTATTTGGCCATTGGCCGCCGTATGATACCGAGATTAATGGTTGGATTTAATGTTGTATTCTTGATAAAATTTCTTCACCTCAGAAGAACAGAAGTTGGTGTCGTTGTCCGTCAATATGGTATAAGGGACAACAAATCTAGAAATGATGTTAGACTTGATGAAGCTAACAATGCATTTAGAACTGACTTCTTTGAGAGGTACTGCCTCTGCCCATTTGGAAAAGAAATAAGTAGCAGTAAACATGTACTTAAACTGCTTGGCCGTAGCTGAAGGGTAAGGTCCCACCACATCCATTCCCCATGTGGCAAATGGCCATGAGTATTTAGTTGTATGAAGCAACTCTGGAGGTTGATGAATGAAGTTGGCATGTACTTGGCATGAATGACACTTCTTTGTGAAATTAACACAATCTTGTATCATTTAAGGCCAAAAGTATCCAAGCCTTCGAATTTGATCAGACAATCTATGTCTAGACTGGTGGGCACCACAGACTCCTGCATGCACTTCTTTCATGACAACCATTGTTTCTTCACTATCAATGCATCTGAAGAGAACTCCATCAAAACCACTTTTGTGGAGAATTTTCTCTAGGTGGTTTGGGCTATCATAAAGAGTAAAATTGACCACACGTCGCCAGATTTGTTCTTTCTCGGCTCTATCAGGTGGAAGTGTTCCATTTTGAAGGTATTCCCTGATAGGTGACATCCATACTGTAGTATGACCATACGGTTCAGGAATAGGACTAATTTCATTAATTTCCTCTGTTCTAGCTTGAACATAAGGTGAAATTGCATGATGGTGGGAAATACTGATGGTTGTCTCGTCCCGATGTGGATCTGCTAAAGCTGTGGCTATATTAGCCAGCACATCAGCTTGAGAATTTTGTGATCTTGGGACATAATAAAATGTTGGTTCTGAAGGGAATTCCACCATTAACTCTCTGATGTAATCATACAAAGGGATTAATTCTTCTTTTCTGATGGCATAATCCCCATTGACTTGTTTGATTACTAGGTCTGAATCACCTTTCACCTTTAAGTAATTCACTTGTGCTTGAAGCGCTAACTCCAAGCCTATGATAAGAGCTTGGTATTCGGCTTCATTATTGGTACCACCTTCCCACAATAAAAATGAATAAGGTAACACTGCCTTATCTAGAGAAATGAGCACAATTCCTAAACCAACTTTGTTGAAATTAGGATTTTCCATTTTCATCCCTATTGGACTTCTCGAAGCACCATCAAAATACAATTCCCATGTTTGAGGACTCTCTTGAATAGAGAAAACTTCCTCATCAGGGAGTTCAATGTCTGAAGAGGTGTCTTCCACTGAAGGATGTTCAGCCAGGAAATCAGCCAGAGCTTGACCCTTTATTGCCTTTTGAGACACATACTAAATGTCGAACTGCTGCAAAATAACTGCCCACCTTGCTAGACGTCCTGTAAGCATTGGACGACTAAGGATGAATTTGAGTGGATTATTGCGAGATACCAATTGGACCTCATGATGTTGCAGGTAATGTGTCAGTTTCTGAACTACAAAGATTAATGCCAGGAAGCACTTCTCAAAACTTGAATACCGGGTTTCTGCTTTAAGCATAGTTCTACTGAGATAGTAGAGGCTATTTTCATTCCCAACATCATTCTTTTGAGCAAGAAAGGAACCCAATGACCGCTCTAGAGCTGTCACATAGTGGATAAGTGGTCTTCCTTCAACAGGTGGCATGAGTACCGGTAGACTCAAGAGGTATTTCTTGATAACATCAAACGCTTCTTGAAATTCTTCAGTCCACTGGTAAGTGACTCCTTTTTTCATTAATTTGGTAAAGGGTAAACTTTTGCCTGCCAAATTGGTGATGAAACGCCGAATATAGGCTAAGTGTCCTTGAAGTCCTCTTAATTCTTTCAAATTCTGAGGAGGTGACATACCAAGGATTGACTTGGTCTTCTCAGGATCGACTTCAATACCAAGATGGCGTACAACAAAGCCAAGAAATTTTCCTGAGGTTACCCTAAAAGTACATTTTAAGGGGTTCATCTTCAAATTATGTTGTTGAAGCTTGTGGAATATGACTTCCAAATCAGCCAAGTGATTAGAACGTTGTTTGGATTTAACCACCAAATCGTCTACATAGCATTCAACAAACATCCCTAATAAAGGTTTGAAGATATGATGCATGGCGCGTTGATATGTTTCACCTGCATTCTTTAAACCAAAGGGCCTCACCCGGTAACAAAACACACCCTGAGGGGCTCTGAAGGCTGTGGATTCCTCATCTTCTGGGGCCATTCGGATCTGATTATATCCGGAATATCCATCCATGAAGGAAAGTACTTCATAGCCAGCCGTTGCATCGATTTCAGAGTTCTGTAATCGGTATTTCTCTGATGTTTCTATAACTTCTTCTGGCCTGATTGGCGAAGTATAGACCTTTTGGATTTCAGCAGATGAAATGAAAACATCACCACTTGTGATTTCATCACTGTTTGGTAGGTTACCAATTTCTCCCATTTTTCCTGGCTCGATTTCTGTAATTGACATTATGGATCTTTCCATAAGAATATTTTGATTTGGGCCTATTTTGTCAATTTGACTGATAGGTAACACATAATCTGTACTCACATGTGTAAATGGATTTATTGGAATCTTCTGCAAACCATATGGAGCATTAACTTTGGTAATTTCCTTTATTGTAAATTTCTCTCTTCCCTTCATGTGATAAAATTCCGCCTCAATGTATTGAGACTCACATGTCTTGAATGAGGCCTTATCACCATACAATGTTCTAACTTGACCATTGAAATAGTATTTGAGACATTGATGGTATGATGAAGGGATAGTCGCATGCTGATGTAGCCAGGGTCTTCCAAGCAAGACGTTGAAAGCTGAGTCTTGATCAACAATCATGAAATCCGAATTGGATACAAGATCTCCAAACTGAGTTCTGAGTGTAACTTCGCCCAGTGGTTATTGTTCATTTTTATCATATCCTTGTAAAATCATGGTTGAAGGAGATAAATCAGATTCCGTGAGGCCTAATCGACGAAGTGTACGAATGAGCATGAGGTTGACTCATGAACCATTGTCAATGAAAGTTCTTCAAATATCTACACCATTGACTTTTCCAGATAAGTACAGAGGTTTTATGTGCCCATGCACAACATCATCTTCATCTCTATCAGTAAAAGATATCACTGCATGGCATTCTGCAAGATTATTCTCTATGTGATAGACTTCAGCTGCAACAATTTCAGCTTCAAACTCCTGAGGACTTGACAAAGCTTCGATGAGTGCTTCACGAAGATATTTTGACATATTCAAAGCATCCAAAATTGATAAATTGGATGGTACTTGGGCCAAGTGTTTCAATATATCATACTTTTGATCTAGAGGTCTGCGTTTTCCAACAAGAATATGCGGTTTAGCAGGTACCTTGGAAGCAGATGCTTTGGAAGCTGATGCATCTTGTATTGGGATAGAAGTTGGCAACATCCTTGGTTTTGTAATATTAAACTGATTAGATCCATTTACTTGCTGAGATAAAGAAGATATAACCTTCAATCGGTCTTCCAAAATAATTGTGCCAAGACTGAGTTGGCTATTGGCAGAAGAAGTTGCTTGTTCCTTTTGAGCTTGCTGAAGGGCTCTACCACGAGTTTCTGCTGCATACACAGTGATAGCAGGGGTAGAATTGGAGTAGTAGCTTCGGAAAGATCCATGTCTTCCCCTATATCCTGAACCTCTGGTACTTTCTTAGATTCCCTTATTTGATACAGGGAATTCAGGCTCATCAAAATTGAAATTACGACTGGAATACGGATCTGTTAATTGAATCATATTAACAGAACCGAAGATTAACTCTTCGTCTGATAAAGATTCTGCCTGATTAGCCTATTTAGGCCGTGCCGTTTGATGGGGTGGTTCCCATGGCTTTGAAGCAGATGGCATAAATTCTGCCAGAGTCAATGAGAATTTAGGCTTTGACACATACTCATCTTCTTCGGATT
This sequence comes from Viscum album, assembly GCA_963277665.1. NCBI lineage: Eukaryota > Viridiplantae > Streptophyta > Magnoliopsida > Santalales > Viscaceae > Viscum > Viscum album. Next base: position 1,583,472,350 of record OY728147.1, read on the forward strand.
CTTATTCCTTCTTTGAATCAAGCCGTTTATTTGAGGACTTTCCCTCTGACGAAGAGGGTTTTACTACAATATTCATGGCATAAGACAGAATTGGTTTCTTTAATTGTGTTCACAAAATGGCATGAGTCTGATTGATTGTCTTTCTGACCATTCAATCATCATACTTTTGTGCATTTCTGCTTTTGACTTCATGCCATTCACCTTCCTCCTCTGGAAATGTAGCAGTAACACATGCTACCTGAGTCAAAGAACCTTTCAACATGACTTGTCCCAAGTCGACCATCTTTTGCAGGAGGTCTTTGAAGAAAAAACACTCATGGATGGGATGCCCTAACATTTGATGAAAGGGACAATAATTGGGACGGTCTTCATCTCCTTCCTTTTTTGGCCTCTTGGGCACTGGTAATTGAACCAAATTATTTTCCAGAGCGGAAATGAAGTAACCAGGAACTTGCTCATTTCGAAAAGAGTACGTTTTACTCTTCAAATCCTCAAATTGTTTTCATCGTTGATATCTTTGATCAATTGGAAGAAACAACCTTTATTGTTGGCGTTCAGGAGGTGGAGTCCTTCGAGAAGATGATGGTTTTGAAGTAGAAATAAGTACAGGTGCTTGTTTAAGTATAACTGTAGCAGTTTCCACTTTACCCATTCTCCTTCCTGGAGCTGATGGAATTACACGAGATTTAGCCTTAGCCTGTATAAGGGAATCTTAAATCTGCTGAGCGATTGAAGTAAGGTCTCGAAACCCTCCTGTGTATTTCATAGGGATCAATGGCGTGCGTAATTCGTCACGCAAATTTTCCACACAGATTGGCAATAGCTCCTCCTGAGGAAGTGCTAAACTCAGGGAATATGTTAATCCCTTCCAGCGAGAAATGAAATCAGAGACTATTTCATTCTCCCTTTTCTTGCAGTTTGTAAGATTAAAAACTGTCGTTTTTGGCAAAGTTGAGTTGAACTGAAGAAGGAATTTTTGGCGAAGATCCTCCCATCCGATGATTGACCGGGATTGCAAGCTTGTATACAAGACAAAAGATGGTCCTTGCAAGGTTCGTACGAAGTATCTGAGTTTCACTGCTTCTTGCTGCTTTGGAGTTCCCATCATAGGATCACAACAAGACACGTAATGTGTCAAATGTTGTTCAGGGTCGCCTGATCCATTGAAAGTAGGGAAAACAGGGTTTCCAAAACTGGATGGAGGAGAAATTGAATCTACCCATTTAGGGTAAAATTTCTTTTTTGGTTGAACTTGTGCCCGTTTCCCTTCCATAGTTTCTAACTGAGCTGTTAATGACTCAATAGTAGTTATTAACTTTTGAGAAACATCCGGTTGAATTTGGTATTGGGTAGGTGCAATGAATGGAGCTTGGACAGATGTGGTGGTTGGTGCTGCAACTGATGGTAGCACTACCAACTATTGTTGCACTTAACCCGTAGGATTCGACCTCTGAGGGTGTACTGATAAAGGAGGATATTCCTAATCCATCTCAGTAGCTGCAACAAATTCCTTCGGCTGTCGGACTCTAGCATTATTAAGAAGAAGACTACTCTGAAGTAGTTCTGCATTCAACCTTTTTAATTCTTTCATTTCTTCCTCCTGTTGTGCAAACCTTTGCTCTAATGAGAGCGATTGACCTTCTCCAGAGGAAGGATATGTAACCTGATTATTTCCCATCCCTTTGTTGGATACTTTTTGGAGAGAGGGAAGTGGATTACCTAGGTTCTGAGTAATCCTTTGACTTCGTGTACGGACACCTTCTTCATTTGTATCGGTGCATACATTTTCTTGAGTAGGACGCTCTTCATCTGAGTCCCCTGAGTGAGCCTCCTCTGGTGGATTAGCAACAACAGCATTGATGACATTGATTGATGCATAATGCATCACATCCCTTCTATCAACATTTCTGTGATATTGTCTTCTTTCATGTCTTTGATGAGACATTGCCTTTTGTTGATTCAATCCTTTAGGAACTTCTTGACGAGCTATAACTTGGAGGGAATCTCCTAATAATTTGGATCTTCATTACTCTTGGGGATTCTTCCCTAATCAAGAAAAGACCGACATTCTCTGAGGAGGGGATTGATGATTTGAAAGAGTCCCCAGTCTCGTGAACTGGGGATGTTCCTACTGTTTCCGCTCAACTCCTCGAATCCCATTTGTTGACTCTGAGGGTTGGGTTAAAGAAGTCCCCAGTCTGACAAGCTGGGGTGGCTCTTGACATGTTATGTATGAGACCTTCTTAAAATCTCTCTTGATCTTGCGAACCTTAGTTCAGAAATTAGCTGGATGCATTAACCTGTATCCACTTTTATCACCTGGTTCAACAGACCGTTGGATGATTTACGAAACTTCTGTCATTTGATGATGTGTTTTCTCCATATGAGAGGCTTGTGCAATATTCTCGCCTACTTGATGTAGGATAAATTCAACAACTTGTTCTCTATATGCTTGATTTTGAGAGGAACTAGTTGAAGCCTGTTCTTGAGTAAGATTTTGATTACAAACAAAGCCCATTAACTGTGGTCGGCCATGGGCAATAACATTTCATGAGACCATTTTCGGCGGGCTTTGCTGACTGGAAAGCACTGTGAAATGTAGTGCTCCGTGAACACCCCATCCTCTGATATGAACACCAGATGGGGCATTGGAAATTAACTGACACAATTTTCTTAGTGCGCCAAGGCATGAACGTTGAAGGGTTCTCTGCTGCTTTTCAGCCTTCGGATACCGAGAGACTGATAGAGATTCCAAATCAATCTGACGTTGTAGCCTTTTCTATTATCTTAAGATGATTTTCATATTTATTATAAGATAATACCTTCTTCTTCAATTGACAAAGAGTTTTCCATATTTTGAGACGAATGTCATGGACTCCATCTTCCGTCAACATCTTTGGAATGTCATACTAGGATTCAGCCAAAGGCCAAAACATGACTGGTACCTCACTTTTTGCCAGTTTTTTCCTCATGTTCAGCATTTCCTCTTCATCATTAAATGAAGATTATTCTACCTATTTTGACCAGAGTTGGTGTTTCCTTGTTGCTTCATCGGATTCAACAAGATTGGTAGAGAGATCATTGATCAAACTATAAGATACATGACTTAGGGGTGGTTCGGAGAATGACCTACACCCTGGGCTATCTTCTGATTGAGAAAGTATTTCACTTTCTAGCGATAAAGCATCAGACATGACTGGTTTCACATTTTCAAGTGCCTCAAGATAAGAGGGATTTCTCGGCACTACATTGTCCACTGGAGTATTTTCCAGGCAATGTGAATCACTACTGCAGAGAGGACTTTCACAACGAAATTCATCATCACGGGGAGGACCACCATAATGGGTTACAGCAAAAGATGAGATCTCTTGCTCCTTGGTCTTCTAACCACATAGAGGGTTCCTGTGGCTCTCATCTGAAGACGAAACTTCAAGATTGACCGAATTGTCACGAAGCAAGCCTTCATGATGAAGTGTCTGTTGAAGACCTTTGGAATTAATGTTCCCGTTATTGGGAACTGAGGGAGTAGAATCTTGAATTCCAAAAGATAAATGTCTGAGGGCTTCAAGAACTCCAGCATCAAGAAAGTCCTTGTTACAGATTGGCCTTTGATATCCTGACTGTGCTGGGCAGATCTTTTTCTTAGATGCCTTCTTACTCTCTTTGGAAACCACTTGTTGATGAAAGTGGTTGCTCTGAGAAGGTGTATATGCCTGATCAGGAAAGATGGTCAGGTTAGGCTCACGATATTCACTCGAATCAGGTGTATGTGCCTGACTTGGTTGTCCGTATGATATGGGGGAGTATGCCCCATAACCCTTTTGGACTGGAACAGATGTGTGTGTCTGTTTCGGAGTGAATCGTTGATGTGTCACTCCACTGCTAGGGATAGATTTATGTGTCTTTCCCTGAGATGATGCTGAAGCTGTAATGATATCCTGGAAAGCATCTAGAATATGAGCAAGAATTTGCTTCTGCTCTTTCACCATTGATAAAATATGCTTGGTGACTTCAGCTACCGGAACGGGGATATACGTCCATTCCGGGCTTGGAGTAGGTGTATGTGCCTGCTCCTGTCCTCCTTTTCCTGTCAGTGAATCCTGACAGTACTCAAGTGTGGGGGCAGAGAGTTGATTTTGCCTCCTGTTTTTCGTCGGAGCTTTCCGACTGACTTCTCCATGCGCTACCAAGTGAGACTGTTGGTAGGCTTCATTAGTATGAGCAGGTGTATGTGCCTGCTGATTAAACTTCTCCAAACGTGGTTGACGAGATCCATCATATGTATTCAGACGAGCCTGCTGACTAACTGATTATGTATAAGCAGCTATATGTTCCTGCCTATAGTACTCCACCGGAATTGCCTGGCGGGATTGGCGTGATGCAGCCGGATGAGTCTTCTGGATAGCAGAATTAAAATGGACAGGTGTGTGTTCCTGCTCGTTGTTCGCCACCAAGTTAGGTTAGTGGATTTTTCCGGAGATGGCAGGGATGACAACCTGCCCATTGTTAACCGGATTCCGCCTCTGGCAGTTCGTCTTGCCTGCTCGGGTTCGAGGAACCTGAGCCAAATGCCTGGAGTCGGTACCCTCATCATGTTGAGGGCGCACTGCCGCACGATTCTGGCGGCGATTGTTGATGGGAGCCCTCGGGAAGGACTCCTGTCTTTTTGAATTAAGGCCCTGAGGGACCTGCTCATTCACTTCCTGAGAGTAAGGGAGCGAATGGAAATTGAGTTACGGGGATAACGACCCGAAACTGTTGGAGACGGTAGTCAGCACCGTCTACCTCTTGATCACTGGTCGTCGTTGTCCGGACGACCTGTGTGAGTTATTTACTTGGAGGGTCTATCGGGAAGCCTCCAGAGTTGGGATGGTACCGTGTTGACGGTACTCCTTAACTAGTGCATTTGATACCCAGCGTTGAAGACACTGAGTAGGTGATGTCATCCTCAGAGCGGATGACGATCCAGTAGGAATAGCAGCAGTGGTATTTTTAGCAGCAGTATTCACAGGTGTGAATTTGAGAGCAGCCATTATGGAAATACAGAAGATCTTGGAAAAGAGTTCCATTTTGATATAACAGATGTAATCAAGATAAATTCAGCCACTTCATCCTTTGGATGAGCACACATGTCAATGATTGTTTTTGTTAGCCCTCTTATTGAGTTTAAAATAGGGGCTTAACAAATAGGTAAAACATCACTTTAACTTGGTTAAGGATTCACGTCGGGTTCACCATTTTTTTTGTTTCCCTCAGAATTCAGGGATAACCTTCTGGATGGGAGATTCAAACGTTCTGATCGGTTTCTAACAGGTTTGTTCGTAGAACCGGAAACATCCAATGATTCCACATCTATTTGGACCTACTTTTCAAAGGTAGGTGCTTCATTAGTTTGTGAACTGATGGGGATTAGGAATTTTCATTGGTTGAGAGGATGGGAGGTCGGACTCATCACACCTTTTTGATGGGAATTATTGTCTACTCCGGGACTCTCTTTATAGATTTAAGTTATGTTCATGAATCCTTATTACATTACCAAGTATAAAATGAGCTTTCCTTCAGTTTTGACAATCAATGATTAAATATGTAAGAAATTTAGAGAATCTTTTATATGTATTCGAGGTTCTTCATCAATATAGAATCATCTATATCTATTTAGAGATTCTTGGTCAATGGTATCCTTCAAAACATTTATATAAAAGTCTCTTGGTCATTATGATGACCAGGCTGGTTTTAAAGCCACTAATTGGGGCACTTGAAGTTTATTGTCATTCAGAAGGACATGGATTATTTCAGAGTTGGGATCGAACCCACAGATGGGCTACCTACGTATCCTTTGTTTTGGAAAAGGAATCAGAACCCACGTAGTTCGAGTAAGGGAGTATGATGTTTATGATTGATGGCTCAAAGAAGGATGTCACAATTACTTTTACCCTCTAAGCTCACGTGAGTAATGCTCGGTGTGAGAAACAAGAGGTATTAGTAATAAAATAGAAAATTGGGCCATGAAAGATGTAATCATAAGAAATGGTTTGGGGATTATGTATGTATGAATGCCCAGATAAATGAAGGTTAGGATTTACTTTAGGGAGAAAATCCAGGAACAGGGTCCATATAGGTATATGTGCTTCATGGAGATTTGAATACTCTAACTTGGGACTTATTCCTGAAAAGGAAACCCAAATTAGGAGAGGATTGATAATTGGGTTTTACTCCTGAGAAGGAATCCCAGATCAAACGTAAATTAGGACTGGTTAAAGAGAAATTAAGGGACTTGGGGCTTACTCCTAAAAAGGAAGCCCAAATTTCTGACTAGGGCTTATTCCTAACAAGGAAGCCCAGGTTAAGGGATTATGACTAGGAATTATTCCTGAAAAGGAGGCCCAGGTTATGGATTAAGGTCTAGGACTTATTCCTGAAAAGGAGGCCCAGGTTATGGATTAAGGTTTGGGACTTACTCCTGACAAGGAAGTCCAGATTTGGGATTAAGGTTTGGGGATTACTCCTGAGGAGGATGCCCAGGTTAAAGGACTTATAACTAGGTATTATTCCTGAAAATGAGACCCAGGTTAAGGATTCCCTCATTTTAAAGAATGAGGTTGAATGAATGAACTCTCAATCTTTAGTGACATAAAGATATATAAATCACTATGTTTTGAGAGATATTCCACAAAATTTATTTCAGATAAGGAAGTCAAATCAAAAAATCATGCCATAAATGGATTTTAAGAGTGTCTTGAAGACTGAATCTTGAATAGGAAAGGTGTAATGGCTTAAGAGGGGTAAAATGGTCAAGATGGGCACCCAAAAAGGTAGGGGCGCGCAAGTCTTGGAAGCCGCGCAGGTACTGTGTGGGCGTGCAAGTATTGGTCGCGCAGGTATACCTGCGCGACATGTGTGGGGTACTTGCATGATGTTCAACCAGCATTGAAATACTTGAGCGACTCTTTATTAAAGCCTTTAGAATCCTCTTGAGGTTCTTCTAGAAAAGGGACGCGCAAGTTTTATCGAAGGATTAAGGCAGCGCGCAAGTGTGGCCACTTCCCTTAAGGGATGGCCACTCAGGCGCGCAAGTGTTGATGAGTTTCAACACTTAGGCCTTCCTCCCTCTCTTTAGATCTTCCGTTCTAGGTAAGAAATTACCTTAGAAGTGTTCCGGAAGCTTTGAGAAGAGACTTGGGCGTCGGGAGCTTAAATATGAGTTTTTGGAAAAATCCTCCCTCTTTAATGGGGGGCTCACAGGGTCTATTTATAGGCAGGAGAAGACCCCGGGCGGTTACCGGGCGGTTATCAATTAGGTCGCGCAAGTCACTTGCGCGCCAAAGTGCATCGGGCAATTCCACTTGCGCGACTATGAGGAAACTTGCGCGGCCTATGGGCAAAGTTCTCCTTGTTTATCCCTTTGTCGATTTTTGATGTTTTCTTCAAAGGTCGAACCATTTTAATCTCATATCTTCCCCTTTTCCAATCTTTAGATTCTGTGACGAAAGGAGCATCAACAAAAGTTCATGATGATCTCTCCACCATAATACATGGCCTTCTCAAAGTCATCCTTATTTTCCAAAAACTTCTTCAGAGTGGGTATGAATTACTTGATCTTCTGCACTTGATCCTTGAAGGCTTGAGTGACCAGAGGTATCTTCAAATTATCCACAAGGTACTTGAAGTGATCATTAAACTCATGCTTAGAATAATTTATATTAATGTAGAAGTCTACTTTCATAGAGATTTATTCTTGATCATCAATAGAAATATTTGAATGAACCCTCACCAAATCAAGAATAGGGTCACTGTTCTTGATGACACTAGAGATAATTTCCTTATCAACACCATTAAACACTGGTTGAAGCTCTTCTTAAAAAACTGATTTGATCAAGTCATTGTCCATAGGATGACATGGCTATCCAGAGGTATAGGGAACTGAAATAGCTGATGTGAGAGTCTTAAACTGATTTAGAATAGTTTTTAAACAACCTCTATATTCCTCTGTCAGATTATTGATTCCAGAGACTATCCCACACATCTCATTGGATATCTTGTTGTTATTCTCAACCACCTTTTCATAAACAAAAATCATGTTTAGTTGAATTAGAGAAACAACCTTCTATGGAATACTTTCAACATCATTATCACTAATATGATCAACAAGATGTTGACAAGTTTTTAAGGATTTCTACATATCTTCAACCATAGATTTTAGAGTTTTCACCATATCACTCAACTGTATTTTCTCAAAGTGAGCTTCCTAAATTTTGTAAAGCATACTAGGTTGGATCTGCCATAGAATATTCTATAACAGTAGTACAACATCTATTTCATTGAGATTTGTTAAAAGTGTAGGTTGAGACTTCATGAGGTCCTAAAAAACAGACAACATGTTTTCTCCAAAAACTTTTAGATCACTATGACTTACAAAATCAAAAGATTCTTGAGCGGATTCAGAAACAGGAATTGAAAGAGGTTTACATTACTTAGCAGGGGATACTTCTTTGTAAGACATTGGTTTCAACTGAAACATAGTTGAAATATCTATCCCTTTTACTAAGGCCTCTTGGGTATCATACACATCAAAATAACTAGGAAACCTATACCAGGTATCCACATAACTTGGATCAATAGGATTTAGAAGTTGAACACTTTATAAGATGGGGTGCTGCCTCCCCTCAACAGATGAATATCTGGAAAGACTGAGAGACTCAATATCTTGACCCGTTCCCATAATTTCAACTCTTTCAGGCTCACCCAAATCTTCATAGCCAAATAAAAGGCCTATGCCATACTTTTCTCAGTATATAAGATTAATTTAGTTTCAACTTATTCTTCAGACTGTTCCATAGCATCAGACTCTTCCTCAATATTAATCTCTTTCTCTACACCAACACTTCCTTTAGAAGCAACTTTATCCTTTTCACTTACATCAACATCACCTTTATAGAGAGGTTATAGCTCAGAAGATACTCCCACAAAACCTTCACCAACATCATCATTTATTTTTTCATCTGAATAGTCTACAATCACATCATCTTCAAAACCAGGATCAATTATATCTTTAGGTCTTGAGGGATTTTCAACAGTATTAACATCCTCATACAACATATCATTATCCTCAACCCATGATGTATTCCTTAGATTCCAATTTTTTTTTATTCTCCTACAAGTAGATTTAGAGATACAAAAATCTTATTCCTCAAGAACTTCTTTTTATCCAACCACACCTTTGGCTAGAAGAATAGCAGAAATGAACCTTGAATAGAGAAGGGAGGTGGATTTACATATTTTTGAGAATATCAAACATGTGAATTATAATATGATTACACAAGTTTATTTTGTGTCCATTATTTAGAAGATGAATAAAAAATACATCATGATACTTAAGAGTGTAAAAATACTCTTTCCTTGGGAAAATGAGATGTTGAATGATCTTGAACAATAACCTTGAGTCACTATCAAGCTCAACAACAATAGGACTTATCTTCTTATTTCCAATAAAACTTTCCAGAGCCTCTTCTATGATAAACACATCACTAGGTGGAGGAGGACCTATCTAGTAGTCCTCAAAAATCCCTTTATGAGGTATTCCTAGATAGGCATCCCATAAACTCAAAGAAAAAGTGAATCTTGGACCATTTACCTAGCTCTTTTCCACAAAGTCATCCTTGGAGTAGAAGGTAAACTGTACATACTGATAAAAATAAAAAACAAGATTTGGATAAATGGGTCTCTTCTCTTTTGTAAACCAATCCAACCAACCTTGTTATTATATAACTCTTAGAACAAGATACTTACAAGACAAGAGCCACTATGCATAGATTTCCGTTTTCGGGTGTGACTATGTGATCCCCAAGACCTAGGTTTAGCAACTTCTCAAGCATTACAACATGAGCCTTATTCTTTTCCTTCTGAGACCTACACTTCTCCAGATTTGACGAGGATGGAAGCTTCATCCTCGATATTCGACGTGGGCTCAAAAAGGTTTAGAAGGAGGTATAGTGGTTTGAAAAAGACACATGGTTTCGGTTTTGAGGGAAGTGAGCTCAAGAGAAGTGAAGTGATAGATATTTATCATTAGAGAGTTCAAACATTGCAAAAAATAAAATAGAGTAAAAATAAATAATACACATGATATAAAAAGAAATATTTAAAAAGAAGTTCTGAATAATATAGTGAAACCGATATAGACATTCATGGTGTCAGTATTATAGTGTGACTTAAAACGGTGTGACCATAATGAATGAGACAGTGAACATAAGACAGTAAGCCGTGAGACAGTAATCCTGAGACAGTGAACCTAGGATAGTAAACTTGAGACAGTAAAATTGAGACCTTAATCCTGATATAGTAAAATTGAGATAGTAAACTTGAGATAGTAAACCTGAGATTGTAAACTTGAGATAGTAAACTTGAGACAGTAGTCCTAAGATAATAAACTTGAGACAGTAATTCTGAGACAGTAAACTTGAGACAATAAACTTGTTCACTCAAGGTTAATCATTCCCAATTCATGTATAATATAATTCATTCTTTCAGAATTTAATGGCTTAGTGAAAATGTCTGCAAACTGATGTTCAATGCCAATGAATTCTAAATTGATATCACCTTTTTGATAACGATCTCTCAAAAAGTCATGTCTTATATCAATATTCCTTGTTATAGAATGATAAATAAGATTCTTTGATATGTTAATATCACTTGTGTTGTCACAATTTATAGGGAAATTCTTGAATTGATTCCATATTCTAGAAAAGTGTGTTTCATCCACAAAATCTGAGCACAATAACAACAAAAAACTATGTATTTAGCTTCAGTATTAGATAATTCAACATAATTTTGCTTTTTACTACACTATGAAACTAGTGACTTTCCCAAAAAGTGACATGTTCTAGAGGTGATTTTTCTATATAACTTGCAACCACCAAAATCAGCATCATAATAGCTAACCAAGTCAAATGATTGTCCTCTAAGATAGAATAGTCCTAAGTTGGTAGTATGTTTGAGGTACTTAAAAATACTTTTAACAACAAGAAGATGTGACTCTTTAAGATTTTTTTTGAAATAGAGCATATATACACACACTCAACATAATATCATTCCTATTGGCAGTTAAGTAGAGTAAACATCCAATCATTCCTCTATAAGTGGTTTGATCAATAGATTTACCATTCTCATCAAGATCTAACTTAAATGTGGCACTCATTGTATTATCACTATTTTTAGTATTATCTAAACCAAAAAGTTTTAGAAGATATTTTGTATATTTAATTTGATTTAAAATAATACCTTCCTTATTTTGAAAGATTTAAAATCCATGAATAAATTTTAATTCACCCATGAAACTCATTTCAAATTCATTTTGCATCATATTTGAAAAATCAATACATAAAGAATTTTTTGAAGATCCAAAAATAATATCATCAACATAGATTTGAAAAAAAAATTCTTCATAAATTATTTTCATAAATATATAGGATCAAATATACCTTTTGTAAAACCTTTGAAAATAAGAAAACTATTTAGTATATCATACTAAGCTCTTGGAGCTTTTTTTAAATCATACAAATCTTTTTTTTAATTTAAAAAAAATATTTGGAAAATGTGGATATGTAAAATTAGGGGGTTTTTCAACAAAAAAATCCTCAACTATATACCCATTTAGGAATTCACTATTGACATCCATTTGATATAGTTTGAAATTTAGATGTGATGAATTTTCAAGAAAGATTCTAATGGATTCAAGCCTATCAACTGGTGAAAACTTTCCTCATAGTCAATCCCTTCCTATTTACTATAACCTTGAGCAACTAATCTATCTTTATTTCTTACTATGGTACCATATTCATCTACTTTATTTCTAAACACCCATTTAGTGATTATGGTTAAGATTTATTTAGGTCTATCTACAAGGTTTAAGACTTTATTTATTTCAAACTAATTTAATTCTTCTTTCATAACCATCACCCAAAATTCATAATTAATTATCTCATTGATGTTCTTAGGCTCAAGCTATGATAAGAAAGCTCGATGTTCAACCTGATTTCTTAGAGAAGTTCTAGTCTGAGTTCCTTTATCTAAATCTCCAACAACAACATCTAAAGGATGGTTCTTAAGGGTTCTAACACACCTAGAAAAAAGGACTAATAATTTTAGGTTCTTTAATAGGCTTGGGTTCACCATGGCTCGAATCTGGATAATTTCTAGAACTGGAAGTTTTAACAGATTCCTTCGTAGAATGGTCATAAGATTCAACATTCATGTTTAGATTTGACACATCATCCTCAAGATTTTATAGAGAGGTTTTAGGTTCATGGGGATCTACTTCATCAAATTTGACATTTACATATTCTTCAACATATTTGGTTCTCTTATTGAAGACTCTATAGTCTTTTCTAGAAATTGAATAACCTAGTAAAATTCCTTCATCACTCTTGGAGGGAAATTTGTCCAAATTATCCTTAGTTTTAAGAATATAGACTTTGCAGCCAAAAATATTGATGTAGTTAACCTTGGGTTTTCTATTGTTCCACAACTCATATGGATTTATTTTAAGGATAGGTCTAATCAATACTCTATTGATTATATTGAATGCTATATTGGAAGACTCTACCCAAAAGTAGATAGGTAGGTCATATTCATTAAGCATTGTTCTATTTATTTCTTATAATGTTCTATTTCTTCTTTGTATAACACCACTTTGTTGAGGTGTCCTAGTATAATAAAAGTTATTACTAGAAATTTTGTGAGTAAAAAGATTCAAACTCTTGGTTCTCAAACTCACAACCATGGTCACTTCTTAGGGTTTTAATTATAAGACCACTAATATTTTCTATAGTCCTAGAAAACTTGGTGAAGTGAGATTAAGCTTCACTTTTGCGATCCAAGAAGAAGGTCCAAGTATATCTAGAGTAGTTATCTACAAGAACATAGACATAGTGCTTCCAATTAAGGCAAGAAACTCTACAATGTCCAAACAAGTCAATGAAAACCAACCCAAGAGGTTGATAAGTTGAAAATTCTTTCTCTGGTTTGAAAGAGATTTTGTGTTGTTTACCTTTTTGACAAGGATTACAAACTTTTTCATTTGGAAACTCATGTTTGGGTAGATCCCTAACTAAGAATTTTCTAGTAATCTTTCTAAGGTATCGTATATTGCAGTTTCCTAGTCTTCCATACAAAATCTAAGTCTCTTTATGAAATACACTTAAGCATGAAACATTTTGACAAACTAAAGAATCTATGTTAACAACATAAACATTTTCATTTCTAAAAGTAGAAAATACTAATTCATTCTTGGAATTGAAAAAATTTCAAGCATCATTCTCAAATTTAACATGAAAACCATCATCACATAATTGTGAAATACTAAGAAGATTATATTTTAATCCATCAACAAAAAGTACTTTTGAAATTAAAACTGAGTTAGAGTTACAAATCAGGCCAAGGACAATTATTTTTCCTTTAGAGTTGTCCCAAAGGTGAAATGTCCACCATAAATTTTTATTAGGTTCTTGAAGCATGAGTAATCTCCTGTCATGTGCCTTGAACATCCACTATCCAAGTACCATAGACTTCTACAGGAGATCTTCGAACAACTTTCCTACATAGGGATCAAAGAAAAGAAGATTTTGGTACCCAAATTTTCGTGGGTCCAGAAACTTTAGTAATAAGTTCTTTGGGAACCCATACTTTCTACATGGGTTTTCTATAATAAAATTGTAAATCATTTCAAAAATAAACTCTATTCGGTCTTGATAAAGTAGAAGAAGTAAAATAGTTCCTAGTACTAGAACTTGCATAATATTTATCAGTTTTAGGCACAAAAACAATTTTCCAGACATTACAATAAGGCTTCTTTTTCCAGGTTGATATCATATACTAGTTTTATACCTATGAGTTACTTGTTTACCAAGAATTTGTGTTAGATTATTCTTTCCATTGGTAAATTGTTCTATGTCCATTTTCAATTGATCATTAGATAATTTAAGTTCATTTTTTTAATCAATTGAGAATTTTTCTCTTTTTCTACAAAATGTTCAGATTTAAAAGTGGTAGTTAATGCATGTTGTTTCTTTAAAGATTTGTATTTATCTTTTAGTTCATTACAAGTTTCTTATACCATTTGGTAGTATTCAAAAATTTCTTCATTAGTCATATTTTCAAAATCACTTTCATCTCTATAATAATAGAAATTCTATATAGGAGACTCAAGAGTTACCTTTGATGTGTTTGTCATGAAACACATATTGGTTTTATCAGACTTTTCATCACGTGAAGATTTTGAGTCACTTGATCTATCCTCAGAAGCACTCCATGTTACTTTCATTGCCTTTATATAATTTATATCTTTTTCCTCATATCTATTCTTATATTTTATCTTAGGATAATCAACCTTTACATGTACCTTTCTCTTACATTCATAACAGATTATTTCACTAGAGGTATCACCTTTCTTCCAATCCTTTTTCCAGTTTCCTTTATTGCTATATTTACCTTTTTAGTTTGGATTACTGAATAATTTATTCCTTCTATAAAACTTCTTAAATTGTCTAGATATTTGAGCCATGTCCTTATCACTATCAGATGGTGAATCTTCATTACTTATACTTTAAGAATGAGTTTGTATCCAATCCTTTTCTTAGTTTTGGAAATAGTGGTTTTGAAATCCAATGACTTTCTCTTTGGTTTAAACTCTTCTTCCTTGTAAACCTTTAAATATTCCTCATACATCATCAATATACCTATCATCTCCTTGACTGGTAGATTACTAATATCACATGATTCTCTAATTGATACAGAATTCCCTCTCCATCTATCATGTAAGCATCTGAGTATTCTCATTATTTTCTCCTTGGCTAGAACATCCCTTCCCAGAGAGATCATAATATTCAAAATTTCATTAAACCTAAGATACAAGTCAGAAATAGGCTCATCAGGATTAATTTTAATGTTATAATATTTAATAGTATATGTGTTGAGTCTCATTTCCTTGACAATATAGGTTCCTTCATGGGAAACATATAAAGTGTCACAAATTTCATGGGCTATTTTACATGAAAAAGTCTTATTAAACTCTTCATATCCTAAAGAACAGTATAGGGAATTCCTGGATTTGAAATAATTGTTATAAGCAGCATTATTTGGGTCATCCCAAGTATTCTTATTAGTAGAAGCAATATTTTATTCATCTATAATTGAATACCAAATCTCAAAACCCATATTTTCTAGGTGCATCTTCATTTTAATTTTCCATTGTGCATAATTTGTTCAATTAAAGAATGGAGGTATGCTAGTAGAATCTCCTTACAATATATTATCCATAATAAAGTGATAAAGGACAGGTTTTAAAGAGCTAGAAATTTAAAACTAACATAACTTTAATGATATTTTAAAAAAACTAAATCACAGTTGAAAAAGTTTTTAAAAATATTTGAAACTTATGAAAATAGAAGTTTAAAAACAACCTTTGATTCCAAATTATAGTTGGAGTAGGAAACTCAAGAGGGGGGGGGGTTAATTGAGTTCCTATAAAAATTTATGTTAAAAAGTTTATTTAAAAGATTCCCCCAATTAAAAATAAATCTAGCTAGTTAACCAAGGTAGTAAAATTATAATAGCTTGATTGTTCAAATAGTTTCTTAAAAGATTGATTAATTCTTAGTTATAACAATGTAAGATATTGATACAACTATTGAAACTAATATAATAAGGAATAACCGTTTTCACTGATATCAAGGACAACTATCAAAGTAAAATTTAGTTTTCTGAAATATGAGTTAAAATAGAGAAAGACTAAATTGAAAGAAACAACTGATAAGACAAGTGGTTCAGTCTGAAGCCGAGACTTAATCCAGTCCACTTAGTGATCACCTTCCATTAAGAAATATATAAAAATATTTGATCCACACCCAATATCAGGGTTAACAATAGTACACAAGACTGTCTAGGTCACAAAAACTTTACCACTATTCTACATGGGAAAACTAATTGCCAAGTCACATAATAACTCTTACAAAGTTACACATGAGTGAAATAAGGCATAAAAAGATATTTGAGTGAGGATATCTTGTATCCTCCAGTTCGGTGTAGGATACAATGTGTGATTTGAATACAGATACACACACTACTCAAAGAGTAATAAAACAGTACACAACAGAGAAAAAAGTAATTATATTGAGTTTAGAAGGATCTTTGTGTCTTGAAATTAAGTTCTAGATTCTTTTGATGAGGTAGTTGAAATGTTCTAATCCTCTTATGAAAACAAAGTGTCCTGAGTTGAGTGTTCTAGCTTTTAGTACAGTGAGATGTTCCTATTCTCCTTTGAGTTGTTGCAAGGAAACTTTCAAGATGGTTCAAAACAAGTTCTTCTTTGTTTACAACCAACATGAATTAATAGTTATTCCTTAGATGTATTCTTGAATATATGGTTGTTATCACCTTTTTTCAAGCATTCCACTATCACTATCTTCCTTCTTGAGTTCCATGCTTTATTTTATTTCAGGTGCTTGTGTTGGAGCCGAAAAGTGGCATGATTTCCACACCTCAGACATCGTACTCTCTACTAAAAGGGGTGAAAAATGTAATTAATTATATCAGTGTAATTAAATGAATCAAATATGACAATTAGAAAAAACTTTTAAATTTAATTAGAGAAGCTAAAAAATGGTTAAGTATGGAACGATGTCATAGTTGTGGTAATACAGTGTAACACTCCAGAATGATGAAGGGTTAAATGAATAAATGATATGGCTCATATAAAAAAGGTGAGCTTCCTTTTCTAGACCTTGCCTGATTAGATCTCTATAGTTAAGCATGGTTGGCATGGAGTAGTGATTAGGATGGGTGACCTTCTGGAAAGTTTCCCAGGGTGTGTTTGAGTGAGAACAAAGCACACTGGGAGGGACATGTGTTGTCCTGTGGGGATAGTCATTAGTCAGATGACTAGTTCAGACATGTGGGTGGGCCCTAGGGTGGGGACCACATGTCTGCGGGGAAACTGATGGTACCTGGTGGGCCAGGAACTGACGACCATGTTAGGGCAGGGTGTCTGTGCCATCACCAGGACCTAATTGTAACATTTGGTATCAGAGCTAGTACCTAGCCTTAAGTGAAGTCCCACAACAAGGACGTTGTGCTCTAAAAAGGGGTGAATGTAATACCCCAGAATGATAAAGGGTTAAATAACTAAATGATATGTCTCATGTCAATAAGTTTCACCTTCCTTTTTCGGGAGCCTTCCCAATTAGAACTCCATAGTTAAGCATACTTGACCTGGAGTAGTGATCAGGATGGGCAACCTTCTGAGAAGTTTCCCAGGGTGTGTGTGGGTGAGGAAAAAACACACTAGAAAGTAAATGTGTTGGCCTATGGGGACAATCGTTAGTCAGATGATCAGTTTTGTCATGTGGGTGGGCCCCAGGGTGGGGACCATGTGTCTGCGGGGAAATTGGTGGTACCAGGCGGGCCAGGACCCGATGGTCATGTTAGGGCGGGGTGTCTGTGCTGTCCTCGGGACACAATTGTTATCTGCAGATTGTTTTGGGAACTTTTTAGGATAACCACCTCTATGAAAAGCTATCCAAGTTCACTTTCTGTATTAGGTAGGTGAAGTTTCTACGACATGTGATCTCAGAGCAAGGGGTTTTAGTGGACCTCAAGAAGATCTGTGCAGTTATGTCATGAGAGCATCTAGATAATGTATTCAAGATTCAGAGTTTCCATGGACTGGATGGTTACTATAGGCGATTTGTTTAGTATTTCTCTTGGCTTGCTTTGCCCATGACCGTGCTCACCTAGAAAGGGGTAATGTTTTTATGGGGCCTAGAGTGTTAGGAATCCTTCGAGGAACTGAAAAGGTGGTTGACTACCACCCTCATGATGATATTTCTAGAGGCTGGAAAGGGGTATGTGGTGTATTGTTATGCTTCAAGTATGGGTATTGGGTGTGTGATTATGCAGGGTGATCACGTTGTGGCATATGGTTCTCTCTAACTCTGACCACACGAAAAGAATTATCTGACCCATGACTTGGAGTTATAACCTGTGATTCATGGTTTGAAGACATAGAATTACTACCTCTTTGGGGATAAGTTTATAGTTTATTATGATAAAAAATATTAGCCTACATATTCTCATAGAAGGACCTCAATTTGAGAGAGAGATGTGGGATTGAGTACTTGTAGGGGTTTGTCTTTGACATTGTTTATACCACAGGCAAGGGTAATGTGGTGGATGATTCTTTGTGTATAAAAGTACCAATGTAATCCTTGAGGAATTCCAGTGATGAGTGGACTTTGATGGGGCTCTTTTCTCAAATGCATGTGGAGACCAAGGAGCACAGTAGAGGTGTGTTCTTGGTGATCATTCAGTTGACTCCTTCTCTCTTGGAGTTGATTCTGCGAGAACAACCCAGTGATGAGATTTTTCAGAAGTCGAGACTATTTATTCATGACAGGGAGACGTCTTCTGATTGGTCATCATCTCTTGATGGAATCTTGTGGTTCAAGGGTCATTCAGTAGTGTCGTAGTCTCTACAGAAGGTGGTGATACAGGATAACCACCAGTCTCAGTGGGCTGTCCATCCAGGTTCCACCAAGTTGTATTATGATGTGCGACGATTTTTATGGTGGCCAGGTATGAGACGATACATAGATGAATTCATGTTGAGATGCTATACATGTTAGCAGGTGAAAGCGGATCACCAAAGGCCCTCAAGTTTTCTCCACTCATTACCCATTCCTACTTGGAAGTGGGATGAGGTTTCCATGGACTTCATTATTGGATTACCTCAAACAACTCGGGGTAAGAATGTCATTTGCATAGTGATTGATCGTCTGACCAAATAATACCACTTCATTCTGATCAAAGATTCTACTAAAGTGGATGAGTTAGGCCGTTTGTATCTCCTGGAGGTGGTAAGACTTCATGGTGTTCCATTAGTAGTTGTCTTAGATAGAGACCCCCATTTCACTTCTTGGTTTTGGTAAGGCCTTCAAAAGGCCTTGGGGTTTTAGATTAAGATGAGAACAACATACCATCCTCAAATGGATGGTCAGATAGAGTGGGTAAATCAGATCCTAGAGGACATGCTCTGTGCATGTGTTTTGGACTTTGGAGGTTCATGGGATAGCCATTTGGGATTGTTTGAATTTTCCTATAAAAATAGTTACCAATCCTCGATTCGAATGGCTTCTTTTGAGGTTCTCAATGGTCGGCCTTCTCGGTCCCCCCTATGTTGGGCTGAGGTAGGTGAGACTTCACTGTTGGGGCTGAGCCTTGTGGTGAGACTTCTAAGAAGGTCAAGTTGATCAGGCAGTGCTTGTTGATAGCTCCGAGTCATCATAAATCTCATGAGGACAAGAGACATCAAGACCTAGATTTTTCTGTGGGTGATAGGGTATTCTTGAAATTAGCCTCTCATATTGGCCATCATTGATTCGGAAAGAAAGGGAAGATGACACCATGGTATGTTAGTCCTTTTGAGATCACTGAGCGTATTGGTAGGGTAAAATATAGGTTGTCCTTGCCTTATTATTTGACTTTCATTCAGGACATCTTCCACATCTCTTAGTTGAAAAAGTACAACCCAGATCCGTCCCATTTGCTGAATTGGGAAGAACTAGAGATAGAGCCTGATTTATCAGTGTTTGAGAAGCTGGTGAAAATTGTGGACTCTGAAGAAAAAGTTCTTCTAGGGAAGAATATTCCTATAGTTTGAGTCCTTTGGTAGCATGTGACTGATGAACATGAGACATGGGAGAGGAAGTCTTGAGTCGAAGAGCAGTTTCCGTTTCTCTTATCTGATCAGGGTTCAAGATGACTTTCTAAGGGCAGAAAGTTTTTATAGTGGGGATAATTGTCACATCCATGAAATATTTTAAAGGTATTTTTCATTTAATTTATATTCTTTCTTTTTTGGGGGGGTTTCCCATGTATTTTTGGAGAAAGGGGGGTTTTATCATGATTTGGGCCAAACCGTGAGCCCATTTCCAGATTTAAAAACAAAATTTGTTTATTTTATAACTCCTCTAGTTTTTAACAATTTTCACCCATTACAATTCCCACTTGTCCTCCCATGACCTATTAAAACCACCATGTCCATTTTTTCACCTTATGAACTCATTATCATTTTGGACTTGGGTGATTAATTAGGAATTGGGCTACCCATGAGCCCATTTCCTACTTTTTTTTGAAAATAATTCATTAATATATCATTCGTTTTTTAACTTTTTTCAATGATTTCACCTCCCAATATAATAAAAAAACCCTATTATCACCCCCATTATTTATTTCTCATCTTTGGATCTCATTTGAATCTCGATTTAGGGGGAAATTTCTCAAGGTTTCTCAAATATTCTAGATTTGAGAAGGTAATTTGTTTCATCCATAAGTCATTAAATTTTCAGTATTTTACACCATTTAAGTCCCCACTTTACCTCCTTAACCTCATTGAAGCCTCACTATTAGTTTTGGTTGCTTGTATATTCAACATTTGGTGGATTTGGGGCAATTTATTCAAGATCTCTCAAGTGGGTTTCTGTTCTTCCTCCTGCCATTTTCAAAGGGTTTCACCCATTTCTTCATGAAGTTACTATTTTCCATCAAGTAGGGATTCGAACTTATAGTTTGATCTTGGGTTTATTGGTCTAATATTGTGGTTTTAGTCTTGATTAAACTCCCTTGTGGTGCGACAATGGTGTAAGTGAAATTTTGCACAAGGGTTTGGTGTTTTGACACTTGTGGTAGGTGATTCCATGTGTAAGCACTCTTGGATGATTTAGAATTGAAAGTTTTATAAATTTTTCATGTTCATATTCCTTTTTCATTGGTGAGAAAACTATTTTTGGTGGCTTTTGTTAAGCTAATGGTTCTAAAATGTCATTTTTGTGTGAAAATGGGTGTTTTCATGGATATCCCATGTTGGATCATTTAGAGTTGTTTTCTAATTGATGAAATGGTTTTATTAAAATGTTTTAGTACTGTAAATTCTATTTTTGTGAAATATGGGTATGCACATGGTGTTTAAAGTGGGATTTTTAATGGATTTTATGTAAAAAATATATTTATATTTTTTGATGATGTATTATGGAAATTCTAAATGTTTTATTGAGTGATATAAGTGGTGAAAATCATGTGTAGATACTATTTTTATTCTGGGTGACCAGAACTTATGATTTTATGGGAAATTGGATTTTGGTAACATGTGGAATTCATTTGATCACAAAGGGGAAACCTGGGTATCTAGGTGGGCGGACGTGTACTAGTATGCTAGTGATCTGGAGTAGTTTTTTCCTTCTTTCACTTAGAAAGTTGGACATTGAAAACACTAACAAAACTATATTGATGGTTTTTGGAGACAACTAAGTTATGATTATGTTCCCTACTTGTGGATATTTCACGAGAACAAATATTACTATGTTTACTTTACACCTACATACAAGGTACATGGGGCCCAAAACTAACTAGTGCCTAGGGGCGTTCTCGAGATTTGTGATCATTGGATATTTTGTATTTATAATTGGATTAGGGTGTGTTTGGATGAAAAAATGAATTATCTTACATATTTTAATTAAACGTGTTCACTCTTTGAAATTTCCCTATGAAAATTGTTTACCTTTAAAAGTTTCATTTTTTAGAATTTATTACCACCATTTCTTGTTTATAAAAACTTGGATGATTTTAATCTTGTATTTCTTAATATATGGAATGATTTGGGTGGTATCCTATTGGGATTAGGCTCACACCCCACTTATAACCCTTGGTTGTAAGTTGACTTTATCATGTTTGATGCAAGTAAAATCAAGGCCTTGGGTGATGGCAGTTTGAGTTGCTAGTTACTTCCCTTGGTGCGGTGTTGTGGGGACGGCTTGCGGGTGATAAACCATTATTGTTTAGAGTCTCTTGGGATGTTTTTATGCTAATTTTATGTATATTTGGACCTCTTGTGTCATGTTTAAACCTTTGTGTTAAGTTAAGGATTTTATTTAAGGTATGCATGGTATAAATTTTCAGATTCGGTTTATTGATTGTTGTTGGTTGTTAAAGGATTCTAAACTCAGGTAAATTTTTCCCAAACCATAATACATGATACCTGGACACTTGTTCTAGCCTGCGGGGATTGGTAATGCCCTTCAGGCCTTTCCATGGGTTGAGTTTGGTGCTGGTAATGATGGAGACCAGATTCGGTTCATGACAGACAGTCACAGTGAGACAGTCATGATGCCAGAGTTGCAGTGAGATCTAGTACTGGTAGAAAATTTATGGTGTCTGATAACTTTCGAATTATAGATCCATTATCATGGTTACAATGTTATGGAAACACTATCTTAGGAAACAATGTCTAATATTTTTTCAAAATTCTGAATGGTGTCTTGTTACAGTGTCTTAGAAACTATAGCATGGAAACTGTGTCCGGTCCTTTGTGAAAATCTGAAACTGATAGAAATATTACAGTGTCAGGACCTTTTCGGAAATCTAGAACAAGTATAAAGAATAGGGTCTTAGGTCCTTTGCAAAAATTTGGAACCAGTAGCAATCTTACGGTGTTACAGACTTTGTGAAAATCTAGAACAGGTAGCAAGCTTACGGTTTTATAGACTTAGTCAAATATCTATAAGTTGTATTAAGAATAAATCTTCATATAATGGATTAGGATTAAACATAATCATATCAAAACATAATAGTACAATATTAAACATAGTTCACAATATTTAAAATATAATTTGTGATACTGTGGACATGATCTTGTGAGAGTTTAAAACATGAGTTATAAGAGTGTAAAACATGATTTGCGAGCATTAAAACACGAGGAGTCCAACAAGAAGAAAACTAGTAACTTAAAATAATGATTGATAAAATTAATATATATATACACATGACACTCTTCATGAGTTAAATTCATGTGTGCTATTATATGAGGAATAAAATCAAAAACAACTGACCAGAATGTCCACACACCCAATCCTTTGCAGAACAGGATCCTGAGCATTGGGACGAGTTTGATTTTCCTATAACACCTAGGTCAATCTATATAAAAGATGATGTATGATAGATGAATAATAGATCAAGGATTTAATTATTAACAAAAAACTCATATGGGTCATTATACCATTTTACCAATTTTACAATACCACATACATCGACGCATACTATCATGAGATTTCATCAACATAATGACACCTCATTAACATCATCCATAGGCTTATCGATCTTGTGGATCCCGATATACAATGGTCTATAAAAATATTTTTTCTAGAGTCATATTATCCCATATTATTGTAATCCATCAGAAGACATAAAAATTCACGCATCACTGAAAAAGAATAAGAGGGATCAAACAACCCACTAAGAGGATGACCATGATCTAGGCATGTCTAACCCACTGAAACGAAGAATTACATGATGATCACACCCATAACAAGGGTATAACTACCAAATTACCACCCATAAATTCCATTTGTCACTTTATAAACTAATATTCCTACTAGGTATAAACAACACCTTAATCAAACCTTTCATCTAAAACTTCTTACAAGCATTAAGAAAGGTTTTAATGCTTCGAGGGAGATACCACCTCAGGCTACCCCCTTAATGAAAAATAAATAATTGATCCTATATGAGGGCTATGTTTTGAAGGTTTCTAGGAATAAATTACTTTCATTTAGGTCTGAGTTATAGAAGAAGAGGCCTATGAGACATTATCACATTACCATTTCAAGGCAACTGTCTAGGCATCAATTTAACCACCCCTACATGATGGTCGAAGGTAAGAACACCCCATAAGGTTTCATTTTTTTAAAATATCATGATAATTCAAATTTATTTCTTTAATAATTTCAAGGTTTAGTTTTAAAGAACATATAATACTAGTCACAAGGATACTTTATTAGCTAAAGCCACAGGGCACAGAAGAAAGTTTTATCAACTTACTTTTCAACATTGTTATTTAACTGACATCCTGTCAAATTAAGAAATTTATCACATAAATTCCCTTTTATTTATCTATATATTTATCAAAATTGGGATTAGTTAAAGAAAATATCAACTCCAATCTATAGAGGAAAACACCCTTTCGATTGTAATTGGAATTTTCATTAACTAATGCCTCATATAAGTACAACACAAAAGGTAAAAAAGGGGTATTTTATTAATTATTAGGGGATTGAACAAGTAATATTCCACCATATGTTTATATTTAATATCATATAAGTGGTTGGGGACAGTTTACATAACCATACCTATATAAAATAACAATAACCCCTTGGGTTTAGGTATTTAGCATTATCAAAATAAAGGCAACCACTAGGGTCTTGATCATGAAAAAATAAAGGAAACCTAAAAGGGTCCCATCAAATCATTTTGGGTTTATCAAAATATAACAAAAAACATGTTAAAAATTAATATTTAAAACACCCTTAGTGGGTTATCTCATAAGTATCATTCCCCAACTAACCTACTTGGGTGTAGTTGTACATTTTGGAATTTAGTCATACAAGTCATCATGTCCAAGTGATAGAGTTTCAAGAATTTATAAAGGAAACCAATTCATCTAAGGTAACAATTAAATAGCTTCATATTTATAGAATGGTTTCAAGGTATATCAAGCTCAAAGATGATGGTTAATTATATGGGTTACCATTTCTCAATTTATAAAGCACCTACACAATTTATAGATAAAAAATTGGCTCCTATTTAATTAAAACTATAAATGTTTCAGGCCATGTAATTAATAGTTCATGGATCAAACATGTCTTAATTGGTTAGTTAAGGTGACATTATGAATCTACATGACAAAATACCGTTTATGTTGATTTAGATACTTTAATAACCAATTTTATATCAAAATTATAACTGGGAATGCTATAAAAATTAGTAAACATAGGGAACATACTAAATATGCAAAGAATCATGAAAAATAAACATGGAATCCTACTACATAAGCATGGAAACACCCAAGCATGGTACACTGATAAACATGCTAATCACAATACTAAAATCACAAAAGCATTATATACATGCAATCACACTAAATAAATCACACATCATGTTATACAAAAAAGCATGCTAATGTAATACCTAAGTATGTATAGAACTAATCATGTTAAAAAAATACCTAACATGGTATATAACTTACACGCTAATAAACACGCAAGGAATATAAATATATTTCAAAGAACCTATAAATGAAATTTATATGTCATGACATATGCATGGAATGTGAATCACTTTATGCATATCATGATTCATGTAATGCTACTTTCTTGCCACACCAGGCCAAGGGTAAAATATTGTAAATATCATAAATCAGTAAGTGGAAGAAAGTATACCAATCACTCAAGGTAAAATCATAATCAACTGAAATAATAAAGAACATGAACAAAAAACCCATCCCTAGCCACTTGGAATTTTTCCCATGCGTGGGTTGTCACTCTCAAACACAACTATTTACCATGTGATGTCACATTTCTAGTGTCCTGTATACCAACCCAAAATAGTAAGACAAAGGAAATGAATCTTTGATACCAATTTTTAATGTCCCAACCTATCTAACTAGAAAACTAGTAGTCAAACCAATCACCACATGGCCTCAAGTGTGCCTCCTCGTATGCTAGAGGCTAACGACTAGCATTGAGTGTCTAATGATGGTACGGTGGGAAGACTATACACTCATGATTAGAGTATAACAATGGTATAAGAGATAATAAATAAATAAACTTAAATCAGAAGTAGTATGAAATAAAGACAGATCATTGAATGAAAATAAAAATAACTGAGTATATAAATGTGGCCAATTCTAGATATACGTACAATGCATGCATGTACAAATGATTCCAAAATAAAAAATGCAATAAAAAAACAGTAGGATATACAAGATAGTAAAATACATTTACAAAGGAAATGATCAAAAAACCCTTGAGGGTGATCTCCTTGAGTATCATGAGTACTAGGTCAGTCCTGTGATCTTAGGCTCCCACACACACTAGAATAACACGAGTATAATCCAATAACCATGAACCCAGAAGCATGAGGTCTGTTTGGGTACCCCAGTGCAATGTAGGCCTAAATAGAATGAGAGATATTCTTAGTAGGCCACCTCTAATGGTGTATAAATTAAAATATATATGTAAATATACCATATATCAATGTGAACGTATATAAATAAAGAAGTAAATAGATAAATTCAAGTAATCACATATTCTTAGGTTCCTAAGGGACACATGTTCAACCATACCTACTTCATCCTAAGATGGAATATATATAAGTATATATATATTAATGTATATATATATTAACTATAATTTTTTTAATGTTTTTATCCATATATATATATAGATATATAGTATTTAGAAAGACCTAAAGTGTAACTCATGCATCCATTCATAATTCTACTCATAATAATAGTAGAGTCTCTTAATATTAAATAAGGGTCATCATGACTGAGAATCATAATCAATATAAGCCTCCATGATAAGTATTAATAAATAATTAAGGATGTCATACTGAGTATAAAAATTAATAATAAGGAGGTTCATACCCAACCTCCAGACTAAGGGGGTGTGGAACGCCATGCCCAATGACCCGAGTGATGTAGTCTCCATACCAACATCCTCATCCAAGGGGGTGCGATGCGTCATGGCCGAAAACCGTACTTGAGGCCCCTTTAGTCATTAATAAATAAGTTGATCCACTTTCCCTATGATCCTTTAGCCTAATGTTTCGTAAAAAGGAAACTGGAATCTCTCAATGCATAGTTAATCCTTTTAATACAATTCAGTTACATTTTGAAACCTGTCATGAGTTCATCCATGTCATTCATATGATTAAATTATAAAAAATAAATAAGGTCTAGGATATTATCCATTCCATTTAACTTTTAATTAAAAAATAATAAAGAATTTCATATCATAAACATTCAATAATCATAAACCAGGTATATAAGTAAGGTGGGACATATACATATATCCATTAAATTAACCCATTTGATTATATCCTTTTATTATGGAAGAAAATGAACCCCAGATGTGGATTTATTATAAATGGGAGAAAGGATATCATATTAAATTAATTTAACTCATTTATGGTTTCCCTTATAAAAGGGATCACTCAGTGTATGTCAAAAATAAAAATTACGATGGAGGCTCTCTCTATGGTGGAACCCTAGGTGCATATTATCAAAGATGAATTCCCCCCATTTCCGGAGCTAGGAGGGGGGAGTATGGACTGATGTCGCTAACTCCGGTTTCGTAGAAGCCCTTTATACCTTTCTCTAACCCTATATTTCTCCCCGAGTTCTCAGTGATTTCTTTAAGCCCAAAGGTTCTAGATCTTCACTTTGGTGATCCTAATCTCTCAATTTCATTGCCAGAGTTCTCTGAAGCCACGAGTCTTATAGATCTGACCCTGGTGGCTCGTTTTAGTCATCAAAGGCCCTCGATTGGCGAGTTTGATCATTTTTTTGGTAATTGGTACTTGAAAGATCACACAATTGTGGGTCTTCTTGATAAACGTCACTTGATGATCTGTTTTTCTATAAAAGAAGATCTGATATGTGCATGGTCTAGGGATCCCTGCAGATGAAACAAATGTAAGTTATTTCTTCTCCACTGGTCTTTGGATCTCTGTATGAATTGGGACAGACCCACCATCGTGACATGGGTAAGTCTCCCTCAACTTCCCTTTCCTTTTCAAAATCCAGCAATCATTCGTATTTTAGGGAATCTGGTAGGCCGATTTATTTTCTCAGATAATTTCACTTCTTCTATGATTCATCCAATCAATCTGCGTTTTTGTGTTGAGGTGGATGTCTTGAAGCCACCAGTTGAGTGGGTTTGGATTACGGTTGTAGAGGATTTTAGGTGGAGGCAAGCTGTTGTTTTTGAATCATGGGTTGATTTTTGCTCGACCTACTATCAATTGGGTCATCTAGGCTTTTATTTTCTTGGTGGAATCAGGAACAGAAGGCCCTTTGGTTTGGGGAAGAGGCTTGTCAAGGCCTCTGATCAAAGGTGGATGCTTTCTATGGAAGATTGGGCTAGCAATGCCTCTAGTTTGGTAGCCTTGGGTGAATCAGTTTTGAAAAATTCTTAATGGCTGTCCCCTAACCCGACAGTCACTATAGTGGTAGATGTACAGGCTAGTGGTGAGGCTCCAATTTCTGTGAAGGATGCTATGGTTAATGCACCAGAGGACTTCCCCACTGATCCTCTAGTTCATGAGGACAATCTCAATCATGCCATCCTTCATATTAAATCTTGTAATAGGATCCGTAACCCATGTGTGGTGGATATTTTTGCCAAGCTGAGGAGTGATTTGGATGATAGTAAGAAGGAAGAGTCAGTCCGGCACAAAGATGGACCTTCTTATATTAATAAGGTGAAGTCTGGTTGTATGGGTAATGGACAGTAGATTATTCCCTCCGTTGAATCTAGTGCTGATGATGCCTATATAGATGCAAGGGGGTTGTCCAAGGTGCATATTTCCTTAAGTCCAAATGCTATTCTGTCTATGTTTGTTGGTTCCCCAGGTTCAAACATAGTTGCATCTCCGAGTTTAAGGCCACTTCATCTACATGAACATGTAGGGTCTATTCAGATCCATAATCGTTTCACATGCTTGAGTGCTAATGGGAAGAAAAATGATGACCCAAAAGGATGGAAAACACATATTTCAAGGTGAAAATGCAATAAAATAATGACAATGTATTCCGAGGATATTGAACCAAGTGAAAAAGAAGTATAATCCCTGGTGTCAACAGATTATGAGAAAGACCCTCAAGTGATGGTTGGGTCTGGTTCGATAATGGGAAAGCAAGGGAGCCTTGTCTCTAGGAATTTTCTTGTTAACAAGGGAGGGAAAAAATCAAGGCCCCATAAAGACTATTCGAACACCACTAAGACAATAGTTACTAGATCCTCAGTGAAGTCTAGGAAAAATGGGACTGAGAAAGGACCAGGGGTCCCAACAATTATTGAAAATGGCAAGCAGTTGTCTGAAGAGTTGGGAGAGAAAGTCCTATATATGGAAATCAAGGCCCTTGATGGCGGAATCTTGGTACCGTATGTGGAAAAAATACCAGATGGTACCAAAATAAGAGTGGAAGTCGAGGTGGAAGTAGGGAATGAAGAATATCTAGAGCTATTTCTACACTCTAAGGGGGATATGCTTGATGGAACCCTTTAGATCAATGCCTTTCTATAGGTTATCCACATAATGTATGATAGGTCACTTAGTGTTGAGACTAATTAAGAAAAAAGTGAGTGGATCACCAAATAAGACCACATACTGGTGCAAGGTTTCAATGATAGGAAGATCAACGTGGAATAATTTATCTAGACCTGGGACAAGATAGTGAATTATTTTGAAGATATTCTGAGGAGTGATCAAAATATACAGGTAACCACTCTTAATTGGAAGATTTATAGGGTGTTAGACTCAAATATCCTTAGAACTGTTTTTGACAACTTTGTGGGCTTATTTTTTGGATAACACCTCTGTGGTGGACAATGTGCAGGTTTCCCACTTTTTCCTCAAATGTGATTTGAAATAAAAATTTAATTTTTAGGTCAGGTCAGTGTATCTCAAACTATAATTAATTTGAAACCAAGGACTATGACCACAAATATCCAAAAAAATCCCGAAGGGGTGGATTAATTACATAAGGAGGAATAAAGGTCAAGTCATAGTAATAACTCACCATAATGAGGTGTTTCAAGTTTATGTGAAAAACCTCTAATGGTTTAATTATAACTGTAATAGAAATATAATTTAAGTCATTAGGTATTACATATCTAATTTCACATTTTAAAGAAAATTCATAGATAATACAGTGTACGACACCATGACATAATTTATAAATGATCTATAATTTAAGGTAAAAGATATATTCCACCTACCTTATACTAAGGATGGTCCACATGTCCAATATCAAGCCTTGAATCATTATGGTTTAAGAGGAAATGAGTAAACAAACAAACTCCCTTGAAATAGGGAGAATTATCTTGAAACACAATAACAATTAATATTGAAAGAGAAATAAATAATGGATTAAGGTGGGGTGAATAAATTAGTGGTACACATCCAATGAGACTGGAGACAGGTGAGTCCGACAACGGATGGAGGAGATCTCTCCGTCCTTAGGAGAGGAGATGAGGAGCTCTATGGGAGGGATTCTATGTGTGGGTAAAAGAAGAATAAAGGGGGGGGGGGATAGAAATAAGTAGGAAGGTGAATTTTTGTTAAATATCCCCTTTAAACTAGGTTCATGGTTGGCCAAACCATGCGCCAACCATGCATGGGTAATTTCCCAAGATGGGGGTTCACATGGTTTACGCACATGGTATGAGAAACCATGTACAAGATGTACTTTTCTACTATGTTAAGTGACCTGCAATGGAAACATGACAATGATCATCCTCTCGCATAGTTAGAACAACGTTCATGGGACCCTTATCTCTATAGGATTATTCGCATGATTTCACCTGGTGGGTCTCATGGTTTCATAAAAACCGTGCGCCCACAACAATTCCTCCTAAACATGAGTTTCAAGGGCCTAATGATCCCAAAACTCAATGGGGCACCCGAGCCGCCTCTCGATCCTTAAACCAAGTCTATAAATAAAAACTTAAAGTGTTATAAGGCTTGGATTTACATTAGGAATCGTGGTTTAAAGAACAACCCAACCACCAAATGGCAAAGTTAAAATTCCCTCGGAATTATACCTTGGTCCAAAACATGGGACATTACAATAAAAAATGTTGTTATGAAATCTAATTTATTTAGGTGAGGTTTCATTGAAATTGAGATACTATAAAAGTCCTATAATGATCAAAATAATCCTTGAAGTGTGTAGGAAAAAACATCCTAGAATCAATGATTTTTATTTCTTTCCTCGATGGCCCAAAATGGCCACCACAACTCAACATTTTCCATAATTTCCACACTAAAAATATTTCATAATTTGTGGCACATTTACTTTTTTTCCTTTCTTAAATTCAACCAGTAAGAATAATCCATAATATACTTCCCAATATCACAAACCAACATGTCAATATGTTGTGTTGAGTTTTGGAAATGCACTAAAATATTGGATTTCATAAAATATGGTGTCCATTTATTCCTATGAAGTGATATTTATGAGATTCATATCACATGTTATGATATCCTTAAATTCCGAGAGGAATAGGGATGAAATTACCAGCCTATTTTGTATTGTATTATTGGATTATAACAAGAAATGTGAGTGCTTTGTCACTATTATATCTTCCCGATCAGTTTCTTTGATTATAATTCAACGATATTGATTAATTTATTTCTATACATGTATAATGAAATATTTGAAAGTGTTTAAATGTTTAAGAAAAACATCAATAAGTATTAATTATAGTTATCTTTCATTATATGGAATCCAATGCTCCATTCTCATCATTTATTAAAGAGAGTATGTAAAAGGAATGATATCCCCATTGATGATACTATGATGCTTTCTTGCCTAATCCAGATATCTCTTTAGTTTTTACTTCTTTATTTATACTACTCAAGGATAGTGCTACCACACCTTTAATGAATATGTGTCCTCTCATTAAAAATGAGTATCCAAGTCTGGAATAATTTCCCTATAGTTAGGATTTATGGTGTAGTTTCTTCAGTGATCCCTATCAAGCATACCTCATTAAAGAGTAAAAGATAGAGGCTATTGGAATACAAGTAGACTTGATTACTTGTGTTCTTTGTTTAACATATTGGTTCTATTTATTATAGTTTGGGATATTTCATGATTTTATTCAACTATTACAGATCATAAAATTATATCTAAACACTATCAGTGGTTTCAAAGATACTTTAATCAATGAGTCAATATGTTTTTTATTGGGTTTTCAAATAAAATGTATGTCGTATGGTGTTTGTTTCCATATCATAATGTATGATATGTAGGATTAATTTTTTATGGGTTAGTAATTGTGCATGATTTCTATATATCATAGGGTATGATATAAAAAAATCCCATGGATTTCAACTATGTTGTATGATATGATATATAATAATGTTAGTTAGGATTAATATTAGGTTTTCAAAAAAACAGATCAACATGTCATATTTGTGTTATAGAGGATATCATCAAATATCATTGGATCCTTATGATAAATCTAATCGTAAGTTGTGATTTCAATAATATATTAGGAATGATATTGTAAAGACACAGAAATCCCTTGGTTTTTTTAAATACACAAGAATTTTATGAGTCCGTGAATTTTTACGGCGCTTGATTCCGAGGCCCGGTGTGCTCGGAATCAATTTCTGAAGTTTTGTTCAGGTACGTTCAGTAAACGTACGAGCAGGTTTGTATAACTTTTGAACCTGTGCTCGGAATTGAAATCCGGGGCACCTTTGAACTCTCCGTGCCAGTTTTTTCTTAAGAATACTTTCACCTCGACGACAGATGGTCGATATTAAAAGTTAGTTTTTGGATTTTTATAAAAAATAATAATAAAATAAAGTGTACAACACTGTATTTTATTTTTGATCCACCATGAGTGTGAGTGGTTGTTGGTTAAAACCTCCACTTGGGAGTTGGAGGTGGGAACCCCACACCCTAACCTCCCATTAGAGGTTATGGTGGTGGGGCCCACCCAAACATAACCTCTCATGAGAGGTTACATCGTGGGGACCACACGAGACTAAAACCTCCCAATTAATGGGAGGGTGGAAAATCTCCCAACTCCCCTCATTAATGAGGGGGGGCGTCCCTTGACCTACTCTAACATTAATTGGTGCCACCTTTCCCTTTTAATTAATTGCGCCAACAAGTGTAATTTAATTTAGGGGAGCCTCTTGACCTCCCCACTAATCAATTGCGCCAACGCATGTAATTTAATTAAGGGGAGCCTCTTAATTTTTTCCTCCATTTTGAAGTTGTTGTGCTAATAAAATAATAGATAACTTATATTATTTTTGGCTTGGAAATTCTCATTTGGTGGGAGCTTGAGAGGAGAGCTTGGGAGAAAAGAAGTTCACCCAACAAAGAATAACAAACGGGAAGATCGCTGCCAACAACCTTCTTTGACTTCCTTCCTCGGATCCTCCAAAACAACATCAATGAACCGACGCAGCTCAAAATTGGGGACGTGTGGCTGGCACGATGAAATACGGTCTTCATCGTCCTCCTTCCGCGACTCTGCCAACGAGCGATCATCGATACGAGGTAGGGGGTTTATGCTTGATGATGTTATACCCTTTTTCTTATATCCTTCAAAGGATAAAATGGGTTTGATGCGGACATATTTTATTGATCATCTTATTATCATGATGAGGCAAATGATACCTTCCAAAACGTGGAGGGTGCGGGCCAACCAAACATGGCTCGACAGCTTCCATCGTTCTCTCTCTTTTGGTGGAATTCTACGGCATGACGATGAGGCGACGATGACGAAGGCGACAACGACGAAGGCCGCGCTACCCACGGCCTCTTCGAATCATGCCGCCCCCGCGGTGCACCAATGATTCTGACCGACCACCGCCGGCATGAGCGATGGCCGACCCACCTACCAGCGGCCTCCCGGTGCCCTACCCGAGGGGCGGCCCGCCTACCCGTGACCTCCCAGTACCCTGCCCAGCGCGCTGCCTGCCTGCCCGCGACCACCCGGCGCCCTGCTCGGTGCGTGGACCACCTGCCCGTGGCCTCCCGGCGCCCTGCCCGCCTGCCTGCATCCCTCCGACGCCCTGCCGCACACTGCCTGGCACCACCGCGCCCACTCGACGCCCTGCCGGCGCCCTGCGGCCTTCCAGACGCCCCCGCGCCTCTCCCGGTGCCCTGTCGGTGCCCCCGCGGCCTGCCCGGCCGCTGCCACGCCCTGCCCGGCACCCTGCTGGTGCCCCCACGGTCCGCGCGGTCTCCCCTCTGGCCTCTCGACTGGCCCGACCTCTCGAGCCAAGTCTCCCAAGCCGCGCCCCTCATGGCGCTGGCCGAACCGGCCCCGACCTTCGGGTCGAATCACCTACGTGGCGACCTTCGGGCCGAACCGCCCTCGTAGTGCATTGGTCCGGGCCGAGCGGACCGGGACAAACTTAATGGGCTGACCCACCCAACGAGCTGGGCCAGACCTAATGGTTCAGCCCAAACATAGTTGGTCCAAGTCGGTCCGACCAGGTCGGACCGGTCCCATGCCCATTACTGACCCCATACCTTCTTAGGCCATATCTTTGGCACCAAACGTCCATTGGACGAACCGTCAGCAGCGCCGGTATTCTTGGAGCCATGTCGTCCCTTTGGAAATACCCCACTGGAGTTCGGGGTATATTTGAGTTACGGTCAGGTTGGATCGTACACGAATCCAACCAGGCCCCTAGGACTAAAATGCTAATAACTCACAGACCGGGCGTCCGATCGATGCTCCGTCTGTTGCGTTAAGACCCCTATGACATGGCAGACCTTTGAGATACTTACTTGTGGCACTTAATGAAAGTTGGAGTATCAAACAGTATCTCATGGAGCTGATCCTTCCAGAGGTGAGCAGAAAGAGTACGGAGACCTAGTAGCTGGCTGAGACCTGAATACTGCTTGACCGATTTGTCTCATAGTGAATCTAATAGCCCAGTAAAGAGCACCTCTATGTGAGAGTGGCAGAACCATGGTGGGGAGTGCCTCTGTGTGAGCGTGGCAGACCCACAATACTCTACAGTAGTAGTACCTCAACATGCTACTAGGGGGAGTGCCTCTGGGTGAGGACGGCAAACCCGTGGTGAGGAGCGCCTCTGTATGAGCGCAGCAGACCCACGATACTCAAAAGAAGGAGTACCTCAGTAGTGTAAGGTTAGTGGGAAGTTCCTCTGTGTGATGCAGTAGGCCCACTGTACTCGATAGAGTAGGAGTAC
This sequence comes from Viscum album, assembly GCA_963277665.1. NCBI lineage: Eukaryota > Viridiplantae > Streptophyta > Magnoliopsida > Santalales > Viscaceae > Viscum > Viscum album. The sequence goes on from OY728147.1 coordinate 1,583,507,207, forward strand.
GCCACCAGCCGTGGTTTCGATAACAAAAATCCTGGTTTGAGCTGAGTCAATGACTTTTGTGTTTTCCTATTTATTGAGATGGGTTACTAGATAAATTAGGTATATGTATGGTCATATACCTAAGTAATGGTTATCCGTTGATTTCATACTTTGTGGTTTATCCTTGTTGGATTTTGTGAGACCTTTGGGGTCTCGAGGTCCCTACTGAGTATCGTTATACTCACCCCTGCATGGGCTATGCTCGCACCTCATTGTGTTGGTTCCAGATGATAGACAGTGCTGACTGAGGCAGAGAGTAGCAAGACTGGATGATACCCAGAGGTGGACCACTCGGTGTGACGGTACATGGAGGAGACAGACGGACATGAGTGCTGAGGATGCCATCTGTACCTACCCTTCAGGTAGGAACCCTAGAGGACGACCTAGTAGCTGCTTTAATTTTCTTCAGTTGTACTTTCTTTCAGTTGTACTTGTAATTTCCTGCTAGGCTTGTATTTTCAGCCCCTTTTACTTTCCAGCACTTCTTTTTTATACATTTTTACTTAGTGTTTTTCTTCCAGTTGTGTACTCTGATGTGTTTGTTTACAGTTATAAAGGAAATACCATACCAGTTTAGAGATTTATGCCTTTGGTGCTAGTTTCTAGCCCCTGGCCTATAGAAGGCGAGCTTGGGGTAGTCATGATATGGGCCCTGGGGGACGGGTCGTGAAAAATTGGTATCAGAGGAGTCGGTTCTACCGTAGAACATAAGAATATGATATTTATTTTCTGTGAAGAAATAGTGTGACGTATCCATACACCAGGAAGCTTACTTTTGATTTCCGACTCAGTGCACGAAAACATTGATTGCGTGTGTGTTTCCAAAAGTTTTCTTTAAGTCAGCTCAACTAGGTTAGCTCACCTGGTATAATCTTTTGACCATGTCACATCTGTTTCATTCAGGATGCCTCCCCGCAGACGACCAATTAGAGCCCCGAGATTCATATGTATTGACAGCCCAACAAGTGATGAGGCCTCAGTGTGGGGCCCATTACCAGTGGAAGCACCAATAGTAATACTTCCTGTTGGACCACTGATGCCACCATCCCCAACAACAGATGATGGACGCCGCTTGAGCGCGTTGCAGGATTTCCATCACCAGAGGCCACCCAGGTTCCGGGGAGAGACGAGCCCACATGCGGCCGAGGATTGGCTGGAGACTATGGTGAGAGTCTTCAGGCTAGTAAAGACACCATCAAACTTCCTGGTGATCCTTGTCACGAGTCTCCTTCAGGAAGCAGTAAACAGATGGTGGAGCCTGATGCTCCAGGTGCATGACGGTGGCACAGTACTCAGCGAGTTTCGCTGACCTCTCACGCTAATCCATAGATATGGTGCGGGACCCATTCTTCAAGGGGCGAACATTCGATCAGGGGATCAGGCGAGAGATCAGAGTTTCGATGACTAACTTAGCATCCCAACAGAGGCGGGGGTGTTAGAGAGAGCCCTACTAGTGGAGAGTTTCCTTGCTGAGCAGTCACCAACAGTGAGACCCACTACTAGCCGACATGCAGTGGAGTCTTCTACAGTTGGCAGTAGACAAATGTTGCAGAGGTCCAAGAGGACCAGGCCTACAAGTGGTCGACCGCATGATTCAGGATCAGATGTGCGGGGCACACAGAGCAGAGACACACATGCCAGTAGCAGACAGTGTTACTCAGGCGATGGACATGGTCACATGGCTCGTGATTGTCCGAACCACCATTCAAATGATCACCAGACAGTTGAGGGACCTCCCAGGCAGAGGCAGAGGTTCGAACGAGGTGGTCTGCAGGGAGAAGGTGGATGTGGTAGAGGAGCTGGACGTGTAGCTGGCGGTGGACGACGTTACAAGGTGTTACCACCAACACCACCAAAAGGCCCACCCTGACTATAGGGAGCGGGTGGATAGGGGAGAGCTCAGCTTCAGTAAACTGAGGCCTACAATCACGGTGCTCCAGATATGATTCGAGGTACGATCTATTTCTACTCCACCTTAGCTGTAGTTCTTATAGACACATGTTCCAGTCACTCTTTCATTTCCACTGCCCTCGTTCGGAGCTCAGAGATTCCGATGGAGCCTTTGGCTCAATCCTTATGTCTAGAGACTCCTACAGAAGCTAATTCGACAGTTATACACTCGTGTCGGCAGTGCGAGCTTAATTTAGGAGGCGAGAGCTTTGACTGGGATATCATAGTAGAGGCATCGAGGCCTTACTACATCATCTTGAGTATGGATTGGTTATCTACAGTCTATGATAAAATTGACTGTATTGGGTGAAAAGTGTGGTGTGTCTACACGGATGGGACCAGGTTTAGCTTCACCAGTGAAAAGGGAGCCTGAAATGCATGATAGACTTACTCGGAAGAGGGTGCAGCCGATCAGTCATCAGTTGGCTTGTCTTACCCTTGGAGTAGTAGATGTGGAGAGTCTGAGCTATCCTGTAGTGGTGAAACAGTATGCAGATGTTTTACCTGATGATGTTCCAGGACTACCTCCTCGTAGAGAGGTGGACTTCTACATTGACTTGTACCTTGGGACAACACCGATATCTACACCAGCATATTGGATGGCTCCCATTGAGCTTCGTGAGCTGTGGGTACAACTGAAGGACTTGTAGGGGAAGGGATTCATCTGGCCCAGTGTTTCTCCCTAGGAAGCCCTGATTCTGTTCGCCAAGAAGGAAGACGAGAGCTTGAGGATTTGTGTCAGCTACCATCACCTGAACTAGGTGACTATGAAGAACAAGTACCAACTTCTGAGGATTGACGACCTCTTTAATCAGCTAAAGGGAGCATGGTGGTTCTCGAAGATAGACCTCAGATCATGCTCTCACCATCTTAGAGTTTGAGACGAGGATGTGAATAAGATGAGCTTAAGGTGTCATTATGGCCACTTTGAGTTCTTGGTTATTCCCTTCGGCGTAACCAATGCTCTAGCAGTGTTCATGGGACTCATGAATAGGAAATTCCAGCCATACCTCGATCGGTTTGTCATAGTCTTCATTGATAACATTCTGATCTACTAATCTACTGAGGAGGAGCATGGATACCATTTGAAGGTAGTACTGGACACACTCTGAGAGAACTAGATTTCTGTTAATCTCTCTAAGTGCTAGTTTTGGATTCGATAGGTTCACTGATTGGGACATGTCATCTCGGAGGCTGGAGTTTCAGTGGATCTAGTGAAGATTGAGGCGGTACTTGATTGGGAGCGACCCAGGAGTGTGACGGAGGTAAGAAGTTTCCTGGGTTTGGCTGGATACTATTGGAGGTTTGTTCCAGACTTCTAAAGAGTTGCAGAACCACTATCAGCTTTGATGAAGAAGGGGAAACCCTTCGTGTGGTCGGAGAGATTCTAGCAGAGCTTTCAGGAGCTGAGACAGAGGCTGACTAGTGCCCCCATCTTGAGGCTTCCAGAGGAAGGCATAGGGTACATAGTCTACTGCAACGCATCAGGGACTGGACTTGGGTGTGTCCAGATGCATGAGCAAGCATTGATCACATATGGTTCTTATCAGTTGAGAAAACATGAGGATAACTATTCTACCCATGACCTGGAGTTAGAAGCAGTGGTCTTCACCATGAAGATGTGGCGACACTATCTAATGGGTGAACGTTTTACCGTGTACTCTGATCACAAGAGTCTTAGGTATGTCTTCTCTCAGAAGGGCTTGAACCCGAGACAGCAGTGATGGATTGAGTTCCTCCAAGACTATGACTTTGAGATAGTCTATACTCCTGGGAAGGGGAACATTGTTGTAGATGAATTCAATAGGAGATCTGGTATATAGCTTGTAGGATAGGTGACAGAGCAGCTGGCTGCTTTATAGATATCCTTTGTGGATAGAGATGGAGAAACATTCCTATAGTCTTTTACGGTCACTCCCCCACTTCTTCAGCAAGTCAGGGAGGCACAACATGGGGACGGTGACTGTGATACACGACGTGCTCAGATATCCACGGGGTAGGAAACTAATGGATTTTCTAAAGGTGGGGAGCATGTCATCATCTTCAATGGACATACCTTGGTAGCAGTGGAACTTCAGAAGGAAATGATGAGGGAATTCCACACATCCCCTCTAGCGGTACATCCAGAAGTAGCGAAGATGTACCGGGACCTTCGACATCAGCACTGGTGGCCATGTATGAAGAAGGCGATAACAGAGTTTATCTCACGGTGCCTAACTTGTCAGCAAGTGAAGGCAGAGCACCAGGCACCAGCAGGCTTGGTTCGGCCTTTAGAGGTCCCAGAGTGGAAGTGGGATGGGATATCCATGGATTTTGTGATGGGTCTTCCATGTACATGCAGGTGTTACGACTCGATTTGGGTGATCGTAGACTAACACACCATGTCGGCGCATTTCCTACCGACCAGAGAGCAGGGTTCAGTAGAGAGCTTGGGACGCCTCTATGTGCAGGAGATTGTGCGACTACATGGAGTACCTTCCTCAATTGTTTCCGACCATGACACAAGATTTACTTCCCGGCTATGCAAGGGGTTGCAGGAGGCTTTCAGGACATAGCTTTGCTTGAGCACCGTCTTCAATCCTCAGACAGATGGTCAGAATGAGCTAACCATTCAGACCCTCCAGGACATGCTACGTGCCTGTGTCCTCGACTTCAGTCATAGCTGGGAGGATCACTTATCTTTGGTAGAGTTTTCCTACAACAACAATTATCACTCCACTATAGGGATGACAACTTTCAAGGCGTTGTACGGGCGACCTTGCAAATCACCCTTTTGCTGGACAGACCCTGGGGAGTCAGCACTGGTGGGACCAGAGATGGTACGGCCTACCACAGAGAAGGTGCAGATCATCCAGGAGTTCATGAAGACTACACAAAGTAGGTAAAAGTCTTATGCTGATAGGAGACAGAGACCTCTGGAGTTCGAGGATAGCGACCACGTCTTTCTATGGGTCTCGCCTCGACAAGGTCTACAGAGATTTGGCCATGGTGGCAAGTTATCTCCAAGATTCATCAGACCTTTCCAGGTCCTAAGAAGAGTAGGCGAGGTGGATTACCACCTGGATCTTCCACCTCAGTTGCACCGGGTGCATGAAATCTTCCACGTATCTCAGCTGAGGAGATACATGAATGACCCTTCCTACATCATCGAACATGGAGAGATGGACGTCGACGATGGGGAGAATTTTACAGAGGTTCTATTGGAGATTGAGGATTGAAATGAGCGGGTCCTGCATGGATGGTCGATACCTCTGGTGCGCGTTTTCTGGTAGCTTGAGAACCTCCAAGAGAGAACATGGGAGCAGGAGGCTCAGATGCGTGCTTAGTACCCCCATTTGTTCCCTTAGTTTGAGTTGTAGCTTACGTGGACATAAAGACCTGAGGTGGGGAGAATGTAAAGACCTAGAAAGACCGTCCATTTTTTTAAATACATGGGAATTTTACGAGTTCGTAAATTTTTACGGCGCTTGATTCCGAGGCCCGGTGTGCTCGGAATCAATTTCTGAAGTTTTGTTCAAGTACGTTTAGTAAACGTACGAGCGAGTTTTTATAAAATTTTAACTGGTTCTCAGAATTGAAATCTGAGGGCACCGTTGAACTGAAAGCACTGGTTTTCGCTTAAGAAGACTTTAACCTCGACGACATATGGTCGAGATTAAAAGATAGTTTTTGGATTTTTATAAAAAAATAATAAAATAAAGTGTACAATACTTTATTTTATATTTGAGCTGCCAAGAGTGTGAGTGGTTGTTGGTTAAAACATCCACTTGGGAGTTGGAGGTGGGACTGCCACACCCTAACCTCCCATGGGAGGTTATGGTGGTGGGGCCCACCCAAACATAACCTCCCGTGAGAGGTTACGTCGTTGGGACCACATGAGACTAAAACCTCCCAATTAATGGGAGGGTGGAAAATCTCCCAACTCCCCTCATTAATGAGGCGGGAGTCCCTTGACCTCCTCTACCATTAATTGGTGCCACCTTTCCCTTTTAATTAATTGTGCCAACACGTGTAATTTAATTAAGGGGATCCTCTTGACCTCCCCACTAATCAATTGCGCCAACACATGTAATTTAATTTAGGGGAGCCTCTTAATTTTTTACTCTATTTTGATATTTTTGTTCTAATAAAATAATAGATAACTTATATTATTCTTGTCTTGGAAATTCTCATTTGGTGGAAGCTTGAGAGGAGAGCTTTGGAGAAAGGAAGTTCTCCCAACGAAGAACGAATAACTCAAAGAACGCCACCAACAACTTTCTTCGACTTCCTTCCTCGGATCCTCCACAACATCATCAACGAACCGACACAGCTCAGAATTGGGGACGTGCGGTGGGTGCAACGAACGACGATCTTCATCGTTGTCCTGCTGCGACTCTGCCAATGAGCGATCATCAATACGAGGTAGGGGGTTTATGCTTGATGATGTTATACCTGTTTTCCTATCTCCTTCAAAGGATAAAATGCGGTTGATACAGATGTATTTTATTGATCATCTTCTTCTCATGATGAGCCAAATGATACCTTCCCAAACGCGGAGGTTGCGGGCCAACCTAACATGGCCCGACATCCTTCGTCGTTTTCTCTCTTTTTGTGGTGTTATACGGTACGATGATGAGGCGACGACGATGAAGGCAGCAACGATGAAGGTCGTGCTACCCACGGCCTATGCGAATCGCGCCGCCCCTGAGGCACACCGATGCTTCTGGCCGACCACCGCTGGCCCAAGCAGGACCAGGCCCGCCTACCGGTGGCCTCCCGACGCCCTACCCGGTGCGCAGCCCGCCTACTCGCGGCCTCTTGGTGCCCTGACCGGCACACGACCTGCCTGCCCGCGGCCTCCGAGCACCCTGCTCAGTGCGTGGCCCGCCTTCCCGCAGCCCTCCTGTGTCGTGCCGCACCTTTCCCGGTGCCTTCGCGCCCTACCCGAAGCCTTGACGGCACCCTCGTGGCCTGCCCGGCGCCCCCGCGCCCAACTCGACACCCCCGCGGCCGGCCCGGCCATTGCCGTGCCCTGCCTGGCGCCCTGCCGGTGCCCCCGCGGCCTGCCTGGCTGCTGCCGCGACCTGCCCGGTGCCCTGCTGGCGCCCCCACTGCCTGCCCGCCGACTTGCTAGCCTGCCCGCACTCCGCGCGGTCTGCCTGCTGGCCTCCCGACCGGCCCGACCTCCCGAGTCAAGTCGCCCGAGCTGCACCCCTCGCAGTGCTGGCCGAACCAGCCCTGACCTTTGGGCTGAGTCGCCTACGTGGTGACCTCCGGGGTGAACGACCCTCGCAGTCCGCTGGGACGGGCCCAATGGACCGGGCCGAACTTAACGGGCAGACCCGCCCAACAGGCTTGGCCATACCCAGCCGGTCAACCCAGACTAGGTTGGGTAGAGTCGGTCTGACCATGTCAGACCGGGCCGAGGCCCATTACTGACCCCATACCTTCTTGGGCCATATCTTTGGCACCAGACGCCCGTTTGATGAACCGTCAGCAGCGCCGATATTATTGGAGAGAAGGCATCCCTTTGAGAATAACCCACTGGAGTTCGAGGTAAATTTGAGTTATGGTCAGGTTGGATCATACAAGAATCCAACCAGGCCCCTGGGACTAAAAGGCTAATAACTTACAGACCGAGCATCTGATCGACACACCTTCTATTGCGTTAAGACCCCTATGACATGGGGGAACTTTGAGATACTTCCCCGTGGCACTTCATGACAGCTGGAGTATCGACGAGTAGCTCGTGGAGCAGATCCTTCCAGAGGTGAGAAGATAGAGTACGAAGATCTACCAGCTGGATGAGACCTAACGACTAGTTGGCCGATTCGAATCAGAGTGACTCGAATAGCCCAGTGGGGAGTGCCTCTATGTGAGAGCGACGACCCAAGGTGGGGAGAGAATCTATGTGAGCGCAGTAGACCCACAATACTCAATTGGAGAAGTACTTCAGTAGGATACTAGGGGGAGAGCCTCTGTGTGAGCGTGGCAGACATGTGCTGGGGAGGGCCTCTGTGTGAGCACAACAGACCCACGATACTCGATAGAAGGAGTACCTCAGTAGTCTTAAGTTAGTGGGAAGTGCCTCTATGTGATGTGGCAGGCCCACTGTACTCGATAGAGGAGTAGTACGCCACTAGCCATGGTTTCGATAACAAAAATCCAGGTTTGAGCTGAGTCAATGACTTTTGTGTTTTCCTCATGATTGATATGGGTTACTAGATAACTTAGGTATATTTATGGTAATATATCTAAGTAATGGTTATCTGTTGATTTCATAATTTGTGGTTTATCCTTTTTGGATTTTGTGAGACCTTGAGGGTCTTGGGGTCCCTACTAAGTATCGTTATACTCACCCCTGCACGGGCTATGACCTCACCTCGTTGTGTTGGTTGCAGATGACGGACAACGCTAACTGTGGCAGAGAGTAGCAGGACTGGATGGTACCTGGAGGTGGACCACTCAGTGTGATGGTACACGAAGGAGACAGACAGAAGAGAGTACTGAGGAGGCCATCTGTACCTACCCTTTAGGTAGGAACCCCGGAGGACGACCCAGTAGCTGCTTTAATTTTCTTCAGTTGCACTTGTTTTCAGTTGTAATTGTACTTTCCTGTTGGGATTATATTTTCGGCCCCTTTTAGTTTCCATCACTTCTTTTGTATATAGTTTTACTTAGTGTTTTTCTTCCAATTGTGTACTCTGATGTGTTTTTTTATAGTTATAAAGGCAATGCCTTCCCAGTTTAGGGATTTACGCCTTTGGTGCTAGTCGCTAGCCCCTGTCCTATGAAAGGTGGGCTTGGGGTAGTCACGATATGGGCCCTGGGGGATGAGTCATGACATATATTCCCATTATCAATCAAAAAATATTATATATCCTTAAAATGTTAAAATGTTAATATTTTTTAGAATTCCTTATAGTTTATAATTTTTTTATAAATGATAAGTGTTGAGAATTTTAAAATGATATTTTTATTTCCTAAATTAAATATGAGATGTTAAGATTTTGATATCATGTTTTTTAAATTTATTTATTTATTTTTTTAATTCCTTTAAGAATTTTAATGTGTTTGAAATATGGATCCCTCAGGGTGGAACTTAGTGGTCGTTATGCCTATGGGTCTTAGCGAGGTCTCAAGTTTAAGCCTCACTGAGTACTTACCTATATTTGTATGTTTCATGATTTTGTTTGTAATATAGAACCTTTACCTGAATCAAAGAAAATATGGATAAAATTTATTATTCAATTTATGTGGAAAAATATTTCTTCAAAAGTTTTCTTACTATGAATTACTTTATAGGTACGAAAACTTAAGATTTAACTTTTATTTATCATGACGTAGGTTTGTAATTAAAATTTTAATCTTGACTGTAGTTATTTCACGTTATTTAATAATATTAGGTTTTAGAGTTATTAAGATTCATATTCCTTCTTTAATAATGTATAAATGGGTTGAGGTAATTTGGGATAGAGTTCCCACTATCCGGGATGCTTATTCCTTATTCTAGAAAGGTGAATATTGGAAATATATAGATCTAGGCTTACTCATGTTGAGATTTTCAATATCATATAATTCTAAAAATTTACATATAAATTTTATCTACCTTATGAATTATATGTATTTTTATATGTGTAAATATTTTTGTATTTAATTTTTGGGTGAGTAATAGAAATTGTGGGTTGTGTAAAGAGTTACACATTAATATGATTTGAACATATTAATATGGTGGCTAGAATAAGGATTATGAAACTAAATCATTAGAAGCATGTGTACATAAAGTGATAAACATGAGATAATAAATATTTCATGAGAAACAATAGTTATGAATTTAATATACAAATGATTCATACTTTTAACGACTTAGGAGCTTATAAAATATTTTTTTTTTCATTCTAGAATTAAATAGTTAAATTCATTATAAATTTATAATGAAATATTCTATATTTATAGAAAATAAGGAATCTATACTTTTAGAATAGTAACATCACCTATGAAAGTATAAGTAAAAGTTTTGTATCTTATAAGTGAAAACATGATATATTTATATCCTAGAATAAGTAAATAAATGTTTTGTAAATGATAAATTATGTGCTGGTATTTTTGTAAGACATAAATATTTATTTATAATTTTATAATTAATATAATGATGTAAAATAATATTTATTTTTTAAAAATATATCCACTAATTAATATTTTTTTACTATTATAAGATAATTTTACCAGACCTTAATTAAATTTTCAAAGTGTCATAAAATCCGTTATAATTTTAAAATCGGTATTTTTCAATTAAATAGTGATTTTAATGAAAAATTAAGTATATAATATTTAGAAAATTATTTTCATAAAATGGAGTTCATTTTTTAATTCTACACATTGAAAAATGGTTAGGGTAATTTTTTTGGTTTATTCTGAAGTAATTGAATTTTTGGTGAATAGTGAAATATGGTAATTTACAGTATATATACATTATAAGTTAAATACAATATTCTTTAAGACATTACTGATGTAATCACCATAATCTCGATATTCCCTTCATTATTTTAATATATTTAGTGATAATTATCAAACTATTCACAGTCTTAATCCAAAATAATAAAATAATGAATATAATAATGAGAAAACACCCCTATCCTCCACTATAAATACAACCCGTTACCACCTCTTCTCCTCACACCTAAAATCCTTGTATCTTGTTTAATTTCTACCCAATTACCTTCCCTAGCGTCTTACCCACATCCAATACCTGATGGTCTCAACAAAAGGATAAAACCAATGTCCTTAATCAGGTTCTCAATGAGAAGAATTCAAGAGGAGGTTTAAACACATTTGAAGTAAGACAAACCCAAGGTAAAAGAATTTTCTTTAAAAACCATCTTTTAAATTTATATTATTTAAAAATTCAAAATTATTATTTTATTCATGTTTTATGATTATGTTGTAGTTCTTGGAAATTATTTATGATGAAGGGTGAGACCTATATCTCCCTCCAATGCATTGGGTATGTTTATGTTAGAGGTTGATCGTAATAGTTATTCCATGTGTAACTAAGATGATTATACCATAAAGTATCCATTATGGTTACATCATAAGGTTTCTATTAGGGTTACATTGTAAGGTTGTCGCGAGGGTTATAAATCATATGGTAGTCTTGAGGGTTACATTCTTAAGTACGTAATGCCCAAGTTACCTTTATGGTTTTATTTATTTTTTCTATGTTTTATGGAAATCTCCTAGTTTCATAATGTAACTTTATGATAATTTATGGGTAAGAAGTATGTCTTTGTTAAAATTATTTCATATGTTTATAAGCATTCAGGGACTAATGGTTTCTTTCATTCTTTTTTTGTTTCTTACTGAGATTTTTGTGCTCATACCAAGTTTAATTTTTTTCTACAGGTTTTAAGGATGGGTAAGAGAAAAGAAGAATCCAATCTAAATGTTGTGAAGATTTTTCATGAAAACAAATCATTTTTTATTAAATTTTTTTGTATTATTGAAGAAATGGATACTATTTAAGTATTACCCACATTGTATTCTTGTAGTTTAATATGTATGAATTATGAACTAATTCTCTAAAACTCTAAACTAAAAATATCATTGGGAATATAATAAAGTGAATTCTAAAATAATTTACTAGATTATATAATATTTAAGTCCAAGTCCTTATAGTTGGTATCAAATAACAGTTTAGATAACTTTAGGGGTTAGGATGATGTTAATAGAATACCATAAATTATTTTTACCTTATCGTTATTTTGAAATGATATAGCATTTAAATATCACTATGTTTTTTCATCTAACATATGTCTTTTCATAATGGTTTTCCATAGAAGAAACAAGGAAGCTAAATTATGAAGGTACCAAGAGAATGATATCTTTCTGAATCCGCAACCTTCAATTGCGAGAATTATAACTGAGTAGTTTGTGATTGTAATGTTTTAGTTGAAGTAGGATACAAATGGATATTGAATCCATGCAAGAGAAAAACCAGAGCTACCATAAAGAACATGATGATAGTGTAACATTTTATGAGGAAAAACCCACTTTATTTGAATGGATCTTCTAACCTAGTAGTGGATGAAGGATGGATTAAACCCCTTGAAAATATATTTGATGTCATTAGGTGTTCCCATAATAAAATTTTAGTCTTTATATTTATTATTTTGAAGGTGAAGCTGACTAGTGGTGGTTAATAGTCAAGAATATTAGAGATATCAAGGAAATTTATGTCTTGGAATTGGAAGAATTTAAGAATTTTTTCCTTAAAAAATATTTTCCTTAGGGGGTTCGACTAAGGATGGAAAAAAATTACTTGAATTGAAACAAGAAGAGGAAGAATCAGTGGCCATGTATGAAGAAAAATTCACCCGATTGGAAAGGTATTCTACAAATATTATTTGAGATCTTGATTGTAAAATAAATCATTTTTAATCAGGATTAAAGCCAAGATATCATAGAGAATTTTCCACCCATGTATTCAAAAGTTATGAGAAACTTTCATGTTGTTCTAAGATGGTAGAAATTGAGTTTTCTGATGATCACATGTTCTCTGACATCAATACAAAGATGTGTTCCGAATGGAAAAACATGGGTAATATTCAATAAAATAAATAAAAAGGTAATAAAGTCTAGTTTCTAGTTTGTGAAAATTTTGGTAAAAAGCACCCTAGGGAATTCCTTAACAAATCCAATAAGTGTTTCTAATATAGTATTGTTGGACATATGGCATATGATTTGAATGGAAAAAATATTAGTGATGGTATGTTTAATTCTAATAATAAAACTATAAATTGTTTTAAATTTGGTGAGATGGGTCATTATTAAAATACTTTACCAAAGAATGATCTGAAAGATAGGAAGCAACCGGATTATAAGCAGAAAGGTGCAGTGAAATATTTCGCATCAACTTCAAAAGATGTCAGGCCATCCAATGAAGTGGTATAAGGTACATTATCTTTTTTAATCATATTTTACTAATGTCTTGTATGATATGGGGTATACACACTCCTTTATTTCTAAGATTCTTTGGGAAAATTAGAAATTTCACCTTAAGAAATTAAACTAGAGATTATGGTTAAAACACCAGGGGAAATATTAAGGAAAATATAATTATAATTATTTTCTTGGTGTTTTCTATTGAAAGAAATTACCTACAAACCTTTTTGTTATTCCTTTAATAGAGTTTGATATTATTAAAAATATGGATTGACATTCTATTTATCATGTTAATATCGATTCTAGATCTATAGAAGTTTTTTTAGAAAGAGTTTTAGTTTTTATACAACAATGAACCCATACCCTTGATAACATATCAGGAAGATGATAAGATGTTAAAATATGAAAATGAAAGTTATTTTTAGCATATTTTTGATAATAAGAGAACTATTTAGATTAATGATGTGGTAGTGGTAAATGAATACCTGAATGTTTTCTTGATGAGTTTTTATGATGTTATACTTTATTAAGAAGTTGAATTTATTATTGAATTAGTTCTTAATACTGATCAAATTTAAAAATCCCCTTACCAAATGGCTCAAGTGGAACAAATTGAATTTAAAAAGCAGTTGTAGGAGTTTCTTGATAAAGGTTTCATTCATACTAGAACTTCACCATGGGGTATTACCATTTTGTTTGTTAAAAAGAAAGATGGTTCCATGAGGTTTTTAAATTATTATAGAGATTTGATTAAGATTACTTTTAGGAATAAGTTTATATTCCCCCATATTAATAACTTGTTTTATAAACTCCTAGGAGCTTAGTATTTTTCCAAGATTGACTTGAGAGATGGGTACCATCAGCTAAAGGTGAGGGAGGATAACATTCCAAAAATATATTTTTGTATTAGACATGGGCATTATTTTTTTTTGTTTTTATTCCCTTTAGTTTGAAAAACGCTCATAATTTATTTATGGATCTTATGAATAGAATATTACATGAATATTTGGATAAGTTTTTTCTTGTTTTTTTGAAGAGATTTTAGATTATTTAAAATTTTATGAGGATAATGAAAAAGATTTAAGGATTTTCCTACAAAATCTCAAAGAAAAGATTATATATAGTAAATTTAAAATTTTATTTTTTTATGTAATAGATTATTTTATTGGGAACATTATAAATAATGATGATATAACAATTTATACTTCCAAAAAAAAGTTGTTAATGAATGGAAAATATCTATAAATGTTAATGAGATTCTTAGTTTTTTTGGTTTAATAGGTTATTACCAACAATTTTTTTAAAAAATTTCACAGTTATCTAGCCAACTAACTATGTTAACATAAAAATGGGTTTAATTTATTTGGATAGAAGAATGTGATGTTTGTTTTTAGGAACTAAAAAAGAGATTGGTGAATGCTCTATTTTTTGACATGCTTTCTAGAAATGGTGTTTTTTCATCTACAATGATGCTTCATTGATGGGACTTGGTTTTTTTTTGATATAGAATTATCAGGTAATTACTTATACTTTAAGACAGCTAAAACATCATGAATTATATGACACATGATTTGGAATTACCAGCTGTGGTTTTTACTTTGAAAATTTGGAGGTATCATTTAAATGGATCCAAATGTAAAATTTATAATGACCATAAAAGTTTCAAGTATATATTCACTCACAAGGAATTGAACATGAGGAAGAGAAGATGGATTTAACTAATAAAGGATTATGATTGAATGATCAATTACCATACTATAAAATAAAATAAAGTGGTGGATGCCTTGATTCAAAAACATCATGAATAATTAACCATGTTATGTTTGTAATATTCCCATTATGATTAATGATTTTATGAATTTTCTCGTGGAAGTTGTTTGTATAGGGAATTCCTCTATTTTTTTATCAGATTTCAGTGTAGACGTCTCTATTAGACATAATTATGAAAGTGAAAAAGGAAGACCGTGAGTTATAGAAAAAGGTATAATTGGTTAAAAGGGATAAGTTTATAGAATTTAACATTGATAAAGGTTGTGTTTTGGGATTTGGGGAGATATTATCTATGCCTTGTGATTCTCAGATGAGGAAAGAATAGTTCTGTGAAACTCATAGTTCTCCATTTTCAATTCATCCTGGAAGAACTATGATTTAAAAAGACCTTCCAGAGTATTACTGGTTTGATGGAATTAAAATATAGATTTATGATTTTATAATGAAATGTTTAACTTTTCAACAGGTTAAAGAAGAGATAATACTACAAAAAGGGATGCTTCTGACTTTTCTAGTTCTAGAGTGGAAATTGGAAAATATATTCATAGACTTAGTGGTAGGGAAAAAAATATTTCCTATGGTAACAATGCGATTTGGGTTATAATTGATCAACCAAATAAATCTTTACATTTGATTTTTTATTTGAGATACTCTTTCTCTAGACTAGCTTTCTCAACTGTACCTCAAAGAGATAGTTAGGTTACATGAAGTTTTTATCTCCATTGTATCTAAACATGATCTCAAGTTCACTTCTAACTTTAGGAATGTCCTTAAAAAGTAATTGGGAACTGAATTAAATTTTAGAATAACCTTTCTTCCTCAATCATATGGATAGTTGGGATGAACAATTCTGACATTGGAGGATATTCTTTGATCACCAGGTAAGTTGGGATTATCATCTTTCTATAGTTGAGTTTTTTTATAATAATAGTGTTCATTACATTATATAAATGGAACCTTTTGAGGAATTATATGGGGAAAAATGTTGAACTCTATCATTTTGGGATGAAGTCAGGGAATGGAAGTTGATGGGTCTAGAATTACTAGAGGAGGTGGTAGAGAAAGTGAATATGACCCAACAAAACATGAGAATAGCTCAAAGAGGTGGAAAAGATATGAAGTTAACATAAGGAAAGACCTTTATTTCAAGGTAGGTGATCATGTTTTCCATAAAATATATCCTTGGAAAAGTGTTATGCACTTTTGTAAGAAAATATTGAAAATTATACAGTTCATTGAACCTTTTGAAATCCTGAATAAAGTTAGAATAGTTTCCTACTGAGTAGATTTTCCTCTGAGTTTATCTGAGGTATACAATGTTTTTATGTTTTGGTGATAAGAAAGTATGCACTATATGTATCTCATGTTTTGATCCTAGAAGTAGTTTAGAAGGAAGAGAAACTTTATTATGATGAAAATCCTATTCAGATTCTTGATCGTAGAGTGAATGTATTGCAAAATTTGGTAATTCACCTGATTAAGGTTTTCTAGAGAATCCATATGGGTAAAGAAGTAACATAGGAATCTGAAAATTCTATAAGGGAAAGGCACCCTTGCTTTTTTAATGACTAGATAAAAAATGAGAGGATTTAATTTCCAGAATGTGGGGAGAATGCAACAACCCAAGTACTTATAAAATAACCTGTAACTTGTCTTCAATATGGAATTAAATAGTTAAATTCAATATAAATTTTTAATGATATAAGTTGTATTTATATAAATTAAGGAATTTATACTATTAGAATAGTAACCTCACCTATGAAATTATAAGTAAAAATTATGTATCTTATAAGTGAAAATAATAAATATTTATATCATGTAACAAGTAAAATGATAAATTAAGTGTTAGTATTTTCATGAAATGTAATTATTTATTCACAATTTTATATTTATTATAATGATTTTAAAATAAAATTTATTTTTATAAAATTTATCCATAAATTAATATTTTTTTCTTATGATTTTAATATATTTCTTTGAGACCTTAATTAGTTTTTCAAAGTGTCATAAAATGAGTTATAATTTTAAAATCAATATTTTTTTATTAAATAATGATTTTAATTACAAATTAAATTTATAATATTTAGAAACTTATTTCCATAAAATGGAGTTCATTTTAGAATTCTAAACCTTGAAAAATGGTTAAGGTGAATATTTTGGATTTTTATGAAATAGTTGAATTTTTAGTGAATAGTGAAATACGGTAATTTACGATATATATATAAGTAAAATAAACTATTCCATGATTAATTACTGATGTAATCACCAAAAAATTAAAAACACCTTAATTATTTTAATATATTTTGTGATAATTCTCAAACTATACATATTCTTTATCCAAAATAATAAACTAATGAATATAATAATGAGAAAATAACCCTACCCTCTACTAAAAATACAACCCCTCACCACCTATTCTCCTCACACCTCAAAGACTTTTAGATTGTTTTGTTTCTACCCAATTACCTTCCCATGCCTCTTCCCCATGTCCAAGAGATTTTGTTCCCACCAAAAGTCCAAAAACAAGGTCTTTAAGGAGGTTCTCAATGAGAAAAATTCAAGAGGAGGTTTGGACACGTTTGAAGTAAGATGAACCCAATGTAATGGACTTTTCTTTTAAAAATCCCCTTTTAAATTTATTTTTTTACAAAAATCAAAATTAATATTTTCATTCAAGTTTTATGATTATGTTATGGTTCTTGGGAATTATTTATAATGAAGGGTGGGACATATATCTCCCTCTTATTATTTTAGTCTGTTTATGTTGGATGTTGATCATAATGGTTATTCCAAGTATTACTACGATGGTTACACCATAATTTTTTCATGAGGGTAAAATCATAAGATATCCACAGGGGTTACATTATAAGGTATCCTTGAGGGTTACAAATCATATGTTAACCTTGAGGGTTACAATCTTAAGTATGTAATGGCCTAAGTTAACTTTATGGTTTTATTTATATTTTCTATATTTTAAGGAAATATCTTATTTTCAAAAAGTTACATTATGATAATTTCTGGGTGATAAGTATGTCTTTATGATAATGATTTCATATATTTATAAGTATTCATGGACTAATGGTTTCTTTCATTCTTTTTATGTTCCTTACTGAGCTTTTTGTGCTCATCCTATGTTTTATTTTTTTTCATCAGTTTTAAGGATAAATAAGAGAAAAGAAGAATCCAAGAAAAATGTTGTGAATATTTTTCATCAAAAGAATTCGTGTCTTATTAAAAAACTTTGTATTATAGAATAAATGGATAATTTTTTAGTATTACCGACTTTTTATGATTGTGGGTTGATATGTATGAATTATGTCCTAATTCTCTAAAACTCTAAACTGAAAATAACTTTAGGAATGTAAGAAAATGAATTATAATATAATTTACTAGATTATGAAATTTTTATGACTGGTTCCTTATAATATTAAATTGGGGGTAATTTAAATAAAAACACTTAAATACTAAGTTTGATACTCGATTAAAATAAAGCACATGTCAAGACATAAATCTTTTAACCGGTCTGGTTATAACTGTGACGTCCCGAACTCAGATGCCACTTAATAGGTGCCCGGGCCTGGTGGGCCACATGTCCTCAAGCACATCTCCCCAAATTCTAGAGGCTACCGACTAGAAGCAAGGGCCCAGGGTGTGTCTGTGTTCATACTATTCCCTCATTAGAAAATTTTAGTGTAGTGGTTAAATATAAACTAACATAAATATCATAATAAATATAAGTAAATAGAAGTCACAAATAAAAAATAGAGACAACAGTAACAATAACTAAATAAATAGAATCACATTCAAAAAATAATTATGATATGTCATGTATCTACAAAATTGGAAAAAATGGATACAAGACAATATGCATAACATGTCCCAAAAAAGTGTAAAAGAAATATAAAGACTATCCCAAGCATCCCGAGCTCTGGATCGGTCATCTGCTATCAAGATCCATCCTAAACAGCAAGAAATCAAGTGTTCGAAGTCGCATGCTTCCCTTTTTCAACACATGCATACATGCAATCTTCCCTGGGTACCAAATAGTAGTCGGATAGGGTGTGAGATAAATCCAAGTGGGGCACCACCAACAGTGTTTATAACATTCATCCCATGTAATGGAAATGTAATAGCGTGAAAGTATGAATATATAAAGTAAATCAACACAATGTAACTACATAACCAAGTACCTGCTTCAGCCCTCAGCTAAAGTATGATCATAACTAGTTCATTATTTTTTTATTACTAGTTTATAAATAAGTCACATGTTAACAATAGTGAAGGTTCATAGTTATGATAAGGCAAACTCTAATGATGTTTAATAATGAAGTTCCAAAGTAATAACCAAGGCAACGTAGACCTCAAGGGTCACCAAATAAGTGATAACTGTATCCTAGACAAGGGTAATAGTGTAATAAAAGGATCATATTCCAAGGAATTCCATAATAAGATGCCTACTGAATCTAAGGTGATCATCTAAGGTAAAACATGGCTAAGTAGTGATTGGGCCCTATGGGATTTAACCATGGAACCTACCTGTCAAGGCTGGTTCCAAGGAGTGTATCAAAGACATCCTTTAATACTATGTGAGGGATCATACAATTTCATACATGGAATCCAATAATATAAAAGGATCGAGATCTAGGTGGGTCTCAACCTAAGCAAGCTGTATCCTTGAATTGGAATAGGGTTCCTGTGTGCTCAAGGAATTCCTCGATAAGAATACAAGGTGAGATCTAGTTAGGACATTACTATTTAATTATGAATTCATGTATTATTTCATTTTGTTCAATCCTTACCTTTA
This sequence comes from Viscum album, assembly GCA_963277665.1. Classification (NCBI taxonomy): domain Eukaryota; kingdom Viridiplantae; phylum Streptophyta; class Magnoliopsida; order Santalales; family Viscaceae; genus Viscum; species Viscum album. The sequence goes on from OY728147.1 coordinate 1,583,526,693, forward strand.
ATTATTGTGATAAGGGCAAGTATCATGTAACCTTTTAATCAAGTCACAATTAATCAATTTTTCCATTTGGTTCAAGCCTTTCCTTTCATTAGTGTGATAAGGAAAAGTAGAATAAAACCTTTATTAATTAAATTTAAGGAATATTCAATAATTAAGGTTCATTATGATACCTTTAATTAATGTGGTAAGGGGTTCTATAGACACACAACCTATTAATTATTCATAGTTAATTAGATCAATTCATGTACTTATTATACTTTCCAATTTCCCTTTCACATTTAATTATCAATTTGAATAACTTACCTTAGGTGGTTCAAGTGAAAGTGACATGGTAAATTTCATTCACCATTACATTATATGAAAATAATTTATGATAAGGTGGCCTACCATTAGTGTGGTCAAGCTTGAGCACATCTGAACAATGGCTCAAAAGTGTCAAAACACTAAAAACTCAATTATGGAATATCATCCTACATGGGATGTTGGATGTTGTGGGTGTAACCACCTAAAATTAATCTCATATATGGAAATAGAATAATTATATGGTTATAATGATTATAATCATGACATATAAATTCATTAAATGACACCCGGTGAAATCGGTGGGCCCACACAACAATTACAAAATCAATGAACATGAGGGATGAGTTATGGACCACCCACCTTAGGGTTGTATAATCCTTATCCTATGATACCGATCTCTAATTTGTCTTAGAACCGATTAAATAAGAGAAAAAGGAAAAAATGATCACACCTCGGTAACTAGGCTGAGAGCAAGAGAGGAGAAGAACAGTTAAAAAGGACCCGAGTGCTTACCATTGTGCATCCAACATGATGAACGAAATCTCGATCGGATCTCGGATGAGTGAGATCTTTCAATCCATACCTTAGGTCTTTATAAAGATCCAAAATGGATGAAAAATGTTTTAATACCACATAAACATATATTAGGAGGAAGGAGAAGGATTAATTAGATCATTAAGGAAAAAATAGTAAAATTACCTTGAAATTATCCTGTGCAAGGTTTGTCCACATGGTTTGACAAACCATGCTAAACCATGCACGAGTACCTAGGAAAGAAAAGTCACTTTCACGGTTAGGAAACATAGTTAGAGAAACAGTGCACCAACTATGCGGTAAGGCTCTGTCCAAAAAGTCACCACCTACATGGTTTGTTATAACCATGTGGCCTTCCCACACGGTTTACTCTAAACCGTGCGCCAAGACTATTTTCCCCAAAATATGGATTCCATGCTCTGAACATGCCCTAGACACCCTTGGGACCTTCACTAACCCATTAGGCATCCATATTAGGCCCAAAATAATGAATTAGAATGAAATTTAAAGGATCCATACCTGAGTGGAAAATTGGGTTCTTACAGTCTTCCCCCCTTAAAAGAACTCATCCGCGAGTTCACCTTCCAAGGGTGTAGAAACACTGTATTAGAAAAATTATAGCCCCTAAGAACGTTTATCAGCCTCCTACTCCCAAGTCTCACCCTACATGAGGACATGCTACAAAATCACCCATACTAGAGGAAAATATCAGACTCAGAGAGACTTCATACTCTAGTAAATGATTCATACTAGATATTCCTCAAATTTAGATTCAACATTTAACTCAACTTCCTTAGGATCAAAGTTATGAGATGGGGAGACATGATACTGGAGAAGATGTGAAAAATTGAAGACATCGTGCATGGAATAATTTATACGAGGTATTAGAAACTGATAGGATACAAACCCAACTCTCTCTAGGATCTCAAACATCCCTACATAATGAGTAAACAATTTCCCTTTCTTCTATAACCATCTATGCCTTATCCTAGGAGATACCTAATGGAAAACATGACCCATGACCTTGACCTATACAGGTCTTCGACAATGATTGATATGATATTTTTTTTCTAGAATAGGAAGTAGTCATATGATTTCTGATTAGTTGAAACTACTCTGAAGTCTACTAAATGAGATGAGGACCTAGTAGGGCTACCCCACCTACCTCTATCCATCATAGGGGAGAACAAAATAACCAACCGTATATGGCCTCAAAAGGAGCCATCTGAATTTTCACCTAAAATATATTATTATAGGAGAACCCAAATAGAGGTATATGATTTCCCCAAGAACTGATATAATCAAGGAAACATGATGAAGCATATCCTCCAGAACCTATATTTTCCATTCTGATTTTCCATTGATCTGATGTTGAAAATCCATGTTTATAAGTACCCATGTTACCATAACCTTCTGTAATACCTACCAGAACCGTGATGTGAAATGAGAATCCCTATCTAAAATTATAGTATAAGGGACCCTTTGGAGTTGTATGATTTCAAAAACATATAGTTTTCCCATCACATAAAATAAGAAAGTCTCCCAAATAGAAATGAAGTGGGCTACTTTCATCAGTTTGTTAATGACAAACCATACAAAGTCTATATCGCTAGGTGACCTAGGTAAACCGACTAAAAATCAATAGAATTATCTTCCAATTTAAATTCTATGACTATAAGAGGCTGTAACAATCCTATAGGTCTATAGTTATCAACCTTCACCTGCTGATTGGTGGAACACCAATTGATAAAGCCTACTATTTGACGTTTCATCCTAGGCACCCAATACTGGCATCAAATGTCTCAACATATCTTTGAGATTACTGGATGAACTACCCACTAAGAGGCATGGGAATATTTCATAAACTCCTATTTTATATTTATAAGGACCCAGACATGTCCATGGATACATAGGATGTCATCTCTACCTATAGGACAATTCAGAGGCAAGTTATCTCCTGATATACTCTCATGGAGTCCCAAGACATCAGGATCTGAAAATTTTCTACCCTTCACCTTCTCAAAGAGTGAAGAGGTAACTGAAAAAGATGAGAGATAAGAATTCTTGTGACTATCATCAAAATCTAGGTGTATATTAGAGAATAGGGACAATAATTTACATTCATCACTAGCTTCTCGTACTTCTTATGCCCGAGTTTTCTGACTCAGTGCATCTGCAACCACATTGATATTCCCAGGCATATAGGTAATTTCAAAATTAACGTATTTTAGATATTCTACCCATATCAATTTTATAAGGATCAATTCATACCGAGTAAAGATATATTTGAGGTTATTATGGTCTGTTTATAGCACAAAGTTCTCACCTAACAGATAGTGTGTCTATAAACGTAAGGTGTGGAAAATTGCTGCTAGTTCAAGGTCATGCATTAGGTATTTTATCTCATGAGGCCTCAACTACCGAGATCTATATGCAACAAATCTATCTTCCTACATAATCACAACTCCTAGGATTATTCTTGATGCATCAAAAAAGTCAGTGTAACCTCTACCATGCTCTTGTAGAATTAGAATAGGTGCTGAGACATGCATCCTATTTAGCTCCTAAAAGGCTCTACTTCTAACCAAAGTAACATTACAACCTTCTTTGTAGGTCCATTAAGAGGTGAAGAAATATGTTATAAATCTTGTATGAAAATTTTGTAACATCCAGCTATCCCCAAGAAACTCTATATATCAGACACATTCATGGTATACTTCTAGGAAACTATAACACTAACCATTTCTCAGTCAATAGATACGCCTAATTCTGAGATAATATGACCCAAGAAGTGAACTTTGTTGATACAGAAGTTCCACTTAGAAATCTTGGAATAAATATGATTCTCTATCAGGGTACTTAGAATGATCTCAAGGTGTTTGGCATGGTCGTTATGAGTATGATAATACACCAAGATTTCAACCACAAAGACCACTATAAAAGAGTTGAGATAAGGGTGAAAAAACCTATTCATTAGATCCATGAAAATAGTGGGTGCATTCATAAGACAAAATGACATAACTTGGTACTCATATAGACTATACAAGCTACGGAAAGCTGTAGGAGGTATTTCTGATGTCCTTACTCACACTTGATGATAACCCAATCTCAGGTTGATCTTAGAGAAGACCCTAGATCCTCAGAGCTATTAAAAGAGATTATCTATTCAATGTAGTGGACACTGGTTCATGAATTTATGTGGGTTAAACTTTCTGTATTCCATGAATAGATGTAATTTTCAATCCTCCCTATTTCTAAAAATCATGAGCGAACCCCAATAGGATTTATTGGTCCATATAAAAAGATTGTCCTCTAAATCATTTAATTTCTTATTGAGCCCCTGAAGCTCTATAGTTGCTATCCTGTATAGAGTAATGGACACAAAAGATACTCCTAGAATAAATTTGATTGTAAACCATACCTCTCTCTTAGGTGGTAATCCAAAAAAATCATTGGTAAAGACATCCCTAAAATAATCCATAACTAGAGGAAAATTATCTTAAAGTATACCCTAATCCTACATGAAGAGATTTTAAATCTAGGAGGTTAATCCACCTAGCCCATGATGCTCTGGTCCAACTCTACCATCCTAGACATCTCTATCACCCTTATGTAGATAACTAATATCCTCTGGTGATTTAAAAGACACCCTACAGTGATAGGAGTCTCAAAACCATGATACTCAACCAACCAATCCACCCTGAGAATGAAATCGAATCCCATCATCTTGATAAAAAAGAGGTTCCATAAGAAAGGGTAACTACCAACCTCAAGGGGAAAATCCCTACACTTGTGTATACCCTCTGTTCGTACCCCTAACAACGTATCTAGGTCCATTACACCATAATAATAGTGTATCTTTATTATGATACTTTCCACGATAGATATAGAGATAAATGTGTTATAAGCACATATATCAAATAAATCATATACTATGAAAGATGCCAAAATAATAATCACAGGTACTGTAGATGGTCCTGCAACATGATCCTCAGGTATTGGCTGTAGTGCATGCAATTGACATGATCCATGGAACTATGAAAAATATTGACTACCATGATCATAACTGCTCTATTGGATCTAATAGTGATTAGGGGTTTGGCTCCCAAGGCCACGACATCCTCCTAGTATAGTCCTACCAGTGCTATTCCAACTCCCTACATGATGTGATGTTAAAGAACCCACTCCTGAAGGTGGGGAGGCGTGGATTATTTTCCACTCGATGCTAGTGGAAATGCCCTACAGAAACACTGATGATGCCCCATATGGTTGTAAGAACATAACTACATTGGGTATCTATCACAATGAGTATTCATGTTCCCCCATTTTCCACACTAATGACACACTTTAGAGCTATTGAAATTGGCACTTTGGTTGTCACTGCCCTGACGAGAAACCTCGATAGAACACTTCCTTCCACCAAAAGAACTATTGACCTGACGTGACACTAGTACTATATGCTTCGTACTATTTCATTCCCTCATGTTATGATCAGTTATAAGAGACTAATTGAATATTTCAAAAAAGATAGGCAAGTGAAAGACATTCACCTATGTACGAATGGCATACTCGATTCCATCCTCAAAACTTCTAGCACGTGAAATCTCATCACTGGCTAGAAGTAGTGCAAAGTGCTAGAACTTTGTGAAACTTGAAAAATAATCTATGATTGAAATAAAAACCTACTCAAGATTCATGAATTATCTGGTTCTATTAGCTCTCAGGGTCTGAGTAAATAACTGATCATAGATGGCGGTTTGGAAATCAACCCATAACATGCCCTGATGATGACTAGCATGGGAAATCTCATCAAACCAATGTTTAGTTGAATCCCAAAGAATGTATATGGAAATATTGATCCTCTACTTTAGAGGAATTTATGTTGAAATAGTGGGATCCCTAGACCCAACTATGTAGTAATTTTGATTACTATATCATGTGTACAGTTAGATATGCGTTATGATATCTTGACATTATAGTGCAAACTTTTCTTTGTCCACTATAATAATGGTAATGTCCAAAGGTTAATTGTCGTGTCAAGAGGTTATAACAGATCCCAAGCTATAATGAGAACCTCGAGATACAATGACATTGATCTTAAATATATATTCTATAGTCTAGATACATCTTACTGACTGGGCACAGTAGATGTCTGACTATCAGGTGCGGGGGGATCATAAGCATTGATAATTATTCTCATAAAGTTCGCACTTGGTGATCTCTAGTAATGAGATCATGAGGACAAACCCGTCAATATGAACACCACATGTTTTGGGTGTCATTGGTTGTTCCTATATACGGACATGTGTATTGTTCTCCTGACTTGATACCATTACCAATGTATATCATTTAATTATATACTTTGATGTAAGGTGAAAACCATGGCAGTAATGTCGTGGAGAGGTAGTTTGTGTCGAGTGCATCGTTAGAGGAATGATGTTGGTCGAATGGTCAAGAAAGTATTTGTCGCTTCCATGTTTAGGAAGTTATATATCTCAGGCCTGGTTGATCAGGATGGTGCCGCCTTCATAAGTCTTTGGCCAAAGCAGTAGAAATGCAAATCAATCTAGATAGAACAACAAATTATAAAGCAAAATAAAGACGATGACACAAGAGTGCGTCCTGATTTATGAGATATCAAATGAAAAAGAGATTATAGTAAACAGTCAGTGTTTGTAGGATGGTAGTCGTTGCTATGAAGATCCTTATCTCTTTAGGGGCCATGATGAGTTGCTAGACTCCACTCTTGGTCTGTGGATTTTATTCACTGCTATCGAGATAAGGGCCTAGAGGGTCACACACAATAACGTATTCAAGAATCCGCACCTATTCAGTTGAATAGGTATATGGACATAGTGGGCCCCACCATGGGGTTCGAGTATTGTCCAATTTGACGATCACCAAAATAATTAAATAAATTCATCAATATTCAAGTTATGAATATTTGAGATTGAATTTATTTAATGTATTTACGAGTTTAGTAAATACGAGAAAATATTAATCAAACGAATATTGTTTTATATTCAAGGTTTGTTTAATATTAAGCGGGACGGTGAGTCGAGTTAAATGGCTCGGATTTTATCACGTAATATATTTTATATATTACAAGTATGTGATAAAATTAATAAATAATATTGACGTAGTTTTAAGTCATCATAATTATTTATTTAGAGAACGTTGATATTAACGGGGGCTGGGGAACCCTACCAGGTATTTATCAACATGTCTATAAATAAGAGAGGAGGATCTCTCTCTTTGGTGTGCACATAACTATTCATTCATTTATGGAATGAAATTTGAGAGCCTATCTCTCCTCCCACTTCCTTGAGAGAGAAGCTGAAGATCCAAGATCTCAGATCAAGTTTCTCCTCACGCATAGCAAGATCGATGATGCAGTGATCGTCGGGACGTTGAAGATATCGTTGAATCGCCGCGCCAGCACCTGGAGTTCGACGATCGGCGTTCCCACAGATTTTTGAGGCGTGTGTGGACGATCTAGAGGGATCTTGCTATGGATCCTTCGTGCAACGATCGCCGTTGACAAGTAGCGGTTGAAAACGGCTTCAGATATGCAACGAGTATGTTTCCTTTTATTTTTGTGCTCTTAACAATCTACGCGAGATCCTCGGACCTCTCTGGGGATCGGATCGTCAGAAACGACAAGTACCGTCGTTGCGCCGAGGAAAATTTTAAAATTCCCAGCCCACTGGCTTCTGCTGCGGGCCCCGTAAACCTAACAGTGGTATCAGAGGGATCACATAAATTTTCTGATCCAAATAAAAATAATTTGCATAAAATTATGTATAGGGTTTAAGAACGGTCAAAACGGATCGAACATCGTTTCAATCCGATTTCGAACGACCAAGATATGGTCATTCGAAATTTCTGAAATGGATCATGTTCGTGTTTTTACTCTGGTTATAATTTTATTTCATTTTGTTGAACCGATTAAAATTATATCAGTTCATTAGAAATAAAATTAATTATGGAAATTATATTTTATAAATAATATAATTTGCATAATAATTTTTATAATAATAATAATAATTATTTTATTATTATAATAATGTAATAATAATAAATTATTATTTCATTATAATAATTATATTATTATTTATTTTAAAAGGCTATCTTTAGCCTTTAGAAATAATGATGGAAGACTTGAGGTCGAGTCTCCATTTAAAAAAAAGGGTGTAGCGTATGAAGAGGAGGAAAAACAAAAAAAGGGGGGGGGGGAAGGGGAGGGCTACCGCGTGGATAGTAGAAAAATAAAAATCAACAGAAGGGGGAGGGGGTCTGCTCTGCATGGAAACATAAAGCAACAAAAAAAGGGGGCCGCGGCCCGCCTGGGTGCTGCGCGTCTCCTCCCTCGAGACGCCGCACATGAAGGAAGCCACCTCGCTTCCGGCGCCGCCTGCCCCTCTCGCCACGGACCTCCGATATCGTGCCACTTAACCACCACCCAACACCCAGGAGGCCAGCTTGAGCCACCCTTGCCCAGGTCCCAGCCCCGTCTGGTCTGCCCTCCGCCCTTCCCAGCATGCAGGCCTCCTCTCGTCTGCCATTCTCCCACCTTGTCGGCGCTGCAGCGGGAGACGCCACACCGGCCTCCCCGACTCCACCCAGCGGGCTCCTCGGGCGGCCTCTATGCTCCGTCCGATCAGCTTCATGCTCCGCACGTCACAGCACAGGCCATCGCACCCCGTCGCCTCCCACTCTGCATCCAGTCGAGCCGGTCGAGGCAGCTTCCTCCTGGTCCGACAGAGCCCCACCGTCGACCCTTCACAGCGTCGCAACGCCTCCTGTGACCTTCTGCCTCCGCCGGTCCTAGCCGCCGCTCGCCTTCGCTGGACCGGCTCTAGTCCAGACACCACCGCTGTTGGTAGTCTCTCCTGCTCACTTGGGTTGTTGCTGGCCTCCTCTCATTTCTCACGGCACAAGGCTGAGGCGCCGCACCCCGCAACGTCCAGCATGCGCCCACACGACTTCGTTGTCACCGCGCCATCGGTCAAGGTTTGGGAGGTACATCTATTTTGTCTATAAGTCTTTCTGCAGGACAAAATTGGCCCTGAAGCGGTCTGAGTGGACCTGCCCAATCCGGAACGGGTTCGGACGGATCGACCCGGCCCATTTCAGCCAAGTTATGGCCATGCGTGGGTTTGGCCCGACTCGCACATGCCATGCAATGGTGTTTTCGGGGTTCGACCACATTAAATTAATCAAGAGAAATTAAATTAATTAATTTAATTTTTGTCTATAAATTAAATTAATTAAAATTAATTTTGGTTAATAATTTTAATACCCGAATAAAATTAATTCAATTTAAGTATTAAATTTAATTAAGTAAAATTAATTTAATTTTGGAATTAAAATTAAATTAATTCACAGACCGATAATTAATTAAATTATTTGAATTGTTTAATTCATTTAATTTAATTAAATAAACCCTCGTACTTAATTATTGCATTTTAATTTTATCGCGCTTCAAATTACTCGCCGTTTGGTCTTGAGCATCGACCTTTGTATGTCTGCATTTAATTATTATTATTTAATTAATTATTTTAAACTGCGTGCGATGGTTGTAATTAATTAAAGATGGTCTGCGCATCGTCTATTTTTTGGTTAAAATGTATAAGGGCCTGCACGCCCAATAATTATATGATGTACATTTATACCCATGTTCCCCTCGCCTGCGCATGTGTACCATTGTACTTCGGACAAAGACGGCGAGTGACGTAGACCCCACCAAGATGAGGCGGTGTATGACGGTGCAAGACGACATGTGGATTCCACCAAAGCAAGGCGGTACTTCAAGATGCGACGTGGATCCCGCCAAGACAAGACAATGTTCCAGAAGTGAAGCAGACATACAAAAAAAGGGGCAAACTGCATTTTGAGTCAAGCTTCGACTCAGATACGATGCCCTTAGGTCATTTAGATTCTCAATATCAGTCGGGTAGTAGTTTACCTTTATGCATTTATTTATTATTTTATGCATTTTAGAACAGCGGGAAAAAATACATAAATTAATAGATAATAAAATGCATAACGAAGCGACGCATGTTTTTCTATTAAAGTTCAGTTGTGAGCACGACAACATAGATGAACAAGATTAATAGAAATGGATTACATTCATCGAGATGAAAACATAAAACCCTCAAAGAAAATATTAAGTCACAAAAAGCCTTCCATCATTCAAGTTTGAACAAAACTGGGTGTTCGAGGTGCCGGTTCATGCCTCAGCTGAGGGTGCCTCTTACTACCGGGGAGTTCTTATTTGTGTGGTGGGTCAACTTAACTAAAATTTCAGAAAAGATATAGCCTTAGCTAGTTTGTTTTAATTTTAGAGGCAAGCGTTGAGTAAATCATTAAATTATTTCTGAAGCTGGGACTTCACTCAACAGATCAAGGAACCACAAGATAATGCGGTTGTCCAGCAAAAAGCCTACCTTGGACCCTCCGAGTAGTGGAATAGAACTAGCTTGTTGACTATGAGGGAGGTTTAGGGATCCTTTACACTAGAATACTCAAGAGTATTCTGATTCTAGTACAGAGGGTTCCTAGAATTCGAAAAATTAGTCGGAGACATTTAATGATTAAATAATCAGTAATGTCAGATTAGGTAATCACAAAAGTACAATATTCTAAAGTATATTTATAGATAATGGCAAGTAATACCATAATAAAACTATGATAAACAATGGACAAAATTAATGTCCAATCAAGCACGAAATTCTAAATGTAGTATAGGTGCTTGCGCACATTACTACAATGTTGAAAACTCAAGGTGCTTGTGTCCCAACCTGTTAAGCCACCTCAAGAAGTGAGGGTGTAAAACTGCTTATAGGAGACTCATGAAACAAGCATATGATGGTTTTGTCATAATGATATCATCAACGTCTGATGTTAGTTGCGGTCGCTACATCAAGACATGGATTATGTTATATGTAGTCTCATCTCCAAGATCCTTTTGAGGAGAAAGCGAAGCAATATTTGAATGTGATGGTTGCACTCGGTTTGTGTAAAGGGAAAGATGGTTCACAATCTTTCATGCCATCCCATTTATTATACCTTTTACACCCAATTACTCTAGTTTCGTTTAAGCATACAAATGAACAGTATAGAGTAAGCGCTTCATTACCTTTAAGGTAACATTCTCCAAGTAATAAGAATATTGGAGATAACGCCATCTTTTATTCTTATGGAGAATAAATTGAATGACAAGGCAAAAAGGCCTATGGAAAGTTACGCCAAAGGAAACTTCATCATGTCCTTCAAATAAAAGTGGCTGGTTATTTAACAGGAGGTTATTTGCATCACATAGGGAAATGAATTCATGGAAGATTAAAAACTAAAATACAAGAAGCAAGTACACGCTTCTCGTTCAATTAATATTCATCAATTAAAAGTATTGTTTTCTCGTATAATTCTTGGGTATTAAAACACAATATGCTTTTCACATATATGTATTGAAATACAATAACCAAGTAAGTAGAGAAACATTACTGGAAGTAAAGTGTCTTCTCCTAGCAGCTGAGAAAGGGTGATTCTTAAGTCAGTAGGGAGAAACACATAACTTCCAATTGCCAAGTAATTGATTCAAGATAAACAAGTTGTCGAGTATAACCAAAACATTTATCTCATATGCCCTTTTGGTCATGATGATACATTATTCCAAATTTTGGAATGAATTTTGTTTGTGGTAACATACTCAACAAATAGTTCACTGCTATTTGAATGAATGAAAATACATGATGAATATAAAATGTAAGACCTACCCAGTTGTGGCAACGTGATTCTTTGTCAAGAACAAATAAAATCAGATGTAAACTATATACCCAATATGGTATTTAGGCTCGGCATAGCTAAACACCTATGGTATTATTGACACCCTTAGTTTAGACAAAGAAACCTTTAAAAATAAAGGTATGCCACAAAGCTTTCTGAGGTTAGTTCAACAAGACAATATGAACTATTAGAAAGAAAGAAAGAGGTAAAGATACTTCGTAAGTTTCCTTTAAGTCATTAAGGAATAGTGAAGTATAGGTTTGGTAAGAAGATATGAGTTGCTTCGGATCGGCAGGCCGAAGAATATCTGGACCAAACAATCATCGATCATGATAATGTAGCGTGGAGCAATTCCTAAACGTATGTTACCTTATCTACATCACCGTGTTGACGTTCATAGTGAGGATAGATGATAAATTCTTACATATTAACATTGATCAACAAACATGTAGAGTGGAGAAATTCCTAAATGCATATGTTACACATCAAAGTTATGATGTAAGTTGTATCAATGTTGCAACTTGTGGAAACTTCCATCATATTTGAAAATGTTATTTGCAAATAATAGAGTAAACCCATAACCAACATGCCAACTAAAATGAAAAATGGATATCATATGTGTCAGAGTATGATAGAAAATTCATTATGTCATAGGACATGTTTAGACACAAAGAGTTTGTTAGGATTTAAACAAACATGCATCAAGTTAAACATGTTGTGCATCTAAATTAATTATCCTAACAGTTGCTTAGGTTATTACATAGATCCCTAAGATAGAAAATATGTAGTCAAGTATTAGACTAAATTTCTATATAAGGGTACACATATCTATTAGAGATAGTGGGAGCTGAATTTACTTGGACTTAGTCAATGCTCGAGATGCAAAAATGGTTGGCATAGGGAACAAGTTCCACAAGTACATGTGGAATATGAATGTTCAAGAGACACATACTGTGTAGGAAGTATGAAACCATGGTGATGGTTTTATATTCACCGCGGTCGGTGATATATTATTCATTGAGAATAATAAATCCTACAAGTACGTAGTATATGGAAACAAGCTAAGATTTACATGGTCAACTTAAATTCAATAATAGATTCCATGAATCAAATTTCAAAGGGGCTTATAAATTGAATACTGCGGTGGGTATTCAAATGAAAATATACATGGATGGTACAAGTATAGTAGCCATAAATCACGATTGGTTATACCAATTCGGTACGCCTAAATATATTGGAATTTTACTTTTCATAGATGAACTTCTATGATCATTTTATTGGTCATTGGATGTCAAAATCATTTTTTCGTGGAAGGTGTCTATACGACACAACCAGAAAAAGATGATGACATCAAATGATTCCATTAAGGGTTGAAAGTTACTAAAATCCAGTTCTAGATTAAAGTAAGAAACAAGATCTTAGAACATTCATTATAAATGAATCTTTTCCTTGTGTCTAACAAAGGTTAGTGGGAGCTCCAATGTTTTCCAAATGAAATATGTTCGGAAACATATGGAAAACAGATCTTGATCTTACAGTTAGATAAGATTAGGTTAAAAGAAATTCTCCAATGATTGACTTCAAGTAGCAACCTAAGTTCTAGGGAACCAGATCCACTCAGGTAGATCCAAATGTTGCTTGGTCCTAGTCAATTTTGTATATATAGTGACATTGTATTAAAAATACAAGTTGGAACAATTCAAGTTCAGAATTGTTGCCTATGTCACATGGCTTAATCTCTACATGTTAACATGTTCGGAGCATGTGTAGAGATTAAAGTTGTGAATTGATATCATGTGATTTAGCGATGGATCAATCACATATGCCATAATATGTACAATAATTGATACTGCCAGGATATAATTTATTATAGGTAGATATCAATTATTTCTAGGAGCACTACAAGTGATGCAGTCAGAACTATCATCTTGTACTTTGTAAAGTAAAAATGATATGTACCTGGAATAAGGAGAGGAAGGTATACTAGTTATGGTGGGATACATACTAGTAATCCTTAGATCAATTTGATCTAGTATCATAGTTATGAAAAGGAGATGAGCGAGTCAAGCTCATAAAAGCTTGTGGTAGCCATACCTACAAATACCGAGTATGTTGCATCTTCTAAGGCAGCTAAGAAGCAGTTATAAATCGCAACAATTTGTCCCAGTTCTTGGATTCGCATCTAGTGAGAAAATTATTATCATAATGAGAATTATGATATTCTTACTAGCCAAGGTGTCAAGTTATGACAATGGACAAAAATAATATACTCGGAGATACCTTATCTTGAGAAGTTTTACTCAAGTCGATGAGGTCGCATATAGTAGATATGCCATGCGGCGAAAATGTGGCAGGCCCAGCAGTTAAAGCCATTACTCAACATAAGCATGGTATTTATCATGTGAGTAGATAACAAGTTTAGTTAGCAAGTTGGCTCTAGTTCAAGTGGGAGTGTTGAAATAGTGGGTGCCCTAGACAAAACTATGTAGTACTTTTGATTACTATATCATGTGTATAGTTAGATATGCGTGATGATATCTTGCCATTATAGCGCAGAATTTTCCGCGCCCACTATAATAATGGCAATGTCCAAAGGTTAATTGTCATGTCAAGAGGTTACAGCAGATCCCAGGCTATAATGAGAACCTCGAGATATAATGAAATTGATCTTAAATATATGTTCTATAGTCTAGATACATCTTACTGACTGGACATAGTAGATGTCTGACTATCAGGTGCTGGGGGTTCATAAGCATTGAGACTTCCTCTCATGAAGGTCGCACTTGGTGATATCTAGTAATGAGATCATGAGGACAGACCCGTCAATAGGAACACCACATGTTTTCGGTGTCATTGGTTGTTCCTTTCTATGGACATGTGTATTGGTCTCCTGACTTGAGACCATTACCAATGTATATCATTTAATTACGTACTTTGATGCAAGGTGAAAACCATGGCAGTAATGTCGTGGTGAGGTAGTTTGTGTCAGGTGCATCGTTAGTGGTATGACGTTGGTTGAATGGTCAAGAAAGGATTTGTCTCTTCCAAGTTTAGGAAGTTGTATATCTCAGGCCTGGTTGATCAGGATGGTGCCGCCTTCAAAAGTCTTTGGCCAAAGCAGTAGAAAGGAAAATCCATCTGGATAAATCAACAAATAATAAAGTAAGATAAGGACGATGAAACAAGAGTGCATCCTACTTTATGAGATATCAAATGACAAAGAGATTATAGTACATAGTCAGTGTTCGTAGGATGGTAGTCGTTTCTATGACTATCCTTATCTCTTTAGGGGCCATGATGAGTTACTAGACTCCACTCTTGGTCTGTGGATTTTATTCACTGCTATCGAGATAAGGGCCTAGAGGGTCAAACACAACAGCGTATTCAAGAATCCGCACCTATTCAGTTGAATACGTATATGGACATAGTGGGCCCCGCCACGGGGTTTGAGCATTGTCCAAGTTGAAGATCACCAAAATAATTAATTAAATTCATTAATATTCAAGTTATGAATATTTGGGATTGAATTTATTTAATGTATTTATGAGTTTAGTAAATACGAGAAAATATTAATTGAACGAATATTGTTTAATATTCAAGGTTTGTTTAATATTAAGCGGGATAGTGAGTCGAGTTAAATGGCTTGGATTTTACCACATAATATATTTTATATATTACAAGTATGTGATAAAATTAATAAATAATATTGACGCAGTTTCAAGTCGTCATAATTATTTATTTAGAGAACGTTGATATTAACGGGGGCCGGGGAACCCTACCGGGTATTTATCAACATGTCTATAAATAAGAGAGGAGGCTCTCTCACTTTGGTGTGCACATCCCTATTCATTCATTTATGGAATGAAATTTTAGAGCCTCTCTCTCCTCCCTCTTCCGAGAGAGAGAAGCTGAAGATCCAAGAGCTCAGATCATGTTTCTCCTCACGCATCGCAAGATCGACAATGCGGTGATCGTCGGGACGTCGAAGATATCGTTGAATCGCCGCGCTAGCACCCGGAGTTTGACGATCGGCATTCCCACATATTTTTGAGGCGTGTGTGGATGATCTAGAGGGATCCTGCTATGGATCCTTCGTGCAACGATCATCTTCGACAAGTAGCGGTTGACAACGGCTTCAGATATGTAACAAGTATGTTTTAATTTTATTTTTGTGCTCTTAACAATTTATGCGAGATCCTCAGACCTCTCCGGGGCTCGGATCGTCGGCAATGACAAGTACCGTCATTGCGCCAACGAAAATTTTAAAATCCCTGGCCCACTGGCTTTCGCTGCAGGCCCAGGAAACCTAAAAATTTCCATATACTCAAATATAGACAAGGTGGCCTCTATCCAAAACTCAATAGCCTACATACTTCCATCACCTAAAAAAGTAGGAGGATTCTATTACTGGAATTCATGATTCATTTTATCCATCATAAGTGCAATCTGTGGAGCACCATGCATGGACTACATCATACATATGAAACTATCATAAAATTGGGCATCCGTTCCTAGATTAGATATAGTAGGCAGTGCCTCAAGTGGGACTCTTTGAGGTAAGAGTGGAAATTCAGGGCCCACCACATCTGGAGCATGGTCGTTGCCACCTTCCTAGTGTTCGATATAAGGACGTCATGGTGGAATTTGTATAAAAATGCCAAGAACACACCTCAAATGACTAGGTATCGATAAGTGCTCAAGTATAAGTTTCATTTTGTTTTAAATTTAATTACCAGGTTCACTCCTTTACCTTTCATAAACATGAAAAGGCAGGATAAGGATGTGTAACCAATTCATTTTAGATTTTATGATTCAATTTATAATGGATATCCATTCCTAGTGAATTAGTGACCATACACCTTATCACTAAAAAATCCCATTTATTTATAGCTTAATGGATCAACTCAGTAAATTACTCATCCCAACCTATGAGGGCCCATACACCTTATGAATTGAGATAGAAAATCAGTCAATTTCAACCAAAAGTAATACATGTATAAGCTAACTATCACAACATCACTCAACAATCACAGGCATATCAAGAAATGAAAGTAGTAAAATACACATATATGGCATGGTAATATTCATGACATGTGAATTATAGGTCCCTATAATGATGCATGTAACAATTCTCCATGACCTCATATCATCGGGCCAAGGATGAAAGGAAATCATCAAACACAGTAATAATCAAGAACACCACACAACATGTTCATCACCAAATGGTGAAATAATGTCAACTGTAATAGGAAAAATAGAATATTGATTATAATTTAGGAAACTTGGATTTTAGACCGAACATGGGTTCGCGACACCCAAGAACAACTTATGACAAATTCCCAAGCATTCTTAATCTCTAATACATTGTATCCAAATAGTAAAGGAATAAAAGAAACTCCTTTGATACTAATTTGTGACGTTATGGACCTGTATTCCACTCAATAGGTTCCCCAGGCCAAGTGGACCACATGACCTCAAACGCATCTCCCCAAATTTCAGAGGCTGACGATTAGAATTGAGGTCCTAGGGTGTATCCATGGGGAGAATATATCACCATTAGAAAAGTTTATTGCATCATTTAAATATAAACTAAGGTAAATAGTGGAAGAAATATAAGTAAACAGAAGGCACGATGGAAAAATAGAGACAATAATAAAAATATCTGAATAACTGGAATCACCTTGAACAACTAATTATGATATGTCATGTATCTATAAAATTTTAAAACATGGATATAAGACAGAAGGAATAACATGTTCCAAAAAAGTAGAAAGAAAATAAAAAATACTATCCCAAGAATCCCGATCTTCGGCTCAGTCATCTGCTATCAAGATCCATCCTAAACAGAAATAAATCAAGTGTTCGAAGCTGTATGCTTCCCTTTTCCAACTGATGCATACATGTACTCTTCCATGGGTACCAAATGGTTCCTAGATAGGGTGTGAGATAAATCTCAGTGGGCCACCACCAATGGTGTCTATAATATTTGACCCATTTAAGGGAAATGTAATAGTGTGCAAGAATGAATATTTAAAGTAAAGAAGCACAATGTAACTAAATAACCAAGTACCTACTTCATCCCCCATCTAGAATCTGAACATAACTAGTCCATTAATTTTTTCTTACTAGTTTATAAATACGTCACATGTTAACAACAGTGAAGGTTCCAAGTTATGATAAGGCCACTTTTAATGACTTGTAATAATGAAGTTCCAAGGTATTAAAATGTAGACCACAAGTGTCACAAACTCAGTGATAACTGTAACTTGGATAAGGGTAAGAGTGCAATTAAATGAGAATATTCTAAGGCATTCTACAATAAGATTCCTACCAAATATAAAGTGGTCGTCCAAGTTAAAATGGGTTTAAGTAGTGAATGGTACCTATGGGTTTAACCATGGAACCTACCTGTCAATGTTGGATCCAAGGAGTATATCCAAGTTATCCTTTAATTATATGTGAGGGATCCTACTATGTCATACCGGTCATCCAATAATAGACAAGGATAGATATCTAGGTTGGTATCAACCTAATAAAGACATATCCTTGAATCAGAATGGGGTTCCCGAGTGCTCAAGGAATTCCTCGATAAGAATCCAAGGTAAGCTCTTGTTAGGACAATCCTATTTAATTATGAAGTCTTGTAATATTTTATTTGGTTCAATCCATGCATTTAATTTGTGTGATATGGTCAAGTACCATGTAACCTTTTAATCAAGTCATAATTAATCAAAAATTCCATTTGGTTCAAGGATTTCCTTTTATTAGTGTGACAAGGAAAAGTAGCATGAAACCTTTATTAACTCCATTTAAGAAATATTCAATAATTAAGGATCATTCCTATACATTCCATTAATGTGTTAGGGGTTTCTATGAATATGCAACCTATTAATCATTCACATTTAATCCAGTCGAGTCATATACTTAGTATACTTTTCCATTTCCCTTTCACATTTAATTATCAATTTGAATCACTTACCTTATGAGTGTCAATTCAAAGTGAAATGGTACTTTTCACTCACCATTACATGATACAAGCAAAATTAACAATAAGAAGGCATCCCATTAGTGTTGCAAATCTCGAGAACATCTGAATAATGGATCAGAAGTGTCGAAACATTAAAAAATCAATTATGGAAGATCATCCTACATGGGATATTGGAAGTTATGGGTGTAACCACCAAAAAATAATCACATATATAGAAAAATAATAATCATAAAATTATAATGATTATAATAATAACATATAAATTCAATAAACAACACCCGGTGAGATTAGTGGGCCGACATGAGAATTCCATAATCAATGAATTTGAGGGATGATTTATAGACCCACACATTAAGGTAGTATGATCCTTATCCTCTAATATCAATCTATAATTAATCTTATAATAGAGTAGATCTGAGAAAAAGTGAAAAGAATGATTACACTTTGATAACTTGGTTGAGAGAAATATAGGAGAATAACGACTAAAAAGGACTCGAGTACTTACCGTTGTGCATCCAACCTGAAAAACGGAAGCTCGATCAGATCCTGGATGAAGGAGATATTTTAATCCCTACCTTAGGCATTCAAAGAGCTCCAAAAGGGAAGAAAAATAATTCAATCCCACATAAACTCAGATTAGAAGGAAGGAGGAGGCTTAATTATATCATTAATGGAAAAATAGTAAAATTACATTGAAATTAGCTTGTGCACAGTTTGACAAAGCATGCACAAAGCATGCACAAACCATGCACATGTACGTGGGAAAGACAGGACACTTGCACAATTAGGCTGAAGTTAGGGAAACCATGCACCAACTATGTGGTAAAGTCCTATCCAAAAAGTCACAATTGCTACATTTTTTTATAACCATAAAGCCTTCTTGCACGGTTTATTATAAACGGTGTGCCAAACTTGTTTTCCTAAAAGGACTGGTTCTAGCCTCCAAAAAAAAACCTAGACACTTTTGGGACCTTCACTAACCCGTCAGGCAACCCAAAATAAAAAATTAGACCGGAATTTAAAGGATCCACACCTGAGTGGAAAACCAGGTTTTTACAATGATAATATAAGGTGCCCATGGATTATCTTATGTAAGATACAATTGAAATGACAAATCCTAATATTTGGGTAACCAAATCCCATTATAAACATTACAAATTTGTGCTGAAAAACACATACTCATAGATATAATGGAATTGAAGAAGGGTGATGTATATCTTCATGTTAGAAATAGATAAAGAGTTACTACTTTGGAAGTTTACACTTATGATCTTTGTCTATATAGTAGATTAGTTTTGGAAGGTGAGAACTATTATTATATTCTATACATAAACATAAATTTTATTTATTTTTCTCATTTTTCCAAGAAGTTATTTTTATTCATTATTAAGAACATGAGATTTTCTAAATATATATATATATATATATATTGAAATTGGTTATATAGTAAAAATAGTTTATAAATTATAGATATGTATAATCCTATTTATAACATTCAGAATAAGGTTAAAATTGATTATAATCCCACTTACCTTTGGAACTGTATCCATGGAAATATAAATAAGAAACACATGCAAAGAATCCATAGGGATGTATTTTTTGTGATAGGATTTGGGTGATCATATAATGATCTTTGTCTATGTGAGAAACTCATTAAATAGAATGATCTAGCATCAAAATAACCAAAATACATATACAAAAATTAAAACAACCAAGCATAACTTTATAATAAGAAACTTCATATTTTACTCTTTGATGATGTAACATTGATAGGGATCACTTAATAACAACCAAAAGACTCTTAACTTTGTGGTAATTAAATGGGATACAGATATTCATTCATAATGATAGGACCCATGTTCTTCAATGGTATTCTAGAAACTTCCTTGATAGAGATAAATGAAGAATTGGGAATAAAAGAAATATTAGAATTTAGCTTGCATGTATCAAAATACCAGTAATGGGGTATAATTTATCCATTCATCTATTTATTAAATTAAGGGAGTAAAACTTTTGTTTCCATCACATGACATCTTTTGTGCATTACGATAATGCACTTCCCATTAGAGAGCTGACATTTTTGACATTTTAAGTGATTTTTTTGCCATAAACTAACTGATCTGATTGATTCATAACTAATGAAACCATGTCATAGATATTACATGTGACATGTAATTTATGTTTTAAACCCACCATAAATTGAGATAATTTATTATGAAGATATTAATTATATTCATATCATAATAAAATGAAGACAACATACTCTCAAGATTCATTTTCATGAAATGTTAATGAAAATATATCCTCAAGCCTAATATGTATCATATACATATTAGTGGTTATAATATAAAGGTTATAATACATTATGAAATCCAATTTTAGTGAACATACAATAATATACCAATTTCACTAAAATCCCATATGGAATTTATGTTAAACATCATAACTCCTTGTGAATCTATCTAAAACATTTTCAGATACAGTTTATCCAAATCTCTTAATTTTGGAACAAAAAAATTTCCCAAATCTTAATAATTATTCTATGGATTAACCCTATGAAATTTAAGGCCATAACATCATTGAAAATATATATGAAATACTTATTTCATAAATATAAGAAAAGAGTAGTCTCTTGTAAAAAATCATTGCTACTCATGTTTCAAAGGGGTATAGTGTGATCTCGATCAAACATACTCATATATAAATATGAATAATTCAACCTTTAGATATATCATATAAATTATATGTATACCTCTTCAAAAAAATAAAATAAATAAATCATATGTATAGTGACCACTAGACATGAAACATGTCTATATTATACAATCCATCTCATACATTCATTATTTTCAGGAATAGAATGACCAGGTTGAGGAATACATAACATGTCATTCTTCAATAATACAATCATATGATAGGACCATCGTCTATGTATTTATGAACATCACTTGTGACCCAAATACTAATAACCATCAATTTCCCTAATATAATTAAATCAATTTCTCAAATGTATTATCTATTCCTATGAGTGGAAAACTACCATCTTGGTTGATCTCAAACCAATTTCATAATTAGAAATATAACTAACCACCACATGATTATATAAGCCATAAGTATTTTGTAATAATGATATCAAAGTATAAAGGTTATGATTCTAGGTATCTCTCATAAATGGATATTAATAATAATAATACACCACTAATTATATCATTGAAAATATGACATTTCATGAGATAAACTTTATCAAGCCAGTCCAAATAATAAGCCTCCATTTATTATCTCAAGAGTCCACTATCATTATAATATTAACATATCATCATTACACATAATAATCCTTGATGATGATCCCTTAGGGAGAACTCAAAGTCATCCTTTGAGGGGATATTATCATTCCATTGATCATGTGATATAAATTATAGAACAAATGGATTGATTATAAATGAGGATTTTATTTATTATAAAATCACGAATCATTATACAACCATCACATCTAATCTACCACGTATCTTAAAAAATGATATTAAAAATGACCATAATTATTTTACTATAAAAGTGGTTTTTTCAATAAATCTTCTATATTCTCTTATATAACCCTCCAATATATCTTCACAACACCCCTATCAATGATATATCAAATGTGATGGTATTAATGAAGGACATATTTGGTCATTTGGTGAGATTTACGTAGATATAGCTCCATTTTTTCCATCATAAATCTTGATTTCCCACTCAATGATAAGAACCACACCATGTTCATAAATTAAATTCATGATTCATTAGATTAATTTAAAATATCTACTATAATAATATACTGTTACTCTATTTTTGAGGTTACTATGTCGACCAGTTTGGAACTCTTCCAATTGATAGCTCCATAGTTTAGGAAAAAAACTAGATTGAGATCTCATTTAATCTTTATCATATTGGAAGATTGAATATATGTAACCCCTTACAAAAATATCATGTATTCCTTTAAATTCCAAGAACATATAATTATTTCTTATCAAGTACTTAATAATCTTCGTAACAACAATCCAATGACTCTCATCAAGATTTTACTAAAATATACTTGTTATAATCAAATAATAAGTAACACCGAGTCAAGTAAATAACATATAATAATTGATAGATCCAATAGAAGAAACATAAGTAATCTTATATATCCTCTCTAACTATTTGTAAGGATTACGAATCCTCCTAAGATTCATACCATGTAACATTGGTAATGTACCCATTTTAGAGTTCTCCATGCTAAACCTATTTAATACTTTACCAATATATGTGTTATGAATCAATAAAAGAACCATCTTATATATATTGTTATATATACTTAATATATTGTATATAGCTTAATTAACCCATGTCTTACATCGATAAGAATTCACCCAACCACATATTTTTAAACTGTAATGTGGAAACATCATTTGCAATAAGAAGTATGTCATCAACATACAATATTAGAAATACTACAACAAGACCACTAAATAGATTGTATTCACAAGAATAATCTTATTTCATGGTGAAACAAAACTCTTTAATTAAGTCATAAAACAATATATTCTAACTTTGAGAATCTTTCTTCAATCCATAAATGGGTCCTTTCAACTTATAAACCTTAACAGACTCATTTATAACTTCCTAACATTTAAGATGTATCATACAAACTTTCTAAACTAAATTCAAATTAAGGAAAGTAGTTTTTATATCCATTTGATATAAAATAGAATCAAAATGAACTAATATGGAATAGAATATCTAAATTGACTTTATCATCACAACTGGTGAAAATGTTTCTTCATAACAAATATCACGATTTTTTATAAATATTTTCCACAAAAATGATTTATAAGTAGACAATATACTATCCATGTTAGTTTTATTAGGTAAAAAACATATTCAACCTATGGGTATCACCCCTTCATGTGTATCATCTAAGTTACAAGATTGGTTAATTTTTGAAGAGAAAATTTTAGAGTCCTTATATTTTAACCATTTATCAGAATCAAAACTTGTAATAGTCTCCTGTTAGGTATTAAGTTCATATCCTATGGAGATTTAATCATAATAATTTTTGTCAGAAAATATATATATATCAGGATCATAATTAATTCTATCAAACCTTTGTTAATCTTGTATAACCTGAGTTCGTTATTCTTCTATAACTCTTTGAGGAACTAGACCAAAAACTATCCTAGGAAAACTTCCTATTTATTGGTTTTGAACTTCTCCAAGTTTCAATTTCCTCCCAATGAATCATAAAGTTATATGTTTCATCTCAACTAAAACACTATGTTGGGCCTCAACAACTTTGTGTTTAGTTGTATTGGAAGAGTAATATCTCACAGTCCCTTTGGAATAACCAAAAAAATAATCATTTCTATGATTTAGGGATAATTTTAACTAAGTTAAAATTTCATTCATATTCTTCAAAACCCCAAATTATTATAAATTACATATTAGGGTGTATACCATTCCATACATCACATGGTTTCTTTATAGATTCTTTATATGGAATGAAGTTAGTTAGATATGTCATGGTTTTCATGGCATACCCATAAAATGTGATTGGATGGTCACTTTGAATCATCATCTATAGAAATAAGTACAACAGGTTATGATCCCTCCTCTTAGTCACACCATTCCTATATGATGTTCTAGGTGGAGTGAGTTATGGAAAAATTTCACGATCACTTTAGTGATCAATGAATTCCTAGCTCAGGTATTCAGCACCCTGACATGATCAGGGCATATTTGAAAAATTTCTCATTTTATTCTACACTTCATTATGAAACTCATTGAACCTTTAAAACACCTCAAAATTTTTTTTCATTAGAAAAAAATAATCATACCAGAAAAAGTCCTAAAAGTAATGATATATAAACTCACCACTTACATGATAACTCATTGGATAACATAAATTACTATGCATGGTATCCAATAGTCCACTAGCCCTTTTACATTTTCCACTTATAGTTTCTTTTTTCATCTTTCCCAATAAACATGATTTGTAGTTGTCAAATGATTTATAATAAAATCGTTCAAAAAATATATCTCTTTGGAGTCTTTGGATGATTTTATCATTTATATAACCAAGTTGATAATTTTAATGTCAGGTGTGATTTTAATCAACCATAACTTTCATATTTTTAATGTTATTAATAATATCATCAATATCTAGAATTTATAAACCATTTACTATATTCCTAATTACATAAAACATTTCATTGATATATATAGAAAAAATCTTTCAATTAAAAATGAATGAAAATACCTTCTTATCTAAACATGATACACAAATATTTTTTTATGTTGCAAACATAATAACAATTATCCAATTCAAGAACAAATCCACTAAGTAGACATAGATCATAGGTTTAGACTTCCAATGGGGAAACTATAGATCTATTTTCAATATATATATTAACTTTAGATTTTTTAATTCCATTGTATCTTCTAGTTAGTGTTTATTTGAAAAAATATATGATGAACATTTGTATCTAATACCAATGAATTAGAGTTGGATAAATTGATCTCTATAACATTCACATCCAAATGATCAGAATTTTTCTCTTTAATAACTATTCTTAACATGAGACACCCATATAGAACCATTTTACTGGTAAATCCTATAATATATCTCAAAATGATATACATGATTCATTTTATAATCTACAATAAAAACATATCAATGAGTGAGTATCATGTTATATATATTTTTATAAATGAATTTAAATGAATTAACTTGAACAAAAAATAGAGAACCCATATATCATATAAAATTAATGATCCATGATCCCAATTTCATTTTGACTTACACTGAGAATAATATAAGTCACCAAGACTATATCTTGTAAAAAAATATTTCAAATCATATCATATATGAATATTGGATAGTTAAGTGGATAACTCTTTATCCAAATCCATTATATATATTTACTCAAATCTATTTCTATGTTATCAAAATGGTTAGGGTTTCCCAATATCATGTAACCCAAAGTAAATTCTATGAACAAGGTACGTAATGATCAGATTCACCTTGTTAGTTTACTTACACAAGATAATTCAAGGACATATAATGGTTAAGGTCACCAATACATAATGATAAAGGTTATGAAAAATGATTTTTTGTAAGGAATTATAACTTAGTATTTAAGGTGTTTTCATTCAAAGTTCATATAAATAATATTCATATGAAATTCATAACTGTTATAGTACATGAGATCTTTATAATATCATGTTTCATTTCATTATGTATTAGTACTTATAACAATTTAGTTTTAGAATCCCTATTGTAGCCCCCAAATTAATATGTCCACTCCATATTAATGTGGAACTTTTTACACAATCCACAGTTTATATTACTCACCGAAATATAGAATCCAAAAATATTTATAGTTATCTAAATGAATCTCATTCATAAGGTAAATGTAATTTTTATGAAAATATTTAAAATTATATGAGAATGAAAATTTACACTAGATTAAGCCTAGATCCATATATAACCAACCCCCTCCTTTATAGAATAAGGCATTATAATCCATGACAATAGGAAATCAGACCCAAAGTCCCTCTACTTAGAAATACATTACTCAAGAGATATTTTAATTCTTCATAACTCTAAAACCTAATATGTATATACTATATTTAATAACTAAATTAAAGAAAATATTATTATTTACAAATTTAGGTCAAGGTAGATAATAATTAAATCTTGTATTATCAAATATAGCATGTAGTGCATGATTAGAAAATTTTATAAAAATAAAATTTTCACAAAAAATTAAATAATTAATAATATCCATATTTAAAAAAGATGAATATTTTAAAAGTAATTAACAAATAAATAATTTTTTTTATTTATTTTCATGAAATTAAATATAAATATGAAAATTTCTTATTTAATTTGGGCATAACTAATATAATATTATCATTTATATCACTTTTCATATATAAATTTGTTAGAAAATCTAAAAATTCCTAACAAAGTATTAAATTTTAACATTTATATGCTATATCATAATTTATGAAAGATCATGGTAATTATCAACCATAAGTTGCAGTTGATATGAAAAGATAATCATACATGACTCTTACACATTGAATCATACCATGAAATTGGATTTGTTATAATGATTCAGTTGTATTTGATGATATCCCCTATATCACTAATATAACATGGTGGTCTATTTTAGTGAAATATAGAATTAATAAAAATATATTATATCTCAAATTGAATCTTATTGCAAACTAAAAAACATCAGTATTTTATTACATCATACATTAAGGTAAAAAATAATTATACACTATAACAAAGATAAAATAGAAGTAATAAAATTTATCATATGCTATAGTATATCCACATACACCTTATAAAACACATTTTAATTTAAGAACATGTAGAAAACACATTGATTCATGGCTTTGATAAAACTAATGGGTGGTGGAAACACCTTACCACATATGAACACATTTAACGTGATATCCATATGAACCTATATATACACATCTTACCCAAAGAATTAGGCTATAAAATTATTTGTGTCTCTAATGGAGCTTATAGGATGAGATATGAAATCATTACTACTCATGTGTATGAGTTCCCAAGAATTGGTTAACCCTTTATAATTTTAATTTATTTCACTAATGAGATTTGCGTGATCATTTAATGAACTTTGGGAGTGGACCCCCCAAAAACCCCAATCTAGAAACATAAAAACTAGCAATATATGAAGAAAATAATATAATCAAGCATAACTATATTGTAGTAAGATATATCTTTTACTCTTTTATAAAGTTTTCTTGATAGGGATATTCAAAGAAATAGTCCCTCCTTTGATGGCATTACATCAACCTTGGAAACTAATTCATAATGATGGGACTCGTGTTCTTCAATGGTGTGCTAGAACATTACTCTATAAAGATTAATAAATAATCAGTAAAAAAAGATAGATTTACATTTATCTAATATGATTTATAATACCATGAATTTGGCCGATTTCATCCAATTATATTGACTCTATTCACTCAATAAAGGGAGTTGAGTGTCAGTTTCCATCTCATGGAAACCATTATGTGTTATGATAACACACAACCCATTAAGGATCTTAATTTTTTATTGTTTCAAATGAATTAAATGACATAAATGAATCAATATCACTGATTTATAACAGATTAAATTATGAAATAGAAATGTAACATTCCATACACTTGAAGTATTAAGACCACCATAAGTCTATAAAATGTATTATCAAGATATGAATCATGTGTATATAACACTGCATTAGTAAAAATGTAATGTCAAGTTTTTTCTTAGGGATATATTAGTGGAAACATATCCATAAAAATAATATCAATCATATGAAAATCAGTGAAAATAATACAAGGGATATCTTATAATACAACATACCCTTTTAGTTAACATCCAATAGTTTTTGGTGGTTTTCAAATGGATCTAACAACAATTGTTATATTAATTAGAGTCAATAAAAAACCCAAGTAAATATTTTTAGTCTAGATAAATGAAACCAATAATTTTTTAAATGAATAATATTTTTCATATCACTAAATATGAACTCTAAAACTATAATTACCTCACATGTTTGATGAAGATAACATTTAGAGGTAGCAAAAATACACCCCTCCTCCCATGTTATCCATGAGACGTTGAATCAACCAATGTTTGGGTGGGATTAATCTTCTCACCACAATGTGATAACACCTCATAGTATAAAGTTAGAAGAAGAATGAGAGCATTGGGATTGATAGAGTTTTAACCAAAAATGAAGAAACATGAATATTTCTCTCATATGGTAGTGGGGTACATTATATGTCCCTTGAGGATTATACTTGGTTTAACATTCATTTAATCATGCATTATAATGAAAGAGTAAATTCGTCAACCAATTCATAAAACTCATTTGTGAATGAAATGAACATCCCATCCATTTTATCTTATGAAATGACTATTAATGATAGCCAACATGGGAATGATTCAACAGAAAGATAACTATTTTCAATTGTCACCCAAAAAACCAATGATATAGTTAGTTATACACTATGACTAGCATGGAAAATTTCTATACGATACAGCCCAATCATACCTTTGATTGGATAAAGTAAAATTTACATGATTATATAATTTTATAACATCCCCATTCCTTATAACAAAACATGGAAAATCTTATCAGATCGAAAATTAATTTAGGGAATAACCCCTTAAATCTCCCACTATCATTAAATCCTATAATAATTAAATTCCATTTCACCTTATATCATATCATATATGATAAATTGTGAAATCATATCAAAAACTGTTTTCAATATCTTCCAAAACACTTTTGAAATTCAATCATTAACTTCAAATTGTATCAAATCATATGAAATACCTTGTGAAAAACCATCCAAATTTATTTTGGATAATATCCCAAACAATTTTAGAGGATATCCTCCCATTAATTCAACCAAGATGTGTAATCCCATGGGACTTTAGAACATAAAAAAAATATGAATCTTTAGATCTACAAAATTATGAAAAGAGAATCCTCTAATAAATAATAAATTATACTAAATATATAAAGGGGTTTGGCATGATACCCACCAAGCACAGGTATCTCTATTCCTATATCCATCAGTAAAATCAAATGATAGTGTGAATTCCTAGAGGTTCTTTTTGTCTAATAAAGCTAATGACCATGATATATGGTTTATACCAATCTCATTTTATAAACCCATATATTATTGATTCTTTGAGTATATATAGACCATTTTTATTAATAAATCTCACACTATTCACATTTATGGATGAACACATCACATGAACCTCATCTGAATAGATAAGAACATTATATGTATTATCTAGGAGTAATAAAAAATTTCTCATTTTATCTAATTTGAGGGCCCAGATGTCATACTCATAATATAAGAGGATAAATACCATATTAATTGAGATTTAATCTATGACATGATCAATGGAATACCTAACCACCCAATAATTAACTAAGCCTCAAGGATTGTAAAGGAAATGAATCAAGGTATAATGGATTTTAGGCTAGGAATATCATCGACCTTAGGTAGTAGGGAATATAATTATGATTCATTCACCCCTAGTATACCAAATATATTGTGTATGACACTACATGTGGTATACTTAGTGGTCGATCCAATGAAAGAAACATGTTTTGTGACTCATTATAATATTTTTTTATCTCTATTAAATAAACCTACCCTTTTTTACCTTTTCATTTCATCAAAACAAAAAATATTCTATAAGGAACATCAGTTAGGTATAACTCAAAGTCATACTTTTATCATTCAGTTATCATTTAATTAATTGTATATCAATACATATACACACATAAATACTTATATAAAATGTGAAATAAATATAAATGTGATATTTCCTTTTATATGCTATTTTTTACATTATTAAAAATCATTTATGAATACTTAACAAAACCCTATATAAGAACTAGTATATTATATCATATATGGTATACCTTCAGATGAAAATTATTCTTTCTAAACTTTATTTATTTTTTAACTCATTACATATATATTTAATTCCAAATCATATCACTATTTGACCATCTCAGAAAACCCTCCCACTGAAATATTTTGCAAGTGACATCTTTGAAGTGATTAATTTTTAATAATGGTGAGATATATGAATCATATTCCTATTCCTTGAATCCTTAAACATATTCTAACATTTTAATTACATGACATAAAATGTCATGATGTTAACTTATGTTTTTATACATAATTTTTTTTATTTATATCATCATCAAACTTATTATAAACCTATTGATCAGACTTTTCCCTAAAGATGTTATGGTAATTTTTATAACTCTTTATATTATTACTTAACAAAAAATCTTAATATTTATTACGATCATGTGAAATTAAAATTTTAATTGTAACTACATGTAACTTATAAAATTTATTTTTACCTACATAACATAAAACTCATTTAATATATTATGTAAAATTCATGTTGTATTTTGACCAGCATAATCATTTAGGAAATAGTGATATCCATCTTATCATAGTAACCAAATACAACTCTTTACATATCCCAAAATATTTAGTATATTTAGATGAAATTACATTAATTTTAGATTGTTATAATCTTTTATTTATTAAATTTTCACTTCTACTAAGTTAAAATATACTTATACTATCCTCTTAGACACTATATTCACTTCAAAATACTATGCTAAGGTATTGTAATTTCATTAGACTAGGAAAATACACTTATTTATATTTATTAATAACATTTAATAAATAAACTATTTTTTTCCATATCAAATATGGTAATCTATGTGTTTAGAAAATTTTTCTTTGAAAATAAGGTTTTATACCATTGATGGGTAGAAATAACATATTCCCTTATATTTTACATTTGTATAAATCTTTTATATTAGATAAAACATTTTAATCATTTTTTCCTTTTTCAAAAATGTTATGGAATCTGATGAATCACATACAATGTGTATTGAGTTCATTATCTCATATTTTTATCAATTAGTTTTAAAAAAAATTATTTTATCATATAATACAAATGAGAATAATATAAAAACCACTTATTTAGATCAATCTAAGCTTGATAAATTTATTTACAATAAAACCTTTTATGTAATTTGTTTTCCTTCATCACTTAAATAAAAAATATAATCCCTATCAATTATTTAAATGATTTTTAACTCCTATATATTTACTACAATTATAAAATATAAATTTGGTATCATATAACCTTAAATGGAGTTTTAAAAAACAAAAAATATATCTCAAATTATTATATCATATGGAATCATTATTCCTTTTTTCTGGCAACACAAGTTTTCAATGGCCTAAACTGGATGCTCGAAGAGAACTTGTTGGAATATTAATGTAACTTTTCTTTTATTTTACTAAATTTTTACCAACCTATCATATCTATAAAGTAAAATAAATAAGATATCATTTTCCTAATTTATCAATTATAAACTCTTCATAATATCAAGAAAACATTTATCGATTATAGTTATCCTGTAAAAACATTTCAATTAATGAAATTATAATGAATTTTTTAACCTGTATAAGCCTTAAGGAAACATGTAGTCTCACCATGTCATTTACATATATAATCATATTTAATATATGTTTAGAGACTAAAATTTCAGAGTTCATTTTGCATTAAATGAATTTGACACCTTAATTGAATCATCATGTGATTTAATAAGAAAATATATTCTCCCATTGAATAAATTCAACAATTTTTTACTTAAGAATGTTATTCTCTAACACATAGAATTTTCAGTTAATAAATATTCTTAAGTTACTAGTATTTGAAGATTCTTAAATTAACCATCCCCTTTGAAGGATTAATTTAAAATCCATGTTTGATGATAATGATAATACAATATATAATTTTTTTATTAAGTGAGTATAATATATCACTACCATTTAATATGAACATTTATTAAATGGGATCCCTCTAAAATGATGAACAATTTTAAACCCTTCATCTCTTTTAATATTATATAATCCATATTTAATTATTAATTACACAAGTTTTTTCATGTATATAATCAATGAATATATCTGGTAGATAGAAATTATAAATCAAATCATATATAATTAATGGATAGTTCAATGGATAAATCATTATTCAGATCAGTCCTATGGATATAAACACAACAATATTCTTATGGTATCCTAACCACTACGGTGTTCTAGCTATGTGTGACCAAAATAAAATTTCATTAACAATGAATCCTATAATTAGGGTCACATAATTAATTTATTTTCTTACACAAAATAATCCATGGAAAACTAACTATATAGGTCACCCATATTGAATGATTGAGTCCATTAAAAGTGATTATTTAGATGGAATCTAACACTTATTATTTTTTAGGGGATTTAATCTCACCATATTATCTATTATTATTCTAATTATGTTTTCATGATTCTTGGGGTTCCACTAAAAAATTTGGGCATGGTTTTATTCTCTTTTGATCTATTCTTATATCTTGAGGTGACCTCTGAAATAAGGTTTCCTCTATGCTCATGTTCGGTTGTACAACTTATTATTCCTTTACATTGATTTATAGGGCCATATATAATGGTATAGTATATTGAATCTTGTTTATATCCCTATATAACTAGTTTATGCCCTCTTTTGGTGTGTGTTGTATGCTTCTTCATCTCAATATTCATATTGGATTGTTTCTCCTCCTCCTTGAATTTAAATTTCAATCACCAATTTACATATAAAATATCGATGAACATTTGTTTTTATCATAATTTGGAAAGTTCTTATAGTTTTCCACCATTATGTTTTGTTTCATGTTCTATCTCTAGTGGTCCCTTTAGGTATTGTAAGGGGTAATTCCCACCTAATGTGGCATGGTACTATCTCCCATAACCTGAAAATATACAACTGATTAAGAGATTACATGAATTTATAGCTGATTATTAGGGGTGGTTGTTTATGGTTTTCCCCTTGTATTGATTTTTTATCTTTTTATAGTGTTCATCTTGGTTATTACTCCTCTAGTTTTGGATTCTTATGTTTTTAACCTATTTCATATTTGAGGGGTCGATGTTGTTTTTTTTGTTTTCGTATAGAAAATATTGCAGTGGTTTCTCTAGAGTGATTATAATTTATGATTTATTTGTTTTCAAATTGTTTTCATATTGAAAATGTCCTCAGATTAAATTTTTTTTGTCATAGAGAGAAAAATGACGATGATAGGTGCAATGGTGGGTGACTTTAGTGTTCATCACCATATGATGTATTCCCATTACTTCATGATAATTTTTTCATTTTAGATAGGGTTTATAAAACATTACAAAGTTGGTTTTTTCTAATATGATTTGGTTATATTATATTTTAGTTATAATTTGATGGTGTTCATATAGCACTAGTATCACCAAAATTAAAGTTAGGAAATGATGATGAGGTGGACTTCAAGTGATGTGTGTATTTGGGAGGCAAAACATTCCAAAGTTAGTTTTAGTAGTCCTCGAGTTCCCTATAAGAATTTAGTTTTTGAATTCTGTATTTTTAATTTTTTGTTTTATTTTAGAATTTTTTATTTTGAACTTTTAGTGCTTGATTATGATGGGAATGGGATTATTTGTAATGGTTTATAATAAACCCAGAAATTCATTTTATAAAAAAACAAAAAATATTGGTTTGGAGGATGCATGATTCTAGTGATTTATTTTGGAATCCTATTCCTTCCACCAAATCAATATATTCAAACCATGTTGATGTGTAACTCTTTAAACCACCCATAGTTTGTTTTAGTCACCCATATATATAAAACAAAAATATTTACTCATATCAAAATGAATATCATTAATAAGGGACATGACATTTTCATATAAGGGTTTAAAATTTATGAAAATGATATATTTCACATGAGTAATCTTGACACTATAAATAGTTAACCTCCCAATTTTCTAGAATATGGCTTAAGCCTCTACACCAGTGGGAAGTCTGATCCAGAGTCCCTCTACCAAGGAATAATTTACTTTAGAAAGATTATGATTCATGATAACTATACCACTTGACATGTATAAACTATATTCAATAACTAAATTCAAGTTAATAAATTTAATTATAAATTGAATTCAAGGTGGATGGAAACTAAATCCATCATCACACTTAGCATGTAACTCCTTAGATGAATATATGATAATATCTAGAAGTAGTTTAATAATTTAAACCAAATTTTTCACATATTCACAATATACATAATTTATATTCATGAATAATAAAACGGGTAATAAATTTTAAAAAAATAAAAAATTCATAAATTTAAACTTGAGATTATAATATATGAATAATTCATAAATAAAATATAATTATAAAAAGTTTATAAATTATCTATATATTATAGAGCTTCTAAAATCATGAATATATTCAATTTATATTTATTTCATAATATGAAGTCTCTTATATTATTTTGTATAAAGATGTTTACTTTAAATATATTATATTTCATGAAAAATAAACTATTTATATTATATAAACTATTTAAATTTAAATATATTTAATTATATCATTTAAACTATTTACATAATCTAAATATCACAAACATTAAATTATTTAAACCATGATTAAATCAAATCATCAAAAATATTTTGACGTGGTCTAAATAATATAAAATTTAATGCCCTTAATTCAACAAATTAAAATAAAAAAAATTATATTTATCCATATTTTGTAATTTGTAAACACTTAAATTACTCTTATGATTTCTAAATAAACACTTTATTTCTATGTAATAAGGCATGCCATATAATTTTGTAACATATATTTTAATATGAATACTTAATGAATGTTTCTATATATTTAATTAATTAGTTATAAACTCTTTATAATTAATTATTTTATAAAACCTTAATAAATTAGTAAATATACTCAAAATACTAATTATAATTATCAATAAAAAGTTATGAATTATGTTATTCAATTCACAAAACAATTTAATGGAAAATAATTTTTTCTGTGCCAATAATATTTAAAAATATAAAATAAATCACAGGATACAATAAAAATCATATTTAATGATACAAGGGATATTGTAGGCTATGACTGATAGGAAGTGATGGTAAAACAACTTAAGTGCTATCAATCATATTTTATAACTAATATCCCTATAATATCCCTTGATATGATATGTAAAGGTATAATCTTACATATCATGTCATATTTTATGATAAGCATTATTATCATGAATGCTATATGATTATCCTTTTATTAAAATGTGGCATAATGAAATTTTATGATAAAATATCTAGGATTTGTATTCTATGAGTAATAAAAATCCAAGGTATTTGTACTAAGTCGTTTCATATGATATTTTTTAATGTAAGTAAGAAATTAACCAACTAGAACAAATTTTTGAATTGTATTTTACATTTAGGGTTATGATATGTAATAAAATTACTAAATATTAATTTCATAGCATTATTTAACAAATCTAAAATAATTATAAGGCTTTGATACCACTATTGGGTTTTGAAATGATCTAAAAAAACTTGTTAGAGGTAATAAAAGAAATAAATAAACCTAAGCCAAGATACAAATTCAAGATAAATGAAACCAATAATTTTATAAATGAATAAGTCATGTAACTTTCACCTTAGATGGTCAATGCAACAATAATCATCTCACATATTTGAGGAAAAAACATGTAGAGGAAGAAAAAATATATCCATCCTTATGTGGTATCCATATAACACTGAATCACTTGATGATTTTGTTGGATTCTTCTTCTCACCATGGTGTGATAACACATCATAGTTCATATGTGGAAGAATAAATAGAGCTTCAAATTCTAGGGAGTTTCAACCAATAATTAATAATTAATTACATTTCCATCACATGGTAGTGAAATTGTTTATAGGGACCTCTAGGACGTTCCTTACGTACTCATAAATTTATTCATGCATTATAAAGCATGAGTAAATTCCATGACCAATTCTTGTAACTCTTATAAGAATAAAAAGAACTCGCCCATCCATTTCATATTGTCATATAGATATTAATTAAATCCAATATGGATTTATATGAATTCTAACTAGTATTATTCTGTATCCAGAACAACTTAAGATAGAAACCTTATGATATAATCAGTATTACACTATGACTAGAATTCATAGTGGCCGTACTATATGGCCAAATCATACCATAAGATTGGGTAAAGGAAATTTTTTTATGATTATATGGTTTTATGATGTCCCCATGTCATATAATATGAAATTGAAAATTGCATCATATAAACAATTACTTTAGGGTATAAATCCATTAGTAGGAACCATTCGATTATCAATAATTTGATAACTATGAATCTTTTTTATTGGGTAAAATGATCAAATTACCTTTTTGTGGAAAAGGTGAAAGGGATAGTAGATTATTGGTTCTTATAAATAGTGATATATGTTGAAAAATGATTACTCAATAAAGTTGTGAGTTTATATACTTCATTAATTTTATTGATGACATTAGTTGGTTTGGATATACATTTCTTATGAGACACATGTATGAATCTTTTAAAATGTATAAAGTGTTCCAGAATAAAGTACAAACTTAATAGAGAAAAAAAAAATTAAGATTATCTAATTGAATTAGTGTAGTGAATACTTATTTTAGTTATTCATAAATCATATGATATATTTTTGTTTTTTTCAAAACTCACTAATATCAGAACACTAAAGTTGAATGGTGTGTCTGAGAGGTGGAATCATACTATTCTAGACATAGTACAATTTATGATGACTCAATGTGACCTTACTATTTCATTCTAGAGACATGTTCTGGATAATTATAAATTCCTACTAAAATATTTTACATATTAAGTAGTAATGAAGAAAACACATGTGATATGAAGTGGGAAAATTCACAAAAACTTATTTCTACAATATTTAGTTTCTTGATGCATAAATTCAATGATTGGATTTTGATAATTTTGACCTTAAGATTAAAAAGTGATTATTTGTTAGTTGTCCTTAAGAAAATAAGGTGTATTATTACTATAATCTTAATTATCATAAAGTGTCTATTTTTGAAATTCCTTAATAAGGAATAAATAAGTTTATTATTTAATTATAGGGTAGTCAAAATCAGATATGATTGAAACAAAAAATAATATGGGATTTAAGATGATTCCATAAAGAGTTGTGGAAAAAAATTAGACTCAGGTTACATAAGAAACTTGGACGTATGGTAGGATTCATCAAGTTACCTAGTGATCTGGATTTATTGTGGAAAATGATTATTAATTATTGTTAATAAGTTATGAACTGACTACCTATAGATAATCCATTAAATGTTCTAATTTTGAAAGATGGATAAAAGCAATAGAATCTAAAATAGATTCTCTGTACACTAACTAAGTTTGGAAACTAGTGGATGCACTTGAAGGGGTGAGAACCATAAGGACTACGTGGGTTTTATATAAAAAATGAAATGTGTTGTTATGTTTATACCTATATATTATGAATAGCTATAATGGGTTGAAAAAAATTCAACATATTAACTATGAAGATACATTTTCACCTTTTATGATGAAATCGTTCTTTTAGATATTGATTATTATAAAAGATCATTTTTTATTATGAGATACATCAAATGGATATGAAAGCAAATTTACTTAAAGAAAATTTAGTCTCATCCATGTATATGATACATCCATAAGGTTTTTAAGATCCATATGATTTTGTTAATGTTTTCATGTTACAATATTCCATTTATGGATTGAAGAAAAATTCTCCAAGTTGGAATATCTAGTTTTATAATGCAATCAAAGAGTCTGGTTTCATTGAAAATATGGATGATTATTATGTATACAAGCATATTATTTTGAGTATAATAATATTTCTTATATTGTATGCAGATGATGCATTTATTATTAGAAATTATTTTCCATCATTACATTCTATAAATATGTGGTTTAGAAAATACTTCTCTCTAAAAGAAATGGGAGAATTAGCCTATACACTGGGTATGAATATCTATGGAAATAGATCTAAGAGTATACTTGGACTATGTCAGAACACATACATTGGTAAATTACTATTGAATTTTATCACGAAGAGCCTAAAAAAGGGGTCATTTTAGAGTTTAAAGGAACAAAAGTTTTAAAAATTCATGATATTACTAAAGAGTTATAAAGTATGTATAGAATTCATTATGTGTCCACTATAGGATTTATCTTGTATTCCATGTTGTTTGATCAACCTAATGTGTCTTATTCATTGATAATTAGAACTAGATACAAATATTATCTTCTTGTTAGTCATTAAATTTATATTAATAAAATCTTTATGCACATAAGCATAACTAAAGATATATTCTTAGTATTTAGAGGAGAGGATGATATTTCTTTATGGGTTACATCGATGGTATTTTCCAATACCAAAAAATATTAATAGTGATATCAATTTGGTTTAATTTTTTTAATATTAAAGTTATCATTTCAAAGAGCTATGAAAATGACTCCATAATGGACTTGACAACAAAGGATGGTAGGTCTCACATACATCATTACTTCTAACATGCTACTAGATTTTAGAATTTACAGTTCCATTAAATCAACATGAACTACTAAAAAGTAAAATTATGGAGTCCAAGGTTGATCCCATAAGGAACATGGAATCACAGTGACAACATAAAACCAAATATCAGCTCTCCATTATATTTTCTAGAGCATGTAATGAAATTTTGTCTTAACTAAACTAGAAAAAAGTGAGTCAAAGGAACAATAAAAGAAAAACACAAGGAAAAATTTTGGTTAATTAAAATATGAGAATTGTTTCACTTAAAGAACAAATTTATTCTCCTTAAAAAAAAACTAAACTCAGAAGTTCTATGATCATAAAAATATTTGATAAAATTCATTAAATTTCTTCTAATACTACCAAATAATTTGAAAACCTCTTGATCAGAATAAATGAAATAGATAAAGTGCTTTAAGACCCAATCAAAAAAGAAAATGAATAATATAATCAATATTTATGAATTAATTATCCTTATTATACCAAGTTCTGTACATTATTAAATACACTAAGTTAGTGATTTGATAAAAAATAACATAAAAATACAATTTTAGAAGAACAATAATGAATAAAATTATACAAGAAACAATGAAAAATAAAATAAATTAAACACACACGCTCCTTATTCAATCCCAAAATCTCTTAAGGGTTTATCCACACATCATTGACTTGTTTTAAATAATATATTAACCAAATATCATAAGGGATAGAATAGAGAAAGCTAAGAAAAATAACTGAATAATATTTGAAAGATTTCATAAAAGAATAACCATTCAACATAGGTGTCCCAAAATTAAACAACCAAAAACTATGAAATAAATGAAGTAATATAGAAACTAAAACTACATGAACTCCCCCTTGAGTAATTGCCTTCAACTCCTCATGTGATTGTTTGATCGATTTGTTTGTGATCATTTTCCCTTTTAAAGATCCTCTGAATATCGCAATAAATCTCCCCATCAAATATATGTATCCCAAAAATATAGGAAGAATGAATATTTTAAAATCTTCTATGTATTGGTATGCCATAGTGTGGTAATGTTCATCATAATATAAAAAATTCTCCTCTAAGACTGTCTCGCATGGGTACAATGCAACAAAAAACATCCACACCAAGATAATTATATATATATATATATAACTATGTACACATATACTCTTCCTATTATCATCATGCCAGATCATCTTCCCCAAAGGTGTGAACTATTTATTCCCATACAGAAATGTATGACCACTAAGTGACATGAACTAGTGACTTTTACATTATAAACCACCTCATATATAATTTTAATCCATAACTAGGATCTTCTCCATAACACCCCGATGTTTTGAAAATAAATATTGAATTCATTTTTTAATTTATCCGTTAAACAAAAGTGTTCCAATTCTATGTTTTGAATTTCAAAAAATGATCATTTGGAGTTGTGATCGGTAAGTCATTTGGAGTCTGATAGAACAAAGTTGATTTTTGGTGAATAGTAACATACCCTTATAAATAGTAATATGAATTTTATGAATATTAAATAATTATATTATTATATTTTCTTAAGGTAATAATATAACGAAATCTTAATTAATTTTTCAATGAGATATAAAACAAATTATACCTTTAAAATTGTTATTTTTCGATTTAACAAAGATTTTATTTAAAAATTAAATTAATAATACCTAGAAAATTATTTTTGAAAAATGGACTTCATTTTTTAATTCTGCACATCAAAAAATGGTAGGTTTGAATTTTTGGGATTTTTATGAAATTCTTCAATTTTTGATGAACAGTGAAATACGGTAAAATACCATATATTAAAATTATCAGTTAAATACACTATTTATGACATCATAAGTGATGTAAGGTCACCTATTTCAAACTCACATGCACTTATTACTGTTAGGGGTGTCATTAAACAACACAACTGGTTGTCTTGATGGAAATAATAAAATAATGAATAAAATATTCAAAATTTACCCCTCTCCTCCACTATAAACCCCCTCACTCCCTCTTCTCTTCACTCCTCTAAGACTTGAAGCTACTAAAATATATTCCCAATTACCCTTCCATAGTCACTACCCACGTCCAAGAATCTCTTGGTATTTCCAACGGACCAAAAACCCTTTCCTTAAGGAGGTTCTCAAGGAGGTTATTTGAAGAGGTAAAGCACCCTTCTTTTTCATTTAGCTTCATTTCAATTTATCTTCTTTTATTATCCCCTCCTCACATCCTCTATCCAAATCAACTTCATAACTCTTGTATAATCTATATACTATAATTATATCATTTGAATGGAAGAACCATCATCAATATTCTTACTCCCTCCCATTTATTTTTTTAGATGAAATCAACGTCTACGAGGTTCCAATTTATAACCTTTGTGGATGACGAAGTTTCGTTCATCGATTTATCCTTAATTACTGGTCATGAAACCATTTTTATGGTTGAACCAGACTATAATACATGTATTATAGCATAATTAATATTCAGGAAGTATTATATGTTCATATTATTAGTTTATATGACAAAACTAGTTAATAATAATTCAAATACGACCAAATAATCGAAGTGGTTATCATCTAATGATTCATCCTCATTCCATGCAACCAAGTGATAGAAATTACCATTAACAATTATTTATGTTCATAAATAATATTTAATTTCAATTCTAGATATTTACCACCATTCCAAATGAACTCTATTACTTAATAACAAGTGAACCAATTAGAGAAAAAAGAGAACAAACACTCCGGAATGAAGAAATTCAGTATAATAACTTATTAATAAGGGAATAAATGAACTAAATAGAATTATTATAAACTAAATAAATGTATAATAGGTTCGGAATTAATTTTTTAGTAAGTATAATTTCATGTTCTAGGACAATAAGTTCAAGAATGAAACACATTCAGACTTTAGGTAAGGGTTTCTTCATTTAACTTCCATTTTTGTGAGATATTCCACAATCATTACTATTACTTATGTATGGTGTATTTATACTTAAAATTTATGTTTCATATCATTAATATGTTTATTTTCATTATATTTAATGTATCATTTTATGATCATTAATTTTGGGGGATACGATTCAATTGATTACAAAGTTGTAAGGGTTTTTCCACCCGAACTTCCATTTTCATTCGGGTTACATTCATTGTCTAATTACATCAATGATATTATTATGTATTACTATTTACTCCTAATAAATTATGTGTGAGTGTTATGAATATTTTTACCAGCCATAATACTTTTTTATTTTATGAGTAGTTTCACATTTTAAAATGAACTTTCAAAATTATTTCCGAAATACAAGCCCGTTTCAGGGGAGTTTCTCAAATTCTTACCTATTTTCAAGGGCACTCTATAATCTATTTTTGGAAACCATTATCTTTATAAAATCACTCATTTTATTGTGAAAATAATATATTACTTTACTTCTGGTTTTATACAAATATTTTTCTAAATGAACTCTTCTTTTCAAAATAAAAGAGCTTTTATCTCAAAAATTACTCAATGATTTTATAAGAGCATTTTTGTCCCTTTCAAGAATATTATTGATTATTATGTATTATTGGGATTATAATTTTATGATATAATATATAAAATTAAATTGTATAGTTTATTATTAGTTTTATTATGAATGTTCCATCCTAAAACTATTCACCAATTTAATCAGAATGGTTAGTGTTTATGTTTAATGATTGGGGAAAGTTAAATACATTTAATATGTTAGTTTCAATATGAATGTATATGTTGATTATTTTTATCCACGCTCATATGAGGAATGAATTGGAATTATTACGTGATGGGTGGGGCCCGTTATAGACCCTCGATGCATCGGTAGGTCTAATGAGACAAATAGACATGGAAATGGGCGTGGCCTTTCCCAATTTGATATATGGTTTTAGGTGAGGACTTTGTAACACCCCACCCCTACCTCATTGTGCGTCCTTCGTTTGTTGTGGTTATTTTTAAAACCCTAAAGGTAGGTGGCTTCACTCTTGACTCCTCATGTTAGAATTGATTGTCTTAGTTTCAAATTGGTTTATTTGAATGGTTTTGATTGTTAAAAGCATGGAATAAATCTTTTTTAGTGATGATTTATGGTTTTCATGAAATTGTGAAATCTTGGTGAATTATTTTGAAAAGTGATTTTTCTTCTTTAATTTAAAATGTTGATTTTAAATTATTATTTATTAAATTGTAAATGGTTTGATGAAAAATGGGTTTTCAATAAAAATGGTGTTTTATTGAAATGGTTTGAGATTGAAATGACTTGATGGATTTGGTTTTCAATGAAAATGGAGTTTTATTGAAATGGTTTGTAATTTAAATGGTTTGAGATTGAAATGTATTTTATGGATTTTATTTTCAATAAAAAGGGAGTTTTATTGAAATGGTTTGGAATTGAAATTATTTTGATGGAAATGGTTTTCAATAAAAAAGTGTTTTTATTGAAAGGGTGTTTTGGCATGACCGTTGGGAATATGTGTGTGTGTTCATGTTGAATGTATGAGGCTTGGTTGAAATATGAAGTTGTGCTCGGTGCCAAATGTTTAATGGCACATGGTAACTACTTGTATGAGTCTTGGTTAAAATATGATCTTGTTCTTGGTGCCAAAGGTGTAATGGAACATCAGAAACAATTACCTTGTGAAGACTTGGTAGATTGAAGAGATACGGCTCATGAGTATGGAAATTTCACAATGAAGCATGCATGGTTGGTAACATGGGTTGGGAAATGGTTGGGTATGCCAAAAAGGAATGTTTCTGAAATGGTTCTAAAGCTTGTTTGGTTATTTTTCTAGAAAAATAACTTTATGGAAAATTGGTTTCAATTGATCTTGGAATGCCTTTGGTTATGAATGGTTTTAGAAACTTGTTTATATATGTTATAAACTGCTTTTGAGAAAAATGTTTTATATAAACTATTTTTATATAAATGTTTCTAACTCTTCTATCCTAGTGGCATGAGTAGGGAATTCATTGGGGGAAACCTACTGAGTTTTATACTCACCCCTGTGTTGGCACTTTGGTGCTCTTGCAGATGTTGTGTTCTGGGTTACAGATAAAGGTAAAGAATCTTATTTCTAGTGGCTCGTGGTGATGCTTGGGAGATGTTGTGAAGATTGGATCTTGTGGAGCACGAAGTCATGGTGTCTTTTGAGAGTCTTGAGTTTTTCATCCACTGTTTACTTTGATGCCTGGTTTGGTATTCCAATGTTTTGTAATTGATGTGGTTTGACATAAATGATGTTGTTTAGTTGCCATTAATTTGTTCATGCATCATATAGTGAATGTTTGCTTATTCTTGGTTGGTTTTTGGGTTATTTAATAAAGGATAAATCGTCCCCCAACTTGTATTTTAAACCCTTCGGCATTTATTGCCAGCCTTTGGCATATTGGGGATGTTGCTTAAGGCCTAGTAATGAATCGTTGTGCTCTCAAGCCAATGAGAATTAGAAGGTCATTACAAATTAATCATTTTTAGACGTCTTGTTCGAGGCCTTGAAAAAAGGTTTCAGAATGTCTGACATATGAACTTCCCTCATTATAGAGCTAGTAATTGAAAGTTTATGTGGTTATTCGATGAGTATAATAACAATGATTATGTTTTATTATGGAATTATTTACTCAACTCATATTCCTACCATAATGTGTTCAAGTTTATTATTTATAAAGGTGTGTGTTTTCAATTATTCAACTTGCCTAATTTTTATGTTTATATTATCCTCCGATTTACTGCTTACTCTTACTGGGCATTTGGACTCACTCCTTTCTTATGATTCATTTTCCCAGGACATGAAAAAGTTAGTTATGAGTGACTTTCCGGCATAATCTAGGAGGTTTGGATGTTTTTAATGGAATAAATTAGTGTTGTATTTCCCTTCAGGATGTAATGTTAAAATTATATATGTATCTTGTTTCCAAAAATCTACTAAACTACTTGGTCCTTCGGGTTCA
Organism: Viscum album; assembly: GCA_963277665.1. Taxonomy (NCBI): domain Eukaryota; kingdom Viridiplantae; phylum Streptophyta; class Magnoliopsida; order Santalales; family Viscaceae; genus Viscum; species Viscum album. The sequence goes on from OY728147.1 coordinate 1,583,571,311, forward strand.
TATTCCTTATTTATATGCCAATGTAATAAAATAAGGTACTAGCTCTGGGAAACTGGGGTCGGGTCCTTATATTCGGTATCAAAGGAAGTTTAGTAGAAAACTTAGAAGGTAGATTTAGAAAACACTGAGTAGAGAACAAATCCCTAAGACAGTCTTTGAGAATAAGAATACAAGAACATCCTGGTATTTTGGTAAAGAATATATTATGTGGAGATTTCTAAAAAATACATCCATGTATGGATACAAATAGGTAGAGGTGGCTCTGGCACAAATGTACCTAGGAGTGAAAGCTTCAATAAGGAGTTTCAGGCTTGACTTGGGGTATCCTAGTACACAATAACAGGGCTTGCTGCACTCTTCGTATTGACACTCTCGGGGGATATTCTTAGGATAATTTACATTTTCTTTACAAGCCATTATTAAGGATTTAAATGTAATTTTTCCACAAAGAAACCATTTTTGTTATTATGGGATTAGCCATGCATAAGATCTCAATTTATGATAAGTATTTTTTTTGGTTAGGATTATATATTTTGATTCATAACCTAATCTAGTATATTCCATCATCCAGAAATGGCTCCTAGTGGAAGAAATGGAAACCTCATGAACATGTGTATCCCATGAAGGTATTACCCTCTGACACAAGATAATGATGTAGTCTCTGGTGTTGTGACTAGTGTAGAGAAACTTTTAACTATACTGGGACAACTTACTCAGGTTTTGAACAATAACCTTACACATATGGAGTATTTAGATCCTCCAGGTTGAGGAGCTTTGCAAGATTTCTTTATGCCACATTAACCTCTATAATTAAATGGTACTACAAACCCATTTGTGGTTGAACATTGGATAAGTTCCCTAGAGAATATATTTCTCACTTTGGGATGTAACGAAAGAGAGAATGTCATCATGGAAGTTTATTTTCTCTCAGGAGATGCAGATCGATGGTGGTCATTAATCCAAAACAAAAATAAGGAGGAAGAGATAGAAGAAACGTAATGGAGGGACTTTAAGGAAATATTCCTAGAGAAATACTTTACTCATGAATAGCGAGAGGATATGGAAAGGAAGTTTCTGAATTTGAAGCAAAAGGAAGATGATAATGTTTCAAAGTCTGAATATAACTTCACAAGGTTAGAAAGGCATTACATGGAATACATATAAAATATGAGGATCAAAATTGATTGATTATTTGATGGACTAAATCCATTATTCCGAAAGGCTCTGGTCTCCCAGAGCTTATCATTATATGGATATACAGTTTCATGTGCTATCAAGACAGAAAAAGAATTTTCCAAGTCCTATGACTTCAAGAAAAAGAAAGAGAAGAAGATGGCTGATAAAAACTCTAGAAAAGGAAATAAGGAAACATGGAAGAAGGGAAGAGTTGAATTTATACCCTTTGAAAATTGTGGAAAGAAACACCCTGATTCCTGCTTAAAAATAAAAAGAGTATTCTAAAATATTGGACAGAAAGGCCATCTTGCTGGTGATTGTAAGGGGAAGAAAGAATCCATTAATGTTCAATGCTATAATTGTCGGGATATGGGACACTATGATAATTATTATCCAAAGCGTCAATGAAAAATGAAACAGAAAAGGCCAAGGGAGAAGGGACAAGCTTATGTGATCACAACCATTGACATTGAAGTTCCTAAAGAAGTGGTGGCAGGTACATTAATCATTTCATCAAACTTAGCCAATGATTTATTTGATTCCGTATCGTCATATTCATTTATATATTCCCAGTTTTCTAAGAAAATTATACTTTCCCAATTTGATTTAATAAAGGAGTTATCAGACAAAACTTCTAGGAGATGCATCATTGCAAAAAGGCGTGTCAATCAGTCCCCTTCATGTTACATAAATGTGATTTAGTTTCTAACCTTATCATAATACCAATTATTGACTTTGATATAATTCTCAGTATGAATTGGATATCAAATTATTATGTGAAGATATAGTGCAAGAAGAAGGAAGTTACAATTTTTGAGAATGGTGTATAATCCCCTATCTTTAGAGAAGAAACCATTCCATTTGATTCTCATCTAGATCCACCCCCAGTAGATTTAATGAATTCAATTATTAGGGAGGAAGGGAATGCAATAACTATGCGTGAGGAAAAGAATGTTCAAATAAAAGATGTACCTGTTGAGCAAGAATATATTGATGTCTTTCCATATGATTTACCTTGACATCCTCCAGAGTAGGAAATTTAGTTTTCCATTGACTTAATTCCTGGTTCAAGGACTATATCAAAGACCCCTTATATAATGGTCACTGTAGATTTAGTGGAACTAAAGAAAAACTAGAGGAATTGAGTGATGAAGGATTTATTCCCCCCATAATTTCTCCATGGATATCCCCTATTCTTTTTGTTAAGAATAAGGATGGATCTATGTGGTTGTGCATTGACTACAGGGATATTAATGATATAATAATAAAGAAAAAGTACCCCTACCTCACATTGATGATTTATTTGATCAACTTCATAGAGACCAATATTTTGCAACGATTGATATTCGATTTGGTTATAATCAGTTTCTTATAAAGAAGGTAAACATTCTAAAAAAAACATTCCAAACTAGGTACACGCATTATGAGTTTATAGTAATTCCTTTTGGAATAACAAATGTCTCGTCTGTTTTCATGGATCTAATGAATTGATTTTTCAAGGAATATCTTGATGACTTTGTGGTGGTGTTTATTGATGATATCCTTGTATACTCTAAAAGCTATGAAGATCATGAAAATCACGTGAGCACTATTCTGAAGACTCTTAGAAGAAATGAATTATATGGTATGTTTAGAAAGTGTGATTTTTGGCTTAAATCAGTTTCCTTTCTGGGCCACATTGTCTCTAAGGATAGAATATCCATAGAGCCTATAGTGACAAAGGCTGTGCAAGAATGACCTACTCTAATGAACATAACTGAGGTACGTAGTTTTATTGGTTTAGTAGGTTATTATCAACATTTTTTTTTCAGAACTTTTCCTATTTATACAACCCAATGACCAAGCTTACACGAAAAGGGATTAAAATCATATAGACAAAGGAATGTGAAGAATGTTTTAAATCATTGAAGAGAAGATTAGTGAATTCTCAATCATGACTCTACCATCAGGAAATGATGGATTTGTGATCTTTAGTGGTGCATCAAAGAAAGGGATTGGTTGTTTTATTATGCAGAATGATATAGTGATTTCTTATGGATCTAGAAAGCTAAAAATTCCTGAACAAAACTATCCAAATCATGATCTGGAGTTAGTGGCGGTAATCTTTTCTCTGAATATTTGGATACATTACCTCTATAGAAACAAAAATGATATATATACAGATCATAATAGTTTGAAATATATATTCTCATAGAAAGAACTCAACATGAGACAAAGGATATGGATTAATCAACTCATGGATTATGATTTCACAATACACTACCACCTGGGGAAGGAAAATAAGGTGGCATATGATTTGATTAGAAAGGACCATGGAATTATGAACAAGATGTGAGTTGAAAGGGATCCTTTAATCATGGATCTTGTAAATATGGATATGGTAATTATCAAGGAAGGTAACACATCACTACTTTTTCAAATGGTTTAAAAACCTTCTTTACTGGAAAGGATAAAAAGTTATCAGGCTAATGACGAGGCGTTTCTAAAGAAAATTAAATCTGTAAATGATGGGAAGTTGATTGACATCGTATATGAAGGTGGTATTTTGAAATTTGGAAAGAGGATTTGTATTCTCGCTATCACTGTGAAAAAGAGGGAACTATTGGATGATGATCATAGCTCTAATTTATCTATACACTATGGTAGCACAAATATTTATAGAGATATAAAGGAACATTTTTGGTGGGAAAACATGAAGAGGGAAATTGTTGATTATGTGAAAAGATGTTTGGTTTGTCAATAAGTGAAGGCAGGAAGACAAATTCCCAAAGGATTCATGCAAACCTTTCTATTCTTATGTGTAAATGGGATGATATTACAATTTACTTTGTCATGGGGCTACTAAAGACTCTAAGAAATAATGATGCGATATGCGTCATTGTTGACCATCTTACAAAATAAGCACATTTTATTGCTATAAGAGAAGATTTACCACTTGAACGTTTAGTAAGAATATATATTAATGAAGTTTTAAGACTTCATGGTATACCCTTATCAATTTATTCGGATCGTGATCCCCATTTTACATCACAATTCTGGAAAAGTCTTTAGAAGTACCTAGATAATGATCTTCGTTTGAGGATTACCTACCACCTACAAACTGATAGACAATTAGAGAAGACTATTCAAACTTTGCAAGACATGCTGAGGTCCTGTTCACTTGACTTTCAAGGTAGGTGGGATCAATATTTACCTATCTTATAATTTTCCTATAACAATAGCTTCCATTAAAGTATTAAGATGGCACCATATGAAGCGTTATATAAAAAGAGATTTCGTACACCAACTTCCTTGGATGATGTTGGTGAAAGAAAGATCATATGCCTAGAAATTGTTGAGGAAACAATGGAAAAGGTGATGATTATCCAAACCCATATAAAAAAATATCAAAACAGAAAAAGAGCTATGCTGATAACCAAAGGAGGGGTATGGAATTTCAAGAAGGAGAACATGTTTTCTTAAAGGTATCTTGATGGAAGGGTATTGTATGATTTGATAAGAAGGGAAAATTAATTCCCAGGTACATCAAACCTTTTGAAATTCTGGACCAAATTGGAGCCATAGCTTATAGTTTGGCAATGACTCCAAGTCTCTCCAAAGTTGATAATGTGTTCCACATGTCAATGTTAAGGAAATACATGCCAGACCCAACACATGCACTCACCTATGAATAAATAGAACTTGATCCTGATAGGTCTTATTGTGAAGAGCCTATCAAGATTCTTGATACCATATAACAAGTATTTAGAAATTAGATGACTCGTCTGGTAAAGGTTCTTTGGAAGAACCTTAAGATGGAGGAAGCAACATGGGATCTTGAAGAGCTTATATAAAATAAATACTTGAATCTTTTTAGGAAACATATTGTGAATTTCAAGGAAAAATTTTTGTAAGTAAGGGAGAATGTAACACTCAAAAGTTTTGAAAATAAATATTGAATGCATTTTATAATCTATCCATTAAACAAAACATTGCATCTTCTATGTTTTGAAATTTGAAAAACAGTCATCTCGAGTTGTGATCAGTAAGTTATTTGGAGTTTGATAGAATAAAGTTTATTTTTGGTGAATAGTAACATACAATTATGAATAGTAATATGAATCTTATGAATAGTAAATAATGATATTATTTTATTTTCTTAAGGTAATAAGATAATGAAATCTTAATTAATTTATCAATGTGATAAAAAAATATTATACCATTAAAATTGTTATTTTTAAAATTAACTATGATTTTATTTAAAAAATAAATTAATAATATTTTGAAAATTATTTATGAAAAATGGAGTTCATTTTTTAATTTTTCACATCAAAAAATGGTAGGGGTGAATTTTTGGGTTTTTTCTAAAATTCATGAATTTTTTATGAATAGTGAAATACGGTAAAATACCGTATATTAAAATTATCAGTTTAATACACTATTTATGACATCATAAGTGATTTAAGGCCACTTGGTTCGAACTCACATTCACTTATTACTATTATAGGTCACATGAAACAACACTATTGGTTGTCTTCATGGAAATAATAAAATAATGAATAAAATATTCAAAATTTACCCCTCTCCTTCACTATAAACCCCCCCTTCACCCCCTCTTCCATTCACTTCTAAAAGCCATTAATATCCTAAAATATCTACCCAATTAACCTTTTCTAGTCACTTCTTATGTCCAATAATCTCTTGGTGTTTCCAACAGACCAAAACCACTTTCCATAAGGAGGTTCTCAAGGAGGTTATTTCAAGAGGTAAAGCACCCTTCTTCTTCATTTAGCTTCATTTCAATTTATCATCATTTGTTATCCTCTTCTCACCTACTCTATTAAAATGAACATTATAATTCTATTATCATATATATATTGGAATTATATAATGTGAATGGAATAACCATCATCAATATTCTTACTTCCTCCCTTTTATTTTTATAAACGAAATCAACGCCCATGATGTTCCAATTTATAACCTTCGTGGATGACGATGTTTTGTTCTTAAATTTCTCCTTAATTACAGTTCAGGAAACAATTTTTATTGTGGAAATAGAATATAACATATGTATTATAACCTAATTAATATTCATTAACCTGTATATGTATATATTATTAATTTATATGACAAAACTAGTTTATAATAATCCAAATACAGCCAAATAATCGAAGTGGTCTCCATCTAATGATTCATCCTAATTCCATGTGACCTAGTGATAGAAATGATCATTAACAATTCTGGATGTTCATAAATAATATTTAATTTCAATTTTGGATATTTACAACTATTACACATGAACTCTATTACTTAAGAACAAGTGAACCGATTATGAAAATAAAGAAAACAACCACTCTGGAATAACAAAATTCAATATAATAACTTATTAATAAGGGAATAAATGAACAAAAAAAGATTATGATAAACTAAATAAATTTATAATATTTTATTAATTTATTTATTAATAAGTCTAATTTCATATTCTAGGACATTAATTTCATGAATGGAACACATTCAGACTTAAGGTAAGGGTTTCTTCATCTCACTTCCATTTTTGGGAGATATTCCATAATCACTACTATTACTTGTGTATGGTGTATGTATACTTCCCATTGATGTATCATATCATTAATATATTTATTTTCATTATATTCAATGTATAATTTTATGATTCTTAATTTTGGGGCATACGATTCAATTGATTACAAATTCTTAAAGTTTTTTCCACCCGAGAATCCATTTTCATTCGGGTTACTTTTATTGTCTAATTACCTCAATGAAATTCTTATGTATTATTATTTACTCAAAATAAATTATATTTTAGTGTTATAAATTTTATTACCAACCATAATAATTCTTTTTTTTATGAGGAGTTACACATTTTAAAAGGAACATTCAAAATTATTTCGGAAATATAAGCTCATTTCAAGGGAGTTTTCTCAATTTATTACCTATTTTCAAGGGCGCTCTATAATCTATTTTTGAAACCATTACCTTTATAAAATCACCCTTTTTATTGTGAAAATAATATATTACTTCACTTATGGTTTTATTCAAATATTTTTGAAAATGAACTCTTGTTTTCAAAATAAAAGAGCATTTATCTCAAAAATTACTCAATGATTTTATAAGAGTATTTTCGTCTGTTTCAACACTCTTATGGATTATTATGTATTATTGGAATTATTATTTTATGATATAATCTAAAATATTTAATATTATGGTTTATTATTAGTTTTATTGTGGATGTTCCATCCTAAAACCATTCACTAATTTACTCTGAATAGTTAGTGTTTGTGTTTAATGATTGGGGAAAGTTAAATACATTTTATATGTTTATTTCAATATGAATGTATATGTTGATTATGTTTATCTCCTCTCATATTAGGAATACATTGGAATTATTATGTGATGGGTGGGGCCCGATATATCCCCTAGATGAATTGGTAGGTCTAATGAGACTAATAGACATGGAATTGGCTGAGGCCTTTCCCAATTCGATATGTTGTTTTGGCCGATGCTTTAATAATTTTTAGAGATCTTGGCCAAGGCCTTAAAAAAATGTTTCAGAATTCCTTCCATAGGAACTTCCTTAATTATGAAGCTAGTAATTGAAAGTTCATGTGGTAATTTAACTTATAGAATACCCATGATTAGGATTTATTATGGGATTATTTACTCAGCTCATATTCCTGCCATAATGTGTTCAAGTTTATTATTTATAAAGGAGTGTGTTTTCAATTATTCACCTTGACTAATGTTTATGCTTATGTCATATTACTCTATATTTATTACTCTATCTGAGATTTTGAGCTCACCCATTTCTTATGTTTCATTTTCTTGAGATACGAAGAAGTTAGTTTTGAGTGACTTGTAGGCATAATCTAGGAGGATCAGATGTTTCTAGTTGAATAAATTAGTGTTTTATTTCCCTTCATGATGTAATGTTAAATGTATATATGTATGTTGTTTAAAAAATATACTAAACTAATTGGTCCTTTGAGATACATATTCCTTGTTTATATGCCAATGTAATAAAATTAGGCACTCGCTCTGGGCAATTGGGGTCGGGTCCATACATCTCCTATAAAACATGGATCAATGTGAGAACACTAAGAGGGGTGATGGTGAATCAGTGATCCATTTTATTTTTATAAATTATTCCTTTTCAATTCACCCTCTATGGATGATTAAATCCTCAATCCACAATTCTTGTATCTCTCAACCTCACCTCGAATAATATTGTAAATAAAAGGTACTAAACACACAGATTAATAATATTTGGTACAATTAACAACTCTTTTTTTGTTAGACTCCCTAACACAGATTTTATACTACTATTTGAAGGTTATTACAAAAGGTAACTAGTTATAACCTAATTGAAAAATGATTATACCCTCTATTTCAATCAAACTTTTGTATTTGGTTAAAACTTAAAACAATAACTTTTTCTCATACGATTGGTTAGACCCCCCCAATAAAAATCTTATAGTAATTGGTTAGAACCTCCAACTGAAACCTTCTTCAACAAATTGATTGATCCACTATAGAAATATATTTTTCACTAGTTTGTATATTTTTCATCAACTTACAATTATCCTCCACCATGAGAATATTGGTTGATAATTTCTAATGTAGACCTACACAAGAACCATTTCAGCTCACTGGTCTTTCTTAAGTATTTCTAAACACCTATGTTTGATCATTTTTCTTAGTGTGATAATGATTAGGTAGATATAATTCCTCTATTATGATTAAGTAAATTCCTTAATTAAATGTGTAAAATTGGAATAAAAAAGTTCTTTATTAATATTTTAGGTAAGAATTATCTTGCATAACTCAATAATAATTTCCTCTTGAATTATTAACTCAAAATCAATAATTGAACTTGATGCGTGCATGATATAATTCATGATGCATATTATAAACCCTAGAACACATCATTAATTTATATTACTATTTTATGTTTTATGTTTGGGTTATATTTCTTATTCTTCACATGAAAAAACTCACATTCATGGGACTGAATCAATTATCCCCACATAAATAATACCACATGCATGTAAGTGTCACAAAAAGGTACTTTTATCTCATTTTTCTCAAGATCCTTCACAAAATTGAACATGTTATATTTCTTATATCCTTCAATATCACTTCCTTCATGTAATAGGTAAACAAAATGTGTGATAACTAGTACTCTATGTGAATAGGTTGGTTTTGTGAGATTCTTCTTTTTCATGTTCACTATCCCTTCACATAATGGATTTGTGTGAATGAATCACAAAAACCTCTTCAGTCACCCTTAACATGATAAGAGTTTCCCACTATTTCTCTATTCCTTCATGAGAAGAAATGAAATTATATTATTCTTATTAAGGTTAAAGAATTACACGTGCTTTCTTTCTTTAGTAAATAAGACCTTTCCCTCAAAGCACCAAATGTAAACAACATCTCTTATGATGGATGCTCTACATTTATAGGTGAGTTCCACCACCTTATCTTTTCATTTCATGTCATGTAAATACTCCCAAAAATATTACATGTATATAATTTTTTTAAATCATTTAAGATATTGGTATAAATTAAATCATTTAAAAAATAAAACTCTTGGAATTGTCTTTTGATGGTGAAGTGAACATTTGATTTCATTATTTCTTCTCTTGATCAAATAAATAAGGCTATTCATGATGGGGGTTTCATGTATATGTTCTTCATCACATGATGTTTTTGAATTAGGCGATTTCACTAGTTCTTGAACTCAGGTATTATATATGTGCCTTCATTTTATCATCTTTCATTCATGCAATGACTTCATGAATCATTCATTTACTACATGAATGTCTTTGAATGATCACATGGTGTATAAAGATTGTGCATAGAAACCCTTAGATATCGAAGGCTGAATATGATGTATCTCAGAATAAATGATCACATGGTGATGTTTTTCATATTTACTCATACGTATCCGTCACAACACCCTCTTTACAATTACATAGGCATGGAATTTATCAGACAACTCATCCGTAACATATCAGAACAATAATGTTCTATATGTATCTTTTAATGGTCGATAATAGTGTCCATAGATCACATTTACCACATATAAAATATATTCAGTTTGATGATACCATATATTACACAGTGTTTCATTAGCCCACAATATGTGAGTAGGCCAGGGTCATCTCCCATAACCACAATACAAACATGATCTTTACAGGCCATGCCACCCTCGGCAGGCCCACCCTGACTGGAATGTGTGCATCCATGCATGCCTTTGAGACTCTGTGTTGACACATGTATTCCCATTCAGGTGCTCTCACCCATGACTCTGTGAGTGCTGATCTTTATGGGACTCCCTTGTGGTTGATCTTACTCCCTCAATAAGGTTGATTGTGATGGCCATTATAGCTTGTGTGGTTGGTTTGTTTTTTGTATTAGGACCACTAAAAAATAATTAGATTTTATTATTTGTATAAAATATAATATCAATCCACTTATATCCATTAAATGAAAAACCAATTAAATGTCTTCACTTCTCAAAATCATCTTCAACTATTCTTCATAAAAATGAAGGAAAATTTCATGGAATTTGTGGAACTATTATTCACCTAATTAAGGAATGATTTCACTTATTGTAAGAATTGTGGTCATATTCAAATTTCATTTTCCCATGTATTAATAATTAATAACAGTTCAAAAAATTTCACACAGTTCTGCTACTTAATACTAATTAGCATAACACATATTGACATCCTTTTTCAATCACTAAATTTTTAGACCTTATTGATAATAAATCTAACTGAACCTCATTGTTCTTGAAAACCCACATTTTGAATTTGTTTTCAATACCACCAAAAAATTAATCATGTCAATATGTGAAAATATCTTTCTATTTATTCTCCCCATTATTTATAATAAATAAAAAGGTGTATTTAGGGGTACTTATATCAACATAAACTTCAAACAACTTCAAAAACATCATTTTTGATTGATCTCAACTTAAGGAATGAAATAATACTTTTCAAAAAGAAATAAAAATTTAGTTTACCCAATATAAGTCTATGTGGGCTAAGATAGTGTAAAAACTTGTTATGTTACCAAAGAATCAAAACTATCCAAGAAAATTCATTAATGTGATCCCATTCTAAATCTCATTCAACTAATTCAGTTCATGTGTTATTTAAACAAAATTCTAATGATATATCCAACTCAAATATTGAAAAAAACATAAAATAATTTAATATTTATTAAATATTAATCCATTTTATATCATATTTCCATGAACCACCACTCCCACATGAGAATTAATTTGAAATAATTAAGGAATATGATCATTTCTGATGATCATACCTCAGCTTTTGTGTTTCTCCCCCGAAGGGGTACAGTCAATTCATCAAAATGGGAATAAGTTTTCTCTATAATTAAATCTATTTTAATTAAATTCCTTGAATGTTATTTCATATAAAAATAATATTTGAATAAGTAGGAACCTTATATTGTTTAGGGAACATATTGAGGTTGAGATTTTCCTTTCAACCATTCCTTCATCTTTTTCAACATAGGATCAACATTTGATAATAATTGTTTCTTAGTAATATCATAATGTGTGATAAATATTCCCTCATTAGTTGACTCTTATGTTGTGGATGTATTTTACTCCTCATTACTAGAAGCATTTCTTTGTTCTTTCAACATATTCTTCATGTTCTCTTCTTAGGAAGGTAGGATTTTTATGAAATGTTTTTTGCCATACCCAGTTTTTTCACACCATTCACACTTCATAATTTTAAATTCTTCATTTACAAATGAATTCTCATCCACTTTAACTTTTTCAACTATAAAAATTTCTTTTCCTTTTTCACAGGAGAGATTTTATTATTTCTATATTTATTTAGACTTAGCTTGATGGTCAGTCTAGATAACTAAGAAAACTTTATTAATTTTAACAGTTTTCTTGAGATTTCCCTTTATATTTTAGATAATATCACTTGATAATATCACTATAAATTTATTATATTTGTTACATTATTGAGTACATCTACCAAAAAATTTATAAAATAACTCATTTTTTATTTATAGAGTTTAAATAATGTCATAGTCATAGGCTTCTCATTATGATAATCTATTCTCATAAATTCAGTATAGAAACCCCTTAGTTTATATCTTTTCACTAGTAGTAACATGTTATACCTTCATGAATAAGATTTATGACCAAACACTACAAAACACTAGTAGTATCCTCTGAACCTTGATCTTTCAGAATGAGAGTAATTCTAATTTGGAGATTGTTGTTGCTTTATTTTCATAGATTGTGGGTTTTTTTCATGGGAGAAAACATTATGGATAAATTAGGAAAATATTTATTTGTGGAAGATATTTTTACATTAATTTAATTGGTATTGACTAATTTAGTCTCCACTTTCATACATGAACTCTTATAGATAATAAATGTACATAGAGACTAATTAAGAGTAGAAATAAACTGTCTTTTAAAACCCTTCTTCTTAGTATCTTTTGATGATTACCTATTAATTTAAACTACTTTGATGAAGTCTTATATCATTTTATTTAACTCATTTTAAGAACTAAGATACATATATTGAGTTTGAGATAATTATTCCTCCTTTTCTAGAAGATTTCCACTTAGATAAATGATCATTTTCTCATAGTTATATTTATTTAATTTTTTTAATTATTTTGTTTAACAACTGATAATTTTCCATATAAATTTCTTTCTTTCTAGACAATTTTTCTTTAAAGGTTTTCAACTTTTTTTTCTAACCCAAATATCTTCATCTTATTTTTTCTGATTTCATTAATATGTGTCTCATATTTCTTAAAACATTCATTTTTGTAAAATGTGATCTTATCAATTTATTTCTTTTGACTTTTATTTTCTCTTGAGTTGAATATTTTCCAAAAGTGTATCCTAGATATTCTATTTTAACATAAATTATTGTTTATTTATCTTATCACCTTCATCACCTATAAATGAGTCTTTAGATCTCTTGGTTTTTCCTTTAAAATACAAAATATTATTTGAATATTTATCATATTTTTACTCTTTATATATTGATGAAAATTCATCCATTTCTATAAAAATAATAATTATATTCATGGGAGTAAACTAATTATTATGATTCTTCAACTTATTTTTATGGGACTTATTATCTTCTTCATCCGAGTTAGTTTCAGTAGCCTTTTTCCATGAATATTTATAAAAAAATTAAACACTATTATTATAGATCCTACATTTGAGTGATTTTTTTCCTTATCCTTTCCAATTACCCCTTTTAAATATTCTTATAACTTATGCCATTATTTGATTGATGTATTATTAAGCTTACTTATCCTCAGATTTACTTGAATCTAATTCTTATTCATTTTTAGAATAAGCTTTTATCATTTCTTCAAAGGACATGTCATCTCTTTCCTTATTTTTGAATGATAAAACTTTGATCATTTTATATGTATGATAATGTTATGGAGTTTATCTAGTGAAATATATTCTTGGTCTTCTAGTGCAGAAACATTTAGATCCAATCTATATGGAATGTTTCTCATTTTCTTTTTAACAATGGTTGTGGCATCCAACTTCATCCAAAACCTCTAATGATACTAACAGTCTCAATTACTATTTTAATGTCTTCATGAGTACTTTATCCATTATATATTTTTTATATCTTCAAATATGATTCTCCATGATTTTAGTTTTACTTAACTTTTATATTTCCCTCATAACTAATCTTCAGTTTCTCCTAATTTTCCATAGTATTTAGATGTCCCATAAAGTTACTATATAATTTATCAAAAACAGACATCAAGAGATCATTTAGAGGTTTTTAATCTATTTCTAGATTCATATTATCTGTAATTGTAATTGGAGTATTCTAATCATATGGTATAAATTCCATAGTTTTTTCATCCTCACTTCCACTCCAAGTGATAAGAGATAGAGAATAATCACAGTTCACTAGAAATGATTGATCTCACCTTTGAAAGTGAGAAAACCTTTGATACTAATAAAATTCATGTTCTCAATCCTATGTGTTTTGTTGGATATTTCATCAGATAATTTCCCTATTACACCACTTTTAGAACCCAGATTAGTGTGAGATCACTGAGAGGGGGATGGTTTGAATCATTAATCCATTTATTTTTTATAAATTATTTATTTTTTAATTCAACCTCTATGGAAAGTTAAATCCACAATCCACTCTTATTTTATCTCTCATCCCCACTTTAAATAACACTATAAATCATAGGCCCAAAACATAAGGATTTACAATGTTTGGTATAATGACCTACTTCTTTCCATGTTGGTCAGTACCCTCAATTTTTTATTATACCTTATTATCATAGGGTGATTAAAAAAGAGTTACTAGTTACAATAATTACAAAATGTTTATGCCCCCAGTTCCAGTCCACCTTGATCAGTTGTTTATACCGGCCCCAACTACACCTTCTTCTCCTGTGTTTGGTTAAAATCCCTAATCACAAACTTCCAGAAACTGGTTAAATACCCTAGTTGAAAAATTATTCTTCAAAATCCTTGATCCACCATAGAAAGATATTTTTACCACCTAGTATATTTTTCACTAATTGATGATAATCCAAATCCATGATATTTATATACCATGATTAGATGTGTCCACCTATTCAAGAACCTTTATAGTTAACTATTCCTTCTCAATTATTTCTGAACATCTATATTGGATCAGTTTCATCAGTGAAAAAATTATCAAGAAAATGTTCTTCCATTAGTCTAATGAAGTCTCATATTCATTTAAACATGTTTATTTTATGCACAAAATTTAATTAATATTATTTTATACAAGAGTAATCTTGCACAACTCAATAATAATTTCTTATTGAATTCCCAATTAAATATCAACAAGTGCACTTTATGCATGCATGATATAATGCATGGTGTATATTGTAATCCCTATCACATGTTATTTATTTATTTTATTAGTTTATGTTCTTTTCTTGGATAATATGTCTTATTATTTACATGAAAATACTCCAATTCATGGGAATAATTCAATTATACCCACATGCGTAATTGCACATGCATGTAAGTGTTATACATTGGTTTATGTGCCTCACTATTTTCAAGATCCTTCATAAAATAGAGCACGCGGTGTATCTTATATCCTTAAGTATCACTACCTTTACATAATAGGTAAGAACTATGTGTGGTAACCCATCTTAATTCATGTTTCTAGGTAGGTTTTTGGATATCATTCTACTTCAATTTCACTATCCCTTTATACAAGGACTTTTCAAAACAGATTTGTGTGAATGGATCATATGAACCTCTCCAGTATCTCTTCGTGTGGCAGGGGTTTCCCATAGTTTCTCCATTATTTTTTATTAATAAGTCATGTGAATTTGTTCTTATTCTACTTAATTGATCATGCAGTCTCTATTTCTTATAGAAATGTAAAATTTCTCTCAATTTATCGAATGAAAACGACATCTCTTAGGTTTAATGTTATCATTTAATAGGAGAGTTACACAGACTTAACTCCATGTTTCATTCCATGAAAATATTCTAATATAATATCCCATTTCAAGAATTTTTTAAATTACTTAAGATATCAAAAAATATCAAATATTTTGAAGACCAAAACTCTAAGTGTTAGATTTAAATTCTAAAGTGAACATGTGATTTCATGATATATTAACATGATAATTTACAAGAGGCTATTCATGATATAGGTTTCATGAATATGTTATTTTTCACACAACTCCATATCTTTAAGTGATAGAAAGTTTTCCTGAACTCAATGATTGTCTACATGCCTTCATTTGATCATCGTCTATTCATGTGATTTCTTGGATGATCATTTCTCGATAGTATCTAAGTCTTTGAATAATCAAATGGTGTCTTGATCTATCACATATCAAACCCTTCAAAGTATTAAGGATTAAGATGACAGATATTTGAATATTCTATTCCATGGTGATGGTCCACATCTTTACCCTTACACAACCTTCACAATTCCCTCCATAACTTTATGTAGGTTTTGGTGTTGGTCGGCAGTATCAAATGTAACAAATTAGATGGGCAATGTTCTTTACATAAATTTTAATGGAAAATAAATATTTTTTGTGGATCAAATCTCCCACATTGAAAATTAACTTAGTCTAGTGCACCCATATATTACACCAAGTTTCATCATCCGATTAGATGTGAGTATCCTAGGGTCCTCTCCCAAAACCACACCATATACATAGGCTTCACGAGCCATGACACCCAGTGTAGGTCCACCTACCTACCTACATGTACACACTTGTGTGGTCTTTTACACCTCTATGTGAACAACTTAATACCCATACTAGCACACTTATATATAATATAATGCGATCTACTTAGGATAGATCTCCCTTGTGGTCGAGAATTCCCCAACAATAATGTAAATTGAGCCATCCTTTGTGGCTTGTGAGGTTGGAACATTTTTTGTATTTCACCCACTAAAAATTACATAGATTGTATTCTAAGTATATAATATAATATTTAAGAATTTATCACCATTAAATTACCAAAAAATTAAATTTCCTCACTTATTAATATCATCTTCATACATTCTTCAACAAAATGATGGAATATTTCATGTCCTTCATGAAGACTATTCTTCACCCAATTATAGTATGGATTCACCTTTTGAAAAAATTGTAAACTTATTAAAATTTTATTTTCACATGTATTAGGAATTAATACTAGTTAAAAAAATTAAAATTGGGAGCTACTTGATAATAAGTAAGAAAACACATACTGACATCCTTTTTCAATAACCAAGATTCCATACATTTTTCAAAACAAATGAAATTGAACTTGATGTGTATAAATAATTCCCCCTTTGAATTTTTTTCCATTAACACTAAAAAATTCACCAAGTTAATATGTTAATCTCACTATATTTATTCTCCCCCTCATCAAAAATATATAAAATGGTGTATCTAGGTGACCTAACATCAACTTAAACTTAAACCAACTTCACAATACATCTTTTTTTTTATTTATCTAAACTCAATTACTGAGATCAAACTTTTAAAAATTTAATTAACTTTTAGTTAATAAAATCTAAGTCTATTTGGTCTAACTAAGTGTAGAGAACAAGAGTGATGTCACCAAAGCACCAAATCTATCAAGAAAATATTTAGTAATTTGTTACCAATATAAATATCATTTAACATCATTATTTTAGGGGTTATATGATTTATTTCAAGATCTATCATGCACACATGTTAAAAAACACATCAGGAAATTTCAAGTGAATAAAATATCACTCCCTCCATGTCTCAGATTTCTCATGATACATAACTCCCCATTGATAACTAGTTTGAAAAAATCAAGACAGATGTTCCAGTTTGATGATCATACCTCAACTTCAGTGTTGCTCCCCCTGAAGGGATACAATCTTTTCATCATCATAAAAATATATGTTCTCTATGATGGAAAAATATTCTCCCTTAATACTCTACATGTTAGTTCATATAAAAATAATATAGGAATAAAGAGGGACCTAAAATGTTTTCAAGAACATATTTGAGGCCGATAGTTTCCTATAAACCATTCTTTTATCTTCTTCTTATTAGGATCAACTTTAGATGATCTTTATTTTTTAGTTCTCTTAGAATGTGTGATTGATTTTTACTTATGATTTGACACTTCTATTATAGATGTATTACTCTCCTTAGTACCAAAATTAGTTCGTTTTTTCTTTCCACATATATTCATTTTATATTCTTTGTATGGTAGGATTATCATGATTGTTTTTGTTCTATGACAAGTTTTATTCACACATTTCACACTTCAAAATTTTAAATTAATTTTTTTGTAGTTTAATTCCCATGAAATTTAACTACTTAAACTATCAAAAACTTTTGTAATTTTTTCTATGATATGATTATGATATTTATCTATTTTTTATACTTTTATAGTTAGTTTAGCCTAATAACTAAACATTATTTCTTAATGTCCTTAGTTTTCATGAGATTATCATTTACATTTTAAGGATATAACTAGGTAAGATAGCTCAAAATTTATTATATTTGTGACCTTCTTGACCACATCTTGCTGAAACATTATACAAACACTCATATTTGTTCAATATTGATAGTTTAGATGATATATTGGTCCCATGCTTCTTATTATGATATTATGATATCATATGTTCTATATAGCTTCCCTGATTCATGCCTCTTTTTTTTGGAAGCGACATGTTATACCAACATGAATAAGATTTATGACTAAACAATACACAACAGTAGTAGTAGACTTAAATCCTTGATCATCCAAACTGATAGTAAATATTCCTTTAAGATTTTCATTACTTTCCTTTCATATATTATGTGTATTTCTACATGGGTGAAAAACTTTTGGATGAATTAGTTCACTATTTATTTATGAAAGTTTTTTTACATCAATTATACTAAGCATGACTTGTTTAGTATTTATTTTCTAACATTAAATATTTGAGATAATGACTGTGCATTAATACTGATTGTTTATAGAAAAAACCTATATCTATTAACCCTTCTTCTCAACTGCTTTTGATGATTCAATTTTATGTTTAACTACCTTGGTGAATTATTTTATCATTTTATTTAACTCATTTTGAGAAGTATGACACATAGATTACGTATTAGATAATTATTATATCTTCTCAAAAATATTTTCACTTAGATAATTCACCATTTATCAAATTCATATATCTATAATATATTCTATTTATTTTATTCAATAGGTGATGAATATTTCTTCTAAGGATCTTCCCTTACACCTAGAATTTCTTCAAAAGTTTCTATATTTCTTGCAAACTCAACTACCTTAATCTTATTTTCTATTATCTCATTAACATGCATTGCCTATTTCATGACATGTTCATTATTCTCAAGTGAGATCTTATCAATTTGTTTCTTCATCCTTTTCTTTTAATTTCAGGTTTTATATTTTCCATAAGAGTATCTTCCAAATTCTATTTTAACATAAACTCTATTTCAGTTTTCACATTGACTTCATCACTTAAAAATGAGTATTTATATATCATGGTTTTTATATTAAAACAAACATGATTATAATAATATTTTTCATCTTTTGACTCACTACTTGATGATGAAAATTCATCAATTTCTCTACTTATAATATCTATCTTCTTGGTAGAAACCACTTCTTGGGAATCTTCCACTAATTTTTTAGGACTTCTTATATTCTTTATCTGAGTTAGTTTCAATAGTATTATTTCTTGGATAGTTACCAACAAAGTGACCACTATTATTTTGGTTAAAATATTTGAGTAATTTTTTTCCTTTTCCTTTCCACTTTCCCATTTTAAATATTTTTGTAATAGGGACATTATTTTATTAAATTCCTCTTCATATTCCTCATCCTCAGAGTCACTTGATTCTAATTATTTATCATTTTTATCATAAAATTATATCATTGAATAATAGTCAATATAATCTCTTTCCATATTATTGAATGCTGGTTCATTTCTCATTTCATATTCAATGTGAATGTCATGATGTTCATCTAGTGGTAGATCTTCTCGGTCTTCCATTGTGGAAACCTTTAGATCAAATCTATCTAGAAAGTTTATCATTAGCTTTTCCAAAATGGTTGATTTTTCCAGTTTCTCATTAAAACCTCTAATGATATTAATAATATAATTTACTATAGTATATTAGTCTTCAATAATTCCACCATAATCCATTTTCACATCTTCAAATATGCTTCTACACACTTGTAGTTTGGCTTCTTTAACTTTAATATTTCCATCATAACTTCCATTTAGTTTTCCCCAAATCTCTTTAGTAGTTCGGAGTCCTAAGAAATTACTATATACCTTCTTAAAAAGTGATATCAATAGATAATTCTAAGATTTTATATTTATTTAAAGATTCATGTTATCTATAAAATTTATTGGAGTATTCTAATCAGAGGTTTGAAATCCCATCGTTGTTGTATCTCTCACTTGAACCCCAAGTGATAGAAGATAATGTATCATATTATTTATCTAGCCATGAAAGTTATCTATATTCAAAGTTGGAGAACCTAGGATATTAACTGAATTTATATTCACCATGATTAGTAGTATATTGGATATTTCAAAGGATACCTTATTTCAGATACCACATGTACAACATGTATTAATGTGAGATCACTGAGTGGGAGAGGGGTGAATAAGTGATCCCTTTTTTTTTTTATTTTTTTTATTTTCAATTCCATCTTTGTGACTAGTTAAAGCCTAGATACACTCTTATCATGTCTCTCAGCCTAACCTCAAATAATTATATATATAAAATGTGTGTAAAAAGGATTTATAAGGTTTAGTACAAATACTTACTCTCTTAAATGATGGTTATCTCTCCTAATAGGGATTGACCATTATTATTAGAAGGTGATTACAAAATTATAACTTGTTATGCCCCACAATTATAAAATGGTTATTCCCACAATTATAATCCACATTAATAAGTGGTTTATACACCCAACTACACCTTCTTCTCCAGTTATTGGTAGGACTCCCCAATCACAGTCTTCTCACAACTGGTTAGACCCCCTTCTGAAACGTTATTCTTCAAATAGCTTGATCTAATATATAAATATATATTAAAAATACTAGTAGTTTTCTCACCAATTGATAATGGTCCTCATACATGATATTTCTAGATTATAATTGCTCATGAACACATTTTAATGAACCTTTTTAGCTCACTATTCATGTTCAAGTATTTTTTAACACCTATGCATGATTAGTTGCCTCTTTGAAATAATGATTAGGAAGATATTATTACTTTAGTATAATAATGTATCGGGCTCAGAAAAATGTTTTAGAATGATGAAAAAAGTTATTCAATATTATTTTATGAATAAAGAATCTTTCAAAACTAAATAATAATTTATTTTTAATTTTTAACTCAATCACAATAAGTGAACTTCATGCTTACATGATGTAATTCATGGTGCATATTAAAAACCCTAATACACCAAATTTATTTATATTTTTATTTTATGTTCTTTTATTATGTTTTATGTCCTATTATTTACATAAAATACCTCACATGCATGTGATTGAGTCAGTTATCCACACATACATAAAACCATGTGCTTTTAAGTGTCACACACAGGTTTGAGTATCTGACTATTCTCAAGAACCTTCAGATAAGTGAAAAATGATACATCATATCTTCTTTATGTTAACTTCCTTCATGTAATAGGTAATAAATATGTTTGGTAACCAGTACTCTTTCATGTGACTAAGTATGTTTCCTGACATGCTTCTACTTCATGGTTACTATCTCCTGGCGTAAGGTCTTCATAGGACTAGATCATGAAAACATATATAGTCTCCCTTATTATAACAAGGGTTTCCCATAGGTTATCCTTTATGTGATGAAATAATTCAAGGATATTTTTTTTCTTCATCTAAATGGATCACCCATGCTCTGTTTCTTCTAGAATGAGTGCTTTCTATCAAATTATCAAATGGTAGTAACATCTCTTAGATTAGATAGCCTACTTTTATATATGAGTTCCACCACCATAGGTCAGCGTTTCATTCCATATCTAGATTCCCTAAAAATAAACCATGTCAACTATATTTTAAATCACTAAATATCATGGAAGATATCAAATATTTCAAATGTAAAAACTTTTAGAGTTGTATTTGATACTGAGGTAAAATTGAAATTGAACAACCACTTCACTTAATCATACGGTCGAGCCTGTTCATGATGAAAGTTTGTTGTGTATTTTATTCTTCACATAACGTTGTTTCTTCATGTGATGTCCCTATTTGGTGAACTCATTGATTTTATACAAACCTCTATTTTATCATCATTAATTCATGTGAATAATTAGTGTATCATTCCTCGATAATATCAAAATCATTGAATGATTTCATGGTGTATCGAGCTCAAACACAAAAAAGCAATAAAAGTACAAAGTTTGAAGATGATGTATCATTGAATATGTGATGATATGATTAAAGTATATATCTTCTCACCTATGTACCATCACAACATCCTCCTTACATTTACATGTATAATATAATTGATTGTACATATGTAAAGAAATAAATTAGATGGGAATTATTTTGTACATTTCTTTTAATTTCATAGAAACAGTGTTTGTGGATCCCATGTACCACATCAAAAATCCATTCAATATGATGCTACCATATATTACACCAAATTTAATTAGATCGCTATAAATGAGTATACTCATGTTTAATCTTGGAACTACACCACACACATGATTCATGGGCCACACCACCCTCTGTAGGCCAACTTTCCCACCAAAATGCAGACCCCTATGTTCACTTGGGAGACTCTATGTGAACACCTACATACTCTTTTAGGTTCCCTCACACATGATACCATGAATGATTCTTAGGCTGGATCTCCCTTATGGTTGATCTCTCTCCTACAATAAGATAGACCAAGCTATCCATTGTGGCTTGTGTGGTTGGTCTTTTTTTTATATTAGGATCACTAAAAAATACTTATATTATAGTATAAGTATAGAATATAACATCAATCCATTTATCAATATAAAATTCTATACCACTTAAATGTCTTCACTTCTCAACATTATCTTTAACTAGTCTTCATGAAAATGATGGAATATTACATGGACTTTGTGAAAACTATTTTCACCTAATTAAGGGATGGATTCACTTGTCACAATCATTGTTAAAATATTCAAATTTCATTTCCACATTTCTTATGGATTATGAAATGTTAAATAAACATCATAATTTTAAGATATATAGTACTAAGTAACATAACACCTATTGAAATCCATATTTAATAACCAAGATGTCATAATTTATTTATAATAGGTGGAACTAGACTTAATTGGTCTCAAAATCTGCACCATTACATGATGAGTTTTCCAAAAACTATATAAGTACTAAATCATGATGAAAAACCACATACTCAAGAAATGATCAAACTGGTGATAGCATGACTACATTCTCTAAAAAAATCACAAATGATGTAACCTGAATCATGAAGAATAACCCATATTCATTTCTCCTCAAGTAATTTTACATATTCATATCACTATGTGAGTCACAATGTGAATATTTTAGGTGAAAAAATATAGTGTCATATATATCATCTTCTTCCTTTGGTATTTGTGTTAAAAAAATAAAGTAAAAATATATTATATGTTCTAGTATAAATCCTTATAAACATCCCTTTAGGTGATATAGTGTAACTCATAAAAAATAATGTGAACCAGGAATGTTGTTTTTCTGTCGATCAGTTTAGGGTCTATAATATAACTCCTCTTTACTAAAATCATTTTATCAAGCATAATTATCTCATGTTAGCATATCCACCAACATCTCAACTAGCCTATATTAGATTCTCTCGGATCCCAATCAGTTTTTTAGAAAGGGGTGGGTGCTACCTTCATGATGTGAAAACCATAGTTTATGTGGAGGATAAACTAAGAGATTCTATTTCATCCAAATAATTCACATATTATATTCATTAAATAATGTTCCCTTCAAAATCACACATCAAAATTTCCCACCTCTACAGCCCGATTGATAATCCCAGACACACGATGCCTCCATCATGGTTCTCTACTGGTACCTCCACATTCTAGGAATTATTTTGAAGTTTCTCAGTGTTGAACCACATTGATTCTTCCCCTCCATGATTATTTAATGATAGATTTTAATTATGTAGTATCCTTAAAAAGATAGGCCAAGAAACTATTTGAACCTTAAATATATTTTTTTCTTTAAAAATTCCTTCAATTTTTCTTTTTTATTTTATAAAAATGAAACAAATCATCTTGTGATTATTTATTTCCACTAAAAACCTACAAAATGAAAATAATTCAAGAATAAATTCCTTCCAAATAGAAAACTAATTAATATATATGTATATATTCATATAATCAATGTATTAATGACAGATTACATCAATACCCTAGATACCACAAAGGAAGTTGTTTGGTTCAATAAATTTATTTCTAAAATTTGGTTTCCTTCTTTCGTTAAGGGAGAAATAAAGATTTATTATGAAAATAATGGATCCATTTCTTAGTCCAAGAAACACCGATCTCACTAAAAAACAAAATACATCCTTTGTTAATGCCATTTCATATGAGATATCATTAAGAGAGGTGATGTAATGATCTTATGGGTGGATATATAGGAGGATGTAGTGGATCCATTGATGAAAAAATTACCACAGAAGAAGAATTAGACTAATATTGAATCTCTTGGTATAAGATATATGATTTATTGTATGTAATAATTGTAAATTTTTTAATTATTTTATAATAATATATATCTCAATTTATAGTTCATTTACGTGTGCTATATTTTATATGAAATGAATAGTGGAATGATAATACCCCCTCAAAGAATGAATTTTACATTTCCATAATCAATGATCACTATAAAGTCTTATTGGGTTTGATGAGATACTAATATTGTCATGATTAGTGTAACCATTATATAATAAGTGGAGACTTATTATTTTTACTAACCCACCAAAGTATATATTATATAATTTTTTTAGTAATATATATACTTAGGGATGTATTCTTATTTTGAATCCTTTTTACCCGAGGTTAGTGAGATAAAAATCCTAATAAACATTATACTTTGAAACATTTCTGATAAAATACTTTAGGCTAAGTTAATCCATGATGGTTAGTTATAAAGTTGATCATGTCATTAGTCGGAGCACAACTAAGATTAAATTTGTTCACTCGTATGGCAAGAAAAGGAATTTGAGTTATTGATTGAATTATACCTAGTAAATGTATGGGTTTTCTTATTTAAGTGATATATGATGTTCTTATCTACTTATATGGGGGAAATGTAATTCTCCCATCAAAAAGATCAATGACATGTGATTTATTCATCAAATTGGTCAGTCAATTTTTGGTAATCAAGAATAGATAGGATTAACTATACTAAATTAACATGTCCTATGTCTATTAGTCACTTTATGATATAAAAAAATGGATTATATAGGTATAAATATGATTTATATCATACATATTTAGATGGACATGTTCATATAAAGATATGATAATGTTTGATCAATATCATACCATACCCCTTAATAAATCCAGTGGCACTAATGTTTTTCTAGATACAGCTCTTTAGTTAAAATTTTGACATTAGGATTTTATATTTTTATAAAAAATAGTAATGTCCCCTAGTTCACTTAGTGTGTCATTATAAGGATTAATTTTTAGACAAATTGTTTATCCCTAAATGAATAGTGTTTTATAAACCATATCTAAATTTTATGGATGGATTCAAAAGGGGGTTTGGTGTTTTACATAAGGACTTTATGGGATTTTAGTTCATTTTTGAGATTTTTGTAAAAGATATAAAATAGCCGATATCATAAAATATTATATCCATTAATCAGTATGTTTCAATATGAATGAAATTCTTATCATAAGTTATGATATCCTTACATCATAATAGGAAAACAGATACCACTGTTAGCCTTTATTCTTTGGTATGATAGCCTTATAATTTAGAATGTGAGTGAATGATCATTTCTAGAAATCCCTAATTATTATTTTTGGTTATAAATCAATGAAATTGATTAATTTATGCCTATACATTCATAATTTAATAATTTAACATGTCCAAATTGTTATATAAAACATTAAAAAGAAGTTACACATGTCATATTCCATGAGTTAATAGTAGAAAATCCACTCAATTTATTTATTTAATAGAGTCTACAAATGTAATGGGTTCCCCATATTACTGGTAGTGTGATTTATACTATCATAGGATGAACCTATCTTATGTTCTTGATTATTCATTTATTAGGGATCTAACACACATTTTAAGAAAATAGAATTCCTCTCATTTATAATTAGGATAAAAAATCGATGTAATTCCATCAAAGGTCGGAGTTATTTATATGTTGGTAAAATGATACCTATCAAGTTTACTCTATCGAAGATTAAAATATGGGCTATTATAATATAGGTACTCATGGTTGTTTTTTTATTCATTTTACCCATTGGTTCTTTGATGCTAGATCAAACTATTTCATAGGGTTCTTATACTACAAAATATCATCATATGATATATAAATTCCATCATTGATATCCAATAAGGTATTTCATTAGCTTATGAGTAATTTAATATATCATAAAACCAATGTATTAAATGCAAAATAGTTGATTGTAACCTTTCCTTAGGGTAAATATCCTTAATGAGATAAAAAAATTGGTTTCATCATAAATATTTGTAGGGAAGCTGTCAAGTGGTCAAACATTGATTTCTCACTCCCTTTACTCTCTTGAATCTATAGATAAAACTCTTAAATCATTAATATCCACCTAATAATCCTTGCATTTTCCTTTATTTTTTCATTACATTCCTAAAGACTAATTGGTTAGTGAGAGTCACTAATTTACAAACAAATAGGGAGAATCTAAAATTTTCAAGAGAAATTAAAATTTATAATAATTTTTTTAAATGGTTGAGTAATTATCTTTATCATGATATAATGTTAGGGTTATGACATGAGTGTTATTATCCACTTTTTTCTTAAAACAACTTCTTTGAAAAAATTAGAAATATCATTCATAAAATCAAATTTAATTCCCAAAATGGATGGTTAAACAATGTATGAGAACACTTGGTATTTTTAATCCCATTAAAGGAATTTTGACACTTGTCATAAAATAAAAAAAAGAGTCTCATTTTGGAAAATTCAAGATAATGGAAAAGTAATTTTTCTGAAGTCCTTAACGAATCATTAATAGAACCCATAATAGAGAAGGAAAGATATTATAGGCTTTATTGTTATTAGATAAATAAAATAGTGAAATAATTAATAGGTTTCTAGGATATGAATAACCACTAATCATAGTATAAAAATAGAATAAAACCCATGAAACCCAAGAACACTATGACATTAAAACTAAAATCATACGATACTAGAAATGAAAATGTGTACCTTACATAATTAAACGTTTCTATTATTCCCTTCTCTCTATTCTTATTGAGGATTACCAAGGAAAATTCATAAGAATATTCCCTCTAAGGTGTATCAATGTATTGAAATTAATCACCCATACATTTTGGGTTTAACCTTCTAAGTCTTCACAATATACATTTATCTTAGAAATAAAGGAAGAAAGGAAGAAGAGTGCATCTTTAAGGGAAGATTTTTGACCTATGTTTTCTTTATGAGATCACAAACACACAAAAATAATAACCTTTCATCCTTTATATAGGTTATGGATATGATCCCCATTCCATTCATTTAATTCATATTTTTTTGACATGTAGAAGTAATATCATTAGTTATATCTTATGCAACTCTTTTCCATCAACTCCACTATACCTTTTAATGAACATTGATGTGTTAGGGAGATTTTAGTAATAACTCTTTAACATTTAAATAGATAAATGAAACATGGTAATTCGAAATTAAT
The DNA here is from genome assembly GCA_963277665.1 of Viscum album. Taxonomy (NCBI): domain Eukaryota; kingdom Viridiplantae; phylum Streptophyta; class Magnoliopsida; order Santalales; family Viscaceae; genus Viscum; species Viscum album. The sequence goes on from OY728147.1 coordinate 1,583,598,927, forward strand.
TGAATAATTTGACTCATGTAATTGTGACTCAACCATGTCATACAATATTATATGACCACACATCTAGCTAAAATACCTTTATACCATAAAATATTATATTTCTCTAGGATTAAATAAAAACCTTTTCAATTTTGTGTGTCATACTCTATGATACACTATATCATACAATATATAGTTGGATTTAGGGAGAATTTATTTCATTCAACCATATATAATAAATTCTAAAATACTTTCCATTTCACAATATATAATATCACATACTATTTTTTGTGAAGTAATTCCCAAATATATATTTTATATCTTCTAAAACACTTTTGGAAAGATATCATTAAATTTAACTTATATCACATCTTATGAAATTTCATGTGAATCTCCATCCAAAACTTATTTTGGATAAAACTATAAAACACTATTAAATAATATCTATGAGTTTTAATGAACCACCATTTAATCAAAAAAAGAGTAAAACCATGGTATTTATTTATCATTGATAATAAATATAAATATCTAGATCTATAAATGTAATTAATTATTGGATTTTTGAAAAGAATAAATGATACTCAAGATACAATGGGATCTAACATTATCTCCATCAAACAATTGTATCACTATGTCAGTGACTAATAGATACATCACATTCTAGAAAGAATTTTCATACAATAACTTTGTACAAGACATTAGGTAACTATGGGACACAATGTATGTTAATCCCATATAGCATCCTAAAAAATTATCAACACTTTGTCTATAGATTGACCATACAGATGAATACATCACATATAATTAAAATTGTAGATGATCCCATCACTTGTGAAATATATATGTAGAAAATTACACCATATGTAATTTTATATTCTTACTTATTCTATCTTAATTGAGGGCCCAAATTTTATACTCATCATACAATAAGAAAAGTCCCATCTTGGTTGAGATCTAACTGTCAACAATATACCCAACAACCCATTGTCATGACCCCCTCCCCACAAGGTGTACCCCTCCTGGGCCAGAAATGTGAGAAGAGAGATAATGACCCCCAAGTCCCACCTCTAGTAGGCCTCGGGTTGGCGACTAACATCGAGGGTATAGTAAACACACAGATGGTAGGCATTACCCTCTAAGAGAACACATGTGAGAGAGGGAGATTAGATAGATGCCAACCAACTCCAACTCATAATGAAATATAAATGAAAACCCAAGTTCACATATGTAATGTCATGAAAAACTACTAAAACTGGAAGGGGAAAACTACAAGTACCCAAAATAATGTAAAAACAATAGCAACCACAAGCCCAAATAGCTCTTGCAACCCCAATCTAGTAGAAACTAGCTTGATCTCCAAACTATTCTAAGTGACCTGAAAAATAGTTTATATATATACATAGGGTGAGTATAAAAGTATACTTAGTAGGATCCTCCCCGGAGCCTCTCATGAAAAATTAAAGAAAGCATGCTAAATCACAGTGAATATGAAGTGAAACTAACTTGTCACCTAAACATGTATACTAAGTTCCCAGCCTCACCATAGATACTCTCACCAAGTAACGTATACAAGAGTATATAATATAATAAAGAATATCAAGGGTACCCTGCTACTACTTCCCCAATAGTTTTCCACTTTGCCCCAATGTCACACGTCCTAAGCATCTCTCTCCAAAAGGCTTGCCCATAGACACCTGGGCGAAGCAGCACAATATGCACCTAGTGCAAAAAACCCACAAAATCCATGTAAGAAAAGTAACTAGGTAGTTTCCAGGAGCCACCAGATCTCACATAACGTGTATCATACATCAAGTATTATACCTCAATCCATAATATCCCATACACCAAGTAAGGATGCTCAAGCCGTCACATCCTATAAACGTCACACCTATATTAGTCCATATGAAACAATATCCAGAATATATGTGTGTGAATAACCACAAAATCCATTACATCCCTCTACAAAAATATATGGGGAAAACTAACTACTGTGCCTACCATCACATGTAACTACTAAGAGAAGAGAGCGGGACCCAAGGGGGTAGTCGGCCATCCATCCTCCCACCAGAATGTTAGTGAAAACACCCCAAGGGCTTAGAATCTCTGGGGAGTTAATTTCTCTTACTAACAGGGTGGAGTAGAATATAGAAACACAAAAAGTACAGAATATACTGTAGCACACAACCACACTATGGGAATTACTTAGTCTTAGACTCAACTACAGCTAACATCTCTCAGAATCCCAGTTTCCACTTATAAGACTAGGTATCCTCTAAGAGGTCACCGTTGGAACCTCACCATTGCACTATTCACAGAAGGTTATTGATGAAACTGTTCACCTAGGGCTATTGATGCACTGTTCACATAAGGTCACCATTTCACAGTTCACAACGGTTTACCGTTGGAACTGTTCACCGATGAAACTATTCAAAGAAATTGGAATTTTTCAATGTGTTGGGGATAAGTTACCTTGACCTCCTAAAACTCCTCATACACCTAATTTTTGCAAAGTAATGGACCAGAGAGGTCTGGACCATTACATTAGATACCTCTCAAAAAAATTTCATCCTTGAGAATTCAAAACCCACCTAAAGGGAAAATGAAACAGGGTCTGAACAACCACCCATCAAGATACCTCTCAAAAGAGAGAAAGACACAATAAGCAACAAAATAAATCCATATTACAAACATGAATGGTCTATAACAACAAAGGCTACATTGAAACATGAAAAGAGGTAAACATGAAACAACTTTGGGTATTAAGCACATATATGTGACTCATGTTCCCAGGTACTCTCCTCCATGCCACCGTGTTTCCACAAGACACTAACTAAGGGGATAAAACCCCACACAACACCTTCTATTTGCGGTCTTGGATCTCCATAGGTCACTCCTCAAAGGTCGCATCATCATCAACATCTATCTCTCCCCAATCAATGACATGAGAGTCATCATGAAGATAACGAAGGTGCTGCGATACATGAAAACCATCATGTATCAGACTCATCTACATGGGAAGTGCTACTCGATATGCCACAACTCCAACTCGAGCTAACACCTAAAAAGGCCCAAAAAACCGGGGAGAAAGCTTACTCCTATAAAAAAACCTTCACTTCCCACGATGGGGATTCACCTTCAGAAACACATGATCCATAACATCAAACTCTAAGGGTCTCCTCCTTTGATCGACATATGATTTCTGATGGTCTTACCTTGTATTCATACTATTGTGAATCACCTAAACCATATATATTGTATTTTTCACTAGTTCCAGTCTGATAATTACTGACTCTCCAACCCTAGTCCAACACAATAGAGAATGGAAATGTCGGACATACAAAGCTTCAAATGGATCCATACTGATGGTGGAGTGAATACTATTTTTTGTAAAAAAACTCCAAAAAGGGTAAGTGCCTCATCCACGAAACTCCAAAATCTAGGACATAAGAGCGTAACATGTCTTCAAGAGTCTGGATGGTTCACTCTGTTTGACCATATGTTTGAGGATGAAAATAAATGATAAGGCATAACTGAGAACCAAAATAATGCTGTAGGCCTCTCCACACCCTAGAAGTAAAATGAGGATCTCGATTAGAAATGATCGTCCTTGGGACTCCATGAAGTCTCACCACATCCTCTAGATACTGCCTTGACAAAACTTCCACTGAGCTTGACTCCTTGATTTCTATGAAGTGTGCCGATTTTGTTAAACAATCAACTACCATTAAAATAGAATAATGTCCTCCCTGATCTTGAGGTAAACTAGTAAAAAAGTTCATTGAGATGTCCTCCCACTTCCATTGAGGAACATCTAATGGTTGGAGAAGAACACCAGGAACAAAGTGTTAGACCTTCACCTTCTGGCAGATCAAACATCAAGACACAAAATCCACAACCACATGCTTCAGCCCAGGCCACCAAAACTGGATCCTCAAGGCTCGGTAAATCTTTTTTCACACCAGGATGCACTGCTAAAGGAGAACTATGGAACTCTATGAGAACCGTCTCGCGCATCGTCAAAGGAACAAATATCCTTTCATGATACAACAATCGGTGTTGTTCATACTCAGACCAACCATCATCACCACAAACAACTCAGTCTCTCCAGACCTCCACCTCTAGATCCAGCAACTGGGAATCTTCCCCATTCTACACCAAAGATTAATACACCATCACCTAAAAAAGACAACCTCTACCCCCAACTTCTCCCATATTAAGATGTAATGTTGACAGTTCTTCCATTACTCTCTAGGAATCACCAGATTCATGCACTGCATCACCACATTACTTCATGTTCCGTGAATCATCTATAACATTACCATTTCTTAGTGTATATGATATTTTGAAGTAGTATTACTGTAAGAGCTCCATACACCGATGCTTTTGAAAGTATAAGTGATGCTGGGAGAAAACATACATCAGGTTCTTATGATAGGTGAAAACCACAAAGCGCTCACCAATGGGGTAATGTCTCCATAACTTCAGATAAAACACCACGACTTCCAACTAAAGATCAGGGGTGGCATAGTTATGTTCATGAGGATGAAACTGCCGAGACCCATAAGAAACAACTGATCTTTGCTGCATCAGAACACAACCCAAACCCAGATGCGAAGCATCACAGAAAACATCAAACTGAACTTCCTCAACTGGAAGACAAAGAACTGGAGAACTTACTAACTTCTACTTTAGATACTCGAAAGCTACCTGACAATGATTAGTACATATTAATGCCTAATCCTTTATTGTCAAAGATGTTAGAGGAGTCACAAATTGTGAGAAATCAGATACAAACCACCAGTAGTATCCTGTGAGGCCATGGAAACTTCGCACCTCTGACACTATCTTGGGGGCTGCCCAAGACACAACTAATTCTATATTTTGTGGATCCAAAACTAATCCCTACTGGGACAGAAAATTGCCCAAGAAATAAACTTCTTGAGCCCAAAAATCACACTTCAACAACTCCCCAAACAGCTAATGTTGACGAAGAACTCCCAAAATGGCATGTAGATGCTCCGCATGATCCTCCTCTAATGTGAAGTAAAAAGGGATGTCATCGATGAAAACCACAACGAACTTGTTTAGGAACTCATAGAATACAATTTTCATCAATCCCATGAACACAACTGAAGCATTTGTTATGCCGAACAACATTACAACGAACTCATAATGCCCATGACGACAATGAAAAGCAGTCTTTGGGATATCCTCATCCACGCATCTGATGATATCCTGACTGCAAGTCAATCTTTGAGAACCAACTTGCACCCTTCAGTTGATTGAATAAATCATCAATACATGGAAGAGGATAGTGATTATTCACTGTCACTTTGTTTATATGATGATAATCGACACACAACCACAAACTACCATCATCCTTCTTCATGAACAAAACAGGTGCACCCCATGGTGACACACTTTGCCAAACAAAACCACACTATAATAGACCATCAAGCTGTATACATAGTTATCGTAATTCAGAAGGGTCCATCCTATATGGAGAAATAGAGATAGGAGACGTTCCAGGTTTTAGATCGATCCCAAAGTGAATCTCTCATCAAGGGGGTAATGCTGCAACCTCTTCTAGAAATACATCAGGGTACTCTCCTACAACCCTAGGAAACACCAACTAATAAACCTCTAAAGAACTCAGCATCAACTCTGCCATCATGAATGATAAGGATGAAACATACCTCTGACCCATCCGAGGGTCTCGCTCTCCAACGAACACCACTGGATCTCCATCCACATTAAAGAACACAGCCAACCTCCTAAAGAAATTCACGAAAGCCTGTAACAAATATAACTAATCCATGCCAAGAATGACATCATATGGTTGTATTCATAAACATATGAAATCTCCTCAAGAGTGGTGCTTCCCCAACACTAGCTCACAGTCTTTACATACTTCAAATAGGTTATCTTGGCCTCCTACTAGCATAGTAAATTCCAATGGAACTGGAATACTCTCCACCTCAAGTCCCAAAGCATGGAAAAGGCTAGGTGATATAAAGGAGTGTGTCACTCCTGAATGAAACAAGGCATACACCATGGTAGAAAAAAAGAAAAGGGTACCTCAAACGATTTTTGGCTTTCCTGGAGCTGGCAACGCTAAATCATAAAGCTGACCACAACCTCCTCCATAACCTCTCTGACCCTGATGATGACCACCAAAATTGCTGAGCTCAACTCTCTAAGGAAGGGGAGCATCACGATGCTATCCTCTTCCTGCCCCATCTACCCTCTGCTGATCTAAATCTGGTGTAACCTGCTACTGTTGCCTCTGCTGGAACTACCTCTATGGAGGAACATAGAGCGGAACTCCTGGTGCATGATGATTACTCTGAAATTTCAGGCACTATCGTTGCTAATGACCTCGACCACCACAAGAAAAACAAGTGCCTGATCCCCTGGCATAGGCTTAACAGCTGCTACCCCTGGAGAAACAAGATGCTGAGGGCTAGGACCTACCACTGGCCGAACAGTAACTGTTCTACACTGAAAACCAAGAACCCCGAATGATAGTTTGGCTTCATGAGAAACAATGATGACTCCCCTCTCGTGATGATCCAGTTCTGGCCAAATTCCACTCGACGACCTCTTCCCTTGTCAGCACCTCAAGATATGTCTTCAGCATAAATGGGGTGACCTGTCACTTGATCTCTGGACAAAAAGCCTCCTCAAAAAGCCTTGCCCAGGCCTCTCCATCTAGGAATAGGTCCAAAGCATATCGTAAAAGGTTCCTAAAATGGATTCCAAACTCTCGCACACTGGAGCTCCCCTGTGGAAGGGTAAGAAGCTCTTGGAGACTGGATGCCTTTGCGACCGAAGAAAGAAACTAGACTCTGAGATGTCTCGGAACTCCTCCCATGAGATCGTTGACTCCTCATGATCCTCGAGGAACAAGAACCACCACTACCTCACTGCTCCATGCAACATCATCACAACCAAGGAATCCCAATGCTCTTTCCAAGCACGGTTTGAACTGACACCTATGTCGACCTCCTTCAACCAGTATTCAATGAATGCATCTGAAATGGAGCCCTCATACTTCTGCAAACTCTGGCCCTAAAACTCTTGGAGTGTCCTCCTCCATGTTTCATTGTCATCACCCTCTACCCTGTGATGATCTGTTGGTATAGCCTGCTGGATATCTTCTATGTGATCTTGATGAGGATAGTGACCTGGAGCCATACCTATAAAATAATAAATAGTTAGAGCTCATAAACCAATAATATGGAATACTCAATATTAATTAATTAATTAATTAATTTCTTTTATTCATTTTAGGTTAACCTATCGCAAGGTCTACCCATTAAAACACAGGAACAAAGAATAATGATGCATGATCCTTTCCTAGGTCTCTACCCTGAAACTAGTATCACCTCTTTTAGTAGCCATTGTAAACTTAACGGTCTATACATCAGATCATACGGGGCCCTAAATTCCTATGTCTTAGCCAGTCTCCAGTGTTTACATCCCTTGTTAAACATGACAGACACCATTGCCTTACCAACCCATGCAATCACGCCTGTGAATAACACCAAACTTCATCCTATTTGTCAACCAGATCTCTGATACCACTCTATCACGACCCCCTCCCCATAAGGTGTACCCCTCCTGGGACGAAAATGTGAGAAGGGAGATACTGACCCCCCCGAGACCCACCTTTAGTAGGCCCTGAATTTACGACTAGCACCAAGGTATATTAAACACATAGATGGGAGACATTAACTACTAAGAGAACACATGCGAAAGAGAGGGATAAGATAGACGCCAACCAAATCCAACTCAGATTGAAATATAAATGAAAACCCAAGTGAACATATTTAATGTCATGAAAAACTACTACAACTAGAAGGGGAAAACTACAAGTACCCAAAAGAATGTAAAAACAACAGCAACCACAAGCCCGAACAGCTCCTACAACCCCAAGCTAGTAGAAACCAGCTTTATCTCCAACCTGCTCCAAGTGACCTAAAAATAGTTTATATATATACATAGGGTGAGTATAATAGTATACTCAGTGGGATCATCCCTAGAGACTCTTGAGAAAATGTAAAGAAAGCTTGATAGAGCATAGTGAATAACATGTGAAACTAACTCATCGCCTAAATAGATATACTAAGTTCCCAACCTCACCATGGCTACTCTCATCAAGTAACACATACAAGAGTATATAATATAATAAAGAATATCTAGGGTACCCCTCTACTAATTCCCCACTGGTTTTCCTCTTTTACCCAACGTTTCACATCTTTAGCATCTCTCACCAAAAAGGCTTGCCCGCAGACATGTAGGCAAATCACCACAATATGCACCTCATGAAAAAAAAAACCACAATGTCCGTGTAAGAAAAGTAACCAGGTCGTTTCTGGGAGCCATCACAGCTCGCATAATGTGTATCATATGTCGGGAATTATACCTCAAGCCATTACAGCCCATTCACTGAGTAAGGATCCTTAAGCCATCACAATATATACACGTCACACCTATAGTAGTCCATATGAAACTATATCTAGAATATATGTGTGTGAATAACCCAAATACAACACAGACCTCTACACACATATATGGGGAAAAAAATAGTTGTTCCTACCAGCACAAGTAACTACCAAGAGAAGAGAGCGGGACCAAAGGGGTTAGTCAACCATCCATCCTCCAACCAGAATGTTGGGGAAAACACCCCCTAGGGCTCAGAATCCTCGGGGTGTCAATTGGCCTTTCTGATAGGGAATAGTAGCATATAGAAACATAGAAATTATAGAATATACTATATCTCCCAACCAAACTATGGGCATAACCTAGTCTTAGAATCAACTATAGCTAATGTCTCTCAGACTCTTGACTGCCACTTCTAAGACTTAGTATCCTATAAGCACACAACCATTTAATGAGATTTATTTCCTTACCGCATTCCATTTTTACCAGTTCCACTTTATGTTAATTAATTATTGTAACATTAATTAACCATTAACTATTGCACATTAAATTTCATTAGCATCACACCCAAACTTCACTGCCCCATTTTAAAATTGTAACCTCAACATTACGTCCCAGCAAGCTCCCACCCCATGGGTTTACATCATTTATTCAATTATTTATTTACAAAATTACTTTCCCATATTCCCAATCATTATAGTGATAAATTCTATGCTTCTAAACACAAGGGGGCTTAGCAAGAGCGTAGAACCATCCTCCCTTGAGAAGCTAGAAATAGAAAGAAAGTGGCATACCCCACACGTCTTCGCCCCTTTCCGAAGAAGGGTAAGCAAGACCAGATGCCTTGAGAAGTGGGGAAAGTAAAGTAGATAACCAATCAAGGAATTAGAAAGCATCCAAAAATTCACATTCAACACGTTCCATCATCCTCGGTGTCCTCCTCAACACCCACATGCCTAAACCGATGCATCTCGCCACTCTAGGCGTCAACTGCTGCCCCATCCAATAGGCCTCCCTCCCCCCAAAAATCACAACATCCATCTAGGATCACACCATGACACAAGAAGTAGGGAAAAAACATCATATCAAATGGGATATCGGCCCATAAACAGACAAGAGGGTAACTCAAAACCCTACAAGGAATTATCTTTTATCAAAAAACCATTTCTTTACTCCATCTTGATTAACCGATTTATTATTACTAGTTTCCAAATTCGGGAAACCTAACCAGTAAGCTGTCATAAATAATTAAACATTATTAATGCAAAAAATTTGGTTGACATAAAATTACAAAAAGAAGAACCATATTCATTTACATGCCTCTTTATCTTTATCCAAACAATTACTAATTAATTATGGATTTACGTTCTTTACCAGTTTACATTAAGAATGAAAATCTAATCAAAGCAAGCATAGATATCACACTATCTAGAAAAACAAGAGGTAATAACATACGATCGATATTAATTTATTTATCTCGTTTAAAATTTTATTACGTCAATTCCATTGTGATCCAGTGGGATGAAACATACTAACTATACAGTTTCATGTAAGGGAAAAGAGAAACAACGAATCCTCTACCTCAAAAAGTTCCTGATGTTCTTTATATGAGAAAAAGAAACACAACAGGTTATGATATCCTCCCCTGTGACAATTGTATCCACTCGAGGATGTAGAGACACCACCACATTGGCCAAAACCCAAGAAAATCCCATTAAGTACATTGGGGTAAAATTCCATAAAAAGGGAAAGGAGAATGAAAGAGATAAACCTGAAATAATGAAGATAGATCATACCTTATCGAAGACTAATTGACATTTCTTGGTTACATGAATATAGATCAGAACAAATCCTAGGAGGAAATTTTGATTGCACAAATCCTACAGGAAGGAATGGGTTGTTTGAGTGTCTCACACCTGAGAACAATGAGGAAGAACTAGGGAAGAAGATATCTCGTTCCTTCAGAAGATTTAACAGAGTAGTGGTTTAAGATACACTGGGTTTTCCATTAAAAGCAGATCACATTAAACCACACAATTTTACTAAGTAAAAACATCCCGATCCTTATGAGAAATTAATATAGGAGTTATGACCTTTGAATCATCCTTAGAGTCCTTAAAACAAGTCTTTAAATGCATTTTATGTCAAAGGAAACATTGAAAGGGTGAAACTGTAGGAGGCTAGAAACACTGTTCACAAACATGAAATTTAGAAAATGAAAAACACTTTTTATGAACCTCACCATTGAAACCTCACCGTTTTGGAAACACTATTCATGAAACTCAACGTTGGAACCCCACTATTCTTGAAACATTATTCATGAGCTCCAAATTTGGAAAAGGAAAAAGGTCACCGTTGGAACCTCACGATTCTGGAAACACTTTTCATGAACTCAAAATTTGGTGAAGGAAAAAGGTCACCGTTAGAACCTCACCATTCTGGAAACACTTTTCATGAACTCAAAATTTGGTAAAGGAAAAAATTCACCATTAGAACCTCACCATTGCACTATTCATAGAAGGTTGCTGATGACACTATTCACATAGGGCTACCGATGCACTGTTCACATAAGGTCACCATTGCACTGTTCACAACGGTCTACTGTTTGAACTGTTCACCAATAGAACTGTTCACAGAAATAGAAATTTGGAAAAGTGTTGGGGATAAGTCACATTGACCTCCCAAAACACCTTATACACCTGGTTTTCTCAAAGGAATGGACCAGAGAGGTCCGAGCCATTACATCCATGATTAGATAAACCTCAGGGATTATTTAAGAGAGGTGTCAAAGTAGAAAGGTTATCATGATCAATATCTTACCAATTTTTGGTGCAAAGACAAAAAACATGAAGGATTGATACCAATTAAACTAATGAAATATTGTATAACACTTCATGTTGTATACGTTTTGGTTCATCTAACATATATTTTTTTTTTGTACCTTATGATAAAATTATGTATTCCTATAAAATAATCATACTCATGATAACCTTATCATTTCATTTATACATATAATACTCCATAAAAACATTAGTTAGGGATAATTCAAAATCATACATTGTGATTCCTATTAAAATTACACTTTATGAAATGTATATGAATATATAAATATATCTATCCAATGTGAAAATTATAAAGTGATGATTTTCTTTTATGTGCTACATTTTATATTCTAGAAGTATTTTATGAATACTTAAAAAACCTAAATATGAAAAAGTATGACATATATTTTATGATAGACTTTAATATTAGATTTATGTTTACTATCTTGGGTTTTGTAAACTCATTACATCTATTTGTAACTCCTGCCACATCTTTATTTGACCATATAATAAAACCCTCCCACTAAATTATTTAGTGAGTAAAATCAATGATGCAATCTAGTTTGAATAATAGTGAGACTTATGATTCATATTCCTAATTTTCAAATCATTGAATCTATTCATACTTCTTAACTCATTACATCCAGTTTTATAATGTTAATAAATCCTATTGCATACTTAGAAATTTTCTATGTACATCATCATCATTTTTGGAAATATTTCCAACAATTGTTTTCCATGAAATATACTGTTAATAAGTGTAACTCTTTATAATATATCTTTACCATTATAACCTAATCCATTTAGGATTCTAAGTGAAATTCAAACTATTAATGTATCTAATGAAACTTTTATTTTTTTTCAATAATATATTAAAAATTTTGGGACATCAAGTGAAATTCACTGAGAATATTGACTGGTATAATAATTTATTAATTAAATTTGAACTTATGTAAGTCCAAAAAAACTCCCAATATACTCTTATAAAATATATTATTTTCAAAATATCATGGTATGATACAAAAAATAAATTGTGTTTTGGAAATAAAATTTATTTTCTTTTTGTGGGAATAATTAAAAAATTAACTTTTTTCTATATCATATAATGAATTCTACGTGTTTTGAAATTTTACTTCTGAAAATAATAATTTATTATTTAAAATATTCCACTGATGGGTGGTGAGAAAATAAACCCTTCATATCTTAACAAATATATGGATAAAAAAATTAAGGATGAAAATTTTTTTATCCTTAAATCCTTCTAAAAATAAGTTATAAATTCTGATTAATCTTAAAACATGTGCATTGAATCCATCATCTGAGGTTTTTTTTATAAAAATAATTTTTTGGTAAACAATTATATCATTGTATAATAAAAATAAGTTATGGGTTTTTGGAGATCACTATATGATCATTGGAAGTGGAATAGACCCATGCAATAGCTAAGTATATCATCCATATAACCTACATGTTAAATAAAGATCATGAAAAACAAGAATATTTTTATTTTTGTAAGATCCATTTATGTATAATGTGATGGATTCCGCTTCATTTCCATCACCAAGATATAACAAAAAATATCTAACATCCATGGGTCATACACTAGGCGAAGACCCATATTTACAATGTGAGCACCCCCAATCACCAAAGGATTTATAATTCCTTTTTCATAAAGACAAATGGTGTTTAAGTAGAAAGATATATTTGGCTATAGCTCTCATGTATTTATCTTTAAACAATGGTTGGAATTTTATCCCTTATATAGAATATATTTATTAAATTAAAAGATTGTTGCGTAGACTTGAATCTCATAGAATCCAAAATTTATTACATCCCATTGATCATCCTTTATCACCTGAACATTACAAATGTCTACACTATGCATATAAAACCATAATATGAATCATCTTAAGATTCATAATTGATGTAAGTCAACCTCCAAGTCATGATTGAATGCATGAAAGTGATATCACATATCACATGACCATCAAACACTATATTGGTGACCAATCCTAGGCTATGGGGTAATAAAAATACCCATATCTCTATATATGATTCTGGGATATCAAAAAAGATGACATTACTTATTTTATTGCATTTAAAACATTCTCCAACATGTTTTAAACCCTATGTGGAATAAATAAAATTCCTGAAAAATCATTGTAAATCCTTCAAAACTTCTTTTAGAAGATTTTATCATAATATCTTAATTTTTTACTATAAAAACCAAATAAAAAACATAATCCTTATCTCTGGGAATAACTTTGTTACCCTGTGGGAATTTTTAGTGTTGAAAACAAATATTAAATCTAAAATTTATGGATATAAGCCAAGAGTGGCCTCTAGAAAATCCTTAATATTACTATAGTTAAAAAGGGTCTTGCGTGATCTTGATCAAATTCTAATCATATCTTCTTATGAAAATCTCCTCAAATGATTAATCATATATTTCATATATATATCTATATAATCCCTTTGTCCATGACATAAAGTTACCACTAAGCATAGAAACTTTTTTTCTAGTATATGCTATATCATACATTCATGTTTCTCTATAATAGTCATACTTGGCCAATGAATACATCACAAGGAATTCAACTAGTATATGAGAACTTCAAATATCCATCATCCATGTTTCTAAGCACATCACATGTTACTTAAATAAGAATTTCCATACATTTCATCAATCTAATTCAATTAAGGTTCATATGTATTTTATCACTATATGATTTAAAAAAATCCTATTTTGATGATGATCCAACCAAATTCATGATAATAAAAATACCAAACCACACCCTGATTAAATAAGTTTCAAGGTTTGTGTAATAAAGGTATCAATTAATGAAGGTTATAATGCTAAGTATCACACCAATATCTGGTAAAAATGATTCATAATATTCTTGAACCGTAAATTATATTGATTACTATATAAAATTAAATGGCATATACTTTGTAAATTTAGTCCAAAAAATCACTCTCTAATTTTTATATCATGATTTCTTTATTCAAGATAGTCTTAAAATTTCATTACAACCCATAATAATCAATGACGATCATCAATCAGGGATAAATCAACGTTATAATTTAAGGGGATATTACAAATCCACTATTTATATAATACAAATTATAGAAAACATGAATGAATAATAAATAGAGAATTCCTTTGTTATAAAATATAATAAATTCACAGCCACTACATTTAATATCTAATTAATCTTATACTAAGAGATTAAACATGATCCTTAAGCTTTTTTTGTAATTATTGCTTCAAATTATATCATACATTATTCTTTATACATTCCCACCACATCGTTACCTCACCCCTCTCAGTGATATCCTAAATTATATGGTATTTATGGAGGATGTATTTGGTCCTTTAGTGAGATAATGTTTCCTTATCTTTAGAAATAGAACCATTATTTTCCCAGTAAAAATTGATTTATACCTTTTTGATTGAATCCTCCCTATGATCATAAATGATATTATTTTTTGAAACAACTTTCTTTATAGAATTCTATGTAGTGATATAGTATGCATCTGTTGTCAAGACCTCTATTGTGGATTATTTTGAACTATTCAATGTGATAGATCCACCATGGAAAAAATATAAAAATGGATTGAGATATCATTTATTATTTTTTATGTTAGAAGAAAGAATATATGTAACCATCTACACATAGCACATACTATCATTTAAGTAAAAATTACTTATCCTTAGTTCTTATCAACTATAAAAGGATGTTTTTAACATCGATATATGACTCTCACCCAGATTGGAATGATTTATACTTGTAATGATCCAAAAATAAGTGATATATATTTGATTAAAAAAATAAAATACATGATACATACTTTATAAAACTAAAAGGAATTATATACATCCATTCCAATTATTTATAAGTATTTTTAATCTTGTTAAGATTCATGCCATGTTATATTCGTAAATACCCCATTTTGGAGTTCTCTATGATATGTTTTTCAATTTACCTATCTATATGTTCTAAATATGTCTATGAAATCTATTAGATCTATCTTTATAGATCTTCACAGGCTGTATATATCTTTCACATTTTTCAGCCCACATATTTACATATTTTAATGATAGGACATCATTTATAATATGAAGAAGGTCATCCACATAAAATATCAAAAATACCACCACACTCATACTAGTATATTTATATCCACAAGAATGATTCATGTTTTTTATGAAACCAAACTCTTTGATTTAATCATTAAATAAATCATTACATCTTTGAGAATCTTGATTTTATTCATACAAGGACTATTATAAGTTGGAAATCTTTGAAGACTCAATTAACACATCAAAACCTTCAGGATGTATCATATACATGTTCTTGAAAAAATTCATATGATGGAAATATTTTTTACATCTATTTAGTATATATTATCATAAAAAGAATCTTTTATTTCATGAAATATCATAATGTACTTTATCATTGAAACATGTGAAAATATATCTTTATAGACAATACCAAGATTTTTTGTAACCCTTTGACACAAAAAATTCTTTATAGATTGAATCTATATAATTTATGTCTATTTTATTAAAAAAAACCCATTCACACCCTATGAGTCTCAACCCTTCATGTGTATCCACCAAATTCCAAACATAGGTAGTGTATAGAGAGTCTATTTAAGACTCCATTGATTTTTAACCATTTATTATAACATAAATATTCAATTCCCTCGTGGTTGGGGGTAGGTTCATTATCTATAAACACTACTTCATCATCATTTTCCATAACAAATCCACATCTCTTTTTCTCATGAATAATCCTATCAAACCATTGATGTTATTGTATAAACTAGGTTGGTTCTTGTTCTATAACTCTTTATGGGACCTAGTCAATTTCCATCTCAAGAAAAATTCCTATTTTTTATTTGTTTGTGGACCTATCTAGGCCTAAAATTCCTTCTATTGAAACCATGACTGATATATTTGATCTCATGGAATAAAAAATTGATCTATTAATTATTTGTGATTAGTAGGATTTTTGTAGTAAAATACCTTTGTTTTCTTGGTATATCCAACAAATAAGCACTTGTTAGAATTAGTGTTAATCTTAAAAAAATAAAATTATCATATGAATGATTCATAACCTGAAATATTTATAAAGGAAAAATTTGAAAATTTACCATTCCATATATCACATGGTTTCTTTATGAATGTATTAGATGGAACACAATTATATGGGAATAAAAAAGTTACTAGAGTGAAATATGAAGTTCACAATGACTCACCATCAATTAAACAATGTTCAATAGTATATTATTCCTCCTCTTAAATACACTATTCCATAATTGTTTTCCCATAGGAGTGAGTTGTGGAATAATTCCATAATCTTAATGATGATAAGTGAATTTATGGATCATGTAATTACCACATAGTTTTTTTGGATATTCTTAATATTTCTTCCTATTTGTTTATGTATTCTATTCTAAAACTCTTTTAATATTTCAAAAAGTTTCATACCTATGTCTCTTCAAAAAAGAACATAACCATATCGACTAAAGTCATTTGTAAAATTAATGATGTACAAAAAAACACCACCTCATTTCGTACTCATTGGTCCATATATATCACCTTGTATGAGATCCAATAGTCTACTAACCCATTCACCTTATCTAATAAATGTAACTTTATTAAATTCTCCAAATAAATATTTACATTTTTCAAATAAATCATAATCAAATGGTTCTAATAATACATCTTTATGGAGCCTTAGTGTTTGGTTATTATTTATATATCCAAGGCAACACTACTGAAGGTATGTGGGGTTAGAATTAAACATGACATTCTTATTGTAAATATTATAGATAAGACTATAAAAATACATAATATAAAACTTTCTATGTTATTAAAAATTCCATAAAAACTATTCATATATATAGAAAACATCTTTTTCTTAACAATGATTCTAAATCACATAATTTCCAAAAATGGTATAGAAATAAAATTTATATTTATGTAAGGAACACAATAATAATAATTTAATTCTACAAATAATCTATAAGGTAGAATTAGATCAAACTTTCCAAATTAAAATGAAATAAATCTTGATCCATTTAAAAAACATTGATCTACTTCATCTTTCATTAATTCCCTCTCATTTATGAGTTTTTTATCAGTAAAAATGTGTGACTCACTCTCAGTATCTAAAATCCATGAGTTTGAGATTGAGAAACCGATCTCTATAAAATTCACATTTACATTCTTATAACTCCTCTATTTGGTAACAATTATCAACTATATATTATAAAATAGAATTTTATTACAGATCATACCAATAAGTGATGTATAAATTATGTACATGTACGAAATAATCTATAAAAATTAGAGATTTTTTACTGAGTATCATGTTTTATATATTTTCATCAAGGAATATTATTTTATGTACTACCATTGAAAATTATAAACCCATAAATTATACAAATTTAGTGTTCCAAGAACCATATTTTACTATATAGCGAGTCCACTATGTATTTCCTCCCACCAATTAGTTATTTAGGTTGGCATACATTCCAATCATATCACATATGATTATTGAATTGTTGAGTATGTAAATCTTGTCCAAAATTCATCATATGGATATAAACATAACTATATTCCTATTATTTCCCAATTAATGGTGTTTCCATGCTTAGTGTCATCCAAATATCAAAATGGTGTTCAGTTACTTAACTACCAGTGTTAAATATTTATACCATGCCTTACACAAGATAATCCATGGGCATCATACTTTAGAAGAACCCACTTGGTTGGATGATTGTGGTATTGACATGGGAATTATTTAGGAGGAATATCACATATAAGAATTTATGTGTTTTATTTTAATGTATCACATATTTAGTATAAATCACATTCATATTAAATCCATAACTATTTCATATTATGAAATATTTATTATCTATTGTTTTATTCCTTTATAAACACATTCTTCTAATTATTTGATTTTGGAATTCCTATTCCATCCACCACATTAACATGTCATTTACATATTAATGGTCAAATATTGATACAACACATAATTTTGTGTTACTCACCCCCGAAAAATAATCCAAATATATTCACACATATCCATGTTCATTGTATTAAATAGGTATATGTAATTTTCTTATAACAATTTAAAATTAAATATGAAAGATAATCTATACATGAGTAATATTAGAGCCAGAGATATCCAACCCCCACATTTCTAGAATAGAGAAAAAGAATCTAAAAAGACTAGAAGTCTGAACCAAAGTCAATCTACCAAGAAATACTTTACTCAATAGATAATCCAATTCATTATAACTCTAAAAACTAATACCTATAAACTATTTCAACAACTAAATTCAAGCTAATAACTATAATTAAAAACTAAGACCAAGGTAGATGAAAAATACATATTATGTTATTGTACCAAGTACTAAATCAATGGTATGATAATTTATAAGAATCAATTAATCTCATAAATTAATGTATACATAATATCAACATTTAATAAACAATTTATAAACCTGAATATTCAGAAGGAATGAACAAATAAATAAAAAATTTATTTATTTTAAAAATATATGAAATAAATATTAAAATTTAAAACTTCAATTATTCATTTAATTCTATAATTTAAAAATTATAACACCTATCATTTATAAAAAAATTTTATACTATTTTCAATTTTAGAATAATATTCAAATTTTAATTTTTTAGGTTATATTTTATTTTATGATTGATAATGAGAATTTTAAATCATAATATGTAATTGATATATAAATGTTTATACATATGACTTTTATATATGTATTAATATTTGATGATATAATAAATTTTAATATATAATTGATGTCAAAACTTATGATGAGAAAGTTCTTAATGTTCCTATCATATTTGACCATATCCCCAATATCACTGATACAATATGATGCTATGTTTTTTTTAAAACTCTATTTCAGTTGTAGCATAAGATATTATATATGATAGATTAAGGAACAAAAAAATAATAATTATTTTTAGTATATATTTCCTTAAGTTATATATAAGTCAAAAACTATTACTATGAAACACATAAGCAAATATTCATATTTTAAATTACAAAAGACATATTATGACTTGAGTTTTCATCATAAAAAAATAACATGTGGGTCAATAGATGGTCGTGGAAGTGGTACCAATTATGGGATTTAGGAGATCATTATATAATCACTGGTAGTATAAGAAAACTATGAAATAAACCAATTCATCATCAATGGAACCAATGTGTTAAATGAATAACATAAAAAACATAATTTCATTATAGTATGATCTATATCTATAGAATGTGATATAGTTTTATTTATATGGACCACCAAGTTATTTTTAGTAGTATTTCACCTCCACGGGTGGTAAACCATCCTTATATCCACATTCACAATGAAAGGATCACCCAACATGAAAGGTGCACTAGAAATTTCTTCTTAAATTTAAATGGAGTTTAATGAGAAAAATAACTTCATCAACAGATTTCTTGCATCACACTTTTACAAATGAGGCATGGAGGGGTGATCCCGAACCATATATAGACTTTCTTCATTAAATGAAGAGAGTGGAACACTAATTTCCATATCATGGTAGTTAATATGAATTATAGCTAATTGATGTTTTCATTAACGCTTGAATATTTCAAATATAAAATCAATGCATGTACATACTTAATATGAATTATCTTATGATTCATAACTAAATGAAACTGGTTAGGAAAACATATGAGAATTTATTCATGAAATATCATATATATAATTCTCATCATACTTTAGGATGGTGACTAATTAGAGGATGTGATAGATGCATCCACCTGACTACATCTCCAAATACGATTCAATAATATTGTAAAATATGATATTCACTATTTTAGTTCCTTTCAAACAAGAAGATAACTATATTAATACCTTAATATGATCTATTCAATATTTATATATTATTATTCTTTCAAATCATTTATGTATAAACTCATTACTTAATAAATTGATGATAAATTAAATGATCTTTTAATTACTATTTCTATTGTGAATAGTTTTATACTCACAACATTTGTGAAGTATACATTTGGAATCATATACCTTTAAAAAAAGAACTGATTCCCTATTAATTTCGATATCTTGTATATTCATATCACCCATAAAATGTATATTTGATATCACATAATTTTCAAAACATAATAATAAATTTCCTATAACATTGATACACAACATAAATATTCCATGGAGTTTCACAGAACCCCTTAGGAATCCTATAAAATTACACCTTGTAGAATTATTATTCATCCATCCTAAAAAATCATTAAATTTTAATGATGTAAACTGGAAACATGAAGAAACATATTTATACTCTCTAAATATCTTTTATTCTTTTTAGTTTTTACTTTTACTCACACATATTGGTAGCATGACACCAGAACGTGGACATCACATGCCCTAGTTTTATATCAAAAACATATTAATAATATCTAGTCAAATTTTCTTAAACTAATCTCGATTGTTGGAAAAATTCTTTTTATGACAAAAAAATGTGTTCACTGTAAAAAAAATCCCTTAGGAAACCTCCAGTCTCTCTTAGTCATTAACACACTCTATCATATTGAGCCTATTAGTAGAGACTAATGTTCCTTATATAATTTTTTTTCAAATGACTTTTAAACCTCAAGTGAACCATTATATGATTCTCATAAGTATATAGATTCATATTTTGATCGAATTTGATATATGTATAATCATGAAGGTATTTATCTAACACACAAATTATTATTACTTATGAAATTTTATTAAGTTACTAGTCTTAGGATTCTATTATATTAATCTGATCCTTTTCCATGATTTATGTCAAACCAAATTTTAATGATGAAGATGATTCTATTAAAAAAAATAATAGATTTTATCAAATGATTAACATATTTTTTTTATTAATTTAACATGTAATTTTAATGAAATTACACCCAATAAAAATTATGATGCCATTCATAATATCCATTAAGTGAGTCAAGACCCATATTTCATCATAACTGACACAAGTTTGTGTATGTAAATAAGTCCTGACTATTTATGAGATAAAATTACTTTAAATAATATCCTATATGATTCTTTTATAGCTTAAGGGACAAATCTTTATCCAAATAAATTATATTTTTTCCCTCAAATATTTTCCACAAGAATCCTAATCATTAAGGTTTCACAGCTAAGTGTAACCAAAATAAAATTACATGAATAAAGAACCTAAACATTAATGTCACCTCATTACATGATTTTCCTACATAGGATATTATGGGTTTTAAAGGATTTCAAAACATTTGTTAAATAGGATAAAAGAAATATAGAAACCCAATCCAAGATCAAACCATTCTATCTAAACGAAACCATGTGTAAACTATAAATAAATAAAACTATATACCTTACATTATATATGGTGAATGAATTTATATTTCATACATTATTGATGAAGATCCCAAAAATAACCATATCTTGAATAATTATCCTGATATAAAATTAATTTTTTCTATATATTAATTGATTTATGTTTCCAATATTTAAATGTTATTTTATTTTATGAAAGGAAACAAAAAATGGTTGAAAATGATCCTAATAGTGAGGAATTCAAGATAAAAACAATGTCTCGCTAAATACCATAGTTGAATTACCAATCATAAGGATTAAAAGTGAACAACCAAGATACAACATAAGGGAATCTATTATAAAAGAACAATTCACATAGTTAATCCACTATTCATGATGTTAATGTGGAGAAGATTCATGGGGTGAAGATTCAGAATGTGAAAAAACTCACATGGAATAAAATACTATGTTTTATAATGAAAAACTTATAGATCATTCCATTAAACACCTTCAACACTTTAATAAGGTGAACCAAGTTGTGAAAAAACTCATGGGTTTCTAATCCTCATAATATTAACAATGTGAAATAACTATTCACAACATGAAATAGTCTAATGGGACCAAGAACAACCATATTTGATGTATTAATGCCTAGACACCCCTTTACTCAACTGTAAAGACTGAGATGGATTAATGTACCATTTATTGAGAAATTATTCCATCTTGAGAATAAACCGTTCCTATAAATAGAATATGAAATGGATTGAGAAATATATCTCTCAATGAGGAGAAGTTCCAGATGATGAAATACTTTTGATTTATTTTTATGTTTTATTTAATTTCTTTTCATTAATTATCAATATTCCTTCCTTATCATGAATTAACTCATTTAACCTTCATATGGAGGGGTGAAGAATTGTAGTGATCTGGGAAGTGGAGGCTATACTAAATTAATATGATTGAGTTTCAGTGATTAAATAAATAAAAAAATATTTCGTTATATAGTAACCTGATTTTGTTTCCTAATTTTCAACTTTTCATATCAAATACGATTGTGTTAGGGTCTTATTCTATTAATTTAAATTAATTTTTTGAATGATCTAAAATCCCTTTCCACTTAGTTATGCGTTATATATGAATTAAAATTATTGGGCTATGTTGTGAGTGCTCAATTACTGCTAATACATGTGATGAATTCTATATATAAAAATTGTTAATTAGATAATATAAATACCCAATCAGGGATTTCCTTAATTAATCAAGATGACCCACTGAAACATTACACATGTAATAAGGAGGGTATACCAAACTAAGATTTTAGTTAGGAATATTCTGAGCATCGCCATCTGGCCAATAGAGAGAGTAAGAAATCATGGAATCTCTATCTTACCAATTTAACAGAAAATGATTAGGTGAAAATTGAAAAAACATGATAGAATTGCAATATGGTATATCCAAGTCTAACTTCATCACCATTATCATAATTTATTTTAAATTAATAATTTTAAAATTATTTCTAAAATTGTAATTTTTTTGAAACTAAATGAAAATAATTATTTTTAAATCAAATTCAAAAGTATGAAGCAAGTTTGGTGTTTTCTCTTCTTATAGTGAAAACCTAGTGTTAACCACTATAGTATACCTAAGTAATAAAAAATATTTTTTCCTACCCCACTATAAAATGTGAATCAAAAATTGTTCCATTACTGGGGAGGTAGTGAAAAAAAACAAAAATAAAATTAACATTGAATGACACCGATTTCAAATAATCCATTAATATAATTTGACCCCTAAATTTAAATAACTATAACCTAGTTAATAAAATCAAACATAAAAATAGAATTAGAGGATGAAATAATTTTATATTAAAGTGAAACTTTCAATGTTTAATTTAAAACTGACATAATGGATGGAAATCCCAGTCAAACACTAATATATATCTTTATTCCTCAATTATATAATGAATAGAAATTAATTTTTATACCTATATTACAAAAATTATTTTTAATTATGAATTAACATGATCGATGTGCTACCAAAATTTAATTTCCTTGCAGGTGAAGAACCATATCAAGACATATAAGTGTTCACTTAAGCCAATTACAGATTCATGCATTAGGGATTTTTTGAATATCAATTCAATTATGGGGAATTACCCATTTCACTAGATAGAGATACAAATTATTGGTTTTATAACCCACAACTAGTAGAATCCAATGAATGGAAGGATATATAAATGTGCTTCATGAAATTATTCTTTCCCACATCAAAAAGTACATTAATTTGGAATAAGATATACTATATCATGAAATAATCTAGAGAAACACTTTTTCAATTTTGGGAGAGGTTCAAGAAGCTCTCTTCCAACTTCCCACATCTGTCTATAGTGGAAAATCACTTCCTGATTTTATTCTACTAAGGACTAATAGAAAATGATTTCAACCTTCTCAATACCTCATATAGAGGATAATTAATAGATAAGATATCCACAAGAATCTAAAGACTTGATTGAAAGTAATTTATAAAACTCGAAAAAATTGGAAGAAGGGGTATATACACAAGAGGAATCAATGAGGCAAGAAATTATGATTCACAATTACCATTAATTTAATCTACTCTTAATAAAATGAAGTATTTACTGACATAAATGGATTTGACACAAGAAGATGGATAACATGATCCAAATAAGGTATATGGTTTGTTTGGTTCACCTAATCATTATACTGACCAGTGCGCTGAAGTTTAGGGGATGGGAAGTTGTGAAACCACATTCTAAAAAAAAAGTAAATTTCAATAAAATGAAGCTAAAACAACTTTTCAGAATCAATACCCATCTCAACATCTATACCACTAGTAGTAATATAACCCAAAATCATTTCAATAACTATTTCAAGAAACCTACCACTATCAATCCTATTAAACACCCCCTTTAAAGGAAGAAATTACGAGGAGCCTTCAACCAGTGCAACCTCAATTGAATATAAATTGTCGTAATCCAAATTTGTGGGATAAGAAGATAATATGGAAAAGACAAAAAAAAAGTAAAAAGTCTTATAGATGCAGTTATTAAGAATCCCCAGAAACTACCAACTGAGATAATTATGAATCCTATGGATAGTATAAGCGTGATTACAACACAAAGTGGAAAATATATCTGGCCACTACAACAATGCAAGGATGGTGATTATTAGAAGAATTTTGAATATCAACCTAGCCATACAACAGAAGAGTATAATATGCAAGAATAAATAAAAAAAATTAGGAAGTAAAGACCATAAAGACCCTTGTAAATGTAAAAAAATGAATAAAAGGATAATAATACACCATCCCCTTATCTATTAATTCATTCAAAGAATATGGAATAGGATAAAATTCCATAAGATATTCAAGAGAACTTTCAGAAGGTTGTAAAAAATATCCTGTTGATGGATGTGATCCAAAAAATCTTGAATTATGAAAAATTTCAAAGGTTTTTATGTACCAAAAGAATAAGGATTAATGGAAATGAGTGAATTATCTTCGGAAGAAGAATCTTGGTCCTCATCACAGCTCATTTTCCACAAACAATTCAATATCCAAGGACATTCATTATTACCTACACTATTGGATATTTAAATATTTCCAATGACTTGTGTGATCTTGGGTTTTCATTAAATATTACTTCTCAATACATGTTTAAATATTTTCATATTGAAAAATTAAAACCCATAAGAGTGATGGTCCAAATCATAAATAGATCCACAATTTTTCCAGTAAATGTTTTAGAAGGTATCCTTGTTAAATTAAAATATCTATTATTCCTAGCTGAATTATACATGAAAAACATAAAATAAGATTAGACTTTATCAAACTCAACCATAATTTTGGGGAGAAAATTATTAAAAACATCAAAAACCATCATCAATGTTCATGAAGAAACCATCACAATGGATCTTGGATATAGTACAATGAACTTGAACATAGACTAATCAATAAAGCATCTGTCAAGAAATCATTCACTCTTTGAAATCTACCATGAATAAGGTAAAGAGATAATTGAAGATTCATGTATTATTTATGAAATATTATCCATATAATAACATTTTTTCATACAAAAATATTATGTAAAAAGTGTGTTCCAAAAAATTGAATAATTGATTTTTAATGTTTGAAGAAGAATTTACATCAAATTTCTTTGATAGTTTATTAGAAGAGGATGAAATTATTTTTTATAAATGTCATATTTAATATTTTTTAGTAGAAAATGTAAATTTAATATCCCTTATTGAAAAAGAGGTCAATTAATCAAAATATAAATCATATTATTAGATCAACAAATAAAAGTGGAAGGAAGGTGAACATGAATTTGTTGTCATAGGTCTCAGGATGGAACTGCCTTTGAAGGATGAAGAAAATGCTAAAATGCAATCCATATGTATCATAGTGTGACATGAGTTGTACAAGGAAAATACATCATTAAATAAGGATACATATGTAAGTGGAGAATATTCTTAGACTAATGAGAATGAAGGATCATGATAATAATGTAAATATAACATACATCTATTTATAAATACACTTATTTTATTCAATAGTGTAGATGTGAAGAACAAAACTAAGGATATGTGGAGCAAGAGACCTAGGGGAAATATTCCATAACAAGACAAGAGAATAATATTTCATGGAGTCCAATAACACATAATTAATGTGAATTTGGGTTTGCAATAAGATAATAATAATATAAATATGGAATAAATATGAACCAATTATGAAGAAAAAAGTTTCAAGAGTTTTACTGGTGTTGTGGTAAGCATGGATACAAATCCCATTCTTAATAGTTTAACATGTCTTTACCCAGAAAGACAAAAGTTCCAAGGATGAGTTTTATAGAGAATATTAAAGAAAAAAATAAGAAAAAATAAACTTTTAATAGATCTCTAGCCCAACTAAATACATAAAAAATTTCATATTCCTGATGATATTTGTGTGATATGTAGTTTGAAAGATAATAAAGATAAGGTATGTAAAACATGGTCATAAGGAGAATGAACCTAATTCACTATAAATGGGTACAGTATGAAGAAGTAACATGGAAAATTACCTCAAGAACTAGTGGAGGATATTACACTCATTCAACTTTCTTATAAATGAAGACCCACCGATTGTTCCTCTTATTTGCATTTGATTGAATGCAGTAATTTTATTTTCAATAGAATTACCTAAATAGTCATTTTAGATTAATTTTTAACACTAAATCAATTAATTATGCGTTAGTAAATCTTATAGTTTTGGATTTGTTTAATTTTTTTGAGTTACGAAAATGATGTAAAAAAATAACTTTCATGAGGACATCCACATTTTTCCATACTCCACTCTACCCCTATTGAATATTTATAAATAATTTTATAGACCTAAACTATAAATCATTTTTATTCTAATTAATGGGTCTATAAAACATTGAAAATTCAAATGACAAGAAAATATATAGAATTTATGATGTGAAAAGAGGATTTACACTGCGTAAATAGAATTCACATCATGAAAGTGATTCATGTCACGAAAATATTACAGAATAGAAATATGAAAATAGAACCTAATAAACCCAACTTATAGTATCATTAAAATGGGATTATAATTTCCATTTATTTATTTATTTTATTTTACTCCCACATTTTAATTATTTTTTTGAAGATTTAAAAGGAGAATACATGTCCATTGTTTTCCTTATGGATGTACTTGACTTATATAGGAGCATGAATTTCTTTGGAATCTCATGATACCTTGTTTTTTATTTTTAAGTTAATGATACTGAATTAGTAAAATGGAGAATTAAATGATTAAATGGAATCTCAAGATATTAATTTTGATGAATCATGTTATAGTGTAATTAATTTATTTCGGTAAATAAAATTTCCCTACCATTTAATACTTTGAATTTATGAAATTTATATGGATTGATTTGTTATTGTTTCTATATACCATGAGGGATTTTTCAAAAACAATATTTTCCATTCCTAATAGGATTTATAGACCTAATTATTTACATTTACTTATTGATCATATTTCTAGAGAGATCATGGGGGCAATATAACTACTTGAACGTAAATTGGAACTCCTCAAAGCTATAACTGTGTAAAATAAAATTCAATATGATTAAATTTTTTATTAATAAGACCTTATTTTTGAGAACACCTTTTATATAAATCCTTATTTGTCCCATAAAATACATTAATGAACTTTCTAGGAATGAGACACATTACCATCCATTTATATCCATTCCAACCCGACTCTATTTATATTTCATGATATTTTAATGTTTAAGAGTGGGGGTGAGATAAATATTAGAATAAGATATATGTTATAATATATGGAAAAAGCATAAGGGGTTTTATTTTTGGTATTGGGATAAGATAATGATACATTTATTATACTTATATAGTTTCCCCTTCTAAAAAAATGGAAAAGAATGTATTTTGTTTTGGAAAAATAAAAATTCACTATCATTAGAACAATGATTTAATCATTTGGAGTTAGGCAATGGATGTGATATTTTTTCCATGAATAACTTCATAAAAAGTAAAAAATATGAAAAAAATTCAATAGGGTAAAAATATTTCATTTTTCTACACTGCTCATGACCATATATTTATTTTTGGGAAGTGGTAGTTTTAATTTTATAAGGGGTTTCATTTCACTTTTATTTAGACATCATGTAACATGATTTAGAGATAAACCTTCTATTTTATCCTTAATGGTTTTAAATTAAATCCACCAAAAAATGAAGAATCATAGTTTTTATAACATTATTTAAAAATTAAACATGATTTTATGTATATTTTTTCCTTACAAAGTGGAGAATGTAAATCCATTACAAGACTATGGAAGAGAAGCATGAAATCATGGAACAAGTATAACTACACACAAATCTGTAACATGAGTTATGAGAGAAAAAGACATTTAGAGATAAAAATAATTTCTTATGAAGCTTAGTAATGATGAAATATTAAATATGAAGGAATGAAAGAAGAGGATCACTATTTTTTAATGGAAGAAAGTAAAATACTTAGGTCGATTATTATCATTGAAATGTGATGTTTAATTAGTGTTTTAAATGAAACTTAAAAGTTTATTCCTCCTATGAAAATCATTTTATTTAGTTTCTTGAAATTTTAATATTGATAACATGGTATTACTCTTTAATATTTGTTGAGATTACATACCTGAGGAAATACGAGTTCTAATTATGGGGGGAATTGACAGAACCATTTTTTTCTTAATTATTTTGACATAAAATTCATTTTTTTGTGAAAATTAACTTGTTTATCTTTTCAAAATTTTATTTTATTTTTATTGAAGGCTAGATCAAATGGTTTAAAATGAGATTAATAATGTTGAATTTATATTGAAAACCATGTCCCATGAGATACCATATGTGAAAGACCAATACCAAATCATCAAAGTGATGAACTAAGGTGACAAAAAGGTGGAGATACTCAAAAAAACAATTCAAACATTAAATCCCATATTCATGATGTAAAAGTTGAACAAATTCATGGGGTGAAGATTAATAACATGAAAAAAATCAATATGAGTAGAAGACCATGTGTCATAGTGTGAAACATATAAATCATGTTTTGACACACCTTCGATAATTTCAGAAAATGAAACAATCCATGATAAAACTTACCAGGTGCTTGGCCTTGAATAACAAATGATGTGAAATAATCATTCACATAATAAAACAATATAAAAATACTAAGAAGGGTCGTATTTGATGTATTAACTCCCAGAATCCCTTTCACTCTACTATTATGACAAAAATTAATTGATGAACCACTTATTGAGCAGTTATGATATCCTGATGTGACCTATTCCTATAAATAAAAGGCCAAGAGAATTTATAAAGAGATCACTCTTGGATGAGAACCTATATATGATGGAATGTTGTTTCTAATTTATTTTCTTATTCTAATTATTTTATTTTCATTCATTTAAAAGATATCCACCTTCTCCTGAATCTACTTATTTACCCCAAACATAGAGGGGTAAAGGATTCAAGTGACTAGGAAAGGGAGAGGCTAGAACAAATAGCTATATTTTATTTTGTGTACCTAAATCAATAAAAAATCCTTTATTTATTCTAAAATCTGAGTTTATTTCTTAATATTTAGTTTTTAATACCAAATGTGACTGTTTTTTGGGTTAGATTTTTTTATTTCAATTACCATTGTCGGTGATCTAAAATTTCTTACCACCCAAATATGGTCTTTAAAGGATGTAACATGATAGGGTTATGTGGAAAGTGTATGAATATTACTAAAAAAACTATGGAATTTTGGATGGAAGTATTGTTAATTAAGGAATACAAATATGTGATTAAATATTTCCCTTTTTAATCAAGAAGACCCACTACAACACCATGAACATAGAATGAAGGGTAGACAAATCTTATATTTTAGTTAGGAATATTCTCACTATCTTCATATTTCTAAGAGTGAGAGAGAGGAATTAATCATGTAATCAACCACTTACTAGTATAATAGAAAAAGGTCAGGTAAAAATTGTAAAACCCTGATAACATTATTTTATGGTCTATCCAATATTGACTTAAACACTATTCTCATCAACTATTTTAAATCAACCATATTCAACTACTTTATAAAATTATCAGTTTCTCAAAAAAAATTAAAATCGATTTTTCTAAATCAAATTCAAATGTGAAAAATATTTTTTGTGTGAACTTCTCTTCCACAGACCACCAAGGTTTAACCACTATACTATACCTATGAAATAAAAACTGTTTTCCACTCCCCATGATAAGGCGTTAATGAGTCATAGTAATGGTATCTAAATGGAAACCCTTATCCAAAGGTATCCATGGGATAACATTTAATTACCCATTATACTAATAGTATCCTCCTCCATCCATCATATTACAATCCATATTAGTGTAATGTAATTAGTATTAGTCAACATCGGGATAATGGAGTTTTTCTCTAGGCATTGGATGACTTTCATACACACCATCACATGACAACATGATTCTTATAAATCCATCAAGGTTGCTCATAATGTGTTCATGAATTTACTCTTTTTTTATAATTCACAAGTAAAAGCCTAACCAAATTAAAGAGTTTATCACATGAATAAATATCTAATGTATTACATCTTATTAAATGACTTATTAATGTTATAAAATATGGAATACCACTTGAATAATTAATCGTAAATTTTGGCTTCCATAATTAATTGAATATAGAATAATTGTGTTGAATTCCATGCATTAAAATATGACTAATTATACATTAAAACATGAATGTAAAATGGCCATATGATATATACCATTCATAAAAAATAATTAGTCAAAGGCAGTTTCATGTTTACATGCATTAAGATATATTTAGTTTTTATAATACAACAAGGATAGATTACATCATATATAATTGGACTTCAAGGAATATCTTCTTCAATATCCCACTAACAATAATTCCTAAGAGGCATACGTTCTATTTCACCATAGATAAAATCATATACACTAACTTATACAACCATATCAAATTATAATTTTGGATATCCTTTAAAACACTTTTGGAAATCAATCATTATCTTCACCAAGTATTATATCATATAAAATGAATTATGAATACCCATCCAAAACTCTTTTTGAGAAGCTCTAAGTGTTAAATTAAATACTAATTTAGTGTACCATAAATTTTGTTTTGAATTCCCTTTGTAGTAATAATAAAAAATATGAATAACTAGATCTATACATGTAAGAAACTAATATCATCTAGAAAAGCATCGATGATACTCAATATACAAAGGGATCTAGTGTAATCTCTTTTAAATTCATGTATCTCAATAGTCATGTGTACTAGTATCATCACATGCCAGAATGAATTATCATTTGTTCCCTTTTTCCATGACATCAAGTAACTATGGGAAAAAGAGTATGTCAATACCCTATATAAAACTCATATGTTATGAAAAATTTGAGTATAGACTGATCTAGTCGATGACTACCTAAAATTTCCTTCACCTTTATAGACAATCACATTATATGTTCCTCACTTGAATAAAAATAAATATCATATGTACTATCTAGGTGTGGGTATACACCCCCCATCTATATTAATCAATGATCTAGATTTCATGATCACCAAATAATAGAATTTTTTTATCTTATTTTATCTTTAAATGATGACATGATCAACTACATACCCAACCTCAACCTAATTAGCTAAGCCTTAGGGATTTTTATGATAAGTATAAATTTATTATTTTTTTCATGATAACTATCTCTCCAAGACACGATAAATAGAACTCCAAATATGATCTAGGTACCCCAACTATATAGAATACATAGTGCAAGAAACTTCTTATAGAAAACATCATGGGTTCTCTTATAAAAAAAATATTTATACATCGTGATCATCATTTATATTCCCATACAAGAATCCTAGTCATGATAACCTTAAAATTTCATCACACCTTATAATACACCATGATGAACATCAGGTAGGGATGACTCAAATTCATACTTTTAGAGGTCTATTATTATTACATTTCATGAAATGTATATGAATATAAAAATATATAACTAACATGAAATAATGATATACAATAAGATTCCTTTTATATGATACATTTTATGTTTTTTAAATACTTTAAAAACAATTAACAAAAATATCTATAAGAAAATATCTAACATTTCATTTAAGTTAGGATACCAGATAAGACCTATGTT
Source organism: Viscum album (assembly GCA_963277665.1). Lineage (NCBI taxonomy): Eukaryota > Viridiplantae > Streptophyta > Magnoliopsida > Santalales > Viscaceae > Viscum > Viscum album. The sequence goes on from OY728147.1 coordinate 1,583,631,267, forward strand.
TTTTTCAATTTTTTGGGATTTGTTAACAAATTAAAATATTAAACAATTCTTACCACATCTACATGTAACCACCTAATAAAACTATACCACTAAAATCTTTAGTAACATCTATAAAAAAGAATGTTTTAATAATAGTGATATTATTGAATCTTATTCTTAATTCTCACTCCATGAACATATTAAATACATTTAACTTCACAATATAAAATGTTATGATTTAATATTATATATTATACATAATAAAAATTATATTTATAACCTAACCATCATTCTAGGACCCCAATAAATCAAAAATTTTCCATGAGATAGTATAGAAATTAATGTAACTACGTTAATTAATTACATACCAACACATCCTAAAATTATTTAGGATAAATTGAAATTGAAAATATTTATGGTAAATAAATATATCTTAAATATTTTTTATCATAAAATATCTTAATCTCTTTCATATGTTAAATATATATCACTATAAATAAATACCATTATAATCATTTCTTTGTTAACATTAAAATTATCTAATTTAGAACATACTCCCACTAGACACTTATGTAATATATTATCCTAAAAATAACATTAGAAGATAAAAAACTCCCTTTACTAGTAAATAACACTAATTTAATTAAATATTAATATTTTATAAATAAACTACTGATTACATATCATATATTATATTAAATGTATTTGGAGAACCTTATCTATGAAAATATAATATTATTCTATAAAATATACCACTGATATTTGGTAGGAATGAATTCACTTATATTTTAATAAAGATATGAATATATCACTTTTATCATGGATATATTGTTTTTTTATCATTACATAATTTTAAAAACTTATTATAAAATCTAATGAATTATAATCCAAGCGTATTTAATTAAATATCGCATATTATACATAAAAATTATTTGTTAACCTAAAAAATCATATAATCATATAAGATAAATGATATTACTATAAAAAACATTTTTAGATCCATATTAACATGATAAACTCAATTAAATTCAAATATGTGATGTATAAACTATTTGTTTCATCACATGAATGATAAATACAGCCTCAATAAATTATTTCCTCGATTTTAAAGTACTGTATTTTCAAAAAACTTATATTTAGTATAACATACCCTTAAAAAAAATAATAAATTTTTATCACACTGATACCAGACTTGGATATTCCATAAATATTTACAAAACCCTTTAATAACTCTTAATATTTCCATCATATAGAACTGTTACTCCTTCCATTCCGATTTCACCATGTTTTAATAACCTTAATTGGATATTAGAAGAAATATTATTGGACTCTCCAACTAACTTTTCATTCTTTAGATTAAAAATTTACCCACATTCACTATTTATAAAACATGAGATCCCAAGAATAATATTCCTAGTTCATCAATTCTCAACACTTTAATAATATCAGGTGTTTTTTTAACTTATTCACATTTTCCTAACATTTTAATTTATGAAAATAACATGAATTTATTAAACAAAACAATCCTTATAGGAAATACCGAGTTATTCCAAGTCATTATCGTACACAATCATATTTTGTATCATTGATATAACAAATAATTTTGAGTATATGAGAATAAAATTCCCTACATAATTTTTCATCTAATGACTATGAAATTATATTTGAATCACTTTATAGTTATCATAAATTTCTAGATTCACTTGTTGAACATGTTCAACACTTGGTCACTTAGGAAGGTATTTCTCTGAAAAATACAATTTATCCTTATATTAGAACTTTTCTTATGTTACCTTTCCTTAGATTTGACTACATTATACTCATTTTTCTCAAGTATTACAATTAGAATTAGGTTTGATGATGATTATGTAATTTATCAAGAACAAAAGAATTTATTAGATTAGTATAATTTTTTACTATAATTTAATAAGTAATTTTAATAAATGGGATCCCATTAAAATGATAAAACGTTTTTTTGAAAGTTATTCATAATCATTAGTGACCCAAGATCCATATTTCACTATGTAATGAGTCTTCTATGGTGTTCCTCTCACCACATAGCTATTTTGGTATGGTATAATCTTGGTCATATCATATATAACTCTTTTATAGTTGAGAAGATAACCCTTTGACAAATATAAAATATGGATAAATTCAAAATCAATTCCTCTTGTTTCTTAACTGATAAAGTATCCTAGGTTAGTGTAATAAAAAGAAAAAAAATAAAAAACAATTAACCTAACTATTAGTGTCATCTCATTAATTTCATTCCTTATACAAGATAATATATGGGCACTCTACTATGACATGAAACTACCCAATTGGATGATGAAGGTCTTGAAAAGATTCACTTTAGACGGATTTATTTGGAAGTGGATTTAATATCCCCATCTTATCTCATATTATTCTCTTTATATGTATGCATGATCTTGGTGATTTAGTTTGGAATCATAATCTGTCCACCAAATCAATATATTCAAACCATATTGGTTCGAAAATCTTTACACAACCAACCATTTGAGTCACTTACTCAAATATAAAATAATAACATATTTTCACATATCCAAATACATCCTACTCATAAGTTACATGAACATTCCATGCAACGGTTTAGAAAAATATTAAATTAAAAATCCCGTTATGTGTGATCCTATAATCACTTGTATACAACCCCCTAATTTCTAGAAAAAGGAATAATCCCCAAAGATAGTGGTATGTTTGAACTAAATTCCCACTCGCTATGGATACTTTACTCAAGATATATTCCAATTAACTATAATAGAAATACCTAATATGTATATACTATATTCAACAACTAAATTAAATCTAATTACATTAATCACAATCCAAAGTCAGGGTAGATTGAAACTAATTTCATTGTCATAACATTCATGGAACTCTTTTTATACTTTTATGATAAACAAGAAGTAGTTTAACAACTTTAAACTAAGTTATACACATATTTACAAAATAAATAATTTATAATAATGAATAAAATACAGGGGGATAAATCTTAAATAAATGAAAAATTTACATATTTAGACATGAAATAAACATATTTGAACACTTCATAAATATAATCAAGTTATAAACACTATAAAAATTTAGTTATTTATTATTGAAATTCCATAATCTTGTATATTAAAACTTTATTTTCATTTCAAAATATGAACTCCTTCATATTATCAATTGTATGAATTTTTAGTTAATATATATTTAAGATGTTTTTATTGAAATATAATAAATTTATATTTCAAGTTATATTATATAAACTTTTTAAATAATAAAAATATATAATACATATAAATTATTTAAAACTTAATCAAATCGATCATTAAATCATATTTTGATGGTGTCTAAATAATATTCCAAATAAGTCCCTTAATTGTAAAAATTCATATCAAGTAACATAAATAATTCATAATCTTAAACTAAAGCACTTTATATTTAACATTATATAGTAAATTTTATACACTTAATAAATTACCCTTATTATTTTTAAATTAAATCATTATTTTTTAAGTCATATGTATTTTCGTACAATTTTATAAAGGGTATATTAATTTTACCACTTAATAATATAATATTTAGGAATAATTTTATTAATAAACATTTAATAAATTTATTATAAACACTTTATAATTAAAAAATTTATAAACACATTTAAAAATAAATATGTATCCTAAGATAATTTTTTTTTATTTTTAAATAATGCAATTAAATTAATAATTTAATTCAAAGAAAAATATTTTTTCGAAAACTAATCTGATTTAACAATTCTAGCCAAATTATATAAAACAATGTGGATCCCATTTTAAAACAAAGGAGAAAAGATAAACTATGATTTATTATAAAGTGGTTCTTAAAATATTTAAGTGATATCTATTGTATTTTACGATCGATAAATATATTGTGTCCTATGATATGATATGTAATGGTATAATAGTATGAATAATAGCTTATTTACAATATACAATGATATGATAAAGGTGATATGATACAATATTTTGTAAACATGGTATAACACTATTATTAAACATAATAACATGATAGCATACATAATGACTAACACAAAACCAAGGGTTTTATATGGAGTCACTACTTACGATATCTCATATCTCAAGCCATGATTTAACTAGGAAGACCAAAACAACATATCTTAATATATAATAGGGTTTACAACATGAAATATAAATTTAGTATATTTATTCTTCAACATTATTTAATAATTTTGAAAAAATTAGTAATGATCTAATACTAATGATGGGTTTTAATGGATCTAATTTTTTTGTTAAACATGAAGGAAGTCATATACGAACCCAATCCAAGATCGAAACATGATTGATAAATGAAACCATGAACTAAAAATGAAGAAACCAATATACATTACACTGGAGATAGATGTTTTATTTATCCTAATATGCTCTTGATAAAAATCAAAGTTTTTTAAGCTAAATGTTATCCCTCCATTAGAGACATCCATATGGTAAAATTGAATCACTCATTATACATGTAGGATCCTACACAATTCATAGAATGATAGTTAATAATTAGGTCAAGAAGGTAGGAGGAGAGAGCTTTAATATGGGGAAGTTTTAGTAGATTATTGGGCTGACATGTAAGAACACCATCAAATAGAAGAAGACTCATTATAAATCCCATGAGGATTCCCGTTTAGTGTAAATGTAGTTACTGATGTGTTATAAAACATGAGTAAATTTCATGACTAGTTTAGTCATTCAACACATGAATAAATCATAAAATAATTTCATTTTATGAAATGTCTCAATTAATGATATCCAATGTGAAAGGTCACTCTAACATTAACCCTTAATGTTCAGCTTCCACAATTTATGTAAGATAATGACATTATATTTGTGAGTCCCAGTGGATTAGCGCTGACACCTGAGGGGGGAGGGAGAAGAGGGGATTAGGTGTGGATAAATTATTTTACAAATCCAAATTTCATATTTTAATATTTAAACCAATCTTCTATTTGAATCTATATTTCTGGTTAAGATCAAAAGATCTAATTATCTTTTAATAATAATTCATTAAGAACTTTAAAACTGCGTGGATATCTCCCAGCCATGGTCGGTTGACCACAACTTCATCTCGTGGGTCACGACACGGTGTCGCTGTTGGGTGACCTTATCCAGCCATCAGCTCTCCCCGCTGCACCATGGCCCGAGCTAGCTGTGATGATCTTCTCTAACATTCTATTATGGCTCACCAGCAATATACTCTACGGATCACTGGGTCTGATCTGGTGGTATGTTATTTGTGTCGACTATGCCTATGGCCTCAATGGGGTATTGCCTTCCCTATGAAGGTCTCACACTTTCCTTTCCTACATCTTGAAAATCCATCCACCAAGAACGCTTAAAGAAGAGTGGGATCAGGGCTTATTCATGTTAGCCTAATCCATCTATGTTAGAAGTTTAAATCAAGGGATGCTTGGGAAAGATGTTCTATCAACGAAAAGATAAAATCCCACATAGAAATCCCAGAAACATCCCCTCCCACAAGAATAGATGATCCATGGATCAACCTTTTCATGGGTTGATCCGTGTTCATCATTTAAAATGATCAATAGTGAAAAAAAACCAAAACAACCCATAACTTGATCAATGTTCGACTTTGAAGTGGTCGGACAACGAATGTTCAAGAAGTCTAAGGCTTTCATCGATTCCCAGTCCTCTTCTTTGTGGGGGGGGGGGGGGCTTTGCAAAGGGCATGGGTGTCTTGTAGGGAGGAGGGTCTAAGAGGGAGGTGATGTTCAGAGGGTTTCCAAGAGGGGGGTGTCTAGGAGGGCGGTGGGGGGGGAGGAGGTTGTCTAGGGCGTGTCTAGGAGGGAGGGGGTTTCCAGGAGGGAGGGTGGGGGTGTCCAGGAGGGAGGGGGTGTCAAAAAGGGTTTACAAGAGGGGGAAAGGGGGTGTCTAGGAGGGTGGTGTCTAGGAGGTTAGTGTATAGGATGGGGGGGGGGTTGTCTAGGAGAGGGGGTTTAGAAGAGAAGGGGTGTCCAGGAGGGAGGGGGTGTCTAAAAGGGGGTGTCCAAGAGGGGGGTCTTTTCGGGAAGGAGGGTGTGTGGAGGGGGTGAAAGAGGGATATTTAGGGGGGAGGGGGTGAAAGGGGGTATGTAGGGGGAGGAGTGTAAGGGGGTGAAAGGGGGTGTGTAGGGGGGAGGGGGTGTGTGCAGGGGGTGAGGGTGTGTAGGGGGGTTTATCTAGGGTGGGGGTGGGGTCTGTCAAGGGAGAGAGTGTAGGGTGGGCGGGGGGTTTCCCTAAAAAGGATGGGGTGGGGTCTATCAAGGGGGATTAGGGTGTCAAGGGGGTTGGAGAGTCTAGGGGGTGGGGGTGTCCAGGGGGTGGGGGGATGTCTAGGGGATGGGGGGGGGGGGTTGTCCAAGGGGGTGGGGGTGTCCGGGGGGTGGGGTGGTGTCCATGGTGTTAGGATAACCCCAAAGATATACCCAGGATTTAGGAAATCATGGGTATAGGTCCAGTACACCATGTCACTCAACATTCCACCATGTCATTAACTTATACCCACATTTTTAAAACCGTGGGTATAACGTTGACAAAAAATGCGGCCACATGATTCGATCCTTGGACTGCTCGTTAATTCATCCCACACATAACCACTACACCATTTGTATTATTGGTATATAGATATATTTTTAGTTATATATATTTATATAAAATGTTGTTTTAGGTAGCAAACTGTGGGAATATGTGTTCCCGTGAAAATTCTTTTGTGCCCCGTGATTTTTTCATGCCATAAGGCGGGAATGTTATACCCACGGTTTTGTAAAAATTTTGGTATAGGTATTTAAAAAACAACCCTATACCCATGGTTTTTGTTAAAACATGGGTATATGTTTCGAGAAAACCATCCTATACCCATGTTTTTTCTAAAACTGTGGGTATAGAGGAGACTATACCCATTGTTTGGAAACAACTGTGGGTATAGGGTCCCATACTATACCTATACCCACAGTTTCCCCAAAAATGTGGGTATAAGGGTGCCTATACACACTATTTTGGTCAAACCATGGGTATATGTTCCTATACAATACCTATACCCATAGTTTTGAGAAAACCATAGGTATAAGGCTGCTTATACCCACAGTTTTGGGTAAAACCGTGGGTATAAGTCCATTTTGGAGTTGTGAGTATTAAGGGAAAGTAAAAAAATATATATTATTTTTATAAGGATCATACCTAACATGGGAGAACTTTTATTTATATGTTTAGTTATTATCCCAGACCACAAATGCTTCACTAATAATCCTATGATTATTTTTAGTGGTTTAGGCGGGGATTATCCTTTTCCTGTGTTTCTAAAAACTTTTATGAGGGTTAGGTATCATCCTAAAACCATTATCACCATATCACATAGGTGGTTCATAGATTCTATCACAATATCTTTATACTAAAATCCCACCATTTATTAGAACTTATAACCATATTGATGTACATATTCACTAATCTCAAGATTTCACATCATCCACAAAACTAATCTACTTCCTCTTAAGATAGGGTCTCTAACTACCTTTCTTTATTCAACTTCACTTCATGCAACTCAGGTTTTGTCTAGATATCATTTCTCCTAGATCTTATTTATAATATATTCATAGGGTTCACTCAGTTAAAATTAAAGGGTCACAACAGACAATAGATAATCCATGATCCTTTTTTTATATATCTATTTCTCATTATATTCGTATTCTTATTTTATCTATTTATCTTCAATATAGAGTTTCATAGGTTTCCGTCTTCTTGTCTTTTATTTTTCATCCTTGGATAGATTTTACTAGAAAAAATATATTGGCTTCCTCCTATGATATTATACTCAGTTGATACATCTTCTTTATCCTATTATCAAGTTCTTCACCCTTCGATATATCTATATATTATTCTCATCACTCTTGATTTTAAAACAAAATCTAACTCTCTCTTCTCATTTATTCTTTTATGAATAGGTCACTAAAAGCTATATTTTCAATATTTTTATATATAAAATATCAAATGAAACTCTATTAAATGATATCTATTGATGATTTTATCAAAATTACGTATGTTGGGGTCTCCCATCATCTCTTATTTTCTTTTTTTCCTTGAAATTTTGTCCCCAGTAAAATATCAGTAACACACATTTCATTTTACTTTCTCATTTATCCTTACCAAAGAAATATTATTTCATATTTATATATTAGGATTATAGTTTTCTCAACTATATTTTTATTTACTAAAAATATTCTACCATAAATCCATAATAAAACATTCATTATGGACTTATAAATATAAAACAATAAATTTTGACATGAGAATTTTCATTTAGAGGGTGAGAGACTTCTATGAAACCAATATTTATTTGTCTTGAATATGTAAACTAAAAAAGTAATATGATATAATTTTTTTCTTTTTCATTACAAAAAGGAATCATAATTTTCCTTTTGATATTTATAACTTAAAGCGCAACACTTATATATTCATATTTAATAATCATATTTATTAAATCTAGAATCTTCTGATTTATATGAAATTAAATTTCATAGAAGTTCATCTTATCTTTAAACATATTATTCCCAATAACTAAGATAAAAAACTCTTTCTTTGTCTTAAATTATAAGTTCTTTTTTGATGTAGTAAAAATTTAAGGACACCATGGGAATCAATTAAGTTAAATAATATTTTTGATCATCAATATTGATTTCCAAATATTATCATTGGGAAATAAAAATATAAATAAACACTAATATCCTCAATCTCATTCTCATTTAATATTATTCAACTAAATATTGCATCATGTATTAACATAACATCAGTATGTTTATAACTTGAATGAACAAATTCAATATCATCCCAATTGAATTCTTTTTTAGAATTTTTTTTGTAATTTAATGTTTTCATTCAGTTGAATTCTCTACATTCTACTAAGTATAAATTCATATAAAGACAAAAAATATCCATTTAATATGAATTTTTGTTAAGCCTTATGAATTTTCTATTGAATCCATATTTGGATTAATTTATAGTGTTATTCATTACATGTAAGTCATATGATGAATTAAGTAAAGTCATACACTCACCAAATTCATACACCTTGTATGAAAATCTATTGCTCAAAATAAAATTCTTATACATTTATTGAAAATACATATGTGATAAATGATGAATCCAAACATGGGTTTTCAAATCCGTACACGATCTCATGAAGTATTACATATATAATCTTAATGTATTATGAGATCATTTGAAGGACTAATGACTTCTAGAAATAACCATTTATAAAACCATAAAGACAAAGTCTTATGTTTTGAAAAAAGTTAGACAAAATACCACCAATGTCATATAGAATGAAATGTTTCTAAATATCAAGGATAAGTACAATAATTCAGTTTTTCTCCTATAAAGCATAAACCACCAGTATATTACCTCAAAATAACATAAAATTTATTCAGGGTATCTCAAACATTTCATGTTACCTCAGAATGACCTCAAATAATTATCAAAATTATCAAAATAATTCCAAACCCTTTTAGTTAATTTCCAAGGTACTAAATAGTATGTAAATTCTTATAATAGAGTATTTTTAGCACTTATCAACCTTTAAAATTTCACCATCACTTGAACCGTATTAAATAATCATCTATAAAATTTTCATCATAGAATATAGCATTCTTTAAACATAATATTATCAGGATAGTTCCATCAAAAATACAATTTGAATTTTAAAAGACAACAATATTATGAATTCAATAACTCTATCCAGCTAGCTGTTTAACCATAAAAAAGCTATTGTATACATCTTTTGAAAATATTGTTTCAGAATTTTTCCACTTTCTATACAAACCAATGCTACAATTATTATAATTTAATGGATACAACTTTGTGAAAACCTATCCCAGACCACTCAGAAGAGCTCAAACTAGGGTGGCCACATGGAATCAATCACTCCTCATATTTCAAAGACTTATGACTAGTGTTGAGGGACTAATCCATATAATGGGGAGACTATTACCTTAAATAATGATTATAAAATTAGTGTCAAATAAATAAGAATCATCAATATATATAAATAGTAGGGTATGATGAATACAAATAAAAACACCCAATAACATGTATGATACAATAATGTAATACATACAACTGATCATCCACGGGGTCGATCCAAAATAAAAAATAAACCAAAAATATTGATACAATACACCATAATACATCCCCAAGCCTCAAACCAATTCCAGTCTCAAAATTCACATATAGTTTATCTAGCCCAATTGACCACATATCCTCTTCTCTAAGCTGAAAAATAGAGGTAAGTTATATACATTCACTAAGATACCTGTGTAGGGTATAAGTATATAACCCAATAGGAGCTAAATAATAAACCCTAATATAAACCTTCATATAATTTTGTATACATGTGGAAAATAAATAAAATTAATAAACATTATCTTCAAGTCTTCATGCACTAACCAGTTCGCCACAACACTCAATGAGATACACACACCTGTCAGGATATTAGGTGGTGACTCAAACCCTAGCCATAACATATTTGACACCATTAAAGAATCCAATGTAACCTCATTCCACCGATCATGATACCCATACCATTGAAAAATTATTAGCATATAGAGGTATCCAAAGCATGATCTAATACCCATAGAAACTGGGCACAATCATATGTCTATATATCAACCCACTACCTTTTCTATCAAACAAAAAACAATCAGATAAGTGTTGCATCATTCCATGACCAACCACCGGGGTAGTCCTTGACCCAAGACAGCTAAGGAAAGGTATCCTAGTACATGATTCAACCCCCAGTGAAGTATTTGACCAAATCTTATCATAGAAAGGTCCAATTAATTCTCACTGATCCATTCCTGTAGACTCTAGAGAGGTCACATCAAGAATAATGACCCATCACCAAAGTCTTTGGGTAAGTCACATTATCACACTATCCCATAATCATATATTCTGAGGAGATAACATTGAGTCAAATGAAAAAAATCCTCTTAGTAAAAGTCTATAAAGAACATGTGATAAAATTAGAGGCCGTAGGCCATCAGACAGCTCACTAGCAGATCCAATGGTTATAGTTACTTGATACCTAGCCCTTAGTCATGAAATTTATCAACTCTCATGTTAGGGAATCCATTGGTTCCTCCAAACCCACATGGTCTCTACTAATAGATGTCATATCAAGCTTATCACTAGTGATGTCATATTTTCTTGAAGGCTTATCCCCAACCATACCCCATGGTATGATCTAACATTTCTAAACCTCTCATCACTCCAAGTCCCATTAACCAAGGATATCCCTAAGTAATCATGAATACCTAATTTTAAACTCAATAGGATGGGTCTAATACTTTACCAAAACCCCATTGGAATCCAAATTCCAAGTCCATAACAACTATATTAACCCTCAACCAGGTCTCATGTCACATATCCCATGGGAGATCACTCAATTTTTCACTCAAAGGAGGAATCTATATATTAAATATGCTCATTCTCATTAAAATCATCTTTTTTCCATGGAGACATCAAGACTCACCTGAAATCTTAGGAGGGTGTTCCTCATTACTCATGAGATATATGTCAATATCATTCATTGTCACATGGACCCATGACTTTATTTTCTATCCACTAGAAATAAGAACCTTATCTACGCCATCCCACATCACTAATCATACTCTAAGATCTACCCAAAGCTTTAAATAAACTAATTTAACTCCATCACCCATTAAAAATGTAGGTGTTGGTGATACCAATTAACCCAAGTGCTTAAGTGAATTTATTTTTTTAGTATAAGAGGATTAACACCCTTCTATTTTCTCAAACCATAGACCCTCTATCCCTAAATACCTTACTCAAACCCATATAGTTATGCAGGGATTCATAATTATGCATAGAGAAACATATGGCTTAATATTATAGGGGCCACCAACCAAGATATTTGAGTTAAACCATCACTGAGCTTCACCAAGACTCGTTCAATTCAACCAAGAATCTCTAATTTTCCAAAGAACCTATCCCACTAAAAGTATAACCCAGAATTAATTATAAAAATTTAAAATTAATTAATCCATTTAATTAAAATAGGCATAATAACCAAAAAACCAGCATACATCAACCACTCACCAAAATTATGAGCAACAGTTTGTGGTCTACTGTTGATGGACCACCATGCCTAGTATACATAAATGCACAAATATATAAACTCTTTATAATGTTAAATTTCATCCAAATTTTTAAAAAATACTAGGAAAAGATGTATAAAGATACACCGCTACTAAAACAATATTAACTAACATGAAAGATGCTATCATGGGTTATCCTATAGTAAGAAAAGAAAAAGAACCATCCATCTCAGTTAATTCCCCCACAATCCATTGAAATTGACCAACAAACCTAATGAAATTCAGATGAATTGGGTTCAGTATTTAGAAACCAAAACCAAGAATAATATAAATAATAACATATATAAAATAATAGTAAAAACAATAAAAACCATCCCTTTTAAAGATAGATCAAAGGGAGGGAGGGATGGATATTTATCCCCTCATGTGTGTGCCCCTTCTTAGAAATAGATAGTAGGGTGGTTCCACCTTTTTAATTAAAAACATTTTAGACAAACTTTCATGGTGTGAATCTATTGTTCATGATGTGAAATATTATATCTAGCGACCCCCACCTATCTTCGCTAAATATTCCTATCATGAGTCCCTTCTTCCTAGCTTGAATAGTTAGAAATAGTTACATCATGTTTCCCTATCACTCCCAATACAATAAAATAATCTCTAGACTCCCTATGAAGCCTACGAGGTTTCAAACCATGTCTAAAAATATCATTTATGGATTTTTAAACTCTCATAATCCCATTCCAAGTGATGGTTCTCAAAACAAACTGTCCGCTATACAAAATATTGAAATTTCATCTTAAAACAACAACCCAAAAATATATGAATTGTAAAAAAATCCGCAAAATAAACTTTATTTTCATCAAGAATCCATGGAATCCCTCAAACCTTGTCGATCTACCTAGTTCTATCATTTATTCATTTAGATCTCTTTGTTTTCCTTATTTAAACTACAACTTCGCTTCCATTGCGCAACTTCCTACTCTAAGTTTAGATTCACCATCACTTCTCAAAATCTAATAGTATGATCCACAAACCACATCGAACATGACTGAAATGATGCTAATAATATGGTTCCAACCTCACCATGACGAACACTTCAAAAAATCTGAATTCATACCTCATTTAGATTAATATTCTAAAAAACACTCAAATTCTTCAACTGAAACATTCTCAAAGAAACACCTTCCATCAACATAGTATCTTCACAAACCTACACTAGCATGGTCCCTCTCATGCCCCAATCCTTGAAACAAACCTCTCTTCCCAATAATTTTATATGAATAGACAAAATATCTTCAATTCACTATAAGATAAACCCATGAATCATATCATGAATTTCAGTTCATCCTCTGAACCTTGTGACAAATCATTACTGACCCCTTGAATACATCCCAAACCATAGTTCAACCACGGAATCATTATATAAACCATGGTTGATGTTATGAATCATTTCATGATTAGTGGTAAGCCCCATGAATTTCCCTTTATTTACATCGAAATTATCCCAAGACCGATGGAAATACTCTTAATCCAACCAAGTCTTCACCCAAATTTAATATATATGGTATTTCATAAGGAACATATATCAATAGAGATTATCACACACCACCACCCTAGAATCACCTTGATTATCCATTGAATGGTATCATTAAGTCTATAAACCTCCCAACATAAGAGTCATTCAACAACTGATATGATTCTACCTACTATTAGGAGAATTTTTATCTTTACTGGATGAACCAAAACACCGATATCCATGATCCACATTTCATCCCTCAATGCATGAAACAACATATTGTGACTATACCTCTCATACCAAAGTAATAATGCAAAATTAAAATTTATGTCTATTCCCAACTGATTGGGAACAACATCCTCTAATAACCAATAGTGCACTCCCTACTATATGACTTCCCTTATACAGTTATTCATGCACCAACCAATGTGGGTACTAACACCACATGTTTTGTTATTCTATAAATAAATGATCACCTTCTATCAATAAATGGAATGTTTCCTACAGAATGGTATATGCCAAGGAATAAACATGGGTTGACCAATACCATGGCACTCAGATCCACCTCCAATGTATCCTTTCACTATCGAGGGAAATCTTCAAGCTCACTAAACCCTAGGCCACCATACATGTGAGAATATCATTTAAGAACTCCCTCCATATATCTTCTTGGGTTAATCCAAAGTCACCATTTATAATAAACACACACACAACCCATTCACCAATTTATAATGTAACCTACCACTGTACATACACAATGAAAACCTTACCCCACACACTGAAACCTTTCTAGAAAATCCCCTCAAACACTCAATCCTTTTCACCATAGGACGAGTGATTCACTAAGAACCCTCTCATAGTTTATTTCCCTCAATCCCACTCAATCTCAACCAACCCTAACATCTATATGATCCCATGGGACTCAATAAAACATCACCAAATTAACACTCCCATGAGTCATGTCTCATCAAACCAAGGATTATATTACAAACCTACTAACCTTTCCGCACATGAATTCTATTCATATCTAATAGCCTAAGGCTTATCACATGCCAAGGTTAACCACTAGACCACCCACAATGAAAGTTACATTCCAAAACCACAAGAATCCACCAAATCTCTTACATCACCAATGAATGTCCATCTTAATAACTTCAGGTCCATGTATCTCACAGATATTAACCTCTAAATTTAACCATGATACCAAGAACAATGCATCCACATGCCATTAATCAACTACCCAGTTGGGTTATGTAAAGGTACACCAATAATATATATGGGAACACTCTTTATAGATTATTTTTGACACTTTAAATAACCAAAAAAACATCCCAATAGGACACAAGGGTATAACATTTGGGAAATTCATATCCATACTTGGATCACCTTGTATGAATATAATTACATCATCAATTAAATATCAAGTCATGAAATTAATGTACCAACCCATGAAATTTATATAAAAATCCATTGATAAAATTACTAAATTTCCATCTTTGAAGAACCTCCAACCATATTATCCACATGTTCTTCCATAAAAGGGAAATATAGGATATCTAGATGAGTATAACCACGCCAACAAGTTATATGGGAAAACACTATATTAGTTTTTTTAAAATTTTAAAAATATGTAACTGTCATTACTTAAAAACCATATGCAAGTAAAGTTATATCATTTTAGTTCTATGTGGCTACCATAATTCATGAACACAGGTCTCTTTCCAAAAGGGAAAGATCCAAAAATAAATTAAGAAATAAATACAGAACTATAGTGTGTCACTTATGGTGGAATCATACAGTAGTAATATCGAAAACCAAGAAATGAAATACAATTCCTTGGAAACCTAGATTTCCTATAAAAATGGTGTTCTCAATGCACCAAAATAATATACATCACAATCACTTACACATTTTTACACCACATGTCTACTATCTCTTCAAATAATAATATAAAACAAATATATTATTCCACTTTTTGATATCATCCACACATAAACACATTCTATGATACCACTTTTTGACTCCCCCACTCAGAACACTATGTAGTGCCTAGACTAGGGTGACCATGTAGCCTTAAGAATGCCTCCTTGTACACCCTATTTTATCCAAAAATATGTGATGAAAAAATTTATAAAGTTGGGAGAATATACCCTCAAATCAGAGTAATAAATATGATGAAAAAACCAAGAATTTTACACATCGGAAAAAATTATAGTAAACATAATAACAATAAACATATCCAATAATATACATGATGTTTTCAAAAAACACATACAAATAATCACCCACTGGGCTGATCCCAAATAAAAAATAAATAAGTAATACAAATAAAAGGAGATATAATATATTTTCAGCCTCAAACCAATCCCAATCTCTAAACACCCATCGTGATGATCCATCCCAATCTGTGGCAGATCCTATGACCTGACTTGAAAAGAATACATAAGGTCTTCACACCAATAAAAATATCTATGTAGGGTGTGAGAATATAACTTAGTAGTTTCTAACCAAGAACCCCTAATATACTCCATTATATGTGTGTGTATGCATGAGTAAATGAAATAAAATAAATATATATTCTTTTCAAGTTTTTATGTTCTAACTAGGACATCATGACACTCGATGTGATACACATTACCTCTAGGCCATCAAGTGCTATCCAGGACCCACTGATCATAACTACCTATACATATCATCCATGATTGAATCCACTTTTTTACTCATTATTACATTACCAATTCCTATCCTATACCTTAAGGCCCTGGTTAGGGTGATTCCCAAACCTTGAAATAATACCCACAAACACTGGGCAAAGCCATACATCCATATCTCAAACCATAACCTTTTTGATCAATGTAGGGTCAATCGGTCAAGTGTAAAATCATACCATGACCTATCCCAAATTTTTTTCCTTGACCCAAGATTCTCATGGAAAGGTCAAATTCATGAATATAGACACAACCCCACAAACTATAGGGAGGTCACATCAATCACACAGAACCATCCTTACAGACATTAGGGTGGCCACATCAACATACTGACCCTGCCCCCGAAGACTATAGGGAGGTCACATAAATCACACTACCCAAATAATATAAGGAAAGGTACAAAAAGAAACATGAAACATAAGTATGGATCATATTCCATCACACAACACACTGGATGATCCAAGGGAAATATTCACTTGGGAGCTAGCCCCTTATTATGACATATCTCAACTCGACCGTCAGGACATCCATTAGGTCCTCCATAACCATCATAATCCTTTCTAATCAATTCCATCTTAAGACCATAACCTGTAGTGATATCTATAATATAAGGGTCATCCAAAAAAAAAAATTTTTGTTCGGTACAACCTCACCAAACCCCTCATCACTCCCAGTCCCAATACGTAGGGATCATCCAAATCTGTCACATCTACCCAAATTTTTTATTAACAATAAGGGTATGAAACCAAACAAAAACCCCATTGACATCCCAATATAATGTCCCAAATAATTCCTATGATCCTCATCAAAGTCTCATATCACATATACTAAGGGATTTTCTTAAGATCATCACATGAAGGAGGCCCCTCTCAATCACACATGACAATATTGAGAGAACTCCTCTCACTCAAAGCACACATCAATACTCACCTCTAACCTTAAAATGGAATTCCTCATTACACATGATATGTATGTTTATTTTTTTCTCTTTATCATATGTATGAAAGCCTCTCATACCTACCCACTAGACCTAAAAAATGGAACTATGCTATCTGACATCACAACTCATTCCCTAAGACCTACCTAAGGCCTAATGTCAACATAACCAACACCTTATCCCATTGGATACAGATTCATCAGGTGATCCTTATTCACCCAAGTGCTAGAGTGAAATTATTACAAGCATAAGAGTCCCAAATCCCTCCAATTAATTTATATGAGGACCCTTGACCCCTAAAGACCATACCCAAATCCATGCAGTTGTGTAGGAACACGCAACATGCATATAAAACCTTATTATTTAGTATTATACATGAAACCTACCTAAATAATAGAGTTAACCCCCTATAATGATTCTTTGTGCCTCATCCATTCCAACCATTCCTCATCAATGTTCTCAGGAACATGTACCACATCAAGAATTGATCATAATTAATTATAATAATATATAATTAATTAAACCATTTAATTAAATTAGGTATAATCAATTAAAATCCATTGGGAATCAACCACTCATTAGAATAAAGAGCATAAGGGTGCTATCCAATTCTGGTGTATTGATAGTCCTAGGTTTTAAAAAAGACCCATTTTATTAACCCGTTATAATGATCAATTTCATCATATTTCACCAAAAACACTAGAAAAAACCTTATGGTGATCCACCTTTTCTATTCTGGTATGAAATGATGTGAAAATTCTCTATAAGTTTCTACTTTATGAAATATGAGAAAAATCACCATCTATCTCACTTGATTCCACCATGATCTAGATTAATCGACTTTGAAACCCTAACATGCTCAAGTGGGATTAAGGATAGTATCTAGTAAAAAACAAGGAACAATGAGGTAAGTATGTATTTTAAATAAAAAAACAAGCCTAAAAACCAATCTCCACTCAAGGGGGAACAAAGGAAGTGAAGGTCCTTCCATTTGGCCAATCCTGCACACCTTTTGTTATCCAAAAAGAAAGGGGGAATAAACACCCTTTTTAATTAAAAAACTCTCAGGCACACATTCACAGCCTGAACCACACATATATGGGACCCCCCTCTATCATTAATATTAACATTTTTTAGCCTTACTTCACAGTATTAACGACCTGTAAGATCTCCTTTCTATAGCTCAACCACTTCATCTACTCTTCAAAACTCCCAAACCCTCATGACACCTACGAAGTCTCAAACCATGTACAAAAACATTGTTTATGGATACTAAATATATCAAAATCCTATTACTTGTATAAATTCTCTATATAAACCATCCAATATATGAATAGTTAAAATTTTATATAAAAACAATGACAGATTAATTAGTGGTTCATTACGTACTTAAATCCATCTATCCAAGTTCTTGAAGAAGCAACAAAACTAATGACTTTATCATTCACTATGATAGAGACACATTCATTTTCATTACCTATAAGCTATATGGGTAGACTATTCATGTTATTTTTTGGATGGACACTTTCTTCATCAGTCGTCATTAATACATGTACTTTTCTTCATGCTTAACTAAAAATAAATAAAACCAAAACATGATTTTGTACACTTCAATCCCCCCCTTTGTGTTTGTTGTAAATACCAATAAATTCTTGACATAAATGGATTTATATATATTTTACCCCATTTAATTACTATAAATTATAAGGACAATTAGTTTATTATCTCCCTTAGTGCGATTCCATGAATATACGGGATTTTCTTACCGAGGTAAAAAATATTTATCCCTAGTTCACTTTTAAATAAAAAAACAACTTGTCCACTTTTTCTTTATTCTATGCCATTTTTGAGAGAGTATATAACATTAAACATTATAGAATGGTATCAAAACATCATTATTAGAAATTTGATAAAAAATAATCAAATCTAAACCTACTTGGGCCAACTAATTGAAGAAATAAGGGTAAAAACATTTATATAATAATTCCATCTATATACAACTTGTAATGTGATACCACTTCAAAACACAATTATTTATGTTTTGGTCAAAAACATTTTAAATAATTTTTATAAATATTCTGTTAAATTCATAAAACAAATTAAAACATTTCAAGTGAAAGGTATTTTTCTCCCCCATTTTGTTATAAAACCACTTTCCCGTGATAACTATATTCAATATAAATCCAAACTATGAAGGGAAAGTGAAAATCGTACACCAATATTTAATTTTGTTTGGGATTACCATAATTATATATAATAAAATAGATAAATATATGAAGGATTCTACTTTTAGGATCCCCCTAAAAGGATTCCCTCTTTATCAGCCTTTTTTAAGGATTTATTTATCTAGAAATAAGAATAATATGACTTTATAATAATCATGAAATATTGAATTTATTTATGATATATGTACATCACAACATTCAATATTATTGTTATTCATGATTCACCTTAAATTATCACTTTAAAAATGATTATTCATCAAGATATGGGAATAAAGAGCGTCATCATTAGATCTTCAATGTGAGAAATAAGGCTAATAATTGACTCTAAATATAGAAATTCATTTCTATGTAGATTTAAAATTCTATAAAAACCTAATGATTTATTTTTTACTTAGCTTCCCAGAACTAAAAAATTAAGTATTATGAAATTCATTTATTTTTTAGTTTTTTTCACAGTTTAAACTACATTCTTTACTTTATCTATCATATCAATTTTATTATTTTCTACTTGATTGTTATTCTTATCCTCTTCCAATCAATATCTTATTTTGACTTTTGATTTTAACGACTTCGCTTGTTGTGGATACCATTTCATGAACTCAGTAGCTATGTGCCCAAAAATATAGAACTACTCACTCATACCATCAATAGATTTTGAGTTACCATTCTTTGATATCCTTTAAGGAACTTTTTCAAGAGTTTCACACACTAATATTATTCTAATATATCTTTCTTGTATTACTTCTTTTATTTATTCCATATTTCACCCATATTTCTAGATTTTCATGGGAATAATTCATTGGTTCATGATGTGGAATATCTTTCTATAGTAGAATCATTTTCTATTCTTAGGTATTAAATTATTCTCATCCTTCATCGCTGACTTCTTGGATATTATTTGTTCACCAGTTTTCTTTAATGGTTTCTTTCTCAAGGTAGAATTTTCAACATTATTCACCAGTTTATCTTACTTTTTTTCCATATATTATCATTATCATAAATTTTTTCTTGGTTGGTACATTCAAATACTCTTCATATAAGTGATATCATTTTTTTAGTATAAAAAAAGTTATCAAAAAAATTAAATATGTTTTTAAGGATAGATTTTACATTAACTATAATGTATTCTTCATTTCAATAGATATTTTCTAATATTAAAATTTATTCCCCTAATATAAGGACATATAAAACTTCCTTTTACTATAATTTTATGCTATTATTTCATATATTTGGTTCAATACCTCTAACAACACCCAAAATGAGCGACAAATCTTATTCTATTCACATTAATAAATATCTGACCATAATTTTGTGCTTGATATTGTTAGGAAAAAACCACACACTTTTGGGGAACATTTCGGGAGATTTTTTTAGAAATTATTATATAAAATCTTGATATGTTAGTGTGTTTACCATCATTTTTATCTATCTATATTTTTACATAATTTGAATTTATTCATACATTATTTTCAAAATATTTTTAGTAAAAATAGATTTTTCAAGACAATGGGATACCTTCTTACATGAGATGGTACTAAATGGATCTCCATAGGATATGAATATATTTTGGAAACAATTTTGAGTAATCATAAAATAAATAATCCCCTCTAAAATTTATGTGATAACATTATTTATTTTTGTTGATTGAAAGGGATTATTTGTAATTTTTTCCAAATTTCTTATCTTTATTTCCAGCTCATGAAATTTAATATCAAGAATGATTTTTTTCTTAAATTGGTTTCCAACTAACTTAAAAATATTTCTTCATATTGTTCATATAATCCTCATGAATTTGAAATTTATCTTTCAATAATTTATCAAGATTATTTATTTTATTACATATAACTTCTAGCTATGACGTTTTGACATCCTATAGACTGTATTTTTTCAAATTCATGGATCACTTCCTTGAATAATTTCTCAAACACCAATATCTAAAAGAAAAATATTTAAAATTATTCGTTAACATAAAATATCATTAATTTCCAGGTGAAATTTATTTATCACTATATTTCACATGATTTTTGAGGGTTTTGTAAATGATTATCCTTTTTTATAATGCATCTTCTAGGAAATAAACTTCTCATTCTATTGGTGAGTTTTCATTATACAGTCTCATGATGAAAGAAAATATATATGTAACTATTTCAACTATAACCATATTCAATGAATATTTAATTTTAATAATAAAATAATTTGGTCACACAATGAACTTATCTTAATTAAAATGTGATCTATATTCATCATAATAATAACCTTAAATAGATTTATCGAAAAAATTACCACAATGAAAACCTTAATATAGTGGTATTTCTTCTTTATTTTTTTCATTCTTCCTCAAATTAATTTCTTCTATATTTTTAATCTTTCTATTATAATTGATCAAAATCACTATTTTAGTAGGAATAATAATATAAACCAAATTATCTAGCAAAGGGACATATGAAAATACTTCAAATACAAACATCTTAAAATTATGATAAAAACAAACGCGTCTTAAAAATAAACACAACCAGAGAGAACCTGGTTTACTTAAATAAAACTTGTGAGTCCTGGTACTAGTATAAAAACATTTTGAGGGTGAACCATGAGTGATCCAAATATTTTACTAAATTCCAAATTTCACTTTTTAGCTTTCACCCCCTTTTGTATTTCAACCTCTATTTCTAGTTATAATTGATGGATCAAATTAAATTTTAAAAAAATTCATCAACCATTGTAAAGTAGTATGGGAAAGTAAAAAAGCACATGGTATTTTACAAATTTCATCAAGGATGTTGGAATAATTCTCCTTATCATGTCATTTTGTTATATCAGGTCAAATAATTTCAACTATTAATGTTACGGTCAATTTTACTATGTTTGAATGAGATTATCCCTTTCCTAAGTTTTTTCCCTAAACATAATAAGGGGGTTAAATACCATTATAAAATCATTATAAGAATATTACATAGGCAATCCATAAGAATAACCATGGGTTTCTTATACAGGCATATCACCAGTTCTTATCACTTCCAATGTAAGGACCCAAACTTTTTTATAACAAATTAATTTTTTAAATGATAAAATTCATTATTAATTAATGTAGTTATAGAAAAAACATTCGTTACTTTGGTCATTTTGGATAATTATATATTATTAGATTTAAAAGATCTTTAAAAATCATGACTATTTAAAATACAGTTATTTTAATATTAATGTTAAGATTATTATATATTAGGGGTTACAAAAATGTAAAATTGACATAGATTGAAGAAGCAATGGCCTTAACCAGTAGGATCATACCCTATGGATCCTATTTATCAAAGCTTCTGAGGGAGATGAAATCAATGGGATTTTCCCTCAATGAATCCCATGCTGAGATTTAATAACTAAAGAATGAGTGAAACCATTTATGGTATAATTTCAAGATTATCAAGATCACAAACCAAACGATGTTCATAAAACCACCCAAGAATGTTTCACCATTGCACACCTTACCATTTGGGAATACACTAGTGTAACAATGGATTATGTATCGAGTCCTTTATAATATGAATTTTTATATTTTTTTAATAAAATCATGATTAAATTTATCAACTATTATTATTACCATATAAATCATTAAATACAAATATTGAAAAAAATTCGATATTGATACGATTAAACACAAATTGTGTTTTTAGAAAATATATAGTTTCAATCAAGAAAGTCTTTTTGATGAATTCATTACATTTTGAAATAATTTTTTTTAATAAAATGTTATTATGAATGAATATTTATTTAAATATAAATGATAATATAATTTTATTAATTCAAATGAAATCTTTATAAGAGTTAGAAAATGTTATCATCCTAAAAAACCTTTATTTTTTAGTAAATGAGAATTTTTTGATTTAAAAGTGTAAATCTTAATATTTAGAGACTTTTTTTGGTAAAATGAATATATTTTTTGAAATAAAATATTCATAATTATCCAATGGTTAATTTTTTTATAAATTTTAGAAATAATTGAATTTTTGGGTAACAACTAAATATGGTATGAATATATGGTTTGTATTGTGACATAAAAAAATACAAAAAGTGAACTAATAAATAATATAAATAGTATCCATGACCAAAATTATGTTTCCCCTTTAGAATAATGTTTTTTTGATGTTTTTTTATTATTTTTAGAAACCCTTATTTAATCCTATAAAACCAATATTATATTTTAAGGTTTCAAAATCAATTATTTATAAAGATGGATCACTTACACATCACATGTGGTATTGTGTTAGTTATTTTGCTTCATATACCTTTAAAATATTGGAAAAACCTCTTATTTTCTATAAACTATGGGAAAAAACCCTTGTATGGTTTATGATTTTAACTATTTTATCACATAGAGTCAAAAACTATAATATATAAATTATTAAATAATCTTCCTCTCTTTTTCAATAAAAACCCACCCATCCACCCATCCTCCCATTTCTATTCACTTAAAAACCTTTTATCCTGAGTATATTTTTAGTTCCTCTCTATAGAGTCCTCCTTAGGTGTTCCCAAGGTCTTAGAAATATCCTCCCAAGCTTTTATAAGACCTATCTCAAGGTAAGTGATTTTATGCTTCTCCTATTTATTCAATAACATTCTTTATATTATTCCTATTGATTTAAAATTTTTCAAGTTGGTATATGTTTTAATACACACATATTACTATCATTATTAATTCCATGTGATGAGATACTCCTTTATTTCTCATTAAACCTTTCCATTAATCTTTATGTACCCCTGTTATGCTACAAAAATTACCCTATGATTTTCTATAGAAATCATTTTTCTTATGAATACCCATCTCTATTTTCAGTCAAGGGAAATAATGTAGGTTTACATATTATTAATTTACTAGGAAATTCAATTTATGTAACAAAAAAAGTTTAATTATGGGATTAAAAGTGATTAAATATTTCCTTATGTCATATAATCTATGGGGCACAATTATTCATGTATATGATATGAATGTGGTAGGTCGACCTAGAATTATATGGCCCTCCAATGCATTGGGTAATGTTTTTATCTCATGAGATACCATGTATAGGGAATTAGATGTTATCCTAAGAACATTATGTTATGAAGACTTATCATTTATCCTTTAATTATGTTTACAATGCTATGTTTTATGTTTTTTCCACATTCCCATGTCGCCTTTATATTATCATCTTATATCATACTGTAATGTTCAATTTTATTATTATCACCCCACTTATATTACCTTGATAAGTCTATTTAACCACATGTAATTCTTCAACTTATACTATTATTTTATTATTAAATTTTTGGGATTTATAGATCACCCTTTCTTATGTATTTCCCTAGGTTATCAGATGCAATTTTAGAAGAGTAATTGAATTTTAAGGGCATGTTGTGGAGTTTTTAAGTAATGTTGTTGTATACATGTTTTATGTTTTTATTCTATGTACCTAATTTCTCAAGGATAATAGGCCTCTCAATATTAGTGGATTGTATTATACACACCTTTATGTAATAAATCATTAATTAAGGTGTATTAAAATAAGTGTTGTCATTTGCAACCTTCTTAAAGTAGATCTTCACAAAGCACGAGAGGTCACTGTATCCACTAAACTAATATTCTTCCTCTCAACATAGAGCCATTGATTTTTGTTTTTATATTAAACAACACTGCATGAAAATAGGCCTCTTATAGATATCCTTTTCTCCAGATACTCTTCAAAATCTATTTACAGGATTCTCATAAACAATATTGAATGCTATAATTAATAATAGATGATCTGTGAAACATTTTTTTATTTCAAACTTTCTCACTTTCTTCTTCTTCTTTTCTTATCATTATATATACAATAAAAATTATCGTAGTATGGATTCTTCTTACCTTATCTACATTGGATTTTATGATATCTAATCAATAGAATGAATTTTGATTCCTCCTCTTATTCAATATTCATTTGATATATCTTCATAATTATGGTATAAACTTCTTCTTCATGTGAGAGAACTATAAGTTCTTATTGGATTTACACTCTCAATTTTTTATCATATTAGTAATATCACTCTATTTTTTCTCTTGTTATATTTAGTTAAACTGAAAGAATATTTTATAGATTTTTAATATAGAAAACCTTAAACCAGAATCCATTCCATAAACTCCCTTTCACTATTTCTCTACCTCATTTGCGTGGTTGTCTCCCTTGATCCTATATATTCTTTTCTCATCCAATGGTTGTCCCATGTAAAATAATAAGAATTGTGTTTTAATTTTAACTTATCATTTCTCAAAACTACAAAAAATATTATATGATATTTATAAAACAGGATTTTAGTTCCATCACAACTTATTTCATTTATCAAAATTATTCCACATGTAATCTTTAATTAAACATTCATCACAATTTTATAAATATACATTAGTAGTATGAAACATGGGAATTCTCATTTATGGAATGAGATCCTTCCATGAAAAGGTTATATATTTAGATCAAATCCATAAACTATAAATATCATCTTAGATTAATAATCTCATTTTCATTCCAAAAAAGAATCATAATTTGCTTCGTGACATTGAAAACTTGAATCCCAACACATGAAACTTCGCATTTAATCACTATATTTATTGAATATGAAATTTTCTCATTTTAGGGAAATTTAATTTCCTAGAATATGATATTATATCTAATCTACCCTTTCTCAATATAAAATATTATTTTATCATTATACAACTAAAATCACATATTATTTTTTGATGTATCAATCATTTAAGAACAACTTAGGCATAAATTATTTTAAATCATCCTCTTGATCACCAATATTGATTTTAAAAAAATCAGATTTTAAAATAAAAATATAAAAGAAAAATTATCTCCTCAATATTTATCAACTCAAGTGTGAATCATGGCTTAACATAACATCCTGATGTTTTAAAATTGAATGAATAACTTTAGTATCATAAAAATTAAATTCTTATTCAAAATATATAATCTTGAATTTTATGTTTCATTTAAGAAGAAATCAATTTTTTAATGTATAAAGTCATATGTATATTGCATAATATTTATTTCATAATAATTTCTATTATGTAGCTTGAAGTATCGAAATAAGTTTTATATTACAAAACATAAAGTCTTACACTTGATAGGGAAGTCTTACTCCAACTTAATTAAAGCCATTGGTGGATAAAATTCAATCACCCTATATAAAATTATGATATAGAAAATAAAATTATTACACAAAACCTGAAATGTATTATATGATCAACATTTAAATATTATTTTCTTCATAAAATCCATACACCAAATTATGATACCTTACTTATAAAATCTTATAATATTATGATATCACCTAAAAGATTTATGTGTTCCAAATTTTTCCATTTTTATGAATCTTATGAGAAAGTCTCATGTTCTTATCAAAATCATATGGAATACCACTAAAGGATAATAGAATGGGGCTTATCTAAATTTCGAATCTAGTATATTAATTAGAGGATCCTCTTATTAATCACAAAACGTTGGTAGATCACCTAAAAAATTATTAAAATTTCTTCAAAACATATCATACACTTAAAGCTAACTCATAACAGCCTCAAATAATTCTAAGAATTATAAAATTAATTACAAAACATCTTAGCTAATTTCCAAGGTAAATAATCAAGATATAGTTTTTTCAATTACTTCTAAAACATTATAATTTTAGCTTCACTTTACCAGTATTAAACATTTATCAATAATATTTTAATGAAAAAATATAGAATCATCGAAATATAATTATTTCATGATGGTTCTTAGAAACATCAACCCTACTTTTATAAGAAAATAACCTCATGTATTCAATATCCCCATATAAACACCTTCTCAAATATCAAAATGTTGTTGTATAAAGGATTGAAAACAATTTATTTGTGATTGTTGATGGGTCCCTATCATGAGGATGTTAAAAGATAAATTTATAAACCCTAGATATAATTTAGTGTTTAACCTTAGGGTAAATCTCATGGAAGTTGTGTTGAATTCCCTAATGGCCCTCTGGAAAATATTTATGTTTTTTTGAAATATATTAACAACAATAAATGAAAACATGCAGAAACAGTTCTGAAAAACACCAAGTTTGTAACAATGAGTGGAAATAATATAGTGAAACTATTGGAATACGGATTTAATTAAAAATACAAAAAACAAGATAGAATGAAGGAGATATAATTTAGCAAGAAAAAATATAAATCTAGGTTGATCCAATGCTTAACCAACTATCATTTATCTGAGATGGATTAGATCATTTATCAACCTCACTCAGTACATGATCAATATGTCAATTAACACACCTATATCACCCAAAATGAAGAACACTTATGAAAATAAATCATTTATATTATTTGAATATTATTCAAAAAGATAAATTAACACCCAATAGAACCACTCTAACCTGAAATCTCTTCCTGGATAAAGTGATATTTTTTGTATCTTTAATCATAAGGGAACCCTTTGATACAACATCAAGAAATACACAACGAGAAGGAAATGAAGATGAAGGGGATAGCGTTATGAAAACTTCACTTGGATAGTCGTGCACTTGAATCACCACTAACACTATCAAATTCTACTATGAGAAATGAAAAAGGACAATGATCAACATAATGTGAAGATCTCAAAGTATCTTTAGAGTTTCAATTATTAGAGGATGACTTAAAAAATTAGACCTTTATTTATAGAGGTATGATATCAGAACATAGTGGGATATTAATGAACAAATTTTTTATTTCAAAAATTAGAAACTATAAATATAGAATGAGAGAGAATTAAAGAAAAATGAGAGAATGAAAGCCAAGCCCTGTGAATCAGGATTTTATAGAATCTATTCCCATCTCTAGGAATAATAAAAAAAGATGAAAAAACATCCTATTATTTAGAAAAATAAAATTGAAATTATGATAAATAATTTCTAACAAGAAGTGAATTCCATACAGTTTACTTTGAAGCGCTCATAATCTACTCTAAATAAAGTCAATTTGAAAAAACCATCCTCATGAAATGACATGAATTTCCCTGCAAATTTATATTCTATAACCATGATCACCTTTCACTCCCCTCATGCTGATCTTTCCTACTTTCACTAGACAAATATAAAAAAATTAGATTTTGATAATCACTTCTTTTGGTAGTTAACTCCCCATTTATGAATTTTTATACCACCCATCGTAATTGAATGAATTTTCTTAGGCAACGACATAACCTAGATATGTGCACATTGATCTATTTTTTGGGATGTCCTTAAATGTGATCTATACAATGTTAATCATTTTCATATTATTCCTTCTTAATTGATGATGTTTTATCACACATTTCCAACATTTATTAGTTTTGATAACCCGAAGTTCAATTTGGATTGCATAAAAGTGTCATTTTCACATCATAAAAACATGGAAAGTTCTACCTCTAACTAATACCTTGATCATCACTTTGATGATATATTAAAAAATATAGTTTTGAAAGTTTATTATCATGTAAATTTTTTTATCTTACTCAAATAAGAGAATTAAAAGTGATTAAGGTCCATTAATCATTTTTATCTTGGCCTTAAAAACAAGAAATAACCAGTGAAACTAGATATTTTATAAATTTTGGTAGTTTCATTCCCAAAAAATATATAGAACACTTTGGTGTGGATATAAAGGCCCATTCCATTCATCTTGGTTACAAATTATTGAGAAATGTTAGTAAATTCAACAAGTAATTTTTTCGATCACATATAGTGAATATTCCTATAAAAAACATATGAATTATATGGATAAAGGCCTATAATCATCTTCTATTTACATTTAATAGAAACTAGATAACCATAATCAACTTCCTCAACACAAAATAAAGCTCAAATGAACCCCTTTCTTAACATCTGTTCGATATGAAATGGAGGGATCAGATTCGTATGGACATGGTAACATCAAATGGGTGTCTTCAATAAGTGGCCAATCCATTGTGAGGACGGTGGTTCTAGGGATGTTCTCGAATAAGTGGTATCACTCAGTGGAGCTCTTACGAGGGTGGAAAATGTGAGTTTTTATATGGTGTTTAGTTTCTTCTCCATTCATCAATCAGCATGAATGAGCTTCTCATTTACATTGGTGGGTTCTTCACTGGTGATCACATAATTCAATAGTGATATGGATAGGGCTAGAAGTGGTGGAGGTGACTAGTTTGGTAATGTTGTATTTTATTCAACCATGATAAATAGATGCGTAGTTGGATTCTTTTTCCATAGAGGGCTTCTTCAGAGGAAGCAGTGACTAGTTAAACAATAGGTGTGAATTAAAAAAATGGATGGATTTGATCAGAATCCACCATCTATTCTGGTGAAATGGGTCAATTTTATTCATCATATGAACCTGATTATATTTTGTGATTAATAGTGTAGTAATTAGGTTTGGGGTTCTCCCTCATGGGGGGATATGTTACCGTAGTTTGAAAGGGGGGAATTTAATAGCTAGTAAATAGGGGATGCTCATAGTTAGTATACTAATTGTTAGAGGGGAACATGGAAAGTGTAATTTTTCTTATTGTTAATATATATTTGAGGATGTGGCAACTTTATTTCCAGGCATGGTCACATTGTTGCTTCACTTACAAAAGGATATAATTTGTCTTGCTGTCAATAGGATTTTCTCTTACAATCGGTATACTAACCTCTACAGTATCTCATAATAATTTAATATGGCCAATCCACCATCTTCCAAATTTCTCTACATTTCTTGATTTTTTTTCATATTTTCATTGAACTTTAAATATTCTGATTAAAATTTTATGCATATAAAAAATCACCATGTTTTCGAAAAACAAAAATTCCACAAAATATTTTCAGTTTAAAATATGTAATATGGAAGTATTAATTAAGAAAAATAATAATCTCAAAAAAATTCACATAGAAAACATATTTTCAAAGAATATGAAAAAAATAATGTTCCTAAAATATGTGTAATAAAATGGGGTAGAATTTAAACCATTAAGCACCAACAATCACTCATTTTTTAAAATATTTTAACTGATTGTGAAATTGATCCTTAGTTATTAAAATAATCACAAATTCTCCTTTATAATAAATATTTCTCATTAAATAATCCATTATTTGATCAAAATATATATGGAAATAGGTGTGACAATAATTCAACATCAAATTCCCCCATAATTTATCAATTTCACTTCTAGGAAATTAAAATTTATTTTTCTTATTTATAGGTACTACTATAAATTAAAGAAATAAATATCCTTCCCATGATCTAAATCACTCTATAATCAAAGTAATTCATATTTACCTTCACTACTAAAAATTTTCATGCATTTTTTTGGAATAATTTACACTAATTTACTCTAAATTTAAATTAAATTATATTTTTAGGAGTGCATACTATAGAGATTGAAATGGAATTTAATCTAAAACCAGAGGAACTTCTAGTTCTATCTCTCTACAAGGTTCCCCTACCAAAGTTATAATTTTCAACTTCATTGATAGAACTCGAAATATTTTCTTATAAATAAAATTTTCCCTTATTTTTTTTGCATTCAATATTTCTCTCACGCAGATGGTTTCATTTCTGAAAAGGCCCTTTATTTGAATTATTAATAGCCAGTAGTTTTCACATTGTATTGTGTAAATAAATTATTGAGTTTGAAAATGGATTTATTTACAAAAAAACCATGTTCCATTATCTCAAAGGCACACTATGGGATCCAAATTTACTATTTTACTATAAATTCAAAGGATTTATATTTAGCCAGATTTAGTTGGATCTTTGAGGTGTTACATTTCACCAAGTCTAAGTTACTTGGTTCAAGTTCTAATTTATGTTTCCTCAAGTTATAAATATAATACACACAAAATTCCACCCTATCACACCCCCTTTCTTGGTTTTCAAATAGTATTCTATAAAATTAGTACATAGAATCACTTAGTAAGAACTCAATTCTAAAAACTCTAAACTCAATTAAATCCCTCAAAAATATCATGAAATTATCAACTAAGAAGGACACATTTTTTTAATTATTTTCATTAATTATAGAAATAAACTATTTTATTTATCTATAGGGATAAAATATTAAATTATTTCAGAAAGGGTGGCATTTAAAAAAAATTAGTTGTTTTTATGCATACAGAAATAAAGCACAATTTAAGAATAGAGAAAGGACCCCTCTCCACCAAGAATAGAACCCAAAATTTTGTACAATGTTGAATCATATAGTGGGTTAATTTTTTAATTCAAAAATAATTTACAATTCAGAAGTTTAAATAATATTGAAGTGATTATATAAAAGTTCTAAAATCACCTATCCACACATCCAAACAAATTTAAAAACCATTTCCCCCTAAATGTTCATTGTTTTTATTGTTATACACATGAAAAATAATATTCAATTCATTTAAAATAGAGGTATGAGGAATTTGTTTTAGAAAGTATCATTTTGAATCCAAAGGCATTGTAAGGGTGCAATCCATGTTGACAGTTCATTTAAAATTAATTTAAATAAAAGACACCATCAATCCAATCACCCATATAATTAAACATGATTACAAAATTCAACCCAATTAGGGGAATTCCCACACAAATAATTCTTAACTACATATATCAAAATGGTATGAGTATTAATGATATAATATGAAAATAAATACTCCATTGGATGTTGAGATTCACCTTATTATGTTCAGCCATATGTAGTATCCTTTTTTTTTCTGTAATTTCAATAGATTCTTAGTTTAAGTCCCTACAAGATATAAACATATTAACATTAGAGTTTATGATTTACAGATCAAATTTAAATGCAACTAAGTTTGAGTTAGGGAGTTTAATATTGTGATTTTGAATGTGAATCTCCTATTTTCTTTGAAAACTAGATCGATTTATCCAAATTTATCCATTTTCAACTGGTAAACTTATTATAGTCACATGCCTTGTGAATAAACTACCTGTTTACTACAGATAAGAAAAAATAAATTACATAAACATATAAAATAAAAAATTAAACCACGAAAAAAAATAAAAAAAGTATAATATTGGGATAATGCCTAAGGGGTGTTATT
Source organism: Viscum album (assembly GCA_963277665.1). Classification (NCBI taxonomy): domain Eukaryota; kingdom Viridiplantae; phylum Streptophyta; class Magnoliopsida; order Santalales; family Viscaceae; genus Viscum; species Viscum album. The sequence goes on from OY728147.1 coordinate 1,583,663,842, forward strand.
TTTAGACTATCCATAATTGGATTGTCCATGTCTCAAACCTATTCTTATGGAGGTTGTAGGTTATTTATTAAGAACCAAGAGATCCTATTAATACCAACATCATTTCTTTTTCATTTTTTGAGTACCCATGTGATGATTCATTGATGTCTCCCTCCATGATATTGAATCTATTATGGAATAGTGGATATTGAAATAGGATGTATGAGTACTTACCCTCTTCTTCAAATTGAGGAATGGTGCACAAATGTCGTAAAACTTGAAATCCTGGATGAGATTTTTTGTCTAGTTCAATTTTAAAAAGGAACCCTTAATCGACTATTAAAAGTGTATCTTTATCCTACTTTGAATATATTCAATGCTCTATCCAATATTATTCATCTTCAATATCTCCCCAACATTAATCTTTAATAAAATCTAGGTATTTTAGAAATTCCTCAACACGTGAAACCTTATCATTTTCCTCTTGACAATCTATGAAATAAAAAAATGAGTTTCATCATCAATACCTGAAAAGGGAGTAACACAATCAAGACCATCCTTAGTAACATAAAAATTAAATATAAACACATATTCATGCATGAAATTTTAAACTCTCTGAATTAATGTAGTTTGTTCTTCTTTATAATTGAATAATTCTTTTGGGACTAATTCTGGGTCATCAGTGATGTAGTCGAACTTTTCCATCCTCTATTTCAAACATGTAACCTCATTGTGTATATGTTCTATAGAAAAGGAGAGGTTGTATTATATAAGATTGACCTGTTTTATCTCGGAAAAATTAACTGATAGTCTAGTGTAATAAAATACATTAAAATGATAATTAAAAATAAAATGATACTCGTAAATTTGTATAGCTTCATCGATGTCAACAAATTCCATATCCTTCCAGTTATTAAAATAATTATCAGTGTGTGAATCTTCAATTCCCAGTAGTTTTTCAAACATAATTTATTGCTCTAATATTTTTGTCTCTAAATTAATTTATCTTTTTCTATATATTTTTTCTTCCCATCTTAGTTGCTTTCTAGAAACCTTTTTAGTTATTTTATGGATTTCTTCCTTATATTCATGAATATATATGATCTTATGCATATCTTGATGAATTATTTACATGATTTCATGATGATAATCTATTTAATCCCTGTAATATCTTAGTGTTTTTGTTTTTGAAAACAACATTGAAATGATTCTATAGACTCCTCATGTTATTGAACTAAATCAAATAGTGACATTGGAAAATCATTAGTTTTCACACTATGTTTTTTGTTTCCTTAATTTTCTTTATATTGTAATGTTTTTGATGAAAATTGGAAAAAATACTAAGTGAAATATTGCCTTACTAAGAACAACACAAAAATTTGATGGGTCTATGTCATGATGATGTTAAAATATACATTTTAAAACCTAGATACATTATATTGGATAACATTAAATTTGATCTCAAGGAAGCATTTTTTAATTACCTAGTGCTCCTCTAAAAAATATTTTTTTGTTATTGAAATAGATTGAAAAAAGTAAAAGAAAACATGCAGAAAAAATGATTAAAAAAATGTTTTTGATAGTGAGTTGAAGGAATAAAATGAAAATATTAGAATGGAGAAGGAAGTACATATACAAGAAAACAAGATAGAATGAAAGAGGTGAATGTTAACAAGAAAAATTCTAAATTCAAGTTGATGCAATCCTAAAATAACTATCATTTATTTTTGATGGATTATATCATTTATTAACCTCATTCAGTGAATGTTTAATCTATTGTGTTGCATGCCTCTCTCACCCAAAATGATTAACACTTATGGAAAAAATCACTTCCAGTGCATAAATATTCTCCCAAAAGTGAAAGCATCTCCAAATCCAATCACTCCAACCAATTATATCTTCCAAGATAAAAGGATATTTATGATATATTTAATCACACAAACACTATTTTATACTCTCTCAGGAGAAAAATGAAGGGAAGAGGACATATATAATGGAAAATGAGTGATTAACACTTCCCTTATATGGTCATACACTTATATCATAACATAAAATATCAGAGTTCACTGAAAAAAAAGAAGAAGTATGATGATTATACTGATGTATACATATCAATTTAGCATTGGAGTTTCGCTTCCTATGCATGGATAGGTAAATTATCCAATTATTAATAAAGGTATGAGATCACTACAAGAGGAAGAATAATGAGAAAAATTTTTATTTAGAAAATTGGAAACTATAATTACAGGATAATATAGAATAGAAGAAGGAGGGAAAGAAAGCTAAATTTCGGGAATCATGAATCTAGAAATTAGCCTCTTGTTTTTTTGAATGAGAAAAAAAGGGGAAAACATATTCTTATTCTGAAAGTGATAAAAAATGTTGAGAAATAATTAATAATAGGTACAGAATTTCATGTGACATGATTTTAGATTCTATCCATAATATCCACATAAAGACTCTATGAAAATATCCAACCTTCTGCAACGACATGAACTTCCCATAAAATTTTCACACAATTTCGATGATCACCTTCAAATCCCCTTACACTGACCTTATCTACTTATTATATACAAATAGAAATAATTTAGACATTAATCAGCATCACTTTGGTAAATTAATTCCTAATTTCTAAATTGTAAGACTACCCATCCCACATGAAGGGAATTTTTTGAGCTGCATAACAACATAGGCCTATGCACATTGATCCATTTTCTAGTTTGGGATCTAATGTGCTCAGCATAGAAGCTACCATGTGAACATGAATCCTTCATAATTGATGAAATTTTCTTACACTCAGCCAACTTTTCTTAGTTTTTATGACCTCAAGATTAATTCGGATTGCACACAATTCTCATTTCCATATCATATTATCTTGGTGGGTTCTAACTTTTTCTCTCACTTTGATCATAACTTATCCAATATATAAAAAAACCAATATTTTGATATTGATTCTCATTTAAAAAATTTGATCATCCTCATATCAGATAATTAAATGTGATTATGGTCACTTTATCATAGTTAGTTTGGCCCTGAAAACAAGAAATAACCAATGAAACTTGATCTTTCACAAACTATAGTAGTATCTTTCCAAAAAAATATGAAGAACACTTTGGTGAGGGTAGAAAGGATTATTCTCCTCTTATTTGTTTAAAATTATTGAGAAATACTCAGAACAGCACTATAGATTTTTTTCAATCACCTTGAATGTATATTACTATAAAAAATCAACAATTGGATGGTTAAATGTCTATCTGAAACTTCTCTACACATGAGAAAAAAACTAGAAGATCCCATTCAACTTCATTAACTCCAAATAAATCTCAACCTAACCAATTCCTTGATGTTAGTACAATTAGAAGTGGTGGTATTGTATTCTCAATGGTATGGAAACTTCTGATTAAAAATTAAAATAAACAAAAACTACATGAATTTTAGAAAACTAAAATTCCATAAAATATTTTTAATTTAAACTATGGAATATGGAATAATTAATTCATAAAAATAAAAACCACATAAACAATTCACATAGAAACAATATTTTCAAATAATATGACAAAAAAATGATATTCCAAAAATTTGTGAAATCACTGTGTGGAAAAATTTGAACTATTAAATAGAAAATATCATCCTTTTTTAAAATATTTTCAAGGAATGTAAAATAAATACTATGTTAGTGAAATAATCAAATTGTCTCCTTTTAAATAACATTTTATCATCGAATAGTCCATTATTCCTAAGAAATAAATACCAAAGTTGGTGTAATAATAATTTCACATTACTTTTTTTCTCTACAAACCATCTCTACAATCATCCCAATTTAGAGTCTTCTATTCAAATCTATCTAAACAAGTTATTTATGTAGAAAAAATACTAACTCTTTTTTCATTTATTATGATGTTATCACCTTTAATCTATTTTCTTATAAGTTTGATGGTATCATATTCATGTTCTATATTAGATGGATATATCCTCTATCACCCATATTCAATACACACATGTATATATTAACATGTTTTATTGAAAAAATACAAACAAAAAAAATCTACTGAAACATCAGTTATAGATGGTGAAAATTGGTATTATCCTAAATCCACTTTTATAATTCTCTACCACTAGTATTTTCATGATACTATCCTCTATGGACATATCAAAAGGAACATAAATTTATTCCAAGGGATTACCGCCCTTATCTAGAATAGGTTACATGACTAGGTGGATTGATAATACTTATTACTAGGTGTTGTTTCTAAACTTGCATTCCCCATGTGGGACTCACATATTATAGTAATCACACAACTCTGGTAATGTACATGAGGTAGATTAGGTCCATGTCATAGATTCAATTAGGGAACACAACAAATTTGGATTAATAACCCCGCCTTAGTACATGACTTAATCAATATAAGACTATGTACCAATATAATATTCATTAAAAGTGGTGAGGATAATTGTCCTCCAGAACCCACACCTGGTATTCCCACCCATCAGTGTTATACAATATACTATCCATTATATCTATGTTTTAATGATATGATCAATTGGGGCCCGACTAGACTGTGGAAGGCCATGCAGTCATAACCACAAGCCTATCTCCATAGGCAAGGGGATGGTTAAAATCATTGATAAGGCATATCATAAAATGGGATATCTTTTCCAAGAATACCTTTACATTCACATCCAAACATCTCCATGCAACAATGTAGATGAATAATAAAACACTATAGCATCTAGAGTAAACCATGCATGTAATAGTCTCTAGAGAACACAATTAAATTATAACAGAAAACCACCAAAGTTTAAAGGTTAAAAATACATTTCTAACAAGAAATGAAGTCCCAAACTGACATCAAATAGAATAAAGGAAATCTAAGTGAGCCCGACTCTTGATCTCCAATCACGACCACCATACACGGGATATGCACCGATGCGTCCCTATGCTCTACCAAAATCACCGTTGATCTCTCCATTATCTTCATAATACAAAATATGTGTGGGTAAAGCCCTTTCATGGGTGAGTATATACATACCCAGTTGGACTCCATTAAAAATTAAGGGGAATCAATTAAATATATGATGGAAGTAGTCACCTCAACCCAATGAAAGAGGAAAAAAATACACACAAACACACAAACACACACACACACACACACATATATATTATAATAAATAAACCTAGAAAAGAGTCAGTAGATCTCCATGCCACATGCCATCCAAGGATGATGAGTCTTTTTGTATCTCTAAAGGTCCACCATCGATGCCCATCATCTCATGTTTCTATCACAGAATGTTATGAGAAGGACCCAAACCTCACCACGTTTGTATAGACTGAGGGAGAGAAATATCCAATAGAGGACCCACACCCTACTATAATAGGAGGATAACACTTAGTGAAAAGGTATAGGACCCACACCTTGGTGTGATAGGGTGAGTCCAATCAATGAAAAGATGACCTACACCCTAGTATGATAAGGGGTGACACTTGGTAGGTATAGACAAAGGACCTACACCCTAATATTTCACAGGGGTTATGTTCAATGTGTAGAAGAATCACAACATATTGATTAAGGGGATTCTAGATAAAGTGTTTAGGACCCACTCACTAGTGCATCAGGGGGATGAGGGTTCCACTCATTATATGTTGGTAGAGGACCCACAACCTAGTGCATTAGGAATAGGGGGTTCTAATTAATGTGTGGAGGAACCATGACCTAGTAAGTTTGGGACATGAAAATTGATAGATTTTGGTAGAGGACCTACACCCTAGTACATTAGGGGGTTACACTAAACCAATATAAATAGTATGGGGGACTCATGCCTTGGTGAAGAAGAGTGGTTTCCATCCTTAGAAACTCTCGGATGATCCTGTCTGATCACTACCATCATCCAATATCACCTAAAAAAGCGTCATGATCAATGTTTTATTTAGAAAGAAACTATGAAGAATACCATCTCATTTTAAATGTAAATATACACAGTATAGGGTAATAGTGACCCAAAATATGATTCTAAGTGAAGAAGATATGCATGTTGGATGATTCTCATCAAGGTACACGGTCCACACGACATATGGCCCCACTCCGTTCCCTGTATGTGTTCTCATATGGACAAATATCGAAGGCCATGTCACCATAGAAGGTGTATAAGGGCCCCCACATAATTTGTATAAACCACATGAGGACTTCCAATGTGATCCTGGCCATGCCAGTGTTAATCACCCCATTCATGTGTAACATGCCATTTACCTAGTCATGCACTTGGATGTTCTTGGGCACCAGATCGTGTTCATGTTTTCCCAAAGTAGATAACATGGGTTCCTTCATAGGGTCATTGCTGTGTGAAACTAGAACACTATGTGGGAACAAATACATGATGTGGGATCCTTATCGTCCATGAAACCATTACTTCCATAGCAATATGGGGATACACCATGTATATTCTTAGACTATATGCAGTGTAGTTGAATTTTCCATTGAAAGTAAAAAACATTACATGCATCATAGATCTGTTACTTATACCATGATTTATGCCATTTTCCACTCAACATAAGTGGGTTTAACCTATATTATTCTTTAACTAGCCTTCATTGGTGGGAAAATATATTTTGTTCATTCGCATGATGGTCGCACAATTCCTGAGGCACCTCCCATCATCTGTCGCTAGATCTTGTCACTACTCCCAATACCAGATTCATGGAGCATCACCTACAGCCTAAGATCCATCCCACTCCATCCTCAATTTTCAATTTCATTCTTCAAGTGTGAAACTACCATGAATCTAGTGTTTCGATCACACTTTAACCCACCCCAATAATGTTGAATTGTGACCCTATACGCTAACGGTGAAGAACATGATGAATGGAGAGGGGAAAACCCCAAGAACAAATTCAATAAATCTTGGAAACGTTTTCTTGGTGAATGATCATATGTTTGGGATTTTTAGGTGTGATAAAATGTTCAAAAGGGATATAAATTATACTTGATCAATATAATCAATAAATTATGAGGCTCATGCCATGAACAATTACCACAGATCAAAAGTATATAAAATGCATGCTCAATAATTAAATCAAAAGTGGTGGAAACCAAAATTTATGAAACACGAATAAAATATGGAACATTTCTATTGAAGAAATTATTAATAAATGATTAAGAAGACCCAATACATTTTCTTTCTCTTGACCTATATAGATCCAATTATGGTTCACCATCCGATTCTCATCCACCAATGATAAATTCTATGAACCTCCTCTAAAACCACCATGGGTTAAGTGAGTAGCCCTGGTGAATTGATATGGCATAAATTATATAAAGTAAATTAGGTTATCGGTATTAAATAAATAAATTAAATACATAAATAAGTTTGTACAATTAATTTACCCACCAACGACTTCCATATTCAAACGTCTGGTGCCAACCATGTTTAGGTTGCACCTATGGTAAAAACCATGTTCTAGAATCAGTAGTGGTATCCAATTTATGAATTGAGGCTCCATTTATAATACATTTCATTATTTATAATATACATCTCACACATGATAATAATATATTTAATATTTTTATAATTTCCATTTCGGGCTCACCGGGCCTCAGAATCTCGTGTTGTCTCAGCGCCTAGCTCTGAAAATATTTCTAAATATATTTAAAAGTATTACAAGGGAAAAAAGTTCACAACATTATTCCCCATTAATGGATTTTAATTTTCAAAAATCATAAGATAAACCAAAATTTGAGGATACCGCACCCGCATCTGGATCTCCTGCTCATAGGAGATCTTCTGCATGCTCCCATACTACCACATCACATGAACCAAGGTGAAGGTCCATCATTGCATGATCATATTCTATAAATCCTCAATAGCCAATGGGTACTATACAATGGAGAATCCATCCTGAACATCCATTTCACCCCATTCAGTGGCATGTATAATATCATACATGTATCTCCTTAGCTATGAAACATTGAAGAAGTCATATGCTTGCTATAACTGTGGGGGTAAGTTGTCATGACATGTCCCCCGGGGCCCGTGCCGTGACTACCCCATGACCACCTTCCAGAGGCCAGGGGCTGGCGACTAGCACCAGAAAGACATATCCCTAAACCGGGAAGTAATTTCCTTTTTAACCTACAAACTCACACAATCCAAGAACACAAAAAGATACAATAAAAATGTAAACAATTAGTAAATAGAGTGAGTACAGTAAGTAAAGGGGCTGGAATAAAAGACCAATAAGAAAGTACAAGAAAAACTGAAAACAACTCCTATGAACACCCGCCATGGATCCTTCCTAAAGGGTAGGTATAGCTCTTGAACAATCATCTATGCGGTACGTATATTCTAATAGTTCACCTACGAGCAGCCTCCAGTCCTAGCACCCGTAGCCTCGATCAATGCTATCCATCATTTGCAAAAGACACAGCAAGGTGCGGGCATATCCTGTGTAGGGGTGAGTATAACAATACTCAGTAGGGACCCAGAGACCCTCATAGGTCTCCCAAAGTTCCACAAAGGAAAAGACCACAAAGCAAGACCCCAATCACAAAGCAAAAAGCGATAGACATAAACTCTACTTAGGTATATACCCACACACATACATAGGTTATCACGACATACTCATCTCATACAGGAGGGAAGAATAAAACTAAGGTAACATGACGAAGGTAGAATTAACACACAAGTAACACCACAAAGAAAGAAGTACCACACAGGTAACACCACGAAGCTAGAAGTACCACATAGGAAACACTACGAAAACCTCACCATGAAGGTAGAAGTACCACACAGGTAACACCACGTAGATAGAAGGACCACATAGGTAACATCACAAAGATAGAAGACTCAATTCACAACCAGGTATAACTTAAGTACAGAAGTGAGAATGATTATTCATAAGCTAGATCGTTTTATTCTGTTATGAAGCACTGATCCTAACCCACATAGGATCGATACGTTCTAATCCCCGATGACCCACATAAGATTTGACCCACACAGGACTGGTATGCGCTGACCCACACATGATCGCTGAGTTCTGACCCACACAGGATCTGATAAAAGTTTCCCCACATAGGATCGATAGGTACTGACCCACACAGGATCGTTGTTCTTTCTTCATGTTACAGCTAGTCACAGGATTCCTCGCACCTGATGTGCTCGAGTTCCATAGAATCTGCCACTAGAGATATCGGTCATACCTTGACCACCACTAAGCTCAAAAAGGAGTAACACAAAGGTCTGTCATGTCGTAAGGGTTCCAACATGACAGACGGTGCATCTATAGGATGTCTGGTCTGTGAGTTATAAGAGTTTCAGTTTCGGGGGCCCGATTGGATTTGGGTTCGATCCAACCTGTCCATACTCCAACTATGTCTAAAACTCAATTGGAGTGTACCAAAATAACCATCACTATCCAAGGATTCCTACACCATAGATAATTTTTCAAACAGACGCCTGATTCTCAATATATGGTCAATAAGAAGTATCTGTGTCCAGATGATCCTGGGTCCGGTACGACCCTTCCTGGGATGGCCTGACATAGTTTGGGTTGACCCAACCCGGACCGGGTCCGACCAAGATGCGTTGGGCCGTGGCGGGCCAGACCCGACACACAAAGGGGTGGCTCGGCCCACTTGGCGCGACCCGCATGGAGTGGCCCGCTGGGCGTGGCCCACATGGAGTGGCCCGCTCGTCGCGGCCCGTGGGGCTCGACCAGAGGCTGGGTGTGGTCTGCCATGGCGGGGCCTACCCTAGCTTCTACCCAGGGGGGAGGCGCCCCCCGGAAATCCGAACGGTACAGTTTGACCCTTCAGCTTTTGCCAACCTAGCGGCACCATGTGGTGCCACCTACTGGCATGCAGGACCCGCTAATGTGGGTCCTTCTCGATGTGAGGTGGCTGGTCGGATGTCCAGACGACTTCCCTTCCATCGGGGCGACGACACCGCTATTCCTCCCATGGCTGACAGGGTGTCGGCCACCCTCCAGGTGCACTGTCGCAGCATAGTAGCAGCAACCTCCATCTCCGATGGCATGGATGCGTGCCACCCTGACATTAACATGGTTGGCTGGCGTGCTAGCTGCCACCCTCCTCCACCACGACCAACGGTCCATGGCCTCCCTCGGAGGCCGGTTGCACCGCCACCACCATCTCGGCTGACCGGTGTGCCGACCGCAACCTTTGACCTTGCCGACGCCAGTTTTCAGTGACGTGGTCAGGTTCCGCTCAACATGTCCATCTGACCGCAATGAACATTTCCACAATGAAATAGTGGCGGGATTTGGCCATGTTCTTTTGGCCCGCACCCTCCATGTTAGATTGATAACAAATAGTTCATAGATTGAAGACAACGATAATTCATGATGAATGATACAAACAATTTCCCTACATCAAGCGTTTTTTAAAGATGACATGAGGAAGAGGATAAAGGCGTTGGAGGAGATGCCAACATTCGTTGCTATCGAAATACGCGTCCAATCCAGGCTTGAGCATCATTTCCTTGTAATTGATCTGAGGGTTTTTTCTTCATTAGAGATGGTTCTTCCACCAAGAGTTCTTTAAAGGATCTCCCAAATCCCTTCTTTGCCAATGATTCCCAACCACATGAGGTGAGGAACCAACTTAGTTATGCTCAAGTTAATAGCTTAATCAGTTAATGTTGGCTCATTAATTGGGGAGGTTCCAAGAGTTACATCATTTTAAAAAGGGAGTTCAAGGTCGGGTTGTCCCCACCAAAAATCTTCAACTGAGAGGCTTCAAATAAATAAAATAAAAGTTGATTGTTTTATTTTATTATTATTTTTAACTATCCCACGAAAAATTTAAAATCCAACTTCCACCCTCGACCTACTGCGGTCAAGGTGAAGACTCTCTTAAGCGAATATCGGTGCTGCGAGTTCAACAGTGTCCTTATATTTAAATTTCAAGTACCAGTTCAAAAGTTACCAATTCTCGCTCACACATTTACTGAACGTACTTGAAAAAAAGTTAATAAATTCATTCCAGGAACAACAGGAACCGGAATAACACACCGTTATTTTTTGAAGACTCGTAATAATTCCATATAATTAAAAAAATTAAATGTATATTCAAGGTCTTTAAATTCTCCCCTCCTCAGGGATTTGTGTCCCTGAAAGACACAACACAAAACAGGGAAACAAGTGGGGGTACTAAGGAAGAATATGATCCTCCTACTCCCATGTTCTCTTTTGGAGGTTCCCATGCTGCCAACATATTCGCAACAGAGGTATCGATCACCCACGAAGGACTCTCTCCGGTCAATCCTCAATCTCCACTGAAGCCTCCGAAAACGTCGCCCCATCGTCGATGTCCAGCTCTCCCTAGTCAATGATGTTCAAAGATCATGTACTTATCTCCTCAGTTGGGATAAGTTGAAAACATTGTGCACCCGATGCAATTGAGGGGTAAGAGCTAGGTAGTATGCCACCTCACCAAGTCTGCTGAGGACCTGGAAGGGTCCGATGAACCTCAGAGATAACTTGCTGCCCCGACCAAATCTCCAAAAACCTCATCATGGTGAGACCTGTAGGAATACATGGTCACCATACTCAAACTCGAGAGGTTTCTGTCTCTTGTCAGCATAAGATTTCTGCCTGCTCTATCCAGTCTTCATCCGCTCCTAGATGATCTGCACCTTCTCCATGGAAGTCCGTACCATCTCCGTTCCCATGAGTGTTGAATCCCCTGGGTCAGTCCCGCACAGAGGTGATATGTAATGTCAAACGTACAATGTCTCAAATGGTTCCATACCGATGGTGGAGTGGTAGCTGTTTTTGTATGCAAACTCCACCAAGGGCAAGTGATCCTCCCAGCAGCGGCGAAAATCAAGGATGAAAGCACCAACATGTCCTCGAGAGTATGAATGGTCTGATTTGTCTGACCATCTGTCTAAGGATGAAAGGCGGTGCTGAATCGAATCTGATTCCCGAATGACTCCTACAACACCTTCCAAATCCAGGAAGTAAAACATGCATCATGATCAGAGACAATAATCGAAGGTACTCCATGAAGCCATGAAATATACTATATGTAGAGGTATCCCAAGCCCTCTAATGATCCCTACTCTCTGATAGGTAGGAAGTGGGATGACTTGGTGAGTCCGTCAATGATCAACCAGATAGAATCATGACCCCTGGATGTGCGTGGAAGTCCTTTCACAAAGTCCATGGAAATTCTATCCAACTTCCACACTGGCACCTCTAGTTGCTGAACTAAGCCCGTAGGAACCTGATGCTCTGCCTTCACTTCCTAACAAGTGAGGCACCGTGAGGCAAAATCCGCCACTGTTTTCTTCATTCTCGACCACCAATGCTAATGTCAGAGGTCCTGGTACATCTTCAGCACTCCTGGATGTACTGCTATAGGGGACATATGGAACTCCCTCAACACTTCCTCCCATAGCGCCACAGGTACCGTAGTACATCCCTTGAAGAGGATGAAGTTATCCACACCTTCTGAAATTGCATCAAGTGCCTATCCTATGGATATCTGAGCACGTCAAGCCTCTCATTTAGTTTCCCCAAGCTGTGCCTCCCTGAATCGCTAAAAGATTTGGGGAGTGACTATCAGAGACAAAAGATAAACTACTCCATCTCGATCCACATAGGGTATCTGCAAAGCAGAAAGCTTCTCCATTGCCTCACTCAGCAACTGTATACAAGATCTCCTACTGAGTGAATATGTTACTATGTTCCTCTTCCCTACAGTATAGACTATATCGAATTCATTGTCCTATAAGAACTTAATCCAACATCGTTGTTGCTGGTTCAAGTCCTTTTGAGAGAAGATATACCTAAGACTCTTATGATCAGAGTAGACTGTAAAAGTTCACCCATCAAGTAAGGTCACCACATCTTAAAGGAAAAGACCGCTGCTGCTAAATCTAGGTCATGGGTAGCATAGTTTACTCATACTGTCTCAGATGTCGTGAACCATACACGATCACTACTAGATCTTGCATTAGGACACATATGAGTCTGGTCCCTGATGTATCACAGTAGACTACGTACCCAACGCCCTCTTCTGGTAGCCTCAATATAGGGGAACTCATCAATCTCTGCCTCATCTCCTTGAAACTCTGCTGACATCTCTCCGAACACACAAATTTTTTCCCCTTCTTCGTCAATACTGATAAGGGTGCCACAACTCTGGAAAAGTCAGGCACAAACCTCTGGTAGTAACTGCCTAGACCCAGGAATCTATGCACCTCTGTTACACTCCTGGGTGGACCCCAAGAAAGCACAACCTCGATCTTCACAGGATCCATTGCAACTCCAGCCTCCAAGATGACATGTCCCATAAAGTGAACCTCTCGAATCCAGAACAAGAACTCTGAGATCTTACCATAAAGCTGGTGCTCTTGGAGCAAGTCCCGAACTATCTTCATATGATAGGCATACTCCTCCTCTGTAGCTGAGTATACCAGGATGTCCTCGATGAAGACTACCACAAAGCGATCGAGGTATGGCTCTAATATTCGGTTCATGAGACCCATGAACACTGCTGGGGCATTGGTCACACCGAATTCCATAACCAAGAACCCTTTGTGGCCATACCGACATCTAAAGGTCGTTTTCTGCACATCCTCGTCTCGTACACTGAGTTGGTGAAAGCCTGATCAAAGGTTTATCTTCGAAAACCACCGTGATCCCTTCAACCGATCAAATATATTGTCATTCCTTGGTAGTGGGTACTTTTTCTTCATGGTAACCTGGATCAGGCAATGATAGTCCACATAGAGTCTCAAACTCTCATCCGCCTTCTTGGAAAACAAAACCGGGGTTGACCAAGGAGAAACACTGGGCCTAATGAACCCCTTACTCTGCAAGTACTCCAGCTGTACTCATAGCTCTCGAAGCTCTGCGGGAGACATCTAATGTTCTAGTGTAGATATTGTTGTCATCCTAGGGTACAAGTTGATATAAAATCCACCTCTCTTCGAGGTGGTAGACACAGAACATCATCAGGGAAAAAATCAGCGTACTGGTCCACCACTACAGGATATCTCAGACTATCAACATCAACCAATCCATGGGTAAGGCTAGCCAACTGATCTGTGATTGGATGCACCATCCTTTGGGTAATTCTATCATGTGATGCAATGGTTCCCTTCTCACCGGTGAAGAAAAACCTGGTCCCATCCTCGCAGACACAAAACACTTTTTGCCTAATACAGTCGATCTGAGCTTGGAATGTATATAACCAATCCATACCCAATATGACGTCGTATAGCCTCGACACCACTACTAGAAGATCCCAGCTGATGATCTCTCCTCCATGAGTAAGCTCACACTATCGACAGCAGTGTGTAATCGTAGAATCCTTTCCAATAGAAGTCTCTGGCTATTTGGATCTCGCCAATGGTTCCATTGAAATCTCCGATATCTGAACGAGGGTCGTGGTAATAAAAGAGTGACTATAACCTCTATATAAAAGTACTGCAGCTAATGTTTGGTAGACACAGATTGTACCTCATATAATCTTTACAGTGTCATGGAAGTAGGCCTCAGCTTCCTAGAGCTGAGCTAGTCCCTGTCCACTTGCTCCCTATGGTCAGGGTGGACCACCTGGTGGAGGTGGTGGTAGAACCTCGAATTGCCACCCACCGCCTGCTGCATGACCAGGTCCTCTACCATGTCGACCTACTACCAATGGAACTCCTTAATCGAATATTAACTTCTTCCCAGGAGATCCTTTGACTGTCTTTTGGTCATCCATACGGCCGGTCGGGCAGTCCCAAGCCATGTGACCCTACTCACCACGTGAGTAACACTGCCTTATCCTCACCTGTCCTGCTCTGTCTTGAGAGCCCCGCACAACCGAACCTTTATCCTGTGGTCATCCACCTATATGTCTGGTCCTCTTGATCCTCTGTATGATCTGTCTTCTGCCAACTGCACATGACTCTGCTACGTGACTGGTCTCGCTTGTCGTTGACTGAAGTTATATGCGTCCCAAATTAAATACCCGTTCTTACAACATTAGTATATCAAAAGTTAGGGGTCAATCCATAGGGAACTATGGCATGCATGAATTCAATTGAGTTAATACTTAATTAGGTGAAGTATAGAGAATTTAGAATCGATTGGGTTGATTTTGGGTTTTTATTGAAACTAATTTTTTTTACTTTGAAGAAATGAATAACAGTTTTAAAGAAAACAATGGGTAAATTTAAGGATTTTTAAAACGGGAAGAAAAGACGTGTCGGGGCTGTGGTGATTAAGGAGTTCTTATTCAGATTGTTTAAATGGTTGTGTTGTTCATAATAATTCAATCATTCTGGATTTCATTTAGTTTCAATATTTCCTTGTTCGGGTTCCTCTTTTTTGGAATTAGAGCAGTTGAATCCTTGGTCTGGTATCCAGTGTTCTTAATTATTAATTAAGTTCAGTCCATTATTTGAATCAGTGAAACCTATCCAATGGTCATGGATGTTTTCACCGTTACTTTTCTTTTGTATCGCTGAAAATTCTTCCCTTGGCCCGGCTCATAATTCTCCGTTATATTTGACAGTAAATTACTAAGAGTCAGATGAATTACAACGATAAAACAAAACTATATAAAATAACACACAAATTAGGATCCCTTTATCCACAGCCCCAACACTAGGGGTTTAGTTAGACATAGAAAGTGGGAGAAAAATGACACAAGTGATACGTGACAGATTCATCAGGTAAGTGTTGAGGTCGGGTGTCGGAAGGTGGAATAGTGGAACTATGGCACCACGATGGCTCGGGAATAGTAGAAACATAGCTTCTTCTCTCCTCCAATGGTTTCCAACTCTTTAAATCCGAAGGCCAAATTCTCTTTATATATAAAAATAAAGTACACGGCGTGTATAGAAAGTACACGCCGTGTAGTTTTCATCAACGCACTTTGGCGCCAATTTCTTTGCTGGCAGGTGGCCTAACACGTCGTCTTTGACTGTTGAACACGGCTCCGCCTGGTGGTTGGGTGTACACGGTGTGTAGCGATGCCATACATGGCGTGTAGTGTCATAAGTTTGGCTGCCAGCCCCTTCTAGAATAGCAGACACGACGTGTAGAAATTAAAACACGCCGCGTCTCCTTCAAAGGCCACATGGGCGTGTAGACTTTTCTCAGCAACCACCACTTCTAGAAAGTAGTACACAGTGTGTAACACCACCTCAAATGACGTGTATCTTCTACCTGGTGATGTGGGCATCTACTCCCTCCTTCGATTCGTGTCCCTGTCTGGATGTACACGAAATGTATAAAAGTACACGCCGTGTAGTTTCAAAATTTTGACAGACTTCCCTTGATTCGTGTATTTATCCAGAAAGCTCCCGAAAGTAAACAGAATCACCAAAATCAAAGAATATGTTCATGAAACAACATATATTTGCTGAAAAAATGTTTTTATAGTGAATTATATATATGGAGATGTATACACAACTTGGGTGTATCAAATTCCCCCACACTTAGTCATTTTCTTTCCCTCAAGCAAAATATCAACATCTAATTAAAAGCGCCTATACTTTTAAACGGAATGCATTTAATTAATCAAAATTATAAATGATAGAGTTACTGAGGAAAAATTCTAAAAGGAAAAAACAAATTCAATTCATAAGATAATAAAATCATGCCTCATATATAATTCAATTAACTATTCTCACCCTCTTTCAACACATTTTTCAACCTTTCAAAAAATAAACATTCCACTTGATGATTTACCTTACTAGTTAAAATCACACTCCACACTTAAGATATTATTATTCAAAGTTATGCTCAATCTAAGGTATATACACTCTATCTATAGGTTTGAGAGATATCTTGTTCTCTACTTCAGAAAAATTGAATTACAAAAATAATGAGGGCTTTAACAATAAGGTTTAACTATCTCTGTGGCTAAGGGTTGGTAGGTTCAAATGAAAAATAAATTCTGAGGTTTGAAAAAGGAAGGATAATTCCTTTAAACAACATTGCATGATATTCTAAGTAAATATCACAAGAAATTCTTCCTTCACAATATCAGTCAAATGATTTTGTAATCGTCACCATCTTCTCACTTAGGCAAGTAGTGTTTATGAGCAAATAAGCATAAGGTCCCTCTGTTTATTTTTTTCAAAATAAGGGGAACACTTATGGATACAATTAATATATTTTTGGAACCTTTTCTGCCCCAAATAATCAAGAGGGACTCCCCCACACTTCATTTCATGAATGTGGACAAAAATATGCCATGTATTTCCAACTCCCTATTTAAAGATCAAATGAATAATCATGTAATGTTTTAAAAAGAAGTAGGGTAGGAAGGAAAATAGGCTTGTAACATGGCTTCCTATAAAGGCTGTTCATGGCTTCTATGGGCTTAAAAAAAATTAAATGTAGGGTAGGTCTCAAGATAAAGGGGTGAAAACAATCTAGTGCCTCAATCGTGTTAAAGTAATTCAAAAATTTCTTCATGTTTTGAAAATAAAAACTTGAAAATTCTGGTAGTGATGCATATCCTAAGAATCTCTCAAGAAAGAGGGTATTAGAAAATAAATATGAAAGAGGGTTTAGAATACCTCTCAGGAGTGGAAAAATAATAAAGGGACAATCAGGTCATGACATGCATATAAATGATTATCCTAATCAATGTAATTTAATCAAGGATGAAAAGCTGAAATTGAAACTATATCAGCAATAATTTTAAAATACTTACAAACTAAAATAAGCCTGAAACCTTTCCAAAAGTTTTGACTGATAACTCTAGCATTTATAAGAATGATTAACCAAAATTACTTTACATTTTCAAATATAGAATATAATAATGATGTCTCCTAGATTAATTATAGGGAAAAGACTAAGGTGAAAGAGATAGATTCTCCCCCACACTTAAGACTGCAAATGGTCCACCAAGTGAAATACTAAGGTAAAGGGTGGGAAAGGGAAAGATATGGGGGACAAAATGAGGGGAAGCAGTGGAAGAAGTGAATTCAAAAAGAAAGAAAATAAAAAATGGAAAAATATTCCCCTCGTGAAAAGTGATGCCCAAGGCGCTCTAGGATACCTGTGACTGTCGAGAAAAAAAGAAAACTGTAAATAGACATAATATCACAGCACAGAAAATGACAAAAGAGATATATAAGAAAAAGAAAAATGTCACTATCATGGGGTCACCTCAGGGAATGGAACATCTAGTACAGAATCGGCCGGTAGAGATGGTGCATGAGGAATGGAAGTGCGAGGCTCATACTCTGCATCAGGAAGGGGAGCTGAAGAAGTAGGAGTCGCAGGTTCGAGACTCGACGAAGGAAGCTCAGTAGCAGGCCCTGGCCCGGTAGAAGTGGTAACAGCAGGGCTCACCATAGTCAGCAGAACATAATCTATGGCTTGTGTAAGAGATGGGGGTGGAGTAGCAGTAGAAGGGCCAGGAATGGAGGTAGAGGCTGGTGGCTGAGGCAGTGGAACACCATGATGTTGAGCAATATGCACCAACAGATGCTCTATCCAGTCCTGGCGGCCGTCCAGACGAATCAAATGGCGTGAAATGGTGTCCTGGCAGCTGATGATATGAACTAACTTCTGCTCCATCATGGATAGGCAGGGGGAAATGTTTGGATCGACCGAGGGTGTGGGGGTAGGTGGGATAGGGGATGGGACAGAAGAAGGAAGGTCAGAAGAAGTGGGGTCAGTAGGAGGTGGGTGAGGTGGAGAAGCTGGAGGGGGTGGGGAAGGAGGAGCGGGGTCAGCAGCTGGGGCAGGGGGGTCAGCAGGTGGAGGAGCTCGATCCTGAGCAAGGATGTATGCACCCCCTACTTTCGGACCAATCCCATGAGAATGAGCATGAGAAAGTCCATACGCTGGGGGAAACCTATCAAGTCATGAAGTAAAGAGGGCTCGAATACCCCTAAGTGGTGGGAAAGACGGGTGGTGTAAAACCCGCCGTTCATGTTTCCCTGATGGCCGGTAAACATGGAATGGAAATAGGAGGCTACAAGATAGGGGAGGTCCGGGTAGTCATGCCGGATGACACAGGTAAGAAGCTCCATGTCACGACTGATCGCGACCCCCATATCCTCATGGAGGAGAAAAAGGATGGTGCTGAAGCACCGGTGGGCGAAGCGAAGGACGGGGTCGGTTATAAGAGTGCTATTCTGGGAAGTGGGGGAGTATCGGTGGTCAGCCCAGTGATCTACCGCCCCATGGCAATGAGGTCAGAGCACTCGGGCTGGGTCAAGTCAGAAACGGGGGTGGGGTGGGTGGGGGGTGGGGTGATAGGATGGGGGTAGAAGCTGCACCCTCAGCCAAACTCAGTCATGGTAAAGGAGAAACGTTGGCCGCTTAGCCGGAATCGAACTACGGGTACTGCATCGCCAGGTGTCTCTCGGTACACCGCTCCATCGAACTCAAATGAGGCCACAAACTCCAAAAATAAATCACAGAACACAGGAGTGCTGACTTGGAAAATATCAAGGAGTGAGGTGTGCCCGAGAAGCACCTCCAACTCCTCCCAAATACCGAGCTGCTGTGGAACGCTGCTGTCGAGGTACCGGCCAGTCAATGTTATCAGCCGACGAGAGAAGCGTAGGAACCTATCGTATGTGAGGTTGGTAACTGGGAATACCGTGCAGGGATAGGGAGCACCTGCAGGTCCCGACCCAGGTGCCAATGCAGCAGCAACGTCTGGCTCTGGAGGTGGATCTGCCGAAGTAGAGGGTTGCTCGGTGGAAGGTGTGCTCGAAGAGGGACCAGCTGCTGAGGAAGATAGCACATGGAAAGTGGCAGTTGGTGCAGCAGAAGTAGGCATGGCCTCATCTGAGGGAGTGAGTGGTGGCATAATGGCCAATGGAGGGACCTCAAAGACCGGAGCGTCGGGGTATGGCTGCGTAGGGGGTCAGAGTCGGATCCGACGATAGCTGCGCCTCTCGCCCTCGGTGGCGGAGACTGGCCGCTTCCCACGGGAAGGATCGTGATCTGCCATATCCTGAAATAGAAATAAAAAGAAAAAAAAAATAAAAAAAAGGAAAGAAAAGAAAACAAAGAAAATGAGAGAAAACTGGAAAATAAAAGTACACGGCGTGTAGTAAAAATGTGAAGCATCCCATTTTCTCTAGATAGACACGCCGAGGGTGAAAAAAAGACCATGGAAAAGTACACGGCGTGTACCGAACATACACGCCGTGTTCACTCAAAGTGTAGGTGGTTGTGTGGTACAAACGACACGACCATGTTTTTATCAATTCAAAGAAAACAATACACACCGTGTAGGTATAGGACACGGTGTGTACTGCACACAAAGAACATGGCTGTGTAGAGGGTGAGACATGAGCCAACTACAGAAATAAAGGACACAGCGTGTACCGAACAGACACGCTGTGTTCTGGAACATGGGGTGACAGGCCGTGTTATATGCCACACATGAAGGAGCCAAGGGAAATGGTCTACACGGTGTGTACCAAACACACATGCCGTGTATGTAAACAGGTTGTGTGAGGCCGTGTGCAAAGGAGTACTCAGGCACGACTAAAAGGAAACGGTGTGTACTGAACATACACACTGTGTAAATTCAAATTTTGAAATATTTTGTGTTTGGCCGTGTACAGAAGTACACGGTGTGTGTTCTTCATTTCGTGGCCATGTACAGGCGGAAACCGAATGGTCTGTCGATCCGATAAACACCCTAAACGATTCTAAAAAAATATAAATAGAGGGTGTAGAATGGTGTACCTAGATCGAGGATCACAATGTGAGAAGAATTAGAACTTGAAACACCCCAAATCGATGGATCTAGAAAAAGGGGTTTCGGGTGGCGTTCGGGAGAAGAAACGAGAAGAAAAGAGGAAATGGGGTGGCCGTGTGACATGGCCTCAAGACGGGTGGACCGCGGCTTTATATAGCCGTGGTACACGGCGTGTATGTTTGGTACACACCGTGTATTCTGATTTTTTTATTATTTAACAACGATATAAATATATAATTATTATAGTAAACTATATAATAATTATTATTAATAATTAAAATAAAATAGATATATCTATAAATACTATTATACATAAACCTATACATGACATATATTGGGAAATATACGCCATGTATTTTAAAATTAGAAAAAGAGTAGTACAACCTTTGGTCTGGTGCTTGGGGCGGGATTCGAACCGGCGATCGGCCGTTCCGAATGGAAGCCCTCAACCACTGGAGCAAAGGTTGTTCTGATGTTCAGATTTATTATATATATATTTATTCTATACGGCCTATACACATGGAAGGAAAGAAAAGAACATCGTGTGGTTTTTATTTAGGAAAGGATAGGGATGAAGTGGGGAGATTAGCACGATTCGAAACCAGGTCTTTTGAACCTGGTGCCGAGACTTTGCCAATCCACCAACTTCACCCGCATGTAATTTCTTATTTTTAAAACGTTTTTAATTTATATTTGAAAAATCATGGCGCAAACAGTGTATATCGGAGTACACGTCGTGTGGTTTTATTAAAAGAACAATTGATGGAAATGGGACGGTTGTCTGGATTCGAACCCGAGCCTTTTGGAACCGGATTATGATTCTAGCCAACCGGTCCATCCCCATCATGGGTTTTATTAAACATATTTATATATACAAGAAAAATACCACAAACTCCATGTAAACAAAAGGAGGAACCCCATGCCGAAGGTAGGTCAGGAGGATTCAAACCGAGGATGGCTCGAATAAACTCCAGTGACTTTGCCATCGGAACCGGCATCATCCCTGGTTATTTATTTTTTATTCTATATATTTATGCTATTATGATTATAAATTAAAAAGAAAAGTACACACCGTGTTTATAAGTGGGACACGGCGTGTAACCTCTGGGTTGCCTCCCAGGAAGCGCCTATATTTTAGGTCATTGGCTCGACCTACTTACCTTGCTTACCTGAGGTGTATGGTGGACAAAGTTCCCACCATGTTGTCTGTAGGATGGTAAGCTTTCAACCGCTGCCCGTTTACCTTGAATGGTTGACCATCTTCTCTAGAAATTTCTACCGCTCCATGATGGAATACGCGTACAATGTGGAATGGTTCTGACCATCGTGACTTTAACTTCCCTGGGAATAAGCGAAGATGAGAATTAAAGAGAAGTACCTGATCACCGGGTTGGAAAGATTTCATGAAATCATCCGGCCGTGAATGGCTCTTGTGTTCTCCTTGTACAACTTGGTGTTCTCGTATGCCTCTAGTCGAATCTCATCTAGTTCCGACAGTTGGAACTTCCGTTTCTCTTCAGCTGCCTTTAGATCAAAATTTAGGGCTTTGACGACCCAATAGGCTTTGTGTTCCAATTCTAATGGCAAATGGAAGGGCTTGCCATAGACGAGGAAGAATGGGGACATTCCCAATGGTGTTTTGAAAGTATTCCGATATGCCCACAAGGCATCATCTAACTTCTTGGACCAGTCCTTCCGCGAAGTGTTCACTATTTTCTCCAGGATATGCTAGAGCTCACGGTTGGAGAGCTCTACCTGTCCACTGGACTGGGGATGATATGGTGTCCACATCTTATACTTTACTCCATACTTTGACAGTATTCCTATAATCAGTGTGTTGTCGAAGTGAGTCCCTCTATCACTGATCAGTACTCGTGGAACTCCAAACCTGCTAAAAATATTTTTCTTTAAGAAATTTAAGACTACCTTTGCTGTGTTGTGAGCTGTAGTAGTGGCTTCCACCCATTTGGAGATGTAGTCGATGCAGACCAGGATGTATGTGTTCCCAAAAGATGGGGAAAAGGGACCCATGAAATCTATGCCCCAAACATAAAAAATATCGACCTCCAGGATGGGGTTCTAGGGAATCTCAGCTCTACGTCTCACATTACCAGTCTTTTGGCACCGATCACAATAGGAAACAATGGCCCGAGCATCTCTATGCAGGGTGGGCCAAAAAAATCCATATTGCATGATCTTAGTTATGGTACGGTTCTGCCCATGATGTCCTATTACTGGTGAGGAATGATAGAAATCTAGGACACCTTGAACTTCATTCTCCTGGATGCAATGACGGATCACTCCATCTGCACAAGATCAGAACAGCAGAGGATCCTACCAAAATTACCTTTTCACATCAGAGAAAAATCTTTTCCTTTGCTGGAAGGAGAGGTCGGGGTGAATGACACCTGTAACCAGAAAATTAGCGATATCAGAATACCATGGTATAGGTGTTTCATTGATCGAAAAGAGGTGCTCATCAGAAAAATCCTCCATGATCTTCCGATCTTCTTCCTTCTCCAGATGAGGCAGTTCGAGGCGGGAGAGATGGTCATCAATGAATTTCTCACTCCCTTTCTTGTCTCGGATCTTAATATTGAATTCTTGTAGGAGGAGTACCCAGAGGATCAATCAGGGCTTCACGTCTTTCTTGTTGAGTAGGTACTTTAGTGATGCATGGTCTGTATAAACAATAACTTTAGACAACACTAAGTAAGAATGAAACCTGTCAAATGCGAAAACCACTGAAAGAATCTTTTTTCTATGGTGGTGTAGTTGATCTGTGCCTCATTGAGAGTCCTGCTGGCATAATAGATAGGTCGAAAAATCCTGTCAAGTCACTGGCCCAAGACTGCTCCCACGACGTAGTCTCTCTCATCGCACATCACCTCAAATTTTTCCTCCCAGTTGGGAGAAATCATAACTGGAGCTTCCACCAGGTTCTACTTTAGATGCTCAAATAATTTGACACATGTCTCATTGAACTCAAATATGGAATCCTTGGTTAGAATATTGGTGAGGGGCTGGGATATTTTGGAGAAGTCGTGAACAAACCGCCTATAAAAACCTGCATGCCCCAGGAAGCTGCTGATGGCGTGGATGGAAGTCGGTATAGGTAGTCGTTAAATGACTTCGATCTTCGCTAGGTCCACCTCTATCCCCTTCTCTGAAATTCTATGGCCAAGGACTATTCAACTTTGCACCATGAAATGACACTTTTACCAGTTCAAGACTAGGTTAGTGTGCTCACATCATTCAAAAACTAGCTCTAGGTACCGTAAACAAATGGTGAATGATTTTACCTAAATGGAAAAATCATCCATGAATACCTACAGGATTCGTTCCACCATGTCATGGAAGATGGGAAAAATATAGTGCTGGAAGGTGGTGGGGGAATTGCACATGCCGAAAGAAATCCTTTGATAAGAAAATGTGTCGTAGGGGAAAGTGAATGTGCTCTTTTCCCGATCCTCTCGAGCAGTGGATATTTGGTTGTAACCGAAAAAACCGTCAAGGAAGCAATAGAATTTGTGCCCTGCTAGTCTCTCTAGCATTTGATCCATGAATGGAAAGGGGAAATGATCCTTTCTTGTGGAATTGTTTAACTTCCGTTAATCCACACAGACTCGCCATCCCGTGATAGTGCGTGTAGGGATGAGCTCATTCTTTTCATTTGAAATCACAGTGACACCCCCCTTTTTGGGTACCACTTGGAGAGGACTCACCCACGGACTATCCGAGATGGGATAGATGATTCCTACATCCAATAATTTGATCACCTTCTTTTTGACAACTTCCTTCATGGGAGGATTCAGGCACCATTGTGGTTGCTGAGATTTCTTGGATCCTTCTTCAAGTAGCACCTTGTGAGTGAAAATGGTAGGGCTGATACCCTTCAGATCAGCAACTGTCCACCCAATAGCGTGCTTCCACTGTTTGAGAACCTGCAGAAGTGTATCTTTCTGCTCTTGTGATAGTTCTGCATTAAGTATAATAGGAAAAGTTTGATTGGGTCCTAAATACCCATACTTGAGAGAAGATGGAAGAGGATTCAGCTCGAGTTCAGGCGCCTTTAAAATCAAAGGCACAAGTGGTTGCACCTTGTCCCGTTCCAAAATATCAGGAACAACTGTACGCTTCCAATAGTGGCCGCCCTGGCCTTCTATAAATTTCAAGTCTTCTGGCACTTCTTCTAATAGAATATCTGGAATAGTTAAATTATTCGAAGTAAAAGAACATACCAGATCATCCCCTTTTTTGCTAAAATGATTAACCATGGTGGAAACTGCATAACAGTCCTCATTCTCTGATAAGGAAGCATGTTTGACGGATTTTAGGAAGTTGTAGGAAACTTGTTCATCACTTACCCGAAAAACAAGCTCTCATTGGTGCACATCGATCAGTACCTTCCCAGTTTCCAAGAAAGGTCTCCCAAGTATAAGAGGTGCTTCCTGGTCATCCCCCATGTCGAGGATGATGAAATCAGCGGGGAGGATCAGCCTACCCACCTTGACCAGTATGTCCTCTAGTAGTCCTTTCGGGTGTTTGATGGATCGATCAGCAAGTTGAAGGGCTACGCGGGTAGGATTGAGCTCGTTGAGTCCTAGATTCTTGAAAACTCCAAGGGGCATGAGGTTCACGCTAGCCCCTAAGTCACAGAGGGCCTTCCAAAACTCACAGGATCCAATAGTACAAGGAATGGTGAAACTACCTGGATCTTGGAGTTTGGGAGGAATTGAATGTTGAACCACCCCGTAACACTCCTTTGTTAGTGTAATAACGCCCAAATCTTCCATCTTCCTCTTATTCGAGAGGATTTCCTTCATGAATTTGGCATATGTTGTCATTTGAGTCAGGGCCTTTGCAAATGGGATGTTGATATGTAACTTCCTAAACACATCTATGAATTTTCTGAACTGGTGGCCCAACTTCATCTACTTCAATCTTTCCGGAAAGGGTAATGCAGGCTTGAATGGTTGGACTACCTTCTTTTCTTTATTTTGTAAAGCCTCCTTCTACAGGATTTTAGATAAGGAGGAGTCAGTATTGGTACCTTTTTCGTCAACATTGGGCGTGGATGCACCTTGCTGTGCTGATTGGTTTTGTTGGAGCTCTTTTACACTCCGGAGCATGATAGCATTGGACTCCTCCCTTGGGTTCTTTTTGGTGTTCCCCGGTAGTGTACCGGGCTGCCACCCTAAAAGTTGGTTTTCCAGCTGGCCAATCTAATTCTCCAAGCCTCGAATCGAAGCTTCCTGATTCGGGAACCAAGTCTCAGCAGTAGATATGAATTTAGTCATCAGATCTTCTAACCTTGAATTGTTCTCCTACTGAGGTGGTTGTTGAGCTGGTGGAGGAGGTGGATGCTGTGGCTACTGTGGATGAGGGTTTTGATACCCTTGTTGCTGATAAGGACCCTACTGGGGTTGTTGAGGCCTTTGGTATTGGTTATGGTATGGAGGTTGGTTGTAGCTGGGCGGTCGCTAGGGTGGAGGATTATACTGTTGTTGGCCCCAGCCTGTGTTCTGTTGATCTCGCTATGCCGGGATCTAGTATTGCTGGTACTGGTTGGGCCCTTGATTTTGGGCAACACAACTCACCTCGCTCATCGAAGGGCCTCCAGTCGAACCTGGGCATTCTCCCATGATGTGGTCATCACCACAGTCACCACATGCTGGATGGTTCGCCGCATGAACTGGAGATGCTCCATTGAGATTCAATACGTCGATTTTCTTCGACACAGCGTCCAACTGGGCAGCTAACATAGTGGTAGCGTCAATATTTTTCATTCCTCGATTTTGAGTCCCCCGCTCGGAGTGCCACTGGAAGCTGTTGGCTGACATGTCTTCCCGTAGTTCGAATTGTTTTTCGGGGGATTTTCGCATCACCGTACCTCCAGCAGCAGCATCCACCACAGACTTGGTATTCATGGTGAGTCCTCCGTAGAAGGTATGGACTTGCATCCAGAGTGGGAGTCCGTGGTGTGGGCATTTTCGTAACATTTCTTTGAAGTGTTCCCAAGACTCGTACAACGATTCGGAGTCGTGCTGCTGGAAATTATGAATCTCATTCCAAAGTGTCACCATCTTCGATGGTGGAAAGTACTTGGATAGAAATTCCTGGGCTAGCTCCTCCCAGGTGAGGATAGATCATTGTGGCAGCCCCTTGATCTATTCTTTTTCCTTGTCCCGTAGAGAAAAGTGGAATTGGCAAAGATGGATGGAGTCCTCGGACATTCCATGGTAACGAAACGCGTCACAAATCTCAAGAAAGTTAGAGAGATGGGCGTTTGGTTCTTCACTGGGCAGGACTCCGAATTGGACAGTGTTCTGGATCAGTTGCATGATAGCAGGCTTGATCTCGAAGTGCTGGTCTTGGACCGGAGGATGAACGATGCCCGTATAAGCTCCATGGATTGAAGGAAGACCGTACTTCATAAGGGTAAGTCTTGGAGGTTGTTGCTGAAGGGGTGGAGCTTGCATGAACTGCTTCTGAGGGGCGAAGTATGGCCGTGGGAAGAGTTAATGTGGCGGCCATTGGTAATCCCTTGGGAGGAATTCCATGAAGGCTACAGGAGGCTGCTTCGGTAGACCAGCAGTAGGAGGCTGTTGATCCTGGTACTGATGCTCCGCCGCAACATCTACGGTTGGTGATCCCTCTTCCTTTTTTGCCATGGGTTGTGGTTTCTGGTCGTGAGTTTTGGTCCGTGTACGGCGATGATGAAGCAAGGTCCGTTCGATATCCGGGTCAAGCGGAACTAATTCTGAATACTCGGTGCTTCTAGATCGTGTAAGACGTCTAAACATACACTTTTAAGCTCTACACAACACAAAAATAAAAACCAGGCGTAAAAGGGAAAAGTAAAAGATAAAATTTGAAATGGGATTAGAAAAGAGATTTTTGAGAATTTTTGATTTTTATTTTCACTTATATCAATTATTAGCACAATTTAAATCTTAGCACTAAAACCAAAGATGTTCCCTAGCAACAGCGCCAAAATTTGGTCTCGCTTGTCGTTGACTGAAGTTATATGCATCCCGAATTAATTAACCGTTCTTAAAACTTTAGTATAACATAAGTTTGGGGTCGATCCACAGGGAACTATGGAGTGCGTGAATTCAACTGAGTTAATACTTAATTAGGTGAAGTATGCTGAATTTAGAATCTATTGGGTTGATTTTGGGTTTTGATTGAAACTAAATTGTTTTACTTTGAAGAAATGAATAATAGTTTTAAAGAAAACAACGGGTAAATTTAAAGAGTTTTAGAACGGGAAGAAAAGATGTGTCGGGGATGTGGTGATTAAGGAGTTCTTATACATATTTTTTAAATGGTTGTGTTGTTCATAATAGTTTAATCATTCTGGATTTCATTTATTTACAAGATTTCTTTGGTCCGGTTCCTCTTGTTTGGAATTAGAGCAGTTGACTTCTTGGTCCGGTAGCTAGTGTTCTTAATTATTAATTAAGTTCAGTCCATTATTTGAATCGGTGAAACCTATCCAATGGTCATGGATGTTTTCACCATTACTTTTCTTTTGTATTGCTGAGAATTCTTCCCTTGGTCCGGCTCAGAATTCTCAGTTATATTTGACATTAAATTAAGAAGAGTAAGATGAATTACAACGATAACACACAACTATATAAAAAAAACACACAAATTACGATCCCTTCATCCACAGCCCCAACACGAGGGGTTTAGTTACACATAGAAAGTGGGAGAAAAACGACACATGTGATACCTGACGGATTCATCATGTAAGAGTTGAGGTAGGGTGTCGGAAGGTGGAATAGTGGAACTATGACACCACGGTGGCTCGGGAATGGTAGCAACAAAGCTTCTTCTCTCCTCCAATGGTTTCCAACTCTTCAAATCTAAAGGCCAAGGTCTCTTTTTATAGAAAAATAAAGTACAAGACATGTATAGAAAGTACACGCCATGTACTTTTTGTCAACGCGCTTTGGCGCCAATTTCTCCGTTGGTAGGTGGCCTAACACCCCATATTTGACTGTTGAACATGGCGCCGCCTGGTGGTTGGGTGTAAACAGTGTGTAGAGACTCCATACACAGTGTGTAGTGTAATAAGTTTGTCCGCCAGCCCCTTCTAGAATAGCAGACACGGCATGTAGAAATTCAAACACGTCGTGTCTCCTTCAACGACCACATGGGCGTGTAGTCTTTTCTCTACAACCGTTGCTTCTAGAAAGTAGTACACTGCGTGTAATGCCACCTCACATGACATGTATCTTCTGCCTGGTGACATGGGCGTGTACTCCCTCTTTCAGTCCGTGTCCCTGTCTAGATGTACACGGTGTGTATAAAAGTACATGCCGTGTAGTTTTAAAATTTTGACAGACTTCCCTTGGTTTGTGTATTTAGCCAAAAAGATCCTGAAAGTAAACAGAATCACCAAAATCAATGAATATGTTCATTAAACAATAGATATTTTCTGAAAACATGTTTTTATCTTCAATTATAAATATGGAAATGTATACACAAATTGGGTGCATCAGTGACATCCTGTGGTGGGTCTCACAACTAGTGACTGCTCAGCGAGGAAGCTCTCCACTATGAGTTATCGCTCTAACACAATTTCCTGCATCAAGATGTTGAAAGAAATCATCAAAGATCTAATCTCTCATTTGATCCCCCGCTCGAAGGTCTTGGCCCTAAAGAAATGGTCCAACACTATGTCCGTGGTGTAGAACGAGAGGTTAGTGAAACTCACTGAATACTGAGCCACAGTCATTCTTCCCTGCTGCAAGTGGAGGAGCTCCTGTATATACATAGAGCATAAGGTCACTGGGATGAAATCTACCCTAAAAGGATCTCGAAGTCTACCCAGATAAAAATCATCTCGTCATGAATTTGGATCATCAAGATCCACCACCTTCCAACTACTTCTTAAAGAAGACTGGCGATAAGGATCACCATGAGATCAGCTAGTGTCCCTTCTAGTCGAAAAACTCTAACCACGACCTCCATCCAGTCCTCAGATGCATGTGGATCCAACTCTCCCCGGAACCTCAGTGTCCTCTGGTGCTGAAACTCGTGCAACGCGCTCAAGCAACATGCACCCTCTATTACTGGGGCTGGTGGCATCAGCTGCCCAATGTTTAGTGGTGCTGTTGGTACACCACCCGATGGTACAACTGCCGAAAGGGGGACCTGCACCGAAGTCTCATCGCTTGGTGGGCTGTCATCGTGTAATCTTCCTAAAACCCTGGATGGCTGTCTATGTGGAGGCATCCTAAAAAACTAGGTTCTTTGCATTCAATATGTTTTTCCTGTTGAGATGACTCAAAGAGATCACAAAGAAAACTTTTCAAAAACACACATGCAATCAGTGTTTTCCTACACTGAGTCAGAAATCATAATCCAGGGTCCTGGTGTATGGATACGTTGGCCACCACACCAATACTGGATTCCCCAAACTAATTACCAAACTCATAACACATAACACTATTGTTGATTAAAAGATAAGAGTCTAAGTTTTTTGGTAGAACTGACTCCTCTGATACCAATTTGTCATGAATCATCCCCCGAGGCCCGTGCCGTGACTACCTCAAGCCCACCATACAAAGGCCAGGGGCTAACGACTAGCACTAGAAAGGCATATCCCTAAACAGGGAAGGCATTGCCTTTTTAACCTGCAAACTCACAAAATCCAAGCACACAGGAAGATACAAGCACAAAGTAAACTATATAGTAAATAGAGTAACTATAGTAAGTAAAGGGGCCAGAATACCAGCCCAACTGGAAAGTACAAGAAAAACTAAAAACAACTCCTGTGAACACCCGACACGGATCCTACCTGAAGGGTTGGTACAAATCTCAAACTTTCGTCTCTACGGTACGTCTTGTCTAATAGTCCACCTATGAGTAGCCTCTAGTCCTGGTACCCTAAGCCTCTATCAATGTTTTCCATTATCTTCACAAGATACAACAAGGTGCGGGCATAGCCTGTGCAGGGTTGAGTATGAAAATACTCAGTAGGGACCCTGAGAACCTTGTAGGTCTCTCAGAGTTCCACAAAGGAAAATACCACAATGAAAGACCCCAATCTCAAAGCATGAAGCAATACACATCAACTCTACTTAGGTATATTCCCATACAAATACCTAGGTTATCACAAAATACTCATCTCATACATGAGGGATGAATACCACAAAGGTAACACCACGATGGTAGAAGTACCACACATGAAACACCATGAAGTTAGAAGTACCACACAGGTAACACCACGAAAACATCACCACGAAGGTAAAAGTACCACAAAGGTAACGCCGCATAGATAGTAGTACCACATATGAAAGATCACAAAGATAGAAGACTCAAATCACAAACAGTTATAATTTAAGTAGAGAATTGCAGATGATTTGTCATAAGCTAGATCATCTTATTCTATTATAAAGCATTACTACTGACCCACAAAGGATCGATAGGTAATAACCCCCGTTGACCCACACATGATCCGACCCAGATAGGATTTTTATGCGCTGACTGACATAGGATCACTGAGTGCTGACCCACATAGGATCAGATAAAAGCTGAACCACATAGCATCGATAGGTGCTGACCCACACAAGATTGTTTTTCTTTCTTAATGTTACAGCAAGTCACATGATTCCTTGCACCCGGTGTGCTCGAGTTCCATAGAATCTACCCCTTGAGATATCGGTTGTACCTTGACCACCACTAAGCTCCACAAATGAGTAACCCAAAGGTCTGTCATGTCATAATGGTTCCAGCGTGATAGACAATGCGTCTATCAGACGCATGGTCTTGGAGTTATAAGCATTTTAGTTACGGGGGCCCAGTTGGATTCGAGTTCTTTCCAACACGAAAATACACCAACTTTCTCAAAAACTTAAGTGGAGTGTACCAAAATAACCATCACGATCCAAGGATTCCAATGCCATAGACGGTTCATAAAACAGACGCATGGTTCTCAAGTTGTGGCCAATAAGGCGTATCTGGGTCCATATGGGCACAGATCCAGTCTGACCCGACCAGAGCTGACCCGACCTAGCCCGAGTCTGACCTGGATGGGTTGGTCCATGGTGGGCATGGCCCACTGGGCCGCGGTCCAGGCCGACCCACCAAGGGGCTGCTCGGCCCGCTGGACACGAACCGCTCTGAGCGGCCCACTCGGCGTGACATGATGGGCGTGGCCTATGGGGCTCGGCCCATGGCTGGGTGCGGTCCACTGTAGTGGGGACTTACCTAGCTACTACCTAAGGGGGAGGCACCCCCCGGAATTCCAAATGGTCCAGTTGGACTGTTCAGCTTTGGCCAACCTGGTGGCCCCATGTGGCACCGCCTACTAGCATGCGGGACCCGCCGAAACGGGTCATGCTCGACGTGATGTAGCCGGCTGGAAGTCTGACTGCCTTCCCTTATAGTTGCACGACGACACAACTATTCCTCCCACGACTAACCAGGTGTCGGCCGCCCTCTATATGCACTGCTGCAGCTAAGCAGCTGCGGCCTCCTTCTCCGGCGGCATAGACGCGCACCGCCCCAACATCGACGTGGCCGACCGGCGTGCTGGCCCCCACCCTCGTCCACTGCGGCCAATGGGCCGTGACCTCCCTCAGCGACCGGTTGCATCGCTGCCACCATCACAGTCGGCCAGTTTTCTGGCCACCACCTTTGACCTATCCTACGCTAGTTGCCAGCGACGTGGTCGGGTTCCGCTCAACCTATCGATCCGCCCACAATGAACACATCAACAATGAAATAGCAGAGGGATCGAGCCGTCTTTGTTTGGCCCTCACCCTCCATGTTAGATTGATAACAGGCGGTTCATAGATTAAAGACAATGGTTCTTCACGAAGAATGATACAAACAATTTCCCTACCTTAATTGTTTGTTGATAACGGAATGAGGAAGAGGATGAAGACGTTGGAAGAGATGTCGGCATTCATCACTCCCGCAACACACTTTCAATGTGGGCTCAAGCATTGGTTCCTCATTCTGGATCTAAGGGTTCATTATTTGTTGGTGAAGGTTCTTCCACCTAGAGTTCTTTAAAGGCTCTCCCAAATCCATTCTTTGCCAATGACTCCCAACCACAAGAGGTGAGGAGCCAACTTAATTATGTTCAAGTTAATTACTTGATCAATTAATGTTGGATTTTTAATTTGGGAGGTTCCAAGAGTTACATCGTATTAAAAAGGGGGTTCAAGGTCAGTTGGCCCCCACCACATAGATTCAAATGAGAGGTTTCAAGTAAATAAAATAAAAGTTGATTGTTTTTTAACTCTCCCAAGAAAAACCGAAAATCCAACTTCCACCCTTGACCTACTTCAATTGAGGTGAAGACTCTCTTAAGAAAATATCGGTGTTGAGAGTTCAACATTGTCCTCAGATTTTAATTTTGAGTACCGGTTCAAAAGTTACAAATTCCCACTCACACATTTACCAAACATACCCAAAAAAAGTTCAGAAATTCATTCTGGGCACACCGGGCCTTGAAATCACGCGCCGTTAATTTTCACAGACTCGTAATAATTTGATATAATTAAAAAAAATTAAATGGAAAATACAGGACTTTACATAAGTCTTGGAGGTAAGAAATCTCACCAACCCCTTATAAGATCTTCAACGACATGATGAAACTAAAGGATAAATTGACTCCTTAGAAAAAACATCAAAATTGTTTTCATGGGGAGACTCTTAGGAAAATATGCTATCATTGCCCAAACACCAATGGACTACAACATTGATCTAAATAAGATTTATGTCAGATCTTGGATGTCCTCATGTGATCATAGATCACATGAAAATTCCCTATCATATCCTGTAATATGTAAACCCCAACAAGAGATTCCCCACCAATCTCAGTACAACACAAGGGCGACCTGTAGGGTCTCCCATACATGTCCTTGAATTTTACCTTGTTGATCATAGAGTGATAACTATTATTAAAAGAAAACCATACCAATGTAAAGTAACCCTAATAGATTTGGAAAATTTCATAAAAAAAATCTCTCAATGTATCCTCTAACACCTGGATAGTGCACTTTTCTACCCATAATTTTGTAGGTGAAATTTCATTCTCATCCGTAATTAGTTCATGCATGTCTCATGTAGGAATTTCCACAATCATGATGTAAAATGTACACCATGATCAAATAAAATAATCTTGGGTGCCCCATGGAGCTAGACAATCTACTGCATGTAAAAATTTCCCAAACACTCTATATAACTCAAATCTATAATGGAAAGTAAGTGCTATGACATCACAAGTATGTTAGAAAACACCTAGATAGAATCACAACCTATCACTTTCTATGGAATCCTTGTGAAAAATTACATGGATATGCCAACCCATTTTCACCCAAGGATCTCTAGAGGCTGTGTCAAACCTATTGGAACTTGGTTCTTAGCCTTCACTTATTGACATGTGAGAAACTAAGAAGAGAAATTGTCTGGGTTCTACCACATTCCATCCCACCAAAACTACCGATGAAGGTCCTTATACATCATTCCCACTCTAGGATGTATAACTGATGGGGGAGTGTGAAAGTACCACGTCACCTCCTCTCACATCAAGAATGAAATCACCGTATATGCCAAGAAAAGGATGACATGTTCCCCTCCATCATAAAATCCATCTAGTGAATATCATGAAGATATATAATAAAAAAGATCCTTAAATTTGAATTACATCAATTATGTATCCCTCATATGCTGGAGAAGTGAAAGATTCAGCACCATCACCTAAATAAACGTTTCACCCCTTTGCTCCAACAGGTTCAACTATATTAAATCCAACTTCTTAGAGGTCTCATCTACCAAATGAGAATTAGAATTTCTACTAAGTTAATCTTCTACCATGTTTCACTTCCTAGGATTATAGACTATCTCTAATTCATAGTGGCATAATAACTCTAACCAGTTCCTTTGCCTCGGGTTAAAATATCTATGTGTAAAGAAATACCAGTTAATTTGATGATCTGATTAAATAAGAAAGCACTCTACAATAATACAATGCATTTTCATCTTCAGAGTGAAGAATACTGCTGTCAACTCTAGGTCATGAGTCACATTGTTCTAATAGTGGGGTATAATTTTCATCGACCCACATGTGATCACTTCCCACCTATGCATCAAAATGAATATTAGACCATCTATATAGGTATCAAAATACAATATATACTCCATGCCCTCCTCGTCTTATATAAAAATAAAAGCACTAGTCATCCTCACCCTCAACTGCTCAAAAAATCTTAGACACTATTAGGTCTAGGTAAATGACTTCCATTTATGTGAAAATGTGGTCAGAGGGGATTAAATCCTAGATAAGTCCCCTTTGAACCTTTTGTAGTAACATTATATGCTCGAAACACTTTTCCCTAATGAACCAATATCAGTTGGATCCAAATAATCCACTTCAACAATCTCTCACTAGTCCATAGATAATCCATGATAAAAAATGGCATACCCTAGAAAGTGAAACACATGTATATAGAAATTAAACTTCAAGATATTTCAATAATGCTTGTCCTCCCAAACTAATTCTAAGATAATCCTATGATTCTCTACATGCTCCTCCCCTAAGGTAGAGTATATGAGTATGTCATCATGAAGAAAACCACAAATCAATCCATGTATGACTAGAAGATCCAGTTCAATAAATCCATAGACAAAGTGGGGGAATTCATCACATATAATGACATCAACAAGAAATAATATTGTTACTAGCGACATCAGAATGACAACTTCAGAATATCATCCTCATGAAACCCCAACTATTGGTAACCCAAAATGAGATAGATCTTTGAGAACAAAATCATGCATTACAATTGATCAAAGAGGTTATTAATCAATTGTGAGGTTGGGAAATATCGTTCCTTGTAACCACACCTATCACATTGGGGCCACCCTGGAAATGCTTGTGAGAACCCTAATATATCCCCTCTAGGAAATAACCAGGACTTATTTTTGAGCCCTACACTAAGTGTCCATGTGATTGAGGCTTTCCCTGACGAGGTCTCTTACACTGAGATCTAGATGATTAGAGCATTATTACTACTACAAATGACTCTTCCCCTTGAAACCACTTCCATATCCATATTCTTAAAATCCATCTAAAAATAATCTCTACATCACCAATTTCTACTCTAGTACACCATCAGAGGTGGGAACTCATTATGGTACCACACTAGCATGAATGCCTTTGTGAGACCCTTCTTGAACTTTCCCAGCCCAGTGTGCTTAGGAGAGTTGGGAAATATCATTTCATTACTCACAAAATCATGCCTTATAATTGACCTCCATGGGGGCCACCCTGGAAATGATTGGGAGAACCCTAATCATTGTTCTGCCTATGTCATGGTTGTCCATCTACTACCTACCTACCCTCCTTAGCACGGTGGGTTGGGAAATAACATTCCATGTAACCACACCCTTCACATGTATAACATATCCACTCAATGAAATAACCCTGACTTATTTTTTAACCCTACGCTGAGTGTCCATGTGATTGATACTAGCTATAACGAGGTCTCTTACACTGAGATCCTAATGATTGGAGCATGCTTACTACTACAAATGACTTTTCCCCTTGAAACCAACTTCCAGCTCCATATTCGTAAAATCCATCTAAAAAAAATCTCTCCATCCCCAAATTCCACTATATTACACCATCATAGGTTTGAATTAATTATGGGACCACACTAGCATGAATGTCTCTGTGAGACCCTTCTTGAACTTTCGTGACTAGAATTAACCATCTTGAACCATGTCAATAGAGTAGAACATAATGTCAATGATCATCTCCGTATACTAAAAAATCATCATACTACCCTAATGATGCTCCCTAATCTCCTGGATTTAAATTGAGCATAAGAATAATGGGTATTACTCCTCATAAAACTTATTAATGAAGTTTACGATGAGAGAATTGTCTCATCATCGGTATGCATTACTAGACTCCACCATCTTTGAGATCCTCCTTGGAAAAGACTGGATACCAGCACAACTATCTGATCAGTTAGGGTTAACTTGAGCTTGAATAATTGGATCAATAACCCAAACCAATACTACACAACCTAGGGATCAGGCTTCCCACATAACCTCAGTGGATTACAGTGATGGAACTCACAGATTTCACTAAGTCTAAAAGCATCCTTAGCCAACCCTACTAGTATTATCCACTACTAAAATGGAATGGGTGTTGCTATCTGCCTACTAAGAGGGAGATCCTAATAAGATAACCACTGAATTGAGGCCTCATCACTCATTAGATCATCACCATGATCATGAATTAATAACCTGGATTACTATCTTCCTAGAGGTATCCTGAAAGTGATCAAGGCATACCACAATTAGATGAGAATATATATATAGGGAGTTGAATCAAGAAAATAAGTAAATCGAATCAATCATTTACAATTCAAGTACCACTTTTCTCTATAAAAAACGTATCAATGTGACAAAATGAAAAGAATTTTGTTAAATCCTCGGTGAATGGATACCTAATCCTTCGCACAAACACTGGGTTCTATGAATTGAATGATACACTTGAGACACTTTGACACTATTTACCTAATCCCCAACCAAATCCCCACTATGGGTCTAAATCACACTCTAACTCAAGAATAAGACACTTTTGATATGACTCTAAAATGACCAGACCCTTCGGGGCTCACCTGAGTAGTGGATGCCTGGACCATCAGAACCCCAATCCCATCACTTTAAGATAGGTCTGGTGATAAGTGATGAGAAGAAATAATATAAAATAGTATTCTTTTACATAGCTTACTAGTATTCATGAATCCAAACTTATCCATGAAACAATATAGTGGAATAATAAAATATAGTAACATCTAGTGTAAACAATTCATGCAATAACCTCTATGGAATATAATAATACTACGATAGGAAACCACTAATGTGTTAAGGGAAAAAATACACAACCATCTAGAAATTAAGTCCTAACCTGAAAACAACTGGAATAAAGGAGAGTCGAAGGATCCTACCTCTAAATCATCAATACTGACCACCATATCTGGTTTATGTACCAAAGTATCCATATTCTCCACCAAAATCACCTCTGATCTATCTATTATCTGTATAAGACATGGAATGTGCGAGTATATCCCATGTAGGGCTGAGTATATATATACACAATAAGATTCCCAAAAAATAGTAGGGGGTGAAATAAAATATATGATAAAAGTAATTTGATCAACCCAATAAAAGAGGTAATCACAAACTAAAAATGTATATATATATTCTCATAAAGAAACCTAGACAAGAGAGAATGAGAATCTCCATCTCATATCCCAACCAAAGAGGATGAGTCTTCCTACAGCTCCAAAGATCTACTATTGATACCCAACTTCTCACATGTATTCCGTATAAGTCCATGATGAATACTTTCACCTCTTTACTACTCCACAACTTGTGGGAAAGCAATATTAGATAGAGGAACCACCCACTAGTATGATAGAGGGATGACACTTAGTGAATTGGCATAGGACCCATGCCCTAGTGCGATAGGGGGAATCCACTCAAATCATTGAAGACCCACACCCTAGTGAATCAAGGGAGGAGGGGTACTCAAAGTATATCGAAACCAAACCATAGTGTATTTGAGTGTACTACTCAAATTATAGAGGACTCATTCCCTAATTCTTCAGGGGGTGCGACTCTGTATATGTTCGTAGAGGACTTGTTCCCTACTACATTAGGGGGTTCTACTGAACATATGTATGACCCATTCCCTAGTGTATTAGGGAGTTCCACTTGGTATATGTTAGTAGAGTACCCACACTATAGTAAATCAAGGGGTTCCAACAAACTAGTGTAAGGAGTATGGGGGACCCACGCCCTAGTGTAGTAGGGGGATTCCA
Source organism: Viscum album (assembly GCA_963277665.1). Lineage (NCBI taxonomy): Eukaryota > Viridiplantae > Streptophyta > Magnoliopsida > Santalales > Viscaceae > Viscum > Viscum album. The sequence goes on from OY728147.1 coordinate 1,583,702,387, forward strand.
ACTTCGACCTCTCTCCAATGATCCCACCTGATTAATTCCATCATAAAATATCACTTAAAGAAGAAGAATTCTTAGATCATTTCATGTCATATCTCAAAATACAATATAAATTCAACCATTGGGATATATCTACAAAACTGCTCAGGATAGGATACTCATGACCTAAAATTTGAGATCAAATGAGGGATATATGCATGCTAAAAGTTCCTGATAGGGATAAATGACATATGGTCCCACTTTAATGCCTTGTTTTTTTCTCCTATGTACAAGTATCACATGAAAATCCACTATAAAAAACATGCAAGGGGCCCACAAAGTGTGTTTCAACCACCCATGACCTACCTGTGTTCTTTAATTCATGAATGTATTGATTAGTACATGCCCTTATACTTGGCCATGGAAATGGTACTATACCTGGCCATTCATGGGTATCAAGCCATGTCTGTTTAATCCCATATCACATGAAATGTCCTCGCACATTGGGTCCTGGACGTGCGTAGATTTCACATGAGTTAGCCACCCAAGAAGGGTCACCCAACATGTGGGTCCTACCCACATCATGTTATCCTTATCTTACATGAAACCCTAGCCACCGTAGATGGGTGGGACCACATGTAATGTGTTCTTTGATTACATTCCATGTAGTTTACTTGTTTAAAGAAAGTATATATATTCTTGGGGATCCCAGATCCACTAATTCCTCCATGATTTCTTCCATTTGAGAACTCGTAGTTAGAGGGGGTAACCTATGGTTGTTTTTTTCAAACTATGGTGGTTGAAAAATGGATTAGTTCATTTTCATAAAGCCCACATGCCACCCAACATTCATCCCATCATCTACCTCTTGACCTCGTCGCCACCCTAGATCATAGATCCATAGATCATGATTCATAACCTATGATCCATCCTATTACAACCATTATTTACCAATCCGTTAATTTTATGCACAATTACCATGAATTAGGGGTTTGATCACACTCGAACCTATATTGAAAAAGTCAAACAGTGGCCTCATAGGCAAGCAATGAAGAACAAAAAGAACAAAGAGGGGAAAAGAACATGAAAAAAGTCAATCTATCACTGGAAAAGTGTTCTTGTTCAGATATCATAGATCATGGATTTATAGGAATTATAACATATGAATAAAGTATTAAAAATTATACTAGATCAATATAATCAATAAATTATGGGGGCCATGTAAAGGACAATTATCACAGATTGAACGTAAATAAAATCCATGCTCAATATTTTAATCAAAAGGACCAGAAACCACAATTAATGAGAACTACCTAGAACATGGATTGATTTTTTTGAATAACATTATCACCATCTATGGATATGAAAAAATATGTTCAATACCTCTTGAACTACCTTGATCTGATCATTGTTCTTGGTTCGATTACGATTCGCTAATGAAGAATGCTCCAAAACCCCTATCAAAGAGTCTAGGGTTATGTGGAAAACCATAGTGAATTTACAACAATTATATGGAGGAAATTATTTTATGACTATTAAGTTAATTAATTAAATAAATGAATAAATTAATCCACTTAACATAGTCTCCAATGGTTTCCTCATCCAAACATCTAGCATTGACCAACATTGGGTCATGCCTATGGTAAATACAATGTTCCAGAATTGACCTTGTTCTTAGATTTATAATCTAAGTATCTATTTGGAAGAGATACCATTATTTCTGAAAAAAATCACGGAAAATATATTAATATATTTAATACTTTTATAATGTCTATTCTGGGCTTACTAGGTCTTTGAATCTCATGTCGTCTCAATCCATATATTCCAAAATAATTCTTAATATATTTTGAAGTCCTATAAGGGGAAAATCAGTTGACTACAATTTCATAATCTAAAATGATTTATTATATGGGAATACAAACATTATATGAAAAAGGCCTCATTATTGGGAGGATTAATAACCCTTTCTTTTAGGTGTTACAACTCAACCTCCATATCTCATGAGGGACTCACGAGGTGCATACAACATAGACTCCCGATAGTTCATAGGAGTCCAATTAAGGCAATTTCAAAGGTGGTATTAGTTTATACTCTGTATATGGAATAAAAATATTTAATTCAATACCATATGATATAGAATGTGGCACAAAATTACTTTCATGGGTAGTGGCCTTATGATATGTCCTAGTCATACCTTAAAATTGGCCAAATTTAGTAGCACTATTATTTGATTTACCATAACCCATGTATTATAATATAATATATAAAAATTATAAATATATAATTAGAATTTAGGTAATATATACTTTATGATAATATATGGTCGCCTAACTATTTGGGTCACTCATACTAGATGATCGAGGTGTTGGAAAGTTTCTCTTTGGAAGGAATCTCACACTTTATATTGGAGGGTTTTTTTTAAAATATCACCAATTGAATATACATCACATACAACTTTAATTAATAAATATTTCATCACATGAAATCTTTATTATCTCATGGTTTATTCCTTTATGTATAAATTATTCTAATTATTTATCCTTTAAATTAATATTCCACCCTCCAAACTAATATTTTTACACTATATTAATATGCAGCTCTCTATGCAACCACCATTTTGTGTTACTCACCAAAGGATAGAATCTATAAAAAATTATACACATCCAAATTCATATCATTCGTATGGTAAATAATCTTTTCTTATAAAATTAGGAGATTATATGAATTTTATAATCTCTATATGAGTAACCCTGAATCCATATAAAGAAAACCCAAACCTTTATATAATATGGAAGAAGCCTCAAGGCAAGTGGGAAGTCTAACCCAAAGTCCCTTTACCTAGGTACACATTACTAAATAAAGAATCCAATTAATCACAAGTCTAAAATCTAATATATATAAACAATATTAAATAGAAGAATAATTCTAATATATTTAATTTTAAATTTTGGGATGGGTAAATGAAAACTAAGTCTCTTATTTTTATACCTAGAATGGCCTAAAAATTCCTAAGAATCAATTGATCACATAAAATTAAAGTATACAAAGTATTTAAATTCTATATAAAATCAATAAATATTAATATTCAAAAGGATTTAAACAAATAAATAAACCTTTTTATTTATTTACCAAGAATGAGATAAAATTTATGAATAATTCCAATAAAAAATAATTATAAACACTTTATAATCCATCGTGGATATTCCATAATTATATAACTAGAAACACATTAAACCGATTTCTAATATGAACTCCATTATACTACTCATTATATGTAATTTTACTTAAATTTATAATATTTTATAAAATATAAATTTTCTATAATTCAATTTATAATATAAAACATTTTTTACATAATATTTATATAACATAATAAATTTATTTATAACATTGACCAAATAATTTAACAATATTATTTTGATATTGTTTAAATAATTTATAAATAAGTACCCATTAATTAGAATGATTTAAAATAAATATTTTGAACAATTAATAATTTTTAAACATAAACATTTTATATTTAGAATTATTCTAATAATCTATAAACCCTTAATAAATTACTAATGTAATTTCTGTATGACAATTTTATATTCCAATTACAAGTCCTAACATATACTTTTGAAAATTTATTTTAATATTAGTACATAATAATTTGGAATATTTATTAATAATGGTTTTCTTTAAAATTTATTTAATTAATTATAATAATTTATATTTTTTTAGAACGGTGAGACAAGCCTCTTTATTCAAATGAAAATGAAAACATGTAAGAGTAAGGGAATGTGGTTAGGCAAGACAAACTACCCTCATTATAAAACATAAAATGCCAAAGACATCAGTAATCAAATTCAATAAGATTATAATCATCATAATCCCACTCAGACTCCTCTTCCAAGGGACTGAAAGAATTACCTCAAGCCTTTATCCCACTGAATATAGATCTAGTAATAATGGTCGGATTCAGATGTGAGAAGTCCTTCCTCGGTCTAGAATTCTTCATTGAGGGAGAAAATACTTCATTGGAAACTAATTTACCTTTAACAACATCCCGATATGAACATTTCTTTGGAAAATCACCATTCTCCATATCGGTCCATTTCCCACAATATTCATTGATCTCTACTACTTGTTGAGTTCCTCAATAATCCGTGAGACCACTTCTGAAGATCTATAAGAATCCATGTTAGGGTTAATGGTCAAGGAATCATCCCTTACCTATGTTTCAGCATCATGATCCTGAGAGGAGTCCCCCAAAACTATTTCCATTTTGTGCTCTGCTTGTGAATAAGATCCATGGAGTGGAGATACAGGCCCAACCTATTTGTAAACAGGTCCTTGAAACTCCATAGCATGGCACCAGACCTCTATAACCTATATCAGAATTTTTATATTAGTAGCAGCTGCTGGTAGAGTTTTTCCATCCAAAGCTTCTTGTGACTCTTCATCCAGGCACCAATCCTCTTGATGAGATTGGACAACCTATACCTGTGTTGGACTAGACTCATTACCTTCAATGTCATCACCTAATTTTCCATTTGTTGGAAGAGCTTCTCCATCTTTATGCTATCTTTTATGGAGTTTCTTACATACCTTATGGTTGTGACCCTTATTAGGATAATAAGAGAAGATATCATTTTTAAGAAAATTCTTCTTTAGATGTCTAGTGGTTTGACATACCAAAAAAATGAGGTAATTATTCATAATTAATATGTAGATTAATATAATCCTATAATGTGGAAGGAACAACTTGTTCAACTAAGTCCGAATTTAGGCCAATTTCAATGAGAATCTTAGAAAAGTAGCCATACTTGGTCATCTCTATGGCTCTGTCCATCTTAATGGGAACACCCAAACTCGATGCAATATCTATCAACATACAAGGATGCCAAAATATCTAGTTTATGCCAAGAATATTGATTCATACCTCAAACCTAGTGTTTTTGATAGAGAATGGGTTTAATCTAACATTCTAGTCTTGAATGGTAGCCATGCCCGATTTAAAGGAGATGGAGCCAAATCCCCATGCCCTATGTTTCAGATCCTCATTTGGGAAGTGGAAATGAAAAAATACTTTCCCTATAGGAATAAGTTGGTAATATAAGAATCCCCAAACCATAGAGAGTCTTTCTAAAAGTTCTTTCACCCTCAACAGCTTAGCCCCAACTAAAAAAATCATACAACCCAGAATTGAAAATCGACAAATCTTAATCCTATTTGATGAACCATCAATTTTTTTTGTTTGAAAGTATTATTTTTATAAAAATTTAGATTTGTTATAGAGGTAGAAGTTTCTAAATATGAAGAAAGTTATAAATTAGGGAAGTTTTGAGAGTTAGAAAGATAAGAACATTCCAAAAAAAGTTAATTGATTCTTTTCTATTCTATAAAGTTCATAAACATTCTGGTAGAATGTTTGAGTTTTTATATGTCAATAATTGATAAGTATGGAGATTATATTTCCCTAAATCTTAGATGGATCATAAGAGAGGAATTATATTCCAGTTATTTTTCTTTGTTCATTTACAGACTTGATCATATAGGAGGTAGTTGCATAGTTTATACAAAGGGGAGTTTTGATCCAAGGTATCAGACATAGATTAGAAAACTAAGAAATTTTCATTATGGTATAAGTGTTGTGGTTGATGATATTATGTAGTTTTTAAAAATATGAAAGAGGTAAAAGATTCATCAGATGAGCTACTGATACCGATTCACCGAACAAGTAGTTGATGTTGATTCATCAAATAATATTTTGACAAAAATTTATAAGATGATCTTTTGAACCTACTAAGTCCATCAGATGAAGTGTTATATTAGACACAGTATGATTAGACTGTAAATAATAGGAATAGTATGATCAAATTTTAATGTGGATTAAAATGTGAGAATATTGAAGTTTCTAATAAATATCCATTTCATGCAACCAAATTACTTAGAATTTACTAAAAATAAGTTAGTCATTTTTAGTTGTCTTGGATCATTAGAGAGAGAAATAATTTATCTATTTTATTTTAGTGGGTTAAGGGAAGATGTTGTGAGTTTTTAAAATTTGTTCAAGAACATTAAAATTTAGAAAGTAAAGTTTACTGTACAAATAAATCTATAAAGTTTAAATATAAAAGTATTACTAATGTTCTAGGTTGATGTAATGAAGTTTTAAAGTGTCTTACCATCAGATGGTATTTTTTATGAAAATCCATTAGGAACACTTTTTGTAAATAAATTCATTAGTAAAAAAATCTTTCATGACTATTAAAAGTTATAAACTGAGTAAAGTTAATGTGTGTAATGTTTTGGAGAATTAAATATGTTTCAATAATCTAATATAAGTGTTGAAAAGAACTTATAAGTGGTCAAATTATGCTCAAATGAATGATAAATTTAGCATTTTAGAAATTTATTGAGTAGGGAAAAGAAATTAGTTTCCTTCTCTTTCCCATACTAGAGAACCAATAAATAGAAGTTCACCCTACATTTTTATTTGTTAACTTACAAAGGGATAACAATATAAAGTTTTGAATCTTTTGTGTTAGATGAAGTTTAAAAATAAGGCCTTTGGTTAGAATATTGGGTTGTAAAATGTTCTTTTTACCAGACCATAGGGACTACACTGAGTTTTTAAGGAGATGTTGGAGAAGTGTAGTTTTTTTAAACTAGAAAATCCGAAATTTTGGTACCAAAGAAGATTAAGAAAAGATCCCTTGGAAAGAGACCCTTAGATGCAGGTTATCAGACATAAGATATCAGATGTAGAAGCATTAAGTGCTGGCATCAAATAGAGTTTTCAAACTAACTTTTGTAGATCTTAAAGTTTCAAAGTTTTTTAATTTTTTTGTAGCTCAAAATTTATAAACATAATTTTTAAATAGATGGGAGTTATTATAATCATTCCTATTAGGATATAAAATGTGTCCAATGATATTTGACACAATTTTTATTCACTTATTCATAGATGTGATTTTATATGGGCCCATTGGAGTCGATATAACAAGGATGTGGGTTCTAACACTGAGGCCAAACCATGTCATTCAGGTGTGATTTGTTTTGTTTTCTATTTTTTTATACATATGATTTTGTAAAAAGCTGATATGGAAATAACTCTAATAATTCCTAGTGGTTAAATTTAATAAATTAGATGTTTTTAAAAATGAAATAACCAATTTAACCCCTATCATTTGTTCTACGATCTTTTAGATGTTAAATTGGTATCAGAGGTAGTTTCCCTTGTTAAATCATCATCCTGAAAAATCTCAATTTTATCAACAGAAGAGGGATTCCAATATTTTATGGAAAAAATTATCATTTCTAGATAACATGATGATTTCATATCTTCTATTACTTAGACTATAAGTTATAGATACAAAAACTATAATGTTTCAACCCATTGAGAATTATCCTCTTATGACATATGGTGACAAAAGAAACATTGAAACTGATAGGAAAGATAGAAATGATCATCTTTAGAATTTTCTATAGAATTTATTTTTAAAGGTGATGAGTCTTGAAATATCTAAAGAAACTCAAGACAAAGTTGAAAGTATCTTTGAGGTAAATACACAAAAAGGAGGAAAGGTTAGAAATTTGGTAGAGTAAGTTTAAAGATATTAAGATGGGTGAGGAATAATCTATTGATGAATTTTCTAGTAGAGTTAATGAAGTTATTTTTGAAGCATTTAAGGTTTTGTAGATAACTTGTAATATTATAAAATTGTTAAAAAAACTCATGAGAGACTTTCTAGACCCGTTCTATTTTAAAATATCTTCTTTTGAAGATAAATATTTTTTAACTTCTGATGAATTGTAGAAATTTCTTATTTCCAATGGTTGATAAAATCTATAGCAATCAAAAATAATATCATAGATTAAATAACTTTAGAATTTATGAGAAAGGTGAAAATTATATATCATGAAGATATTGATTCCTGTTATTTTAATGATGATGAGGATGATAAGTTGAATGAAAATAATAAAATCTCTTATTTCCATGAAATATCATAGAGGAATAGTAAGGCATGGAAGAAAACATTCCATCAAATTTTTTGACTGTTTCAGAATCAGGAACATTTCTATGAATTTCCCCAAGAATAAATTTAGATAATATTGATATTATTTTGAAGAAAAAACAAGATTGAATAATTGGAAAAAAAGTTCTATCGAAGAAAGTTCATACAACTAATTTAAGAAGAAGTTCACTAGAATCAAAAGAAGTTTGTTGCGTAAGAAAGAAAAATTTAACTCAACTAACAACCATTATTATGAAGGAAAAAGTTCAGAAAATTTTATAAAATTCATTTAAAAAGATTAGAAGAAAAAATATTCCTCATAAAGTGAAGTGTTAGAAGGATGTGAATAATCTTATAGAGAATATCAGCTCACATATAAACTTTTATAATTACTTAAGAAAAATAAGAAACTCAAGAAAGAATTGAAAATAATGGAGAAATATAGTGAAAGAAATATTGATGGGAAGGAATATTTTCTTAAAAGAGAATATGTGTACATTGAAGAAATTATGAATCAAAAATATAATGTTTCAGAATAAGAAAAAATAGTGTATGATATGTGTATGAAAGTTTATTCTTAGGATTATGAAGTTTTTAAAGATTAATCAAAAGTAATTATGTTTGAAAATAACTTAAGAAATATTAATGAAAAACATAACAAAGATTCAAATGTAAAATCAATGACTTTTAAATGTGCTGAGAAAAATTATACTAAGAACCATTTGAAATCTTCACCCATTAAATGCAATAGTTCATATGATTTTTCTAAACCTATAGGTGTAAAGAAAAATGTTGAGAAAATTTGGGTAGATAAAGGATTTGAAAAATCTTTCACTTAAACAAAATTTTAAAATACCCCCAGAAAAAATATTCCACACACCTAAAGGTAACTAGAGTTAAAAAATGTTATGAACCTCAACAATATTATTATAGGGAAAGATCATTCTTCAACATAAAACCAATATTTTATGGTTTTTATTGTGAGATGGAATTTATAGGAATAGGGATTAAAATGGTTTTTGTAATATGCATATTCTAGGAAAGAGTTATGAAAATAGGGGAAGAAATGGTGGTAGCAGAATAAGTAACTCACTTAATCCACATGAATTTAGAAAAGTAAAATCTGAAGATGTTATAAAATCTTTAATGAATAATCAGTTTGATTGTATGAATTATTTTTTTAGAAGATATGGTCAATCGGGTCACTTTTCTGAAAAATGTATGACAGACCTAATAGGGTAAGTTTATTATGATGGAAAAGAAAAGAAATTTAGAAAGAAGAATGCTGAGGAAATAGATTTTATTATAGAGAAACCTTTTAAATATAAGAAAAATACAAAACCATGGATTATTGATAGCAATAGTTCCTTACACATGATATGAAATACTAAAATATTGATAAATTTTAAAAATCCTAATGGAGAATCTGTTAATTTTGGGAATGATAGTTTTTTGAAAATCAGAGGAATATAAACCATTGAGATAGAACCTCAAAAAACTAAAATATGAGTATGTTATATTTTTTTATGGGCACAAACATTACTTACTAAGTGAAATTAAACCTTTTGATGATGGAAACATGTGATATTTAGGAAAGATTAATGTATTATCAGAAGTATAGAAGATAGAAAAGTTATAACAAGGAGATAAAGAACTAGAAAAAATATATTTCAAATAGAATAACATTGTAACTCATATTTCGTTAGTTATGATGTTGAAAACAAATTGTGGCATCATATACTTGGGAACCATAGGCAGAAAATTATGAAAAAACTTTCCCAATTTGTGGTTTTTAGAAACATTCTTATATTGGAAACAAAGGAAGATGTTGTTTTATAAATTTTAGAAAGGAAAGATATTTAGTAAACTCCATAAGAAAGTATAAATTCAATATACTAATCCTCTTGAGCTTATTTATTTATGTAGGATGATGAGAAAGTAATCAATAAAAACATATTTTTTTACTTTATCACTTTTACTAAGGATTTCACTTGGATGACAAACATCATGTTTATGAAGCACAAATCAGAGGAAATAAAAGTGTTTAGTTTTTTTAGAAGATAAGAAGAGAGAGGGATGGGTGTTTATATAATGAATACTAAAACATAAATGGAATATAAATGTAATTACTTCAAATCATATTTAATGAAGAATGGAAGTAATCATCATCATAGTGATCCATACACCCCTTAACAAAATAAAGTAGCTGAAATGAAAAATAGATGTTTGGTGGAAAGAAGAAGAATTATGTTGTAAGAAAATAAAATTTAAATATATTAATGGTGAAAAGAAATTATAATTGTTGTACACATAAAAAAAATATGTTTTCTGAGGTCAGAATATAAAACAGCTTCCTATGAAATGCAATATAACAAAAAACCATCACTAAAATATTTCAAGGTTTATAGAAGTCCATGTTTAGAAAAAAATTATGGATAAAGGGAAATTTTATAAAAAAGGAGAGGAAATAAATTTCATGGGGGAATTCAACCAAAGGAACAATTTACCAATTTTGAAACAAACATTTATAATGGTTGATGGATTCCTATGATGTGAAAATTATTGAAATTCAAGATTACTTAAAAAATATTTTCAAAATATTGACAAAGACAAAGTGAATATTTCCAAAAACAATAAATGTGAAAAACATATAAATAATGATTTAAGAGACTCATATATTGAGAAAGTGAAGCTAGAAGAATAAAATTGAAATTTTATGCTCTATTGAAATAAGTAGATTTAGAAAACATTATTTGAAATTAGAAAGATCTAGTTTAGACCAGAATAAAATTGAGATTATAAAATCCAAAATTATTTATCTCATAGGTTGAACCAGAATATGTTTGCAAAAGCTATTCAATATAAATAATGGGTAAATATTAGGAATGTAGAGTTAAATTATATTTAAAAAAATGTAATGTGGGTAATTGTTCCACATACAACAAACAAAAATATTATTAGAACAAAATGGGTGTATACAAACAAGTTAAATGAACATAGAGATGTGTAAATAAAAAACGTAAGGGTTGTCTGTAAAAGTTATGAACAGTTTGAAGGTGTGGATTTGGAAGAAAAATTTCCACAATTTACATATTAGAAACTATCAGAATGTTCTTAGTATTGGTTTTACATCGATGTTATACAGTTCGTTAGATGGATATAAAGTTACCTTTCTTAAATGGTGATATTGAAGAGAAATTTTATATTAATAAAAAATGTGGGGTTCTACTAAATAATGATAAAATCAAGGTTTATAAATTGAATAAATCCTTGCATTGGTTAATATATAATCCACATATCGAGTAGAAAAAACATGATAATTGTTTGAAAAAATTTAATTTTTATAAGGTAAAAGATGATAGTAACTTATATGTGAAACAAGTGGATTCATGCACCATAATTGAAACTATTTATATAGAATATATAATTTATTTGGTGGATAGAGAAAATGTTTCAAAAAAAATTCTAAATAAAGTAATAAGAAATTTGAGATGTAAATATTGTGAGAATTAAGTCTCATCATTGGTTTATAAGTTCAATAAAAAAGAAAAATAATATTTTATATATTAAGAAATTAATGTGGGGGGTTATTATAAACATTTGGCATGGAAGATTCAAAAGAAGATACTGATTATATTTCAATGAGTAGGAAGTTGAGTAATGTTGAAACTAGAAAAAGTTTAAATTTCAATGTTTTTTGAAGCTGATAAGAATTTTGATTTACCTTAAATCCTCAAGAATTGATATTTTTTATACTATTACTTAATCATCCAGATACCAGAGTGATCTAAAAGAATATCATATGTTGGAAGAAAAAACAATTTTGATATATGTTAAAGGAACCACTTCATACGGGATGATACAAAAAAAGATATTGTGATATGAAATTTTATTGTTATACTGATACTGATTAGGATGGAAACTGCAATGATAGAAAATCAACTTCAGGAGGAATTTTTTTTATATAATGCTCTGTGAGTTGGAATAGTAATAAAAAAAGTGTAGTAACATTGAGTATAATATAATCAGAATACGCTACATCTCCCTGATATTATACTCAAATGTTTTGGTTGAAAGTTTAGTTAGATGATTTTAAATTTGAGGCTTTGAAACCATTGAAGATAAATTATGATAATCAAAGTGAAATTGATCTTTCTAAAAACACCATCCAACACTCAAGATCAAATAACATTGATATTATTTTTTAGTTTTATCATAGAAAACGTTACTGGTGGATATGTTTTACTAGAATATAATTCAATGATATTTTAAATTTCTTATGTTTTAAAAAATTCTATACCAAGGGAGAGATTTGAAATATTGAGGCTGAAACTTCATGTTTAACCTATAAAAAAAACATTCTAAAAACTTAATATAAGATACCACACTGTGCTTTGGATTATTTTGACAAATGGGGAGAATTTTTAAAAATTTACTGATAATTGATTTTCTTAATCAAATGAGTATAAAGATATGGTTATAATTAAATTGGGGATTGATAAAAAAGTGAGAGGAAAAGATAAAATTAAGTGGGGGGGGGGGTTATCTTTGCATGGATGTATATTTTCTTATCACTGAGGAATGAAGTTCTATCAAAAAATTTCTTTTTCCAATAGTGTGGTTTCCGTACACTGTCTTTTAAGATATGTCGTGTTTTTCTAAATGATGAAAAACTTGAGTTTTTGTAATAATGAGTTGTGAAAAAGTCTTAGTGATAGAGAATAATTAGTTTTAGGATTTATTAATATACGTTGTGAAAAAATCAAAAGGGTGAGATTGAATACCCATTGTGATTTTTTTCTCAAAATATTTCATATTTTTTGACAATATACTTTTTTAAACGCATGCTTTTTTAAATTAAGAAATGATTTGTTATTGTAATTTTATAAAAAAATTACTAGATAAGTTACAAATTTCAATGTTCTATAATTTTTATATTTAGAAACATCATCATAAGAACCATCGAATGATTATTATTTTTAGAATGTCCTATGTTTCTAAAAAGTAATTTTTGTTAGAATTTCATAATTTTCTAAAGATGAAGAAAATTGTATATTCAGAAAGTATAGAATTTTGTATATATAAGAACATTACAATGAAATTCAGATGATTATTTTATGTTCTTCATATTTCCTAGATCATCACAACGAATTAATTATATGTGCTAAATTTTGTTGAGTAAAAGAGAAATGTGAATTTCTGGAGTTTTTAAATTGATGTTTTATAGACACAACTAATCATAATGAGAATGACAAGATGAAGAAGTTTCCAAAAAACTAGATGTGTTAACTTATTAAAATTAGAAGAATTTAAAATTCAATGATCGAATAAAATATATTCTGAAGCTTCTGGTAGAAATTATGAGTTTTTATAAGTCATTATTAGACAAAGAAGGAGATTATATTTCCCTAACTCTCTAATGGGTCATAAGAAGGGCCTTAAAAAATTATGATCATTCTTTATTATTTAATATCCACAATCAAATAGGTGATAAATTATATGTTTATAAAAATGGGTGTTTTTATCCAAGGCTTGAAATTTAGATAATTGAAAAAAATAGATGGATGAAAGTGTTTTCATTGCTAAGATTATGTTGTTTTATTTTTTTTAAAGAAATAGAATATTCATCAGATGATCTATTGATAACAATTCATCAGACAATCTGTTGATTCAGATTCATCATACACGCTTATAAATTTGATCTATTAGATGATATCATGACACTAATATGGCCATCATATATTGATTTCCATCAGATAATATATGTTCAGAATTAAAATTAGATGTGTAGTATGATCAGATAGAGAAGTTGGATGAAAATGTGATACATATAGAAGTTTCCACCAGATGGTCATTGTTGGAAACCAAAGTCTTTAGATGTTTCAACAATGTATTAAACCATTTTTAGTTCGATTGGAGCATCTATGTGAGTAATCATTTATTTGTTTTATTTCAGTGGGTTAAAAGAAAAATATGGGAGTTATTTCAATTGGTTCAAGAACATTATACAATGGAATGTAATATTTATTGGATAGAAATATTTATAAATTCTTAATAGAAAAGTTTTATTATAGGTCGAGGTCAACATTATTATGTTTTGAAGTGTCTTTCCATCAGATGATATATTATTTAAAATCCATCAAGAAAACATTTCTAAATAAATCTCTCAAGTGAAACTTTTTTTAGAACATTCAAATGTTATAAATTGAGTATATTTAATAAGGGTGATGTTTTTAAGAATTCAAATAGCTTTGAGAATCCAACATAAGAGTTGATATGAGCTGAGAAGTGATCAATTAAAGCACAAATGAATGGGAAATTTGATGTTTTAGAATTTGAGTGAGAGTAAAAAAATGTTTTTCTCACCCTTACCTCTACTGAAGGACCTATAGATTGATGTACATAGTAAATTTTTACTTTTTACTATAAATAGAGGCAAAAAATTGATGTTTTGAATCTTTTCTATGAGAATAATTTTCTGAATAGAAGACTCAGTTAGAAGATTAGTATGTTGAAATTTTTTCTTCTCGAACCATAGCGATTAGACTTAGTTTCTGAGAAGTGGTTTGAGAAGCACATTTTTCTTAAATAGGTAGATCGAGATGTTTTTTATAGGTACAGATTGAGAAAAGGGCCATCATATAATTTCCATCTAACCCATGCTACTAGATATAGGCTCATCATATGCGTGAATCAGATTGATTTTACGAACTGAATTTTGTGGAGAATAAATTTCGAAGTTATTCATTTTTGTTAAGGATCAAATTTTCTAAGAAAAACTTTTAACTTAATAGGAGTCAGTATAATCATTCATATCTGGATATATAAGGTTTCCAATGAGAATTTATAGAAGTTTTATTCACATATTCATAATAGTGAATTTCTATAGACCCATAGGAGTGGCTATGGTAAGGATGCAGGTTCTCTCACTAAGTTCAAACCTTGTAAATATTACATTCTTCGTTTACTTTCCTAAGTTTTCATACATGGTATTTTTTTTAAAAGGTAATAAGTTAATAATTATAAAAAGTTACCAGGGTTAAATTTACTAAAGGTGAAATTTTTAAAAAGGAAACAACTGATTAAACCCCCCTTCTCATTTGTTATACAATCATTTGAAACATCAGATATGTTTGATACGCTACAATTCATAAACCCTTTATAAAATCTCAGTCATACTTTATGACTTATATTCCTATTATTAGATATTATAGGATGTTTTATTTTATGATATAATACATATTGTGAACATTATAGAAATCTATGTTTGTGAAACCCATGAAAAAGTGATATAGTCATATATAATTAGTCGATGTATTATGTTGTGACCTACAAAAAAAAGTAAATAAACATAATAACTTGTTATTATATACCATATCATAATAAGTGATTTAATAGGGAATAAAAATTATGAATCCTATTTTATTATTAGTATTAAAATAAATAAATTTATTTTAAAATTCTTTATTTTCAAAAGATATCTAGAATCAAAAGGAATGGTAAGGCTCTGATATCACTAATAGGTTTCTAAGGCATGATTAACCAATAAAATTAGTAGCATAAGAGAATATAAATCATGAATTTAAATAACACCATTATATTGAAACTGGGAACATATGATATTGGAAATAAAAATGTGTAATTGACTCCATTGAATACCAATGTTGTTTCCTTCTTTCCATATTTGATGAATATCACTAAGAAACAACCATAAGGTTCTTCTCTCTAAAGTGTACCCTTTTTTATAAACAAATAAAACTAGTGCTATTTTAATTTATGACATCCCTAGATAGTAACTATTGATATGGTTATATAGATTCCTCTATTGAAACCTATGATTGGTTTCCATCGTATTGTTTGATGGGAATGTGATATGAAATATGACATAATTTTATTCTATAATATATTCTCAATATTTTCCTTATAGATTCATTTCTTGATATATATGAAGAGTACATTTATTCAATTATTCAATGAATATAAAACTTCAATAGGATATTCATTATCATAATGCATATCGAATGCCATGATATGGTTGTAGACTCACATATCTCTTATTTTAATAAAGATATCCTTTATAAGGGCTACGATCCCCTTATTTGTTCTAATTTGATACATGCAATCCATACCCTAATCTATCATACTCCCTGATAAAAATTTTACTTTTTGAAGAAGGAGATGACATTCTATTGGTTTCTATAGATCATTTGATTATAAACAAAAATTTTTGTCCAGTATACCACATGTGTTTGTGAGATCCATTTGGTTGTCTCTCAACGATTCTTATCAACAAAACTCTATGATGTTATTAAGATATAGATCTTACAATGATAAAGGTGAACTCATTTTCATGTTATTTGTTTTATCACATTATGTGAGATTAGGATATTTCATGGATTTGTATCATTTCTAAGATAATGATATGATTTCAAAAAACAAATCAGTACTATCATAGCCACTTATATCAACAAATAAATTTTATTATCTACTTATTTATAAAATAACATATATAATGTAATTTCTTTGGGGCTACATTGTATAGTATGATATGAAGGTTTTCTTCTTATTTTCCTAGTCATAGTGTACGACTGCTGTATATCATACGGTTTGATATTCAAGAAACTCATGGTCTTTTACAACATGAGATATGATATGATATCATAGAAACCCAGTTTTTATAAAAAACATAGATTTATTTCATATCAAATATATGAGGGATATCATTAAATAAAACTAGAACCTTATGACAATGATTATATTAAATGTCGATATTAGTCATATATTATTATTGATAATTACCCCAATCAATCATAAAATATAATATAAACTAGGTTGATTAAAATTTAATATTTTTTTTAATTTTTATTAATAGTTTATAAAAAATTTAAAAATTTTAAGTGTTAGGCATTGTAAATAGGTGATTTCATGCCCAAATAAAATATTGAAATGATCATTTTTATATCTCATGATTATAGAATAAATAATTCATTTTTTAGATGTTTATTCCATTTTAATATTGATGTTTATTTTTTTATAAAATATGGATATTATTTATTCATTAATTTATATGATAAGTTTGTTCTTATAACTTTTCATTCCATTCATTACATGCTATGTATGGAAATATAAGATTTATTTTTCATATAACATGACCATGGTTTGTAATTAGTGATAATGTTTTGAATTTAGTTATTGAATATTTTAACTACATATTAGGTATTTGATTTATTAGGAATTGGATTATATAATGAGTAAAGTATACTTGGGTTGAAGTACTTTGTGTCAAAATTAATAGTATTCTTGAGTATTCTATCTTGTTCTAGAAATATTAGGGTTGGATATATTTTTCACTATTACTAATCATGAAGAGATTATGAATCTTAGATATTACATGAAAAGTTTATATATATTATGCATATGACGCATTTGGATATGTGTGAATATGTTTAACTTCAATTTTTGGATGATTAATAAAAATTTGGTTTTTTTAAAGAGTTTCACATTAATATGGTTCAAACATATTAATTTGATAGATGAAATAATTTTCACAAAAATAAATCGTCAGAAGCAAGCATACATAATGGAATAAAACCTTAGATTATATTGATTTAATTTGATGAATTAGTAATGATTTTTATTTTCATGTGATTTATATTAAATTTGAGAGACTTTAATTGCATACACTTCAAATATTATGTTTTTGATTCCTTCTAAAAAAACACGTCAAGACATTGATCATCCAACCAGTGTGGTTCACTCCAAATAGTGGTTCCCATGGATTATCTTGCATAAGAAACATTGGATGTCACAATCCCTAAGAATTACGGTGTCATACCCCATTTTGAGCATTGAGTAAAACTATTTTTGGAATATCTTAGAGTTTGGAAACTAAAGGAATAGAGATGAGTATATATCTATATAATGGATTTAGAGAAATATCTTCAAATTTAGTTATCTAAAAGTCATATGTCAAATTATTGGATAACTATATCACCTAAATAACTAAAATAATGATGTTTACTCCAAAGTAGGCTCATTACATTGTGAAATATGGATCTTGTCATACTAAGTGCATATGATGTATGAGTATCATTTTTAGAAGAAGTAATTAAATTAAAATTTACTAATGAAAAGATATAAAACATAATACTCACCCATAAAAATGAATTAATTTTAGATTATATCTTCACTATTTAAATCATTTTGAGATCTCTTATAGTTATGAGATATAAAGAAATCTAGATTGGTATTTATGGTTGAGAATTTTAATTAAAGAGAAGGATTCTAAAAATTTGAATGTAAATTTCATATAGATTAATTCGTCTATCTATTTCTCATGGGTATTAGATACTAGGTGTATATCATAATTTTTTGTTGATAAACATTGAATACCTAGATTATGATGTTGTGGATATAATTTTTAGGAAAAATAAAGAATTTACATATTGAAGGTTGGAACTTATGAATAAAGTCTTTATAGTAGATTGATTATTCTATTAGAGAACTGTTTTTATGTTCCCACCATAAACTTTTTTTTGTATATTGTTTAAAGAAGATTGTATTTTCATTCATTATAAAAGGTAACAGTTGTTATATATATATATAAATTAATTTTTTTATGGCATTTTGAATATGGTAAATGTTTTATTTATTTTTGATATGGATAATCCTATCTGTAACATTCCGAATAGAAAGTTCAATGTTGATTCTAACCCCATAAACCATTGTAATTGTCTCCATGCATAAATAAATGAGAAAAACATCCAAAGTATCCATTAATATATATTTTTAGGCTCATTCTATTATGAATTTTTTTATACATATGAATCTTGTTTATTATGAAATATAACCAAATAAAATTTTAATGGGAAATTTGAATGGTATTTTAGACTATTGGATATTATACATAGCGATTCATATAGTTTAGTGACTAGTAAAATAATTGGTGGGTTTATATACTTCATAAACATTACCAACGATTTCTGTTTCTATAGTTATGTGATTATGATAATATACAAACATGAAACATTTTAAATTTTCATATAATTTCATAAAAAGTTTAAAAGAATATATGATAAAGTATTAATATTCTTTGGTCAGATTGGGATAGTGAATACTTGATCCAGGAATTAACTAATCATCTAAGAGATTATGGAATTGTTCTAAAACTTACTCAACCTCAAAATCTAAAGTAGAATGGTGTGGATAAGATGATTTATCATGCCTTGTTAGACATAATTCAATCTCTATTGAGTTAGTGAGACCTTCCTATTTTATTTTGGAGGTATTATAAAAAAACTAGTACATTTTTACTTAATCGTGTCCCATATTAAGCATTCATAAATACCATACAAGAGATATAGACTAAGAAACACCCCAATATGAATTTCATGAGTTTTTTATTTTTTTAATCATATGTTTGATGTTTGGGTTCAAAAAAACTCAATCCTAAATATAGAAAATGTTTATTTTTTTGGTATCCTAAAGAAATAAAATGATATTACTTTTATACATATATTTAACACAATGTTTATTTATTTAAAAGGAATTTTCCATGATAACAATCAAATCATTTAATGATTCAGTGGGAGGAAATATGAACATAGAGAAGTTAAAGTCTAATAAGTAAGAAGTGATCCAAATATGGGCGTTGATCTTATTAAAAAATATTTTTACAAGATAAAATGACTTAGGATACATATGAACATCAATGGTCTAGTAGGATTCATCAGAATCCTAAGCGATATGGATTTGTTTTGGAAAATTTTAATGAAATAAAATTCATAGTTGATGAACCAATTACCTACTATAATGCCATTGGGTGTGTTAATTCTATGAGATGGATAAAATCCATATAATCTCAAATAGATTCTATGCACAACAACAAAATTTAAAACCTCATGGATGTACCTCAAGGGGTGATACCCATAGGGTAAATATAGGATTTTTTCAAGAAAAGTGACCTTGATTTTAGAGTATATACCTATAAAGCACACCAAGGGACAAATTATTACAAAAAAAACTTGTTATTGACTATGAAGGGACCTTTTCACCTATTATGATGATAATATCTATTCATATATTACTTAACGTAGAAACTCATATTTATTATGAGATATATCAAATGGATATCAAAATCACAATCTTGAATAAAAATATATCCTATTATGTTTATATGATACATACAAAAGGTTTTGAAGTGAAAATTGAGTCTTTGATGTTATACATTTTACATAGGTCTACTTATGTATTTAATAAATCCTCTTATATTTGGAATATCTATCAATGTATTCAAATAGTTTTGTTTCATAAATAGTATTGATGATCCACATGTATAAAATAAGATTATTGGGGTTTTTTATTTATTTTTTATACAATATTTGGATAACATTCTATTAATTAGAAATTATGTCTTGATTTTTTACACTATAAATATGTGGTTGAGAAAATGACTATTAATAAAAGACATGACAAAACATCTTATATACTTGTTATTAATGTCTATAAAGATAAATCTAATAGATTTATTTGTATATGTTATAACTTATACATTTCTAAAGTGATAAATTTGTTAACACAAATTACTTCTAAAAGGTGTATTTACTATTGTTACATGGAATGAATATTAGGTAGATTAATGATCCATATATAGACAATAAAGGATGAAAAAGTTTCTTATTCAACCTCTATAGGATATATCATGTGTTCTATGTTGTGTACTCAAACATGTGACTCTTATGATTTAATAATTATAAGTTTATAACAATTAAATCATGTATAGAGTCACTAGATTTACGTTAAGAGTTTTCTTAAGTACTTGACAAGAACAAAGGATGTGTTTTAGGTTTTTTTAGGAGTGTATGAGCTCCATGTATGGGGTTACACTAATAAATGTTTTAAATATGATAAGGAAGACATGGTGATCAATATAGTTTAATGATTCTCTTAAAAAATGAACAAGTAAGTTTTAAGAGTTCAAAAAATATATAACAGAATTGAAATAGAGGAAGAGTACATCACTATATTAGTAAATATGAAGCAATTTGTTTGGATCGAAAAGATGATTTCAAAAATTTTGGTGGTTATTATAATTTAGGGAGTAATAAATATTTACTATGAAAATAATGGCTTATTATCTATGTATGGGATACTAATCTCATTGAAGGATTAAAAATATCTTTTAGAAATACCATATCAATTGATAGATTGTTGTGAAGATATAAAGATATATTGGGTGGATAATGAAGAGAATATTACGGATCTATTAATAATTCCAATACCATTAAAAAACCACAAGGGTATTTCTGAATCTCTCAGTATATAATAATTTATATATTAGATGTAATGGATGTAAAATATATCTAGATTTTATAATAAAATAAAATATGGGTTTATTATTTATTCCAGTGTACTGAAATTTATATTACATGAATAATGGAATTATAATATTCCCTCAATGTACAAATTTTATTTTTCCCTAATTGATGATCAACATGGAGTATTATGGGTTGTGATGATATGTAAAGATTATAAATAATAGTGGAATTATGAGAGGATAAGTGGAAATTTCTTATTTGTTTTCACTTTCTTATGTATATCCCATGGAATGTCATAGAGTCATGAATATACACAGGGGTGTATGATTATAATGAATCCCATTTAACTATGGTTGTAGAGGTACCTAGAATGAGAACCTTCATAACTTGATACCATTATTATATATGAAATGAGGCTATAATAATCTTGGGTATTTGGGTATGTTCCAGATCATGACATTGATTTCATGTCAATAAAGATGAGATTTGTTTACTTATGTGAACATAAAAGTCATTTGACCATTGATTTAATTAGATCAAGGAAATGTATGGTTCTATTTAGTCTAGTGTCATGTAATTTTATTGACTAATTATATGAGATACATGTGATGAACTCATATAAATAATGAATGAAATGTGATGTATTAATTAAATTAGTTATTCATTTTTTATAATTTCATGAATGTTTAAGTTGGCCTATATTAGACTGACATGTTTGATGTCTTGTGATCACATGATGTCATGTAAATATGGATTATATATGTATACATATGACATATATTATACATCATATAGTGTACATGTTCATACTGAGATCTGAGTATATTTGATCAAGATCACATAACACCAGTTTATAACTTGAGTATAACTGATGCCTTGATAGATGATGCTCTATCCTTACAACTATTAAATATATATTCTAATTTCTTCAATTATATAATGTCTTTAAGGGTAATATAATTTGTAATTTGAATAAAGATTAAATTTCTAGACAAATAATTTCTTAAAAAATGTATATAATTTGATAAACCTTATTATAATGAGTTTTGTATGGATTCAAAAAGATTTGATTTGTTTTGTATAATGTCCTATAGTATTTTTATACAAGGGGGATATTGTTGGAAATGAACAAAAAGAGGGATATTATTTTTTATGATATCCCAAGATTATTTCTGTTGATATGTAACTAGTCATATGACTCTATCATAGCCTATTATTGGTTTGCATTATTTTTTATGATGGGAATGCAATATGTGATATTGCATGTGTGAATAATTGCAAAACTTCTTAATGAACTCCCATCAGTTCTAAATCAATGATATTGATTCATTTATGTCTATAAAAACATAATTTGATTGAATTGAACTCCAATGGGACATGCATTATTGTGATAAATGTAGCTTCCATGAGATGGAAACCCACACTAAAATCACTTCATTTAATTATGAAAGCCTTTATAGGGGATGTGATGCCTATATTGATTCTAATGGTATACATGAAAGACATAACTGATTATCTCTTTCATTTTTATCACAAATATTCTATGTGAAAATTTTATTTCACTCTTATGGTGTTTAATGGTACTCTAATTATGAATGTGGGTCCTAGGATATTATACCACCCATGTATTCATGATCAATTTTTTTTATCACTCAGTGATCCCTATCAAGAAAACTCCACCACATTCTATAGTGATATTGATTAAAAAATGTAGGGGCACTTGTTTTATTGTTCTTTATTTAAACATGTTGGATTCTTATGATATATTGATAATTTAGTGGGTTTATTAAACTAATATGATCATGATATGTCTTCCTATACCCATAAATCCATTGATTTCATTGAATAATCCAAACAATTTGGGCCTGACCTTATCATTACTCATGATATGATAGTTTCTTTGATGTAAAAAATAATGGAAGATGGGAGATTCTGGGTGGGAAGAGTTTTAGCTAGTTCTCCTATCAGGTGATTGAATACACACCAGAATCATAATATATCCTTCTTTTTATAGGTTATATGGATTCTCCATAGAGCCATGTATTTACTATTTCATCTTAAAAATGTATGATTAATGCATTTAGCTATATATTATATAACTATTCACTATTAACTCTCCCATACCTATTATTGATAGGTAATGCGTTATGGATATTCCAACGTTACATACATAATGTTTGTATGGCTAAATGATTCCTTTCATTTATAACTAAATCAAAACATTTGAGTAATGGCACTAAAGCTTAATGATATCATGTGATATTATATGACCATACATCATTTATATAATACCATTATATCATAAAATATGATATTCCCCTAGTATTAAATACAAACCATTTCCATATGGTGTGTCACACACTATGACACAACATATCATACTGAATAATACATGTATTTAGGAAATATTCATTTCATTAATGCAAACCTTTGACATATCAACATTGATCCCATTATAATAAAATACGCGAACAGGGACTATAATATTCTCAACCATGAAAGGGAATATTTTAATGTTCAAGAAATCGATTTTCTCAATGAAAACCTCTAGGATATCCTATATACACATCAAATAGCCAAAAAAATATAATCCATAAATAGTGAAATCATCATGGAATATATATATACACATTTCTAAAAACTCATAAAATATGATTTGTATAATTTTTTAGATGGAGTCATGTTTATTGAAATTCCTACATGGAATTATCCTAGAAGAAAATGTTACAAAAGTATATATAAAAGAATATTTTCTAGGTCCTTGAGATAAATTTGAATTTAAAAGCATATTGAGAGTCCATCTTAGAAGAAATAATGGGATTGAATAGTTAAATTTTTAGGGTTTGATTATGTAAAGACAATTAGATGTGGTATTTTCTAGTTACTAAATGTAGCTTCCCATAATCTATGCACAATACTCCTTTGTTTGGAAGCCTAAACAAAAATACCACACCGAACCGAATATTAACTAAACCAAAACCTGTCTTTTGTGAAAATTTTGAACCAGACTTACCCATTGGCTATCTAAAATTTGTATTATTATACCAAAAGATGTCAAGATGGTAACCAATTTCTAAAACACCACAATAATTGTATTAATTATCCTTCTTTATCCCGACCTAATTGTTACATAATACTACTATATAATTATCATATTCATGAATATTAAGAGGTTTATTCTAAGTAAATCAATTGATGTATAACCTATTAAATTTTTATACTTAATCAAGACTCCTAAAAGGTTTGTTTCTTGGTGTCTAGAAAACATCTTCGCATTGATAAAACAGAGATAATATCTTATAATAAGTTATACATGTGGTTTTAGAAAAAGGAATGAGTTATAATATGCGTGGGTTATCCACACATGGAAAATTGATTTTATTAGACTCTCTGACACCCAATTCATCCTAAACAACTCCCTTAAAACATGTTTATTAAGAGATTTTGGTAGAAAGAAACAAGTTATCAGTAATAAGTTTCTCTGTTTTAACTTAATCCAATAGTTAGAATCATAATAAAAATAAAGTGTTGATTAAAAAAAATTAATATATAATATTTAATTCATTTATAAAGTGTTTATAATATGTTTTTGTCAATAAAATGAAAAATATTTTTCAAATCCTCTTGAGCATCAATTATAGAATTAATTTCAATAGGAATAACAGTGTTTCCATAGAAATATTTAGCAACTTTAGAAGGAAAATTAATATTTTTTTCATAGAATTAATTTGGTATTTCAAACATAGTATTTTTAACTTCCACTTTAGTTTCATTTAAGTTATAAGTTACATCATTTTTGGTAGGTTTATAATCAATCAATGGTTCATTTTTAGAAGGATTTAATGGATAATCATTGAATGTAATTTTTGGAAAGAAATCAATAAAAATAGGTCAATCATATTAGCTTAGTGTTCCAGTTAATTATCCATCATATGATTCCTAGTCTCAAATATATTAAAGTAATCATTTCAGGTTCCAAATTCAATTGAAAAATTGAATTTTTTATAAATTGATAACTCACTTAATAAATTTTAAGAAAGTTATCCTAATAATAAAATGTACATTGGTGATAAATCATCCATTCTCTATATCTAAGAAATAAAAATAAACCATTAAAACTAGATCATTAACTATAAACATCATCTACTCTATAATTTTAGTAGGACTTATTGAACACCTATTTTTCAAGAGAGTCACTTCTACAAAGGCTTCAACTAATCAACCAAAACATTTGGGTATATAGAAATGAGAAATACATTGATTTAATTTTATTAATCAAGCATGTAATCATGAAAATAATTCTCTCATATAGTGCATGGAATGAAAAATATTTGATGATCCCTGAAATTTATATATTGGACATTAAAAATCATTGAAGAAATTATTAATTAAGTAAAATTTATCTCCCACTTTCCTATTCCTTTTATGCATGTTCATTTCATTTTGGAGTTTTGTTTAGAATATGATATAATGGTAAATTTACTATAAGTGTATAGAAAATAATTAAAACCTCTATATACATCTCACAATCATCATTTTTAATGTTAGAAGGGATTTCATGGGGGAAATGAAATAGTTTTTGGGAACATTTAGGTCATTTTTATCATTTTGTTTTCTATTATATGATCCTATTAAATTCCTAAAATCCATATGAGTTATATAATGTTTTATTTCATCTTTTAAAACTTCTTTTTCACAAATAGTGGGATTTACTTCTTCAGTAGGATCAATAAGTTCAGTAGACATATTATCCACTTATATGGGCTCCAAATTAGTGTTTTCTTATGGTAGTTTTTATAATAATTCAAGAAATTTATATGAGATAACTGAAGAAAATACAATACCTAAATCTAGGAACACCATTATAGATAAATGAAATTATTCTAATTAAAAAATGAAGAAACTTTGGATTATATACATTAAACAATAGTGATTCTTCTATGAAATTTATCACCGTGTGCTTAATGAAGATCACTTAATATAAACCCAAAATACTCCCTCATTTGAAGATATACTTAAGGTATAATAAATAAATCAAATCTTGAGAAGGATCATCTCATCACCCCTGGAATGCTGGTGCCCCATGAGAGAAAATATTTAATGGTAAGAGAGATATGATATTAAGGGAATTTCAATCAAGAATACATGAGCGAGTATATCACCATCACATGGATGATGGTTCCTTTATATAGTATTCAATACTCTCTTGAGAACTCCATTAATTTAATTATATAATAAATTTTTTATAAGTAATGACTTATCTAGTTATTAACTCATCATGTGTATGAAACCCACATGCATGATTTTTATGAAATGTATTACTTAATGATATCTAGTTGGAGTTATTCAAATGTTAAACTATTATCAATTTCACTAACAGCTTATAAAATAATTAACAAAGTCATTGATTATGATTTCAAACATATCATATAAAATAGAATTCCTTTTATTTTGAAACATATGTATTCCAACAATAATATAATAAAATATGTAAAAAACCATGTCACAACCCGTCCTCGGGGCCCGTGCCATGACTACCCCAAATCCGCCTTCCATAGGCCAGGGGCTAGCGACTAGAACCAAAGGCGTAAATCCCGATAAATGGGAAGGCATTGTCTTTTATAAAGTAAAAAAACACAACAGAGTACGCGAGGGAAGTAAGAAATAAGTAAAACTGGGTACATGGTAAGTGCTGAAATGTAAATGGGCCAATATAAAGACCCAACTGGAAGTACAGTACAACAGAAAGGAAAGTACAACAACAGTAAGTAAAACAGAAACACAGAGTCATCCTCTGGAAATACCACCTAAAGGGTGGGTACAGATAGTCTCCTCAGCTCCTCGGGTCCGGCCGTCCGCTCCGTGTACGTCCCGCCAAGGGGTCCACCTCTGGGTACTGCCCAGCTCCACAAGCCTCCACCTAGATCAGTGTTGTCTGTCATCAGCATCCAACACAACTTAGTGTGGGTATAGCCCATGCCGGGGTGAGTATACGATACTCAGTAGGGACCTTGAGACCCCCGAAGGTCTCTCAGAATCCATGAAGGATAAACCACAAGGGAAAGATACAATCACAAAGTATCAACCGACTTTACTTAGGTATATGCCCATACATATACCTAAGTCATCAATTACAAAACGACTCCAACTATCGAGCCCAAGCACAACCCAGTCCACACAGGAAAACACAACCTAGTCCACACAAGAAAACACAACTGTTAGGTCCACAAGGCTGAATACCCTGAGAGGGGGGGGGGGGGGTGAATCAGGGTATGAAAAATTTGAAATTAACACCTATTCTGATCTTGTTTTGATGTTAAGAAAAACACTCTTCTCTCTCTTTCCTGCTGCAAAAAGTAAATAGAAAGTAAAGCATGCACAGGACACAACAATTTTACTTGGTTCACCGAAAATGGCTACGTCCAAGGAGCATATGCTGACAAGTTTTCGGTTGTACCAAATTCCACTAAACTTCACTAGATGTGTATTACAAGGGCTGAGCACAATCACTTCTATTCCCAGGCTCACTGCCTTTACAAAGTTTAGGGTCAGATCACTGCTTTCCCAAGGGTCACTCCCTGTTTCTCTCTCTCTAGCTCATTGCCGGTGGATAGGATCACCTTCTTCCTCTTCCTTTGCTCACTGCGTCGGAAAGGATCCACTCACAGTTTATAGACTTGTATGTATCTTCACATGCATGAAGAAATGCATCTTCCTCTGTATGTAGATGCTCTGTTGAAGCCCAAATTTTACCCGTAGATAAATTTCACTTTTCACTGAAGGTCTCAGGCAATCATCCAGCTTCCACGCGACCCCAAAATAAGGCTAGGAAATCAAACTTACTTGGCGTGCAAGTCTACCTTGGCGCGCAAGTATCGGCGTGCAAGTCACAACTGGTGCGCAATTCCTCCTCAGACACTTGCACGACACAAGATTCTCCAACTCCAAACTTGCGCGACACACTTCCTTTTATGCCCAAACCAATGTTGGCATGCAAGTACGAACAATCACCCTTCTTCAAATCTAGCGCGCAAGTCCCACTTGCGCGACACACCACCACTTGCGCGACCGCAACACCTGCGTGACGGGAGCTCTGATTTCTCCAAGTGTTGAACTCCGGTAAGAAATGAGGAGGGGTGGTCCAGTATTTATAGGCAAATTGACCACCCTGCACAACGGTGCGCAAGTCACCTGCGTGGCCCCGTCTCGGCGCGCAAGTCTTCTTTCCTCCTATACACTTGTGCGACCAACTCCCAAACTTGCGCGAACCTGTTTCCTTTTCCATATTTTGATCTTCTGATCTTGAAAAACATATGGCACAAAATTTTCTTATACTCCAAGTCCTCAGTGCACAAGTCCCTTTTCCAAACACACTTTTATTCATTTGTCAATTTTCAGACCCAAAAATTTGGCAAACACTGAAAAATGGCGCCTCCTTGTATCTGTTCTTTTTGTACCGCCTCCAGATCATCCATTCCATTATCTACATTCTTGAATCAAACATGAATCGTTGATCACAACACTTGAAATCGACATTCCATCATGAAATCCTCTTTGTCAACAATTTTCATGTCATTGTTTTGCTTTGTCAACAGTCACCACTCAGATGTCCACTTTATCAACAAACACAACCACCTCAAAAATACTTCAATGATACCTTGAGGGATTTTTGCCCAACAAAAACCCAGTCCACACAGGAAAGCTAGTCAATCACATAAATGATAATGATTAGAAAATTAAGACTCATCTCACATAGGTATACATCTTTCGTATAGCTTCAGAGATGATCAGATGTAGTCACTGATTCATCTAATTTTTTGGACCCACATAAGATACAGGACTAGCTAAGCTGTCAGACCCACATAGGATACAAGACCAGCTACTCTGCCGGACCCACACAGGATACAAGTATAGAGGTCATACAGTCGAACCCAGGTAGGATACAAGAACAGTATTCATCATGGTTGGACCCTATGGAGGATCCCAGTATAGTCGTCATCGCTGTCGATCCCACGGAGGATCCAAGTACAGTCGTCCTCGCTGCCGAACCCACGGAGGATCCAAGTACAGTCGTCCTCCCTGACGAACCCATGGAGGATCCATGTAGAGTATTCCTCGCTACCAAACCCATGGAGGATCCATGTATAGTCATCCTCACTTCCAAACCCACGGAGGATCCAGGTACAGTCGTCCTCCCTGCAGAACCCATGGAGGATCCACGTATAGTCCTCCTCGCTGCCGAACCCACGAAGGATCCAGGTACAGTCGTCATCGTCGCAGTTGTAGCCAGCTCTAGGGTTCCCCCACACAACATGCTCGATTCAGGGAGGGTCCGCTCCTCAAGCAAAAGAGTTGATACATCAACTGTCACGAAGTCTAGAGTAGATGTATTCCAAAGTTCCATCTCGTCAAAAAAACCCAATGCGACAGACGATGCGTCAATCAGATGCCCGGTCTGAGAGTTATTGACTTTTCTGTCCCAGGGGCCCGGTTGGTTTTTAAGCTAAAACCAACCTAACCATACTTCAACTGTGTCCAAACCTAAAGTGGAGTAAGCCAAATGGATCGTACCAACAAAAGGATTCCAACGCAATTGACGGCATGTCAATTGGATGTCTGGTCCTTAAGATATAAGTGTTTCCGCTCAAAGGGCCCGGTTGGTTTTGAGTTCAAACCAACCCGGCCGCACACAAAATTTTCTGAAACCTCGAGTTTAATATACCAAAATGACCGTATCGATACAAGTATTCCTACTCAACTGACGGTGCATCGATCGAAGGTCCGCAGCTCATGTTATGGACAGAAGACCGAAAACGGTCTGAAGTGGAGGGGGGGGGGGGTCTTGGCCTTGTCCGACCTGGCCCAATCCCCCCTGGGTCGCCCTGAACCGGGTCGACCCAACCCGGGTCAGGCCCAGCATGGCGAGGCGTGGCCTGGTCTGTGCGACCCACCCTGGCCCGGCCGGGTGGGGGGGGGGGGGCACGCTTGCTTGGCCAGCGAGCCGAGCGGGGGCAGCGACCCCCACTTTCCCCAGATGTGGTGCCAGGGTGGCGCCGTGGGATCCCTGGGATCCTGCGCGGCTACGAGCTCCCCGGGATCCTGCGCAGCCACTGAATCCACCCTCGCCATCGTGGCTTGAGCCGCGACGGGCTCTTACCGGCGGCGCACCGGGGCACTGCCGCCTCCAGGCGGCCGGCCGGTGCCGCCACGCCAGCGGCCCGCACCGCCGTGGGCTTCCGCGGGCCCCCAAAGTCATTTTGGTGGTCTTATTTTGCTCCCGTTTGCGCTTATGGTCGTCTCGAGACCCGAGCTCCACTGCGAAGGCTCCGAATTTCCATTTTGGTCCCGTTTCGTCGACGCCAATCACCCCACGCATCCAGAACAAATTAGCAGCGGGTCTGGGATTGTTCTTTAACCCGCACCCACATCGTTAAAGGTTTTAAAAATCACCCAAAAAAATTACACGACATTACGAGGGTATAAATCACATCATGGAATATACAAAATCCCCTAAATCAACAAACGATGTCGAACTCCGATGTCCAAGTAGACGGCGTTGCGGGGAAGAGGATCATAGGTATCATCGGAGCGCGCCGAGGAGGAAGCGGCGTCTCCTCTTTTTCCACGGAGAAGAGTAAGGGTGGCATGTAATTGATCTCCGAAGAACCGGCGTTCTTCGTCGTTCTTTGTTGGAGGCCGACGTTCTTCGTCGGATGCCGGCGTTCTTCGTCGTTCTTCGCCGGAGAACGACGTTCTTCCAAAAGCTCCAAGATCTCCCGATCTCTCCTGCACAACGAATGTTCTTCCTCAAATTAAATAATAGGTTCCCCTATTATTTAATTACACACGTAGAAAAACACCCAGAATTAAATCACCACATTTTATAAAACGTGTTGACAACTTAAATTTGGAATGGAGAGGGAAGGTCCCCATTAATTAAACGCATTTCCAAATAAATGGGGGGGGGGGTTGCAAATTAATGAGGGGTTCTTAATGAGATTAGAGGAAATTAAATAGTGGGGCTCGTGTGGGCCCCACCTCTCTAACTTCCTCACTTGGGTAGTAAAGAGGCTGTAGGCCCCACCTTTAACTACCCATGGGAGGGAATAACCACCTTATAAAATATAAATTGTTCCGAAAATTTTTATTTACTTCTTAAATAAACCCCCAAAATTATCTTCTTCTCTTTTGTGAACGCAACTACGGTAAGTGTCACCTTAAGAAATTACCGGCGCTGCAAGTTCATCGGTGCCCTCAGATTTTTATTCCAAGCACCGGTTCAAAAGATTGAAAAACCTGCTCGTTTGTTCACAGATCGTACCTGAGATAAACTTCAAAAATTGATTCCGGGCACACCGGGCCTCGGAATCGAGTGCTGTCAGAAGCCACAGACTAATAAAATCCCAAAGTATTTAAAAAAAATTTCCTTGAAATTTTTGGGTCTTTATATCACTCCCACATCAGGGATTTACTTCCCCGTAAAGCTACAACATAAACTATGGAAACAAATCAGGGTACTGAGCACGCATCTGAGCCTCCTTTTCCCAAGTGATCTCCTAGAGGTTCCTGTGCTTCCAACGAATGCACACAAGAGGAATCGACTACATACATAGGACCTGATCCTGTCGATCCACGATCTCCACCGGGACCTCTGCAAAAGTCGCCCAGTCATCGATGTCCATCTCCCCGTGGTCGATGATATGCTTCAGGTCATGCATGTATCTCCTCAACTGAGATACGTGGAAGACGTCGTGCACCCGGTGTAACTGAGGTAGAAGGGCCAGGCGGTAAGCCACCTCGCCTACCCTGATGAGGACCAGAAAAGGCCCGATGAATCATGAAGATAACTTTCCGCCCTAGCCAAATCTCCGTAATCCACCTTGAGGTGAGACCCATAAGAAAACGTGGTCGCAATCCTCGAACTCCAATGGTCTCTGCCTCCTATCAGCGTAGGACTTATGCCTGCTCTGTACAGTCTTCATCTGCTCGTAGATGATCTGCACCTTCTCCATCATAGCACAAACCATATCTAGTTCTACACGTGCTGATTCCATCATTATCCACAAAGGATATCTGCATGCGTCAGCTGTTGTCTCGCTACTCCTAACAACTGAAAGCCCGATATCTTACTAGGAGCATCTTCTACAGGGATCCCCTCCCTAGGAGTATAAACTATCTCAAAGTCATAGTCCCAGAGGAATTCAAGCCATCACCGCTTTCTCAGTTTCATGTCCTTCTGATAGAAGATACACCTGATACTATTGAGTTGGGGAGAACTGTAAACCATTCGCTCAACGAACAATGGGCGAGACTAGAAAAATGTAAGAACTCATCTCCACCCTTCTTTGTCTACGTTCTACCAAAGAGCTGCTGAGATTTTTCCTCTGTCGAAAAGAGAAATCTGGACTCACCCCCTGGATAAACCACATTCTCTGCATAATATAGTCAATCCTGACATGAACGGTACAATTTCATGCCATGGACAACATCGTAAGGCCTCGACGCTACTAACAAAAGATCCAACTGTTACTCTCACCTCCAAGGGACGAGTCACACTGTCAGTAGTAGTGTGTGGTCACTAGGTCTCCTCTAGTAGGAATATATAATGTGAGGGTCAAGTCAACAGTTTTATCCAGAACCTCTCAGCATCAACTGTACGAAAAGGATAGAATAACAAACGTCACAATGACAAGTGTATTTTATTACTGCAACTCAAAGTACAAAGACACAAAGAAACCACAAACAATGACATTTACAAAGCTAGAGGCAACATGAACAAAAGTCTCCATGCCTGGATCTAGTCCCTCTCCTACACGTCTACCTTCGGAGCTCTATGGTCATGGGCCTCAGTTGCCTGAAGCTGAGATCTCCCCTGTCCAGCCGTTCCCTGCGGTCGGGGTGGTCCCCCCCAATGGTGGTGGTGGTAGGGCCTCGAAACTTCATCCACCACCTAATACTAGGAAAAACCCTCTCCCACACCCTCTTACTCCTGATGGACCACCACGATCGAAAAAATACCTAGGAGGTCCATCTACCACCAGCTGCTCAACTGCAGGGTGGGTCGGGCAGTCTCGAGCCATTTGACCCTACCCACCGCATGTATAGCACTCCCTTCACCTCGTATGGCTGGATCTGTGTCGTGTGACCCGCATGGCCGAAATTGTATCCTGATGTTGCTTACCTGATGGCCTGGTCCACTTGGACCCCTGTGTCTGATATCTACTGCCGGCTGTAGAAGACTCCGCTACGTGTTGTCCTGCGGAGGGTCTCACCACTGGTGACTGCTCAGTGAGAAAACTCTCCACTAGAAGGGCTCTCTCCAGCACCCCTGCTTGAGTTGGGATGTTGAGGGAGATCATCGAAGACCTGATCTCATGTCTGAGTCCCTTCTCAAAGGCCCGGGCCTGGAAGAATTGTTCCCGTTCCATGTCCGTGGAGTAGTGCGAGAGGTCGGTAAACCTTGCTGAGTACTGGGATACTGACATGCCGCCCTGGCGCAGCTATAGTAACTCCTGGATGCACACCGCATGGAGGGTGACTAGAACAAACTCCGAGTGGAAGAGGCTCTCGAGGTCTGTCCAATGTAGAGATGCCTCATCGTGCACCTAGAGTATCAGGCTCCACCATCTACCTGCTTTTGCGTGCAAGAGACTCACAGCAAGGATTACCATAATACCTGCTGGTGTCCCTACCAGTCTGAAGACTCTAACGATAGCCTACAGCCAATCCTCGGATGCCTGAGGATCCGTCTCTCCGTGGAACCTGGGCGGCCTATAATACTAAAACTCGTGCAACGCACTCAGGCAGCTTGCACTCTACGCTGCTGGGGCTGGTGGTATCGGTGACCCAGCAGGTCGTGGTACCGCTCGTGCCTCCGCTGTAATGGGGCCCTGCACCGAGGCATCGTCCCTCGGTGAGTTTCCACCTCGTACATAACTGGGAACTCTAGCTGGCTGCCTTCATGGGGCCATCCTGAGAAGAAAAAGGTGTGCCATGGTTAGTACAATATACCTCATGAGCTGACATAAATTAATCACAAAGAAGACTTTGGAAACACACATGCAATTAATGTTTTCATGCACTGAGTCGGAAATCCGAGGTCAGGGTCCTGGTGTATGGATACATCAGCCGCTGCACCAACAATGGACTCCCTGAACTGAAAACCACACTCAATACTCTTAACATTATTTCTCCACTAAAGGGAATGATTAGAGTCCTGAGTTCTGCGGTAGAATCGACTCCTCTGATACCAATTTGTCACGACCAGTCCTCGGGGCCCATGCAGTGACTACCCCAAGCCCGCCTTCCATAGGCCAGGGGCTGGCAACTAGTACCAAAGGCGTAAATCCCGATAAATGGGAAAGAATTTCCTTTTATAAAGTAAAAAAAACACAACAGAGTACACGAGTGAAGTAAGAACTAAGTAAAACTGAGTACAAGGTAAGTGATAAAAAGTAAATGGGCCAGTACACAAACCCATCGGGAAGTACAGTACAACTAAAAGGAAAGTACAAAAAAAGTAAGTAAAACAGCATCACCGAGTCATCCTCTGAAAATCCCACCTGAAGGGTGGGTACAGATAGTCTCCTTAGCTCCTCGGGTCCGGCCGTCCGCTTCATGTATGTCCCGCCAAGGGGTCCACCTTTGGGTACCGCCCAGCTCCAAAAGCCTCCACCATGATCAGTGTTGTCCTTCATCCGCATCCAACACAACGTAGTGTGGGCATAGCCCATGCAGAGGTGAGTATACGATACTCAGAAGGGACCCCGAGAGCCCCGAAGGTCTCTCAGAATCAACGAAGGATAAACCACAAATGACAGATAAAATCACGAAGTATCAAATGACTTTACTTAGGTATATGCCCATACAGATACCTAATTCATCAATTACAAAATGGCTCCAACTCTCGAGCCCAAGCACAACCCAGTCCATACAGGAAAACAAAACACAGTCCACATAGGAAAGCACAACCCAGTCCACATAGGAAAGCAAGTCAATCACATCGATGATAATGATTGGAAAATGAAGTCTCAGCTCACACAGGTATACATCTTTCGTATAGCCTCAGATATGATCAGATATAGTCACTGATTCTTCTAAGTTGTTGGACCCAAATAGGATACAGGACTAGATAAGCTGTCGGACCCAAATTGGATACATGACCAGCTACTTTGCCGGACCCACTCAGGATACAAGTACAGAGGTCATACTGTCAGAGCCATGTAGGATACAAGAACAATATTCATTGCTGTCGGACCCTATGGAGGATCCCAGTACAGTCGTCATCGCTGTCGAACCCACGGAGGATCAAAGTATAGTCGTCCTCGCTGCCGAACCCACGAACGATTCATGTTCAGTCGTGCTCCCCTGCCGAACCCACGAAGGATCCAAGTAGAGTCATCCTTGCTACCGAACCCACATAGAATCCAAGTACAGTCGTCATCACTGCCGAAACCATGGAGGATCCAGGTACAGTCGTCGTCGCTGCCGAACCCATGGAGGATCCACGTACAATCTTCCTCGCTACCGAACCCACAGAGGATCCAGGTAAAGTCTTCATCGTTGCAGTTGCAGCCGACTCTAGAGTTCCCGCACACACCATGCTTGATTCCGGGAGGGTCCACTCCTCGAGCAAGAGAGTTGATACATCAACTGTCACAAAGTCCAGATTCAATGTATTCCAAAGTTCCATCTCGTCAAAAGAAACTGAACATGACAACGATGCGTCAATCGGACGCCCGGTCTGAGAGTTATTGAATTTTTCGTCCGAGGGGCCCGGTTGGGTTTTAAGATAAAACCAACCCAACTATACTCCAACTTCATCCAAACCTCAAGTTTATTAAGCCAAATGGATAGTCTCAACAAAAGGATTCCAACGCAATTGACGTCACGTCAATTGGATGTCCGGTCCTTAAGATATAAGCATTTCCGCTCTAAGGGCCCGGTTGGTTTCGAGATCAAACCAACCCGAACGCACCCAAAATTTGACAAAACCACAAGTATAAATGACCGTCTCAGTCCATGGGTTCCTATGCAACTTACAATGCATTTATCTGAGGTCCATAGCTCAAGTTATGGGCAAAAGACCGAAAACGGTCCGAAGTGGGGGTGGGGGGGGGGGTGGTCTGGGCCCGGCCCGACCCGGCCCAATCCCCCCTGGGTCGGCCTGAACCAGGTCGACTCGACCCAGGTCCGGGTCCAGACCGGTAGGGCACGGCCGGGCGGGGCGCGGCCCGGTGCGCGCGACCCGCTGGCTTGGCCAGCGAGCCGAGCGGGGGACGCGGCCCCCGATTTCCACGGATACGGCGCTAGGGTGGCATCGTGGGCTCCCTGGGATCCCACACAGCCGCGGGATCCACCCTCGCCGTCATGGCTGAAGCTGCGGAGGGCTCCTGTCGGCAGCGCTCCGGGGAGCCGCCGCCTCCAGGCAGTCGGCTGGTGCCGATCGCCGGCACCGCCATGCCGGCGGCCCGCACCGCAGGGGGCTTCCACGGGCCACCTGAGTCATTCTGGTGGTCCGATTTTGCTCCTGTCTACGCCTGCGGTCATGCGGGACCTAAGCTCCACTACGAAGGCTCTGAATTGCCGTTGCGGTCTCGTTTCTTCGATGCCAATCACCCCTCACATGAAGGTCAAATTAGCGGTGGGTCCGGGCTTGTTCGTTAACCCGCACCCACCACATTAGAGGTTTTAAACATCACCCAAAAAAATTACACGCCATGCCGAGGGTATAAATCATATCATGAAATATACAAAATCCCCTACATCAACAAACGATGTCGAACACTGGCGTCACGGTTGCAGACGTCGCGGGAAAGAGGATCGTAGGCATCGTCGGAGCACACCGAGGAGGAAGCGACATCTCCTATCTTGCCGTGGAGAAGAGTAAGGGTGGCACGTCGTCGATCTCCGAGGAACCGACGTTCTTCATCATTCATCGTCGGAGGACGACATTCTTCGTCGGAGGCTGACATTATTCATCGGAGGCCGATGTTCTTCGTCGTTCTTCATCGGAGAACGACGTTCTTCCAAAAGCTCCAAGCTCTCCCAATCTCTCCCGCACAATGAATGTTATTACCCAAATTAAATAATAGGTTCCCCTATTATTTAATTACACATGCAAAGAAACTCCCAGAATTAAATTACCACATATTATAAAACGTGCTGATAACTTAAATATGGAAGGGAGAGGGAAGGTCCCCATTAATTAAACACGTTGGAAAGTAAATGGGGGGGGGGGTGTTTGCCAATTAATGAGGGGTTATTAATCAGGTTAGAGGAAATTAAATGGTGGAGATTGTGTGGGCCCCACCTCTCTAACTTCCTAACTTGGGTAGTTAAGAGGTTGTGGGCCCCACACTTAACTACCTATGGGAGGGAATAACCACCTTATAAAATAAAATTTGTTCCGACAATTTTTATTTACTTCTTAAATAAACCCCCAAAATTATCTTCTTCTCCTTTGTGAACGCAAATACGGTAAGTATCCCCTTAAGCAATTACCGGCGTTGCGAGTTCATCAGTGACCTCAGATTTTAATTCTGAGCACTAGTTCAAAAGATAGAAAAACCCGCTCATTCGTTCACTAAACATACCCGAGCTAAACTTCATAAATTTATTCCGGGTACACCGGGCCTCGGAATCAAGTGCCGTCAAAAGCCACAGACTCGTAAAATTCCAAATTATTTAAAAAAAATTGTTTGAAATTTCAGGGTCTTTACAAACCATTCATATGATTTAATGGATTTATTTCATGTCTACTCTAGTCTATCACGTAGACTAATGTCATATAGAGTTTCTGAAATTTTATCTTATACTTTATCTTATAAAATAACTTGTGGAAACATATCCAAAACGCATTTTGGATATCTTTTGATTTTTTTTGTAAAGCCCTTATTTACTTCACCTCATATCAGATGATACACAATGCCTTTTGAAATTCCTATCTAATTTAGATATACTCTAATACAATTTTAGGGTATCTCTCTATGTAAAACTAAACCCACATTCAGTCAACCACAAAGTGTAACCCTATAGAAGTTATATAGCATTGATAGTAATATGAATCAACAGATCTATAAATATAAGAAAAGAGTGGCCTTTATAAGGGAATCAAAGTTAGTGAAGATATAAATGGATCTAATGTGATCTCTATATAACACATGTATCTATTTACCAATGTATACATGTTGCATCATATTAAAACTTTCATTCTCATATGTTTCTGTTATCTAATACATCAAATAACCAATGTACATGAAGAATGTGAAACCTATATATCCTACTCATATATTCTCTATTCTTCATGTAATATAGACTTGATAGATGAATACATCACATGTTAATGACATTTATGAATGAGCTCATCACATGTCTCACACCCAAATAAATAACCACATCATATCTACTATATATGTATCTTCATACTCTTACTCTTTCTATCTTAAACAAGGGACTAGTTTTCATACTCATCACATGATAATAAATACCCCATCTTAATTGATCTTCAATCGATGAAATGATTAATAATATACCCAACCACCCCAAGATTAGCTTATCCTCATTGTTCACATAATTAAATTATAAAATTATACATGTTTCCATGTATGGAATCTCACTAAACTCATGTATTGGGGACTCTAAATATGATCAATGCCCCCATAATATTCCAAATACATAGTGTATGGAACTCTATGAGCTATATTTAATTAGTGTTCTAGTGAATAAAACCCATTTATTCCTCATGATCAAACTTCATATCTTGATACATTAATTTTTTCACATTCTAACCTTAATATTTCATTATAACCTATAAAAGTCTAAGATTAACATCCATTATGGATAACTCAAAATCATAATTTTATAGGTCAATTATCATTTCAATTCATGATAGATCTATCAAAATATATTTATATGATACCAATGTGAAATAATGATAATATAGAGATTTCATTTTTTTATAACATGATCAATTTTAAATTCTTAAACTCCCTTTAAAACACTTAACTAAATATAAAAAGCGATACTATATAACATATCATATATGATATTACTCCAAATTAGTCTTATTTTTTATAAACATGATGGGGTTTTCTTAAACTCAATAAATATATATATAATTATAAGTACATCTCAATAAGTTTATTTGATAAACTCTCCCACTAAACTGTTTAGTGAGGAAAATTTAAAATGAAAAAAAGTTTGAATAGTGGTGAGATTTAGGAACCATATTTCTATTGTTCAACTCTTGGAAAAAATTCGAACTTTTTATCTCCAAAACATAAAATTTTATAGTATCAAATTATGTTTCCTTATAAGAACTCATTCTATGTACATATACATAATTCATAGAACCCGTTAAATCATTTTTTTTCCATTAAATATTTTGGTAACCAATATAACTCTTTACACTATCACTTTAAAACACATCCTGAACTCTGTTAGTATGAAGTTACATTCACTTTATGGTAACTAAATGTTATTATTTTAATTTACCTTTACGCCTGTACAATAAAAAATTTAGTTATTAACACTATAATAAAAAATTATCACTGTGTTAACTCATATGATTTTTTAGTTTTAGAAACTTCAAAAAATGAAATTTTAGACTCCAAAATTTTCTATAATAAGAATTTCATTAATTAAAATCAGGATTTGTTTGGTTAAAAAACTTTAACAAGAATTAGATTAGACCCTCTATATTCACTCTTATATAGAGAATAGACCACAATCTAATACCCACTAACAACTGTCTACAATTATTTGGTATTAAAATTTTCTCTAAATAACGTGTATGAAACCAACACATAGAACATGATGAAAAATTTCTTGTATCTTGTGTTACTCCATCTACTCTATGAGTGTACATATATGAAATATTCAATCTCAGATGGCCAGATTCGGATTCCATCCAGCTACAACTCCAAAGATACACTGCTGTAGAATATTCTCCGTAGATAAGGAATATTTTCATGGTTTTTGTTATTGAAATGTTGCGGGTTATTTGGTATGAAATAAAACCTATAATTCAACATAATAGTATCTCTAATTTTCATGCAGCTAAAGTTAGGATTTTCAATATGATCAAATTGGATGACATTATTCAAACTGGTCCCTGACACAACTCCAATGAAGACTTTACTATTCATCATTTATTGGGAATAGATGAAAGGCCCAACTATCCTTGGGGCTTGTTTGAAGTTTTTTGGAAATTTTCTCTCCCCTTATAGATCAAAAAAATATGGAAGGTGCCTAAAAAGGAAACTAGGATCCCTCAGGTTGTGGAGCAGAGTACAAAGATAATAATGGAAAAATTATTGGATGATTTTAGGGTACATATGGTATTTCCTCATCAATGTAGGTTGAGATGTATATTGTTATTATTGTGGTTAATCTTGTCAAGAAAAAATTATATAACAACAGATGTCTAGAAAGTAACTTCACTACCATTGTACAATCCCTCTGGAATGGTGTGGTGCATCTTTATTGGACCCTAACAGCTAAATGGATGGGCTACCTTCATTACTATTTGGGTATCAATCACACAGTCACTCATATTTATCGTGAGGTGAACTCGGTGGAAGATGGTCCTTCAAAAAAACGATTCAACAAATAAATCATGTGGGTGGATAACCTTATTATAAATTTGATACCTTTGCATAAAAAATATTGTAATAAAATTTCCTCTTTCAGATTTTTGTAACTTTTTTAATTTATATAATTGTGCTTTTTTTACCAAGTTATAACCATTAGAAAAAAACATTTTATGATATTAAGGGAATTTTTTTTGACTTATGAAGAGAATGATCTTCTATTTGTTAACTTTAAACTTTTTGATGTTCAATCATAATCCTTGCAACCTATTAGATACCGTATTCATGTCAAAATATTATGCTAAGATACACAGACTTCTTCATTATTGGAAATAAAACATATTTTCTATTAGAATCTATAATTATCAAATAACTTTTTTATTTCCATATCTTATATGAAATTATAAATGTTTAGAAAATTT
Source organism: Viscum album (assembly GCA_963277665.1). Lineage (NCBI taxonomy): Eukaryota > Viridiplantae > Streptophyta > Magnoliopsida > Santalales > Viscaceae > Viscum > Viscum album. The sequence goes on from OY728147.1 coordinate 1,583,743,696, forward strand.
CCTTGAGAATAATATTATTTTTTAAAATCTACCACTATGGATATTGGAATCCCATTTTTTCATATTTTAATGAATATTTGGATTAACCCTTTTATCATGGAAAAAACCATTTATAGTGGTTAAATTTTTTTATCATTATTTTCATATCTTGTATTTTGTATAATCAAATTAACCATAAACCATGTGTATTGTATCATATTTTTTATTTGAATATTTTTAAAAAACAACACCTCCTATTATATAAAATAAATAATATAACTATATAAATAGTTTAATTTGATTTATATAAACTCTATAAATTACATTAAATTTAGGACATGGATATATCAACTCAATTATTCATCATTATAATGAAGAATACAATCTCTATCCTTCCTTTATTAGATTTTGAACCCCCATATATTTACAACACTTGTAAAGTATTCATATGGTATAACAAATGATTTAAAACCAAAGAAGTGATATCTATAATACTGATACCTTATAGGGATGTTCTTGGGAGTTTCACAAACCCCATTAGGTATTATAGAAAATAAAATCTTATGGAACTTAAATACTTCATTTATGACAATTCATAGATCCAAAATAAAAGTCATACCTTATTAATAAATTAGAAATCATGTGTTAGTCCTGCCTAAATGTCCCGAAGGCCTTCATTTTAATTGATTTTTTTATAACCCTTATTTTAAGAGATGGGGGGAACCCTTACAAGGACCATAGGCTCAGAGATTACATGGACAGTATGCCTAGGAGATTACATGACCCGAAGGTCTTAGGGAATTCAACTGGAATATCTACAAGGAATTTCCCCTCCCTAGTATCTACATCATGATAGTATCTCTCCACCTTCACATGGCCATCTGGCTAGGCTTCCCATGAAAGCAAAGGCTGGTCCCAAAATATCTTCAATATTATGACTACCGTAGTAGTTAATAAATTCCAATAAAATAACCTATATTTCATTTTAAAATCCATAAATAACAAAAATCCTTCATCAATACATTGGAATATATTTATATAACCACCAATAGAATTAAAAAACCTCTATTACATTTCCATTAATCATAAAATAAAAATCCTCAATCTTTAAAATGATCTCATAATTTTTTTATGAAACCATGTACCTATGGAGATAATCTTAGATATAAAAAAATAAAGGAATGTGAGAGGTAGAATAAAAATATAGGAGGTGGTTACCTTTTTTTCATGAAGAAAAACAAATTAAGATCCATTAATTATGTGGAATATTGGAGGGATAAGAATGGTGAAATAGAGATCCTCATTGGTGTCTCAAAATACATGGTGAGGTGGGAGGCCATGGAGACTTCATTGAAGGTTTAATATAATTAATAAAAAAATTAAAAAATTACCCTAATATAAAATGAAAAATTAAGTCTATAGATGTTTTGGTGGAAATACAACAATAATATGGAATCCCAATTTTTTTTAATCTCATTGGGCTTCTAGTGGTACACTAGAAAGGTTTCACTCACAGATTATCCCACTAGACTTCTATTACGCACACCAAAAGGTTGGTGTCTTACCGTAACCACTCTACTAGAATATGTTTATAATAAAAACTCTAATTTATTTATCATAAAATCCATTATAAACTATATCATCATCATACAATCATTATAGAATTTTTAGTCACTTAAAAATATTTCTCATTCTGTATAAATCTAAAAATTTAATAAATCACCAATTTTCAAGACATTAAATTTTAAAATTAAGTCCTCAACAACAAAATTACTTAACTCACTAGGAGTTGTGACTCTAAATTTTTTTCATAATAACTCACCTTAATAATGAAAACAAAATCCAGATTCTCACTGATGGACTTATATATAATTAAATCCCCTATTTTAAGACAAAAAAATTGTATATAAAAAAGTAATAAATTGTTTTTTGATGAAAAAATCCGAAAATTAACACAAAATTATATATAACTGAAGTCCTAATACCAATTATTGATTTAGATAAACCTTTAATCTTCAAAATGTCACATCCAACTAATCATTATCTTATGGTTACCCCATATTAAGAACCACATATGACTTACCATTACTTATCATGTGACTATGTTTCTAGATTATTAAAAATATGCAGTTACTAAGTTAGTTTCAAAATATAATCAAATCAAATTTCAAATATCACATGTCATGTTAGTTTTTAGAAAAATTATATTTTTAAAAATTTACATATATTAATACTTAAATTTTAGAAAATAATTTTCTTTTATTCAATATTTTTTTTTCATTTCAATATTTCAATTTCATTACAAAATATCATTCAATTTAAAACACAATATCAGGAAAAACATCATCCAATTTTTAAAATACAATAATATTTTATGAATTAATCAAGAAATATGTCCCAAATATGACAGAAACATGAGAAGTGAATAAAAATAGATTTCTTAAGAATCATAACTATAAAATAGAGTCAATATTATATCACTATATAGTGAATCAGTAATCAATATGAATATGATAATATATGTTAGTTAGTTAAATTAATCAGATCATCCCTAATAATGTGTTGTATAAAAATTTATATTAGAATATTAACTGATAATATATAATTAGATTCGTTCATATATTAGAATCCTAACTTAATTTAAAATTTACATATCTTATGTTTCACTAAAAATACAATTAATAAAAATACATAGAAATATGGTTATATCAAATAACTATGACTTTTTATGGGCCCCATAATATAAAAACCATGATAATAAAATTAAAATCTCACTTATAACTATTATTCAAAGGTTGAACACCCAAACATCTTGAGTAAATTAGGTCTCCACCATTTTCATATTGGCTATGCATGCACAAAGTGTACCTGTATGTTCTAAAATACTATCTACTACCTAATAGAATAAAATCATTGAATAATAACAACACCTATATCATATTATTTTCTAATGACTATGACATAGATTCCCAAACCGCACATGAATAGGTCTATCACTAACCCTATGAGTGTTGTTAATCTCTAGAGAAAAAATTATAGTTTCATGAGTATTTTTTATTGTTGAGGATTGATTTACCTAAATTGAATATTGAAACCTTTAAATGAAATATTATATTGAATATATAGAATGATCTATTAATATGTGATACTTCTCAATGTGTAAAGAAAAAATTGTATAACACAAGGGATAACATATACCATGATAATAATTAGTTTGATATGATAAACTCACAAGAATTTATATCTATATAAATAGATAAAAATATAGGTGATTTTGATCTAAGATCTCATGAAATGAAAAAAAGAAAAAAAAAGAAAAAAAAGAATATTATAGTAGTATAGAAAACACCCCTCTAGACATAGCTACAATTTTATAACAATAGAGAATATATTTTACAAAATATCCATTAACATTTAATTATTTTACTTAGTCATAACCATGATCTATTGAATTATAATATAATATAATTATGGAATCGTTGGAGAAAAAGTCTTCATGTTGGTAGAAGTGTAGTGTTTTTTGGAAACAAATATTATAAGTGGTTTTATTATACTAATAAGGTCTTGGAAAAGTGTTGTGATGATTTGGAGATGATCTAGAAGTGTTATTTTTAAAAATATTCTATTATAGTGAAATTTTAATAACAAAAGCATGAATGAGTCTACTTAGTATTAAGTTAGAAATAGTGGTGGTAAGTCACACTATTGGGGAATGAGACGCCATAAAATGGTTTTATTTATGAAATAAGAAAAAACCTATTAGATTTTACTATAGATATGTTTAGCTATGATGGGAGTGTTAAACCATAACATTTTTCATAATTCCATGAGGCATGATATATTTGAATAAGACTATTATTAAAGTATGAATTGAATAGAAGGCTGGTGGTGTAACAATAAGCCATTAAAATATGTTTCAATATAGACTAATCATGTTAATATTGTATCATTCCACAATGGAGTATATCAAACAATAATGGGACCATTCTTTGAGAAGATTTTATAGGATTTCAGCATGATTATAAATATAATTAATGTAAGATTTTTTATAGATTTTATGGATCTAAAGACTACAAGATTATATAATATATATATTCGTAGTGAAAAGGTTATAAAGATGAAGGTTGTTGCAATGAAATATGTGAAATAGAATCATGATCTGAAGATTTTAAGAAGTATTTAACATTTGAAAAGAGATCAAATTTGATCAGATTATGTTTGACATTATTTATATTAATTAATATATTATCGATGATTAAGAGAGTTGACAATCATTTCACATATTGAAAATATAAATTTTAAAATTTAGGGGAATCATCTTGATAATTATACTATTTTTAGAAGAAAATATGGTATAATACTTATATAAAGTATAGAGTGATCTGAGAATTAAAATAAGAACTACCATCACTATGAAAATCGATGATTTAGATCTAATAAAAAAACCAGTGAACAATGATAACACCATAATAAATGTAGTGTTAATCATCTTATGCATATTTTAGTAAGCAACCCTTATGTCATGTATTTACTTATAAGTATTCTTTTATGTAGTGAGTGAATAGGGAGAAATATGGAGTGACCCTTGGATCCATAGTCCTCCTTTATTAAAACTTGTAATCACTATAATGGTTATTGATATCCTTAGGTAAATAAAAACATCATTGGTGTATGCTCCTTAGAGTATCCCTTTATAGAAAACTTAGTAAATTATACATCTATCAACAGTTAATTTATTTATTTGGTTTTCAGGAATGTGTGATGTGATTGATTGGTTTACCTTATTATTTCCAATTTAGGGAGATGTTTTAATTAAAGATGAAAATAACTTGACACCCTAATTCAACACACTATATTGGGTGTGATTGGGTGTGAAAATAATAATTAATGTAAATCAAGTACTTTTATTTGATGAATTTTAACATCAAGATGCCTGTATTTAAGTATTACATCACTTTTTCCCATCTATTTTTGGATCATTTTGTAGGTTATTTTGGGCGACCTTTGGATTTTTTAGTGGCTTTTAATTGTTCATGGTTATCAACAACCATGTGTACCATAGTTTCCAACCGTGATTATTGTATTGGAGTTCCAAGGGATGGTGTATAGTTAGGCACATAGTAAGTCTAAACCATTTGTTTTTTCCTTCAAATCATCTGACTTTATACATAAGTGAATTCTATGGTTGGAACATGGTTTGTTGAATCATGTGGACAAACCGTGAAACTTCTCTAATATCCTAGAAAAGGGGTCCATGATTGGTGTTTTGTTCAAAAAATAGTGTGGCAAAATCACGTAACATTATTTTAATTAATTAAAACTTTCTTTTAGGACTTAAAAACATTAATTTTACCTTTTTATTATTCTAATGGAATAATCTCTACACCAAAAATACTATTCATGGATATTTTGGAGATTCCTTTCCTTCCAGTGATCAATTTTGAAGGATCTTTGAGTGTTGGATATTTATTTTTTACAGTATGTGCCTATTCTTTTTCATTATTTTTTGATTTTCTTTATCCACACATATTTATTTGAAAATAACATTAAATCATGGGTTTTAATTCTAGATATATAATTTTTGACATGATCTATTTTTTTTTCTTATAGATATGTCAGAGAATAGGTATTTATTTTATTAATCTGGATTTATGGATTTTATTTCTTTGATTCTCTCTTAACCAATTCATTCCTTTTGTCTCTACCTAGTATTGGATCCTATGCTAAGTGTTAATCAATATTGTGATTGATGTAAGAGATTCTATAATGAAATTAATATAAATTTAGACAATTATTATCCAGTTGAATTTAAATGGATGTTTAATTTTTTTAAGTATTATTTGAGATCCTTGATAACAATTTTCAAATGGGAATGTGTGTGTTGTACCTCATTGGTTATATATTTTTAAATGACGTATAAATTTATAAAAACGGAGTTAATTGAAATGAATTATTTGGATAATTAATTTGAAGATGATTCTTGAGAAACAAAGTAATGAATTTTTTTATAAACTTGAGATGAAATGAATTATTTTTAAGGGCTTGAGTTTTGATGAAAACCAATGATGTCAATTTTTAAATGAAATGTAATGTTTGAAACTTGATATGGGGATAATTAATGGATAAATGATGAATTAAATTTAGATGAATTATTCTCACATTTATTTATTTACTTGAAGCACATGGGAGTATGGGTAGGTATGTGGGTAGTCTAGGAAAATCTAGTTGGGAATGTATTCCCTCCACCATTCCATGGATTTATGAGCACTATGATACTAAAATTTTATGAGAATAGGGTGTTAATTCATTGGGGTTGACTCCTATCCCCCCTAAGATTGAGATCTAGGAAAGTGTGAACACCTATATAAGTAATTCATTAAAATGTGTAAGGATCCTTGATCCTTAAACAAAATAACCTTGATACTTATTAATATGCTGTTCTAATAGAAAATGAATTATTCTATACTAACGTTTATAAAATGATTTCTTTATACATGTTTGATTGAATTTTCAAATCATGATTGTGTTTATGGAAATGAACATTTTTATCTATTTTAATTATTTCCATTAAAATTATTTTAAAAACATGTTTTTTTGAATTGTATAAAGATTACCATGCCATATTCTAATTAAAAGTAATCATATTTTATTTATTTTATATGAAATACTTATGGAAAGATTGGAGGGATCATTCTGGGATGGGGTTTCTCACACCCTAATTTTACCTATTCGCATGTGTAGACTTTCTTTAACTAGGAATAGGGAAAGGGAAAGAACTACATGGAGGTAGTGAGAGTCCCTGATAGTGGAACCTTGGGAGTTAGTGGAAACAAGGAAAGTATGTGACCAACTTCATATATAGATAACTTGTGTTTATGTTGTCTTTTGAGTTTTTACATGATTACTTATGGTACCTTTCTCTAAATTAGTGTTTTGAAAAACTGATGGTTTATAAACTCAATAATTTTTTTTTTTCATTTTTTCATGTTTATCTTGTGGTGAAATAATTCCCTATTGTCTTGATTCCTGGGTGCTAGTCAATAGTCCATAAGGATTCAGAATTATTTTAAGGTCATGTCAGGACTAATTTTGGTACGTATTTATTATGTTATCTAGGTTGGTTTATGAAAAATTAGCATCAATAGAGGTATAATATCATATTAAATGTCCCACTTCAATTTTATATGCCCTCTTAGATACGATATAGAACAATTAGGAATGGATGGGTAGGTTACGAGTAAGTGCCTATGTAGATATCATCATAAAAATCCTTACGTTTCCATTAGGGGTAAGGAAAAAGTGTATTTAAGGTGCTGTTTTATCTGATTATATAATTTTTTCAAAAATTTATTTTATATTTGTGTTTCCATTTTGAATTTTAATTAATATATTTATTGTCCCCATGTCTATTGACTAATGATTCCTTATTATCCGTTGATGTTTTTTAGTACAATTCCCCTAAGAAGATGACTAGACAACCATTAGTGGGAAGATGTTGATGAACCACATTATGTGAACACTCTAGTTGAAAAATTCCTAATGGAGGTAGTAGTGAATGCATTATAAGCTCTAGTATAAGTATCCGGACTAGTACCAATTTAGTATCCATAAGGGGATAGTTATAGAGATAATAATAGATATTGATCCTAGGTCTTTATTTATCAGAAACAAGAATCTTTGTCTGAAAAAAAATCCTCATGGGGAAGATGATTGGTTGGGGAATTTTGAAGAACTCATTGAGTTATTAGAGATATAAGATTCTATTTAGGTGAAAAGTTCCATATTCAAGAATGAGGTACCTAGAAGGATATTGGGGGATACCATAGATCTATCAAATAAGTGTTAGATCTTGGAGTGTAAAGACTTTAAGACTCTTTTCAGGGATAAATTCTATCTATAGTCTTTGGTTTTGGTTAATTCAATGGAGTATCTCAATCTTCACCAAGGTGACTGGATAGTGAAATTATATTCTTATTATTTTGATGAATTGATTATTTCTCCATTGAGGTACTATCAAATGGGAATATGAAGGATCAAAGGTTTTAAATGGGTCTTTGATTAGATATATAATCATAGATCAATATGGTAAAGCTCACCCATTACACTAATGTTCTAGATACAACTATGATGGATGAAATTGAAATGGATGATAAGTCAGGTTTGATAAGAGTTACTCCTACTCATAGTGGAAGATTTAGTCATTCATTTAAATATAAGAGGATAAAACATTAGTCTCTAGGTGGAAACAATGGTGGTTTTACTTGGTTGTAGGAATCCTCCAAACCTTCTCTAGTGCCATGTAAAAGATCAATGACTTGATTCAAATTTGGAATAGTTTGTCAATCAAAGAGTGATTTCATATATTCACAATATAATTTTAGTTAATATGAATTATAAATCCACTTAAAGAGGTTTTTATATGTTTTTACCACTCTAAATAATTTCAAGGGATCATCAGTATTGAGAGAATCTACAGCACAATCAGATGCTTGAAGAACAAAGGGGTTCCAAAGACATGAATTCGGAATAAAGTAACTACACATAGTGGATTATTCTCCAGTTAGAACTAATGTGGACCCTACAACTATAAGATGCACCATTAATTTATATCCATCTTTAGTGACTAAATTTTTGGATATGGATGCCTATCATTCATTCATATCAATTTACACTATGGAAATGATGCCCTATATGATAAAAATGGAAAAGCATCTTTGGTTGAAGATAAAGCTGGATTTTTGACACCCTGTAATTTATATTTATAAAAAATTAATCTTTTTTGTGTATTTTTGGTTCTTGAAACGAATACCATCAACATCATTCGCATAATGTACTAATTATTTGATCATAAATCTCATATTAACTATTATCTTTTGTGGGTATTTTTTTAATCCCCTCGATAGGATGTTCTATGTTTTTTAGAGATAATGGAAGATGAGGTCTAGTAGGGTAGGACCTATTCTTATAGATCTAGGTTGTATGAAACAAATATACTATTTTGAACTATAGTAAGTATATTTGTGTGGTGAAATTATTCTATTAGTGGATTAATTTATGAATTTTTTTCTATCATATTGTTTGGCTTACAATTTGAGAGGGAAGAAGTGTTTTCAATTGACAAGTTTCTTGGTACTCATCTCATATATATCTCCTCTAACTACATGGAAGCAGATAAACTAAAAGAGTTAAAGAGCTAGTTGGATGACTTGATTTCCAAAAGTTTAATTTAGTCCAGTGTGTCACATTGTGTAGAACCAATTATTTTTATCATGAAGGAAAATGAATCCCTTTGCTTGTGTTTTAATTATTGGAATCTCAATCATATTATGCTAAAGAAAAAGTACCCATTTCAACAAATTGAGGATTTGTTTGATCAACATAAGTGGATGAAGTTGTTCTCCAAGATTGATCTTCGATATAGTTACAAACAACTAAGGATCAAAAAGTATAATATCCTTAAGACTATTTTTAGGAGTAGGTATGTTCACTTTGATAATCTTTTTATGCCTTTATATTTAACCAATTATCCTTTTATGTTTATGGTGAAACAAACATTATTTTGCACCAAAATCTCAACTCTATCATCATGGTATTCATGAATGAGATTTCTATTTATTCTAAAACTGATGAGGATAATTTTCTTCATTTGAGAGTGGTTTGGGACATATTTAGGAATCAATTAATTTATACGAAGCTATTTAAGTATGGTTTTTATATTTTAGAGGTAAGGTTATTAAGGAATTAGTTATAATAAAATGTTATTTTAGTTTATCATGATATGGTGAAAGCTATCCTATCATAAGAAGAATCACAAAAAACACTTATAGTTCATAGATTCTTGGTTTTTTGGGGTATTAATATATGTTTGTTAAATAATTCTAAAAGTTAGATTCTTTTTTGACTAATGTTATTCAGATGGGAGTCATGATCTTATAATATTTTAATTTTATGACATCCATCGATGAGTTGAAGTGTTGTTTTTCTTCTGTTCAAGTGTTGAAATTTATAATGGATGGGAAGAGATATGTGTTCTTTTGTGATGAATGAATTTCTGGTTTAAGATATTCTCACATGTAGGGTGATAAATTGGTTTTTTGTGGTTCTCATAATCATCCGCATGAGGAGAGGAACTTCCCTAAACATGATTTCAAAATTATAGTTTTGATGAACACTATTAAGATTTCGAAATAATATATTTTCATAGAATGTTTTTCCATTAACTCTAATCATAATAGTTTATGTTATATATTATCACAAAGATATTTAAATCTTCATTAGAGGCGAAGGGTGGAGTACCAGAAATATTTTGACTTTAAAATTTCCTACAGCCCCGAGATGGGGAACATTTTACCAATTCTTTGAGCAAGAAACTACCATCCTAGGCTATGAAAGAATCATCAGAGTAATGAAATATCATGTATATCTTTTTACAGATAAACTTGGGAGTCTAGAATGATCAGTCCAAGGTTTTTATATAGAGTGTTTAATTTACATGTTCTCTCAATGATTTTATTCTCTAGGAGTATTAGTGATGAGTTTTAAGGAATTTGTGATTATTTATATAGTGGGGATACCATCATCAAATTTTCTTTATCTTTGGAAATTATACTTTTCTTTATGACCATTTATATAATTCCTTCACTTATGAGAAATGATTTGATGGGGAATTTGCATCATTCCTAGTGGGTGGCTCACCCAAGAAAGAAGAATATGTTTTTTAATATAAGGTGTGGATTATTGTTTCTATGTATAAAAAAAACATTTGTAATTTTTTCCCATTTTTATACTTTTCAAAAGATTAATGTTTAGCATCAGAAGTGTTACAGTGTGCTTCAATCACTTACTTATGCTAAATTTGAAGGGGGTGAGATATCGATGGACCTTATTGTTGATTTTTCATATACTTCTCATTCAAAGAATGCGATTCAAGTGGTGATAGAGCAATTGATCAAATCATATCAATTTATTCCCATTCACGATACCACCGAAATTTTTGGACATATGAAATATGTATTTTCATGTGATTATCATATTGAATGGGATTCAATCTACAATTTTTTATGATAGGTATCCCCAGTTCATCACTTGGTTTTACAAAAACCTACATGAGGTGTTGAGATACATGGTAAAGTTTATCATAGATCACCATCAATAGGTACATGGTTAGACAAAATTAGTTATATATATTTAGGAGGAAATGATTCATGCTTGCATCTTTGACATCAGAGGATCTTGGGAAATCAGTTTAGTACAGTTTGAGTTTTTCTAAAATAATAACTCCTAATTTCCTATTAAAATGAAACCATTTTAGGACTTGTATAGATCAAGAGGTAAATAAACCCTTTTTTGGTTAGATATTGGTGAATAATCACTTATATGACATAGCTTGGTCAAAGAAAAAATGAAGAAAATATATATGTTTCATCAAAAAATGATAATGAAGCAGAGTTTATATAATTCTTATGTGCATTTTCATCAACTTACATCGGAGTTATTATTTGGTGACTAAGTGTTGAGAGTATCTACTTGGATGGGTCACTATGATATTGGAAAATAGGGGGAGTTGGACTTAGGATACATTTGACCATTTGAGGTTGTTGATTTTAATGTAAAGGGGGTTTAACATATATATTTTACACCTTAGATGGAATCAATGCATGATTTGTTCCGTGTTTTTTAGCTCGAAATGTTTCATCCAAAAATCCCCATGAATTGAATTGGTAAGTCCTTTATATAGAACCTAATTTTACCATAATTGATAGCTTTTTTGGATTGTTGATTCTCATTTTAAGGTTATATATGGAAATCCCAGACATTTGTTTCATGTCATATAATAACATAGTTATAATTATCACATGACTTTAGAATTTTAAACCTTTATGAGAGAGAAGTTACCTCATTTCATTGTGGACCAATATTCATCACATGATTTTTTGGGGGTTGAAAGTGTTTATGGTGTGGAGAATTATAACATATTGACACCCAATTTTTAGTAATTATAATCTTTTTTTGTAATATTTTGTTTGAAAATTATCTTAGTTAATTCTTGGAAAATTTTGGCTCTTTTTAAGGGTTTATAGTCCTACAAAAAATTAGAAAATAGTTAGGGAAAACATTAAGGGCATACCCCAGAAATCATGGCTCTTATATTGAAGTTCTAGAGGAGGAATCATGGTTAGGCGCATGGTTATTATAAAAAATGTGAGATTACCTTAAAAACATGTGACTCAGGAAAGATGTGTTTTGTATGGTTGGTCAACCATTTTTCAAAATATGTCGATAAACCATGGAACTATTCCTATAGACTAGAAATGGATGTATGGTTTGTGCATGGATAGAAAAATTGTGCAACTAAACCATTAAACATGATTTTAAATAATATAAATTCTATTTTTATACCTGGAACACAACCATTTTCCATCACATTTTTTTGGTTGAATAAGATCTAGACCAAGGAGACTCCTCTTGGATATTTTAAATATTCCTTGTATCTTATTGATTTATTTTGACATGTCTTTGATGGTTTGGTCTAGATGTTGGAAGTAATGTGAGAATTATTTTTTATTATTCATTGATCTTCAAGATCCACTAATCATTATTTGAATGGAACCTAAGATCATGGATGCTAGATCTATGGTTTGTGAAATGATCTAATTGTGTTTATTATAAATCCATTGTAGAATTGTGATTTATTTTTTGGATCATGATTTGTGAATATTTTTTATGATCCAATATTGATTGGTTTTATCATTTCTTATCTCTTAAAGTATGGATCATGTTTTGGGTGTTCTCCAATACAATTATTGAGGTAGGTGGTTACATAATGAAATTTTACTCAATTGGTACCGTTGTTTCTTACACAATTTGTAATGGAATTATAATTAGTATTGAAGAATGATTTGATATCCTTGATAATTGTTTGAAAAATGGAATGGGTCTTTTAAACCTAATTGGTTATATATTTTTAAATAAAGTGTTGATTTCTAGAAAATAAATGTAATTAAATAAATGATTTAAAGACTGAATTTGAAAATTATTTTTATAAAATTAATTCAGGAAATTTTTTATGAACATGAGATGAAATGAATTGGTTTTCAGGGTATGAGTTTTGATGAAGAGAATTGGTTCTTTTTTCGAAATGAAATTGAATGATTGAAACTTGATATGGATCTTCTTGAATGATGAATGATGAAATAATTAGATATGAATGAGAGAAAATGAAAACATTGATTGATTATTCAACTATTTTATTAATGTGGTCTATATATAGACTCAGTCATTGAATGAAGGATGTTGAAATTATAATTAAAATTCTTATAATATTTACACCACTTAACAATCCAATTTTATCATACTATGAAGGAATTAGTCTTGTAGAACTCTCACCAGTTTATCTTTATAGAATGTTATTTTCTTATGAGATGTGGGTAAAGATAGAGGGAGAATAAATATCTTCCATAAAGGAAATTTTATATTTTAATATAGATAATCTCAATCTACATGAATATGGACAAGAGGGGGATGATGTTGTCGGATAATTTTTAACTCTTATAGAATGAAAATTTAAGCAAGGTAAAGAAATATATGATCGAAAAATACATTTTTTTGAGTTTGATTCATAAATTCAGGAAATATAACTTCATGATATCCAATGATGTAGGAAATATAAGTAGGTTAGGTTTATTTTTTTTACAAAAAATAAAGGAATTATACCATTAAATATAACATCAAATCTTGAAATATTTCAGGTAAGTAGTTTTAGTGGATGTTTTTGTTGAGTAAAGTGGAAGATGATGACGTGGAATATTTTAAATAATGTGAAAATAAAATAAAATTTAATTTTTTGGAGATAATGATTTAAAAGAACTAATCTACCAAGGTCTCACCCAATCCTATAGTAAGAATAGAGTGCCACCCAAAGTTTGTAATACTTGAGACCCCACTATAGTATCTAAACAATACATCACAAGACAATTATATAAAGTTTACCCTAATGAAACTTAATTCAAGGATATATTTAAAATACATATATTATATTTAATTTGTTAAAATTAACATCATATTTTTTATTTTGAAATCTAATATAAGCATATGATTATTTTTTAGGATTTTTTTGAAATAATTGATTTTTAGGCGATTAGTGAAAAATAACGTTTTAACAAAAACAAATTGAATTTCAAAACATTTTAAGTATGAATGAGAAGTTAAAAAATATTAATTGACCAAAAATATATTTAAAATTTAAAAATACACATTTTAAAAATATTATGTTGAATTTTTAAATAGTTTCATTTATATTTTAGAATTAAAGAAATATTTTTCAATAAAAATGAATTTGTTATTTTAATTAAAAAATAATTTTAAAAAATTTGGATTTTCATTGATTTTAAATCCAAACTAATTTTATAATTATCCTATAAAAATAATGAAAGTAAAATACATAGATAATGTTTCTCTATGAAAAATTTATTCTTAAAAAACAATTTTTCTTAAAACGGTTTTTATGCATTACATTCACTAATGTTAAAATTGATTTATCTTAAATATATAAATTATATTCATAAAATTATTTAATATTTGGAATTATTATGTTAAAATTATGTAATAAGGTCCATTTTATATTAATATAAATAAATTACTAATTATGTAAAAACTAGTTACAACATTAAAACTGAAAATTGTTAAAGTAATTAATCAAGGTCTAAAGAGTTAGAATAATGTGAAAAATAAGTTTCTAATTGAGGGATTTTTATATGATCAACTTTATTTCATATCCCACTGATTTATACATCATTTTATATCCACCTTTCTTGTGAAACATGTTCCCTCTTAATATTATGTTGAAATATTTACAAAAAATGTCATTCTCACCACTTATAGGAGGGGCCTTTCAGCACCCCTTCAATACCAATAAATAAATCAGTTTACTCTTGAACCTATACCATTCTTCCATACTATATAATCAAATCTCACAAAATTATTCTTCTGGTCATAAGATATTATCCAAATACCTAAATTTTAATGAAGTCCTCTATGGGAAAACCCAAGTCTTCAACTCAAGTATTAATTTTGCTTATTTATTTTATTTTCTATATTACATTTACAATTAAATTTTTATATTTACTATAAGATTTATCTATTTTTTAAACATAATTTTTTTAAACTAAGTGAATAATTATTAACCACCTTGATCTATTTCCCTTAAGGGAAAAAATGACATTCATGTGTGTATGTTGACTACAACGTCCATAAAGCATCATGTTTGGTTTTTCTTAACCCGCATTGAAGGATGGTGAAAATGTAGAATATAATAAATATTTATTATATTTATTACATATTTGAAATTATTAAATGAAAAAATAAAATATATTTTACATATGCTATGGAAGATGAAATCTTTTACTAGGCATACGTGCGGACGACCACATCCATAGAATGATTGATATCTGTTTTTATTTTCATCACCGAATTTAATGTATCATCATGAGAATGGGTTTAATATAAAAATATTGATTTTATTAAATTATTATGTATATATAGAGAAAATTGGGAAACCTAATCACAATATGAGTAATAAAAAATTGTGGTAAATTCAACCTTATAATTGAATGTTGTAAGTGATAAAATGATTTTTCATACTATGTAATAATTTTTTATAGCTTATATTTTTCATATAATTAATTACATTTATGATATAACTTACTATTAAACACATAATAAATTCATTATGATTCTTTTATAGTGATATTACTACTAAATCACTTCATAAACATCAATTAATTTTGGTATATTCTTATGTGGGTCAGTTTATCCACCAACTTGATAAATGCTATAAATTTATTTGAATGTGATTTTTTTAATATAAAATATAAATAGGTAAATAAAAATATTACTATTTTCTAGAATAGAAACATCAATATTAAAATCATTATTTAAGATTCCAATGTCTGTTTATTAAAAATCACTAAAACTTATCTTCGTCGATTCCATCTTTAATAATCATAAGCAAAACAACCATATAACAAAATAATAAAAAATTAAATAATAAATTCCTATATATTTCATTAAATGGTAATGTTTAACCTATGGTTACGAATGAATAAAAATCCCCTATTACAAGAATTGTTCCAAATGATCATGATTATTCACACCTCATATTGAAAATCGATAATAAGTTACTAATATAAATATAGGGAATAAATTTTAAAGAATTTTAAAAATGTTTATAGGTATCAATAAGGTTTGGAAATTTATTCTTAAGATGGTTATTTTTTATACATGAGACTAGATCACGTTCATCTATGCAGGAATAAAGGTTTTGATTCCTTATCCCCAATTTCAATTCCTTGAGAAATGATTATGTAATATAACTTTTTTTCTAGGGTATAGTGTACTTAATACACCTTTAATATTTTTATAATTATTATATCATAATTTATGGTATTTAATTCTCTATTTTTAATTCCATCCTTCAAGGTATTTTGATTGAGATGTTACATATGCCATCATAATGCCATTTTTTTAAATTTTAAATATAAAGGGTGCGTGGTCTTCCTAGGTATTACATCCCTATATAGATACTATCAAGTGGATATAGATTTAGTTTAACTAAACCTAGTTTTAATCACACTAAAATAGGGTGGTTGATTATAAACTCAATATTCAATAGATTAATGATGAGGTGGCATAAGACATCACACATGGAGAGACAACCCCATGGGATATTTTTTGGGTAATTCAAAAGATATTTATGAACCTTAATCAACAATTTTAGTACCATTGATTTGGTCTCCCACCATTTCAAACTCATAAGATAAATTTATATCTTCCTTTGATAACCCAACACTTTGATGATACTTTCTCAGCCACATTATCATTATTTAGTTGAAAATGGTACTTCATATTACATTGGTAATAACCCATGGTTTATATATTTATTTTCAAGAGATTCCTATTGATATACCCATAATTCCATTGAATGTAGAAATATTTGTTTTTTTTCATATCCATAACATTGATATACTTTGTTCTATTTTTCCATTATAAGTAATAAGTAACATATGGAATGTTATGAAAGTATTGTTGACTCATATGAATAATTCATTTGACTTAATTAATGATAGTAGGGCCCAGTATAGATATGCCCTCAATGCTTCGATAGGTCTCACCAGACAAACTAGATAGGGTATTGGAATATTAAAAAGCCATTTATGTATGATGTATTGGAATAAGGACTTTATAGTATTTTTATGTTGTCTTCAATTATGAATTCCATCTTGATGATATCAATAATTATTATCCATGTTTTTATTTATTTTCATAGATATAGTATGCCCTCAGTGTCATTTAGTTTATTCCACTATTATGATCATATAATTTTTTACAAACAATTTATATCATGTTTATGTTATGATATATTTTATTGTGGCTTAATTTTTATAGAATATCTTTTCTCACATTTATTTTCATTCACTATACCTAAGAAACCCAGAAGTGAACTATTTTCAATTTTCAAGGATATTCCAGAATAAATAAATATTTTCTCATAGTGTTATTATGATACACTTAATGTTATCAAGTATAATGTGATATATATATATATGTGTGTGTGTTTGTGTATGTGTATATATATATGGTTCCAGGACTACTAAGTTGTATCATCAACAAACTATTGTATTCTATAACAATAATTTAATATCACTACCTGATTTGGGTTGTAGGAGTTCGGGTTATTATAGTCGGTATGAAATTATCTTTATTTGAAACCTTGGGGATTAGATTTTTAGGAACCTAGCTTGATATCACAAATATTATGGAAATTATTTAATATTTAAAGGAACATTTATCTATAAAACATAATAAGAATTGTATTTTAAAATTAAATGCCATGAGTTAATTATGTGTATGCCATTGTTAAGAGATAAAGACAAACTAATGGAATGAGAACCATTTAAAAACTCATAGAAAATATAGGGATGTCCCCCTATGAAATATAATGAGGATTGAGTTATAGTTGATCAAATCATAACTTTATTAGTGACGTTGACCTATGTTATTAAATAAAACACCACCGACAAAGAGGGACCTGTCAATATACATTGTGGTATAAATATGTTCGACTAATTCATGAAATAAAAATCACCACCATTCCATGGAACTATAAATATCTTGGTATATAAGAAATGGATCAAGTCCACAGAAAATATATTTTTCTATTTGGGATATATTAAAAGGAAAAAGGCTATTATGGTGTTATATCATCTAAAAGAAGATGAGGTTGAATAGTTGTAACTAACTCAGAACACTAAATAGAATTTATATATATATATATATATAATTGAATATATTACATTTAAAGATATATTATATGAGAAAACATTCCTAATGATAAATGGGATGAAATTGAAGGGAAATTACATAATATCAGATAGAAGGAGGAGGAAAATTATGATTATTACAACAATAAATTTATAAGGTAGGATAGAGATAATATAGACTATGTACACAAAACAATATTAAATAGTGACCCTTAATTTCATAGGATAAATCCATTACATTTAATGGAATTATAATCTTAGACACTTTCATCATATGAGAAAATAGTCTCAAATTAAAATTATATAGAGAAGTAATTATCTAAGGCTTATGCATTTATAGAAAAATTGGAGGGGAAAATGTCTAATGAAAACCAGAGAAATAAAAGTTTATTAAAAGGGAAGAAAGGAAGGGTGGAATTTTCTACATGTAATAACCATGTAAAGAGACACTCAAGGACCTGTGTGATGGATTTGAGATTTTTTTATATGAATAGAGAAAAAAATGTCACAATGATCATGAATAAAAAAGGAATTATAGGTTCTACTAATGTTCAATTCTTTAACTATAACAATATGGTGCACAATACAGACTAATTCCCGAAATATCAAGATAATTTACCTTATAAAGGTATAAGGGTGAAAGGTCAAGATTTATGATCAGTATATTAAAGGTGGAATTACGAAATAACATGATAAAACGTACATTCATCATAAACTAAAATTTAGTGAATTATTTTTTTGATTTTAGATCTACCAACTTATTTATGTTATGTATGTTTTCTTTTAGGGCATTGAGTCTTTCCTAATAATATCAGAAATGAGTTTTCACCTAAGAAGCCTAACAATATTATTATTTAAACAATGATTTACTGAGCATTTTATATTAATATTCATAAGTATTTTCTAGTGGAAAACATGATTATTATATCCATGTTGACTTTGACTTAATCATTGGTTTATATTTTCTCTCATTGTATAATGAAGTAATTAATTACCGATAAAAGAATATTATTATATATGAAGGTGAAAAATAATCCATTATTTTCAAGGGATAGACATAACCCCCTATGTCCTTTCTTAACCCACCTCCAGTAGCTCATATTAATGAAAATATGAGAAAAGAGAAAGAAAAAAACTATCTATAGATGGGAAGGACATCCTAGGGATAAAGGTTTCACCCATTTTTCAAAAATACATTGTTTTAATTCCAAATGAATTACTAGGTCATCCACATGAGCATGAATTTGAGTTTTTTATTGAACTCATTACATATAAAAGACCAATATATAAGATTATACATAGAATGACATGGATGGAGTTGGTAGAGTTAAAAAGACAACTAAATGTGTTCTGTATTAATGAATCTATACTATATAGTGTTTCAAAATAGGGATCCCAAATTTTATTTTTCCAAAAGATATATGGTTATATGAAATTAAAAATCTATGATAAGGTGATCAATTCCATTACTAAAAAGATAATGTACCATTTACCCTGAATTGATGAGTTAATTTATAAACATAAAAGAGATAATTTTTTTCAATGATTGATCTTCGTACTAGATTTCATTAGTTAAGGGTGATGTGGGAATACATAAAAAAGATAACCTTTCTTATGAGATATGGACATTATGAGTTTATGATAATTCCATTGCAATTTATTTGTATACCTTTTTTCTATGAATATGATGAATATATTATTTTAGGATTATTTTAATTACTTCATGGTGGTGTTCATTGATGAAATATTGATATAATTGAAAAGATATGAAGATCATGAGAACCATATGTGAATAAATAATGAGACCCTCATAGAAAATGAATTATATAGGAAATTATAAAAGTGTGAATTTGAGCTCCATGAAGTTTATTTTCTTTGAAATATTTTCCCCAAGTATAGGATATCTCTTGATCCATTAAAAATAAAGGTAAACAAATAATGATCTACACTAAGAAATATAACCATGATACAAAGTTTCTTTGGATTAAAAAGTTATTATAAGTACTTTTTTCTAATGTTTTCCTGATTGGAAAACCTGTTAATAAAATTTAAATATAAAATGGTAAAATTTACATGGTCTTGTGAATGAAAATAATGTTTTAAATATATATATAGAAAATTTATTAATGAATCAATATTGGATTTACCATTGATAAATTGAGGTTTTGAAATATATAGTGATTCATCAAATAAAGGATATGGTTTTTTACTTATACAAAATAAAAGAGTGGTTACTTATTCTAAAGGGGATTTTGAGATAAAAAAATTGAAATATATAACTCATTACCTTGATTTAGTATTAGTAATATTTACCATGAATATCTAGAGGAACTATCTTTATGAAGAAAGATACAAACATATATAGACCACAACTATTTGAAGTTTATTTAGACTCATAAAGAGCTCAACATGAGGAAAAGAAGAGGATTAAAAATTCTCATGGACTATGATTTCTCGATACACTATAACCCTTGGGTAGAAAAAAATGGTGGTTGATGAATTTAGTATGAGGAACCATAGAGTTTTTCCATGATTTAGATATATAAGAATACTATATTAAGGGGTCTAGTAAAAATTAATATGGTAATTTTCATTAAAGGACGGCCACTATTCTTTTTTATGAAATTTCCAAACCATATTTTCTTGAAAAGAAAAACAAATCTTAATAGGATGATAATTATTTATAAAGGAGGATTAAACGTGTGAAGAATGCTAAATTAATTGAATTAATAGATAAAGATGGAGTACTGAAGTTTACAAAGAGGTTATATATTCCATACATACCAAACAAGAAGAGGGATATAATAAATTAAGAACATATATAAAATTTCTCTATACACTATCATAATAAAAAGATGTATAGGGATTTATGAAAACATTTCAGGTGGTATTTTATGATGAATAAAATCACGGACTATGTGTCCAAATGACTAGTGTGATAACAGGCAAAGGATGAAAGACAAAAACGTAAGGGATCTTAGAACTCAAGCTTATACCTCTATAGATGTTGGAATAAATTAAAATGGAATTTTTCACTAGACTTCAGAAAACAAAAAGGAATATTGATTCTATATGGGTCATAAATAAATCATCTTAAAAGGTATTCAAATTTCTCTATAGTAAGTAAAAAACTACAAATTGATCACTTTTCCTAGATCTATGCATATGAAATCCCAAGACAACACAATAAAAAAATATATATTGTATGTAATCATGACCCTAGATTCAAATAATTTTTTTGGAAGAGTTGTCAAAGTTTCTCAATATTAAGGAATAATTTAGAATTCCCAATCTCTCAAAACTAATTGTAAGTCGGAATAGACTATTCAGACACTAGAAGACATATGAGATCATGTTTTTCCAATTTCTAAAGAGCATGGGATCAGTAACCCCCTAAGGTGTAATTTATATATAATAAATATTTGTATTTTAACGTGTTGATGGAACCATATGAGGCATTATATGGGAAGTTAATTCATACTAATACTTGTTTGAAAAAATTTGAAGAAAGGAAGTTGGTAGTACTAGAAATTATGGAAGAGATAACTGTAAAAGTGCTGACCATCGAAGATTATATAAAAAAATCAATGATGATAAAATAGTTATGATGATAATAAATTTAAATACATTTAAGTTCATGTGGTGGATCATGTATTCTTAAAATTTTCACCATATAAAAGAGTTTTAAGATTTGGTAAAAGAGGGATTTTTTCCTAATAAACATTAGTCCTTTTTAAATTATTGAGGGAATTAGATTCATAGAGTATCGATTGGCTATTCCACCAAAACATCTTAATGTACATGGAATATTTCATTTTAATTATCGAGGGAATTAATACTGGAACCAAAACATATAGTCACATATGAGGGAATAAGTTTGGAACTTCACTTGTCATTTAACTAAGAACATGTCCTTATTATAAACACTAGTGATAATGGATTGTAGAATTAGAGAACTTGGCTAGTGAAATTGATTTTTGAGAAATAAAAAACTAGAGGAATCAACATGGGAGACTGAAGAAGATATGTGAAAGGAATACCCAGATTTTTTAGCTAACATTTAACAAATGTTGATGATGAAATTATTTAATAGGGGAGAATGTAATACCTATTACCCTACTATAGCAGGTAAACACTACAAAAAAAAATTATTACATAATGGATAATAAAAAAAACATTATTTATGAACTTATTTAAAAGATAAATTTGAATTATAATTTGACCAAATTAACATCATATTTGTTTTTTAATGTCAATATTACCTTAATATGGTTTTCTGATATTTTTTTTCTGAAATATCCGATATTTTGGTGAATAGTTAAAAATAATTTTTTACAACTTTTTTTAATTTTATAAGTTTATAATAAAGTTTGAGAAGTTTATAAAATCTATTAATTGAAAAAATATATTATACCTTTATATTTTAAAATAATACCATGTTCAATATCTTATAAGACACACAACAATGAGCTTAAATGAACCATTAAATAATATTATATAAATTATTCTTATTATATCATAATGATTTAATAGGTAGGTTTGAATAGGAGTAAACACATTATGAAATATATTTATAATGTTCCTTCTAAATAAAAATTTACTTATTGATTATTATGAAAGAAGCAGACATTTTTTAGTTAAACCCTTTTATTTTTGAGAAATACATTTTCTTCAAAAATGATTTTATTTATTTTTTGTGAGGAAATAATAAAATTATTTTTTTTGGAAATTATAGAAATTCTATTTCAAAAAAATTAAATAATTTTTGAAATCATCATATTAAAATTACCCAAAGGAGAAATTTTAGGATTTTTCTTAAATGAATAATTTTTACAGATTTTATTGAAAAATTTATTCTCTATTTGAGTACTTAAAAATTACCTTTATGTTTTTAATGGAGTTTAAAATTTTATTAGTTTTTTTTCTTAAAAAGTATCCCATTAATTTCATTGGAATCAACATTATGATTAAATTTTGGGAAACATTTTTATACTTAAACATTTATATATCTAGAAAACCATTTTCATTGCATTTTTTGGGTTTATATTAAATTTAATTTCAAGAAATTATTTAGATTTAATTTGATAAAATAGATTCCATATTTTAAATTAGCTTGTCCTAATTTTGAAAATTTTTTAACTTTTTTTGTTCACAATGAATAACAACCTTTGTAAAAATGTTGTCAGCATAGTAAGGGTAAAATGGGTAGAATAATGTTAAAACTATGAAACATGGATTCAAAACCATATATAAACTTTCATATATTTCATTTTCTGAGTTTAATTTTACTACACCTTCATATATTTGAAAAAAAGTTTTATGCCATTTTTTATTAATAATTGAGTTTATATATTATTTTAAATAAAGTAAAATTCCCAAATATCTCATTATTGTATTTAATATCTAGAATATTTTTTAATAGATATAAAAAAATGTTATGAAAGGTTATAAAATTGTATTTTGAATCAGAATAAATTTATTTTATTCCCCATGGATTTAAAAAATATAATTTTTTTGCCACTTAATAATGATAATTAATTTATATAAATTTAATACTTTTAGTAACTCCAAGGGTACCCTCTCTTCTATTATATAATGAAAGAACCTCTCCTCTCTTAATTGAACTTATTGATACACTCATATCAAGAAAAATTAATCATAATAAATTACTAACTTACTTAGATTCATTATAGTGGTTCTTTTCTTCCAAAAAAGACCATCCCTAGGGTTCTTAAAGAGATATCTAAATGAGGTTCCCCAAAGTGGAGGAAATCACCTCAAATATAGATTTTTATTTTACTTCTTCTTTTACTGCATTCAATTCTATCTTAACCATTATAATATAATAAAATCACCATCTCATATATATATTGAGATTTGATTATTTTAATATAATAACCTTATTCATCTTGAAACAACAAGTCCTAGTAGGGGCAACGTGGCCCATGGAAGGCAGAGCCATCACAATCCTAAGACTGCCTCCATAGGCTAGGGGACATGGACCTGGGATGAGAAGGAAAAACTAAAAAAATGGGAGGAATTTTCCAAATGTAACGATATGCATGAACCCAACAATATCCATGCATAATTATAGAGGAATAATTATAAAAGTTAGTAACATCTAGAGTAAAAACCGTGCATGAAATAACCTCCAGAAAATAAAAAAAGCACGACATCACAATTTGAAATAAAATGGGGAAACTACTTTCCCCACCAGAAAATATTTTATAGCTTGATAAAGACTAAAATAAAGTAAATATGAGTAATACATATTCTCATTATCTAAGGGTTACCACCATATTAGTCAATGCAATTTAGTATCACTATGCTCTACCATAATCACCATTGATCTATTTGATGTCTTTATAAGACATGAAATGTGAAAAAAATCCCATGAAGTAGTGAGTATATACATAACTAGTAGGATTCTCCCAAAATAAAAAGTGAGTAGTAGAGTGATACAACAATAGTTAGTTAAAACCAACGAAAGAGGAGAATAAATCTCAATACATAAATATGATTATAAAGAAACCTAGATGATAGAGAAAGGGGATATCCATCTCACATCCTATCCAAGGTTGATGAGAAATCTTGCAGTTTCAATGGACCATAATTGATTTCTAGCATCTCACATGTGTGTTTCAATAATTCATGAGGAGGTCCCACACCTCACCATTACTCTACAGCCCAAGGGTTCACAATCTATAAAATAAACAGGACTCTCCCTTAACTACATTAGGGTGGGAGCCACTTGGTAGATAAAGGACCCACACCCATTTAGTGGAGTACCATCACTATATGTGTAAAGAATATGGGGAACCCACAGTTTGGTGAGATAGGGTAGTACCATCCCCATAGATAGAAGACCCATGCCTTGAATAGGGGAGTACCGTATCTACCTATTACAATTAGTATAGTAGAATCATTCCCTAATCCAAAAGGGATATACTTCCCCTTTAAATAGAGGACTCGCACCCTGAATAGAGGAGTACTAACTCTACCCGGAATAATGAGTATGAGTGACCCGCACCCTGGTGTGACAAAGGAGTATCATCCCTATAGATATAGGATTTGTTCCCTAAATAGAGGATCACCATCCCTACCTAGAATAACGAGTATGAGGGACCCACACCCTGGTGTTATAGGGTATTACTTTTTTTATAGACAGAGACCCTAGACCCTAAAAGGGGGGGGGGGTACCATATCTACCTATAATCTATCTGATGATCCTATTTGATCACTTTCATCATCGAGCATCACCTAAGAAGCATCATGCTTAGAACATCTCACATAATATATCAAAATACACAATGAAGTCCAATATCACATTCTACACATAATAACACTCAGGATAGGATATTATTTAGACAAAATCTGAGTCAAAATGATAGAGATATAAGAGGCATAAGTTTCTGAAAAGGGGAGGTACATAACGTGTATAAGGTAAAAACTATGTGTGGCCCAACTCCGCTACCTAGACAAGTTCTAATATCTACATGGATCAGTGTCCATGTCATGATTATTGAAATTTATGGGGCCCACACGGTGTTTCTCGGCCACCCAAGGCCAGCCCATGTGCTTTTGGACATGATCCTGTCCTTTGGGCCATGCTATACACCTAGCCATGTACCAATCCATGTTTGGGTAACAACCCATTCTTGCATACACCTAGAGTACATGACGTTTCCAGCCTCATGTGGTCCTTGATATGTGCATCTGAAACATGGTTTATCCTCTCTAGGAGGGTCACATGGATGGTGGGCCTAGAAACGGGGATTGTGGTCCTAATATTCACTGAAACCCTAAAGACACAACCTTGGTGTACTATACAGTGTGTGTTCGTTGGAATACACTTTGTATAATAGGGTTTTCCATAGAAAGTGAAGTTCTTCACATGGATTCCATATCCATGTACTTCACTATGATTGGAACCATTCATCCACCCAAAACAATTGGGGTTTTCCTTTGACCATTGATTGTGACACTCTAGGGGAAGAAAATGGGATCCCGATCACACAAAGTGGCTTTTCATGAATCCCTTACACCTCCTTCCACCCGTCAATCATCCTGGATCCCATATATGATAAAATCATATCCCACACCCCGCAAAAAATCTCAATATCTCCACAAATATCTATCATAATTACTATTCAAATAACAACTATGAATTTAGCGGTTTGATTTCACTCGAACCCTCCCCAGAAGAGTCGAACTGAAACCCCATATGCCAACGAAGAAGAATGATTGAGGAAAATCAAAATAAAATTTTTGATACATGTTAGTGTACCAGAGTAATCAACTTTTAAAATCATAGAATCTCGGGTGAGATCATGGAATAAAATAATTAATTGAATATAAAAATTTAATTATTCAATGGGATCATATGAAGGGTGGGAAAAAATAGATAAAAAGAAGATAAAATCTACACTCAATAGATTTTCTAAGAAGGTATTAAAAGGAAAAATTATAATCCCTACCTTTATTTAGAGTTGATTATTATTGAAGAATGTTTTATTAAATGATGAGGATGATCCACTAGGTTTTATTTCTATCATTTCACATCAATCTGATCATCATTCATTGTATGATCTCAATCCAAAAATGAAGGAATTCCAAGATTATCTCAAAAACCCCATATGGTTATACAAATAATGTCACACCCCAACCCAACACTCTGTTATTTTGTTTTATTTATCTTTGATCTTATTTTCACTGGTTCTTGAGCGGACATTAGTTCCTGTATTTGGTGGGCTGGAATTTTTATTATTAGAGTATTTTAACTATTTCACTGTTAGGTTGCATAGTTAGAAGTAACATTGCAGTGCCAAGGTGGGTCCCCGGGTTGGTCAGTGACGTGGTTCATGACTTGCGCATAGTTTATTAAACCTTGAAGAAATCATCTAATTTGGCTTTGTGTGTTTCTGTTTCCATATGACAAGGTTTTGGCAGGGTTATCTAAACTGTGTGGCCTCTTAGGGGAAATCGGGCGAGGGTGCTTCCTAGCCCAGGTAGTGGCTAGTTCATGGTTAGGGAAGAGTTTTCAAGACTATGCATAACCCACGTGGGTTGCCTTTTTTTTAAAAGGTTTTTATTTTATTTTATTTATATTTTTTTCTCTTTATTTACAACCTTTTATATTTTCCCTCATACATCATTATCTCACACGATACTAGGCCCCCTGCTCTTCTCTAGACGCACATGCCACCTCCCTTATCTCCCTCATTTTTCACAACGATATCTTCGGATTTTTTAGGTATTTTTGGTTGTTTCTTCAAGGTAACCTCTCCATCCCCCACCTTATTTATTGATTTGGAATTTTACCTCTCTCTATCACCATGTTTTGTTTGGACCAACCCTATGTTAAGGGTTTAACCATTTCTTTTGGTATAATTTGTTGTTAGCATTTGAAATGAGTCTCTTGGGTTGGCTTTGAGAGTGTTTCAACATTCGATGTGGAAGGTAAATAATATCAGATCATTTTGGTTCACCTGAAACCATTTGAGGTCAGTTACTTCTACTCTATTTGGGTTTCCCATATTTTTGGGGTTTTTTTTGGTGATTTTGGGTTCCTAGTATTTTTTAGTGCATCTTGGTCTTCCTTGGGGTGGTTTTGAGTCTCTAGAGTCAAAGGAAACTTACAATCATATTCCTTGGTAGGAATATATATATATATACTAGTTCCCACTTTATATATATTTAGTCATGGTGATATGAATATATATATTGACTCGATGTGTTCTTATGTATATATGTGAAAATTGAATACGCGTTTCACTGTAAATGGGTATATGAAAGTATAAAAATATATTTAAGGACCCCCTGTACATATTTGGACATGAGAATATGTACATATGGTTTAGGTGTCCTTATATATATGTAATCTTGTATTTTCCTGAAATAATAAAAGAGAATACTCGAGTGGTCTTCATTAAAGGTTTCAAGTACTGAGCTGTTCTAGATTAGTTCTCTCCCTTCTGGTGTAGGTTCCCTATGCCCAAGCCTTTAATTCAAATTCCTTAATTTCTCAATTATTTTAAAAGTTTTTTTTATTTAATTGTTATATATAGATAAATATTAATAAAAATTTGGTTCACCTCTGGGAAAAAGTTTTTCATTTATTTAAATAACTTTTAAGCCTATTTACATGATTTCCTTTAAATGTTAATTATCCTAAATGATTACAATTATTTTCTAAATTATTTATAACATGTGAATTTTGGTATTTGGAACTCAAAATATTTCTTCAAATTTAATCTCTAAATTAGAAGTTTCTCTTTAATGTTTTATGTCTTGGTTGGAATTTTAAAATATTTTATGGAAAGGGAAATACCCAGTTAAAGAATGCCTCTTGTTTTTGAAACAAGATTTATGTACTAAATATTTTGTGTGGGTGTTGTTCCTATTGAATAGGGTTGTTCTTAGTTGTGCGTGACTTAAGAAGGGGGATGCGCTTAAGGAGGGAGATCGATGTTTAGATGTTTGTTGGGTTTTATGAAAGGAATATGACATTTATATATATACTAAATGGATAAAAAATAATCACCATTTGAAATAATCACATGAAACCCTAGGTATATAGGTGGGAAGACTATCTATAGTATTCTAGAGGGTCTTGTTGTTATGAGTCATGGTTCCCCTAGTAGGATTGACTTTACAACATTAATAAAACTCATGATGATGACCAGATACCAATAGAACTTGAGATGCATTCACCTCTAGTACCTCATGCATGAGGACACTGTGGGTATTAGTATGTGTTCATCACCATGGTACAAGGATCCTAGGAGTCCACTAACCCAAGATACATAGATATTTCCCATGGATCTTTCAATCATTTACTCGTATTCTACATTCTATGGTACTATTTCAAAAAATGTTTAAAATAATAAAAAAACAATTCATTTCTTCTATTTTGTTGAACCTGTTATTTTATATTTCTTACTACATGTATTGTTTTATTAGATTTATACCACTTTTAAATGTTTTATTGGAAATCACTCAAGATTTGGAAAATAATATTTAAAGGTAATTGAAAGTGGGTTTCCATAAAAATATAATCCTATAACTTCTTTTGGAATAAAATTTAAAAACCGTATTTGTATATGTCTTATTTTCAAAATGGAATGACTTGGTTTTACTTTTAAATTTAAGTCATAGTTAGTAGTTTATCTAGTACACCTACTAAATTTTAATACTCATACCTATAGTTCAATATTTTTTTATCTTCTGATGCAGTTTTCAGATTGGATTTGGTCACTAAAGAGCAACACTGGTTTAGTGGTCAGTGGTGACCATCAAGGTCACATGGATGTATGTGTGAGTTTATTTTATTTATGGTGCTAGTGTTATTTTACCTTTTCAGTTTATATTAATTAATTTGTCAACTATTTTTTGGGATAAATCATTCCAAATGGTTTTATCTCAATGGTTGACACTAGTTTCCATCCTTGAAGGATCAGAAATGCCTCTTAGGCATTTTTGTGGGCAGGATCAGGTGACCGGTCTGGGGTTGACCCGAGATGGTTTGTGAAAAAAAGGTATCAGATAGAGATACTTTTTTATTTGTGATACTAGGTAGATCAGAGATAAGATTACAGAGGATCAATAGATAGGTCATGGGTCGGTGCATTATCCCCACCATTAGTGAAAAGACTTGGGTAACTAGCAGTAGCTGGGTTTCGAGTCTTTATTTTTGGTTTTTCATTATACTATTAAGGATTATTTAGTTTTATAAGATTGTGTATGTTTGTGATGAGAGCTGATGTGTGTTAGTTTTACACAACGAGCTTACATGGCATAGAGAACCATATAGATCCCAGGTGCATGGTTAAATATACTTCTAGTGGTTGGTGCAGGCTCAGTGTATGTTTTGTGAAATCATGTGGCTAGAGTATTCATGAAAACTATTTCTCTATTTTAGTTATTCTGGTAAGGATGATTCTTGGGTTTCAATTTGGATTGTGTGAGAGTATTTTTAAAGTAAAATGAATTTTTAAATTTTATTCAAAGTGAAAAAATGGGTATTAAAAATTGAAAAGGATTATTTTCAAATGGGGTTTTAGTTTTCAAAGGGGGAAGTAGATGTTGATTATAAATTCAAAAGGTTTTATAAAATTTAAAATGAAATTTACAATCGAAATGATTTGTTTTCATGGAATAATGATATGTGTGACTTTTTCTATTTCCTATGAACGTTTACATATATTTGTGTGTGTTGATGGTGTATGTTGGTATGTATTTATAGATGATATAAGTATAAGTGGGATTTATAAATATGTGATAGTTCATAGGATGTAAAATGTGAGTATTTAAAATCACTATTTTAAAATTGTTTTTCCCATGTGTCTTTTGAAAAGGTAAATTGTTTCAATTAAATAGGGGATTATTTTCTATTTTTTGTTTTAAAGAAAAAAGTATGGTTGAGTTTTTAATTTTAATGTGTATATGATGAAATTATTTTTTAAATGGAAAATTATTTTTGATTTTGGAATGGGGAATTTATTTTGAAAATGGGTGAATTTGGAAATCTAGGTTTATAAAAGAGTGGGTTTGGATTGTTTTATGATGTTGTTTTAGTTTTATTTAGGTTGAGATTTTATGGTGGTTTTAT
This sequence comes from Viscum album, assembly GCA_963277665.1. Lineage (NCBI taxonomy): Eukaryota > Viridiplantae > Streptophyta > Magnoliopsida > Santalales > Viscaceae > Viscum > Viscum album. Next base: position 1,583,774,602 of record OY728147.1, read on the forward strand.
TTTGTTTTGGGATGTGTTATGTTTTGATCATGGTGTTTGGTTCGAAATTTTATTTCGAAGAGTTTTTATTGGATGTTGGGTTTGTTGAGTGTTTTTATGTTAGTTTTAGTATGCCACCCAAAATGGTCCAATGGTTTCTGAGGGGTCACTTTTAGTTGTTGGTTTTTCTTATACTCCTAGTGGGGTAGTGGAGTCAAGATCTTTTCATTAGTCTCTAGTTTTTCATAGTGGTAGAGGAGAATTAGAAGTTATAAAATAAAATATTCTGTGTTTTTTCATTTAGATCAACTAACAATTATGGGGAAGGTTGACCATTTGAATGAACAGGTATTATTTTATATAGAGAGAGTGTCAACAATTTAGTTGGAAGCTCCTCATTTTTTGTGGGGTCTCTATCCAGGGTTCAAAAATAATGTTATTTCTTCTAGGAAATTCCTAGAGGGATGTTTGTTGTAGTTAATAGAAAATTTTTCCTTTATACTCATGGAGGTTTCCCATCATGCGAGGAGTGTAAATCAAAGGAATAATTTCTTGAAAAGAATCATTTTTAACTCCTAAATTTTATTTTTAGGACCAATCAATCATTTATTTATGGAATTGTTGGTTTGGGAACTCTAATTCATATTTTTGTAATCCTTCAATGGTTCATCATCAATATGGATGTAAAGGATACCATTTAGCTATGCTTATTTAAGAGTAACACTCATTTAGAAATTTTCATTTCATTAATGGGTGGAATAATATACTTCAAGGAAGCATGGATCTAGCCATAGGTCATAGAGTGAAGATTTTCATGAAATTGAGAAATTCCCAAGCATTGGGGATGTACATCGAATATGTTTTCTATTACATAGAATTTGAGACACTTAATTATTTCCCATAATTTGGATTTATATCTTTGAGAACCTTTTTTGGATGATCCTAGTAGCATATCTCTTAAAAGTTTTATGGTTTTGCATCATGGATGTGAACTCATAAATAGATACTCTTTATTTGGAATTATTTCAGTTTCGAATGGTACCTGTTTGGGGAAGCATGGGTCTTATCAAATTAGGAATTATGTCCTGTCCCAGTGCCATGTTCGAGTCTCTATAGTTGAACCCTTATCATGCTGTGAGTGGTTTCACTGAGCATTCCTCTTAGTTCAATTGTGGCTCTAGTATGTACCTTAATATTGGGGAGGCCACTCTCTTTCCTCCATGTATCTCTTTGTCATTTTTAATAGAGTTGGTTTGGTGTGACTTGTGATGTTGAAAGATCACATTTTTTGGGATTCTTTTGGTCTTTATTAGTTTTGAGACATGGTTTAATTACATGTATGACTTGGTGAATTTCTGGGGGTAGAAAGTGTTAATGGTGGGGATAATTATCACATCCCCACATAAAGCATCTTTTTTATTTTATTAAATTTTGATCTTCTTTTATTTGGTTCTTGGGTGGGCTCGATTTTTGGTATTTGGAGGGATGAAGTTTCTTTTTCTAGAATTTTATCTATTTCATTGTTAGCCCTTATAGATAGGATTTAAAATGTGGTGCCCATGTGGGTGGATAGGTGGGTCCGTGATGTGGTTCATGACTTGCACAAAGTTTATTAAATAGAGTAGAAATTGTGTAGTTAGGAACTGTGAGTTGAAAGTGTTGAGTGCCCTAGTTTGGGCATGATTTTTTAAACCATCCAGCCTCTTTGGGGAATCTATGTGAGGGAGGTTCATGAAATAGGTAGTGTCCAGTGCATGATTAGGGCATGATTTGGTAAACAATGCACAAACCTTGCAAAATTCATGTAGGGTTCTATGTTAAACAAATTGTTTTTATTTTATTATAATATTTATTTTTTATTTTTTCTATTTTTTCCTAACTTTTATTTTCCCCTCATTCTCCTTGGTCACACGTAATGTTATCCCCCCTCTCTTCATAATCTATGTGCACCAACCCCTCTCATATCTCTCTCTTGAATGATGATATCTTTGGATCTCTTAGGGTTTTGTGGTCAGTTCTTCTAGGTAATCAATCAAACTCCCTTATCCTTTATTCATTTAGTGTTTTCCCTATCCCTATCATCTTGTTTTGTTCATCCAATCCCCAGGTCATGGTATAACCTAGTTCTTTTTATTCTTTAATTGTTATGCTGTGAAATGGGTCTCTTGGGTCAGCTTCAAGCATGTTTCAATATTCACCACCGAAGGAGAAGCATATTAGATTGTTTAAATTCACTTGATGTCTTTTCAGATTGGTTTATTCTTCCCACATTATTTGTTATAAATTTTTTGTTTTCTTTTGGGGATTTTGGGTTCTTTGTATTTTTTTATTTTATCTTGGTCCTCCTCGAGGAAGTTTTGAGTCTCCAGATTCAAAGGTGGCTTACATTCATATGCATATGTTGTCATATATATATATATGTATGTTTCCCATTTATATATATTCACTCATGGTGGTATAAATATATTTATTGGGTCTAGGTGTTCTTTTGTATATATGTGAAAAATGAATATGTGTGTACATATAAAGGGCTATATGAAAGCTTAAGAATATATTTATGAACCCCGTGGTATATATTTGGCCATATTAATATGTATATAGGTGGTAAAAATCATTATATATATGTGAATGTGAATATGCATGCAGGTAGAAAAGGGAATACTTGAGTGGTCACCAATGAAGGCATCAAGGGCCATGGTTTTTCGGTTCGATTCTCCCCCTTTGGAAGTAAGATCCATATTCCCAATACATTAAATTAATTTCCTTTAATTATTGAGCAATTTAAAATTATGTTTGTATATATTTGATATATATATATATATAAAACATGGTTTCGACTCTTAGAAATGGGTTTTCATTTAATCAAATAACTTTTATAAGCCCTTTTAGAAGCTTCCCTTTAAATGTGAAGTATGCTTAATTTTTAAAATGGATTTCTAATTGATTTACAACATGTAAAGTGTTGTTTTTGGAACTCAAATGATTTTTTAAAATGGGTTATCTAAAATGGAAGTGTTTCTTTCAAATGATAACGCCCATTTATCATTTTTAAATATTTTATTGAAAGGGAAAACCCCTCTTAAGGAATGCCACCTACTTTGGAAAAATTGTGTATGTACTAAATATGTGATTTTTATGGGACTATTGAAGATTATTAGGCTTGGTTGTGTGTGAATTAAAAATTGTGAATCACTTAAGGAGGGGTTGAAATGTGAGGCCGATTGTCGCCTATCGACCGGTCAAGGTTCCGGTGCTCTGCTAATGTGTATAGCAACACTCGGGTCGAATCCTCGACAATGGCACTTCGTAATAGTTGATTGTTTTTAGTTGACTGTATTTTGATTAGGGGGTTTGTTGCAATGCTTAATTGAAATTACTGATTGAATATAATTGATTTAACAAATTGATAAATATTGGGGTGAGTTCATTATTAGGGATTTAAGCTTGTGATATCCTTGAGCTTTGCTTTATATTGTATTAAAATGAACACCCACTTCACAAGTTGACGTCGATTAGAATTCCTAAGTGTTAAAGCTTTAATCCAAGCCTTAACTTAACTAGTATTCTAAAATCAATCATTACATGTTTATGGTAGTGTATTTATGGTTCCAATAATCCATGGAAACCACATGCTAAACAAAAGATGTCATTAATCAATGACATATTAAGTCCAACATACACAATGTTAAATTAACGAATACTCATCGAGAAAATACACTAAATCACTTAACATCCCTAAATTTTTACTCACCCTAATGATATATTTACTCAACCATTTGGGTGTTTAATATTCTGGTTATAATAATTATGATGATAAATTAAGAATAGAAGAAAAATAAAGTTATTAGAAAAGAGTGGTACATCGAACACACACACACGAACAATGATGATAATTAAAACAGATTTTTGATTGAATGAGTAAGCAAAATAAGGGAAGGATATTTAACTGAATTTAAACTATTTTAAGAATATTAATATTAAAATACATAAGGTGGAGGAGAATAATATATATTGAAGAAGAAACTTTCATTAAAACATAATTACAAAAGAAAGGACTTACAAAATTACAAAAAAAAGAACACAAAAGTAAGTGAAAACAAAGAGAGGAGGAAAGGTCTCTCAAGTTAAAACTTGAGTATGTAAGGTCTTCCCAAGACATTGAATAGACTTTGGTAGTACCAATATGTTCTCCTCTCTTCTGAAATGCCAACCCTTTTGAAAGGAGAGGAGGGGATGTATTTATAGCCCAAGGTGGTGGACTGTTGACATTCCAGAAATACCCCTCCAATTGGCTCGCAGATATGGACATCAAGACAGAATAATCTCGAGAAATATCCTTCTTCCAAGTTGTATAAAATCAAGTTGGTCGACTACTCTCAAAATTTGGAGTCATTTGGACTTAAGTATCAAGCGTTATGGCCTGTTGATTAAACAAAGTAAAACTGTCCATTTCAATCCAGTCTTTTTGAAGTCCAGAATGTGAAAGGGTTTTTGAATATGAATATGCCTTCAAATCCTAATGGGTTCTTCAAAAAAGGCGGCCGCCTATATCTCATCTTTCACAATAAAAAATCTCAGCTCGATTGTATTCTTACATCATGAGATATGTCATGCATACTATACTAATTTTAATTCTCATCCAGAATGGTGGGCTGGAATTCAAAGCTTCATTTGGGTCCCTTGTACTTAGATTTGGGCCTTTAAATTTTTATCCAAGATGACATGTAGTGTCCCGAGAAATAGTTTATAGAGTTAATGTTTTTGGACTTCTGGATTGAGCCCAGTAAATCAATCTTCAAGGCTAGTCCAGTTTGCTCACAGATTCTTTGGTCTTGTTTATGAGGACCATATGACCCTTCAAATGGCAGAATTGGCTCATGGTAACTTCTAATGAAATGTTGTATATTGAATTACGAATACTAAAAAACAAGAACCACACAATTTGGATCAGTATATGATAGTTATTATTAAAACATTAAACTGACTTAATTGGACTACTTCTAAAAATGCTCAAAAATGATACTTAATATTAAAACATTAATATTTCACACAAATTATGCACATTTCAAATAAAATAAGTAAAGGTAGTATATAATAAGTCATGAAAATATTATTAAAATCAACTCCCCCACACTTAGTTTTGTGCACGTCCTCATGTGAAAAAATATAAAAACATGACAAAATCATTTTTACTCACCAACAGATATTAAAATTTTGTTTTCTCCAATCAGGGGAGATTTAGACTATTTCACTCATCCATTTTGAAATCCACCACAAGTTTTTACAGAAACAATGTTCCAAAACTAATTCATTTTTTCATTCTAAAATTTATAAATGGATGATGTGGACACTCAAAACTCACACCTCTCAAGATGATAAGATTTATTTGTGGAGGTTCATTCTTTCACCAACCAAAAGTAAAAATACTAGAGTTTGAAAAGAGCTCTTAGCTTACAATCCCTATCCCAAGTGAACAAGAATCAAGTGGTTTTTTTAATGGGTTTTTCTGTGGCTATCAGATTGTAGGAATATAATGACCAAGAGAGAGAATAAGAGGGTTAAAATACCAATATAGAAAAACAAATGCACATTTTTTTTGAAATAAAACATGGAAGGAAATGAAAACACAAATTTACAAGTGAATGATTGTGTGAAGAAAGACATGATAGAGGATGAAAATATGAAGGTAATGAGAAGATGAAATATTTACAAAACACATAACTTCTCCCAATAAGAATATAATGCAAGTGTTCTTTTTTTTTTCTCCTTTTTTTTCTTTTTTTTTCGAAAGTTGAACTTGGAAAAGATCTCACACTCAGAAGCCAACCCATGATTGATCTCCTCACGACACTAATTTTAATAGTTATAACAAGATCAAAGTTTGAGGAAGAGTGATTTTTGACCTACCCAAGAAACAATCCATTTTTTCAATTTTTTTTGATTTTTTTCATCATTTTTTTGAACACTTGTCAATAACATTTACAAAATTACATAAATGGAAGTTCATTACATTCCCCAAAACACACTTAATGACAACCTCTCCCCCACACTGAAATTGATTCTTGTCCTCAAGTAGATGATAACTCATTTAAAATCAATAATAGGGTACCAACACAATGAAATCCATTCCCCCCACACTTAAATTTCAAAAAAAAAATATGCAATGAAATTACATGTTGATATTGGGTGGGAAAAGGTATTGGTCTTGTAATGTGGCTATCAATGAAAAGGTTTTCATAAGCTCGAAGGGGCTTTCAAAAGGAGGATTAATGTAAGGGAAATGGGAGGCTATTTGGCTATTGTGATTCTCATGTGGTTCAGAAAATGCCTCTATCATATTAATACACACTAAGGTAGTAAATTCAGCTTGAAGGTCTACAAACTCAAGACTCACAAATGGGGGTGAAAACAAACATTTTGAAGAGATGGCCACAGGTGGCCTTGGCATGAAAGAAAATGTTGTTCCTCACGGTTCGGGAAAAGAATTTTCCAAATCAAAAATTGAGCATTCAAAATGTGTTGGTGTTGACACAAAATTCTTTATCCAAAGTCATAATGAAAATACCAAATTTTTGAGATGAAAACATGTCTGTTAACTCCCCAAAATGGTTGGACAAAATTTCAAAACTCGATGGTGAGTAAGCATGACTCTTTTTTCTGTATTTTTTAAGTAATTCTATATTTTTTGTGGTTTTGTTTTTAGATTTTATCGTTTTTTTAAAAAACACACCCACAAAAGAAAGAGAAAAAGAAAGGGTTTGATGAAGAAAGTGGTAAAAAATGAAAGAGAGAGGAAGAAGAAGAAAGAGAGAGAGAGAGGGAGAGAGAGAGAAGAAGAGTCAAAGGGAAAGAGGTGCCCCCTGTTTTGGATTTGGTGGGTTTCCATCTCCATCCAGTGGTGGGTCTACTGTGGATCCAATGGAAGTTGATGTTATTCCAGGATTGCATGTCTTCTCATGGTGATGTTTCAACTGAGGTCCATTTACCATAAATGTCCTTTTGGAGGAGGGGTCTTGGACTTGCACTGCACCAAATGGGTAAACGTTAGTAATAACAAAAGGACCTTCCCAACGAGAATTAATCTTACCTGGGTGAATCCAAAATCTTGAATTGAAGAGAATTACATTTTCACCTTCATGAAATACCATTCCCAGGATGTGTTTGTCTTGGAGTACCTTAGCCTTATCTTTGTACATATTTGAATTCTCATAGGATTCAAGTCAAAGCTCCTCCAGTTCAGCCAATTGCAACAATCTTTCTTCAGCAGATTTTTCACAATCAAATTTATAGGTTTTCACAGCCCAAAAAGTCTTATGTTGGATTTCAACTGGTAAGTGACACGCTTTACCAAAAACTATCCTAAAAGGAGACATCCAAATGGGTGTTTTATAGGTAGTTCGATAAGCCCAAAGGGCCTCACCAAGTCTCTCAGGCCAGTCTTTTCTAGTGGGCTTAACAATTCTCTCAAGTACCCTTTTCATTTCTCTATTAGAGAGTTCAGCCATGTCATTTTTTTGAGGGTGATATGCAGTTGAAGTTTTATGTACAACCCCATTATTTTTCAGAAGAGCTTCCATGGTTCTATTACAAAAATGGGTTCCTAAGTCACTGATCAAGGCACGTGGTGTGCCAAATATTTGAAAGATGTGGGTCTTTAAGAACTCACTAACAGTAGGAGAATCATCCTTCCTAGTGGGTTTGGCCTCAACCCACCTTGAATCATAATCGACCGCAAGAAGAATGTATGAGAATCCATTGGAAGGGGGAAATTGTCCCATTAAATCGATGCCCCAAACATCGAAGATTTCACAAAAGATTAAAGGCTTTTGGGGAATTTCATTTCTTTTGGAGATTGTACCGAACTTTTGGCAAGTGGGACATGATTGATAGAACTCATGTGAGTCCTTGAAGAGTGAAGGCTAGAAGAATCCAGAGTCTAGGACCTTTCGGGAGGTCCTTTGTGGTCCAAAGTGGCCACCTCTAGGAAGTGAGTGACAGAATTCTAAGATGGAAGAATGCTAATTTTCTTCAACACATCTCCTAATTACCATATCTGCACAGTTTTCCAAAGATTATTTTCTTCCCAAAAATAGTATTTTGAATCACTTTTCAACTTCATTTTTTGTTCTTTTGAAAAATTTTCAGGAAAAACACTAGAAACCAAGTAATTTACAATTGGGGAATACCATGGTATTTTTGTAGTGAGAGATGAAAGGTGCTCAGTGGGGAATTCAGGATCGATGATTTCAGATTGAAAAGAATTAGAAATTCTACTCAAGTGATCAGCCACAGGGTTTTCCTTTCCTGGTCTATCTTTTATTTCAAGGTCAAATTCTTGGAACATTAGGATCTATCTTATTAGCCTCGGTTTGGAATCACTTTTCTTGAGTAGAAACTTTATAGCAGAATGGTCTGTGAAGATGATGATTTTGGCACCTAAGAGATAAGACCGGAATTTATCTAAGGCAAAAACCACTGCTAGAAGTTCCTTTTCAGTGACAGTGTAGTGAGATTAAGTTTCATCCAATGTTTTTGAGGCATAATAGATGTCATGAGGAATATTTTCTCTTCTTTGACCAAGAACATCCCCAACAACTCTATCAAAAGCATCACACATTAACTCAAATGGTAAGGACCAATCTAGGGGTTGGATTATTGCGGCAGATGTTAGAGCAGTTTTGAGTTCAACTAAGGCTCTCTTGCAAACCTCATCGAAATGGAAAGGGACATCACTTTGGAGAAAATGAGTGAGTGGGAGGGAAATTTTACTGATGTTATGGATGAATCTCCGATAGAAACCAGTATGACCGAGAAATGAACGGATGTCTCGAACAGAGTTGGGTTCAGGAAGTGATTGGATCACTTCAATTTTGGTAGGATCGACTTCAATACCATCTTTTGAAACTATGTTCCCTTGAACAATCCCATTTGAAACCATGAAGTGACATTTTTCAAAATTTAACACAAGGGTACACTTGACACACTTCTGAAGGACTAGAGAGAGTGAATTCAAACAAGATTCAAATGACTCACCATAAATGGTGGAGTCATCCATGAAGACTTCCATGTAGTGTTCAATGAATTCTGAAAAGATACTCATCATACACCTCTGGAATGTTGCAGGAGCATTGGAAAGGACAAACAACATTCTTCTATATGCATATGTTCTAAAGGGGCATGTGGAAGTAGTCTTTTCTTGGTCTTGAAGTGAGATTGGGATTTGAAAATAGCCGGTGTATCCATCAAGAAAGCAATAGTGTGACTTTCTGGCCAATCTTTCTAGCATTTGATCATGTAATGGAAGAGGTTAGTGATCTTTTCGAGTTTCACCATTCAATTTCCTATAGTCGATGCACACACGCCATTTGTTCTTCACTCGAGTTGTGAATACCTCTCCATGTTCATTTGTGACAATAGTTATCCCAACCTTCTTAGGTACAACTTGAATTGGACTAACCCATTCACTATCAGAAATTGGGAAGATAATACCAGCTTGAAAAAGCTTGGTGATCTCTTCCCTAACTACCTCGAGGATGAGTGGACTGAGTCTTCTTTGTGGTTGTCTAATTGGTTTGGATGACTCCTTTAGATGGATGTGATGCATGCAAAGGGCGGGGTTGATTCCTGGTATGTCATCTAGGGTCCAACCTAATGCCTTTTTGTTTTCCTCTAACACTTGAACAAGTTTGGACTCCTCAGTTTCAATAAGTGTGGCAGAGATAATGACAGGATATGAGTGATCATGAAAGAGGAATTCATATTTCAGGTGTGTAGGAAGAGGTTTCAGATCAGTATCATCTTTCACTTTTGGGCTCGACAACTTAGGAATGGAAGAAGGGACTTCAGTTTCTTCAGGTTCATTTTCCTTAAAACTCTCCAAGGTGGAGGAGTAGAGATCAGAATTGATGTGGAATTCAAGAGAGTTTTCAAGTTCCTCTAGATTGATGGAGTCTATGAATGATAGGTACACATCAACATCACCATTTTTTACTTGGTTAATCATGGTGCATATTTCACTAGATCCTTTGTCATTAGAACACAAAGAACACGGTGGATTGGTGTTCGACTGACTCTTAGAAGTGTCCTCAGAAGTATGAATTGAGAATTCAGAGTGATCCTCAGATGGGTATCGCATGGCTTGGAAAATGTTGAACATGACCTGTTGGTCACTGAATTCCATGGATAAGATTCCTGAATGGACATCAATCTTGGTTCTCGCATTCATGAGGAATGGTCTTCCTAGAATTAGGGGATATCGAGAAGAGTTTGTCTCACCTTCCATGTCAAGGACATAGAAATCAGCAGGGAAGATAAGATCATTGAATCGGACAAGGACATCCTCAATTATTCCCTCAGGACTGGCTATGCTTCGATTGGCTAACTGAATGACAACACCTATTTGATGTAATGGACCTAGACCAAGGTTAGAGAATATGGATTTTGGCATGAAATTAATTGAGGCTCCTAGGTCTATGAGTGCAACATCAAAGTTTGAAAATCCAATTTGGCATGGAACCGTAAAGGTCCCTAGATCTTTGCACTTTATGGGAATAGACTGCTGGGTGGAAACATTTTCGAAGGTCCTAAGTTGCCTCTTGTGGGTACACAACTCCTTGAGAAACATGGCATACGTAGGAATTTGTTTTATGGCATCTAAGAGGGGAATGTTGACTTCAACATGTCTAAACATGTTGAGTATTTCTGGATCAGGTTCAAAGGACTTCCTTGGTTTAGAACCAGCTTGAGGAAAAGGAATTGAGTTCCTAAGTGGAATTGAAGTAGGTGAGGGAATGGTTTCAGGTTCCTTTTCAATTTTATTTTTCTTTTCATTTTCTAGTTCAACATTCAAAGGAGGGATGCAGGACTTATCTTGAGGCATAACAATGTGCTTTCCTGATCTAAGTGAAATTGCACTTACATTACCCTTGGGGTTGGGTAATGGTTGATCTGGGTGTTGGGTAGAATTTGATTTTTGTTTCTGTCTCAGGTGGGATGCAAGTTGACCTATTTGAGTTTCAATGTTTTTAAGGCTAGAACGGGTGAAGGAGGCAAGATCTTCCACTGCAGTTTCCCATGGTTGCTTGGAAGAAGTGGCTTCTCCCTGGTTGGGATTGCCTTTATTTTGGTTCTTGGGAAATCGATTGTATTGGTTTTGGAATTGGGAAGGCTCACTAGGATAATGGAATCCAGGAGGAGGATTGTTCCTTTGAGGTTGAGGAACAAAAGGATAGGGTTGATGGAAGTTACCACCACCTTGACCATATTGGAATTGGTTTGGGTTTTGAGGAGGGAATTGAGGGGGGTGAGACATGGGGTTACCATACCTCAATCCTTGGTTAATGTTAGAGGAGAAGGGCTCAGAGCGAGGTTGGTTAAAGTTTCTAACAAACTGACCTGATAGTTAAGGATTGGTGTTCTGCTGAGAATATGCTGCATTGAGCTCCATTGGTCCTGATGAATCAGATTGATCCTCTTGAAGTTGTGGACATGTGTCAGTTGGATGAGATGGAGAGTTGCAGATTCCACAGTTTTCGACAGGTCCAGGAAACATTGATTGCGGAGAAGACGAGTTTGGGGATTTGGTAGCCACAACTAGTTGTCACACAAGACCTATAAGTTCACTCATCCACTCAGTCATTTTGTTCGGTTCAATTGATTGATTATCTTGGTCTTTTTTGACTTGATCATGTGCTCGAGTATGGAATTGTTGTGTGTTTGCAGCCATGTTACTTATGAGATCTCTTGCAGTTGCAGGAGTTTTATCAACAAGAGCACCACCACTTGCGGCATCAATGAGAGTTCTCTCCATAGCCAATAACCCCTCATAGAAGTATTGGATCAAGAGTTGGTCATGGATTTGATGATGTGGGCAGGTTGCAACAAGCTTTCTGAACCTCTTCCAATACTCATGGAGGGATTCACTTGGGAACTGCCGAATACCACTTATTTCCTTTCAGATAGAAGTAGTACAAGAAGCAAGAACGAATTTTTCTAAGAAAAGCCACATCATGTCATTCCATGTGGCTATGAAACCAGGAGGTAGGTAGTAGAGCCATGACTTAGCAGTGTCAGCTAGGGAAAAAGGGAATGCTCGGAGTTTGATTTTTCTTCAGAAACCCCTTGAGGCTTCATGGTACAGCACACCACTTGGAACTCTTTAAGGTGGAGATGTGGATCCTCACCAGCTAGCTCGTGAAAATGAGGGGGAAGATGAATCAAACCCGATTTAATTTTGAAGTCAGCTTCTATGTTTAAATATTGAATACCAAGAGGTTGGTAATTCATATCAGGGGCAGTGAGTTCTTTTAGGGTTTTTTCCCTAGGATTGGCCATTTCAATTTCAACTGGTTGGACGAGGACTGGTTCTTGAATTATTTGAGTATCTCTTATGCTCCTCCAAAGTTTGCAAAGTGTTTGCTCAATTTCAGGTTCAAACAAATTCGAGGGATTGTTTGGTAGGCTACGTGGAATTCAGAGAGATTTTGGAAGAAAGAGGAAGATTGGTTTTTTCTTTTTGTTTTTTTAGTTTAGGATTTTTAAGAGAAAGACGGGTTTTTCTTTGTGTTTTTTTCAATTTTTTTAAAAATTTTGTTTTTTTTTTGGTTTTTTTGAAAATAACCAGAAACTAATGACTACTTAAAGTACCATCCCAGGAAACGACACTATTTGAAATGTGAGGCCGATTGTCACTTATCGACCGGTCAAGGTTCCGGTTCTCTACTAATGTGTATAGCAGTACTCGGGTCGAATCCTCGGCGATGGTACTTCGTAATAGTCGATTTTTTTTAGTTGATTTTATTTTGATTAGGGGGGTTTGTTGCAGAGATTAAATGAAATTATTGATTGACTATAATTGATTTAACAAATTGTTAAATATTGAGGTGAGTTCATTATTAGGGAGTTAAGCTTGTGATATCCTTGAGCTTTGCTTTATATTGCATTTAAATTAACACCCACTTCACAAGTTGACGTCGATTAGAATTCCTAAGTTTTAAAGCTTTAATCCAAGACTTAACATAACTAGGATTCTAAAATCAATCATTAATTGTTTATGGTAGTGTATTTATGGTTCCAATAATCCATGGAAACCACATGCTAAACAAAAGATGTCATTAATCCCTGACATATTAAGTCCAACATACACAATGTTAAATTAACGAATACTCATCGAGTAAATACTCTCAATCACTTAACATCCCTAAATTTTGACTCTCCCCAATGAGATATTTACTCATCCATTTGGTTGTTTAATATTTTGGTTATAATAATTATTATTATAAATTAAGAATAGAAGAAAAATAAAGGGATTAGAAAAGAGTGGTATGTCGAACACACACACACGAACAATGATGATAATTAAAAAATATTTTTGATTGAATGAGGAAGAAAAATAAGGGAAGGATATTTAACTGAATTTAAACTATTTTAAGAACATTAATATTAAAATACAGAAGGTGGAGTAGAACAAGAGATATTGAAGAAGAAACTTGCATTAAAACAGAATTACAAAAGAAAGGACTTACAAAATTACAAAAACAAAGAACACAAAAGTAAGTGAAAACAAAGAGAGGAGGAAAGGTCTCTCAAGTAAAAACATGAGTATTTCAGGTCCTCCCAAGCCTTTTTCAAGGATTTGGTCGTGCCAATATGTTCTCATATCTTCTGAAATTCCAACCCTTTTGAAAGGAGAGGAGGGGATGTATTTATAGCCCAAGGTGGTGGACTGTTTACATTCCAGAAATACCCCTCTAGTTGGCTCGTAGATATGAACATTAATACAGAATAATCTCGAGAAATATCCTTCTTCAAAGTTGTAGAAAATAAAGTTGGATGACTAATCTAAAAATTTGGAGTCATTTGTACTTAAGTATCAAAGGTTATGGCCAGTTGATTAAACATAGTAAAACTGTCCATTTCAATCCAGTCTTTTTAAAGTCCAGAAGGTGAAAGGGTTTTTGAATATGAAGATGCCTTAAAATATGAATGGGTTCTTCAACAATTTCGGCTGACTATATCTACTATTTCACACTGAAAAATCTCAGCTCTATTTGACGCTTACATCATGAGATATGTCGTGAATACTATACTGATTTTAATTCCTGTCTAGAATGGTGGGTTGTACTTCAAAGCTTAATTTGGGCCCCTTATAATTAGATTTGGGCCTTGAAAGTTTTATCCAAGATTACATGTAGTGTCCCCAGAATTATTGTGGAGAGTTAATGTTTTTGGACTTCTGGATTGAGCCCAGTAAATAAATCTTCATGGCTAGTCCAGTTTGTTCACAGATTCTTCGGTCTTGTTTGTGAGGACCATATGACCCTTCAAATGGCAGAATTGGCTCATGGTACCTTATAATGGAATGTTGGATATTGAAAGGAGAATCCTAAAAAAAAAAACCACACAATTTGGATTAGTATAGTGATATTTATTATTAAAAAATTAAACTGACTCAATTGGACTACTTCTAAAAATGCTCAAAAATTATACATAATATTAAAACATTAATATTTCACACAAATTATGCACATTTCATCTAAAATAAGTAAAGGGAGTATATAATAAGTCATGAAAATATTAATAACATCAGGGGTATCAGTGGGGATATTTTGGATGGGTTTTTGGTAAATAATGTGATATGTATGTATATGATAGTTGGATAAAAACTCACCACCATTTTCAATAAGCACATGACAACTTAGGTATCTAGGTGGGAAGATTAGATATCGTATGTTAGAGGTTATGATAGGTAAAAGTCCCTATTTCCCAAGTAGGATTGATGCTACAACACTAAAAAAATATATGATGATGATTGGATACCACTAGAATGTGGTATTTATTTCCCTCTAGTGGCTCACACATGAGGATTATTTGGATTTTGGTATGTATTCCTCAATGAGGAAAAAGTATCCTAGGACTCTAATAAACTAATATGCTTAGGGATTTCCCATGGTTCCTTCTATCATTTACTCATATACATAAATATATGGTACTATTTTAGAACATGTTTAAAATAATAAAATGTAGAGTTATTTCCTCTATTTTTTTTGGAACTTATAGTTTTGGTTTTATTGATGAGACACTTATTTTATTGGATTTATACCAATTTTAAATGTTTAATTGTAAATCAATCATGATTTGGAACTATTTTTTAAAGTTAATGGAAAATGGCTTTTCCTAAAAATTAAATCATGTTATTTGTTTCTAAAAAGAATGGAAAACCCTATTTATATATTTCTTAATTTTAAGAAGGCATGAGTTAGTTTTATTTTTAATTTTAATACATAGGGAATAGTTTATTTGGGAATTTCTACTGAGTTTTAATACTCAAAATATAGTTATATATTTATTTTTAGATTCTAGTGTGGTTTCTAGCTTAGATTCAGTCATTGTGGAGCGACGTTGGTTTAGTTTTCAGTGGTGACCTATAGGGTCACATGGTGGTTTGTGTAGTTTTATTTTATTTACACCACTCATGTGAGTTTTATTATTCAGTTTATATTTAATTAATTTTCTACTGTTTTATTGTTTAAATCATTCCTAATGTTTTTATCTTGATGCCTGATAGTAATTTACAGAATGGGAGGATCAAGAATGCCTCTCAAGCCTTGTTGTGGGCTGGTTGGGATGATTGGTTTGGGGTTGACCCAGTTCATGACAGATAACCCTGGTGAAATGTAATAATGAAATATTTATATAGGATTTTATTTAGGTTATATTTAATTAAAATAAATAAATTAATCATTTATTTTAATGAAATTCATCTACCAATGACTACCTCATACGAACATTCAATGTCGACCAATATTTGGCCACACCTAGGGTAAACATTGCATTCTTAATTCAACCATGGTATCAAATTTTTGATCCATTAGTTGATTTGGGAGATAATCCCTTATTTTTGAAAAAGATTCATGTGTGTGATATTAATATATTTAATATTTTTATAATATCAATTCTGGGTTTACCGATCCATATAATCTCATTCTCTCTCAGTATATGGATCCAAAAATATTTTTAATACATTTTAAAGTCATAAAAGTCAATAAATTAGTATATAAATTATTCGACCCATTAAAAAATTTCATCCCTAAAAATCAAAAACTATATTAAAACATGGGGATACTGAGCCCATATCTGGGTCTCCCGCTCCAAGGATTTTTTCTGCACACTCCCATGTTTCCACAACATAAGAACCAAGGGAATAGTTTATACTCACATGATCCTCTCTTATAGATACCTGATCTCTATCAGGTTCTCCATAAAGGTGGATCTATCCTTAATTTCCATCCTACATTAGTAAATAACATGCATATGATCATGTTTGTACCACCTTAAGTGTGAAACCTAGAAGATGTCATTCACCTAGTCCAACTATAGTGACATGGATAAGTGTTAAGCATCCTCTCAGAACCTTTGTAGGATCTCGAACAACTTGATAATCCTTAGGGATAACATGCCTCACTGAAATAATCTCTGTAATTATCTTTGTGGGGTGAATATCATGAAATAATAGTCTCCCTACTCGATCTTCAAATTACAATGATGTTATTTTGAAAAATATTTCTACCTACTCTATGATATCCTTATCCACTTTTGGATTATATGGACCTTATTTTCCATCATTGACACCATCCATGGACCAAAAAGAGTTGTCTCACTGATATCAATCTAGAAAAAGGGTGACCCAAAGGGTCTTCCATACCATTCCTCTAAAGGTTTTGTTCCAATAGTATACTCATAACAATTATTATATGAAAACTCTACCAATGTTAAGTGATACTACCATCTCTGGATGAAGTCAAACATGCAAGACCTCAACATATCTTCTAACACCAGGATAGTGCACTCGGTCTTCCCATCAATCTGGGGGATGAATAGTTATACTCAACCTCAACTGGTTCCATAATGCCTCTTGCTAGAATATCCAAAATCATGATATGAACCATGAATCAAGTTGTGCACAGTCATTGAGGGCACCCCAGGATGGCAGAAAACCTACCACACATACAACTATTCCAAAATCTCTGCTAAGAACTACTCCCTTATAGTGTGTAAGTAAACCTACTCGATAAGCCATTCAACGATCATCCAGATGGAATCATTTTCACTCATTTTACACATATTCCCCATCACAGGTTCCAAGGATATGCCATCCCATTTCCACTCTAGGATCGCAATAGTTTACAAAAGACATACCAACACCTTGTGCTCAACCTTCACCTTCTAATATGTGATAAATTGAGAGACAAAATCTGAAATTATTCACCTCATGCAAGACCACTAAAACTACCATTAATATCCCTATATATTTTCCCTACATAGGTATGTATAACCAAATAATAAGTTTGAAAATACATCATCACCTCATCTCAAAATGTGATCAGAACGACCATCCAACTTTATAAAAGGACTACGTAATCCACTCTTTATGAGAATCCATCCTGTGAATCTTATTAGAATATATTGTCATGAAGAACCTTTTAGTAAATGTATATAAACTGAGACTATCTAAAATTTAATATAAGAGGAGGTGTTAATTAATTTTAATTAAGATAAGATGAACCCCTCTCTTTCACCGTGGTCAGCAGTAAAGAAGCTAACTATTCAAACACATCCTTCAGAAGATGAGAGTGGGGCTTTCTGATAATGGAATCTAATTTAACATTTACCTTCCTATTATTATACACTATATCAAATTCATAGTTCTCTTAGAAATACTTGTAGTAACTCTATATCAGGTTTATATATCTATACGTGAAGATATACCCAATATTCTGATGATTTGAGTAAATAAAAAAGCTCACTCCCAAAAGATAGTACCTCTACATCCTCATAGAGAAGTCTATCTATTCCAAATCTACTTTGGGAGTTTCATAGTTCTTCTCATGGGGTCACAACCACCTAAAACCATATAATATCACTTCTTACCTCTACCATAACATGCATCCAAGCCCAACTCCTGAGGAATATCAATAAACTACATACTCCACACCCTCCTTCGATAGTCTCAAAACTACTGCACTATTTGGAATCCGCCATAACTCCTCAAAGGCTCTCTGACACTTCTTAGTCTAGGAAAACAGAATCCCTTTCCATATAAGGATGGTCCAAGGGGATATATCCCTAGATAAGTCCACCATACACCTCTTGTATTACCTCAACATGCTAAGAAGATTATTCACCAGTAACATGATCTTTGGTGGATCATAAGAAATAAATACGTTGATCTTTGTTGGGTACATAGAAAATAAACTCTTATAAATGAAGTTTATTAGGATGTGAACCCTACAGATCATGAACTTTCACTTCAAGAGCTGACCATAAAGCTGGTGTTTCCAATGTAAGTCTGGGTCTATCCTCAAGTTTTATGCATGCTCCACCTATGATGTAGAGTAAATGAGTATTTCATCAATGAAGGCAACCACAAATCAGTCCATGTATGGATGGAAGATTTAGTTCATCAAATACATAAACATAGTGAGGGAATTAATCACATTAAAAGGAATCACTTGAAACTCATAGTGTCCATAGAAGATTATGGATGATATCCTAAAGATATCATCCCTGTGAACTCTCAACTAGTAGAATCCATATGTGGGATCGTTCTTTGAAAACCAAGTCTTGCCTCATAATTGATCAAATATGTATTCAATACTCGATAAGGGGTACTTGTTATTTATCATGTCCTGATTCATGTGATGATAACCAACACAATTATTGAATCTACCATCCGCCTTTTTAACAAAAAAATGTAGAACTACCAAGGGATACGCACAGAGTCTGATAAAACCAATTTCTATAAGGTCACCCAAATACACCCTATGCTCTTGAATATTGGTAGGGGACACCCTATATGATAAAAAAGATAATGGTATCGTCCTTGGGTGAAGGTAAATGCATAAAATCATATACCACCTCATTGGTAGTCACATAAAATTTTCAGGGAAGGTGTTTATAATATCCTCTACTACATAAAGAATAAAAATGCCCAAAGATCCTGATACAATAAGGGATAAACTATTGCACTCATGTGTGATGGGTTGAATCCTCCTACTTGAAAGTCCCACTAACTCACCCATGAGGTCTCTGTCAATCAAAGAGGAGAATCTCACCCCATATATCCTTAGGCAAATAATCCACCTATGATGATAGTCGATATGGGATTGAACCATTGAAAAATAGTCTACACCCAAGATGACATCATCATGTTTCATTGTGATGACCAGGAGGTTCCATGTGAAACCCTCTCCACCAAAGGATATCTTGTACCACTAAAAGAAAAAATATATTGAAGAATCGTAACCATTCAGACCCTATAGAGAAAGATGTTATAAAATGTTCTCAATGAGGAGATCCGGATTCTGCACAGGGATATATAAATAAATAAGTTACTCAAAAAAGTTTCTAAAAGTATTTGAGTAAGTTCAGAAAAAAAATAGATATAACTCGTATATTTTTATGAGATTCCAGATTATAATCTTCCATAGATGATAGTTTTTTATAGCCTCAACCACTAGCTCCCAGATCCTAGAATGGGACACCTAGTGGTGGGGGTGGAAGTAGCCTATAAAATCACCCTCTACCATTAGATATTCTTTCTAGTGCTCCATCTAGTCTTATTCAAACATTACCTCCCTAGGGTCCACCCTAGCCATGTCTGGGAGAACCTTAATCATGGAACTACCTCTACCATAATGTTTTATCCACTGCTAGCCTACCCTCCTCGAAACATCGAGTCAGGAAATGAAATTTCATGTGACCACACCCATCAAATTAATATCTTCATCCCTCTTTGGGTTGTCCCATTCCTCTGCATGATCCATGTGCTGGATGACCACTTGCCTGAGTCTAAGCACGTGTACGCCTTCAAGGCCTCGACACCATTCATACTCTAGTCACCAAAGATGACTCAACCCTATTATTCCTATGGAAACCATCAATATCCCTACATCCCTCTTCTAGAATAGTCCATGTAACTAGAGGTCTCCCCATAAACCCTTCATAGGTAGGGATACATAAAGAGACTACACTGGTTTGTACGTCTCTGTGGACAACCTACTCAAACATCAATTCCCTAAAGAATCCATCTCACACCATGTTAAGAAAGTACCATGTATGGATAGTGAACCTGATTAAATAATTTTATACTAAGATACTACCCAAATTCATCTCTAGAATCTCCCGAATCCGAATTATGTTTAAGCATAATGGGTAATAATCTTTATGAAATAACTATTCGAAGTTAGACCCCGAGAGAATCATCTTATCCTGGGTATGTGCATCCAAACTCTATTAGTACCCAACTTCACCATGGAAAGGAATGAATTCCAAAACTAACATTGGATATGTAGGAATTTAAACTAGTCTAAAGCATCAAACCACCAAATAAATCCAATCCACTGCTTCCTAGGGATTTGTCTCATCGCAAAACCTCAGTGGCCTCTAGCATTGGAATTCCCAGAGTGTGAAAAACATGTGCACATCCTCAGCCTGAAATAGTTTTACTAAATATTACTCAAATAGAAGGGGTTTTACTACCTTCCCACCTGGAGGAAATACATCATTTGACGGCCCCACAATTGAGGCCTCATAACCCTACAAATCTTTTTCACGATCCTGAATCGGTAATCTGACAGACTATCATCACAAAGGCATCCTGAATATAATCAAGACACACCGCAGTAAGCTAATCACACACACACACACCCACACATATATCTGAATAAAACTCAAAAAAGAAATTAAAATACCTCAATATTATATGATTAATTTACCAATGTTCCTTAAAACCAATGGCTTAATATGTCGATTTTACTTGTAGAAGTCAGAGCCCTGGTGTATGGATATTTTGATCACTACACCAAGACTAGGTTCCCTATCCTGAAATCCACACTCGAGACACCTTGAAACCATTTGTGGAAGTCCAAAACAATCATCATAAGGGGAAAACCCTAAACACCATCCCATCAAATGAGATGATCTGATACCACTATGTAACTGAATGACCCATCAGGGCTTTCCTGGCCTATAAAAGGCCGTGTCTTCACAACCCCAAGCCCGTATCCATATTCCAGGGGATATCATAATTCACCAAAAAGGCATAAATAAAAAAATTTATTAATTTTCCAAATGTAACTATATGAATTCACCCAAACACCTACCTGTAGAAGTGTAGAGGAATAATAATAAAATACAGTAACATGTTGGGTCAAAAACATGCTTGTAATAACCTCAAGGGAATATAAAAGAGTATAAAAATTTTACTTGAAATAAAAATGGAAAAAATAAATTCTTGGATAGAAATGTTTCCTCAACTAGAAAATAACTAGAATAAGGTAAATATGAGAGATACCTACTCTTGAAATCCAAGACGAACCAATATACATAGTGAATGTACCCAGGTATTACTATGCTCCATTGTAATCTTGACCAATCTAACCATCATCTATATAAGACATGACACATGATGTAAAATCCCATGTATGAGTGAGTATATACATACTAAGTAGGATTCCCTGAAAAATGAAAGCGAGTGATAAAGAGATACACCAATAGTCATCTCAACCCAAATACATAGGGAAACAAAACCCATTTAACATATATAATAATAAAGAAACCAATATTAGACAGGAAGGGGATATCCATCTCAAATCCAAACCTAGGTTGATGAGTAGTCATTCACCTCTAAAGCTCCATCATCGATTCCCAACACATTACAAGAATGTTTGAATAATTAATGAGGAGGAATCATACCTCTCCATTACTCCACAACCTAAGGGAGTGATATATCTTACAAAAATATGACCTATAAAATTATAAGATTTGGGGGGGGGGTACAAAATGGTAAATAGAGGACCCACACCCATGTAAGGGATTACCTTATCTATCCATTAAAAAAATATGGCGGAACCTCACCCTGGTGCAGTATAGGAGTATTGTTCCCATAGATAGAGTACCTGCACCTTAAATAGTAAAGTGTCATCTCTATCTGGAATAATGAGTATGGGTGTCCCACACCCATGTTCAGCAGGGGATTATCGTCCCCATAAATATAAGATCAACATCTTGAATAGGGGAGTACCATCCCCATAGATAGAGGACCCACACCCCGAATAGGGGTGGTACCATCACTACCTGGGATCTCTATGATGATCTTTCCTGATCACTACCATTATCGAGCATCTCCAAAAGAAGCATCATGATTGGGAAATCTTGTATCACTACTAAAAATACACTATAAATTCCACCATCACATTTTAAATGAAAAAAATCGGATCGGCTCCTAACATGCCAAAATTAGGTAAAAAATAAAGGAGATATAAGTGGTATAATTTTCTCAAAAAGGAGGTACATGACATGTATGGGGTCCACATGACATGTATAATCTCTTTTTTCCCTTTCTATGTTCTAATATGGACATGGATCAATATACATGTCACCATACATGGTGCATATGATGCTTACACATTGTTTCTTATCCACTCAGGGCCTTCCCATGTGTTCTTGGCTATTCCCATGTCTATCCGGACATGCTATATACCTGATCATGCACCTAAATATGCCATATTACAGCTCATGTATGTGTAATCCTAGAGTACAGGGAATGTACTCCCACTTGGGTCCTTGTCGTGTACATCTTGAACATGTCTCGGCTACCTGATAAGGTTTACTTGACATGTTGGCCCAACCACACTACATGTGGTCCTTATCTTTGCTGAAAGCTTATCCAAACATCCAAGGGGTACCACACATTGTTTTTTCATTAAGATACATGTTGTGTAGTTATATTTTCAATAAAATTAAAGTTATTCTTGTGTATTACATATCCTTTTCCACCATCGCATATCTCAATTTTTGGCGACCTAAAACCAGTGGGGTTCGTCTTCAGTCATTGATTCCATCCCTTTAGGGGTTGAAAATCAAATACAAATCATCTGTGGTGGCTTGTTAAATGTCCCATAGACCTCCTATCACATTTCAGTAATCTGGGATCCAATATATATAGAAATTATCAATATCATCCCAAAATGAATCTTGATTCATCCGCAAATATCCATACCAATGTCCATTCTAAAAACTTCCTTGAATTAGAGGGTTCAAAACCACCCCAAAAAATCGATCCATGACCTTGTATTCCCACAAAGAAGAATATGAAAAATGACGGGGGACAATCTCAATAAAAAGTTTGATAAAAATTTTGATTCAATAATTCTCATCCCATAATTTAAATGTTAGGAATTCTTGGTGATATCATGTTGTAAATGAATTAATTTGATAAAATAATTTGATTCATCAGTGGGATCATGTGAAGTGTAGGAACACATAGATAAAAAGAAGATTAAAAAAAGGCTCATTAGATTAAATAAAATTGGTGGAAAACTAATAAAAAAATTCTTACCATGAATTATGATCGATCATTGGGGAAGAAAGAATTCAGTAGTGATGATGATGATTATTCACTGCATTCATTTCCCATTGTTCCACCTCAAACTGGTAACCATTCATTATCTGATCCCGATTTTCATTGAATGTCATCATAGATCATTTTAAAGCCTCCCATGGTTATACATATAACCTTATAGAAAATTATTAATGACATATTTATAAAATATTATATTATATTTATTTAAATTTAGAATAATCAAATAAATCATTTATTTTCATTAAAAACACCCACCAATGAATTCCTCATCTAAATTTTCAGCGTCGACCAACTTTTGGTCATGTATATGGTAAAACTATGTTTTAGATTCAATAATAGTATTATATTTTGGATCCAAGAATCTATTTTGGAGATAACCCACTAGTATTGAAAAACTACATTCTTATGATATTAATATATTTAATATTTTTATAATATCAATTTCAGGATCACTGGACCTCAGAATATCATGTTGTATTAGCACTTGGCTAATAAAATATTAATTATTATATTAAAAATTCTTACATGGAAATAATATAGTCTCTAAACATATCATTTTTCTATCAAATGGGATATGAAACCATTACTTGTGTGAACATGCATAGTATCCCCCCACTAACCGATGAATTTCGTTTCTCATACCCAACTTTAATAGATATTTATTATGATGGATTTATTTTATATAAAATATATTAATGAAATAATTATTATAATGTAAATATAATATATTATCTATCTTCATACCATTCCAATCATTAAAAATTGAATCATCACA
The DNA here is from genome assembly GCA_963277665.1 of Viscum album. Lineage (NCBI taxonomy): Eukaryota > Viridiplantae > Streptophyta > Magnoliopsida > Santalales > Viscaceae > Viscum > Viscum album. The sequence goes on from OY728147.1 coordinate 1,583,798,778, forward strand.
ATGGGTATGGACGAACTGTAGTCCCCATGTAGCAATGTACATTGTTTTTCAATACTGCATCTCATAGATATTCATAGTGATATATTTAATTAATGTTATTGATTTCTATAATGTGATAATGATTCTGTAAAGTTCATATTTTTTTCCTAATTTATTTTCCATCCAATGAAAACTAAAAATATCTCTCATGTGTACGTATGGGCTACTGCATCTCAAGAGAATGTATTTTATTTTTCATGAATTATTTTCATAGATGACTCTAAAATTGTACTTTATCAATAAAGATGATAATTATTTGAGTATTATTATTTTGGATATAATGGGAAATAACTCCTTTTGACCATGATGAGCCTACCAAATTCATTTTGTAATTAAGAACCAGATATCCTCAAAACACATGATGTGGACTTAAACAATTAAGTAATTAAATATGTCTTTAGATCAAATGAAATAAATTGTTTAATGATAAATTAATAAACTAGGAAACCCTTCTTAAATGTGTAAAAGATTTATATATTTTTATTATACAGGAGTTAAAGGACATGCATAAAAATTCAGAGTCGTGGTATGAGATATTCTATCTTAAATCATAGTTTTAAAATGTTTTGAATATTTATTTCTTATATTTTTCCTTCATGCATATATTGTTCGATTGAGGTATAGATATTTAAATAAATTAATTAATAGATAAATTTAACTCTCATTTTACTTTCATAAAAATTAATTTGATAGAAATAATTATTTTGTATATCATATGGAATGTTTCACTTTCTTTACTTTGATTAAGAGGAATGTTTTTAAACATAAATATCGTCAATAGATTTTATCTCCTCAAAGACCATTATTTTATATTTTCATTAATTTACAATATATTTTGTTTTATTTAACTAAAAAAAATTCATCCCTTTTTTATTCAAATTTTAGTTTTTAGAATGGGGTTTTAAAAGAAAAGACCATATCAATATATGGAAATGCTTTACTTATAAGTTTAAAAGAATATTATTATGAGTTTATTGATGGAAATGAAATATTTTTTGTGTTTCATGTATGTTATGGTACTTGGATATAGTTTATGATTATGGGTGATCTTGATATACCTCTCTAATGCATTGGGTAATGAATATATTCATTATAGAATTATTTTGGAATTAACCGACTAGGTTATTACATTTATAATGGTTCTTGTAAGGATTTTATGAGGATGATGTTATAAGGACCCTACAAAACATTTATATTCTTGCAAATGAATTTCCATGGAATTTTTTTTGATATCATAGTGTAAGATAATAATACCCCTTTTAAAGGATTAATTATTCCCTTAAAGGGTAATGTTTTTAAGAAAATTGTTTTCATTGGTTCCCATGTTTTCTATGAAACCGACATGATTATCATTTGTCCTTTATATTTTTTTATAAAGTGTTTAATGAAATGATTTAAAAATAAAGATAAATTTTCTTGAATGTAAATGATTATTTGAGTTCAAAGTTTATTATAAGAAATGAAATATATCTTATATGATCTCATGGTTTTGGAATGGACTAATGAGTTTCTTTTATTCCTTATATATATACCTTAATATTATTTTTGTTCTCATCCAACATTTTAAAAAAAATTTCATAGAGATAAAGGTTTATTAAAAGTGTTAATAAAGTTAGAGTTCTAGTTATGGGATTTACCATTAATGAAGTAATTGTTCTTTATAAAGAACTTGTTTTTTTTGTGGAAAATGTACACTCTGAAGGTGTCCTCACTACTATTTATTTATTTAGAAAATTATCTAAAAATATAAACAAAAAAAGGTCCTTGAAATGTAATTAAGTGAAACCCATTTTATAAATTAGGAAATTATAGGTTGTTTAATGTATGATTTATTATTATTATTATTAGAGGAAATGTATATATAACATTGGAGATTATGATTTTTTCATTTGATTTTAACTTTTGATTAATGGAAACCACCATGGGTTTATAATTTCAGCATTTATCCTATGTTCAATAGAATAGAATCCCTATTTTAGGTTTTAAGTGATTGGATTTTAAAATGATTAATTATATTTTGGTAGGATTTTAATTGGTTTTATGTATAAAGGAAAACTAGGTTTAACATGTTATTTAGTGTCAATTTTATTTGGTAATAATTATTTTACATTTTTGGATGTAGGTAGAAAGGTATAAAATAAATTTGAGGTTAATATGTAATTTAATGTGGTGGTTAATATGGTTATTTGGGTTAAATGGTTATTACATTTTGTGTACATATTCTTTATTATATAGATAACCTTTGGTTTGAAAAGTGATTTGTTGACTATGTGATTAATTTTTTTATGAATTTCACTACCTTCATAATATTAAATGATTAAGGTAAAAATAATTTTATGAATAAATATTCGCTCAATTTATGGAAGCATATATGTTTTTATTATGGAAAAATATCATATTTTATATATTATATGATTCAACATATACATTTTCAGTATATGAATTTATTAGTAATAAATTTTTTTTAGGGATAAATGTTATATTGATCTAGTAAGAATATATGATTAAATACTTATGAATTTTTTTTTGGTTTCAAATTCATTATGGAATATTTTAAAGATATATATGTTTAGTTATTTTATAAATTATTAAAGTTTATATTTGGGTGTTATTATTGAGCCTTGTGATATTAATGTAGTAATTTTAAAAAATAATGTTTATTCATATTGGTTATTATCTTATCTTTTTCCAACCATTTATGTTTTAGTTATTCTCAATAGATTTGAGGAACAACTAGCTATACTTTTGTGGATATTATGATCCATTAGTGGTTTATTTTAGCACATTATGCATGAAAAAATCATCTTGAATGTTAAATTTAATAGAGTGAGAGAAGAGATAGATGTGTAAAATTATTATTACATAGTTAGTGGATGAAATTGTACTTATGGAATCTAAATAAATCTTTCTAGTATATTTTCAAATGTTATTTTTTATGATAATAAAATAATCCCTCATAAATAAAAATACTATCTTTTTTCCAATCATATTCAATAAATTGATTATCTTATTTCCCACTTAATAATTTAGGATTTTATGTTATTTAAATTTATTATGATCACATTATATATAAATCCACATCATTATTTAGAAATTAATTTTCTCCTCCATGTAAATATTTTTTATTCTAAATAATTTTATTCTATTTGAAAACCTAGTTTTGTTTTCTTCTAGATGATTTATATATTTCTCTTTCCCTCTTTTCAAAAGGATGTTATATTAACCCTTTTAATTGATATGGGTTTTCAATAATGATATTTTCAAATATAAAACCATTAAATTACCAAAAATGATATTGAATTGTGAATGCAAATTTTTAAGGGTGAAAATGTAATTATAAGGCCTCAGCCTTAAAAATTACGTAACTTTGAGTTAAATAAATAATTCAAATCGAGGAATCATGGTATAGTTCATTTTCTGGCATAGTTTTCTTTCTCCTTACAATTTAAGCATTTAACCATAGGTGGTGTATTAGAAGGTACCCTCCTTTCATCCATCAGGTTAGCCAACTTCTTCATGCCTCTCTAATATTTATGAGTCTTGTGGACTAATCTCCCACACCTGGATCATTTTCCCATCCCTTTTAGGTTATTAAAATTATGTTTCTTACCACATTCTTGACACTGGGGGGGGGGTTGTATAATTTTTCCTCTTTTTTCATTTAATCCACTCTCATTGAAATCCATTATTAGTTTCTTATCTCCATAACCATGGGATTATTCTCCTAACCCCATCTCTACTTTGAGAGAACATAAAACCACTTCATCAAAACTCCTAATGTCTCAGATACCTTGATCCTATCAAAGGTGTGTTTTAAACCACTAATGATGTAATCACCTAAGCTTTTGAATAATATTTGTTTCCTAAATTTGTGTGTTATTTCATTTTATACTCCACAAAAATATATCCTTTAATTAATGATGTGAGTATAATTAAATGAGATAGTTGGGTTTCGACTATTATATGACCGTTGGTCAATATGACTGTTGGTCAATATGACCGTTGAATACTAAACTCTTAATGTTACTATTATTGTTTATAAATACAAGTTATCTTGGTTAATTAATATAGAATATAGAGTCAATGGCCTCATCTAGTAGACTCAGGACGTATGAAGCCCATCTATCAGAGCTTGGGAAGGAGTTTGCATCTCTAGGATTTTCTTTGGACCAAGCCCAAGCTGAGATTCAACATGCAAATCTTAATCAGAATCACCTACGAGAGAAGTTCAAGCTAATAGAAATAACTACTCAAGCAATGTTGTCTGAGACACCCCAAGATTCTATCACCATAACACACCTTACACTTAGGTCCTATGCAGGTGTTATAAGGGGCACAATAACGTGACCTTATTTACTTGTGTAATACTTTTTTATAAGTAAAATGGTTATTTCTTATTATCGGAAAGTCAGTGAATTTCAAATATTCTGATAAATGTAGGATGAATTTATAGTTCCATTTTACTAATGAATTTCAGGAAAAATGGTATTGTAAAATATTAATGTAAACATTAAACAATTAATAATGTGATATGATTTTCAAAAAATGATCTTCTATAGTTGTGATCAGTAAGAAAATTAGAGTCTAATAAGAACAACTTGATTTTTTAGTGAATAGTAAAGTATGAATAGAAACATACTCTTATGAATAGTAATGAAGAGTAATGAATATTAAATCAGCCAAAAAATAGAAACTTCATCGATGAATGTATAAATACAATTTAGATATATTAAAAGTGAAAAAAAGATCATAGTATAAGTTGTATTGTTTTTGTAGGACGTAAATATTTTATTTACAATTTTATAATTAATTTAATAATTTAAAATGAAAATTTACATTCATAAAATGTAATAATAAATTTTTACTTTATTTTATTATGGTTAAATGACACTTTTATGGGACCTTGATTACCTTTTCAAGGTATTAACTTATAAGTTAATGTTTTAGAGTTTTTTTTGAATAAATAATGATTTTATTTAAAAATTAAAGTAAAAATATTTTGAAAAATATTTTTAAAAAATCATGTTAATTTTTGAATTAAGAGAATAAATATTAGGTAAGGGTGAATTTATGATATTTTTATTAAACGTTTTGTTTTTTGATGAATAATGAAAATAATGTTTTGAGTTTCGGGTGTTTAAGGACATCAATAATTATGTAATCATTCTGGTGGACATGGGAATAGTAATATATGCTATGAGGTGTCCAAAGTGGCCAATACCATGGGAAAATACTATGGTCAAGCCCATGGTATTGCAAATACCAACGATGAGGTTTCCCTTGGAAATTAATTAAATATTCCCTCACATTTCCAATAAATACCAAGCCATTCCATCATTTATTTCATTCCAAAATCCTCCTCAATGAATTTGTAGTATTTTTACCTCCCAAGGATTCCTCCTAAGGTTCCCTTAAAACCCCCAAGGTCCCAACCTTCATGCTTTCGAAGTTACTCATCATAGTAAGGGAAACTTTCACCCTCATCTTTTAAGTCATGACTTTATTTTATGTCTTCTATCCATTTCATTATTTGGGGGCATGTTCTTATATATATTTATTATAGTCGATTTACTTTACTATTAATGAGAGACCCTTTACATACTCATCAACATATTTTTCTGAATTATAAGCGACGCTGTTAGGATCCCGAATTTTTGTAAAATAAATCACATTTTCTTTTTTATTTTAAGTTTCCTTTTCATGTGTTGTGTCATTCCACACCATGATATTTTTTATTTTTATTCTGTACCTCTACTGTAAATTATTCATAAATTTATGGGATACCCTTTTCCCCTCTGTTTTTATTGTTTTCTAAAACCTTGTTATATAGCTGTTATGCTGCAGAGATTTTGTCTCAAAATATCTTTCTTTTTTCTCATGAAATTCTCTTGTTTTATTTATCTGAATAACCAAATATATTTTCATTTCCAAAGGTATTCATCAAGACATAAAATTGATCTATTTGATTGTGGAATCGACATACATGAAACCCTTTTTCCTTTTCCATGGGTTATAAAATACACAATGATCATGTTTCTATGCACTTTTAAAACGTCACAATTTTGAAGTGAAATCCATTACATTTATTCTCTATGGGATATTTATGAAATGTTTGAATATGATCTATGTGGCTCAAATTAATATAAAGAAATATTAAGGGTGCACCCGAATAGTGCTCCAATGCATTGGGTAATGCATATAATCTCTAGAGATGACAAGATTCATGATACCTTGGTGAATAACCATTGTAATTATTATGACACATTGGGGATGAACCTTGGTGATATGTTCGTGAATATCTAAATTAAATGTTGTATCCACATATTCATGTTATATTTCATGTTATTCTCATTCTGTAATTCCTCTACTTCCATTGATCATGTCTTTATATTTTTCATCAAGTTCTTATTGATATCACAAGTAAACTGATTCCCTTTCTTTCCTTATTGGGCTTTCTGCTCACCCCTTCCTTTGATGTATGTTTCTAGGTTATATGATGTAGTAATTGTACAGACGGTTAAATTTTCAAGAATTTTTTCTTGGGGATTTAAAAGAGTGTTTTAAGTTTTCATTTTTTCTTGTACCTTATTTCCAAGACACTAGACATTGAAGATCCACGATTTGTAAAATGTAATCAAAAGTTATGTTAATAAAGGAGTGATGATATAATTGGTATCAATGAATAGTATAGTTATTTATGTAAATTAGTCTATGAAAATATTAGGAGGAACCATATATAAAGTTTTAAATATATGAAAACTTCCAGGTATTTTGGTGAGTATTGAGTAAGTGGTTTATCAAGCAAATATATCCCTGTCTGGATACAAGCAGGTAGAGGTGGCTCTAGCACAGATGTACCTAGGAGTAAAAAATCCAACAAGGAGTTTTGGGATTGACCTAGGGTATCCTATTACACAACAACGTGACTTGTTGTACTCTTGGTTAAGACAATCATGGGGGATTTGTTTGGTTAATCATAAGAGTTTTAGGAATCATTATGAAGGATTTATAGTGAAATGTAATTATCTAAAGCATGAAGTTTTAAGACATAAAATCTTTTATAGTTAAAAGATTCATAAATGAAATAATCTTCTCACTGAGGATTTATTCTTTTATAAAATGGTGGGAAATAGGAGGAACTGTGAAAATGGTTACCTTAATAGACCATGCACTGATGACCCTTCGAAGGAAGCCGGAATGGAAACATTCATGTGAATGATGAACCAACTGACTCAAGTTATGGTAAATAAATTGAATCAAGATGAGAAACTGATATCCCCATGAAGGGAAAATTTTTCTATTGAATCCTTTATGCATCAATAACCACTAACCTTTAGTGGATCTACCAAACCATTGATTGTTGAGTAGTGGATCAGCTCTATCAAGAAGATCTTTTCTCTGCTCTGCTGTTCTGAACAAGAGAAGATTACCTTGGCTATTTATCGCTTATAGGGAGAAGCTGATGAGTGGTGGGAACTGATTAAAAACACAAGGACAAGAGTGGAAGTTGAAGCTATGGATTGGGTATAGTTTAGAGGGATATTCTTCCACAAGTATTTCCCTCGATCGATGAGAACAATAATGGAGAAGGAGTTTCTCAAGCTGAATCAAAAGGAGAATGAATCTGTAGGAAGATATAAGATGAACTTCACAACAATTTCATGTTACACCTTTAGATTTTTCATGGATACAAATATTATGGTTGATAGATTCTTTGGGGGACTGAGTCCTCATATGCGGAGGAATCTAGCCAACCAAGATTATGATAGCTATGAGGAGATCATGCGAAGTGCGATGAAAGTCGAACTAGAGTTTGTTGAGACACAATGGTATCTTAAATCCAATGACAAGAAAAGATCAATAGAGCCAATATTAGGGAGGATATTTGATCAGGGAAGATGAGGCAAGAAAGTACAATATCCCTCAAGTAAGAAATGTGGGAAGAAGCATTCAGGTAACTGCCTACTCGGGAGAGGGAAGTGCTACAAGTGTGGTAGAGATGACCAAAATTCCCTAAATTTTCGTAGAGAGGTAAAGACACAACTTCCCAACACAAAAGATAAGGGGAATATGGTGCAGGCCCTACCTGATGTCAAATTCTATAAGTGTGGAAAACTTGGGCACTTTTCCAATCACAGTCCAAATCCGAGGGCAGTGGAGGGGAATCACCATCAGCCTCAGAAACGACCAAGGGAACGAGGTTGTACTTTTTCAATCACTACGACTGAAGTTGAAGAGCCAAATGATATGGTGGCATGTACTCTTGTTGTTATCTAAAAGCTAGAAAGTACTTTGTTTGGTTCTAGTTCTACGCATTCCTTTATTTCCTCCATGTTTAAAAAATATTTAGAATCACCCCCCCGATTTTCTAAAAGTAGAGTTATCAGTAAAGACTCCTGGTGAGATTATCCAAGAATCGTCAGTGTTTAGAAACCCTATTATTTATTTAGTGAGCACAATATTATCGAAAATCTAGAAGTCATTCCCATTCTATAATTTGACATTATACTAGAGATGGACTGGCCTTGAAAGTATAATGCTAAGATCAAATATAGAGGCAAGGAAATCTCAGTAATATTAAACCGAAAGCCTATAGTTATCTTACATGGAGAGATATCTCAACCTGATCATTATCTCAAATAACCTCCTATAACATTATTTATGGAGTTGATCAGTGAAGAAGAAGAATGAAATGAGAGTTTGATGATTGACAATGTTCCCATCATCCAGGAATACATTGATGTATTTCATGAGGAGTTACCCAAACCTCCCCTAGAAAGAGAGGTAGATTTCGCCATTGAACTCGTACATGGATCCCATCCAATATTAAATAACCCATATATGATGGAAAATGTAGAGCTAGTGGAGTTAAAGAAACAACTCCAAGATCTTTTGGAGAAGGGTTTTATCTGACCGAGTGTGTCTCTTTGGGGAGCACCTATTCTCTTTGTGAAGAAGAAGGATGGATCAATGTGGCTATGTATCGACTATAGAGAAATGAACGGGATCAGAGTGAAGAAAAAAAACCCTCTTCCAAGAACTGATAACTTATTTGAAAAACTTTGTCTGGCTCAATTCTTCTCTAAGATTGATCTTAGATTTGGTTATCATCAATTGAGGGTGAAGAAAGATGATTTCCCAAAAAATACCTTCCGATCAAGATATGGGAATTATAAGTTTGTTGTTATGCCCTTCAGACTAGTTAATGCACCTGCTATTTTTATGGATTTGATGAATAGAGTCTTTAAAGACTACCTTGATAACTTTGGGGAAGTTTTTATTGATGATTTTATGATATATTCAGAAAGTCATGAGGAGAATGAAGATCATCTAAGGGTTATTTTGAAACTCTATAGAAGCAGAGGATTTTTGGGAAGTTCAGAAAATGTGAATTCTAGTTACAATAAGTTTCTTTCTTAGGTCACATTGTAACCAATGAAGGAATCACAATTGACCCTGCAAATACAAAATTAGTAGAGGAGTGGCCTCAGCCTACAACGATTACCAAGATTCATTGTTTCCTTGGATTATTAGGATATTATAGGAGGTTTGTGAAATACTTTTCACAATTTTCTAATCCTTTAACAAAGTTAACTCAAAAAAGGGATCAAGTTTGTCTAGACAAAGGAGTGTGAAGAAAGTTTCTAAGAGTTGAAGAAGAGATGGGTTACTGCAACCATGTTAACTTTGATCTCAAGTGGAGAAGGATTCATTTTTTAGCAATTTATCTCCAAAAGGGCTTGGGTGCATACTCATTCATAATGAATAAGTCATTGCTTATGCATCTCAATAGTTAAAGACTCATGAGAAGAACTATCCTACACATGATCTGGAGCTGGTTGCGGTCATTTTTGCTCTAAAGATATGGAGGCACTATATTTATGGAGGGAAATGTGATATATACGCAGACCATCAAATTTTGAAGTATATTTTCACACAAAAAGAATTGAACATGAGACAAAGGAGATGGATGGAACTTCTTAAAGACTATGCCTTTTCAATTTCTTATCATCCCAGAAGAGGAAGAAAAGTCACTGATGCATTAAGAAGGAAATACCTAGTAGTTATTTCCCTGATGAGTATTCAATGATTTCCTTTGATCAATGACCTAGTAAAGCTGGACATGGGAATTATAAGGGATGATACACCATCAACCCTAACCCAAATGATTTCTCAACCATCATTATTTGAGACGATCAAGAAATATCAGAAAGAAAATCCTTTGTTACAGAAGAAGTTTGAGGCTATGAAAGATGGGAAGTTTCCTGAGTTCAATATTGATCAAGAATGTATACTGAAATTTCGTACAAGACTATGTGTTCCATTTATTATAGAAATAAATAATAAGTTGATGGATGAAAATAATAGATCTACTTTCTCTGTACATCCTGGAAGTAAAAAAATGTACAGGGACCTTCGTGACCATTATTGGTCGGATAATATGAAAAGGGAGATTGCTGACTACACTTCAAGGTACCTAGTATGTCAGTAAGTGAATGAAGAGTGATAACTTCCTAAAGGGGTATTGCAAAAACTACCCATACCAGCATGGAAGTGGGAAATATCACTATGGACTCCATCACTCGTCTCCCAAGAACATCCAAAGGAAACAATGTGATATGTGTTATTGTAGACCGTCTCACCAAGACTGCCCATTTTATCTCTATTTGAGAAGATTTCTCTCTTGATCAACTTTCCAGGATTTACGTGAAGGAAGTGGTAAGGCTGCATGGAGTTTCACTTTCTATTATATCAGATCGGGATCCCAGGTTCACATCAAAATTTTGGAGAAGTATTCAACATTCTTTGAGTACTGAAATGAATTTCTGTATGACCTATAACCCCAAAACTAATGGAAAATATGAAAGGAATATTAAAACACTTGAGGATATGCTGAGAACATGCTCAATGGAATTTAAGGGTGGATGAGATAAAAATATCCCTTTAGTTGTGTTGTCTTACAACAACAGCTTCCACTCGAGCATTCAAATGGCACCCTATGAGGCTTTATATGGTAAGCGATGTTGAACTCCTACTTTTGAAAATAAAGCTAGTGTGATAAAGATTCATGGGCTTGATCTTGTAAAAGAGATAACAAAAAAGGTCTATGCCATCCAATAACACATTAAGGCTCCTTAGAGATTGAAAAAAATCTATTCCGACAACTATTGAAGGGACATGGAGTTTGATGTGGGTGACAAGGTCATTCCTTGAATTTCACATTGGAAGAGAGTCATGAGGTTTGAACATGACCTATATTATGAGGAGCAGCCGGTGGAGGTCTTGGATCATAGAGATAAGGTTCTACGCAACAAGACTACCCACCTTGTTAAGGTGTTATGGATGAACCAAAAATGCAAATAAGCCACGTGGGAACCATAGGAGTCTATGAGGAAGAAGTAACCACACCTTTTCTCTTTTAGGGTACAAGATAAAATTTCATGGATGAAATTTCGTAAGGGGGGAAGAATGTAACGACCAAAATTTTTGAATAATATTTGTTTCTTAAATTTGTTTTTTATTTCATTTTATAGTCCAAAAAATATATCCTTTAATTAATGAAGTGAGTTTAATTAAATGAGACCATTAGGTTTCGACTATTATATGACTATTGGTCAATATGACCGTTGGAAACTAAAATCTTAACATTACAATTATTGTTTATAAATGCAATTGATCTTATTTAATTAATACAGAAAGAAGAGTCGATGGCCTCATCAACTAGACTTGGGTCATACGAAACCCATCTATTAGAGCTGGGGAAGGAGGTAGCATCTCTGGGATTTTCTTTGGACCATTCCCAATCTAAGCTTCAACATGTGAAGCTTGAACGAAATCGCTTAAGGGAGAAGTTCAAGATGATAGAAATCACCACTCAGGAAATGTTGTCCGAGCCCCCCCAAGATTATGTCTCAATATCACACCTTACATATAGGTCCTATGCATGTGTTATAAGGGGCTATGTAACGCGACCTTAGTTACTTGGTTAAACCTTTTGTATAAGTAAAATTGTTAGTTCTTATTATGGAAATGTTGGTGAATTTTAAAGATCCAAATAATTGCGGGACGAATTTATAGCTACATATTACAAATGAATTTTGGAAAAAGGGTATTTTAAAAAAGTAATGTAAAATTTAAATAAATAATAATGTGAAATGATTTTAAAAAAATGGTCTTCGACAGTTGTGATCAGTAAGAAAATTAGAGTATAATAAGATCAACTTGATTATTTAATAAATAGTAAACTACGAATAGTAACGTACCCTTATGAATAGTAATGAATAGTAATGGATAATAAATTGTCCAAAAAAAGAAACACCACCCATGAACGTATAAATACAATTTATACATCATAAAAGTGAGAAAATGATCATAGTATTAGTTTTGTTATTTTTTTAGGTCATAAATATTTTGTTTAAAATTTTATAATTAATTTAATAATTTAAAATTAAAATGTATTTTCAAAAAATTTAATAATAAATTTTTAATTTATTGTCATAGGGTTATACAATAATTTTATTGGACCTTGATTACTTTTTTAAAGTATTAAAAAATAAGTAATAGTTTAAGAGTTTTTTTCGAATAAATTAGATTTTATTTAAATATTAAATTAAAAATGATTAAAAAATTATTTTCATAAAATGGAGTACATTTTAGAATTTAGATCATCGATATTAGGTTAGAGTGAATTTATGTAATTTTTGTAAAATGTTTTGTTTTTTAGTGAATAGTAAAAATACAGTTTTGAGTTTCGGGTGTTTACTGACATCAATAATGATCTAATAATGATGTAATAATGATTTAATCATTCTGGTAGACTTGTGAATGCTAATATATGCTATGAGGTGTCCCAATTGGCTAATACCATGGGGAAATACCATTGTAAGGGCCATGACTTTGCAAATACCACCAATGAGGTGTCCCTTGGAAATTAATTAAATATTCTCTCACTTTTCCTATAAATACCAAGCCATTTCCTAATTTATTTCATTATAAAATCCTCCTCAACGAAGTTCTAGTCTTTTTACCTCCCTTGGAGTCCTCCCAAGGTGGCCTCATTCCCTAGAAGGTCCCAACCATCATTCTTTTAAAGTTACTCTTCAATGTAAGGGAACCTTTCACCCTCCTCTTTTAAATCATTACTTCCTTTATGTTATGCATTCAAGTTTCCATTACATTATGTGGGGGTATGTTTTTATATATATGTATTAATTTAAATTTCATTTAAAATTGATGAGAGACCCTTTCCGCTCTCATCAACTTATTTTTCTAAATTATAAGCGATGACGTTAGGCTGCTGAATTTTCGTAAAAGAAATCACATCTTCTCTTTTCTGTCAAGTTTTATTTTCAGGTGGTGTGTCATTACACACCCTGATATTATTTATTTTTATTCTGTAAATCTACTGTAAATGATTCATTTATTGATGGTATACCCTTTTCTCCTCTCTTTTTATTTTTTTCAAAAACCATGTTATATAGTCGTTATGCTGTAGAAATTTTGTCTCAAAATATATATCTTTTTCTCAAGAAATAATCCTGTTTTATTTATTTGAATACCTAAATAAATTTTCATTTCCAAGGGTCTTCATCAAGACATAAAATAGATATATTTGATTCTGGAATTGACATACATGAAACCCTATTTCCTTTTCCAAGGGTCATAAAAGACATAACGATCAAGTTTCTAAGCACTTTTAAAACGTCACGATTTTGTAGTGAAACCATTAATTTTACTCTATATGGGTTATTTATGAAATGTCTGATTATTATCTATGTGGCTCACATGAATATAGAAACATATTAAGGTTGATCCTTGATAGCGCTCTAATGCATTGGGTAAAGAAATTAATCTTTAGAAATGACATGCTTCATGATACCTTAGTGAATAACCTTGGAAATTTTCATGACACCTTGGGGATAAACCTTGGTGATATTTTCATGAATGTATAAATTAAATTTTGTAGCCACCTATTCATGTTATAGTTCATGTTCTTATCATTATTAAATTCTTCTACTTCTATTTCTCATGTCATTATGTTTTTCATCAAGTTCTTATTGATATCACAAGTAAACTGATTCCCTTGCTTTCCATATTGGGATTTCTACTCACCATTTTCTTTGATGTATATCTCCAGGTTATGAGATGCCGTAATTGTACATAGTATTAACTTCTATAGAATATTTTCAAGGGGATTTATAATATTGTTTTATGTTTTCATGTTTTATTATTTCTGATTTCTAAGACAGTAGTCTTTAAAGATCCTATGTTTGTAAAATGTAATGAAAAGTTATGTAATAAAAAGGTGGGATACTACAAATGAATAAATATATTATTCTATCATTATTGATAAAAAAACCCAAGGTGTACCTTAATAGTGTTTTGATATTTTCTTCACAAGCCATGATAGACTCAATGTCCTTTTGAATCATCTCAATTAATCCTCTCTATATCTTTAACTGAAGTGTTCAAGGGAGATACTTATTAAAAAATATTCTCACGTAGTCTTCCAACTCCATATCTTCTATTTCATCCTTTAGTTTTGTGTTTTTAATAAATTAGCACTATTTATTGACCACAGTGTCAAAAAAATAGAAATCTAATGTCAAATTTTCTTTGTTGGAATAATGGAGCATGGAAAATATATTCTCAATTTAGTTAACCAACTGTTCCAAAATAAGTAGATATGAAGATCCAAAAAAAGTCGGTGGTCATTACCACATAAAATATTTTATATCCTATTTCTCCCTCTGAGGTGTAGTTAGATTTTACAAATTCTTTAGGATAATGTTCATTGTTTGAGATAATTGGGTAAGCATCACTTTGAAATTTGGACTTACATCTCTCATGGAATTGGGAATGTCATTTGTGAAATAATTTCATTGTCCCTCATATGGGTTTTTGGACCGATTTATCCTTGTTCCCACCATTTTTTAAAATAGAAATAGTTTAAACCAAAAGTAAGTAAACAAAACATGAATAATTAATTTATTCCTACGTGTAGTTAACTACAAAGGCATATCTTATATGATCTGTATGTTTAGAAAATTTATAAAACAAATATTCATGAATGTTTACATATACTTAGTATTATTCTAATTGTTTTCATTAATTTTATCTAATCCTAATTCCCAAATTTACTAAATCATGCTCTGATACCAACTATTGTGACCATATTTTTCAATGGAAGAAATCACATCAGTTTTAAGATAAAAAATAAATGCATTATAGTATAGGATCCAAATGATTAGTATCATGAAAAAATTTGGACCATACATCACTTATGCATAAAAAACAAAAAAATTTAATTAAAATATTAACCTTTTCCCTTATAAATATCATGTTCTCCTTAATATATTTAGTCACCTAATAATATATATAAAAAAGGGAATGGGCTAAAATCCTAGTAATAGGAATAATAAGGGACATGAATTAGTATAACATGGGTGAGAATAATCATGATCAATATTTCATAAGTATATGATCATCATCAACTTCATTAGGGAAACATGTGATAATGGCATGGAATGAGACAATGCATAAAAATGAAGCATCATGTTATAGTGGTAAAATACCACACAAAGTTGGGAGAAAACATATCATCATGTTACAAAATAACATATGTGCATAATCAAAACACCATAATAGTGGAAAGATATAGAATCTTTCTCATGAACAATTCACATTATCTACAAAGATACATTTCATTACCCAATGAAATTAAAGGATATATAATACCAGGTTCACTCATCACATCATAAAATTTACATAATCAAGCATGCCACAGAGAATTTATATCAATAAAATTCATGAAATAACCAATGTGATGTAATTAATTTCACAAGGATGTAATAAATTATGAATAAACATGGGTTCTAAAATGTAAAATAGATAAATTTATTTTTTATAGGATTTATCAGTCCTGAGCGAAGAGGAAAGAACTCAAGAGTAAATCCAAAAAAATAAATAGAAGCATAATGAAATTATTTTTATGTAACATTAAAGGAACATCCACAGTGAATTTTTTCATGAAATATGAATTATTTATAGAAAGCGAGTTGGGTTCAATAATCCCCTTACTTTATTTGTGGAGGTGTTCTACGGATAAATTTATTACCTTGAATAATCAAATTAGGATAATTAATTATCTAATTTATAACATCCTCTCCATTTATTTTATTTATTATAATTCTATTAAGTTTATTTATCTCCATTTTGATGAGCTATAGAGATTAATCTAGTCGTTCTGGGAGCATTTGTTTCCACAATTTCATGGTTGACATACTTGTTTATAATTATGGAAGTTCTTATTAAATGGGAATAATTATTCGGAAGTGAAATTATGTGATATAAATTAAATTTCATATTTCTAAACAGTCTCATATATAATTTGGTTTTCAGTTATGAAGATGATTCATTTGAAAAAACATTAAGGATAATTGTTTGGTTAATTTTTTGTGGTTTTTCCGACTATCATGAACTAGTTTAATTTTATTTAATATTATGACTGTAAATTAATTACAGAACATTAAAAAGTTAAAATATTCATATTAATGTATTTTTTAACCTTAATAATGTTTTTCTGACCAGCCTTGAAGGAAGTAATATAAAATACATAATCATCATCAATGAAGGTGGTGAATCAACACACCACGGGAAATGTATTTTTTTAGAATAAAAGGAGGGTATAAGAGTTTGATGATGGATAATAGAAAAACAAAAACAATTATAGTATATATATTGTAATAATTTTATCATAACTCTTTGGATACAGTATGTGAGGAGAAGATAATAAAAATAAAAAAATTGAAAGGGAAGGATGTAGGATTTTACCTCTTGAATATCATCTCTTAGAAGGCTTTTTTGTGGCATTTGGGTTTGATATTGTTCTGAGACCAGCAACCCTTGGATGTTGGGAAGATTCTTGGTATGTTAATGGGATATAATTTAGAAAATCTAAATGTATTATAAGGTGTGAGGAGAAGAGGCGGTGAGGGGAGATATTTATTAGTAGGAGATGGGTGTTTTTTATTATTTTATTCATTTGTTTATTATTTTGGATCATGAATATCAATATTGATGATAAATATGAAAACATATAGTAAATTATTCCTTATATTTTTAAAAAATTGTTTCTTTTATTATCCATACATCTTCTCTAACCCAAAAATTCAGTTATTTGGTAAATACCATAAATTACCATATTTTACTATTCCCAAAAATTCAACTATTTCATAAAATACCAAAATTTTATTGTAACCATTTTTCGATGGGTATATTTCAAAACATTAATACATTTTATAAATGTAATTTTCTAAATATTATAAATTTAATTTTAAAATAAAATCATTGTTTTTTTGAAAAATACCAATTTTAATATTATAATCGATTTTTACGACCCATTGAAAAATTTATTAAGGAGTCATAAAATTATCTTATAATTAAAACACAAAAAATAATAATTTATGAAAAAATTTTAGGAAAGTATTTTTTTAAATCATTATATTGATTTTAAAATTTTAAATAATTGTATATGTTTTACTAAAATACCAATACTTAGTTTTTTATTTTTAAAACATTTATTTACTTATACAGTGATATAGTTATATAATATTCTCATTTATAGAATACCTAAGATTTATTTATACTTTCATAGGTTTGGTTAATATTAAAATGGATATATTTATATTAATATTAGATATATTACTATTCATATTGTTTGGTTTCTATTCTATCGATATATATTCTTTAATTTCTATAAATACCACTTATTTCATTCTTCATTTATGAGAATAATGTTTCTAATTTGGTTTTATATGTTATGTGTGCGTTTAATACTATATAAAATAATTATAATAAGGGATATTAACTAGTAAGATTTTCGTTCACTGCATACAGATCAATAGAACACTTGAGGTAAGGGTTTCTCATCTCACTTTTATTTCAGTGAGACATTTTACATAACCACCACATGTTTCTTTTCTGTGGTGTAAATAAAAAATATTATGCATTTTACAATGCATATAATTAATATTATTGAGATAAAAATATATATATATGTTTTTATATATTTATATTTATTGATTCAACGGTAACCAAAGTGACTGGGGGTTTATGTTACAATCTCATTTTGTTTCTGAATTGTCAACACTATATTTCTGTTGAGGGAAATTTTAGGGACCTTATACTTTAAAACCTATATATTTTCATATAATATTTTTTTTCTGGTGTTTTATTTATTATTTCCACTTCCCACTATTTTTTAGTTAAAATTAGGTATGGGATATTTTTAAATAGAAGGAAACCTTATTTATTTTTCGGTTAATTTTTTTCCTTCCATGTCCATAGTCTTCAAATTTATTTTATAGCCTTTTTACCTATAGTTGAAATGTTATGAAAATTTAGTTTCCATTAACTTTTCCTTAAAAATATTTAAAATTAATATTTCTAAAGAATTTTCTTTTCTAATTCAATTTTAACTTTTTTATAAAATTGAGAGTGGAATGATTTCTTTTAATGTATAGACATGGGAATATATCCCATACATCATAACAATTATTTTAATTGAACATTACATAAAATATTTTCATGTTAATTTTTTAAAAATGAATTTCTTAAAATTATTATAAATGTTTGATTAATGGTTATCAAAACAGAAGGGTATTTTGTCATGTTTTCAAATAAATATTTGATAGAACCTTTAAAGGTCTTTTTTTGGATATTTTAGCATCATTTCAGGGGTTTTTATGCTTGACTAGGGATATGGTATTATGATATCAATTAATTTCCCTCTCTGTATGGCTTATTATTTTGATAATTTAAGGATTAATCTTTGAAACTTGTTTATTTATCATGTGTTAATTATAAAATGATGAAAACTTTAGGAATCCTATTTACATTCCAATAGTTATGATATTTTAAAAGGATAAAATGTTTATAATACCTATATTTATTCTATTGGTTTTGATATAATTAATGGATGAATGTTTTATGATCTTATGCGTCACATATGTTTTTGAATTTCTTTTTATGTTGGGAGTGTATTTTAAAGTCCTATAATTCATTGTGTAAAGCCTTATATCACATGAGATAATAATGGGAAATGAGTATATGTGAAAGATCTAATAAGAGAAATATGTGAGGACTACACTATGATATGCAAAATAAATTGGTGATGCCAAATCCTCTATGATATTGGAATCATGTGGTTATTCTGAATCCACTATCATATGATAAATAGGTGTTGATTCATGATCCACTATGGTATAATTATCTCAAGAGTTAAACTCGAAAAATGATAATACATCTATGCCTATTATGGTCCCATAGCCTTATTACATTTTTTATAATTATGATTTGAACCCAAGATTAATGATTGTTTTATAATAATTTCTTTCTCTTTTGATTCATGGATTTTGATATGAAACAGTTTTATTCCATGACCCATTTTTATGATCTATGAAATATTGGGTAGATAGTTTTTAATTTATGATATTTATGTCACACCGTTATGATTATTTTATTCTTTAATATAATCATTTATTATTATCTTTGATGATTACCTGTACTGATCTTATGAACTCACCCTTCCTTATGTTTATTTTCCCATGTTATGATGAAAAGTCTTAAGGAGGGTATATCAAATAAGGGAATAAAATGATAAGAACGTTATGGTAGATGTTGAATATATTTCCTGAAATATTTGGGTAATGTATCAAGTATCTAAATAAAATAAATATTTATGGTTATAGAAGGGATCATAATGTTTTCTAAAATATTTCCATCTAATAAGATGTAATATTTATGTATGGAATTTATCTATCACTATAGTTTATATCAAATAAGGGTTTAGTTAACATTTAGAGGATATTTTTATATACCCTTAGTGAAAAACCGAGGGATATGACCAAGCATAATATAATATCATGATGTTTTTATAAGGTGGATGTTATGTTTCTTTTTGAGAAATAAATCCCTTTATGGATACTACAAGTTGATGTTGTTTTGACATATATCAATCTATGAATAATAACCTCAAAGAGAGTTGGTCAAGTATATCTCAAACATAATTCTAGTGCATGGTGAATGAGCCCACACTCCACACCAGGTTTGAAAACCCTAGGAGATATTCTTAGGTTAAATCATATTTTCCTAATAAATAATTATAAAGGATTTGAATAAATGTTTACCATGATTATCCTAGTTTAAAAAAATGGAATCATATATTTAAGATTAGGTTCCAAGATTTAGACATTAAATAATTGATTTTAATGATTATATGGTTTATCACTTTATTATTACTACAAATACTATGGATTTTAGATTTATTCAATGGATGGAACTTGAAGAAATTGTGTTAATATTTAAGGTGATGGACAGTACAATGGCTATTTTCATGAGAGACAAAATTAAATGGGAGATAGAATATGTATTTTTAGGATTATTACTAACATATATATTGAAATATTCATAATAAACTAAACCTATGTGAGTTTCTGGATAAACCAAATAATTTAAAAATGTAGTTTTATGAAGACTATAAAATAAAGAAGATTCATCTTCTTACATGTTGAGAATGTGGGAAGAATCACCTAGGGATATGTCTTAATGGAATTGAAATATTTTTTGGGTGTGGAAAATAATGATATAAAGTAAGTAATTACTAAAGAGAAATGAAATTCTCCTTTAACGAAATGGATGACAATAATAATTTCCCTAAGGTATCATCAATTGTTGAGTGTTGTAAAATTTGAAATTAGGGGTATTATGGAAAGGGATAATTCATGGGAAGTGTATCAATAAGGATATATGACTAATTATATTACTACTAATGATAAAGAGACTAAAATGACTTACGAAATGAAGTAAGTTTTAAGGAATAAGATGATGAATCATTTTTAATAGTTTAATAAGAAATCATAAGGATATAAGTGTTTATGTATTGTGATTCTAGAATATTGTTATAGAATAGTTATTTCAATGGTGTTGTAGTTATGAGAATCATGAAACATCTCCTGATTATTATTTATTTGTTTTTCTTTAAATATTTTCAATCATATGTAGAATGGTATCAACAAACTAGAGAAGTGATTTGGTTGTATGTTGATAATTTATTAAAAACACATGATTGAGGGAAATCAGACCCTTAATATGTTGTTGATGTTGAGATAATAATGTTTAGTTGAGGTAAATAAATGATTGATATTGACGAAGTAAATTGGATGGTATTTGTGACCTAAAAATTAAACAATGATTTGATGAAAAAGTGACTTATGACTATTTTTATTTCATTTGTTAAATTTATGGAATATATTGGGTACTTAGTGATTTTATTTAAGGAATATATATATAGTGAATATTGGAAGCATTTATGTTTCCATTGCAATGTTATGGATATTTACGTTATTTTAGAAAAGTAATTGTAATTTTTAAGAGAATATAGGATAAAGGTATTCAGATATTTGTTATGTGACATTATTATATACATCAAGTTGTTTGGGGTCAAATCTAAATTTGAACTTTTAAAAAAATATGTGATCAAATATTTTGTATTTTTTGGATTTAAATTTTGTTATATATATTTTAGAAGAGTCTTATGGTTAAATATTTATGGAATTTATTAAATTAAAATTTGTGTGTTATTATAGAGGTTTTAGAGATTATTGTTTTGTATTTATCCATATTGTTTAAATTTTTGTATCTATTTTTGTTTTTCTTGATATTATGAGATAGAAGAAATGTATTATGGATCTTATGATATGATAAAAGTTAATTTTAGTACATTAGGAATGAAAATTTCATATTGTATAATCATTTCTAGAAATATGAGATGAATGTGAAATTGATCAAATCAAGTATAAATGATAGAATTTTTATTATTGAAAAAAAATAAATCAAGTATGTATATTTTCTTATGAAGAAAGATCAAGGATAAAGTGTTATTATTTTACCTTTACTTATGATGAATTCCCCTTATTAATTTATGGTTTTTTGGTCATTAAATTTCTTATGATCATGTTCTCTATCATTCTTTATTATTCATAAAATAATTTTTTATCCTCTATGTCCATAATTTCAATTATTTCTAAATTTATCAATAGCTGGGAACCCAAATATGTGTTATTTTAGGAATCCATTATGTTAACATCTTTTCCTTTTCAAAGTATGTTTTATTTTCCCTTTGTATGATGTGGGGGTTTAATAAATATTTTTTCAAATTTTAAATCTTTGATTACAAAGATAAAAATTGTGAGGATGTTATTTATTTAAGTGGAAAAAATCTTCTACCCTTGTAAGGCGTGGTCAAACATGAAGCATTTTTTTGTTCCCTTATTATCCAACTAACATGGTAGTTAGCGGAAGTCGAGGTCCATCCCATAGTGTAAATTACGAAACAATGATTCAATATGAGTTATCAGCGTTTTAGTCAATTATAATAAGAAATTTATTGAAGAAAATGAATAAAATAGTTAAACTATTTATGAAAATTAAATTAAAATACATGTGTGGAAAAAATAGGAAACAACCTGTCAGGGGTTCAATTAGATTACAGTTTATTATAATAATCATTTCTTAGTATTAATATTATAAATGATAATTGTTTACCATAAGGATTCAATTAAATCATTGTTCCTTGGTCTGGAAATGAGCAATTATATAATTTAATGATCAATACCTTGGTCTGGTGATTAATTACTTAAAACACTTCAAAGTTATTTTCCAATAAAACTGTGGCAACAAGCTCACCCAATGGCCATGGTTTATACTATTACAACTCTTTTAGTTATCGTTATTAGTGTCACAATTGGTCTGACACAACTACAATAGTAATATTGGAATTTTACTCATTAAATGAATTGTGAAATATAAATCATAATAAAATCAACACACTAGAAATTGAAAAAATCCACAGTTTTATTACAACCACAACACAATAATTCTACCCTATTGTTACCATGGTCACAGGGTGTGGGTTTAGAAGAAACTCAGACAGAACCATGGATATAAGAGGAAAGAAAGGGGGAAAGGGAATTACACTAATTAGAATTAAAAAAGGGAAAGGGAACCCCAAATCAGATTTGGTGGAAATTGAGCGACAGAGCAAAAGAACCTCCCCCTTATGCATCCAACCTCAAACACGAAGGGATGCCTCTAAATTTATATATTTTTAAGCTACATGGCATGTATCCTAAATCACATGTCATGTACTAGGGTAAACTCTATTTGGCTTTGTTTTCTCCACCGATAGGTAATCCATCATGCTTCTCATTAACATCTAATATGTCGACAATCTAATAGTGGGGTACATGATGTGTAGCACCACCGCACATGGCATGTAGAGTTTTTTAAGCCACCAACTACTATTGGAAAGAGATATACAGTGTGTAGTGTGAGGTACAAGGCATGTAAGAGCTGAATGTATGTATGTGAGTGTACATGGTCTTACTGAACCATGTCAAGGAAAGAGTACATGGCCTGTGTTTATAAATTACTCGTCGTGTATATTTGGATTTTATGATGATCACTCTCGATTTGTGACTTTGGATGGAATCTTTTAAAAATAACTATGAACCCAGAAATAATATTTTTTCTATGAAATAATGTGTATTTTGTGAAAACATATATTTATATTCAATAATATGTATGTAAAGGTATGCACAGAGTGAGTGCATAAATCTCCGACACACATAGTCATTTTCATTACCTCAAGAAAAATATCAACATATAATTAATAGAATCCAAACTCAAAAAGGGGAGGAATTAAACTAATTATACATAGAAATACTATTTCCATATCAGAGGATTTTAAAACGAACAACATATATTTAAAATTTAATGATATTCTAATCGTGCCCCCTATATAATTAAATGAAATACTTTTATGCTTATTTATTCACATTATTCAACTTCTCATAAATACACATGACACTTGATGATTTACTTCACTATAAAATGACACACTCATCACTCAAGATCATTTAATAAAAGTTATGATCAATCTAAAGTATATAAACTTTATCTATAGGCTTGTAAGTATTCTCATTCTACACATTGGAAAAAATCATGAGGTCTTTCAATAAGGTTGAAATTATTTTGAGCAAAAGGGTAGGTATATAATTACATGAAAAATAATCTCAGTGTTTTGTAAAAGGAGGATGAATTATTAAATAATAAATCATAATATTCAAAAACAAAGATCAATGAAAATTCATCCCCAAAATAAATCTCAAAGTATATAATCACAATGATATTTCCTTTCTAATATTAGTTCATAATCTAGAAATTAGTGCGATGAATGAATTTGGGACCTTCTTTTGATTTTTTTTAAAATGTATTCATAAGTGGACCATTAGGATTATAATGAATAGTGTTATTGGAATCCTTTTGCACAAATTTAAAAGAGGTAATCACCACCACACATAAATTAATATTTACTAACAAAAATATTCCATGAATATCTAAACAGAATTTTAGAATTTCAAGTGAGTAATCATGGAAAATTATAAAATAATTAAGTTAGGAAGGATAAATATTATTTTAATTTGGATTCCTATCAAGAAAATACATTGTTTTAAGGATTTTATGAAGGTCAAATATAGGGTAGGTCTTAAGGTCAATGAGGATAAAAATATCAATTGAATTCCACAATCACTTTAATGTGATTAAAAATCATTATATTTTGAATAGAAAATTTTTCAAGTTTTCGTTATTATGAAAAGCCCAAGAATCTCCCAATAATGAGGGTATAAGAAAGAATATGGCAAAGGGTTCAAAATAAATCTCAGGAATGATGAAAAAAATGGGTTAATCAAGTCATTACATGAATAAAAATGATCAGTTTAATAAATGAAAATTAACAAGAATTCAGATCAAGAATTAAAAAATATCAAAAATCATTTTAAAATACTTTAAAATTAAAATAAGCATGTATCTTTCATAATTACCAATTATGTAATTATTATTTAAAATTATAATTAATCAAAAATTTCCCATATTTGATAATAATTCATTTATTAATAATGTATCCTAGATTAATTTAAGGGAAGGACTAGTTTAGTCAAGAGAATATCATCCACACATAACATGCCACATGGTCCCCAAGTGCAATACTAAGGAAGAGAAGAATATATAAGGAACAAAAAGTGGGACAAGGTTAGGGGAAGCTGTGAAAGAAGTAATTCAACCCAATTTAAAAAAATGCTCAATTAATACTCCCCTCATGGGAGATCAAAATGATGGAATAAAGTCGCAAGGGGATTCCCATGATTCTTTATAGTACATGTTACTGTCGATGAAATGGAAGATAAATTATGTAGGAATACAATCCAACACAGCAAAAATATAGCATTAAAGAGTTATCTATAATGAAAAAGTCTAAAAAAACTAATAACTATGTCACCTTAGAGGAGGCACTGTCAGAAATAGGGGGATAGACAAGAGGAGAACATGCAGTGGAAGCTGGAGGTGATAGGTCCTCTCTATAGGTGGTTGGAACGACATGTATAACTCTATCCATGAGAGCCAAGGGATAAGATGATCTACTAGTAGAAAGGAGAAATAAATATGAGGACCACGTTAACAATAGAGGATGTACTACTGAAGGAAAAGGTCTTTAGGGATGAGCAGGTGATAGGGTGTAGTGAATTCTCTAGTTCCTTTGAATAAGGCCCGTCATACACTCTATATAGTCTAGTGTTTGATCTATTGCATCCTAATATCACTCTATAATATCCTATTAGTGGTACAAGGTGGATAGGTGGTGGGAAATGAGGATAAAAAATGAGGGTGAAGGTAAAGGTGGGGATGTGGATACTCGAGAAGAGGAAGGAATGGTGGAAGATGAGGGATATGAGAAGGAAGTGGGGAGGGGAGAAGAAGGAACAACTATTGATGTTGGGGGTGGTACCTGATTAGCATCATCATCAGGGGTAGGTGGGTCATATTTTACCCCATCAAGAGTTATGGAGTTATGAATGAGAACAAATCAATATCCCCAACACTCGACCATCCTTATACAGATAAGTATGATGATGTCCATATGATAAGGATAACCTAAGTAATTGTCAGGTAGATATGGCTCAAACACCCCCAAATTATGTGCCAATTAGGATGAATTTAATCTGCTGTTCAGTATTCCATAATGGCCATGGATCATAAAATTCAAGTATGAGGGGGATAATCTAGGGTAGTCAGGGTAATCATTCCATACAAAACACATAAGGAGCTCCATGTCACATCTAGACATGAAACCCATCTCCACATGTTAAGGAAAAAGGGTGGTTCTAAAGCACTAAGGGATGAAAAAAATGATAGGGGAAATGATAACAATGCTCTTCTTGGATGTGGGGGTGTTATTTTGGTTAGGCCCAACAAGTTCCCACCATATTACAATAAGATTTGAGTGCTTGAGGTGGGTGAGGGCTGAAACTAGGGGTGAGGTGGCTATATAGGGGTAAAATACACACCCTTGGCCAAAATCAACCATAGTTAGTTAAAAGTGATGGCCAAAAACCATAATTAAACTAGAGTCCCTATATAACTAGGTGTATGGAAGTTGGTGAGCCCATCAAACTCCAAAGGCACAATGAACATCGAAGATAAATCTTTGAAAGTGTAAGTGCTGACCTGGAGTGTCTCAAAAAAATGTTTGTGGCTAGGGATCTCCTCAATCTCCTACCAAACACCTAGTCATTGAGGAATTGTAGTATTTGGGAATTATCTGATGTTTTGGATCATGCGTCATTGAAGCTGCTACAACCTTTTTGTCAGAGGATGTCCCTCAGCAAAGACAAGGCATGGATGTGGTTGGGGCTGATCTACTACTGGAGCTCGCTGTGCATGGGCCTAAACTATTGGCATATAAGGTCTGCCTATCATGGAATTAGGTGAAGCAATTAGGCTAGATGTCATGGCTACACATGATGTACTAGTAGATGATGATGGTGGCGCGGTAACACTAAGTGGTGCTTCAGTTGTTCTTGATGGTGTCATTATGGTTGGATGATCTGCTATGCTAGAGCTTTAAGAAACTAGAGAGGGCTTGGTCATGGTAGCATGTGGATCATGGGTTTCTATAGATAGTTTTTCAGTGTCTGCTAGACTAGAAGATGTTGATAGTGTGGGTGCTGGAAGGAGGGGAGGCAGAATCACCAAAGCTAGCGATTTTGACACCGGTGTATATGTCACTGAAGGTTCCATTGACATCCTAATCCAAATATGATGGGATTTATCTATATTAGTAGTGGGTGTGGGCCACTTCTCCCTTATAGGATCTCTATCCACCATGATTTGAAAGGAAAAAATAGAAGAGAAAAAAAAAACAAAATCAAAAAGGAAACAAGAAATGGGAGAAAACATATGGAAGACATGTCCACAAAGTTTAACTCCAGGGTACACAACATGTAGTGGTTACATGTTTCCAATCTGATTAGTCTAGAGGAATAGGCTGATTGGGAATGTCTTTGAAAAATTGGTAGTACATAGTGTGTAATAGATGAAAAAAGCTATGTGTTTGAACATGTGGTCCGACCCGTGCGTCACCTTACATGGAATCTTCCAAAGGATAAGTTAGGTTTAATGTACACAACATATAACTAACACACATTCCATGTGTTGGGAAATGGGAAATGAACACATGTGTGAGCCTAGACCTGAATAAATCATTGAAATCAGTACCCGAGTTAGTTATTGTGTAAGACTCTATACACATGATTGACTAAGCTATGCAGAAAAAAATGTACATAGCATGTAATGAATATACACTCCATGTATTTTAAAAATAGAAAATATGGAATGTGTGGCCTTTTACTTAGCGTACACTCTGTGTGTTCATCATTTTATCCTGGATATTTTGGGTTTGTCCGAACACATCCCTAGATCTAGAAATTGACCTTAATGTTTGTAAAAAGATGAAATAATGGTCAGAGCAATACATAACCTGGTCGAGGAATGAAATGATAATGAAAACTAGGCCTAAATCACACCCAAATGAAGAATTTGAGGGAGGGGTGGTGCAGGACACAAATGAAGAAAATAAAAAGGGAGGGGAGGGGGGTCGTGTGACATGGTGTGATCTCGATTAGGGATCCCGACTTTTAAAGCCAGGATATATGGCATGTTGGATACCGTATATGCCGTGTGATATTTTATTCATAATTAAAATATTATCACCATTAATGATAATGTATAATTATTTTAATAAACTAAATATTAATTTTTATTTAAATATATAATTAATAAAATGTCAATATATATATATATATATAAATAGAAAAAAATATATACATGTAATGTGTCAGAGAAATTATTGCCATGTTTTCTATAATTTCAAAAAGAGAACTACAACCGTTAGTCTGATGCTCAGGTCACGATTTGAAACGGTGACTAGCCGATCCAAACGGACGCCCTCAACCACTGGAGTGAATCTTTTAGTGGTGAACATATTTATTAACTTTTAATTTATAAATTATAGGTGTAGTATTACACATGGAAGAGAATAAAACATAGTACGTGGTTTCAATTTTTGAAATATGGGGATAATGTGAGGAGATTAGCTGAGTTCAAACCTGGGTCTTTTGAACCCTAGACTATGACTCTTATAATCACCCCACATCACCTTCTAGTGATTTATTATATTTGAAAACATTTTAAATTTTTATGAAAACATGGCATATAACACATCTATCAAAATATACATTGTGTGAGTTTATATAAGTTTTAAAATATGGTATTGAACTGGCTAATAGGACTCAAACCGAGGTCTTTTGGTCCCAATGGATATGACCTTTCCAACCAATTCATACCCACTATTGGTTTTCTTTTACTTTTAAGAAGAATTATTTAGTTTTAAAAACTCTTATGTTGTTTGCATACATACATGATTAAAAAAACGAATCCTATACCAAAGACTGGTTTGGAGTTATTCTAACCAACAAAAGCATAGATACATTCCAATGACCTTTCCATCAACACTTACTTCATTCATGTTAATTAAATGATTTAATATATAATTATATTTAATGTTTTATTAAATTACACAATAAAAATAAATGTACATTCCACGTATTGAGGTTCATATGGAGTTTATAATCATTTTAATCTTATTGAAATAGTGGCCAGAAGAAAAGGGTATTACACGGCGTGTGGAGGATATTTACAGATTGTGTGTTTATTTAATATAGAAAAAGAATAAGTTGAGATTAAATGGGTTTCCACCTAGAAAGAACATTTATTTTAGGTCTTTGGATCGACCTGAGTGATGGTAATTACTCATAATTTAATGGTGGATGTGGATTTATTTGTGTACCACCTCATATGATTCAAATCCTAATCTTGTATCCAATTTTCTTGAACTTCAGGTGGTCTAGGTGGTGACTTGCAGTACCCCTGCTCTGTGGTTAGTATATGAAGAAGGTAGTTTTGTGTCTTGTTCTAATTTCGTACACATTCCACCTCTTGAGGTTCCTTATTTACAATTATAAAGACATAAAATAACTACAAGACTCCTATGGAGCATGTGAGTGATCAACTGAGGGTTTTGGAATAAATGTATGATCAAATTAAGCATAAACATGATGTGATGTGTCCCCATATTCAAGATTTATTTTTTAAAAATCATTTTTAGACATTAAAATTTAATTATTCATAGGAACCATGTCCTAGAATACGTCCTTAGCTGAAAAGAGGTTAGAACAACCAACCTGAAGCTCGACCAGAGTATCCAAATCTAAAATTATCTTAAAGGGCTGCTCTACCATATTTTGAAGTTGGCCAAACCTTTCAGTTTGGTCCAACTGGAATGTGGTAAAGGAATATATCATTGATAATAACCTTTTATTATTACTAGAAAATGGACCCATAGGAGAATAAGATATGGGTGGGGTGAAGAACGTACATGGGTTTTCCTCGTATTGGAAGTCATCATCCAAGTATAGATTACACTCTTCCTGATATGAGTAAAACAACGGTGAATAATGTGGATAAAAATCCTCTCCAGGTGGATTGTACCATTCCCTAGTCAAATAATAATCCATAATATGTGGGGTTGAGGTTCCCAATAAAGAGAATCAAGAATACAAAATGATAAATTCTCGGTAAACAAATCTTATTATGTGAATATCTTGGTAGTTAGTGGTAGTTGAGATCAATAACATCTATTAAATGGGGAAACAATGATTTAGTGTGATTCGACATAGAATTATTCAATTATCTAGAAAAAAATTATTGAATGGAATGATTAATACAATGAATCTATTTGATAAAATTAAATTTAAAAAGAAGAAGTGGGGGAAAAATAGAAAATAGTGTTTCACTATTGCAATTAAATTATGGTCTATTTCAATAATCATTCCATATCATTGAAATTATAAATGATAAGTGTTTACCATGTCCATTCAATTAAATAATTATTCCATGGCCTCATAATAAGAAATTACTCAATTCAGATATTAATCCCTTGGTCTAGTGATTAATTTCATTATACACATTAAAGTTATCCCACCTAAAATAGTGGGAAAAAATCTCACAATGGTTAGGGGTTCACCTATTGCAACTCCATTAGTTATTGCTATTGGTTCTGCTCTTAGTCTGACACAACACCAACTGTAATCTGGGAATTTAACCTTATAAAGGAATTTCAAGACAAAAATAATAACAAAATCAACACACTAGATTTTGAATTATAATAAATCCATAATTTTCTTATAACCATAATATAAGAACAATACCCACTTTTGACCATGGTCCTAGTGTGTGAGTTGAGTACAAAATTCACTCATACCATTGATATGATAGGAAATAAAGGGGGAAATGCAATTACGCTAAATATAAATGAAAAATGGAAAGGAAAACACAAATTGGATTCATAGGAAATAGAATGACGTAGCCGAAGAACTTCCCCCTAGAGTGTAAAACCATGAACATAGAGGGATACATCTATATTTAAAAAAACATAGACTATATATAATATTCCCAAAATTACATGATGTGTATAGGGGTAAACTATATTTGGATCTGGTTTCTCCACAGGTAGGTAATCTGTAATGACACCCATTAACATTTGACATATCGACGGTTTTTTGGTGCGGTACACAATTGTATAACCACCCCACATGATGTGTAGAGTATGTTTCATCCACTAGCCACTTCTAGAAAGGAATACCTGATGTGTAGAGTGAGGTACACATCGTTCAAGAGATGACTGGCTACATGGGTGTGTACATGTTCTGGAAGAAATGCGTTAGGGAAAGATAATAGACATGTGCTTATAAACTACACACTGTGTATATTTGGATATTTATGATTATCACTCTTAATTTGTGACGGTGGTTGGAATCTTATGAAAATCAACATGAACATAGAAATAAAGCATTTTTTCCATGAAATAATGTGTATCTGGTGAGAACTTGTTTTTTACTCAAAAATATGTATGAAAAGTTATAAAAAAATTAGGTACATCAGTAACACCAGAAATATTTATTTAAAAATAATACTAATCTCTATAACTTTACTAACATGAAACATCAAGCTCTAATTAAATTGTGATATGCTATAAAAAATTAATATTTAAATGTTACCATTATAACCAAGCTACTAAATTTGTGGGTATAAATATGAGTAAACCCATTATAAAATATATGTATATTGGAAAAACTCAATAAAAATTTCTTAATCAATTCTTATGAAAAATAAATCCATTTTTTGTGAAGTCATTTTGTACTTTAAAAATTAATTTTCTTCAAAAAGATTATTTTCATTTCATTTTATGCATGGAAGATATTATTATATTTTCAATCTTTTATAAATTTTATATAATAAAATGAGAATTATTTTTGAAATAATAATATAAAAATATATTTTGTTGGGATTTTGTGATTTTTATCAAATGATTAATTTTTTAGCAAATAATTAAAATACTAGTTTTTCAAATACTGTCATTATTTTCATTAAATCAAGTAATTTAAAAGTATCTTTATTTTTTCCATTTATTATTAATTTCATATATGAAACATTTTATTTGTAATAATATAGTTAACTCCATTTTCAAAAATCAATATTCATGATTTTAATATAAGTTAATTTTTAGGCTTAAAAAAATAATTTTTCGAAAAAACGTTTTTCATCGTGTTTTACAAATTTATATTTAAATTAGTTTCTTGAAAATTATTAAATTGAATCTTGAATAATGGATTCTATATTTAAAATAAAGAGTTTAATTGTTTTTAAATAGCCCACTTATATTTTTGGTCATTATGAATAGTAACCATGGTAAGTATTTATCACCTCAGTAAAGGTGAAACATATAAAATAGTGTTAAAACTATGAGATATGACTTTAAAATAACCATAAAACATAGATGTTATATATTTTATTAGTTTTGTAAAAATATCCTCATCCATAATTAAATTTTTTTGAAATTATGATCCTTTTTGCTTCAACAATGCCGGGGTGACACCCAAACCGATAACCAACCTTGACTATGGGGGAGGGTGTACACCTATGCGCTTAGATGTGAGACCTTGAAAGTTCCACTTCCCAAAGGACACATTTGATTTGGTTTGGGGCATAGTTTCCATTAACTGTGTGCCAACTTCTGCTGAGCCCAAAAACTATATTTTCTCCCGAAAACCCACAGAGAACCCAATGGATGTATATAAGAACAAAAATAAGTGACAGATTACCTCAAAAAGTATGGATTTGATAATTCTCCCCTCCATGAAAAATTTTCATCTACGAAATTACATTACAATGTTTGATCAGAGAACAAGAAGTGATACTACTCAGCAACCCATGAATTCTACTCCCAAGTCTCATTTACATCACTATCATGCTACCATAGAACATAGACCAACGATATAGAATTCTCAAAAATCATTTTCTCCTAAGAATCCACAACCCACAATGGCTGCTCAAACATAGAAAAATTAGGCGATAACTCCAAATCCTCCCTATTCATCACATAAGATAGATCCAGATTATAGTTTTTCAACTGAGAGACATAGAAAATTTCATGAATTGAAATTAACTAGGAGGAAAATATATCATATATCTCACCTTACTGACTATCTCAGTGATCTTAAATTGTTTGACAGACCTCGACATTAGCTTCCCTTGCTTACCCAAATGATGGTGAACCAATTGAGGTTCCACCTTTATAAATAGTCGGACCCCCACATAAAACTTCAATTCCTAGTTCCTATAATCAGGACAAGAATTATGAAGGTTATGTGCTATCAAAAAATGCTTCCTTATCAACTTGAATTAATCAGACGTTACCTGCATATGGCTCATCCCCAACAATGAGGTCTCACTCGCCTCATCCCAACACAAAGGGGACTGACACAACTATACATAAATAACATCAAAGGGATCCATTCGAATCAATGATTGGTAACTATTATTTTATGGAAACACAACCAATACCAAATTGATTCCCCATGAGACTCCGAAATCCAAAACAAATTTTTAGATCATGTCTTCTATGATATGATTCACTCACTTTATTTGACCATCAATTTGAAGGTGGTATGATTTACTCAACTTGACCTAAAAACCCATTTCCTTCTAAATACCTCCCCCAAACTATGAGGTAATGTGAGGGTACCTATCCAAAAAAACAAAAGATTGAACACCATGAAGATTAACTATCTCTTGAATGTAAAATCGACCCAACTGATTCCAATTGGATGAATCCTTGAGTATAATAAATAGTACTTATTTGGTCAGACGGTCAATCACTGCCCAAATATATTTCCATCCTCAAGATGTAAGGGGAAAGACAAAAATAAAATCCATGGTGATATCCTCCCACTTTTAGGTATAAATGGATGGTGTCTGAAAAAACTGGAGGTACTTTGGTGTTTTTCCTTAACCTATTGACATGTATAACACCATGATACAATGTCATCTATATCCTGAATCATACATGATGACCAAAACAACTAACAAACATCATAGAACATATTGATAATACTAAAATAAATAGAACACTAAGACTGGTATCTATCCTATATTACCACATTCAACAATGATAAAGGTACCATGAAGTGACCTCTATAGCACAATGATCCCTTAGAAGAAAACAACTACTCACAAGGAAACTCCCCACCATTTAAGAACTATATAAAACCCTAGAACAACTCATCACATAGACGATCTTGCTGAATCAACTCTATATGGGAAGGTTTTAGGTAAAAACTATACAATAACACACGTCTACTATGCTTCTTAGCTTTGTGATGCATCTGAGAAAAAATACCCATCAAACTCCACTCATTACTGGACTCCTTCAACGCAATCACTGGAACTTTCCTTCTCATCACGTCTAAAACCAAATTTTGTTTACTAGGGTTATTTATGATATTAAAACCAAAAACCTGATGGTGTTGAAACCAACAATACTACCTCATCTCAGATATTTCTTGGGGAAAATGTAAGATAATACCTTACTAACAAAATTAA
The DNA here is from genome assembly GCA_963277665.1 of Viscum album. Classification (NCBI taxonomy): domain Eukaryota; kingdom Viridiplantae; phylum Streptophyta; class Magnoliopsida; order Santalales; family Viscaceae; genus Viscum; species Viscum album. Next base: position 1,583,833,275 of record OY728147.1, read on the forward strand.
CTATAAACTTCTCCCAAAAAACATAATGACTCCACATATTCAAATAATGTATCACTAAAACTATCTCCAAGTCATTGATTGGGTATTTATTATAATGTGGTCATGGTTGGAACAAATCATATCCCACAATATGGCCATCCTACATTAGTAAACACCGAATACAGATACCATAAGTACCATAGTACACCACATATCCCTTTAAAAATTAAAGAATGATAAAAATATGGGTTGTGGTCAACCAATGATTAATCACCTCAAATGTTACTTGAAATTATCGGTTCAACTCAAAATTTACCCCCTTTCATCTTAGTGCAGTCATGAATAATGTAATAGACGAGAAATCCTAAACAAACCACCAATAATACCCTATGAAGCACAAAAAGTATCTGATTTCCAAGGCATTCTTCGACTGCCCCTTTACATCACTACACTAATCTTCTTATGGTCCACTGAAAACCCTCCTTTCAAGATCACATGAGCCAAAAAATTCAACTCCATAATACCTAAGATTTACTTAGAAGACTTCTCATAAAGGATATGATCTCAAAGAATGCCTAGAAGAATCCTAAAATGCCACTCATGCACCTCTTCAATCCCAGAATAGACTAGGATTTCATCCAAAAATACCACGACAAATGAGTCAATATACTAATGGAACAACCTCCTTATATGTACCATAAATACTATTAGAGCATTCTTCAACCCAGTTTTTTTTACAAAATACTCAAAATGTATACACCTGCTTTGGAAGGATTTTTTTGAACATCTGCCTCTCTAACTCTGACTTGGTGATACCCAGAACGAAAATCAATCTTAGAGAACCACCTTCCCCCTTAAGATGATAAAAATTTTCTTCAACATGGGGAAATGGTACTTATTCTTGACATTAACCTAATTTAAATTATTTTAATCGATACACAATAAGAGAAATCAATAATCCCTTTTCAAAAAAAAACTGGTACAACCCAAGGTGAGATGCTCGGGTGAATGAATCCTTTAGATTCCAAATCATCTAGTTGTGCCATTAATACTCTAAACATGGTAGGGGACGTATGATATGAGGGAAGAGATATCAACTGTGTTCATAGAGCTAAATAAATAGTTCACTTCACATTTTGATCTAGGGGTAAACATAAGAAATACCTTGGAAATATTAATAGAAACCCATCCACCACAAGCGGTAGTCTAGTTTCTAGACCGGTATAACCATATTCCCACAAGAGCAATGAGATATTGTAATTGAGATTAACCAATTTTGAGAGTGAAGGTCCAACATGGCATGATCAAGTATCCCATTCACCTTCAACAATGTAGATACATTCATTAGGTTCCACAAAACATAATCTCTACTGATAGATATTGATATTTCATGAAAATTCACCATCCAATCGACATTGAGAATAACGTCCAAGAGGTCCATTTACAAAACTAGGAAATGTCATTCCAGCTCAACCCCTGACATGGTGAGTGAACAAGATGGATACTTGAATCCCTTATCACTATTCTTACCTGGAGACATCACCAACTATATCACACTAGGAATAATCTCGGTTGGAAACTTTAACACACCTACAAGACATGCAGAAATAAAGGAAATAGATCCATCAATATCAAATATAAAATAAGATAATAATGATGCAATAAGAATGGTACCTCCAACTCTCATAGAACCTACACTTGATTCTATTGGTGCTTGATCCACATCATAAAGATTCATTATATATAATAGATCTTAAGAATAACTAGTTACATGTGGATCTGTCCTAAATTGACTCTTCCTAGAAGAAGATCCAACCCTACTGCTGTGACCTCCAAATTGAGAACCCACTTTCATGGACGATTCTAATTGGGATGAATTCCCTTTTAAAGATACAGATTCTACCCCACCCTTCTATGGTAATTCCATCCTAAAAGAGCATTGTATTTACCCCATAGTTCCACATCGATGACAAGGCTTGGGTGGAGATGAACACACTGATCCCATGTGCCCTAGATTCTCACACAGGTAGCATACAACTAACCCAGCATCTAAATCCAAAGATGAAGATATCCTGGAAGGATGTCTGGAATTACCACCTACCTTCTTCCCTTACTCTTCTCGATTCCTCTTATTCTATGATGAACTTCTACTTACTGCTACAATAACTACTCTAGAGAAGCCCAAAATACCTATAAAATTAATTTACATCATCATATCCCAATAAACCACCATGAAATGAGTCTTAAAATTTAACAAGAAGTATTAAAATCAGATCTTTATTTGGATGCACATATTGAAATTTTGAGCCTTTAAATAATCATTGGAAACAACCTAAGATGAAAACAGAACAAACTCAGTGAAACAGTTGGCATAATCCATCATGGTATGATCCCCTTAATCAAATTCCAAAAACTCCTAGCACTCAGAAAAGTCCAAAATATTAAGACAATAATTCTTGATATATTTAACTTTGAAATATTTCCAACCCATCTACTCATTATTCTCATCTTTAACCATTGAGTCCCACCACTTCTGTCTGTGGCCTTCCAAGAGGAATAAAGTGCACATCACCCTAAATGCCTCAAGAGTGTCAAGAAACTCAAACATACTCTGAATATTTATAATAATATCTCCAAATTCCTTAGAATCCATGATACCCTAGAAATAAGGAGGATTATTCTTGAGGAACTGCCATTCCTTATCCTTCCCAGGACTTGGCTCAATTTCTATAACCTCAGAGGGACCAGAGTTTTCTCCCTCCCATAAATCTTGGACAACCCAAACCACTGGTTCCACTACCCTATTATCAATTGGTGAGGCCTAAATATCTCTTGAATCTTCTTATAGCAGCATAAGTGGTCTCTACGGAATCATTTTTCTATAATAAGTAATAATCACAAAGAAAACTCATCAATAAAACAATCAATAAAGAATTATGAACATCTATAGAATAAAAAACAATTACCAAATAACTCCTTAAAAAAAACCATATCCAACACAATACAAATCCAAATAACATTACAACCACCTAATGTCCATATAAATTTTTATCTTATACGTATCACCTAGTGAAGAAGTCAAACCAATTACCAAAATCTAAAGGAAACTTGAGTCCTATCACTATGTATATTTTACAAACACCCCACTCACAAATAGAACCTCAAACCACAAAAATCCAAGATCCAGTCTATCCATAATACTCTTAAATAAATGACCCAAAAAAAAGAGAAACACGATCTGATACCATTTTTTCCCAAACCATGCTGAGGATCCATCCAAAATGACACCCAACCCGAACTTTGGCATGGACTGAAGGGAATTCCTAGTCCCCACTAACTCTAAACTAGTGCTTGAATATCAAAAATACACGTCGAAAATGATTTAATGGATGTATATAATAATAAAGAACCCATGAGAATTAAACATCACATAAATGATAATCATCACCAAATAAGATACACAAATTTTCAGATTCAATGTTTTATAACTTTAACCAATACCCAAAGTACACAAATGAAAAGATAAAAAATAAAAAATTCCAAAAACATCCATGTAATAAGAGGTCCATATCCCTCAAGCCACCACCACCAAAACCTACAATATGTGGAACAATAGTATTCAGATACACAATCTACACAACAAAACATCATTCCTTTACTTAGGGTACATATAACTAATTCTACATACATAAAAAAGTGTATGTCTAGTGTGGAAAAAATCCCAGTAGGTTTACACTCAAAGAAAAATATTCCATTATATAAAATTATAAGATAAGTAAAAATTCACATTTGTATATGAACATTTGGGAGACATTTCATGGAACAATTCAAGGAAAACATATTTAGGGTAACACTTTTAAAGAAAACCTTTTTCAAAATAAAGGTTGTTTGAAACTAAAATATATGCAAGGAACATCGTATACCGACAGTTGGAACTACATAATAAAATAATCATGTCATAAGAGAGAACCATGAACTATCCCAATAGGTAACAAGAATATGTGGGACCCTATGAACCTCATACCATGGTGATCACAATCCTATAACCAAAACCAATAATGTCGTCATGCATGAGCCACTAGAGAGGAGTAAATCTAAAGTTATAGTAGTCTGTATATCCAAAGCCAAAACCAACATCATTCTTATGTACATCCCACTAGAGGGGTTCCCATCCAAAGGTCTAGTGGTCTTAGACCATAAAACATGTTTAGTTAGTATTGTATCATCAATCATGCTAGAAGAATTTGGGCCTCAACCTCTTCTGAATCAACTAGCATAATAGTTATAGTTCTCTAACATGGATACCTGAGATTCCTTTTGTGTGCAAATTCCATTCCACATATTAAATAAATCATTACATTCACATACACATTCCATGAATTGTGGACACAGAAAGAGAAACAACACATTAAAAATTCTCATTGATCCAATTATCAAGGATCATTTGGAAACCACCATTTTCCATAAAATTAACCACATTCATATTAACACGCACACTAAAAACATTTTCAAATACATTTATCAACACTTTCACAATTTATGAAATCAATTTATAAACCCAAAAAGAAAGAAAAAAATGAAATATAACCATTTGCATAAGAAAAACCCATTTGAAATCCATACACATGCTAAATCTACTTAATAACATGCTTTACATCAATTTTATAATCCAAAAACCTCATTTAACGTGCACAATAAAGATGTTCACATAGAAGAGAACCAATTTATTTTTTAAAATAAAATTTCAACACATTCTTACCTACAAATCCCCTTGAAATTAAATTTTGTGCATTTTACACAAATTATAAAAGTCTTTTAAGACACACAAAAATGAATCATTGATGAAACATAACCATTTTATTTTAAAAAATAAACTTTCATCACATATTTATCTCAAAACCTTTTTAAAAAATATTTCAAACCAAAAAAATAATCCATAGAACACATCTAAATACCCAAGAAAGCCGTCTAAAATCTTATAATAATGTAAAAGCATGAAACCACCTACCTCAATCGTGAAAACATACGTAATCCGATGGATGACCACAAATATACCTAAAAAATACCTTCTAAATGTAATATCAAATAAAAAACATCAATATTTTTCCCCAAAACTCAATATTGGTCCATATCTAGGTCACAAATTTCACAAGAAAAGAAGAAAAAAAATTAGGGTAAGAGAAACCCTTGATGAAAGAAGAAACCAAGATAAAATTGACTTACATGATGATTTCTTGATGTTCCAACACTAAAACAGCCAAATACTGGAGTTCAAGATGTTCAAGTGAGTGATGCAGAATATCGCAAGTCTAAGAATACCGTATGACTTGGATTAGGGTTGATTAGGGGTTAAATCCAAAGAGGGAAGAGAGTAATTTTCCAATTATTAGTGATCAGAATAGGTCATATAGTTATACTTCATAGTTTTCCAAACCATGAGGCAGCTATACGACCCTCACTATCCAACAGAAATAGATCTTCTTGGTTTCCTGGAGGGGCAGGGGTGGGAGCATGATTTTGAATGTAGGCATGAGACCCGGAAAATGTAACTATCTTGGGAACATAGTTTCCTTTGGGATGTAGCACAATTTCCCTGAAATGTGCGCCAAACGTTTTTCCCCTGCCACCGAGCCCAAAAACATGATGTTCTTCCAAACACTAATGGAGAACCAATGTTATAAATATAACACAAAAAATTAATGAAGTATTAACTCTAAACAAAACTATGTATGTGACACAATTACTTATATATTATTTTTTATAAAGAATAATACAAAATAAATATCTATTTACTCTTAAAAACTCTAATATTTCTCATGGGGATAAATATTTCTTATAATTAGTTTAAAATTTTGGTTTTTTATAATAATAAATTATTTTTATTGAATTAATTTATTTAAATTTTTTTGTAATGGTGTAATTATGTCAATTTCTTATGCAATACCGACACAATGCTTGTGAAAAAAGCCGAAAAACTTAATAAATATTATTTTAGAAATGAAACTAATTATTTTTTAGCTGAATTTAGTTGTGATAATAATTTTATAGGTAATTATAATATAAAATATATTCATAAATTGAATTTATAAAAAATAAATTACTGTCTTCCTTACTTAAAATTCAAATAAAATAAATAGTCCATAAAATGAAATTAATTATACTCTCTATTATATAATATTTTATAATATTATATAAAAATATAAAAAATATTTAAATTTGACAAGTATAAGGTTAAATGACGTGAAATTTCATCTATTGACCATTTAGGAATAAATTTTTACCCTATAATTATATTTATAACCCTTAATGGCTGAAAAATGTGTTACCATAGATAATGATAAAAAGGGATAACATGGGATAAAATAAATATATAAGAGATAAAATGATATAAAAAATTATCTAAATACCAATGGATGATTTTATTTAGATACTATCATATCATTAATTCAAAATTAATCAAAAGTTTAACCACATGATCACTAATATAACTTTATAATAATTAAATATTTTAAAAAATTAGAAGAGTTCCCCTTTCATCCCTTATAATGTGAATCTCATATCCCATATTCTTCATAATGTTTGAGCCTTTTATATGGGAAAAACCATACATAATACCTTAATTTATTCCTTCCCCATGTCATATATCTTTTTTTCTTTCCATAATACCATCCTTTCAAGGCTAGTGGTGTAATCCAAAAGACATTTCCCAACAAATAGGTATATCACTTAAATCAAGTACTTTTAATTTTATTTCATTTTATAACTCATATAAAAATATGGTATCTATTTTAAAATAATGAATTAATTATATTATATATATTTAAGTTTAATTATGATTATGTAACCACTATTATCTAGATTTTTCCACTCTATAAGAAAATAGAATATCACACGTTCGTATGTATGGAACAATCACCACAAAGAGATGTGTTTTTTATTAATCACTAGTTAACCATTATTGTTATAGTGAGTGATTAAATTAATATATATGATACTTATGTTATTATTATAGTTATAAAATTTTATGTTATTATTTATTTTTCTTATGTTCTATCCATCTTAAAGTTGATACATCACTCATGCATACTTACGAACTGTCATCTCCATGAAGTGATGTAATTAATTTTTCATCATCACTTTATATAAATGATATTGAAAGTTTATATAATGATTAAATATGATACTTATAACATTATTAAAATTTTGGATATGATTTAACTATCATCAATGTTTAATGACAACAACTTTCAAACTGAAATATGCTAATAAATAAAATAGTTATCCCTCAGAATAGTAAATTTAACAAATGATAGTAAATAAACAGGTAATAAGAAGTTATAAGTATATCATATGTGGAATTATATACATATTTATATTTATTTAATGTATTTATAATAAAAATATAATTATTATACTAAATTTTTGAACATCTATGAGTCATGGCGATACTTCAGGTTAGGGTTTCAAATATCACTTTTTTCTCTAATACATATGTCATATTCACAACTTATTTCTTTTGTGTGGTGCATATAATAACCATGGATTAATTTAATGATTATTATAATAAAAATTATGGGTATTTTTAATTCCATAAATTAATCTCTCTTTCATTAGGTTTTTATTTGGAGATTACTAAACTTATAAGAGGTTTATGTTATATTCTCATTTCTTTTTAGGATTGTTTGTGCTATATTTACATTGACATAATTTTTTTTGGATGTGATACATTAAAACACATATGTATTTTCTTATAATATGTTTATTTCAATGTGTTTTATTTATTATTACTATTTTCCTCTATTTTGGTCTTAAAATTTTATAGAAAATGTTTTCATAGAATATCCGACCTATTTTTCTTTATGGATGACAAAAGTTTTCTTCCATGCCAATGATCTTCAAAAAAGAATTATTGATGATTACCACATATAATTTAAACTTTTTAAAAAATTTATTTTCATTACTATATCATATATTAGAAATAATTTATATGTAATATATTGAAAGAATTGTTTTTCTAAACAAGTCATTTTTTGAATTTTTAATAAAAGTGTAAAAGGAATGTTTTCTTTTAATATATACAATTGGAATGGATTTTTTTCCACCATAACTATTATTTGATTTGAATTTTTATTTAAAATTATTTAAGTTCATATCCAATGTAAATTATATTCTAAATATTGTGGGAATTTTTATTTAAAATTTTTTTAAAAGAAAAGGATATTTTCTCATGTTTTCAAAGAAATACTCAAGGGAAATTTTAAAGGTATTTATATTCTTTATTGACATCCTTTAAGGAACTTTTATATTATTAGAGAAATAATATTATGATAACATCAACATTATCACTCGAGATTCATTATAATGATGATTATTTATGGTTTATTCTATGAAACCCGTTTCTTTTTCAGGGGTTAACTACGTAATGATGAAATATTGATGAGATATTTTTCTTTTTCATGGGTTATGATATGTTGAAAAGATGTAATTTTTATAAAACCCATTATATTTCCATGGGTTTTGATATTATGAATTTATAAATGTTTTATAATCTTTTGTTGAATATATTTACTATTTTCACTGTTTGATTGATGGGTCTGTTATATCCCTCCAATGGATTGGGTAAAGCCTTACATCTCATGAGATAATTATAGAAATTGAGCCGATGTGATCGATACACTATGTGAAATAGGGAGTGATTAAAAATACTCTATGACATGGGAAATGGGTGGTAATTCCATATCTACTATGATATGAGAATCCAATTTTGATACTGGATCCACTTTGATATGGGAAACCAGTGGTTATTCATAATCGAATAGGATATGATGGTCTCAGTAGTTAATTAGACAAATGATATTGTTTCTATGCCTACGATGGTTTCAAAATCTAGGAAATGTTTTTATACTTATGATTTTAACTCATGGATCATGATTGACTTATGATAATTATTCAATAATATGATTGATTTATTTTCCAATGACAAAGTTTTAGCCTACGAATCATGATTATGATCTATAATATATTGGTATTCAAAATTTTAAGTTATGATCATGATATAATACCCTTATGAATATATTATTAATTCATACGATCATCAATTAAAATAATTTATTATTACCCTTACTTATTATATAATCTCACCCTTTTTATGATTTATTTCCCCAGGATATGAATAAACGTTTTTAAGTAGGGTATGCCAAAGAAGAGCATAATTTGAAAAAACATTTATGAGATATGATGAAGATATTTTATGAAATGAGAGTAACATATATCTATTATATGAAGACATTAAAACTACATGGTTATGGTATGTAACATAATGTTATGTAACTGAGATTCATATAATAAGATGTAATATTTACGTATGAAATGTACATGTCACTATAAGGGCCATGCAGAAGTGAGTATAAACATACTCAATATGATATCTTGAAAACCCAATGGAAAAATTAAAGAAAACTATCATCCCCAACCCTAGGTTTGAGTGTAGCACCAAGTAGAAAACATGAAAGGATAATCAAGATTTTATATACACCTATAAGTCTTGGTGAATCAATGTGGTTACCAATCATCAGATATCAAGTCCTTAATATCAATACCATAAAAGTTCATAAGGGATTTCGAAACACTGATGAGTCCATAAATAATGATGTAGATAACTAGCTATATACCGCATCTAAATGGAAACCGTTGAGGGTCTAATAAATAAAAATACAGGAAGAATTATATAGAGTATAACCCTTTTAACTACTAAACTATCAATAAAATCTATAAAGGGGATCCTTCTCATCACATAAGCATGATCGCCAATCAAGGGGGGTTACACCATTATATTGTTCATCAATATTAAACCCCAAATAATTTAAATTTATAAATAATAAAAACATTCATAACTTCATAATAATGTTTTTGAAAGATACAATTCCATATGAAGGTGGGGTGAATACAAAAATAAATATGGATTACTTCTCCTTAATAACATATGGGAGACACCACACCAACATATCCACACCATGACTAGAGGGCCCCTTTACTCGGTTTCAACATAACTCCATGATTTGGTTTCAATATAGACTCAAGGGTAAACCACACATTGGAATCCACCATGTTCTTGTGGGGGAGTTACTAACCGAGTATGAATAACCTAGGAAAACACATAGTTCTAGGGGGGGGGTGGTCTCTCAGACTTATATCCACTTAGTAAATATGAGGGTTATTTGGAATGTATCATTGGGTAAGCTAACACCTCTACGATTAGAACTATCCTGACCATTATCTACAAAAGGAATATTCACCATGGTGGGTTCTTAACCCTAGGAAAATATAATTATTACATCTAATACTAGTTTTAGTTTTACGTTGTTAGTTACAAAGGTTACCCATCTCAATATACAAATGGAATAAAATGGTTGAATGGTTGACACCATTGCAATATATAATGAAAAATACTTAGGATAGACTCCCCATTTTTTTAAATAAGAAACAAAAATAGTAAATGGTGAAAAAACAACATATGTGATTTAATCCATGGAGTGTCCATTAAGTACACTATATAACATGTTGGGATATGCAGACGGTGTGACCACCATATGTGTCCTGCCTATGCATAGTAAGGAATTCTTGAAACATGGGTCAATTTGGAGGAGCTAACCTACCTAGGTGTTCCCCTCCTGGTCACTAAACATAGCCTCTTAGTGGTTGGGATAGATGAATAGGGAATGTGTAGATTGACCATTATGGAGGGGTTGGGCATGCCAGGGCTATTTATAGAGAGGCCCACTAGAAAAAAGAGCTCCGCCCACTATATGCTGTGATAATGGAAATCTGATAATAGATGATCAGTCGACTAAAAGAAAGTTGTGTTGGGGGGACTATGCCCACCACACCAGAGCATTGGGGATGCCTATATGGACACCGCCTCCCATGATGTGATGACCCACATGATCTCTGATTCCTCATCATCGTTTGGTGTCCTCTACCATTATGCTTACCCACAACATGGGAAGTTAACTTTACCACCTACCACAGATTCCATTGGCATGTCCTATTGATTTTCCATACCATAACCCCTTTCATGATGTCATACCCTCTAGGATGTACCATCTACCAAACCACCATCACTATCATTGTAGCCGTATGAGGAGCCACCATTTATTACCCTGTTCTACTTGTAAATAGAACCACTGATTATATTCTTCCATCATCAAATTTCAATAGGTAAATTTTTATTAATTTCCAAAATGAGTTAAAGAAAATAGCTATTTGAAATCTTGACCACACAATATGATTTTTCTTTGGAGTACATCAAAGATAGAATAACATAGATCATCAAATAGTTTGAGAAATTATGAAAAATACTATACAGAATAATTACATAAATCCTAGAGAAATATAAACATCCCATAAATAAACCAACAATGAATAAATATTTTCCTTAACATCATTAAATACAATATCAACATAAGACATTTATCAAAATTTTAAATAATACGATTTAGAATAAATCCATGAAAATGAATTCTCAAAAAAAAAAATTTTGAGTTAATTATTTTTATTTGAATATTATAAATTGAAATATAAATTTTATGAAGGATTTAGTGATGGAAAAATAATCCATAACATAAAAATGGATCACTTGAAAATGATGTTCTCATTTTAATCTACTGGAATTGTGAATCTTGATTAGAAGTTATTTGATTCCTCAAAAGTATCTCCCCTATTTATGGAACTCCCATATTTTGGGGTTTATGTAGCTAACCCTAGGTTTTATTGGCAAGGTAGCTAAAATATAAATAATATAAAGGTTAATGGGTTTTATTACCAGAAATGTAATAATCAATATTATAAAAGAGTCTATATTTATAATATAATCAATTTTATACAACAACCAACCCCTTGTTACCTAATGAGAATTAAAGTTTTACTACCCCTACGGTAAAACCAATTTTATTGACATAACCATTTTATTGTTTTTACTATATAAAGATCTACTATATTTGTATAAAAAATTAATCACAAATATATCCATTCAGATTAAAGATGATATTTTTATACTTAATATATTTTTATCGAGGCTCCTCTATGCCTGAAATTCCATAGTATCTCAACCTAGTGGTAAAACCCACACATTGGCACTAACATGACCATTATATAATATTTCTAGGTTCCTTTACTTGGGAAAATTTTCTATTTTAACCCCACTGTGGTCCCAAACCCTAGAGAAGGAAACAAGCGGAGATCTTCAATAAGGAATCTTATAAATAAATTCCATGTGGTAAACTACGATCATTGACTGTAAATTATTTACTAATGGAGGTCTGTGATCTATGATAAATCTGTATAGAACAACATAATAAGGAAACATACTCTATTAATTAAAAATATTATTGACTATATCACATCGTGATGTATGGCCTATATATAAACAAGCATGAACTGTAGGCGAGTCTTTCCATTTATCATCAGTCAAAAGTTTTTCTTAACTAAACTTTATCCAACCACACGGGTTGAAATGAATCCTTAACTATTAACATCTAACTCAGAATGGGTTTTTATCAATATTATCTAAAATGGGATCCTTGTTATCCACACATATTAGGATACTTACAGATCGTTTGGGATGATAACAATTTATCCACACCTAAATCTAATAATGATTAATTTACTGGATTACACATTGAAATCAAAAGATCCATTAGGATGTATTCTCTTTAGGATCCACATTATCTTCATATCCCTTTTCCGCCTATAAAGCATCAACACCAACATCACCAACAAATTGATCGATAGATTCATAGACTTTTCACTAAATCTATAAACATTACTATTTGGTATCCTCAATCCATATCTCGACATCTAACATGATCACACCCACATCAAGGTAACTTTCTTGTGTTTCATCAATATTTTATGAAATCTACCTAGGAAGACATTGGTAATAACAACAACCTCATCGAATGGATAAAAAAATGAACTTCTACATCTTAGGTGGCCTTATCCATCATAACCTAAAATGAATAGTCCTTACCATTTATATAACCTTAGTCTTTTAGATGAAGGATTTAATATAACATTATCCAATGCGACCCACATCCATATTCTTCTAAGAAAAGATCCTATTGCATCGCATAACTATTTTTCATATGTGATGGTAACACCTAAAAATCTCCACTAAACATACCTCATTAAGGAACAATATATTAGAGTGGCATCTACTCAAGATTACTACCCAATACATAACTTGAACATCTAGGGAACACCACTATTGACACAAGAAACTGGGTGATGTGATATCCACAATTCAGAAAACCCTATAGGTATATTTCATTGGAATATAAAGTCTTACATGCCCAAAATATGACATCACTATCTTGGGCCTCTGCCGCACAAAGGAAGAGTTTGAGAATACAACCATTAATCAAATGTGAGAAGTATTTTTTCTTTTGATGTAAAATTGTCAACTCCAAAACTAGTTTCTAATTTACCTCATCTATTATCTCAACACATATTACCCCAATATAATTATCTTCTATGATGCTAGTAATAAAAACGAATATATCATACACTAATACAACATCAACATCCTAAGTCTAATAACAAACCATGAATCCAGACCCTATACTATGAATGTTTACTACATAACTAGAACTATCATGGTAAGATAAGGGAGAATTACATGATCATATAATAGTATTTTCCTTAGCCCGATACAAGGTAGGATTTGATATCAGTATTCAATTGATGATGAATGGTTATTTATCATTACAAAGAGAAAAACATTAACTCTATCTTCTTAATACAACATATTTCATAAGCTAGTCTTTTAAAAAGGATAACAATATGCCTCATTTCAAAAAAATTATTGTATTCTACTAAATTTAATAGAAGTGATTTTATCATGCATTCCCATGGAGATTAAATCCATACATACTATCTGATGGGTATCACACTTCATTTTCAAGAGGGTTGGGTCCACACTCCACAATAACAGGTAAATAAATCTTAAAAATACTTTAGAGACCCCTTTTTATTAATTAATTTATAAGCCTATATGATTTTATTGATTTTGGAATTTAAACCATCACTAAATCATTACTCACTAACCCCATCCTTGAATATCAAGATCCCACTTCACTAGAAGGGCTGAGTGAGAGATTGTCGATATCAGTGTAAGATTTTTTTAAATGACCATTTTATGGATTGAGGTCCACTAAATTATATAACTCCCAAGAATATTGTTCTGAATGAATAGATTTCACCTACATGACCCACTATGGAGGTCCTTTAATAGATAATACAAATCATACTTTAAATTTCACTTATTTTTTACCTGACCATATGCATCTCGAAAGAACCTTATCCCACACCATGATTGTTATCACCTCACACTATATTGGTCCTAAAAAATGTTAGTGATTTATAAAGAGTATCTAATTATCATCCATCACCAAATATTCTTACACCACATGGTATTTTCACTTAGTATCTCCTTGGTAGTCTATAGGGCCTTAAACAATAAGGTGACTGGTCATATTACCATAAAAAACATGTATTTTCATACATAGATGTTCTCCAAATATCTTTAGGTGAAATATAACTTATTACCATAGCTGGGGAGAATCCCTGACAAGGATTCTCATTTTTTTTGACTCTTTATTAAGTGACTTTGTCATAGGTGGTGTTGCATGAAAACACATATTTGACTCAAAAAAAATTCTTCCAAAGTCTTTAAAATAATTTTGTATCCTAATATATTCATTCAAAAAACATGTCTATGAATCACATTGTATTTTCTTTAAGAGTTTAATTATACTCAAACATGGTTTGTTTCATATATGGTTGGTTTATCAATCCCACATAAAAATCCGTCGTAAACAATGGCTAAATCTCTAACCATGGTATAGAAACTCCCTCATGAGTTTAAGAAAAACATTTTACACTAATAGATCACTATTATTTAAAGAGAGAACAAAACAAGAATATTTATATAGTTATTGAAAGTATAATCCATATGGAAACATGAGTCTTATACTCTAGATAATCCTATGTCACTATAGGATTGGAATCAAATTTTAAAATTATATGGTCTCTATCATTAGAATTGATACATCATAATCTGTTAACAAATAGTCTCATATGACTAATAATAAACTACCATCCCATTTGATGGAAATTTCTAATCGTGGTGTAAAATGGATGATAGAAACTAACTCAAATCATTAGAATTTATACCTCCGAAAGGATCCTGGTAAGTAATTCATAATCCCAATATACCTTGTGCTGAGATACCCAACTATATAAATGATTTCATAATAACCCTACCTCAACATATGAGCCTGATATTAGTGGGTGGTACCTTATAATTGATGGGATGATCCTATAAGGGTTGGTATATATATATATATGAGTTGGCATAGGAAAAACATGAAATATGATAATTGATTTCTATATGATTCATAAACTAACCTTCTTACACACAATAATTATGTCTCATAGATATGGTTTGAAAAACCAGCTATTGGAGTCCTATAAAAAGGATATTACACTCAATGATCTAATGATGGTCTCTATATTTTGATAATAAAACATAATAACACTTCAATAACTTTTCTATAAAATCCCAAATCATTCTTAAAATGACTACTAACACTAAACTCTATCCTTATGAAAACCGACTTTGATACCATTCTGACAAGACCCCACTGACCAGGGCCAACCTAGGTTGATGGTATGCATATAGTTCCCCCAAGCCTATCTCAACATTCCACGGGTTTTTTGATTAATATTAAATTAATTCTTCTCACAATATTGGAGGCCTTAGCCTATATGAACCAACAATAGATATATATCTCCAAGGTAATAAATAAACATTTAATCCAGTTTTATGTAAATATATAATCAATTGAACTTTATAAAATACATGCATGAAACATTTGGTATAAATACAATTCCAAAATTTGTATTTTAATGGAACTATATATTCCATACACCTATGAATCAAAAATATTCTAGAAACGAGAAATCTCTTACTCACTACATGTACTTCTCTGAAGATCTCTTCCTACAATTGTCACTGCTACCATAAACGTCCACCAATATCAATCATTCATCACAATAGATTTGATCTAAACATTCCATTATATCTACATGTAAACCAATACCATATGTTAATATGTTCAACATACATATATATATATATATATCATTCCTGTAAATAATTCCCTTGTATTGGTGACTGTAATCATTCATAGAATAATGGATCAAAAAAATAAGGGAAAAAACTACATTAATATTTCATCATAAATAATAATTAAAATTGTGTAATAAGGATGAAAAAATGAAATAATTTTATTGATATGATATAAAACACAATAACTAATCAATTAAAGTTATATCTTCACCATCTTACATGTAATCCATGAAAGCCACACTATATGATCTAATAAAGGATATAAAAACACTGAAGATTCTAAAAACAAGGATATCAATAGACAGAAGTATTGTGTATCTCAAAGGGATCCCTGAGGTTTCATGGAATCAATAGAAAAAAATAATTATATACTTAATATATTTTACAACTACCACACTATAACTAGAATAATTAATTGACACCCTTCTCATCACTAAATCTTTCTCGTTACATAAGTTGTACCACACCATTCAGTACATCAATATTGAATCACCAATCATCTATACTACTATATATATGAAACATAAATAACATCATAATAACTATTTTTAATAATATCATAATGATGTAATTTGGGGGAATATTGAATCTCTTAGGGGAGTACCAAGGTCCATAATCTGATACGGGGTAGATTACAACCTTGTGTGAACATTCTTCCCAAGGGTCCCACTCTAATATATTATAGAGCTCCCAAGGGATACAACACCCTAGTATCTATAATTTTCCTATTGGGGGGGGGGTTAGTTATCAACCCGATATGAACAAATTTATTATATATACAGTTTATAAGGGGTTATCAGAAGGGAAACAATTGAGAATTTTTCCTATCTCTGAGTAGTACCTCTCTCACATCATCTACATAAGGTTCATCCCTAAAGTGGGATATCATCCCAAAGTACACTCTCATCATCATTCCAAAACCCAATCAATCTTCATATGGATAAAATTTTAATTCCTACATTTCTCACATTTTAGAAAATATTGGATGGACAAATGGAATTCATCGCTACAATATATGTAGTAAAATATTATCTACAAGGTATTTATTTTTCCAAATTAGGTACCTGGTATGTAAATAGTAAAAAATACCCCACAAGGGTCATATGGTAGACCCCATACATATCATGTGACTTGATGGTAGAGGGAGATGGTGTACCCATTTAGAACATGGTTCCTCATGAAAGTGAGGTCATGATTACCTTTTGCACTATAGGGCACCTACCACTCTGTTCATTTTGAAGGAACTAACCCACCTATGTGTGTAAGGAGCCATCATTAAAAATTACATATTCTAGTGTCTTTAGATATGAAATAATTTTAAATCACTATTGAATAATTTTAGGTTCATAGTTCTTGAAAATTAGATCATCTCCCATACATAAATAAGTATTACATCACAAAGTGGACACATAAACCTAGTGTCTATTTTCCCACAAAAAATGTTTATGATATAACAAGTTTTATTTCTTGAAAAATCTTCATAATTTTCATCTATAACTCATACTTTTCCCTAAACATCCATAAAATCCTATGAAAACATTTAAATATATGGGATTAACACAAATTATCATTAAGATACATAAAAAGAAATAACTAAAACCATTATTCCATGGATACTCATAAAAAACTATCCCTTTTCTAAATAAATGTTTGGATAAAAATAATATTTTTAACAAAAATTCAACATCTATATGTAAATTTTTAACAAAGAAATTATTAATAAATCTTTGAGTGAAACTAATACTCATAAATGTTTCATTAAAATGATGAAATATTCATGAAAATTTCATCACAATGTTATATTTTATCACCCATAAAGAATAATAAATACTTTTTTGAAAACTAAACTACATAGATTACCTTGTAAAATGATAATATTTCCATAAAAACCATATAATTAATAAATAAATTATATAGGTACCTTGAGGTATCATTTTCAAATCACTCTTACATATAGAATATCCTTCAGAGTTATAAATGGAATAACCCTTAGAGTTACATGTCGAATAACCCTCATGGTCAACATTGAATCATAAATCTTACCCAATTCATATGAGGGATATCACAGATCTTCCCTTAATTGGTTTATAATATAACCACCCATCTTAATAAATAATTCCCTAAAACTATAACATAATCATCATACAAATATTCTATAATTTTTTAAAATATTCTTGTCACCTATAAGGAAAAATTTATGGATATTGAAATATGCATTCCATTTTAAACCTCTTATTTAAAATAACAAGAATATTTCTAAGGAGGGAATACTTTGAAAAAATTATGGAATATTATAATGGAAATAAAATAATGGTTATATCAGTAGAAATTGTTTTTCTATATTTGTTAAAATAGAAAATTTCCCTATCTATTTTGTAATGAATGTCAAAAAATTACATAAAATAGTTCTCATAAAAAAATTAAAGAAAGGAAAAAGATACTTAAAATGCCCATTATAATTCATTTATTCCCATATAAATACATTAATAAGATAATTTAAAAAACATTGACCTGGAAAAAAAATATTTGGTTGGGAAACATTCAACGATGATATTTAAATGAAAGACTCATAAATCGAGTCCAACTCATCAATATAATGAACCAAGACTTTTATTAATAAATACTACATATTTTTCTATGAACATTCATTACATTACATGAAATCATGGTTGAGGATTATAAAGGTATATTTCTTTTCCAAATGGAAAACTAAAAAAATGATTCGTTAGAGTCCTACATCATCTCCCGCATAGTTGCTTATAACTTGAACCCTTCTTAGTCATATAAGACATAATACTTATCATCATTACCTAGTAAAAATAAACATAATAAATGTTAAGATAATATGAAAATTATGTGTAAAAATAGAAATACATACATATAATGTGGGAAAAACGATATTAGAACATGAAAATAATATTTAAAAACCAAACTCTTCATACCATAGGTTGGAAAATTGATTCATGAAATAAATATTCGTTGTTCATAAGGAATTAATAATAACGAAATCAATGAAAAAGGACCTGAGATTACAACATTGGCATAAGACATAGATCTATGAAAAAAATTATCATATACCCAATTATATCAAGGATACCCACCAAGACATTCAAAACATGTTAGGAATGGGCTAACCACCTCTATACTTACGCTGGGCTTGGGATAACCTCTCGTATACACTTTGTTTAGGCTTGGGATAACATTTTTTGTACCATATAACCTCAAAGAAAAGTAATAATTATCCAATGAATCAGATTGAGATATAGGTCTCTTCCACCAATTAATGAAAATCATACATAACTATGAAAAAATATCATAAAACATTCATTATAGCAGGTCCCATGAAGTGAAATGGGTTTCATAAAATATTTCATCACTGCATAACCTATGAAAAAGAAATAGGATTCATAAACATATTTTCGTCATAAAAATAAACCATCTATAGAATGAAAAATGGTATCCTTGGTTCATATCCATTGTAAAGATTAAGTAACATAAAATTAGTTAATCTTATATGGAAATTTTTTTCAATAAAATTAACTAGGAACAATTCTCAAGAAAAAATGAAATTTCTTTGAAAATCACCATTTTAAAACTATAAATTCATATCATATTGTGGAATTAATTTTCTTCAAAAATAACCTTGATAAATAATAATTTAATATTTAAAAATAATTTAAATATTTCTTATGGAAAGAAATATATATTTTAAAATCAAAATTTTAAAACACGAAATTCATAAAATATTGAGCAAATCCAATTCATTGAAAATAATCTTGAAAAAAATTAAATGATGATTTAAAAATCACTTAAAAAGTTTTATGAAGAGAATATAAAATTTAATTTACATTTTCACAAAAATTTTATATTGAATTAATATTTGAAACATATATAGTAATATTTACAACATTGAGTGGGCATGTTGGTAGGAAATGTCATACACTTTAAAACAAAGATTCCTTTTACATTTTTGGAAAAAGGAAAATAGGAATTGATTTGAAAATGACATAAAGGTTCATTTTAATTTTTTTAAATTAAAAAATGGTAAAATTTAATTTAAAATGTCCTGGAGTAATATTAATATTTTAATTCCATTTTTATAAAACATGGATATGGAATAGAAAAGGGTTTTTTGACTAAATATTGTAATATGGTTGGATTTTATTGAAAATATTATTTTGGGATCATGAGTACATAATGAGCGGAAAATTAATTAAAAAATGAATTATAAAAAATAAGAATATGGAAATATAATCATGAGTTCACTTAGAGATGGATCATAATATTTCATCATTGGGATCATATTCATAAACAATCCTAACAAAAAATGAGACAGTAACTTCAAACCCTTACCACTTTAGTATCTTTTGAATCATAAGCTCTATTAAAAAATAAAATCAACATAATATTTAAATATCATCAATAGATGCATATTCATGATATAAAATATATAATGATATGTATGTAGACCTCATAAAAGAATCTAGGTGAATAATATAACGCATTTCTAAAAAAAGATTAATTGAGACAAAAATCCCATACTCGAAGTGTCGAATTCCTTAATAAACATTTGAAAATTCTATATAGTAAATATAAGTTTATTATAATTTTGTTAAATAACCATAAATATATATATCATAATATATTTTACTTAATTATGACCCTCTATTAAATGTTTATTAACATATCTATGTTAAAATTACATTTCGGGCAATAACTACTTTGTTTTTCATGTATGTTTCAATTTTTTATTTTTGGTACTCTGACTTTGATAAATGTTACATCATATTAATAATTCTATCATTGATTTAAATATCTTATATATTAATTATATATGTATTTTTATTAATTCATAGGAGTTATAGATATAAAATTAAATACATTATTTATGGAGACGGTATGCCCCGTGTATGCGTGCATGATGTTTCCAATTTTCGATGGATAAAATGAAAGAAATTTAAATAATTTATTACATTTATTTAATCATTTTTAAGAAAACTATATCAAATTTATTCAATAAATTTATCATAATAACCTTTCATTCAAAGCATTAGTGAAAAATGATGTATGTTTCATCATGAGGTAGTATTCTGCCATATACAAGAACTACGTATCATATCCCCCATGAAATATAAAGTTAGAAGGTATATGTGATATATTCATTAAATAAGTTTAAACATTTTTCAAATCTGATATATATTGATTTAATATATCTTTATTAATATCAAAGTAAAACAGAAACTAAAAACACATCACATAGGCTCGCAAGGCGGTATACCACTGTACACCCGGGCAACATTATTGTTTTAAAAAGGGTTGGATGATAAGAAGGTAAATGTGGAAATATAATAACATATGTATGATAATATCTTAAATATAATAGATAAATATTAAATCTATCATTATATCTATCCATGATAGGTGGTGATGGAAAACAAATAACATCAGTTCGTGAGGTGGTAGTTCACCTTACATATTATTGATGGTTTTGAATTGAATTTGATTAAGATGAGATGGATATAAGTTTTTCCATAAACAGAATTACATAAAAATATATGGGATAAACTATTATTATTATATCATTATAATTTTATAAATTTTATGGTATTAGAAGAAGAATTAAAAAAATTCATAGTTTAAAACATTACGTCTTCTTCAGACATCCAAATTAGGTTTAACCAAAATAATTACTATATTGACTTTATGATCTAAAAAAGGATTCTAGGATGTGTGGAGGGATTTAAAGAAGATATTTGTTAATTTAAGGGCTGAATAAAAGGGTTTTGGAAGTGAGAATAGTAGAGGATATGGGTGGATTTTTATAAGTGGTGGTGTGATGTCCTCGACCCGATTCACACAAAATTAACTGAACCTAGTTGGCCACATGACCTCAAGAACACCTCCCTATATGATAGTGGTTTCCATAGTAAGGTTCCATGGTGAAATAATCGGTAGACTATACACTAATGATCAATGTGTAGCACAATGGTATAATAATATCAATCGATAGTGGATGCATGGAAGATAAAAAAATAATTAAAGATTAAACATCTATCATATATGTAAAAACCAAATAATCTCATCAATCAATTTGATATAAAAAGTATGATCATGTAATTATTTAATAAATGAAAATAGTAAGATATAGAAGTAGTTAGACATATATTCAAGTATACTAAAATAACCAAAGACACCAAAAACACTATATCCAGATAGTATCATGAGACATAGCTGAGTCATGTGATCCCACACTCCCATGATACAATAACTGATGAAACAAAAACTAAGAATTTTCCCGTATCCATACCCACATCAATGGAGTCTATATAAGAAATAATTGGAAGCCTAATTAGGGTTTGAGATAAAAATTTAGGCCACCACCAAAGGTGTCTAATACTGTTAAATCCATGAATATATAATAAAGAGTATGTAAGTAATGGTAAATGATGTAAAAGATGTTTGGTAAATAAATAAACAACATTGGTTTGAGATCCCATAAAATACCCATCCTCTTCTACCTACTTCAAAATAGGATGTAATATATATGAGTAATTAATCAATCATGAGTTGATTTATCACAAAGTATCTGGACCTAGGTCATATCCCGAGAATCTCTCATAAATTATACACGAGAAATATTTTTATAATAATGGAATCATAAAAATGTACGGCTTTGACCAAATACATGCTAGTGTTTTTTTGGAAGACACATCATATAGTCTATTTATTATTCAATTCAAAAGAAACTTGAACTCATCCTTAGTGTTCCTAATTCGAACCCAGGTATAACTCTAGGAAAAAAAATGAACCCATCACCTTACTATACCATCCTTATAATTTCTCATAGGAACTCTGGTATCACTTTGGGTGAGGTATAAATTACCCACACTCTAAGTCCATAATTGTGAGTCCCTAATGGGAGTGCAAGTTTATCTCATGTAATGTAAAATGATACACACTTTCATTACATATTTGGTAGTAAACAGAGGAGTATCAGTATATGTTGTGGAATAAAAATAGTCTTCCCTTTGAGTCTATCCTTGGAATTTCACATAATGAGTCCAAGTATCACCCCGGCATATATAATATTTCTTCTATTTGAGTCCATCCATGGAATTAATATGGGAACCCATGTGTCACCAGCTATGGATAGTAAATTCATTTATAATTAATTTAATTGAATAAACCAGATGATTCCATTTTTGGGGTTTTGATCTAGAAGCAATCATTCACTCTCGACATGGAAATATGAATGGTTATGGACAAAAATAAAAACCCTAACATTTATGTTCACATCTTAACTAATTTTTCCAAAAGAATATATAAGAAATTTATTTTCCTTAGATGGTGGCTCAATTAAAAAAATAGTCTCAGATGGGATACTATGACATGAATCTTACCAATCAATTAATTGTGCTTTTGGATTAAAAAAACATCTCAGGGTTTTGTGATTAGGAAAATGGCCAAAGGTATAAGGATTTCGTCTTTCATTCCTTGATTTATTGTATTCAATTGAAATTTAAAACATTTCACTTAGCATCCCAAAAAAGGGTAAAAACAAAACTATAAGGTGAATCAAATTCATAGGCCATCCATGGCTGTTTTATCAATTTTGAAAATTCACCCAATGGAGTGGTTAAATTCAAGGTCCTTAAACATTAATGATATATAAATAGTCCTCATGAGTCGTATAGGTCAAGCCTACCCATTTAATTTATGATTCAATCCATTTAATAAGTGTCCCTCAGAAAATATGGGTTGTGGAACAATGAAATATATATAAAAACCAATAATTTGAGGGAAAATCACAAGAAAACCTACCATATCTTGGTAATCGTCTCATCATTTTTTGTTTTCTCTAATCAAGGCTAGAATAGAGGAAATCAAGAAAATAGAAAAACACACTGAAAATAGGGAACATTAGATGTGATTAAAATAACTCCCTCAGTGAGAAGATAAACAATGAAATGCACAAGAGGAATATATATCTCACCAATGGCTATCCAATGAGACAAACAAAATAAAATTTGGAACCTCGATGGGGAAGATCCTTAAATTCCATGATTTAGGCATAGAGGATGTATCAATAGTGGAGAGTGGTCTTCTATATATTGGAGGAGAATAGAAATGAGGAATGAAGATTTAAAACAAGTAATGAGAAAAGGTAATTTCTCAAATTTTTAATTGGTCACATGGTTTGGATGTAAGGTTTGTCAAACCACATGCCAACTGTGTGAAGCAAACTATCCAGGGATCACACCCTGAATGGACCACCATTCCTGAATTTCCCAAAGGCCTTATTTTTTTATTAATTTTTGATAACCCTCATTCAAGGGATGAGTTTGAACCCTTACAAGGATCGTAGTCTTATAGATTACATGACCTGTAGGTCTTAAGAAAATATACAGACAATAACTATGTGGAACTACTACTCCCCAAGTTCTTCATCGTGATGCCAACTCTCCACCTTTGCTTGATTTGTTTGGATAAGCTTCCATGCTTGCATAGGCTGGTCCTGATGGCCATTCCATAACCACTATTTCAGAAATATTTGCTTAGATTCTTCTCCGGTGAATGTGCATGCTCTGAATCCCCATTCGGAGTCTGTTCTTTTTAGAGTCTGTTTGGTCAATAAGCACAATTTTTAGTGGCCCAAAGGCCTTGGGATGGCCTGAAGGCCTTACGGTGGCCCGAAGGCCATGCGGTGGCCCGAAGGCCTTGAGGTGGCCCGAAAGCCTTACTGTCCTGAAGACCTTCTATAGCCTGAAGGCCTTAAAGGACCCAAGGCCCAAACCAAAGGCCTGTAATCCCAAACAGATGAATAGTTCATGTTGCTACAATACCAAACAACTCCTGCTACAGTGCCTGCTATAATACTACTACAATACCCCCCCCAAAAACAATTATCTCTCCGCCCAGTTTTGAACATAGGTATCTTGGATGAACTTTCCGAGTCCTCACCAACTGGGCTAAGGATATTGTTCCTGAATTTCCTACCATGCACAGTTAGACAAACCATCCACATCATGTTTGAGGTTAGACCTAACTATGAACTAACCTCACTCCACTACTGTTTACTCCAAACGATGGAGCTTTGGGATCCGAACTAGACCCGGACTCTCCTAAACACATATCTAACCTATATAAAAAAATTATAAGGATAAAATAAAAATTTTAAGCCAAGATTTAAGGGATACATACGTTATATAAAGTCAATTTTCGTATAATATTCCCCCTAAAAAAACTCATCTTCAAGTCTCCTTTTCGAGGATGGTAAAGGATCGTATGAAAATAACTTCAGCTGGTAGGTATGTATTTTAGTCTCCCAATCCCATGTATTATCCTATAAAAGACCAGGAATCTATAACACCTATACTAAAGGAACATAAAAAACTATGAAAACCTCTATTTCCTGATCAGAAACATAGAATACATTCTTCTAAAAGGATGCATCAACCTTCTTGTGATGAATAATATGTGATAGATTAGATTGATATTGTTGAATCTACGATATATGTAAGATTTTGTGAATATCCCAAAACATATTAGGTAAGTGAAATAAATTATCTATTAGACCGAATCTCTCAAAATTTTTGAAGGACCTCATGTAATGAGGTGATAACTTCCATTCTTTTTGAATCTGTCTATGACTCAGTCTTTAAAAAACTCATAAGAAAACAAAAATCAACACCATGAAATCTTGTGGTTGATGACAATGATTGGTTTATGGCTTATTCCTAGACTAACCTATAGAAGTTCACTTCATAATATGTTTATCCTTTTTTCAAGTCTTCTAAACAATATGGGGAACCAATATCACTTCATATCCTACCATTATCTAGCACAGGGGTGAACAAAACAACCTACCATATCGGGACTCAAAGGGGTCCATCTATATAGTCTCATGGAAGATGTTATTCTAAGAAACTTGATTGGAGGTCAATTTTTCTCCTAATAACCTCTAATATCAAGTATTCATAATAATATAATGTTCACTTAATGTTGTATCCTATACTCAAAATGCTCATCGAGTTATGTGTGATAGGGTTTACTCAGTAGTATCTATGAACCCAGTTCCCTCTACAAATCCTTCCAAAAGCATGACATTAACTGAGCATCACTGTTTGATATGATAAAATTTTAAAATCCATGGAGGCATATGATATCATGAATCAAGATCCTCCCATGATCATCCACTAAAACAGAATCCTCAATAGGCAAGAAATGGGTGACCTTTCCCCACTTGTCCATGTTGTCACTACCATGAGGCAATATAGGAAATATTGTAATGAAATACATGGAGATGTCATCCCAATTTCACTCAATAATATGTAAAAGTTATAAAAAACCCTTATATTCGATAGTGTTAATTCTTCACTTGCTGAAAAGTTGAACATAGAGTAACAAAACCATCTATCTACCTTTTCTTCCTTGACCAACAATATTGGTGGCATAAGTCATAATACATCTTGGATAGATGAGGGTGTAAGAGCAATATAGGGAATGATAATATCACATTTACTCCTCTCAAATGTCTATAGAATCCCAGATGCATATATAAATACCTAATATATAATTTTAATCAATAATCCAACTAGGTGGAAGGTCATTACCTACAATAATCTCTCATAGTACCGAGACCTAAAAATAAGACATATGCCTCATTTTCAATATCTCTATAAGTGAAGAGGTTATTGATAATTTTGAAAGTAAACACTATCCAAGACTTTCCTAAACTTATAGGTTCATATTAGAAATAAGGTCCATAAGAATCTAGTAACTATTGGCCTCCTATACTGTTTGTGTATGAGTCCTCTTGATCAACACATTAACAATTGGACTTCCCTTCTTAGGAATATATTCAAGTTCGATGTCAATGTACTGTAGGTATTTAACCCACCCAAAGATCCTATGATTTAATTCATGTTGTGTAAATATTTACGTGAGATATTTGTAGACATAATACACCAATATAAACTTTATTAGTATTTATTATCTCCAAAATTTTAAGGTGTGTACAACAAAAAATAACTTGAGATCATATTTTGGGTAGTTCCTCTCATGTGTCTTCTAATGATGAGACTCCTAAACCATGAATTTGTCAGCCTGCATCATAACTACCTCATGAATGATGGAATATGCAACACAATAATCTGTATAGCCTCTTCCTGACTCTGTTAGAATCTAGATCAGATCCGAATTCAGTCCCCCCTTTTGGCTTTTGAAAGTTTGTCTCATAGTATTCCATCCATATGAACTTCACTCCATTCTAGTTCAAGATCATAAGTGGTTCTACAGGCATGAGAATAACTAAATAAAGCACTTATAATAACCATCGATCCCCAAGAAACCCTATATATAAAATATGTTCTTGGGATGATACTAAGAAACTAAGGCTACCACATTCTCTAGGTCAATGTATAATCCTTTATCAAAGATAATGTAACCCAAGAAGTGATATTTATCCATCCAAATGTGGAAATTTGCGAGTTTAGCATATAAAAAAAATTCTCTCTCAGTGTATTCCATAAGATCTCAAGATTCATGAAATGGTTATTTCAGGAGTGAGACTACACCAAGATATCTTCTAAAAAGGCTAACACAAAAAAAACCTAGATAAGGGTTAAAAACCCTATTCATTAAGTCCATGAAAACTACTAGCATGTTCATGAGACCTAATAACAAGACCAAATACTCATACAATCCATATATATTGTGAAATGTATTCATGGTATATCTGATTGTCTAACAAAGACTTGATTGTAACATATTCTCAATACAGTCTTAGATAAAACCCTTTCTCCTTGGAGTCAGATTACGAGATCATCTATAAGAAGAAAATAGATATTGATTTGTAGCTATAAGTAGCTATAACAAATAATAATCCATACAAAGCTTTAGGGTACCATTTTTCCTTCTTAAAGAAAATGACCGGTGAACCCCATGATGATGAATAGGGTCAAATAAAATCCTCATCTTCCAAATTATATAGCTACCTCTCAAACATCTTCAAATAAGTAGTAGCCATTTTGTAAGGAGGAATGTATACTAATAGATCTCCTGAAACAATCATGACAGAAAACATTACCTATATCTCTAGAGGTAGTCCTAAAAATTCATTTAAGAAAGTGTCCCTAAAATTATCTACCACTAGGGGAAAATTTTTTGATGCATTCCCTAATCATCCATACAAAATCTAATAATATAGACTGTTATCTAGTACAGCCCATGATGCTTAGGTGAAACTCAAATTTTTTGGACATTGCATTCACCCTTTTTAATGAAAACCCCTTCCTTTGGTGATGTAAAAGTCACCATTTAGTGTCAGTAGTCAACATAATAATTATAAGTAACCAACCATTCCATACAGAGAATGATGGAAAACCCTATCATCTTGAAGAAAAAGATGTACTTTACAAATTGAATGTAACACCCCAAGATTTCATAGTGTGTTATTTCTTCAAAATAATTCAATAACTTGCACTACACGCAACACTGAGTTCAATTGCACCATGACTTACAAAAAAAAAGCCATTAAAAGAGGTCATGAATAGTATTAACTAAATTTTAAACTTTATATAATCCTTATAATTTTAGAATCCATATTATGAGTTTCTTAGTCATAATGCAAGAACAGATTCATTTTCAGTATTGCACTTTTATCAACATCTGATAGTGAAACCTTTTTAAATACAATATTTTAAATGTTTTGACTAAATGGAGACATCAAAAAATTTAAAATGAAACATCCCAAGCTTCCACGGTACGCTTTCCTTTGAATAAAACAGTAGCGTGTGTTGTACGCAACTTCGAGTTCTAACACACCGTAACCAATCAAACTAGCTGTTATGAATAGTAATACCTACTTTTTGAAGTTATATATATTTTATATTTTAAAATGGACTTCATTTTTGGATTCGAAATATCAAATTTAGCCTAAGGTGAAATTTTGGTACTTTTCGGATAACTTTCATATTTTGATGAATAGTGAAAATTACTAAATTTTAATTAAAAACAACTTTTTTAATCAAAATAATTAATAGTGATAAATTATTAATTTGAGTGGGTTTAAAGTATATTTAAAATATATTTTTACCATTTAATATAATGTTGGTCATTGGACATAATTTTACAATTAAACCGAACATAAACAAGTGTCAATCTTTTGATAGTTATTATCTCTTAAAAACACGCTTTTTGGTTTGACAGCGGGAATTAATTTTAAATTAATTTCTGCCACTTCTGTGTTTTGAATTTAGGAAAATTGATTCCATATTTGGAATCAGGATGTTCAAATTGTGTAAATAGGTAACTTTTATTTTTAGACATTTTGAATAATTACTGCGGTAAATATTTTATTTACCATGGTTAAAGGTAAATCCGGTAAATAAGGGTTAAAAATTAATATTATAATAATACTAAATTACCCTAAAACGTGTCTTAACCCAATTGGTTGATAAATGGTCGACCATGGGAATCTTTGGGTCTATTTTGGGACCCCATGGATCCACTTGTAAGTGATAATGACACTTTATTTTAATTAAGTCAAAATGAATACAAAAATGACACAAGCATATATCTTTTAGAAAAACAATTGTTACATAGGGTTATATAAGTTGTATTTTAGATTATAAATATTCATTAGAAAGATAAAAATATTTCCTACATAATGATATTTTATTTATAATTTTTAGACATTAAATAATTTATTTTATTTATGACACAATGATGATGCAGTAATTACTATAATAGTGAAAAATTAAAATAATTGATATTATAAATACCCAAATAAATATAATATGAAACTTTTAATGAATTAAACTAATTTTCTAGGATAATATGATATATTAGGATTGATTTAAGTGACTTTTTTCGAAGTAATCAATCTGTTATGAGTTTCACAAAAATCAACTATTGAATAGTGTCAAAATTGACATAAAAGAGTTCTTAAAACAAATATTATATTATTAATTGATATTAAATTCCTAAAAATCTAAGGTTCGGCCAAGAGACTTATATCATGATAGGTTCATCATTAATGTACCACTTGGGGGTCTCTTGGATGTATATAGTAAGTTTATTAACCATATTATATAAAAATACAAAGAGACATTGTAAAAGTGAAACTAATTAACTTAGAGTTAATACTTAAAGATAAGGTTAATATAAGTACCCAAACCTGTCTAAATTCTATTGGTTGAGTGGTTTTCGACCTATCCCCACCTTAACCTTTGAATAATCAACTTTTGAGCCATTAGAAACCGAATATGAATTTATTATAAATTAATATTTATAGCTTTTCCAAAGGTGCCCCTCACCCCTCTTATAAAAGGGCATCCCTCCTTCTCATTTCTTCACACCATCAAAGCCTTTTGGTTCCGCCAAACTCTGCCCAGATACTCTCCCAACATCCCTCACTACAACCTAGAGGCCTTAGTTTGATCATAAAGCCAACCTAAGGAGCCCTTTTGATCAAATCAAAAGGAAGAACCCGAAGAAGAGGTAATGATTTCACCACCCTTCTCCAAGTTCATTTATTCTTCTTCCACTTCTTCTTTCTTTGTTCTTACCATTCTAAAATAATAACTCCAGTATCTTACATATACTGTGATGTTATTATAAATATGGTAAAACCATATTCAGTATTCTATCCACCCTTTGAATAACATGTCACCATACGTGTGTACGAACGGCTTACCGTCTCCACGTCGTGGTGTAATTGTTATTCAATATATTATTATTTGGATGGGTATAATAATGATGTGTAACTCATGTAAATAATAAATATAACATGTTAATGATTCTGTATATATGATATACCATCCATTTATATATTATTTTAATATCAAAAGAATGATATTGTCGCTCGTGCGTACGTACGGACTACCGTCTCCACGAACGCGATGAGATTCATTCTCCATCGTATCCATTCAAGTATAATTATCATTTGATGATTTAAAAATGATGTTTAAGGACTTGATGTCATTCTGGATATGAATAATATACAACCTATCCTTTACAAACATGTCTTACGTAACAAAACATATAAAAGAAAACAAGTAAGTTAACACCCGAAACGACGATAATTCTAAGATATTATTAACAAATCAATGTTAAAAGATCATATATGATATCATATTAATATATATGATTCTTGTATAATTTAATAACAATTATTTCACCATTATACAGGAGGTTAACCTACCCCAACCAAGGAAAAGTGCAAGGTAAGGGTTTATTTCACAATCTCTTCATTATCCGAGGTTGTTTATACGTAATAATCTACTGGGATATCTTTATCATCCACATCCATGTTTCTTAAAAATGTATTTCAAAACATTTTTACTATTTACAAGAATATGGGTTAAAGTCATTTATACCCTTTTTTGAATTTTTATAAGAGATTTATAAAGGAATCTTTCCGTCGTTTTCAAAACAAGGTCCTTTTTAACCTTTTCGACAGAATTGAGGTAAGAATGTTTTTTAACTTATACGGCGGGTGCGGTTATTTTACGCCGTTATAAAATCTTCAAAGCTTTCCTTACAAGATTATAAGAATATTTTCAAAGAAAATGTTTTATTTTATATGGATCTTAAATGATTTCAAAATAAAAGGAGATATTTCTTTAAAAAAGAATTTTGATTTCATCTATGTCAACATCCTTTGATGGATTTTAAGATTATTTGAAGTTGATTTATTATGATACAAAACTTATATATTGTATTGAAGGTTTTGTGATATGTTTGACTATGGATGTGCTATTTTTATACCATTCATAGTTTATGGTGAAATTATTGACATTTCGTATGCTAGTTTTAATACGAATGTTTATGTTATGTTTAAACCTTTTCATATGGGAATGCATTGGACTTAATAAGTGACGGGTGGAGCCCGCTATAGCTCCTCGATGCATCGGTAGGTCTCATGAGACAAACTAGTGTCTTGGCACAAGGCCTTGACAAAATCTTATTTGTAGTCTTGGCACGAGGCCTTGACTATGTGGTTATGATAGTCTGGCATTATGCATTCCAACATTATGAAAGTGGTTATTGATTTTTGCATGTGATTATTAGATTAGTAGAATATCCATGTGAGTAAGTAAATGGCATTATTTCATTTTATTTATGCCATACCATGTTGAAAGTTCATATTTGAAAGGCTTTTGTTTTAGTTATACATTGCCTTAAAAGTTTATTCTTATTTATGAAAGTTTCCTTTATATTGTTATCCTTACTGGGCATTTGAGCTCACCCCTTTTCTATGTTTTATTTTTCCCAGGAAGTGAAGAAGTAAGTTATGAATGACCTGCAGGGATATTATGTGGGGATATGAGTGTGGATTATAGAGACAATATGTAGTTGTAGTAGTTTTTCGTTTAATGATGTAATGTAAAACTTATGAATATATCTAGTGTTTCCAAGGCTACTAAACCAATCAGTCTTTCGAGATTTGATCTTTCTTGTGATCATGCCAATGTTACGAAGTAATGCACCGACTCTGGATAGCTGGGGTCGGGGCGTTACAGTTGGTATCAGAGGAAGTTTAGTACAAACCTTGGAAGCTAGATTTAGATAAACTCTGATTAGAGCACGTAGACCTAAGATGAACTTTGAGGATTAGTGTAGAAGAACTTCCTAGAATTTTGGTATTGTAGAGATTTTGTGAGTTTTCCGAGCAATACATCCCTGTCTGGATACGAGCAGGTAGAGGCGGCTCTGGCACAGATGTACCTAGGGGTAAAACCCGAAAACACCGCTTTGAGCTAGACTCGAACGGGAACTGGTGCACGACAACGGGCCTTGCTGCACTCTTGGTTACGACACTCCTGGGGGATATGCTTAGGATAATTCTCATTTTCTTTACAAACCATTATGAAGGGTTTATGAGTATATACTTCCTCAATGAAAACATTTTTATGATTATGGATTATATCCATGAATAGTTCAATTTATGTTAAGTGTTTTATAAGTATGGGATTATGTATTTTGACTCATAAACTAATCTAGTTTATGCCATTGTTTAGAAATGGCGCCCAGTAGAAGGAATGATAACTCCAGAAATGCACATGATTCAAAGAGAATGAAGGATCATATCTCTCATGGTCTTAAGCTAGAATTTATAAGAGAAATAGTCTCCCATGTATTATCATCATATGAAGAAATAATATCATGTGTTGATACGATAAGTAAAGAGTTTACTGAGTCCTATGGATTTGAAGGGAAGCAAGAGAAGAAAAGGATGGAAGAGAGAAAGATGGATAAAGGGAAGAGGGAAAAGAAGAATTTTCCCATATGTGGTAACTGTGGAAAGAAACACCCTGGAACTTGCCTGAAAGGAATGGGAGTTTGTTATAAGTGTGGAGGAAAAGGGCACAAAGTACGTGACTGCAAGGGTAAGAGAATGGTTTTAATTGTACAATGCTTCATTTGCAAGGAGTTTGGACACTACGCGAACCTATGTCCCAGTCAACAGACTATGCCGCAAATGATGTTATTGGATAATAATCATGTTATGATACTACCACAGATGAAGAGGAATGATTAGAGTTCTTATGTTGATTATGTCAATTGAGTGTTGTATCAACAATGTACTTGTTACAATAATCATGGAGTATATAAGGATTGTACTGCAGTACTATTTCATTAAGGACTTGAGATTGTGTGGAACAAAGAAAAGTGACTCAATAGTAGGATACATTTTTGGAAAATATATGGTTGAGAGAATGATAAATCATAATATAGTTCTGATACTGAGGTAGTGATTTTGGAACAATATGTGATTGTTTTGGATAAATTATATTGGATATTCTTGACTACCCTGGAACTGATTAATGATTTGTATATTCCATCATTGTTGGGGTTTAAAACATTTTTGGATTAATGAAGTATATCCAACTTTCTATATGGAATAAGGGAGCATGAATGTAATCAATAAGGAATATGGTAATTCAGGATGTTTCGGTGTATTAAAAGAATACATGATGAAGGTATTCATATGCTATTACGGGGTAAAAAGGTTCTACATTATGTTTACCTTACTTATAAATGTTGGACTGTGAGTATGGATAGAAGTATTTTGGATAGTTCTAGTTTGGATTATTTTGGATTGCCATAAAAGGACAACCCGGAGGTCAGGAGGCAACCCGTCGCGTCCGGCAAGGCTGCGAGACTTGAACCCGCAACCGAAGGGCGACAAGGGTGTATCACCTACCACTGGCCCAAGAGATGTCCTGGATTAAATAATGTAGTTTTTTTAAAAGATCTGGTAGATGAATTATAAATTCGTTTATTTTGGAACCCTGTACGAATAGTATAAATATAATTTTTTTTACGAGTGAAAGATGGGTTTATGGTAGAAATTTATTAATGGACAAAACTCTAATTATAAAGTAAGTATATCTCCTTATGATCTTAGCCAATCTCATAAATAAATTCCTCAATATTAAGAAAAGAAACTTAGAACAAAAATGTTGTCCTAGATGGTACCTTAAATCATCACTAATTTATGGCTTTGGGATTGTTGGCCTTTTCATAGCCATGTTCTCTACCACTCTCCATCAGATAATTGATGGTTAGATTTCTCTTCCATATCCATATTTTCCTACATGGAACCCTAGTCTGTGTTATTTTCGGTAATCTTCATACTTTCCACTCTTTATTTTAAATAGAGGCCTCATTAATTCATTTTTCGATGTGGGATTTCAACTAAGATATTTTGAAACGTCAAAAATGTGTTATCCTAATACCCTATGTTTTGTTGAACCGATGGTATTTCAAATCATCATAGATTGATGAATTTAAGGACCTCAATTATACACTTGTTTGTGATTGATGACCTCATTCACTACCTATAAATATTTACGTTTTTCCTCCGATTATATGTCTCTAATTTCCACCAATGTTCTCCTAATCAAGATCATAATTTGGTGGTGACCCTTTCATTTCTCTTTTCCTCATATTAAGACTAAATTTTAGTAACCCAATTTCCGATGTGGGTTTTCCCACAAATATATTTTCTACTTTTAACCTTTTATTTTTGAAGAACAATTTCAAATTGCGAGGACGCAATTTATTGAAGGAGGGGAGAATGTAACACCCCAAGATTTCATAGTGTGTTATTTCTTCAAAATAATTCAATAACTTGCACTACACGCAACACTGAGTTCAATTGCACCATGACTTACCAAAAAAAATCCATTAAAAGAGGTCATGAATAGTATTAAATAAATTTTAAACTTTATATAATCCTTATAATTTTAGAATCCATATTATGAGTTTCTTAGTCATAATGCAAGAACAGATTCATTTTCAGTATTGCACTTTTATCAACTTTTGATAGTGAAACCTTTTTAAATACAATATTTTAAACTTTTTGACTAAATGGAGACATCAAAAAATTTAAAATGAAACATCCCAAGCTTCCACGGTATGCTTTCCTTTGAATAAAACAGTAGCGTGTGTTGTACGCAACTTCGAGTTCTAACACACCGTAACCAATCAAACTAGCTGTTATGAATAGTAATACCTACTTTTTGAAGTTATATATATTTTATATTTTAAAATGGACTTCATTTTTGGATTCGGAATATCAAATTTAGCCTAAGGTGAAATTTTGGTACTTTTCGGATAACTTTCATATTTTGATGAATAGTGAAAATTACTAAATTTTAATTAAAAACAACTTTTTTAATCAAAATGATTAATAGTGATAAATTATGAATTTTAGTGGGTTTAAAGTATATTTAGAATATATTTTTACCATTTAATATAATGTTGGTCATTGGACATAATTTTACAATTAAACCGAACATAAACAAGTGTCAATCTTTTGATAGTTATTATCTCTTAAAAACACGCTTTTTGTTTTGACAGCGGGAATTAATTTTAAATTAATTTCTGCCACTTCTGTGTTTTGAATTTAGGAAAATGGATTCCATATTTGGAATCATGATGTTCAAATTGTTTAAATAGGTAACTTTTATTTTTAGACATTTTGAATAATTACTGCGGTAAATATTTTATTTACCATGGTTAAGGGTAAATCCGGTAAATAAGGGTTAAAAATTAATATTATAATAATACTAAATTACCCTAAAACGTGTCTTAACCCTATTTGTTGATAAATGGTCGACCATGGGAATCTTTGGGTCTATTTTGGGACCCCATGGATCCACTTGTAAGTGATAATGACACTTTATTTTAATTAAGTCAAAATGAATACAAAAATGACACAAGCATATATCGTTTAGAAAAACAATTGTTACATAGGGTTATATAAGTTGGATTTTAGATTATAAATATTCATTAGAAAGCTAAAAAGATTTCCTACATAATGATATTTTATTTATAATTTTTAGACATTAAATAATTTATTTTATTTATGACACAATGATGATGCAGTAATTACTATAATAGTGAAAAATTAAAATAATTGATATTATAAATACCCAAATAAATATAATATGAAACTTTTAATGAACTAAACTAATTTTCTAGGATAATATGATATATTAGGATTGATTTAATTGACTCTTTTAGAAGTAATCAATCTGTTATGAGTTTCACAAAAATCAACTATTGAATAGTGTCAAAATTGACATAAAAGAGTTCTTAAAACAAATATTATATTATTAATTGATATTAAATTCCAAAAAATCTAAGATTCGGCCAAGAGACTTATATCATGATAGGTTCATCATTAATGTACCCCATGGGGGTCTCTTGGATGTATATAGTATGTTTATTAACCATATTATATAAAAATACAAAGAGACATTGTAAAAGTGAAACTAATTAACTTAGAGTTAATACTTAAAGATAAGGTTAATATAAGTACCCAAACCTATCTAAATTCTATTGGTTGAGTGGTTTTCGACCTATCCCCACTTTAACCTTTGAATAATCAGCTTTTGAGCCATTAGAAACCGAATATTAATTTATTATAAATTAATATTTCTAGCTTTTCCAAAGGTGCCCCTCACCCCTCTTATAAAAGGGCACTCCTCCTTCTCATTTCTTCACACCATCAAAGCCTTTTGGTTCGGCCAAACACTGCCCAGATACTCTCCCAACATCCCTCACTACAACCTAGAGGCCTTATTTTGATCATAAAGCCAACCTAAGGAGCCCTTTTGATCAAATCAAAAGGAAGAACCCGAAGAAGAGGTAATGATTTCACCACCCTTCTCCAAGTTCATTTCTTCTTCCACTTCTTCTTTCTTTGTTCTTACCATTCTAAAATAATAACTCCAGTATCTTACATATAATGTGATGTTATTATAATTATGGTAAAACCATATTCAGTATTCTATCCACCCTTTGAATAACATGTCACCATACGTGTGTACGAACGGCTTACCGTCTCCACGTCGTGGTGTAATTGTTATTCAATATATTATTATTTGGATGGGTATAATAATGATGTGTAACTCATGTAAATAATAAATATAACATGTTAATGATTCTGTATATATGATATACCATCCATTTATATATTATTTTAATATCAAAAGAATGATATTGTCGCTCGTGCGTACGTACGGACTACCGTCTCCACGAACGCGATGAGATTCATTCTCCATCGTATCCATTCAAGTATAATTATCATTTGATGATTTAAAAATGATGTTTAAGGACTTGATGTCATTCTGGATATGAATAATATACAACCTATCCTTTACAAACATGACTTACATAACAAAACATATAAAAGAAAACAAGTAAGTTAACACCCGAAACGACGATAATTCTAAGATATTATTAACAAATCAATGTTAAAAGATCATATATGATATCATATTAATATATATGATTCTTGTATAATTTAATAACAATTATTTCACCATTATACAGGATTTTAACCTACCCCAACCAAGGAAAAGTACAAGGTAAGGGTTTATTTCACAATCTCTTCATTATCCGAGGTTGTTTATACATAATAATCTACTGGGATATCTTTATCATCCACATCCATGTTTCTTAAAAATGTATTTCAAAACATTTTTACTATTTACAAGAATATGGGTTAAAGTCATTTATACCCTTGTTTGACTTTTTATAAGAGGTTTATAAAGGAATCTTTCCGTCGTTTTCAAAACAAGGTCCTTTTTAACCTTTTCGACAGAATTGAGGTAAGAATGTTTTTTTAACTTATACGGCGGGTAGGGTTATTTTACGCCGTTATAAAATCTTCAAAGCTTTCCTTACAAGCTTATAAGAATATTTTCAAAGAAAATGTTTTATTTTATATGGATCTTAAATGATTTCAAAATAAAAGGAGATATTTCTTTAAAAAAGAATTTTGATTTCATCTATGTCAACATCCCTTGATGGATTTTAAGATTATTTCAAGTTGATTTATTATGATACAAAACTTCTATATTGTATTGAAGGTTTTGTGATATGTTTGACTATGGATGTGCTATTTTTATACCATTCATAGTTTATGGTGAAATTATTGACATTTCGTATGCTAGTTTTAATACGAATGTTTATGTTATGTTTAAACCTTTTCATATGGGAATGCATTGGACTTAATAAGTGACGGGTGGAGCCCGCTATAGCTCCTCGATGCATCGGTAGGTCTCATGAGACAAACTAGTGTCTTGGAAAAAGGCCTTGACAAAATCTTATTTGTAGTCTTGGCACGAGGCCTTGACTATGTGGTTATGATAGTCTGGCATTATGCATTCCAACATTATGAAAGTGGTTATTGATTTTTGCATTTGATTATTCGATTAGTAGAATATCCATGTGAGTATGTAAATGGCATTATTTCATTTTATTTATTCCATACCATGTTGAAAGTTCATGTTTGAAAGGCTTTTGTTTTAGTTATACATTGCCTTAAAAGTTTATTCTTATTTATGAAAGTTTCCGCTATATTGTTATCCTTACTGGGCATTTGAGCTCACCCCTTTTCGATGTTTTATTTTTCTCAGGAAGTGAAGAAGTAAGTTATGAATGACCTGCAGGGATATTATGTGGGGATATGAGTGTGGATTATGGAGACAATATGTAGTTGTAGTTGTTTTTCGTTTAATGATGTAATGTAAAACTTATGAATATATCTAGTGTTTCGAAGGCTACTAAACCAATCGGCCTTTCGAGATTTGATCTTTCTTGTGATCATGCCAATGTTACGAAGTAATGCACCGACTATGGGTAGCTGGGGTCGGGGCGTTACAGTTGGTATCATAGGAAGTTTAGTACAAACCTTGGAAGCTAGATTTAGATAAACTCTGATTAGAGCACGTAGACATAAGATGAACTTTGAGGATTAGTGTAGAAGAACTTCCTAGAATTTTGGTATTGCAGAGATTTTGTGAGTTTTCCGAGCAATACATCCCTGTCTGGATACGAGCAGGTAGAGGCGGCTCTGGCACAGATGTACCTAGGGGTAAAACCCGAAAACACCGCTTTGAGCTAGACTCGAACGGGAACTGGTGCACGACAACGGGCCTTGCTGCACTCTTGGTTACGACACTCCCGGGGGATATGCTTAGGATAATTCTCATTTTCGTTACAAACCATTATGAAGGGTTTATGAGTATATACTTCCTCAAAGAAAACATTTTTATGATTATGGATTATATCCATAAATAGTTCAATTTATGTTAAGTGTTTTATAAGTATGGGATTATGTATTTTGACTCATAAACTAATCTAGTTTATGCCATTGTTTAGAAATGGCGCCCAGTAGAAGGAATGATAACTCCAGAAATGCACATGATTCAAAGAGAAGGAAGGATCATATCTCTCATGGTCTTAAGCTAGAATTTATAAGAGAAATAGTCTCCCATGTATTATCATCATATGAAGAAATAATATCATGTGTTGATAAGATAAGTAAAGAGTTTACTGAGTCCTATGGCTTTGAAGGGAAGCAAGAGAAGAAAAGGATGGAAGAGAGAAAGATGGATAAAGGGAAGAGGGAAAAGAAGAATTTTCCCATATGTGGTAACTGTGGAAAGAAACACCCTGGAACTTGCCTGAAAGGAATGGGAGTTTGTTATATGTGTGGAGAAAAAAGGCACAAAGTACGTGACTGCAAGGGTAAGAAAATGGTTTCAAATGTACAATGCTTCATTTGCAAGGAGTTTGGACACTACGCG
Source organism: Viscum album (assembly GCA_963277665.1). NCBI lineage: Eukaryota > Viridiplantae > Streptophyta > Magnoliopsida > Santalales > Viscaceae > Viscum > Viscum album. The sequence goes on from OY728147.1 coordinate 1,583,873,556, forward strand.
AACCTATGTCTCAGTCAACAGACTATGCCGCAAATGATGTTATTGGATAATAATCATGTTATGATACTACCACAGATGAAGAGGAATGATTAGAGTTCTTATGTTGATTATGTCAATTGAGTGTTGTATCAACAATGTACTTGTTACAATAATCATGGAGTATATAAGGATTGTACTGCAGTACTATTTCATTAAGGACTTGAGATTGTGTGGAACAAATAAAAGTGACTCAATAGCAGGATAAATTTTTGGAAAATATATGGTTGAGAGAATGATAAATCATAATATAGTTCTGATACTGAGGTAGTGATTTTGGAATAATATGTGCTTGTTTTGGATAAATTATATTAGATATTCTTGACTACCCTGGAACTGATTAATGATTTGTATATTCCATCATTGTTGGGGTTTAAAACATTTTTGGATTAATGAAGTATATCCAACTTTCTATATGGAATAAGGGAGCATGAATGTAATCAATAAGGAATATGGTAATTCAGGATGTTTCGGTGTATTAAAAGAAAACATGATGAAGGTATTCATATGCTATTACGGGGTAAAAAGGTTCTACATTATGTTTACCTTACTTATAAATGTTGGACTGTGAGTATGGATAGAAGTATTTTGGATAGTTCTAGTTTGGATTATTTTGGATTGCCATAAAAGGACAACCCGGAGGTCGGGCGGCAACCCGTCGCGTCCGGAAAGGCTGCGAGACTTGAACCCGCAACCGAAGGGCGACAAGGGTGTATCACCTACCACTGGCCCAAGAGATGTCCTGGATTAAATAATGTAGTTTTTTTAAAAGATCTGGTAGATGAATTATAAATTCGTTTATTTTGGAACCCTGTACGAATAGTATAAATATAATTTTTTTTACGAGTGAAAGATGAGTTTATGGTAGAAATTTATTAATGGACAAAACTCTAATTATAAAGTAAGTATATCTCCTTATGATCTTAGCCAATCTCATAAATAAATTCCTCAATATTAAGAAAAGCAACTTAGAACAAAAATTTTGTCCTAGATGGTACCTTAAATCATCACTAATTTATGGCTTTGGGATTGTTGGCCTTTTCATAGCCATGTTCTCTACCACTCTCCATCAGATAATTGATGGTTAGATTTCTCTTCCATATCCATATTTTCCTACATGGAACCCTAGTATGTGTTATTTTCGGTAATCTTCATACTTTCCACTCTTTATTTTAAATAGAGGCCTCATTAATTCATTTTTCGATGTGGGATTTCAACTAAGATATTTTGAAACGTCAAAAATGTGTTATCCTAATACCCTATGTTTTGTTGAACCGATGGTATTTCAAATCATCATAGATTGATTAATTTAAGGACCTCAATTATACACTTGTTTGTGATTGATGACCTCAATCACTACCTATAAATATTTACGTTTTTCCTCCGATTATATGTCTCTAATTGCCACTAATGTTCTCCTAATCAAGATCATAATTTGGTGGTGACCCTTTCATTTCTCTTTTGCTCATATTAAGACTAAATTTTAGTAACCCAATTTCCAATGTGGGTTTTCCCACAAATATATTTTCTACTTTCAACCTTTTATTTTTGAAGAAGAATTTCAAATTGCGAGGACACAATTTATTGAAGGAGGGGAGAATGTAACACCCCAAGATTTCATAGTGTGTTATTTCTTCAAAATAATTCAATAACTTCCACTACACTCAACACTGAGTTCAATTGCACCATGACTTACCAAAAAAAAATCCATTAAAAGAGGTCATGAATAGTATTAACTAAATTTTAAACTTTATATAATCCTTATAATTTTAGAATCCATATTATGAGTTTCTTAGTCATAATGCAAGAACAGATTCATTTTCAGTATTGCACTTTTATCAACTTTTGATAGTGAAACCTTTTTAAATACAATATTTTAAACTTTTTGACTAAATGGATAAATCAAAAAATTTAAAATGAAACATCCCAAGCTTCCACGGTACGCTTTTCTTTGAATAAAACAGTAGTGTGTGTTGTACGCAACTTCGAGTTCTAACACACCGTAACCAATCAAACTAGCTGTTATGAATAGTAATACCTACTTTTTGAAGTTATATATATTTTATATTTTAAAATGGACTTCATTTTTGGATTCGGAATATCAAATTTAGCCTAAGGTGAAATTTTGGTACTTTTCGGATAACTTTCATATTTTGATGAATAGTGAAAATTACTAAATTTTAATTAAAAACAACTTTTTTAATCAAAATAATTAATAGTGATAAATTATGAATTTGAGTGGGTTTAAAGTATATTTAGAATATATTTTTACCATTTAATATAATGTTGGTTATTGGACATAATTTTACAATTAAACCGAACATAAACAAGTGTCAATCTTTTGATAGTTATTATCTCTTAAAAACACGCTTTTTGTTTTGACAGCGGGAATTAATTTTAAATTAATTTCTGCCACTTCTATGTTTTGAATTTAGGAAAATGGATTCCATATTTGGAATCAGGATGTTCAAATTGTGTAAATAGGTAACTTTTATTTTTAGACATTTTGAATAATTACTGCGGTAAATATTTTATTTACCATGGTTAAGGGTAAATCTGGTAAATAAGGGTTAAAAATTAATATTATAATAATACTAAATTACCCTAAAACGTGTCTTAACCCTATTGGTTGATAAATGGTCTACCATGGGAATCTTTGGGTCTATTTTGGGACCCCATGGATCCACTTGTAAGTGATAATGACACTTTATTTTAATTAAGTCAAAATGAATACAAAAATGACACAAGAATATATCTTTTAGCAAAACAATTGTTACATAGGGTTATATAAGTTGGATTTTAGATTATAAATATTCATTAGAAAGTTAAAACGATTTCCTACCTAATGATATTTTATTTATAATTTTTAGACATTGAATAATTTATTTTATTTATGACACAATGATGATGCAGTAATTACTATAATAGTGAAACATTAAAATAATTGATATTATAAATACCCAAATAAATATAATATGAAACTTTTAATGAATTAAAATAATTTTCTAGGATAATATGATATATTAGGATTGATTGAATTGACTTTTTTTTGAAGTAATCAATCTGTTATGAGTTTCACAAAAATCAACTATTGAATAGTGTCAAAATTGACATAAAAGAGTTCTTAAAACAAATATTATATTATTAATTGATATTAAATTCCTAAAAATCTAAGGTTCGGCCAAGAGACTTATATCATGATAGGTTCATCATTAATGTACCACTTGGGGGTCTCTTGGATGTATATAGTAAGTTTATTAACCATATTATATAAAAATACAAAGAGACATTGTAAAAGTGAAACTAATTAACTTAGAGTTAATACTTAAAGATAAGGTTAATATAAGTACCCAAACCTGTATAAATTCTATTGGTTGAGTGGTTTTCGACCTATCCCCACATTAACCTTTGAATAATTAACTTTGGAGCCATTAGGAACCGAATATAAATTTATTATAAATTAATATTTCTAGCTTTTCCAAAGGTGCCCCTCACCCCTCTTATAAAAGGGAACTCCTCCTTCTCATTTCTTCACACCATCAAAGCCTTTTGGTTCGGCCAAACTCTGACCAGATACTCTCCCAACATCCCTAACTACAACCTAGAGGCCTTATTTTGATCAGAAAGCCAACCTAAGGAGCCCTTTTGATCAAATCAAAAGGAAGAACCCGAAGAAGAGGTAATGATTTCACCACCCTTCTCCAAGTTCATTTCTTCTTCCACTTCTTATTTCTTTGTTCTTACCATTCTAAAATAATAACTCCAGTATCTTACATATACTGTGATGTTATTATAAATATGGTAAAACCATATTCAGTATTCTATCCACCCTTTGAATAACATGTCACCATACGTGTGTACGAACGGCTTACCGTCTCCACGTCGTGGTGTAATTGTTATTCAATATATTATTATTTGGATGGGTATAATAATGATGTGTAACTCATGTAAATAATAAATATAACATGTTAATGATTCTGTATATATGATATACCATCCATTTATATATTATTTTAATATCAAAAGAATGATATTGTCGCTCGTGCGTACGTACGGACTACCGTCTCCACGAACGCGATGAGATTCATTCTCCATCGTATCCATTCAAGTATAATTATCATTTGATGATTTAAAAATGATGTTTAAGGACTTGATGTCATTCTGGATATGAATAATATACAACCTATCCTTTACAAACATGTCTTACGTAACAAAACATATAAAAGAAAACAAGTAAGTTAACACCCGAAACGACGATAATTCTAAGATATTATTAACAAATCAATGTTAAAAGATCATATATGATATCATATTAATATATATGATTCTTGTATAATTTAATAACAATTATTTCACCATTATACAGGAGGTTAACCTACCCCAACCAAGGAAAAGTACAAGGTAAGGGTTTATTTCACAATCTCTTCATTATCCGAGGTTGTTTATACGTAATAATCTACTGGGATATCTTTATCATCCACATCCATGTTTCTTAAAAATTTATTTCAAAACATTTTTACTATTTACAATAATATGGGTTAAAGTCATTTATACCCTTGTTCGAATTTTTATAAGAGATTTATAAAGGAATGTTTCCGTCGTTTTCAAAACAAGGTCCTTTTTAACCTTTTCGACAGAATTGAGGTAAGAATGTTTTTTTAACTTATACGGCGGGTGCGGTTATTTTACGCCGTTATAAAATCTTCAAAGCTTTACATACAAGCTTATAAGAATATTTTCAAAGAAAATGTTTTATTTTATATGGATCTTAAATGATTTCAAAATAAAAGGAGATATTTCTTTAAAAAAGAATTTTGATTTCATCTATGTCAACATCCTTTGATGGATTTTAAGATTATTTGAAGTAGATTTATTATGATACAAAACTTCTATATTGTATTGAATGTTTTGTGATATGTTTGACTATGGATGTGCTATTTTTATACCATTCATAGTTTATGGTGAAATTATTGACATTTCGTATGATAGTTTTAATACGAATGTTTATGTTATGTTTAAACCTTTTCATATTGGAATGCATTGGACTTAATAAGTGACGGGTGGAGCCCGCTATAGCTCCTCGATGCATCGGTAGGTCTCATGAGACAAACTAGTGTCTTGGCACAAGGCCTTGACAAAATCTTATTTGTAGTCTTGGCACGAGGCCTTGACTATGTGGTTATGATAGTCTGGAATTATGCATTCCAACATTATGAAAGTGGTTATTGATTTTTGCATGTGATTATTCGATTAGTAGAATATCCATGTGAGTAAGTAAATGGCATTATTTCATTTTATTTATGCCATACCATGTTGAAAGTTCATGTTTGAAAGGCTTTTGTTTTAGTTATACATTGCCTTAAAAGTTTATTCTTATTTATGAAAGTTTCTGCTATATTGTTATCCTTACTGGGCATTTGAGCTCACCCCTTTTCTATGTTTTATTTTTCCCAGGAAGTGAAAAAGTAAGTTATGAATGACCTGCAGGGATATTATGTGGGGATATGAGTGTGGATTATGGAGACAATATGTAGTTTTAGTAGTTTTTCGTTTAATGATGTAATGTAAAACTTATGAATATATCTAGTGTTTCCAAGGCTACTATACCAATCGGTCTTTCGAGATTTGATCTTTCTTGTGATCATGCCAATGTTACGAAGTAATGCACCGACTCTGGGTAGCTGGGGTCAGGGAGTTACATTGAAACCCCCCGATATCATGTGGGAACTCCATAAACTAGAATATAATTGTCGATTATATCCCCAATAGAGTATCAAGTATCATAATGCCATAGAAAAATTGAAAATAAGGACCAAGTCTCTCTAAAAAAATGAAATTATATGGAGGAATTATAAGTACCTATATCAAAAGTATCAAAAACTAATTTAAAGGATTCTAGAGTGGTACCTCTCACCCTAGAAGTTATAACACTATAATCTTTAGTAATCCATAGTACTATATATAAATGGTCAGATCCATGGCCTAGAGATATCACCTAACTACCCTGAGTAGGTACGCTTTTCTGACACTGTATGTTAGGGGTCTAGCTACCTTAACCATGACCACTAATGTAAAGACCCGTAAAATTCATGGGAAATTTTTTTTATTAATTTTTTTTGGGATTTTACAAGAACTCAGTTTCTGACAGCACCTGATTCCGAGGCCCGGTGTGATCGGAATCATTTTTCAAAGTTTAGCTCGGGTACGTTCAGTGAACGAATGAGCGGGTTTTTCTAACTTTTGAACCGGTGCTCGGAATTGAAATCTGAGGGCACTGATGGAATCGCAGCACTGATAATTGCTTAAGAACACCTTTTCCGGAGTTGCGTTTGCTCGGGTGGAGTTTTACCTAATTGGGTTAACTAAAAAATAAAATAAAATACTGTGGAACAGATTTTAATTTTATTCAAGGAAGTGTTAACCTAAGATAAGTGGTTGAGTTGGACCCACATCCTAACTAATCCTCTAGGTAGGATATTAGTGGGGTGAGGCCCACACGATCCCCACCCTTTCAACTTCATTAACCACTTTTTGATTAAAGTAACGCACCCACACCCCCTATTAAATGAAGTCAACTCAGGCGTTTAATTAAATATTAAACACCTCTATTAATTGGGTGGTTTAAAACGTTGCAATTAATTGAGTTAATTTTTTGATTCAATTTTTAATTTCAAACTGAAGGTTTGAGTAATAAAATAAGAAGGTGTCTTATTTTATTATTGTTGTTGCTTGGGTTTTGTGGGAGGATTTTGGAGAGAACGGATCAAAGTATCGAAGTTCTTCGTTCTTCGTCGAAGAACGCGAAGAATGTGAAGAACGCGAAGAACGTGAAGAATGCCGACCTCCAACAAAGGTCGACAGGAACGACGGATCGTCAGAGATCGATGACGCGACGCCGAAGAATCTTTTCTCTGCGACGCGACAATCCCCCTTCCGTGACGCCTTCTTCCGCGACGTGCAATTCCGCGACGAGCCTTCGTTCAACTACGCTCGAGGTAAGGAATTTATTTGTGATTGTTAGTGAACCATTGTTTACTTCCTTCTAAATCTAAGAACATGGATCAACTAAATATTAATTTGATCCGCGAAGAATATGTTTGCGGGTTAGAAATTCGTGATTTTGGGGAAAACTGTTTGGGTTGATTACTTTTGTTCATGAAAAATCCTTGTCGTTCTTCGTCTTTTGGGCCCCTTGTTATCAACTTAACGGGAGGAGGTCAGACCGCACGAACACAACCGACGCTCCTCCCCCTTTGTTGTTTTGTTTGTTACGGCATGAATAACGGTGGCGCAGTGCAACGTCACCGCACAGAAACAAGAAAGAATGCGACGAAGAAGCGCGGCACCGCCGCGCCGCACCGTTGAGGCGGAACGAAACCGTGGCCGAAGTCGGGGCCACAGAGGCGATTCGAGGACTTCGTTGGTTGACCGTAGTGAGAGGATTGACGGGCGATGACAAACAGGGCCGAAAAGTCAATTTCAAGCCTCCGCAGTGAAGGTAGGGTCCCGAGAGGATCGTTGGCGAAGGTGGCGAGCAAAACGGACCACCGGAGCGCGTCTAGTGGTCCGCGGAAAATCCTGCCAGTGCGCCACGGCGGCGCCGGCCGTCGGAGGTGGAAGTGCCTGGCATACCTCTGGGAAGGGCCGCTGCCACTGAAACCGCGGTGGTAGGTGGCTGGTCCTGTGGCCGTGCAGGACCAAGGACGATGTGGCGCTGGGCCACGTTTCTAGCAGGGAGCGGGGACTTCTTTCTTGGGGGGGGGGGGGGGACCGCACCCCCCTGTTCCGCTCCGCCGGATAGCCGAGCGGCCACACGACCATGCCAGAGCAGCAGGCCACCCGGCCGGGCCGCACCCAGGTTGGGCTGGGCCGCGCCGACCCAGGGGGTCTCGGGCGGGGTCGGACCGGGCCCGAACCCCCTATTTTGGGCAGTTTCCGTTCAAACGCCCATATCCTGGGCCAGAGACCTCTGATCGATGCACCGTCAGTTTTTTAGCGATCCTTGGATCGATACGGTCCTTTTGGTATTGTACACTTAGGGTTTCGGAGAACTTTGGGTACGGTCGGGTATGTTCAATCACGAAACCAACCGGGCCCTAGGAGCAGAAATGCTTATATCTCGAGCTCCGGACGTCTGATTGACGTGCCGTCAACTTTGTTGGATTCCTATTGATGAGGAAAAACTTTTGGAATGCTTCTCCTGAGTTTTGGATGCAGTTGGATGGTGGCCGGGTTGGATTGTACCCGAAATCCATCCGGGCCCCTGGAACGGAAAAGCTGATAACTTTCAGACCGGACGTCCGTTTGACGTACTGTCAGTGGCATTGGTGGTCACGTTGAGCAACAACACCTTTGAGTATACCCTATGAGAGTTCGGGGTACAATTGAGATATGGCCGGGTTGGTTCGCACATGAAACCAATCGGGCCCCTGGGAAGAAAAGGCTAATAACTCACAGATCGGGCGTCCGATTGACACGCCGTCTATTGCGTTGAAACCCCTATGATGAGGTGGTCCATTGAGATACTTCTTAATGGGGCTTTGAGATATTTGGAGTATCGACCTATAGATCGTGGAGCGGACCCTCCCGGAGACGAGCGTACGGAGTACGGAGACCGTGTAGCCTACTGAGACCTGACGACTGCTTGACCGACTCGACTTGGAGTGAGTCGACCAGCCCAGTGGATATAGCACTACTTTGTTTGGGTGCAGACCCATGGCGGACGGAGCACTACTATGTGATAGTGCAGACCCGCGGTACTCATCCGGAGAGTACCTCTACATGCTATTTGGGGGTGTGCACTACAGTGTTTGGGTGGCATAACCCGGTGGGAAGCACTACTGTGTTTGGGTGGCTGACCCACAGTACTCGATAGGAGGAGTACCTCAGTAGTCTTAGGTTAGTGAGTAGTACCTCGGAGTCGTGACAGGACCACTGTACACTCCAGAGACGGGGCTCTTCAGTAGTTACGTTTTCGATAATAAAAATCCTGGTTTGAGCTGAGTCTATGATCTTTGTGTTTACCTCATGATTGATATGGATCACTTGATAACTTAGGTATATGTATGGGAATATAACTGGGTAGTGGTTATCCGTTTATTTCATAATCTTTGTGTTTTATCATGATTGAGATGGGTTACCTGATAACTTAGGTATATGTATGGGAATATACCTAAGTAGAGGTTATCTGTTGAGATCTTATTTGTGGTTATCCTTGTTGGTTTTAGCGAGACCTTGAGGGTCTCGGGGTCCCTAATGAGTATCATATACTCACACCTTCACGGGCTATGCCCACACCTCGTTGTGTTGGTTGCAGATGACAGGCAGTGCTGACAGGGACCGAGTGTTTGAGGACTGGACGGTACCCGGAGGTGGACCACACGACGAGTCAGTATCCGAAGGTGGACTTCACGGAGAGACGACACTCAGAGGATGTTGACAGGGGAGAGCGTTTTTGAGGCTATCTATACCTACCCTTCAGGTAGGATCCGTGGTGTACGATCCAGGAGCTGCGCTATCTGTACCTACCCTTCAGGTAGGATCCGAGGAGGAAGACCTAGGAGCTTCTTCCTTTCTTACAGCTGAATGTCTTTTTCTGTTGTACTTTCATTTAGTTTTAGTTGTACTTTAAGTTGGGTTTATATTCTGGCCCATTTACTTTTCAGTACTTTCTTTTGTTCTTAGTGTTTTACTTCCTCTTGTACTCTGAGGCGTTTTGTTTGCTTTTATAAAGAAAAATCCTTCCCAGTTATTAGGATTTACACCTTTGGTGCTAGTTGCCAGCCCCTGGCCTATGGAAGGGGGGCTTGGGGTAGTCACGGAATAGGCCCCGAGGACGGGTCGTGACAAATTGGTATCAGAGGAGCCGGTTCTACCACAGAACTTATAACTCTGATATTTTTCTATCTTTGAAGCAATAGTGTTAAGGGTACTGAGTGTGGTTTTCAGTTCAAGGAGTCCAGTGTTGGTGCGGGCGGCCGACATATCCATACACCAGGACCCTGGGAACTGATTTCTGACTTTGTACACGAAAACACTGATTGCGTGTGTGCTTCCAGAAGTTTTTAAAAGTCAGCTCAAATCAGGTCAGCTCACCAGGTATAAATCGTTTGACCGTGTCACGTATGTTTCTTTCCGGATGCCTTTCCACGGATGACCAGCTAGAGCCCAGAGGGATGTGCATACTGACAGCCTATCGAGCGATGAGGCTTCGGTACTGGTCCCTCTTATAGTGGAGGCACCAGCGGTACTACCATACGTTTGGCCATCGATACCACCAGCCCCAGCAGTAGGCAATGCATGCCACTTGTGCGCGCTGCACGAGTTCCAGCGCCAGAGGCCACCCATGTTCCGGGGAGAGACGAATCCGCAGGTGGCTGAGGATTGGATGGAGGCTTTGGTGAGAGTCTTCAGGCTAGTGGGGGCACCAGAACACTTCATGGTGATCTTTACTGCCAGCCTCCTTCAGGCAGCAGCAGGCAGGTGGTGGAGCCGCTTTTTCCAGTTTTGCGATGTGATGACCTTCACATGGGGAGACTTAGAGACCCTCTTCAGGGTAGAGTTTGTACCGGTATCTCTGCACCCCGAGCGTGTTTAGGATCTGCTACCTTTGCCGCATGTTTTCCCCTCAGTAGTCGATTCGTCTGTAGGCAGTAGACATATGATGCATAGGTCCAAGAGGACCAGACCAGTAGGTCGGAGACATCGAGTTATAGGATAAGTAGTGTGGGGCACCTGAGGTGGAGTAAGAGCCAGGCATGTCAGGAACAGACAGTTTTTCTCCGGCAGTAGGAAGGGTCACATGGCATGTGACTGTCCAACTCCTCGCATAGTCGATCCACAGGCATTGGAGGAGCCACCGAGGCAGAAGCAGTGGCAGGTGCTTGAGTAACAGCCGAGCAGTGGACAAGGCAGTAGATCTTCGGGAGCATGTGGACAGGAGCAGAACTAGTGGATACGTCCCTTTTACTTCTAGTTCCATGTTGTTGTTGTATTCGTGTCTTTGTACTAAGAGATGCAATAATAAAAAGACACTAAACTTGTGATGTTTTCTTTCCTGTCCTTTTGTTGGGTTGATATTGAGAGGTCCCGGTAAAAACTGTTGAATTGACCCTCACTTTCTAGATTTCTACTAGAGGATACCCAGTGACATCACACTGATGCCGAAAGCGTGACTCAACCCTTGGAGGTGAGAGTGATGGTTGGATCTCTTGGTAATTATATCGAGGCCTTATGACGTTATCCATGGCATGAATGCATCATTCATGTCATGATTGATTGTATTAGGAAATGGGTGTGGTTCATCCAGGGGATGAGATCGAGTTTCTCGTTTCAGTAAGGGAGAAATCTTAGCAGCTCTTTCACATCGTAGGAAAATAAGGTGCAGATCATCTAGGAGAGGATAAAGACTGCATAGTGCAGTAAGATATAGGAAATCGGCGCCAGTCTTAGAGACTCGAGCGTGTTAAATGTTTCAAGAAGAGGAAGCTTTAAGAGAGATGAGTTTGCGAAGCAGCAGACGTGGAGGCAGATCTAGGAGAGCAACATGAGGTGGTGTAGATTTTAACAAGCTACAACCACCCTCCTTAGTTGTACCCTCCAGGCTCAGGGAGCTGGAGGGCGAGGAAGGGTGTGGCTTCATGCGGTCAAGGAGTGTGACCCAATGGCTCTAAAAATGATTCAAGGGATAGTCCATGTCCACTACTAACTGCCTTAGTAACAGACGCTGATATGAATCATTCCTTCCTTCCACAAATCTTATCCCAGACCTAGAGTTTTTGGTAAGCTGTAGACATTAACCACACATCTGGAGATACCTTGGGAGAAGACTCGATAATCACACTTACGCCGACGGTGTGGTCAGACCCTCGAGGCGAGAGTTTCAGTTGGAATCTCTTGGTTGTAACGTCGAGGCCTTACGACGTTGGTCTGAGTATGGAATGGGAAATCACAGTTCATACACAAATTGATGGTATTAGGCAAAAAGGATGTGTTTTAACTATGACATAAGGATGGGTTTTCCTTGGTCGGAGAAAAGGAAACCCCAAGCAGCACAGGATAAATTCATGTACAGGAGGGTGGGACCGATCACTCTTGAGTCGGTCAACCTTACCCTCGTGGCAGCAGTCGTTTTGAGTTTCAGTTCTAATAAGAATTGGAGACCTCTAGAGTTCGAGGATGACGATCAAGTCTTTATATGGGTCTCAAATGAGAAGATACGTGCATGATCCTGCACACATCATTGACCTCAGGGAGTTGGACGTCGATGACAGGGTGACATACACAGACATTCCAGTGGGGATCGAGGATCAACAAGATCAGATCCTACGAGGACAGTCGATTCTGCAGGTGCGCTTTCACTAGCAGTAAGGGAACCTCCACGTAATCACATGGGAGCGGAAGGCTCAGATGCGTGCTCAATACTACTTTTGTATCCCTAGTTTGTGTTAAAGCTTTACGAGGACGTAAATCCCTGAGGTTGGAGTAATGTAAATATCCATAAAATTCAAGGGCAATTTTTGTTCTTAGTTTTATTTGGGATTTTACAAGAACGCAGTTTCTGACAGCACCTGATTCCGAGGCCTGGTGTTCCCGGAATCATTTTCCGAAGTTTAGCTTGGGTATGTTCAGTGAACGAACGAGCGAGTTTTTCTAACTTTTGAACCGGTGCTCGGAATTGAAATCCGAGGGCACCGATGGAATTGCTGCGCCGGTAATTGCTTAAGAACACCTTTTCCGGAGTTGCGTTTGCTCAGGTGGAGTTTTACATAATTGGTTTAACTAAAGAATAAAATAAAATATTGTGAAACAGATTTTATTTTTATTCAAGGAAGTGTTAACCTAAGCTAAGTGGTTGAGTGGGACCCACATCCTAACTAATCCGCTAGGTAGGATATTAGTGGGGTGGGGCCCAGACGATCCCTACCCTTTCAACTTCCTCAACACCTTTTTGATTAAAGTAACACACCCACACCTCCTATTAAACGAATTCAACTCGTGTGTTTAATTAAATATTAAACGCCTCTATTAATTGGGCGGTTTAAAATGTTGCAATTAATTGAGTTAATTGTTTGATTCAATTTTGAATTTCAAACTGAAGGATTGAGTAATAAAATAAAAAGGTGTCTTATTTTATTATTTTTGTTGCTTGGGTTGTGAGAGAGGATTTTGGAGAGAACGGATCAAATTCTCTATGTTCTTCGTTCTTTGTCAAAGAACGAGAAGAACATGAAGAACGCAAAGAACGCCGACCTCCGACAAAGGTCGACAGGAACGCAGGATCCTCAGAAGTCGACGATGCGATGCCGACAAATCTTTTCTCTGCAACGCGATGATCCCCCTTCCGCGGCGCCTTCTTACGCGATGTGCAATTCCGCGACGAGCCTTCGTTCAACTACGCTCGAGGTAGGGAATTTATTTGTGATTGTTAGTGAACCATTGTTTACTTCCTTCTAAATCTAAGAACGCAAATCAACTAAATATTAAGTTGATCCATAAAGAATATGTTTTCAGGATGGAAATTCTTGATTTCGGGGAAAACTGTTTGGGTTGATTAGTTTTGTTCGTGAAAAATCCTTGCCATTCTTCGTCTTTTGGGCCCCTTGTTATCAACATAACAGGAGGAGGTCGGACCACACGAACACAGCCGACTCTCCTCCCCCTTTGTTGTTTTGTTCGTTGCGGCATGAACAAAGGCGGCGCGGTGCAACAACACCGCGTGGAAACAAGAAAGAATGCGACGAAGAAGCGCGGTGCCGTCGTGCTGCGCTGTTGAGGCCGAACAAAACCGTGGCCGGAGTTTGGGCCACGGAGGTGATTCGAAGACTCTGCTGGTTGATCGTTGTGCGCAGATTGACGGGTGACGACAGACGGGTCCGCAAAGTCAATTTGAAGCCTCCACAGTGAAGGTTGGGTCCTGGGAGGACAATTGGCGAAGGCGGCTAGCAAAACGGACAACCGGAGCGCGTCCGGTGGTCTGCGGAAAATCCTGCCGGCACTCTACGCCGGCACGGCGGCGCCCGGCGCGCCACCGGGAAGGGCCACCGTGGCTTCAGCCACGGCGCAGGCGGCTAATCCCACGGCCACGCGGGACCAAGGACGATGCGGCGCCGGGTCGCATCGCTAGCAGGGAGTGGCCCCCACGCGGGGGCCACAACTTCTTTCACGAGGGGGGGGGGGGGGGGGGGCGCACCCCCTGTTCCGCACAGCCGGACAGCCGAGCGGCCACACGACCGCGCCAGCGCGATAGGCCAGCCGGTCGGGCCGTGCCCTATTGGTCCGAACCCGGACCCGGTTCGGACCGACCCAGGGGGTCTCGGGCCGGGTCGGTCCGGGACCGAACCCCCTATTTTCATGCAATTTCCGTTCAAACGCCCATATTTTGCGCCACAGACCTCCGATCGATGAACCGTCAGTTGAGTAGAGATCCTTGGATCGAGGCGGTCGTTTCGGTATATTACACTCAGGGTTTCAAAGAACTTTGGGTATGGCCAGGTTGGTTCAATCACGAAACCAACCGGGCCCTAGGAGCAGAAACACTTATATCTTGAGCTCCGGACGTCTGATTGACGTGCCATCGACTTTGATGGATTCATCTTGATGAGATGAAACTTTTGGCATGTTTCTCTTGAGTTTTGGATGCAGTTGGATAGTGCCCGGGATAGATTGTACCTAAAATCCAACCGGACCCCTTGAACGGAAAAGCTGATAACTTTCAGACCAGACGTCCGTTTGACGAACCGTCAGCGGCATTGGTGATCACGTTGAGAAACGGTCCCTTTGAGTATACCCTATGGAATTTCGGGGTAACGTTGAGATATGGCCGGGTTGGTTTGCACACGAAACCAACCGGGCCCCTGGGATGAAATGGTTAATAACTCACAGACCGGGGGTCCGATTGGCACGCCGTCTGTTGCGTTGAGACCCCTAAGACGAGGAGGTACTTTGAGATAATTCTTCGTGGGACTTTGAGATACTTGGAGTATCGACCTTTAGCTCGTGGAGCGGACGCTCTTAGAGATGAGGGTACGGAGTATGGAGACCGTGTAGCCGGATGATACCTGACGACTGCTTGACTGACTCGACATGGAGTGAGTCGACTAGCCCAGTGGACAGAGCACTACTTTTTTTGGGTGCAGACCCATGGCGGACAGAGCACTACTGTGTGACAGTGCAGACCCGTGGTACTCATCCGGAGAGTACCTCTATAGGCTATTAGGGGGTGTGCACTACTGTGTTTGGGTGGCATACCACGACGAGAAGCACTATTGTGTTTGGGTGGCTGACCCGCGGTACTCGACAGGAGGAGTACCTCAGCATCTTAGGTTAGTGAGCAGTACCTCATTGTCGTGACAGGACCACTGTACACTCCAAAGACGGGGCTCTTCAGCAGTTACAGTTTCGATAATAAAAATCCTGGTTTGAGCTGAGTCTATGATCATTTTTTTTATCTCATGATTGAGATGGGTCACTTGATAACTTAGGTATATGTATGGGCATATGCCTGGGTAGTGGTTATTCGTTGATTTAATAATCTTTTTTGTTTCCTCATGATTGAGATGGGTTACTTGATAACATAGTTATATGTATGAGCATATACCAAAGTATAGGTTATCTGTTGAGATCTTCTTTGTGGTTATCCTTGTTGGTTTTAGTGAGACCTTCAGGGTCTCAGGGTCCCTACTGAGTATGATATAATCACCACTTCACGGGCTATGCCCGCACCTCGTTGTGTTGGTTGCAGATGATGGGCAACGCTGATAGAGGCCGAGTGTTCGAGGACTGGATGGTACCTGGAGGTGGACAACACGACGAGTCAGTATCCGGAGGTGGACTTCACGGCGAGACGACACTTGGAGGAGGTTGACGGGCGAGAGCGTTGTGGAGGCTATCTGTACCTACCCTTCAAGTAGGATCCGTGGTGGACGATCCAGGAGCTGCGCTATCTGTACCTACCCTTCAGGTAGGATCCGAGGAGGAAGACCCAGGAGATGCTTCCTTTCTTCTAGATGTTTGCCTTTTTCTATTTTACTTTCATTCAGTTGTAGCTATACTTTCAGTTGGGTTTGTATTCTGGCCCATTTAATTTTCAGCACTTTCTTTTGCACTTAGTGTTTTACATCCGCTTGTACTCTGGGGTGTTTTGTTTACTTTTATAAAGTCAATGACTTCATAGTTATCGGGATTTATGCCTTTGGTGCTAGTCTCCAGCCCCTGGCCTATGGAAGGCAGGCTTGGGGTAATCATGACACGGGCCCCGAGGATGGGTCGTGACAACTACCTTAGCCTGATTGTCCAGTTGCACTAAAGCTCTATGCCTGAAGAGAGGATAAAGACCCCTCTCTTGAACATAGATTTGGTTCAAACACAATCTCACTGGATTGTGGGGAAAAAGTTTTGATTTTTTTTTAAATATGACCCATCTTACATTAATACCATCACTCAACTAGGTCGCTAGTAAATTGGGGTTTCATATGTCCCGGTCTACCACACTGATCACACCAAACATAGAAACTCGAGTATGTACCATGGATACTAATATAACAACATAGTAGATACGACTAATGTATCATACTACTGTTCAATGTAGTTACAAATCCATTTTGCAAACCGACCTGGCTCAAACCCCCATTCCCTCTCATTTTATTCTTTGTGATAAGTTCTTGATTCACTATTCTAGATATTGTAATAAGAATAAATACATTCACCTGTGTTTAAATGTAGTACTAGAGACCATCGTCGAATATCCTAGCTTAATATTAGTCACCACCTAACTAAATAGTCACAAAATTCTATAGATTCATGAAAAGAGTAGAATATTACATGAATGATAAGGTTCTCTGCTATAAGTGCGTAAAATATCTAGATTTATCAGTCCTCAACATCTTGAGATAAAAATAATCAGTGAAGGTCATTTAAGAATCTCTCCAAGCTACATCCTGATGACGATACATCATAGTAAAAAATTCCCACATTATCTTAGTAGAATCGCAAATAATATGCATAGAAAGATTCACTCTACTCTTGGGAGGTGTCTTAGGATGCTCAAAAATTGACACTATGACCTCTATCCATGAATCCATATACTTTGGACTGACATTCCCCTAAAACATGGGAGGATGATACAACTAAAAATCACATGTAAAATCTTCTATAGTTAGGGAACATCATGGGGATCCTTAAACAGTCTACAAAAAGTGTATAAAACCATCTCAAAACTAGAAATCAGTGCCCAAATTCATTATAATAGAAAACTCTTCAAGAGGTACAACTAGAGGTTAAACTAGGGACCTAAGACCCACCACCACCAAAGGATGGTCATCAACACACTCTTGGCACTCGAGTCGAGGATGTCATGGTAGAATGTCTATAGAGATTCCAAACACACAACTCAATACAAGTTTTAATAAGTAATAGCTATGTAGATATGTGAGTAACATATACACAAGCCTACCTATATAAGAGTGTGACCCCTATGTCCCCTTCTTCATCCAGGTCTGAAAGACATTCATATTATATGTAAAGAAGGAGACACTACTGACTTCCCACCACTGAGGCTTGTCTAGGGTCATGATATCTATGAGAAGTCAAATGTTCCTATATACAGAGTGTCCATTTCATGTCATAGAGGAAATATCATTTATGTTTCAATTATTATCCCCATTTAGCGACACACATTTCCTTTTAGAATTCAATTTCATTTAAATTTATACTAATTTTCAGAGAAAATATATTAAAATGGTTTAATTATATAGGTCCCCACTTCCAATTTATATGGTTTTGTACACCATATAAATTGAAATGTGTTTTGGATTTAATCACAACCAATTATTTATCCAATTCTAGCATGAAATGTATATAAATTTTATGAACATAAAAATAAAGGCACCAAAACATACTTCAAGAAATGAATGTTGTAATATAAACATGGCATGATATATGCATGAAATATAAGTCCTAAAGTTCATATGATGATACATGATGCAATACTTCTTTTCCATATCAGGAAAGGGAAAAAGTACTTAGTCATAAAGAACATCAAACATCAAGTGCATCACCTAAAGGTTAAATCACAGAAATTGTAATAAGAAAAATCCATAACAACATGTTATATCCCATGAAATTTTTCCTTGTTTACTTCCCATGGGTTAGATACTAACAGGAACAAGCTCATGAAAAAACCACGACACATAATATTTCTCCTTTCAACAAATGGAATTATTAAGGAATGAAAATAATATAAAGAAAACTTATTAAGTAACACATAGAGATGTACTGATCCCAATTCAGCTAGAAGTAACAAAAATCAATTTTCCACATGAAATTAATCACACCTCCTTGTATGCTAGAGGTTGCTGATTAGTAGTGGGCATCGATTGTGAAATAGTGGGGAGACTAAACTGTCATGATGAGAGTGTAGCACAATGGAATAATCATATCAACCAATAATAGAAAAATGAAAGATAACCAAATAATGGAAGAGTAAAATTCAATATATATATATATAGTAATGTCATCCATTAATTTCATATAAAAAATGATTATCTTGGCATGCTATAATAAAATAAAAGATGCGGATATGGAAGAAGGTACACAAACTTATATGTAAACAAAAAGAAAAAAAGAAATAAAAAGGATATCTCTATATAACATTAGTGTCCATAGCATGGTCTTATTCTCCCCCACTCCCATGATATAATATATCAATCATCAGTAATCAAGTGCATTAACCATTACCTACCTATAACAAAGATGTATTTTTGGGTGCCAATTAGTAGACCCAAAATTATGTGAGATAAACTCAGTAGGCCACTACCAACAATGTATAATTCTACTTCAGTCCATGAATATATAATAAACATTGAATTGATTATAGAAAAACCTATAAATGAATTGTTGTAAATAAAGAACCCATGTAGCTCCAGGATCTCATGGAAATAAATTCCACTAATGTACAATTCCTCGTAAGTCATAATATATTTGAGTATTCAATAAGTCATGAATTAATTTATAACAAAGTATCTGGACCTGCCTCATATCCCAAGGAACATCCATAAATCATATATAAGAAAGATATATTTAAGATGTCCAATATAACAATGTAAGACTCCAACCAAATTCATGTTGGCACCATGTCGTGGAAGACACTTCATAAAACCAATTAACTTTTTAGCTTAAAAAAACCTAAACATGTCCTTATTGTTCATATTTTAGAACCCAGGTATCACTCTAGGCATAGAATTAACTCTTTACCAAACAACCACATCCGAATAATTCTTCATAAGAACCTTGATATCACTTTAGGTGTGGAATAAAGTCACCATCCTCTGAGTATATCCTTTTAGGTGTGTAATGGGAGCCCAAGTGTAAATAATGTTATGTGCAATGATCATCCCTATGAGTACATCCTTGTAAGTACATATAGAGTCCAAATATCACACATGGAAAAGTAATATTTTTCTATTTGAGTCCATACTTGGTTGTCCACATAGGGAGTGCAACTATCACTTGAGTGTATACAATCCTTCATCCAAGTTGTTCCATCCATTGCATTCATATGAGAACCCATTTGTCACCCACAACACCTAATAAATTTATTTTATTAAATAAGCCGAATGCGTCTAATTTTTGTGTTCCGATCTGTAAACTCTCTTTCACTCTCATCATCGAAGTATGAATGGCCATAGACCCAAAGACTAACCATACCATTTCAGTTCTAATCTTAAAAGGACACCTCAAGGCTAAGAAAGAAGGAAAACAAAAAAATGCATAAGGATATGGTCTTTCATTCCCTCTTTTATTTATTTCAACTTACATTTTAACCATTTCATTTAACATCCCAATGAAACGTATAAAGAACAATCCTCTAAGGTAAATTAAATTCACAGGCCACCGATATTGGTTTTATCCATTTTATTAACACACCAATAGGGGTGGTTAAATTGAAGGTTAATAACCTTTAACAATATATAAATGGGTTTTATGGGTTATATAGGTCAATACCACAAATTTAATTTAAGAGTCAACCCATTTAAGAAGTTACACTTGGATAATCTTGTGTTCGAAGCAATGGTATATATATATACACACCACTTCTTTGAAGGAAAGTCCCCAGACCACCAACCTTAACTTGGTATTTTTCTCCTCATCCATTGTTGGCCTCTAATTCAGGTTAGAATTGAAAAATTAAAGAAAACATAAAAACACCTAGAAAATAGTGCACATGACTGCACAAAAAATGTTCATTAGTGAGAAGAGAATATAATAGAGGTGAAAGTGGAATAGAGTGCACACCATCGGGTATCTAACGAGATCAATGATAAGTGATTTAGAGTTTGGATGGGGAAGATTCTTCAACTACTAATTTTTTGGATAGAGGAAGATTCAATGGAAGAGAGGGGATTTCTATTAATTGGAAGAGAAAAGGAATGAGGGGAAAGGAATTAAAATAAGTAAGGGTAATGTTTTAATTTCTACACATATTAATTGGTCGAATGGTATGGTCACATGAGAGGCCAAGTAATGTGCCAAATGTGACCACCCTAGTGTCTACGGTGCACACCGTACACAACCTACAAAGAATGTTTATAAATATCATTAATAAAAAATACAAACTATACATATCATAATTACCTATAAAAAATTACCCATGCATGGTTTAGAAAAATCATGTGGCACCCTAAATTTCCTGCATGGTTTGAGGGGCATGGTTTTCACTAACCATGCACTAATTGGGCAGCTCTTCTATTTCCAAAAAAAGATATAGCTATAGGATCAATAATAGCCTCAGATGATCCCAATCCCTTCTATAAAACATAAGGAACATTTAGAATGATCCAATTAATAGATTAAACTAATATTTAAAAGGTATATACTTCATAGAAAGACTGGTTTCTTAAAGGGGGAGAGGACACGCATAGATTTTTTTGAAAAGAATAATGTGTACCAACATTTTTCATATTCCAAAAAGAAACAAATGTGAAATTATAAAATATTATAGGTGATAAGGTATAAATATATCTATACAATGGATTTGAAATTATTTTAAGTCTTTTTACTCCTTATATTTATAGTTAAACCCCTAGTAATCCTATTTTAACCTCAACTGGAGTAATTATTTTTTAACATTTTTTACTAATTATTTAGAACAAAAATTTTGTTGAACCTAACATGTAATATAAATTCTTCTATTTTAAAATATATAATCCAGTTTTTTCCAAATTCCATTAACATAAGAGAACAAATTTAATTTAAAATAAACTCACAAATGTGACAAGAAAGTGGTTTTCCAAAGAGAAAATGTACAAATGTTTAAAAAGTTTTTATGTAATAATTAAATATGAAATTGATTCCAATGACATAAATTTGATTAAAAATTGTATAATGGAGATAATTTTAATTTTTAATCTCAATAATGTTTTTTTATATTATAAAATATTTGAATGAAAAGGCGATTTTATCAAAAAAAAAAACAAATATTTTTCACTATTCAATGAAAGATTTATCTTTTTAGAAAATTATAAAAAAAATACTTCAAGAGAAATTTGAAATAATGATTAAAAAAATTAATTACATTGTCTAAAATAATTTTTCTAAAAGTTGGAAAAATTTATTTTAATATATGCACAAAAAATGCAACAAAACATCTTTTAAGAAAAAAATATTTTTTAATCATAAAATTAGATTTATTCATTACTCATGCCTAGAAAGAACATAAGATGATTGATGAACAGTTTATTGAATATATAATATATACATTTAATTTAAACATTTCCTAAAAGTTGTTTTATTTAATTTTTTGACATAAAACATGTTTGTGAACATAAAGAGTTTTTAGGAAACGATTTCCTTTATATTTTCAAATTGGTTTTAATTTCCATATCCAAATAATTGGACACCAAAGAAGTAATTTTTATAAATGTTTAGACCATATATTATAATAATTTAGTTAATACTCCAAATAAACACCATCCTAATGGACAGATGATAATTATCATTCTAAATAATGATATTTTTGTAGTTTTTCCTATTTAGTTAATACTCAATGTTACATGTATCATATGATATATATGTATTTAAATTGACATAAATTTGTTGTTCATAAAATCACATGGTGTTACATTATAACCCAAATAAAAATGAATTTTTATCTTGAAATTTCATCACCCGAGTACTAAAAAATGAGGATACTTTTAGCTCATTACATCATCATGTTACCACATAACTTTCTTAAGCTAAAGATTTCACTAAAAAACTATGACCAGGTGATCGGTATTGTTTCATAGAACATTCTCCTAAAGATTCATAATACCCACCAGTTGTTCTAGATAAAAAAATATAATGCTCTAGTAGCATAACCTTTGAGTTCTTTTAATGTGATATTCCATGTTTGTACTTCTTCAATAGAGATACATGGAACACATTTTTGTCTTGGTTAAGTTTAGGTGGATGCAAAAAATGATAAGCTACCATCCTGATATGATCATGAATTTCAAAATAACTGATATAACTAGGGCTTATTTTGAAATTATTTTTTACACATAATTGTTTTTAGAATCCCCTTCTCACAATCTTCAAATTCTAGATTAAATCGATGATTGTCAGCAAAACATTTCTTCCAATATTGTGTTGTACACACACACACACACACACACAGATATATATATATATTAATATATCTTACATTCTCTTCCATTTCTTCATCCAACTATAGTCCAAATAGATTTATTACCCAAATATTATCATATTCTATTGGATTACCATACTCTTTTCCATAATGGTATTCATATAAATGCATACGAATGGTTTATTAAATTTATTTTTTATATGAAATATCTTATAGAGTAATGTCTTGATCATAAAAAGCATTGAAATCTATAGAATAATACCTTTTTAATACCTTTTAGTGTTTTTATTTTTCTCTCTAATTGACCATATCTCTATAGATTATACGCCACAATAAAAATCAATTGTGTATCAAGATATTAAAAAAATATTACATGAATAGTGAGGTTAATCTCAGATCCTAATTAGATATAATTGAATGTGGTACTCCATGAAACTTTACCATTTTCATAATGAATATCTTTCCCAGTTGACCTAGAGAGAAATATTTTTTGATAATGTTGAAGTGTGATTTGTTTGTTAGGAGATATACTATATCGAATATAACATTATTCCTTTTACATATTTTTTGTAGTTTGATAAAAACATTCATGTTATTTTTTCACATTTCTATTCTATTAGGGATATTGGTTGGAGAATCCCCATTATATTTATACCTCACTATTATGTTTATGAAATACCAAACACCAAGATACATACATAGTAATATTTATTTTAATATTTTCCCACTATAAATTCTCATTTATGTAGTCTAGTGGTAGATATTATACCATTTTTACCATTCAGTTGTGGGTCAAGCCCTGCAGCCTTGCCACATGTGACTAGTTGTCACCTAGCATGTGGTAATCTATTTTTTAGAAAAATATATTAATATATTAACTGTAATATTACAAAATTTAAATAGCCCATAATTACATAATAATAATAGATAATATAAATAAAAAATGTTTCTAATACCTTTAATTTTATGTCCAAAAAAGTTAAAGGAATTCACCCTCAAATATATTTTTCACTAAAACAAACCCAGAGGGTTTTATTTCTATTAAAGTTTTCTAAAATATCCTTAACATTTCCTAAAAAATATCATATGATACTACAAAAGGGTGTCTAATACATTGGACATATGATCAATCTTAAATTCATAAATCCATGATGATATCCATAACATTTTAGTTAATCATACATGTAGGCACATAATATTCCAAAATATAATCTGCACTTTATCTTTTAAATAAGGGGTAATATTAAAAAAATACATCCATTGGATGTATTGGTTCATCCTTGAATATATAGAAAATAAAATTTGATTTAATTACTCTAAAACTCATGGATATTAAGATAATTAATTCTCATAATCAGATAAAGTTCTAAATAAGGATGGACAATGTGATTTTTAAAGGCCACCTTAATAAAAAATAAAACCTCAAATCCTGAACTTAGACGTGTTTCATAAGTTTTATTTAAATATCATGATTCGCTTAAGATGTTATGATTTTATAAGATTCCCATTTTTTCCTTTTTATTTAGAGATTTTTTGTGTCTTGTCAACCTTATTAGCCCTTCGATTGGGGCATTGATTCACCAAATTCCGGAACTCATTACACTTGAAGAAATAGAGTGTGAGTGGTGTATTATGTGGATATTTATATGTATTTTTATAATTTACTATCCTCATCCCATTACTTAAGAATTAACCGCCTTCATTAAATTATTTTACACACTTAAAAAATATTATAATCCCCCTAAGACAATTTCTTTTATGTTTCTTTCCACACATTGAGTACAAAGGAAATATCATCTTCTTTTATCCAAGGTTTTTTGAGTTTCCCTTAAATTCAATCTTTATTTTATTATCAATACAATGTGTTTGATGGGTCACTAAAATATCCATTTCCAAATTGATAGTAGAATAAATTATTTATTCATAGACATTAAAGTACCTTATGGATAATTCACTTTGGTGTCTTGGTTTTAAGCAATATAAGAATAAATCGGACATACATTTAAGTTGGATGATAAATAATAGAACTGTATCACATATTTTATATATGATTTTCTCAAAAGGTACTAATAGGTTCCTCACACAGATACTTTAGCTCAATGAATTAACTATCTATTTTCATATGAAAAAATATGGGGGAGTTCATATTTAAAAATAATCTGTTAAACTAATCACAATTCATGGAATAGATTTCATTATATTGAATTTTATTCTCAATAACATTACACCATTTATCAGATTATTTATCCTAATTATATATGAAAAAAATTAAATTATCATGATCCCAATATTTGATAATGGAAAATATCCTATACATGGAACTAATCGATTTTTATCAACACTGAGATTAGTATAACCACTAAAATAAGGTGGATGCTACCTCATAAAGGAGTAAACTAAATATTTTTTCCTCTTTTTCCCATTTGGATGTTCAAAATTATTTATATCTAGATAATGTTTTCTAAGAACAAAAATTAGATTTTTTATTCCATCTCCCATAACCTTTTTTTCTCTAGAGGATGATCATTAAATTTTTCATCCCAATTAGAATTAATATGGTTCCTTTAGGATCCAACCATTAACTAAAATAAAAATGCATAGTTTTATAAAAAAAAATCATAATGGGATACCACATAATCATAATAATAACTTATAGTATATACAAATATTGACACATTATTTTCAATATATGATACCTTAGGTTTAATGTAGGTCACTGTTAATCATTAGTCAAATCCTCCATGATGGTTCATAAATCATTTACGAATTTCCAAAGAATATCCCCTGAGTGTGTCAAACTAGGTGTGCAGTATGTCCTATTATCTTGTTCTATGAAACACTTGATTCATGGTGAATGTGAGTTTTTTAGATTTATTACCCCAAGGTACATATGTTCTCAAAAAAAATTTAATTGTAGTGTTCAGAAATGGATATATTACAAGGAGACCCCTCTCTCTGTCCTTTTACAATATTCCATGATTCTATCTGATGTATTGAATTATCCTTATACTTATCCATAGACATATACATATAGAACATAATAAGGTTTTCTCATTCTATTTTCCAAAGGGTACCCAAAACTATCATCTGATACTAAATATAATGATCCATGCTTTTCATAAACGGATATTAAATACTTTTTTAGGAAAATTCATTAAAGTAAACAAACACATGACTACATGTCATAAATTTATAGTTCCTTTGGAGACTTTGAATCCTGAACAACTAATTCAAAAGATCATTATATAATCTACCAACTACTTCCCCAAAACTACCACCCTTATTATATATTTCACACATAGTACGTATCATCAAAACTTGGGTTAATGAAAAAAATAAAATTATGATCTTAGATTCTCATCAGGGGAAAAGGGGAAATAAATAAATAGAATGTGAGGATCGTTGTTTGATTTCATGAGTATAAATTTTTTAATTCATATATTTAATATTAGAGTTCATGAACATTGGTATTGGAATAATTATTAGTAGTTTATAAGACACAAATAATAAATAAATCAAAGAACATAGGACTTGAGAGCATAACATTGGGATAATACATAGTGTTTTGTGAAATACATAAGAATAGAAGACCTAATGTTAAGGCTACCCACCAAGACATTCATAAAAATTTAATCTTGGGCTACCCACCCGTGCACCTTTTTCGAGCTTAGGATAACCACCTTTGTACAAATTGTTTCAGATTGGGGTAACCTATCATCTATGATATGATATCACATAATATTAATCATTACCTAATTATTTTGTGGGAGATATTGGTCCTACCTATCACATAATGAAAACCATACATACATGTACCACAATATCTTAAAACATTAATCATTTCAGAACCCATGAATAGAAATGGGCTTCATAAAACATTTCATAATATATAAAATTTATTAAAGAATATTTATTCCGTATATATCAATTTTTTTCATTAAATCTACCCAAATCACCATCCATGTATTGAATTAGTGAAAAATGAATCGCATCGCTTCACGAGGCGATGCTCCTCCATACTCATGAATAAAGCTATTGTATAACCAATGGAATAGAAAGTAAGATGTTATATAAGATATGATAATTAAATAAGTATAATTATAGTACCAAAATATTATATATTCATTTAATATTTTTTTATTACTATCCATGTAAAATAGAAATGAAAAACACCCCACATCGGTTTGCGAGACAGTAGTCTGTCGTACACATGATCAACATTATTTTTTTTCAACAGGTTGTAATGTTAGAAGGTATATGTGGTAATATAATTATAGAGGTATTATAATATCATAGATATCACACATAATCCTTAAATCCGACATTATATCTTTCCATGATTGGTGGTGATAGAGAATGAATAATAACGGTTCACAAGGTGGTAGTCCGCCGTACAAATAATCAAAAATCTCATTTCCCACTTAATGGGAGTGGAGATAGATACCAGATATGAGATTAATATAAAAAAATTAAATTATATGGGATATTAATTTGTTTTTATATCATCATAATTAAATAATATTTTATGGATTTAGGAGAATTAAAACAAAATCACATTGTTTAAAACTTCACCTCTTCTTCATACAACCTCTTTTGGTTTAACCTAAAACCATCATAGAATGTATTTTTGATCTCAAAAATTAATATATTATATGGGTAGTGATTTATGTAAGATAATGGGTTATGTTTTGTCTTAACCAACTGGTTTTTTATGTGTTAATTAGAGAGTATAGTGGGTGTCCTTTTATATGTGGGGGAGAGGACAGACAAGGAAATTTCAAAACAAATAAAGTGAATCCATTTTTTTCGTAAGACAAATTATAAGAAAATGGGTCATTATAGGCCCTTTATATGTGATAATGTAGATATATTCCCTTAAAATGTGTTTTTATAAGGTTATAGTTCATTTTATCACTTATCTTTTTTGTTTACCAATGGTAAACCCATTTTAACCATAATCATGGTAAATAATTTATTACTATTTATAAAATTAATTTTGACCAAAAATTAATTTGAACGTAATATATAATATAAATTATTATGATTAGAAATATGTAATATATTTTCCTAAATCCAAATCATATAATTGGAAGAATTCAATATAAAATAAATCTTATAGACGTGACAAAAAAGTGGTTTTACGAAAAGAATTTTTAAAATATTTGAAATATTTTATATAAAAATTCAAAATGAAATTGATTCAAATTAATTAAATTGGATGAATAAATATATAATTTAACTAATTTTACAGTCTAAACAAAATTAAAAGAAATTTACTATGTAAATTCTTTGAATGAAATGATAGTTTTTTAATTAAAATTATTTTATTTAGTATCCATTGAAAAAATTATATTTTTAGGAATTTATAAAAAAATAACAACAAAAAAATTATGAATTTTTAAATTTAAAAATGAAGTTAATTTGTGAAAATAAATTTCATAAAATTTTTAAAATTAATTTTAAATTAATTTTTCAAAATTGGACGAAACTATTTTTTTATAATAATGTAGTTTTTATGCGTAAAATTAGATTTATTTATATATCATTCTTAGAAGACACTTAATATGAATGTTAAAATTTTTATTGAATATATAAATTAATTTTTTTATTAAAATAACTTAAAAAAATTATTTATTTAATTTAGTGAGAGAAAACACATTTGTGTGCATACTAATAGTTTTTTAGAAAAATATTTCCATTATTTTCGAATGGTTTTTAATTTCCATTTCCAAATAATTGGTCACAAAATAATTCATTTTATATACATGTGTAAAAAATATATTATCATATTTCATCCCACCATATTCTTAATCGCCATTAAAATATCTATGAAATAAAATAAAATAAAATAATAATATTTTTGTAGCGTGTAATGTCTGGTTAAGACTCTATGCTGCATGTAACACAATCTATCGTAGAATTTTGACTCATTTTGAAATATTTCAAAAAATGTGTGTGTGTTAGAGTCATATACATTATTTATATTCCTAAATATAAAACTTATTTTAATTATTTACTTTATTAATACCCTATTTCAAG
The DNA here is from genome assembly GCA_963277665.1 of Viscum album. Classification (NCBI taxonomy): domain Eukaryota; kingdom Viridiplantae; phylum Streptophyta; class Magnoliopsida; order Santalales; family Viscaceae; genus Viscum; species Viscum album. The sequence continues at coordinate 1,583,902,255 of OY728147.1, forward strand.
TTAATTATTCATTTCATTTTATTTAATATCATGTAACATAAAATTACTTAATCAATTAAGTTCATGTCATATATTTTGAATATATAAAGAACATATGTCCAAACATACCTTCGTTGGTTACTAAGGTCATTGATTAAATTATTTCATCATGTATAGAATAATAATCATGAAATAATTATCACTTTTATAAACAAATTATATGTTTGAAATCAACCATTAATGATGGTTATGGAAATTTAACTATGTTGCAATCTTGGAGATGACATGCCTCACATATGCATGAGTACTGTCTCTATTTTGAAAAATAATTATGGAAAGAAGGTAAGTATTACATTATATTTTTAAAATCAATATTATATCATTGATACCATATCAATTCATTATATATTGTTATATTTATCACCCCTGTGATGTGGTGTTGAAAAATGAATCGCATCGCTTCTTGGCGGTGGTAGTTCACACGTACACACAAACCACATAATCATTTTTAGTGCATCTAAAGGTAAGAAATTAAATGATATATAATATTATAATAATTATAATTACTTCATGAATATCATATATATAAATTAAATAAATCACAATAACCATTTGTAAGCATAGGTGATGGAAATAAAATTACATCGGTTCACGATTCAGTAGTCCTCCAAACACATGAATGATAGTTTCATTGGAAATTTGATGGAAGTGGAGTAGGATATATGTAACAACCTGAGATTTTATGAGAATTATTCTTTTTAATTTCATTGATTTCTTGTGTTTTACGCTAGACCATGATTATATTGCGCTATACACAACACCGTATTAGCTTGTAGTATACACAAAACTAATCTTAGATCGTGTTAAACAAAATTTCAAGTTTGTTAGATAGTAGTTATTCAATGCATCATTGAGTGTATATATTTATATATTCAATGTATAAATGAAATATGGTTGGATTTTGTTATAATCAACAATAGAGGAGTCTTTCACTACACACAACCCTGACTTGGCTTTCATTACACGCAATCACGACCTTCGTATATAGCGTGTGTTGTACACAATACCAGATTTCACTAAACAACGATATATTGTAATAATATTATTATGGACTAGCCGTTACGAATAGTATTAACTACGTTTTGAATTTTATAACATTACTATTCATCTTAAAAAAATTCTAGAACATGGTATGAGAACAAAATAAATTTTTCAGGTAAAATACGTATTTTTCAAAAAATGCAGTTTTGCCGCCTTTTGATGGCGCACCCACTTTAAATCTAGTTTTTTACATGTTTATAAGTTCAATTTGACAAAATAAAATTCTTTGTTGGAATCAGGATATAAAAATTTAATTTGGATAAATTTTTTATATTATTCTGATAACTTTCATATTTTGATGAATAGTAAAAACACGAAATATTTTAATTAAAAACAAATATTTTCATCACAATAATTTATATGGTTATATTATCTTTTTAATTGGGTTTAAAGTGTAATTAGAATATAGTTTTACCATTTAATCCAATGTTGGTCGTTGGAATTAATTTTACTTTGAAATTGGACATAAACAAGTGTCAATCTATTGATATGTATTGTTTCTTAAAAATATGCTATTTGTTTTGATAACGGGGATTACTTTTAAAATTAATTAATTCCACTTATATGTTTTGAATTTGGGAAAATAGACATCATTTTTGAATTCGGAATATCAGATATAGCTTAGGCTGAATTTTTGATATTTTTCTGAAAAACTTCAATTTTTAATGAATAGTGAAACCACTTAGTGGTAGGTAAAAAACTGACTCTTTCATTTAAATGAAATTTTACCACTTCTGTGAATTGAATTTAAAGAATCCAATATACATGGTTGTTATTATGAAGTAAAATATGGTTCAATAAGATGAAAATAATTTTTTATGAATAGTAACTTTTGACATTTATTTACTGCGGTTAAAGGTAAATAGGGTAATTCAAGGTTAAAAGAATATTATAATAATTCAAAATTACCTTAACACTTGTCCTAAAATTATTGGATGAGTAGTGGCCGACCATTGGTATCCTTGTGTCGATTTTGGGACCCCATTGAGACACTTGGTAGCGATAATGACAATTTGAAATAATTAATTTAATGTAAAGACAAAATTGACATTAACAAAAATCTTTTATTAATTAATTGTTATAAGGGGTTATATAAATTTTATTTTCAACAATAAATATTCATTGAAAAGCTAAAAATATTTCCTACATGATGGAAGTTTTTTTATAATTTTTAGACATCAAATAAATTAAATTATTTATGACACCATAATGATGTAGTATTTACATCATTAATAAATGATTTTAATAAATAAGATTATAATGATTAAAATATTATCCAAAACATTTCCAATTATGATTAGATAATTTTATTTAGAGCATGAGTCATCTTATCTTCATATTTAATGATTTTTTACCTTTTTAAAACTAATATATGTTTATAATAAAATAATATTTTCACATTTTCCAAAAGAGCCCCTCCTCCCCCTTATAAAAGGAGACCATTTCTATCTAATTACTCACACCTCTCAAGCTAGTTGGCTCGTCCAAACTCTGCCCAATTAAGCTCCTTAAATCCCTCTCCTCCCCTAAAAGCCTTACCTTAGGCATAAGGCACTCCAACAAGTCATTTTGGTTCAAACCAAAGGAAGTTACCCAAATTAAAGAACGATCAAGTCAAGTCGAACACGAGGTAAGGGAACTTCTTATCCCAATTTATGTTCATTGGGTTGATCTTCTGTTTCTTGTTATTTCGTTCTATGATTATATTAGAAATGAATTTTTTTATCTTATCATGTATTTATACTTATTTTATGTTACCTTACAGTGAATACACATAAGTGATCTATTTTATTTACAAAAATATCTTTGTATGGGATAACTTTTCCAATCTCGTTTTTATCTGAGATTGTTTACTCGTAAGTATTTACTGGGGTTATATTTATCATCCATGTCCCTATTTTGTAAAAATGGTTTCATGTATGTTTAAAATCATTTTTACCCATTTTTTACTTTTATTACATGGTATGTAAGGAATATTTCTTTTGATTATCATGCGATGTACTCTTTGACTTTTCCGGCAAAAGTACGAGAAGAATGTTTTTTTATCTTATACGACATGAATGGATTTTTATGGTTACATAAAGCCATATTTTCATGAGGCTTCCTCCAAAATATTTCATGATTATTTTCAACAAAATCCTTTTCTTTTAAAATTGCATGGCATTTTGTAAAAATAAAATGATTTTAAATAACAAAGGATATTTTCCTCAAGAAATCATTTCAAGTGTTTTTTCAAAACTATTTTCCATATAAGATGACATTTTTTAGAATGATTATGATTCAAGTATAATGTATCTATGATTTACTTGGTTTCAATTTTTTTATGATGAAATGATATCCATTTGTTTTAAATGGATTATGTTATGATGGGATGATGTTTATGAAACCCATGTTATTTTTGGGTTATGATGAATGATTTACGTTTATGTTGTGGCACACATAAGAAATATTTCATTATGAGATGGGTGGGACCTATATATACCTCACATGCATTGGGTAAAAATTTATATCTCATGAGATAGACATGGCTGGAATGACAAGTAAAGCCAGTTTAGTAATACAGGACTGGTATGACAAGTAAACCCAGTACAATAAGGGACTTTGTCCACTAAGATGGTCTTGGCAACAACGCCTTGGCTACTATGGAAATAATAATATGTGCATAATGTTTTTCCACAATTACAAGTTTTATTCCAATGATATTTTATCATGATTGATGTTCTTTTATGATCTATACCTTATGTAAGGCAATGTTTTATTTCATTGATCAAGATTTTGATGTTTTGATCTTATGCTCATGTTTTTACATTCAAATGTTTTTGGATTGTTTTATGTTCTTTATATTTACCCTTACTGATAATTTTAGCTCACCCTTTTTATGTTTTATTTTCCCCATGATATAACGAATGGTTTTAGGTAAGAAAAAAATAAATCGGGAAGATATTTATGTGAGATATTGAAGATCTTTCACCACGATTAGAAGATTTTGTTTCGAGTTTCCAAAGACACTAAACTGTTACGGTCCTTGTGTGTTTGTTTTTGTTATGTATTAACTATTCTTCAAAAGTAATGTAATTCCTATTTCCATCAAGATTTGGGTCTCTACAGTTGGTATCAGAGGAAAGGTTTAGTCAACATTTGGAAACTAGGATTCGATAACTTTAGTGAGATCCCTAGAGATATTTCTAAGGTATGTCTAGGGATGTCCCTAAGGTTTAGTATAACTATAGGTTATAGTCCTAGAATTATTTTGATGATCATGAATAACCTAGGGTGAACCTAGGGTGTCATGGATTAAAGAATGTGTGATAAGTCATACATCCCATAACTGACTTTTTATGATTATGTGGTTCCTTGTTATTTTAACAGTTTCTTACACCATGGTTTTTGGTTTTAGTCAATGGAGGGAACCAGAAGGAATTGGGTCAACATATAATCCAATGGGAAAATTGGTGACTATGAGAAAAGAAATTGCGTAATGCATAGAAATAATGATTTGGTGACATTTCCGAATCAGTCATCGCGATATATGATTTACAAGGTGAACATTAGTGGAATTCCCAATTCATCAAATAAGAGGAAGATGGACTTTTTTGCATGTTCGCATGTTGAGGAGCCTAGATAAAGGAAGATTGAGATTTCTAAATAAGGTAAGAAGAACCTTGATGAATACATTAAATGGAGGAGAAGATGTTATCTGTGTGGAGAGAAGGTTTATAGAGTGAAATATTGTTATGGAGTTCAATGTCTTATCTGTGGAGAACATGGGCAATACCCAACTCAATGCCCTGACCTAAGTGGTTACTTCTAAATCAAGGAAGAACTTATTCCATGACGAAAAATGAATAGGATGGATTGATGTGTTTATGTATTGGTATTCAATAATAATGTTGTTGAGGTACTTTTATGGTATATTGGAATATGTACGTATTAGTCCATTGTGGTTTTCCATAAGAATATGGAATCAGTAACCATGAAAAGTGATTGAAATATTTTTGGAAAGCAGATGATATGCGCATAATGAAGGGATAGAGAGAAAATAATATGTTTGATAGTATTCATGAGCTCATGAATAATATAAGGACAAAGTGATATCATGGTTTGAGCATAAAGAATTTTTGGGATTTTGGAATGTGGAAAGAGACGACTTTTGACAGCATTCATGTTTTCAACTAAGGTTTTTTGGTAATTCATGTTGCAAGAGAATACATGATTAAGGTATTCACATGTTTGGAATGTGACCAACAAGATATATCGTAAGATATATGGGGGATAAATGATGGTATTCACATGCTCGGTAGATGACATTTCTAGTAATTGTTTTCTTTAGACTATGATCTTGGATACGAGTATTTTAGATGAGCCTAAATATTGGAATGGATTATGTTGGACATAAGTTAGTATTGTTTAATGATATAACTTTTTTCGATATTATTGATGGGATTTTATAATAATGTATTATTAGAAAAAGGAAAACCTACAGGACGGGCGACAACCCATCGCGTCAGACAAGGCTATGGGAATCGTACCCACAACCAAAGTGCGATAGGCCTTTATCGCCTACCACTGACCAACAGGACGTCCCTGGTTATTAGAAAATAGTTTTATTATATTAAGCGGTTTGATAGATGATGTATAAGTCCATTTATGGAATCATATACTATTAACCTCACCATAGATGGGCTTATTTATATTTGATAACTTTTTTCTAAACTTTTTTTTATCATTATATTGCATGATATGATAACACTTCACGGAAGAAAAATTCAACTTCATTTCTTTAAGAGATGATGTGGAAATTGTTCAAGGAACAAACAACAGTGAGATTTTACCAAAATCAAGTAAGTATTTCTTTTAATTATTCTTCAACTTTAGGGGAATGATCCTGAAAACCAAAAATGTTGTCCTAATTCCCTCATATCCAATGAATTAGATGGTACCTTAAATCATCACAAATTTATGGCTTTGTGATTGATGGATTTTTCATAGCCATGTTCTCTTCCACTCTCCATCAGAACATGATGGTTAGATTTTCTTCCATATCCATATTTTCACCAATATTGTCCTATGTGGAAACCCAGTGCTGAGTTACATTGGGTGAACGTTATGATTCTAACTTCCTTTTTTAAAATGAAGTTTTCATATTCCTTTTTACGAAGTGGGTTTCTATGAACGAAAGTTTCATGTAGTAAACCATTTACAACCCCGATGAATTTCGAGGGCGAAATTCATTTTAAGGGGGGTATAATGTAACAACCTGATATTTTATTAGAATTATTATTTTTAATTTCATTGATGTATTGTGTTGTACACTACACCAAGATTATCTTGCGCTATACACAACACCATATTGGCTTGCAGTATACACAAAACTAATCTTGGATCATGTTAAACACAATTTCAAGTTTGTTTGATAGTAGTTATTCAATGCAAAATTGAGTGTATATATATATATATTCAATTTATAAATGAAATATTGTTGGATTTTGTTATACGCAACAACAAAGGAGTCTTTCACTACACACAACCCTGACTTGGATTGAATTACACGCAATCACGACCATCCTCAATAGCGTGTGTTGTACGCAATACCGAGTTTCACTAAACAATGATATATTGTTATAATATTATTATGGACTAGCCGTTACGAATAGTATTAACTACATTTTGAATTTTATAACATTATTACTCATCTTACACATTTTCTAGAACATGGTATGAGATCAAAATAAATTTTTCGGGTAAAATAAGTATTTTAAATAAAATGCAGTTTTGCCGCCTTTTGATGGCGCACCCACATTAAATATAGTTTTTGACATGTTTCTATGATCAATTTGAAAAAATAAAATTCTTCCTTGGAATCAGGATATAAAATTTTAATTTGGATAAATTTTTCATTTTATTCTGAAAACTTTCATATTTTAATGAATAGTAAAGCATGTAATATATTAATAAAAAACAACATTTTCATCACAATAATTTGTATGGTTAGATGATCTTTTTAATTTGTTTTAATGTGTAATTATAATATATTTTTACCATTTAATCTAATGTTGGTCATTGGAATTAATTTCACTTTGAAATTGGACATAAACAAGTGTCGATCTTTTGATAGTTATTGTTACTTAAAAACACGCTATTTGTTTTGATAACGGGAATTAATTTTCAAATTAATTAATTACACTTCTATGTTATGAATTTGGGAAAATAGAAATATTTTTTGAATTTGGAAAATCAAATATATCTTAGGCTGAATTTTTGGTATTTTTCTGAAAAACATCAATTTTTGATGAATAGTGAAACCACTTACTGGTAGTTAAAAAACACTCTTTCATTTAAATGATATTTTACCACTTCTGTGAATTGAATTTAAAAAATATGACATACATGGTTGTTATCAATAAGTAAAATGTGGTTCAATAAGATGAAAATAATTTTTGGTGAATAGTAACTTTTGACTTTTATTTACTAAGGTTAAAGGTAAATAGAGTAATTCAAGGCTAAAAGAATATTATAATAATTAAAAATTTCCTTAACACTTGTCGAAACCTTATTGGATGAGTAGTGGCCAACCATTGGCAAACTCGGGTCGATTTTGGGACCCCATTGAGGAACTTGGTAGTGATAATGTCAATTTGGATTAATTAATTTAATGTAAAGACAAAATTGACAAAAACAAAAATCTTTTAGTAATTAATTTTTATAAGGGGTTATATAAATTATCTTTTGGACTATAATTATTCATTGGAAATATAAAAGGATTTCCTACATGATGGAAGTTTTTTATAATTTTTAGACATCAAATAAATTAAATTATTTATGACACAATAATGATAAAGTATTTACCTCATTAATAAATGATATAGATAAATAAGATTATAATGATTAAAATATTATCCAAAACATGTCCAATTTTGATTGGATGATTTTATTTCGACCATGAGTCATCTTATATTCATCATTAATTATTTTTGGACCTTTCGAAACCGAACATAAGTTTATAATAAAATAAAATTTTCACACTTTCCAAAAGAGCCCCTCCCCCCTTATAAAAGGAGAAAATTTCTATCTAATTCCTCACACCTCTCAAGCCATTTGGATAGTCCAACCTCTACCCAATTAAGCACCCTACATCCCTCTACTCCCCCAAGAAGCCATATCATATGCAGAAGGCACTCCAAAAATTCCTTTTGGTTCAAACTAAAGGAAGTTAGACAAATTAAAGGAGATTAAAGAACGATCGAGTCAAGTCGGACACGAGGTAAGGGAACTTCTTAACCCAATTTCCATTCTATGGGCTGATCTGATATTTCCTGTTATGTAATTTTTTGATTATATGAGAAATGAATTTTTATATCTTATCATGTATTTATACTTTCTTTATGTGACCTTATAGTGAATACACATAAGTGATCTATTTTATTTACAAAAAGATCTTTGTAAGGGATAACTTTTCAAATCTAATTTTTATCTGAGATTGTTTACTCGTAAGTATTTTCTTGGGTTATATTTATCATCCATGTACATATTTTCTAAAAATGGTTTCATGTATGTTTATAGTCCTTTTTACCCATTTTTGACTTTTAATACATGGTATGTAAGGAATCTTTCTTTTGATTACCATGCAATGTACTTTGTGACTTTTCCGAAAAAAGTACGAGAAGAATGTTTTTTTAACTTATATGGAATGAACAGATTTTTACGGTTTCATAAAGCCTTATTTTCACGAGGCTTACTCCACAAGATTTCATGATTATTTTCAACAAAATCCTTTTCTTTTAAAATTTCATGGCATTTTGTAAAAAGAAAATGATTTTGAAGAAAAAAGGATATTTTCATTAAGAATTCATTTAAAGTGTTTTGTCAAAACTATATTCCATCTAAGATGATATTATTTAGTATGATTATGATTCAAGTATAATGTATCTATGATTTATATGGTTTCACTTTTATTATAATGAAATTATATCCATTTGTTTTATATGGATTATGTTATGATGGGATGATGTTTATGTAACCCATTTTATTCTTTGGGTTATGATGAATGATTTATGTTTATGTTGTGGCACATGTAAGAATGATTTCATTATGAGATGGGTGGGACCTATATCTCCCTCCAATGCATTGGGTAATGATTTATATCTCGTGAGATAGAAATGGCTTGAACGAAAAGTTAATTCGGTTCAGTAATATAGGGCTGGAATGACAAGTAAACCCAGTTCAGTAAGTGAATTTTTCCACTAAGATGGACTTGGAAGCAATGCCTTTACTACTATGGAAATCATATTATGTGCTTAATGATTTTCCATAATTAAAAGTTTTATTCCAATATTATTTTATCATGATTAATTTTCTTTTATGATCTATTCCTTATGTACTGTAATATTTTATGTCATTGATCAAGATTTTGATGTTTAGATTTTGTTCTCAAGTTTATACATTCAAATGTTTATGGATTCTTTTATGTTCTATATTTTTACCATTACTGAGCATTTGAGCTCACCCTTTTTAGGTTTTATTTTCCCCAGGATATAAATAAAGGTTTTAGGTAAGAAAAAAATAAAAGGGGAATATCTTTATGGGAGATATTGAAGATATTTCACCACAATTAGAAGATTTTGTTGCAAGATTTCAATGACACTAAACTATTACAGTCCGTGTGTGTTTGTTTTTGTTATTAATTAAGTATTCCACAGAAGTAATGTAATGCATATGTACATCAAGTTTTGGGTCTCTACAATATATCTTATCAAATTAATTGAATAACATCCAATAATATTTAAGATAAATTATTTATTATTTCAAAATAGATTAAGAATAATTTTTTATGTTTGAAAAATAATCAAAACAAAAACATTTGGTAAATAAATATACTTCTTCATGAGGAAAAATTTTATAATTTGAACTAAAATCATAACTTGGTTGGTTTTATGAAAACAATAAGTTCCATAGCATGCGGGGAGGGTTTTTAGTAAGGTACTTTGGTAGGTATTTTAATAATAATAATATTTTTGACTTGTCAAGAGAAGAGAAGAAGATGTTCCCTTTTATAAGAGTGGGGAGATGCACTCTTGGAATTTCAAAAAATAGTAAATTAAAATAAATTATTTTTCATGTTAAAATAAATGACAATTGATAATATTTGAAGATAATTTTTGTTTTATTTAAAATAAAATCATCCAATAAAATTTGGATAGTTTTATGTGCTATTCATACCCATATATTTTTATTTTAACAAGTATTAACCCTTTTTGGAAGTTACCATGATATTAAATATTTTACCCATTAAGGGTCAATAAAATTACTACAAAAGGAAAATTGGACCACAAGTGGAAAATGTTTTATATTTTAAACTATATGAAAATTAGTTTTCATAAAAAATTATTTTTTATTTGTAAATAATTTTATAAAGCAATATTTATTACAAAATAATATTATTGTAAATTTTATAACTATTCATTTAATTTGAATTTAAAATATAAAAATAAAAAATGCAATTATAATTTAATACATTATAATCTCAATAATATCTCATTTTAATCCAGAAAATTCATTGGACATAATAATTCATTAAAATCATATTACTTTTATCATTTTTGAAATCATTTATTTTTTTATTAATTGAATAAATACAGTATTGGCGTTGTGACGAAATTTAAGGAAATAATTTCATCACTAAAAATAATAAATAAGTTACCATGATAAAAAGTCATTTATATTTAAAATGAATATTTATAGCCAAACACAACTTTCTTTTATAACTATGTTATAAATGGAGAGATACAACCAACTAATTTTTTTATTTATCAAAAATAAAATATATGGTTTAGTGGAAACCTATTATTCAATGGGATATAAATCTCCGACACACATATTTCCATATTTAAATTGGAAATTTAAAAAAATAAAAAAACCGTGAATTCAAAATTTAAAATTTACACCAGTCTAAATCATCGTCCCCGGCATCACATAATTACCTTGGGCCATGAGAACATAGATCACAAGACACATTAAGACACACCGCTTAAATAGTCCCCGTATCCACTTCACTTGTGGGAACCCACCAACCATAATATCACTATAGTAAACCCATGAAAACATTATCTATTTAACAGGACAACATCCCCTTTAAGTGAATCACCAAAATAGACCAAACCATAGCACCTTCAGAACACCACTGAGAAATACAACAACCTATAGAAACCAAAAAAAGAGAAGAAACAAAACATCCTCAAGGGAGGAAGTACCACCAATAAAAAAATGCATTGTCTTCCATCATCATCCATAACATCTCACTGAGGGATTAATGAAATAATCCCACTATGTTCTCCACATGGAATGTTATCTTGAACACAAATAACACCTTCAAGAACCTCCTTATGATCAATCACAGTAGAGGAAATCATATGGGGGAATAATACATTGATTTTAGGGTTGTGTGGGGAAAGAAAAGTATTCATATGTAAGCCACACCTTTGCAGGAAGACCACTCTAAAATGAGAATGATTCTATCCTTCATGAATAGTACTATAAAAACCAATTTGACAATTTTTAAGAGCTGTAACACCATCACCAATCTATGTAGTCATCACCAAGGATGAAACAAACGACTAAAATAAACCATGAATAGATCATCAGACCACAAGAAAATAGAAAAAAAATCCAGAATACGATTAGGAATAAAAATACAAGAAAAAAAAAGAACCAATGTTGGTCATGACTCCAAGAACACCAGTGAATAAAATATCAACACATCCAAAACACCCCATGAAATCCACTACATTAGAGTAAAATGGATCCTAATATAATAGATATATAAGTAATAATAGAGTTTGAATAAGACAAGGGTCTCAATGGTGATCCAAAACTACAAACCACCATCAAATCCCAAATAACCATTAAGAATGATAAACAAGACAAAAAATGGGGTCTAACATGATCAATATCGTGGAAATAATACTCGTGGTTCATAGTCTATTTCCCTATAGCTAGATTTATATTTATAAAGAAATGAGTAGAAGGGGATACCACATGAGGAGAACCGAGGAATGATGGAGTTAGAGGCCTATAGAAGAGCACCTCACCAATGAAGAAGCACACCAACGACCCAAGGATAGGGAAACACAAAGATAGAGAGAGAAATAAATAAATAAATATATATATATATATATATCAGGGTGTGGGGTGCCATTTACCCAAAAATAAAGGGTATTTAAAAGTGAATAAAAAATAAATAATGACATTTTTTCTTCTCATTGCATAAAATATTATAAAGTGAAAAAATGTCTATATTAAACTAAAAGGTTATATATTTTAATTTTTTATAATTATGGATTAAATATACTCATATAATAAGTTTAAATCATGATTTATGGTTACTTTATAGTCCTTGTCACAATATTATTACAATTAGTTAATATTGTTTACCTTTACTATGGTAACATGGTTTACTATAATGACTATTCATGATGGATACAAATAAAAGGGAAATATTTAATAGCTTTTTACCTTCAAATAAAAAATATGGATTTAATTTTTCAAGATTAAATTCATTGAAGTGGTGGAATTTAATTTTAAATCACAAATGAAAAACACAATAAAAGATTATTTTTTAGAAAAATGAATTTTTTAAATTAAAGTATAAAGTTTTTTCCAATGAACATAATTATATAATTAATAATATAAGAGAACTAATGTTACTTTTAAAAAATTTAAAATCAAAATAGGACATTATACTTGTTGGAAAAAAATATAATTTTCAATAAAAATCATTACATTTCACTATCCACTAAAAATACAATCCTTTCAGAGAAATACCCAAAAATAATATTAGGATAATATTGAAATGATGATTTCATATATGATAACCTTTTTATGAAATAAAATTTCTAAAATTTATATAAATTAATTAACATATTTTCCAATAAAAAACTATAGATATTTTTTTTGATGAAAAATATTTTAAAGAATAAAATGAATGTATTGAAATATGTGTGATTATGAATAAGAATTTATGAATAAATTTATATGAGTAGGAAATTTAATTATATTTCATGTAATATTGAATAATATTCAAACATTATAATTTAATAACCATTTTATAATTTTCATGTTTAAATAATTACATTTCATGGTTTTTTTATGCTTAGTGTTTCATTTCATACACGTTGTTAATGATAGTATTCTTTTTAAAATCTCAGGTTGATATATTCCCCCCCTAAATAATTTGTATCCTTGAAATTTGAACATGATATGAGTAGTAAAATGTTTAATATTATAAAATATATTTTCTAAAAATTACACCATAAAAATTGTTAATAAAACATCCTCTTGAAAAGTGGGAATGTAAAATATTAATTTCTTCTAGAATAACACATATATAGTTTTCTAAATATTAGGACATTGGTGGGAAGTGAAAATATGGGAATATAATAAAATCATAATAACAAAATAATTATGAATAGTAATATAGGTCATTGATAATATCAATGTTAATGATCAATATAAAGTTAATGACCACAAAACTATAATGCAAAGAGGTGTGAAAAAGACTATCCATTCATAAAAAATGATCTTAATATGACAATTTTTTGATTTTAAGATCCTTTCCATGAGTTTAAGAATTAATTACCATCTCAACTAAGTACACAATGATAATACACTAACCTAATAAGTATAATTTTATTCTTTAATCAATTTTTGGCACAATCACATCTCTTTCTTCAAATGATGATTTTTCATTCTATTTTGGATGTAAAAAAAACTTCTAACGGATCAAATAATTCCAAAAAGGATAACAATCTATTGCTAATGTCATAAAAAATTAACCAAAACCAAAATGTTAATCACAAGATAAGATAATTTCAAAAATGAATAAACCATCATATGGTGAAATATAATATTAATAATCAAATACTCAACAGTAAAACCCAAATTCAACTTAGATATTTTGATAACTATCTAATAATAAAATTCATCAAAATATTCCATGCTAAGATTGAAACCCAAATATTATAATTATTTTATCAAATATTCTTCTAATATAAATATAACTCTACTCTAAAAATAAAATCAATAACTCTTAATTTCTCATATCAAAATTATATATTCCATAGTTATATAATCTCCATGATATGATAATCATTTTTATAAATGACCAGAATCACTATAAATCCATAATAAAATCATATATTCCTCCGAAATATAATACAACCTTTAATCTTGAAATAAAATCCCATAATATTGAGGTTACCTTAATCATAATAAGTTCCCAAAATTTTAAAGATATTTTGAAGTAACATTAATATCATAATAACAAAATCACTTCTCAATCTCATTTTTATCACAATTATGTTCCCAAAATCAACATAATTATTTTCTATCACATTTTTTTAAATCCGATGTTATACTAACAAAGACATCATATAGACCAATGGTTGTTATTTCCCCCATGTTTCTCTTTATTTGTGGGATCAGCCCCATTACCATTCTATATGTGATTGGTTTTTCTTTTTACTAAAACCATATTAATATAATTCTTATAACTCCCACCATAAATTTGATAGACATCATTAAACATAAAATTAATAATCAAATAACAATTTAAACTCTATTATTTTCTATATAACTCATTTTCTACAAAATAAAATAATATTAATTGATTATCATTTTCTTAATATCAAGCACATATTTGAAAAGGTTTCTTTATCCCTTTATCATATTTTCATAAATGAGTGACTCCTTAAATTATCACCACCACTTTCAAATGTATTGATTCTATCTAACATATTTTTCCAAATTTTGGAAAATAAATATACAATAATTTTAAGAATATATCAGAAGAGAATCGATAAACACATGATTCATTCAAATGTCGTCTTAAAAATTCATCTATTAATTTTTGTATTATTCCTTAATACTTTATTCCTAAAAATATGTGATATTAAATATGACCTTATAATTCATTAAAAAAACTAATCAAAAATTTCTATATAATATATAAGTAAATAATACATTCTATAAATATAGATATTAAGGTTTTTTTATGTTCTTGATATTCCCTTTATATTACAACATGAATTCCATATCTCCAGAAAAGAAATAGTAAAGAGCATGGAGGTATTTACCATGATTAATAAGACATATGTGTTTATATATTTGTATGGATTAAATAAATACCCTGAGTTAGAAAATTTTTAGAGAAATAAAAAGTTGTTGGATAGATAAAATTGTTTCTTTCAAGTGATTTGGGTGTTCACAATGCTTTTAAAATCATTTTAATAATAAATTTCCATGAAACTGATTATTAAATTATCTGTAAGAGATAAGAAGGTTATGCGAGATCATTTTCCATTCATCTCAATAAAATAAAATTAATATGTATGAAATAATATCATTAAAACATGAAATGAATTTTTTTTCATGTTAAAATTAAAATGTTATTTATAAGAAAAATACCCATAGATATTCTATAATACTTTAACCCTCAATTAATTTATACCTAAGTCGATTACCCTTATAAATCCAACCTTTAGAATAACTATATTTATAGTTAACATAATAACCCTTTTGTTCATATAATAATAATACCTTGTGACTCCAAAAAAATATATTAACCCCGGATTTGATATAAGTCATTTTATTATACAATCATATCGATATTCTAAGCTCTAAAATTATATAAACTAGCCTATGTTTCAAAATGTACAGACCCAAATTTAAATATTACAATTTCTAGTATATTTATACAATGAAGAAATTTATTTTATTTATTAATATCTTTTAGGTTTATATTTTTAGATAATTAGGCCAACACCCATACATAAATTTGTATTATGTCACAAAGTGAAAGATTCTACTGATCTATTTTTTCCCACAAAACAAATTTTTTTTATATATGATGTTTTTTGTTCAGTAAAAATATTCACAATTTTGATCATGAACTCATATTTGTACCTAATAATCCTTAAAAAATTGTGAAAAATAGTTTAAAATGATTTATGAGAAAAATATATTAGTATGGGATATAATGAGAAAGATGTAAAACCACTATCCCATGGATACTCAAAAAAAATTTGTTTTTTCAAAATAAAATTTGAGATAAATATAAAAATTTTGTAACCCAAAAAACAACTTCTATACCAGAATATTTTAATAAAACATTTCATAATAAATCATTAAGGAAAAATAAACCTCATAATTTTTTCTATGTAATCATGTAAAATTTATAAAACTTTTACACAAAGTAATAATTTTCACCCATAAAATGTATTAAATAATTTATTTTAAAAATAAACACCTTATCTTAACTTAGGAAATAATAATATTTCAATAAACACCATATAAATTAGATATTAATAATGAAGGTAACTTGAGGCATCACCTTCATATCACTCATACAAATGGAGTAACCGTTATTGTTACAAAGAGAATAACCACCACAATTACACAGGGACCAACCCTCCTAGAAAAATCCAAAACATAAATAGTACCCAATGAATTGGAGGAATATCATAGAAAAAACCCTTAGTTTATAACAGAACCACCCAATATCCTAAAAAATTACTGAGAACCATAACACAATCTTAAAAAATAAAATCCAGTACTTTTTAAAATAATATTTACACCCATAAGAATGTTTTTCTGAATATTGAAATATCCAATACATTTTAAAAAACATCAACAAAAACCAGGACATAGGGATGTAGTATTTTTATTTGAAGAAAACATATAATTTTATAATTTAATTAAAATAATTATTACCAACACATGAAAAGACATTGTCTCTGTATATGTTAAAATAAAGCATTTTTTTCTTTTGTAAAGAAAGTCAAAATATTCCAAAAAAATATTACTTTTGAATAAATTTTTAAAGAAATTCAAAAGGGGCATAAAATTTCATTTTAAATTATTTATTTTCCATATAAATACAATAATAATATATTTTAAAATATATGGGCATTGAAGAAAAATAGTTGGAAGTGATACTTGAAAACTGGATTTTCAAAATAAAGTCCCTTAACTCGAGTTCGACTCACCAGATACATTATTTATCTTCCTGAAAACCAAATTATTTCAATTATTTAAATTCCTAATAATGTTTTTTGAAGTTCATTATTCCTTCTATTTTATATTATACAATTTTATATACAACTACTTACCCAATTAATTCACTTTAGTCATTTTTACCATATTCATCTCACATATCATATCTAACTTCGTCAGGCTAAATATCATAAAATAGGTCATTATTAAATGACATACATAATAATAATTAGGAAATAATTATCATTTTTATAGATAAATTATACTTTAAAAATCCATTAAATATTATTACGTAAAATAATCTACATTACAATCATTGAAATGGTAGACCATATATACACATGAGTGACATTTCCTTTTTCAAAAATAATTATTAAAATAAGGTGAGTATTATTAAAACATTATAGAATGATAATTATATCATAAACACCCAATTATTTCATAAAATATATATATATATATATATATATATATCATCCATGTGATTTGGTGATGAGAAATGAATCACCTCGTTTTGTGGAGGTGGTAGTCCACACATGAGAACGAAAGAAATTATCAAATTTCAATTAAAGGAAAGTTACAAAGGAAAATGATATATTATATATTAAGAATAATAAATAAGTAACAACTTATATATATATATATAATCTATCATTACATCCATCTGTAAGAGGAGGTGATGGAAAAATAATTACCTCAGTTCCTGAGGTGATAGTCTATCGTAAACACAAATAGTGGTTTCCCATTCCATTTGATGTAATAGGTGATGTAAATAGGTTATTAAATTTAGAAAATAATATATAAGTATATATGTCATGACCCTTCCCCCGAGACCCGTGCAGTGACTACCCCAAGCCCACCTTCCATAGGCCAGTGCCTGGCGACTAGCACCGAAAGGCGTATTCCCTAAAACCAGGAAGGCATTGCCTTTATAACCTATAAAGACACGCAAACAAGCACACAACAAGATATGAACACAAGTAAACTGTATAGTAAATATAGTGTATACAGTAAGAAAAGGGGCTAGAATACAAGCCCAACAAGAATGTACAAGAAAACTAAAATGTACATGTAAATTGAAACAGATCCTATTAACACCCGCCAAGGATCCTACCTGAAGGGTAGATATAGCTCTCGAATGGATGTCTTTGTGGTATGCCTCATCTAATATCCACCGTCGAGCTACCTTCAGTCTTGGTACTCTCATCCTCAGTCAGCTGTCTGTCCTCTGCACTAAACACAACAAGGTGTGGGCATAGCCTATGTAGGGATGAGTATAACGATACTCAGTAGGGACCCCAAGACCCTCAAAGGTCTAATAAAATCCAAAAAGGATATAACCCAATGCATGTAAACATCTGGAAATCCTACATAGGTATATTCCTATAAATATACCCAAGTTATCAAGTATACCCATATCATTCATGAGGAAACACAAGGTCTAACTAAAAATCCAAAAGCTTAATTGTTCCACAATGGAAGGAATACCACGAAGGTAACACCACAAAGGTAAGTACCAAAAAGGTAATGCCGTACAAAAGAATACCACAAAGGATTCACCATGAAGGAAATTAAGACACAAGTACGAAACATATAAGAATACCACAAAGGTATCACTGCGAAGGTATGTACCACACAGATATGCCATGCAGAATAATACCACCAAAGTATCACCACGAAGGAAAGTACCACACAGGTACGCCACACAGAAGAATACCATAAAGGTTTCACCATGAAGGAAAGTACCAAACATGTATTCCACACAGAAGAATACCACAAAGGTATCTCTACAAAGGTAATTACCACATAGGTATGCCACATAGAAGAATACCACCAAGGTATCACCTTGAAGGAAAGTACTCAACTCACACCTGGTATAACTAATGGTACAACAGTAAAGATGATTAGATGTAACTACTAAATTGTCTTACTCTGTAAAGAGGTAGACCCACATAGGATCCTAAATCATCAGACCCACACAAAATACTAAATCATTAGACCCACACATGATCCTAAATCATCCGTCCCACATAGGATCATAATCATCATACCCACACAGGATCCTAGTACAGTAGACCCACATAGGATCCTAGAGTAGTCCCTTGTGGATTACTAGAGTTGATGCAAGTGAGAATCTCAAACACAGACCCACATAGGATCCCAAAGCATAGACCCACACATGATACTTTTCTCATGTTACAGCCAGCTACAGGTTTCCTACACTAAGCTCGCTGGATTTTGGGATGATTTGCTCTTCAAGCCACTGGTTGATCATCCAACTACCACGAAGTCTGAAAAAGAAGTATTCCAAAGGACTGCCATGTAAATGGAGTCTCAACACAATAGAAGAAACATCAATCAGATGCTCGGTCTGTAAGTTATTGTCCTTTTAGTCTCGAGGGAAAATTGGATTTGTTCTTGATCTAACACAGTCGTACCGCAACTTTATCAAAAAAACTCATGTGGGGTATACCAAAAGGACCATCTAACTCCAAGTGTTATGAATCCATATAAGGATCATCAAACAGATGCCCGGTGACAAAGTTACAGCCAATAAAGTGATTCTAGATCTAGTTGGGCCTGGGTTCTGTCCGAGCCGGCATGGATCGACCCAACCTGACCTGGGCCCGACCTAGTTGAGCCGGGCCGCAGCGGGGCTGGCCCGCTGGGCGATGGTCCGACCCGCACTGGGTGGCCTGACCTACGCTGGGCGGCCCGACCCACACTGGGCGGCCCCGCATGGCCACCTGTAGGGGGGGGGGGGGGTCGCGCACCCCCACCTTCAATAACTGAACTACCGAATCCATTCGGTCACTAGCCAACACACGGGACTCACTGTGGGTCTCGCTCGGTTTTACCCAGCTGGTCGAAATCACTGGAACCTTACTCCTCTCGGCAGCGCATCGTGTGCTGCTGCCCCTCCATGGTCGACCGATCATTGGCCACCTTCCACCATCCACTGTGGCTAGGCAGGGTGCAACCACTTGTTTTGACGGCGGTGCGCGGTCGCACAGCCCATGCTTCCATGGCAGACCGAAGCACTGGTCGCCCTCTATTCACCATCACAGCCTCTTTCTCTACTGCCAGCGCGGATGCGTGCTTCCCCGGTTCTATGTGGCTTTCTCAGGAGGTAGCCACCACATTTCTCCACCTCGAAGAATATGACAACCATGAAGAACAGCGGAGGGATCGAGCCATGTTTGTTTGGACCTCACCCTCTGCATTAGATCAGTAACAGGCGGATCAAGATGACTAATTCAATGGAAACCATGAAAAAAAACAAACCCCAACCTTGACGTAGGTTGGAGAAATCCATGAGGAGGAATTTTAAGTCGTAGGAGAATATTGGCGTTCGTTGACTTTTCAAGGTGCTCCCGATCTGGCTCTGGTTGGTTCCTTGTTCTTCTTTGGAGAGGCATTCTTCGTTGGAGAGGTAGGGTTTCTTCACATCTTTATATTAATTCTCCTCTTTTCGAACACTTCTCCAATCAATAATCTCAAAAGTGGAGGGGATCCAATATAAATAAAATTATGTTTAATAATTTAATTTGTTGGCATAATTAATTGGATTAATTAAATGGGAGAATTAATTAATGGGGTGGTGATGGGTTTTCCCACCATTAAAAGGGGTTCAGGTGGTCCCCACCACCATGGATTTGATTTGGGTGTTTTTCTAGCTTGGTTGGTCCCCACCACTGATCATTAAATTGGGAGGTTAAAGAAAACTAAAATAAAAGTTATTCTTTATTTTATTTTTATTTCCATGAAAAACATGAAAACTAACTTTCACCCTCTACCAACTGTGGTTGAGGTGAAGGTCTACTTAAAAGAATACTAATGCTGCGAGTTCAGCAGTGTCCTCAGATTTAAATTCTGATCACCAATTTAAATGTATCAAAAACTCGCTTGCATGTTTAATGAATGTACCTGAAAAAAGTTCATAAATTCATTTCGGGCACTCCAGGCCTCAGAATCATGCACCGTAAATTTTTTCAGACTCATAAAATTCCCATATAATTAGAAAAATTACATTGAAATTCAAGGTCTTTAAATTCTCCCCACAATAGGGCTTTGCATCCCCATAATCTACAACTCAAACTAAGGGAACAAGTAGGGGTAGTGAACATGTATCTCGGCCTCCCACTGCCATGTGCTCTTCGGGTGGTTCTCGTGCTTCCAGAAAATGTGTACAAGAGGTATCGAATGCCCACAAAGGACCCGCTCTTGTCGATCCTCAATCTCTAATGGAAGCTGTTTAAACATCACCCCATCATTGATGTCCAACTTTCTATGTTCGATGATGTTGTTAGGTTCATGCACATATCTCCTAATCTGGGATACATGGAAGACGTCGTGCACCCGGTGCAACTGAGGGGGAAGTTCTAGGTGGTATGCCACCTTGACAACCTTGCTAAGGACCCGAAAGGGTCCGATGAACCTTTGAGATTACTTTTTACCCCAGAAACATCTCCGAAAACCTCATCGAGGTGAGACCCATAGAAAGACATGGTCATCATAATCGAACACGAGAGGTCCCCATCTCTTATCTGCACATGATTTCTGCCTACTCTGTGCAGTCTTCATCCGCTCCTAGAAGATCTATACCTTCTCTGTGGTAGTCCGTACCATCTCTAGTCCCACGACTACTGACTCCCCTGGGTCAGACAAACACAAAGGTGATCTGCAAGGCTGCCTATACAACGCCTAAAAATGTGTCATCCTAATGTTGGAGTGATAATTGTTATTATATGAAAACTCCACTAAGGGAAAGTGATCCTCCCATCAGAGGCCAAAGTCAAGGAAGCAAGCACGCAAAATGTCCTTGAGGGTCTGAATGGTCTGTTCAATCTGGCCATCCATCTGAGGATGGAAGGCATTGCTCAAATGAAGCTGCATCGCGAAAGCCTCCTACAACCCCTTCCATAGCTGGGAAGTGAAACGTGCATCACGATCAGAGACAATTTTACATGGTACTCCATGTAGAAGCACAATCTCCTACACATAGAGGCATCCCAAGATCTTTATTGAACACTGCTCTCTGATCGGTTAGAAGTGGGCCGACAGGGTGAGTCAACCGACGATCACCCTGATAGAATCATGACCTCTGGATGTACGTGGAAGTCCTGTCACGAAGTCCATGGATATTCCTTCCCACATCCACACTGGTACCTCTAAAGTCTGAACTAAGCTTGTAGGTACCTGATGATCCGCCTTCACTTACGGAAAAGTGAGGCACTGAGAGACAAACTCTACGACTGCTTTCTTCATTCCCGGTCACCGGTGCTGTCGTCAGAGTTCCTGGTACATCTTCTCCACTCCTTGATGTACCGCTAGAGGGGACATGTGTAACTCCCTCAACACTTCCTCCCAAAGCGATACTCATACCGTGGTACATCCTCTGAAAATGATGACGTTCTCCCCACCATCAAGAAATCCAACAAGTGCATGTCCTGTGGATATCTAAGCACGTCGAGCCTCACAGTCAGTGTCCCGACACTATGCCTCTCTGACTCACAGAAGATGTGGGGGAGTGACTGTAAGAGACTGAATAAAATTTGCTCCATCCAAATCTACAAAGGATATCTGCAAAGCGGCCAGCTTCTCTATTTCCTCACCAAACAGATGTATACCTGATCTCTTATTGAGTGAATCTACTACCACGTTCCCGTCCAAAGAGTATAGACTAGCTCAAAGTCATAGTTTTGGAGGAACCCTAGCCACTCCTATTCGAAATTGAACACGCAAAACTCCTACTGCCACGAGGGTAAGGCTGGTTGATTAAAGAGTGATTGGTTTCACCCTCCAATGCATGAGTTTAATCTGTGCTTCCAGGGTTTACTTTTTCACCAAATATGGAAAACTCATCCCAACGTTGTCGATAAAACACAACCTTTTTTCCTAATACAATCAATTTGAGTATGAATTGTGGATGTCCAGTCATAAAAAAACTAACAATTTAAGGCCTTGATGCTGACACCAAGAGGTTCCAACCGAAACTCTCACTTCAATGGTCAGATAACACTGTCAGCATAAGTGTGATTATCGAGTCTCCTCTCAAAGGTATCTCTTGAAGTGATGGTCAAGTCAATGGTTTAACACGAAAATCTAGGTATTGGATAAGACTCATGGAAGGAGGGAATGATATGTACCTATGTCTATTGATACGAAAGCTAGTAGTAGAGAATGACCATACCTAGAATCATTCCTAGAGCCCTTGGGTCGCACTCCTTGACCGCATGAAGATACTCTCTGCCCCTGTCCTCCAGCTCCCTAAGCCTGACAAGGACCACAAATGGGGTGGTTGTAATATGTCAAAAAGTACGCCACCTCATGCTGGTCCCCTAGCTTTGCTTCCACATATTCAGCCCTATATATTCATCTATCCCTAAAAATTCTTCTTCCTGAAACATTTTTACACACCCAAGTCTCTGAGACTGGCGCCATATTCCTATTTTCCCATAACTAACATTAACTGGATATATCTGCTCAGCCAAAGAACATTAAACCAGAAAGGTACTCTCCATCACCCCAACATAAGTAAGAATTCAAAGAGGAATGGTGGTGGCTCAGAAGTCCTTAAACACACTATGCTCGAAAGTCTGAACCCCGAATCACTGATCGTATCGTATTCCTCGAGTACCAGGAATGATCGGTATGCCTAGATGAATAATCAGCTACCGACATGTCATCCTGCTGAAGCTGTAGAAGTTCTAGAGAACTCTCAGCCACCTCCTCAAGACAGTCCTCAGCTGCTTGTGAGTCACGCTTGCCTCAAAAACTGAGGGGTATTTGATGATGAATCACGCATAAGGCACTAATTCTATATGTGTCCTCTACTGGTACTACAAGTTGTAACTGCTGACCAACGGGCAGTGATATAGCTGACACACTCCCTGAAGGTTCTATCTCGGGTAATGGTCCATGTACCGAAGCCTCATCACTATGCAGACCATTCTCATGATCACTCACTGAAAAATTCTTATAGCTAAGATCACCATCTACTCTACTGGTTTCTCATCTAGGTGGAAAACTCTAGCAACGCCTCCAGCCAGCCCTCACCTGCATGGGAAACTATCTCGCCTTGAAACCTCAGAGGCCTCTGCTATTGGAACTCGTGCAATGTGCTCAGTCTGCATGCACCTTCCTCTAGTGTGACTAGTGGTATCTAATGCTGAATGGGTGGTGGTGCTGCTGGTACACCCCCTGAAGTTTCCAACAGAGAAAGAGGTCCCTACACCGGAGCCTCATCGCTCGGTGGGCCTTCATCGTGTACTCTCTCGGGAATCCTAGCTGGTTTCCTACACAGCGGCATCATGATAAGGAACAAGTGAAATATGGTCATTTAATTATACCTGGTGAGATGACTCAAGGAAAAAGAAGAGAAATTTTCAAGACACACATGAAATCGGTGATTTCATGCACCGTGTCAGAAATCAGAAGTCAGGGTCCTAGTTATAGATATGTCGGCTGCCGCCCCAACACTGTATTCCCTAAACTGATAACCAAACTCACTAAACATAATATTATTACTGTTAAAAAGATCAGAGTCTTATGCTCTACTGTAGAACTGAATCCTTTGATACCAATTTTTCATGACCCTTCCCCTAAGGCACATGCCGTGACTACCCCAAGCCCACCTTCCATAGGCTAGGGGCTAGCGACTAGCACCGAAAGGCGTATTCCCTAACACCGGGAAGGCATTTCCTTTATAACCTATAAACACATGCAACCAAGAAAACAACGAGATACAATCACAAGAAAACTTTATAGTAAAAAGAGTGTATACTGTAAGAAAAAGGGGCCAGAAAACAAGCCCAACTAGAAAGTATAAGAAAAATGAAATGTATATGTAAACTGAAACAACTCTGGTCCTACCTAAAGGGTAGGTATAGCTCTCGAACGACTGTCTCTATGGTATGCCTCATCTAATGTACACCTTAGAGCTACCTAGAATCCCAGAACTCTCATCCCCAATCATCATTGTCCATCATCTGCACCAAATAGAACAAGGTGCTGGCGTAGCCAGTGTAGGGGTAGTATAATGATACTCAGTAGGGACCCCGAGACCCTCAATGGTCTCAAGAAATAAAAAAAGGATAAACCACAAAGCATGTAAACATCTAAAAACCCTGCATAGGTATATGCCCATACATATAACTAAGTTATCATCTATACCCATCTCATTCATGAGAAAACACAAGGTCCAACTCAAAAACCCAAAGCAGAACTGTTCCACAAAGGAAGGAATACCATGAAGGTAACACCAAAAAGGTCTGTACCACAAAGGTAATTCCACATAAAAGAGTACCAAAAAGGATTCACCAAGAAGGAAAGTACCACACAGGTATGCCACATAGAAGAATACCACAAAGGTATCACTAAAAGGAAAGTACCATATAGGCGCACCACATAGAAGAATACCACCAAGGTATCACCACGAAGGAAAGTACCACATAGGTACAACAAATAGAAGAATACCAAAATGCTTTCACCACGAAGGAAAGTACCACATAGGTATGCCACAGAAAATAATACCACAAAGGTATCCTCATGAAATTATGTACCACACAGGTATGCTACACAAGAGAATACCACCAAGGTATCACCATGAAGGAAAGTACTCAGCTCACACCAGGTATAACATAAGGTACAATAGTAAATATGATTGGATGTAACTATTGAATCATTTTACACTATTAAAAGGTATACCCACATAGGATCCTAAATCATCAGACCCATACAGGTTCTTAAATCATCAGATTCACACTGGATCCTAAATCATCAGACCCACACGGGATCCTTTATCATCAAACCCACATAGGATCCTAGTACAACAGACCCACGTAGGATCCTAGAGTAGTCCCACTTGGATTTATAGAGTGGATCCAAGTGATACTCTCAAACACAGACCCACATAGGATACCGAAGCATAGACCCACACATGATTCTTTTCTCATGTTACAGCTAGCTACAGGGTTCCCGCACTAAGCTCGCTTGATTCCAAGAGGATCTGCTGCTCAAGCCATTGGTCGATACTCCAACTTCCATGAAGTCCTATTAAGATGTATCAAAGAACTTCCATATAAAATGGGTCTCAACACAATAGACGAAGCATCAATCAGACGCCCAGTCTGTATGTTATTGTCTTTTTAGTCCCAAGGGCCTGGTTGGATTCGTGCTCGATCCAACCCGAATGTACCCCAACTTTGTCCAAAAACTCAATTGGGGTATACCAAAAGGACCGACTCTCTCTATGGTTTCTAGTGCTGCATACGGTTCGTCAAATGGACACCCGATACCAATGTTTTGGCCAATAAGGTGATTCTGGGTCCAGTTGGGCCCGGGTCTGGTCCGACCCGACCTCAGTCGACCCGACCCTGTTTGGGTCAACTCGGCCCGACTCGAGTTTGATCCGATTGGGCAGGACTGCAGTCTGGCTTGCACTGGGTGGCCTAGCCTGGCCGTATGTGGGGGGGGGGAGTCGCATGCCCCCTCCTTCAATCACCGAACGACTGAAGCCGTTCGGTCACAAGCCAGTACGCGGGACCCGCCGTGGGTCCTGCTCGGTTCAGCTCAGCCATCTGAAATGTCTGTACCCTTACTCTTCCTGGTGGACCATCAAGCACCACTTCCCCTCTGGGGCCAGCCGAATGCTGGCCACATTCCACCATCCAACGCGGCCAGGTGGGCCACTACCTCTTGCTCCGATGGCGGCACGCGGTCGTGCCTCCCGTGCTTCTGCGGCCAGCTGAAGCACCGGGCCTCCTCTATCAACTGCCGCGACCTCTTTCTCTACCGATGGCATGGATTCGTGCCGTCTCAGTTCCCTGCGGCTGTCCCTGGTGGCAGCTACCAGTTTTCTCCACCGTGAAGAATATGACAAACCATAAAGAACAACGAAGGGATCAGGCCATGTTCGTTTGGCCCGCACCCTCCGCATTAGATCAGTAGCATGAGGATCAAGAGTATTAATTCAACACAAACCATGAAATACAAAAACACCCCAAACATGTTGTTTGTTTGATAATTTCATGAGGAACAAGTCAAAGTCTCTAGAGAACATCGGTGTTTGTTGCCTCCACAAGGTGCTCCCAATCTTGCTCAGGTTGGTTCCCCGTTCTTTTTTGGAGAGGCGTTCTTCGTTGGAGAGGCATTATTCATTGGAGAGGAACGATTTCTCCACATATTTCTCCCAATTCTCCTCTTTTCCAACAATTTGGAAACCAGCCCTCTCAAAAGTGGAGGGGATCCAATATAAATTAAATTAAGTTTAAAAATTGAATTTGTTGGCGTAATTAATTGTCTCAATTAAATATGAGAATAAATTAATGGGGAGTTTAGATATTTTCCACCCATTAAAAGGGGTTCGGCTGGTCCCCACATTCATGGATATGAATTGGGGGGGTTTTCTGGCTTGGGTTATCCCCACAATTGAGAATTCAATTGGGAGTTTAAAGAAAAATAAAATAAAATATATTCTTTATTTAATTTTTATTTCCACGAAAAACATGAAAAAAAACTTTCACCCTTGACCAACTATGGTTGTGGTGAAGGTCTCCTTTAGATAATACCAGTGCTATGAGTTTAACAGTGTCCTCATATTTCAATTCCATGATCCAGTTTAAATGTTACAAAAACCCACTCACACGTTTAATGAACGTACCCAAAGAAAAGTTCTGAAATTACTTCCTGGTACTCCAGGCCTCAAAATCACACGTTATAATTTTTCGCGGACTCGTAAAATTCCCATATAATTAAATAAAATTACATGGAATTTCTGGGTCTTTACAATATATAAAATAATTTTTTATTCCAATATGTTTTAGCAGTTGTTTATGATTTTAAATAATAACAAAAATACTTGGTCAAGCACTTTACTGCTTCTTCAGACAACTTCTTAAGGTTTACACCAAGAACTTCCCTAGGAGGGTTTAATAGTCAATATATTACTCTTGTTTGTAAAGAGGGATATTAAGAATGGATTTTTTTAGGGATTGGATAATCAAAAATTATTTTTGTGTATGAAGAAAAGAGAATAGTATGTGTCGTTTTAGAAGAGATGGGAGGGTCACTTTCAAAATTTTAAAAAATATTTAAATAATATAAATTAATTCATATATTAAAATGCATCCAAATTGATAATATTATAAGGTAAGACTAGTTTTAGTTGAAATTCTCACATATAATAAAAAATGGACCATTTTAGTTTATGTTCTCACCCTTATTATTTTTTAACCTGTGTTAACCATTATTGAAAATTATCCACGTATTAAATATTTTAGAAATTAAGTATAAAAAAATTTAATATAAAAGGAAAATTGGACCATAAATGGTCCATATAAGATATTTAAAACCATATCTCAATCCATTTTCCAATCATATGATTTTTTATCATTTCAAATCCTTCAATAAATTATTATTTATAATAAAATAAAATCAATTTTAATTTTGGAATTATTAATTTTATTCGACTTTTAAAAGTATAATGCAATAACAAAATTTTATTATAATGAATTTACACCCCTTTAATATGTTATTTTTATCTGCAAAAATCATGGAATATAATAATTCATTCACCTAATATTACTTTTACCATTTTTAAAATAATTTTATTATATTTCTATTAATTGAATAAACATTGTATCCGTGTTACATAAACATTTAAGGTAATTATTTAATCACTATAAATTAGAAATAAATTACAATGAAAAATAATAAAATCATTTTTATTTAAAATTAATATTTTTAACGAAGCATACATTATTTTTATCCCTATGTAAAGAATTAAAATATTATAAAAAAATAATGACATTTTTTACATTGATTCACCTCAAATATTAAAAAGGTAAAAATCATATACATATGGATGAAATGATCATATATTTAAAATTATGATAATTATAGAAAAAACATAGTCATCTAGAAAAATTCACTCAAGTGTTAGTGTCACTTTAATGTCTTTATCAATTTATTTTTACCCATAATTATTCAATTTTACCTTTACCATAGTAACAAATCTATGAAAATCACTGTTCATATTGAAAACAAATAAAATGGGAATACTAACCAAATACGATCATAATAATTACAAATATTAAAATAATTATTTGAAACATAATTTAAAATTATTCCGAAAAAATGCTATGAGATAGAGTTTTTCAGAAAAATACATTTTTAAGTATTGTTTTTATAGAAAATTCTAGTATATAATTGATCCTAAGGAATTTAATTTGATAATTTATAGTACAAGATAAAGAATTTTACATTTATAAAATTTAAATTCTAAATTAAAAATTTTAAAATATTGAACAAAAATTATAGTTTTCAATAAAAATCATCACTTATCAATTTTCACTAGAAAATCCATATTTTTAGAAAAATCCAAAAAATTAATCATTGAATAATTATGAAATGATTATTTTAAAAATGGTATTAATTTTATAAAAGAACATTTATAAAAGTTAATAATTTTTTTTTTCATATTATCTCAAAAAAATGAATGGAAAACATTTAAAAAAAAAATTTACATAAATTAATTTAGAAAGATTTCAATTATTGATTACTTAGATTTATCAATAAATATATATGACTAGGAAATTTAAATATAGTTCATAAATTAGTTTATACAATACATAATGACCAGTTTAATGAAAATTTTATAATGGTAATATTTAAATAATAATATTTTGTGATTCATTTAGGCTTGGTGATATGTGTCTTACACGCTATCGAATATAATTTTACTTTTAAAATTTATTTGTGTTATAATGTGTGACCCACTTGATCACTCTATTAGGTAATGTAATATATATTTCATCTTTTTGGGCATTGTATGGATTGTCCAATGCATGGTGGGTTAAGCCGGGTAGGCCCACCTATGGTTAGGTCCACCAAAAACAAATAACACACACTATGCAGTGGATGTGTACCTGTTTGATGATGGATGATAGGATAATCATAATAAATTGTTTTGGGTAGGGAAAATATCCACCCTAACTCTAGGGATATGATGGAATATTCAACCACTTAATCCTATGCTTCCTTGGTCAGTTTATCTAGATTTTCTCCATTGTTGTGCCACAACCAGCTTTTGCTAGGGTCACCTCAGAGGCAACATTTTATCCCACATGTAACTGATGTGGCTAGAATATTCTACTATAAAACTCTTATCGCTACCCATAGATTATATTTTCCCCTATATCACACACAACTACCTAGAATACTTTTTCTATCATATTATCCCAATTTGGAGTTGCCTCTATTGACCTTTATTGTCCTTAAAGAGCCAACCTTTGATCATGTTCTTCTATAATCAATCCTAAATAAGAATATAGTTATAAATTTTTGAAAGGAGTGAGTGATGGAAGGTGGAAATTCTAGAAACCTAATACAAATTTGTATTAGTATATATTTAAAAAAAAAATATAAATCATTACAGTGTTTTAAAAATGAAGATGAAATCTTGCATGAAAGAATTTCATCAGTCATAGAAAAAGAAGAATGTCAAAAAATATATATTTATGAATTATTTTCCTTAACATTGTTTTATAAAATATTTGTTTAATATATTTAACGAAAATATTAAAATAAACATATTTATAATCAATCAATGTGTATGTCTTATCCAAATCGAATTATTTGCATTATTTTGATTTATTTGAATATTAAAAATTCAAATATAAATTTCATGAATAGTGAAATAAGGAAAAAATAAAAACACCTACCGTGATAATGGATTTATTGTTGATAAAGGTTGCATTAACATCAATTGGAATCATTTATCTAGATGAGATGTTCTTTGATTCCTCAAAAGTCTCATATTTTTTGTGGCACTCCCAAAACCTTGGGTTCATGAAACTACCCCTATGATTTAGTATTAAGGGGGTTCAAGTAGATATAAAATCTACATTAATGGGTTTAATTAAAAATAATTTAATATTCAATATTAAAAAAATTCCCTTTTTATAAAATAATCATTTCATCAACGAAAACTATGCCTTAGGACCCCTCATTCGAACAAGAGTTGCACTATCCCCTAGGTAAAAACCTTGTTCTAGATGAAAGTATGGTCTTAGTATCCCTATATAAAGAACAATTAAGGATATATAATAAATTTATAAAATTACCAAAGCATTTAATAAAAAAATATTTTTATTCTTCATAAATTTTTATCAAGGCTTCAATGCACCTTAAATTTATCATTGGATTGTCCTAAGTTTATGAAACATACTATAAAATAAATAAGTCCATAAAATATTTTTTGGGGATTTATTATAGGATAATCATAACATTTTACCCTTAGGATGTACTGAAAATTGAAAACTAAAAATTGATCTATACCTCTTCTAGAAAAATATAATGTCACTATAATAATGTAAATGACTTATATATTTAATGGTAAAATAGTGTAAGAGAATAAAATAGAATGTTTTTTAACCTAATTGTTGACATTGAATGAAAATGTGATCAGATGGGTTTTAAATACAATAAGAATAAGAATATTAGTAGTTTTATATATTGATTGATTGAGTATATTGACCAAATTAAAGTCAAAATTACTCAATTAAAGACTTTTATAGAAGAAAAAAGGTTGATCAGAATATAATCAATGATTTCATTGAATTTAAAATAAAAATTTATGGACTATAAAATTTAATAAATAACCATAGTTCTTGTATAAAAAATAAACAAACTGTAAAATACATTAACGAGGAAGTGACTACTATAAAGAAGAATAATTATGAATAGAATAGATAATGATGTTCAAAGAGGATATTGTATTTTCTATGGTTCTATGATGAAGAATTTATTTATCGATCTGAATAAGAAACATGAAATAGAGATTAGTTTTAAATTACTACGGACCTAACTACATGTTTACGTGTGGAATTATAAGTAACTATGTACTAAAAATAAATTTTATTAAGGAAAAAGTAGGATGGAATAAAAATTAATAAAATTTATTTTATAGGTAAATATATTACCTCCCTTTGAGAAAGGGAAATAAAATGACACTTACTATAGAGAAACAATGATGATAGATAATCTTGTATAAAAACATAATAATAAATATCATGGAAGGTTAAAAAGAATAATGAGAGGGTGATTCTAACAGAGAAAACTCTTAAGAAAAAGTAATAGAAACATATATTTTTTTAATGTAGGTGTTTATCCCATACAATAAAGAATATAATAATTTTATATAAATTTAATGGTTTTTTCATGTTACAGTTTAGTTCTATAATGATGGAGCATTGATGTTGAAATAAAGTAAAAAATTATGCTTTCCGGTTTTGAATTTTAATACATAGATTTTATTTATATTAAAAAACATTGATATAATATCTTGAGAGGGACCCAACAATATATATTGGGGCTTAAAGTCTCATTCATCCTGAAGGGATACTCAATCAATGGAGTGGATAACGTTTTCATGCTGAATGGTTGAAAAAAATGAATTCTTCAACCACTTGGATGAAAATGATAACCCTTCTATCTTTTGGAGAAATAGGACAATAACATTAGGCATGAGAGGATGATAAAAATAAATTAGTAATTAATGAATAAATTATCTAATCTAAGGGATATAGTTGACAAACCAAATTTAATGTGGGATGGAGAGAAAACTTATTATGCTATCATGAGAGTAAATATGGTGTGAAATTCAAATAAACCAAAAAGGAAAAAATCATTGTACTATCTTAATTTGGTACACATCGATGTTTGAATTCCTATACACCATCCTCATATATGATGTGAAAATTATTTTTCCTTTTTTATGATGCTAATAGTACGGTAAGATGTATCATGTTAATGGAAACTAATATTAAGGAGATAGAGTGAATAAGATGTTTCTATGAGGTGATCTATATATGAGATTGGGAGATCCATTAAAATCCTAAGACCATAAAATGGCATGGATTACACTTCCATTAAAGTGTGAAATATTATTAAAAATCTATAATCAAACATAAAAATTCTTATATTAGAACACCACACCGATATTATGTTGTGAAGATCTAAAATTTAATAGTCAATAACATAGGACAAAAACATTTAATTGAATTAGGAATCTCATAGAAATATTGAAAGGACAAAATTAAAGTGGTCCTATAAAAAATGGATATTTTACATATTCTTTATAGGAGAAAAAACCCTTAGAAAATTAGAATTGTATGAATTCAACAATAAAATACTTTAGAGTGTTTGGGTGTTCATAAGATGTAAGAATCCATGGAATGTATGGGTGTTTAATATATGTATGAATTTTCATAGGTTACAAAACCAGGAGTTGTGCCTCTAAATTATTCTACAAGATAATGAAATAAATCATAATGATTATTGATAAAAAAAATTACAGAACATAAAAATGAAAATATATATAAATATATATTTTTGTGAAATATTAGAATAAAATGGTGATTGTAAAATAGATTATGAATATTTTTATAACAAAAAAAATAAAGAGGGTTTTAAGGCCTGATTGGAAGATAATGAATAAGATACTAAAAATATTCAAATAGAGACCAAAATAAGGATAAACAAATTGGTGTTTTGGAGTTAAATACCATTAGTGATTATACCAATACATTATAAACACAATGTTTGGGGAATATAGCATTCATTTCTCTAATATGATTAGTGTATCCGCCATCATATGAATAAATAGAAAAGAATGATTCAAAGATCCAGGTGATGAAAGAAAATTTTGATTAAATTTAGGAAAATAATACTTTGGAACATGTGAGGAGTCCAATAGATAAAAACATTATTAGAACCAAATGATTGTTTAAGAAAAACCATAACAATAAAGGAAATGTTTTACAAAATATGAAAAAAAACGTTTGTATAAGATATGAACAAGTTAAAGAATAGATATGGAAGAGATAATTGCAATGATAGAGATACTCTAGTTAATAAAACTCTTCATAGATATAGAAACTCCAATTGCCTAATATGTCTATTATAGGGATATAAAGTTTTCACTCATGGACGAGGTTCTCATGTCGAAAGTTTATATTTTGAAATGTGTTGATTTTCTAATTAGCTATTATGAATCACATGTGTGTATATTAAATATGGAATAATATGGACAGAAATAAAAACCTCATGATTAGTATGACCATTTGGAAATATACTTGATTAAGATAAAATCTTGAATAATACGTAATTTAATCAAAAAAAAAATTAGTTTATAAAAATCATATAAATATTGGTGATGTGAAAATTTTTAGAAATAAGAAAAAAATAATAAATGTTTTTATAATATTGAAAATTTTAGTGTTTATGATGTCGATGAATGGGGATCTATAATACTTTCCTGGGAATATTGTGTGTCCAAAAGTTATATATGTTTTTTACCAAGATAAATATTCAAGGGAGTTTCTAATGGAATTTTAAATACATGATATAGAACTAGTTTCAGAACCAATTATAGTTAGAATGTAGCTTGAAAATAAGGTTTATGGAAAAGATCTAGATACTCCACTACATTGAAGGATGATTATATTACTTTTATACCTAAAAATATCTGGAGGAATATCATTTATGCAATGTACATAGACTTTTGATATAGGGTAGTATGAAGGAAGAGAAAATCATTATTGTGAAAGTAAATATAAGGTGCATTCAATGTATTCTCAATTATTATTTATTTTATAAGGAAGGTAAAAACCAAGATATACATTTATATTCATAAGTATACTAGGTTGGAGATATTGTGGATGGGAAACCCACAAGTGGAAAATATTTATTTATCAAGAGAAAGATAATTTGATTGAGTAGAATGAAGAAATAGATTATATTTATTAGTATGGCATAATCAAAGAACCTTTCATCTAAAATGTAATATACCCAATTTTTATGGATGATATAATAGTTGGGATATCTATCACATCCGTCCCTCCCAAGGAACCCCTTTTGGGAAAAAAATGAATTAATATATGAAATTAACCCTAAGTCCAGATTCCTATAGGGTCTGGGATGGTGACTAGTATTGAGGGTATAAAAGTATCAAAAGGGAGACATCACCCTCTATAATATAAGATAAGGAGATATGATAAATCTACCAAAAGAAACTCCATGACAAAAAATAATATCTAAAAAACAAAATCCATACCACTATTCTTGTATAAAGAAAAATGATAAATTTAGAAGTCTATGAATTAGTTAAAAAAAGAACAGATAACGTAGAGGCATTCCAACATTCCAAATATTGAAGATATTAAGGTCTAAAATGATCATTTTAGTCATCCTATAAACCTCAAAAATAGTTTTTATATACATGGGGCGAGCATACATGTATGATCAGTAGGGTACGAAAAGTATCTTTTTCACATGTGACAATAGAATACTAATGCACAAGTGAGAAAATAACAGAACCAACAACACCTAAACATGTTAGCTATGAAAACCTATCCTCACTAAGTCTCATTTATGAAATGATGAATTCAAGTATAATAACATAATATAAATTATATCAATGAAAGGTACTACACACCACATTCCCACTAATTTCCACCCACATACTCCAACATTATACATCAAGGTGATCCCATCACTTCTATATCCCATAAAATTACATCTCTCCCATATACACCACATCCATCACATCACAACACATTCTACTAGAGAATACATGGGCCATCAAATGATATCACATATTTTCCAATGACACTTGGGTCACCACATTACATCAAATCTCACCAAAATATACCTATGATATTTCATAACCAATAATGATACTACCAAAGAAGTAGGGTATAACAAGAATGAAGGAAATAAATCTTATACCCTTATCAAAACTTGCACAACCCCCACTATATTCCATCTTACAATCTCATTATCCAACGATCGCTAGTTAAATTTTTTTACTTTTACCCATCACAACCCATGCATATATATCATTCTTAGAAGTGAGAGAATCGACGGTTGGGTAGACATTTATCCATCCATCCCATCAGGATGTTGGAAAAAACACTTCCAAAACATTTGGTTGTTGGCAAATGGTGCTCGGCATGGGTAGGGTGTGTAAATAAATCACAAGGAATTTACAATATATATATATATATATATAAGTAACAACACAATCCTTACACATATGTCTAAATTAAAGAATGAACATACCCAAAAAAACACTCCAAGGGTCTCACAACTTTTCAACAGTTTCACAGCCACCCCTAAATGCACAATATCGTACAAAAAACCAAAAAACAAAATCCAAATTCTATATTCGTTTTAAAATTTTCCATTTTCCATATTTCCATTTCCATATAATCTCATTGATTAATCCCATTAGTTACAAATACCATTCATATAATTATTTCAGTATCTTTATTTTTCAATAAGAATCATCCAAATTTTACAACACATCCCATTTTATTTTCATAATTCCTAAAAAATTCATCCCATTCCTAAACAACTCAATATTATAATTTAATTCCATTATTTCTAGGGAAGAATCACAAAACAACACAACATAACAACTTTACTACTTTCTTATTCCAACCATCCCACATCACATCCCTTTCACAAGAACAACCACTTTCCACAACACAACCATTTTATATATCACAACCTCCATGTACAAACCAAATCTCAATAACACATCAACACCCCACATTTCATCCCTCATCTCCTGGAAAAATCACAATACATTCCGTAATACATTCAAATATCAGTTTTTAGATGTATTAAAGTGGGATTTTTATTACATTATACTTCTTTATTAATGAAAAGTTTCACAAAATCCAAAAATATCATTGTTATTACATTTTATTAACCAAATTTTTTAGATATTTTCCTTTTTAGGTGATAAAAGACAACAAAAAACAAGATTTATATAATCACAAAAACCATTGTGAAAACAAATCCTCCAATAGCCATAATATTTATTAAAGTATCAATCCTGTATAATAAAAATACTAAAAATATCAGAATATTTAAATGAATTTGATTAAACCACATCCATATTAATATCAATTATGAAAATTAATTATCTTCATTTTTCAAGTATAATAGTCATCCCAAATGTAGTAAAGAGAATAACCCCACCTGTGTGATGCACCTAAATGAGAATCGTAGGATCCTATACATCAAATTGAGAATTCTAAATTGATGTGTAAGGTTGATAAAATAGAGAGGACACCACCAAACACTATAATGAATAAGAACACCCTTTCCATCCTTGAACATAATAACCACCTCACTATACTATCAAAACAATACAAAAAACTATGATTTCTCTTGACATAAACCACACTAGATAAGAAAATATGCGAAAAGAAGGGAAAAGGAAGGGATGAACTCACATAAACCAAAAAGGATTGATCCTAAAAGGTTGAAGTGAAAATACACATAATGGATGAAATATCTACATATAATTAACTTGGGTCGCCTAATAAATAAGAGAAAGGTTGAAAAAGTTATCATGTTCGAAGGAGGATTAGGAATTATTCCCAGTATAAAAAACACAATTCTAAAACCCTTCCCCTTTGAACACAATACATAATTTCCAAAAACTAATGGAACTCAAGAATATGATCACTAAATATGATTTATCCATGATGGTTAGAGAATATTGGATTAATATGGCTGTCTCTACACCACAGATCCATAAAACATGGGAAAAGGGCCACAACACAGCAGAGATCACTACACTATTAGACCAAGAACTATGAAGGCGGTATTTCGCAACATATATCGACGGAACAAGTAAACTAAATATATATACCCTCACAAAAAAAATTCGACATCAGGCTCTAATATATATCATGGTAACTATGAAACAACCATGAAGACATTAGAAGAACAACAAATCTTTAGTCGGGCCTCCCCTATGTCTTATTATATTGATTAACACCGAAATAGATCCTCCTATGTCATAATAACCATATACACATCAAAACTATACTAAATTTTTTATTAAATATAAAAAACTCCTATTTACTTCCCTACAGCACATCTGAGACCACAATATCATAGGTTTCCTCCCAACTAGATTTTTTTGGTTACAACATCTGCTCCATTATCCAACTCATCATGACCTCCCCAAGAATACTCCACCATTGTAATTCCTACAATATAATAGTATAGATGGTTTGTACCTTATATCTGATACCTCTCAAACTATAATTGCTTCCAGAATCAAAACCAACCAAGAAAGGAAAGAGTGAAAAAAGTTCAAAAATCCATCACTTGAGATATATATCAAGGATAATGTTATAATTAAAACACTACCACCAATATAAAACACCAAAACCAAATAAAAAAAGTCCACTAGCTATCCTGTGCAACCACATTACCACACCATTATAACATCTACAAGACACTACCATTTCAAATAACTATATGCATCCCCATCATGACTTCCACAAATATCATTCAAAG
Organism: Viscum album; assembly: GCA_963277665.1. NCBI lineage: Eukaryota > Viridiplantae > Streptophyta > Magnoliopsida > Santalales > Viscaceae > Viscum > Viscum album. The sequence goes on from OY728147.1 coordinate 1,583,940,766, forward strand.
GATCACCAAAACCACCACTCAACTGATCCCCAAGAACACAAATCAAGGAAATAAATCTCACATGACATGATATTACCCACATTGTGTGAAACTAACTCACCCATATGGTATAAATCATGTCAAAAGTATTATGTGTCGTGATTTTGAATTAGGTTTTACCATATTCCTATGTTTTAAGCTTTAATCACACATAATATCATCAAGGTCAAATCACATCCCATAAGATATCATGACACAACCATCGTGCCATCCAAGAAAAAAAACATGCAACGAAAAACCTAAAATAATTATTTTTATTAGGAATGAAACTATGCATCACACTATAATGTAATCTAATCCATGCCACCAAACAAAATTTACCAAAGGAATGTTATATCCATGCATCACTATCCCCTGATGGTCTAGGATCTTTACTAGACATTCTATGAATGTCACAACAACCTAGATATCTAACTCTCCCATTAAATAAAATTGGAGTAATTGTTAAGATACTGCTAGATCTGAGAGATGAGGAGAATTCTATGAAGTTGATCCATATATGATAGTAGTTACAACCAATAATATATCTCACCAAACCACCAAAACACCTCAAATACCCAATAAACTGTTGTGATGGTATAATTTCCGTGGAAAAATTCTCTTCCATTTTGATGAGAAGCCTTTAATAAAATATGGTCTCTAACCTTGAGATTTAAGGGACTCCTCCTATGATTTACATAAGGCTTATGATAATCCTACTCTAATTTCATCTACTCAAAAAGACTAAATATTATTTTTCATTCTCTGTAGCACATAGGAACTATGAACACATGACTTTCCAACATCAGACCAACACAATGGAGAATTAAATAGCTACCCCTAAAAATATTAAAAAAAGTTATATTGATTAATTAGTGATATCTATTTTAATATGAAAACTCCACCAAATAAAATTTCATTTCCTAGGAGCTAGTGATGTCCAAGATACATGCTCAAAATATATTCTATAGTGTTTTCATAGTCTGATCTATCTATCCATTCGTCCGTGGGAGGAAACCCATGCTGAGGTGTAACAAAGTGCCAAAATCATGTTGTAATCTCCTTAAGGTTCAAAAGTTAAATGCGAATATCGATCCAAGTTAATGAACCTGGGAACTTCATAAATCTACACCACCTCACCCACATAATACATCACTAAAATATCTGCATCACCCAACTCCCTTATTTCTAGTAAGTGAGTCTATTTCATAAATTGATCCATGATATCCTAGATACCATAAAATACTCCATGAGCATGGGATAATCCCATGATTATGTCTATTGATATGTCATCCCATTTTATCTACGGAACATCCAAGGGATGAAACAAACCTCCAAGATCATGGTTCATATCCTTTACCTATAGGAAAACCAAACAATGATCCATACAATATGTTATCATCTATTTTATCTAAGGCCACCAAAACTATTTCTATAAGCCAAAGTACCTATTGGATACTCTCAGGTATACCACCAAAGTTGATATGTGAAAATCATGAAGAACCCCATCACATCATTCCAAAAAAATGAATAGAATCCCTTGAAACAACATCTAGTTTTGACCATCCTGGTAGAGAATCATTATATAAATCATGATCATACATTACCTCTGCCTCTAAGTCTCTCTAAAGAGACTCATTAAATATCCATATAAGATAATACTACACTTTAATTCGAAATAAGAAACCTCCAATAGATTCTTTCGTGCTTCCAAATAAACAACTATCTAGGACATTGATGGGTCCATGGATACCCTATATTGGGATAACACATGCATGAGGAAATTCAATTCTCATGTCCATAAATTACACTTAGAAAAAAATTCCATATATCTGGTGTCATGAAAGAAAATGAAATATATATCTAATATGATCAAAATTCTCACCAATGACTTTGAGTAGATCAATATGTCATCAATGAACATAACTATAAACTAGTACAAGAACTCATAGAACATGGAGTTCAGGAGGCTCATAAAACTGAACAGTTTATATTTGACAATGACCTGTATGAACATGAACTCAAAGTAAACATTCCTACATCTGAACATTGTCTTTGGGACTTCACCCTCCCTTACCCTCAACTAGTGATACCCACACTATATATCAAAATTATAAATATGACTGTAACATATAAACATGTTGAAAAGATTATTAATACACCAAATATGATATTAATTCCTCATAATCACCTAATTCAACCCTTATTAGTCAATATATAGACTTATACTACCATCCAACTTCTTAAAGAATAAAATAGGCTCCCCATCACAAAAACACGATGATTTATAGAAACCTTCTGCATCGTATCATCTATCTAAATCCTCATCTACCACAACATAAATTTTTATATCTGATAAGGATCCAAATTTTTTTTATAATCATTAGTATTTAGGTCTATACAATAATAAATATCACAAAGAGGAGTCAACATTACATCCTTCCCTGGAAAAGCATCCAAAAAATCTCTGACAACCCTATGAACTATCACCATATCATAATAGGATGATTAAAAAATAATCTCATCCAAAAAAATATAACATAATCTATATGCATAATTCCAAATTGAAAGATCCACTATCAAATGAATGGTACATTCTATCCATCCACATTTGAAAGAAAAACATTCCTCTAGATGATGTCGATAATAGAAAACATTTAATACAACCAATAAATTCCAAGGATGATGTTGTATGACTGCATATGAAAAGATACAAAATCCCCACATGGCTGATGTGTCCCCATCAATAGTCTACTCCCTCAACATATAATAAACAAGAATGTTTGGGTTTCGACTAGCATAGTGAAAAAAATGGAATAAGAAGTGTATCTAAGTTTAGTCCCAAAGTATATACTAGAGTGGGTGGATGAAAGGAGTGAAATGATCCTGAATCAAATAATAAATAAACTAGGGTAGGTGATAAGATGCTCGTACCTCAAATGATCTATGGAACCTCTTATAATACTACATCCACTACATGAAAATGACCATTACCATCCCCTCTACCTCTTTATCAATGACCACCACCATGGCCATGCTCAGGTTGAGGTCCCAGAAAATGAAGAACCTATTGAGGACAACATCATCCTTCTATATATCCTATTAGTGGAGAATAATAATACTGACCAGACTGCTGAAATAACATCATTGGAAGTTTTAAATAAATTTGGATTTGAACCTGAACACTCAAGCTATAATGATATGAAAAAACCAATGGGCATTGATCCTGAAATTGAATGTAGTCCCCACAAGTGATTCACACTACTCCAAGGTCTCCATGAAAATAATAGAAACCACTATCCCCGTAAGTATAGAAAGAAATATTTTATGGTTGAATACATCCTATTTAAAACAAAGAAGGACTGTAATATTGGAACCTTCCAAAAGAAAATATACTCTATGAGGAACCCTACTACTTCCCCTCTTGTAGTAAATTTTCTCATGATTGAGTCCACCTGATCACCTCCACCTTTTTTTAATCCTCCAAAATTTTAAAAACAAAAATGGGGTAACTAAATACTAGATAAAAGGATGGATTTCATCCTCAAGACACCACACTTGGTGATCCTTGTCTAAAAAAAGTTACAAGGAAAATTTTAAAAGATATTGGAACATGATCTCATGACTGCACATAGATATTCTCCCCTACTGAAGAGAGAGAAGACACTACCTCTTCACTACGTTCATGGTCAATAAAAGAAACTATTCACAGAACTCATTTTGAAAGTTGACCCATAGAATATATACCTCCTTCCTATTACCAATATAAAATAGCCACCATTATTGGGTAGATACACTTATATAAATAACTATCAAAAGGTCCCAATAATCCACTGGGGAATGGATCAATCTGATGGAAATCTAGAGATCCTCCAACTAGAACTCTGTCTCTAGATTAGAAACAAATCCCTCACACATTAGAAAATAATTTTATTGAAAGGAGAAAAGGTTTTCTAAAACTATTCACCATCCTAAACTCAAATCTCTGATATTCAACCATATTAGACTATAGAACCTCTACTATTTGAACCACACACAAACAACTAGGAATGATAGCTAAAAAAGGATACAATTATTTCCTATTTCTAGATAGTAATAATTTTTTTAATAATAATTTAACTAATATTAATTCATTTTAACATTACCAAAACTACACATTTCAATCAATAACACAAGTCAATCATCATGAATGTACCTATCCTGGGACTCTACTAAATATTTTGTTCCAAGTCACATAGTATTTCTATAAGCTCAGAGGCCTTGCATCATATCATGGTTCCATAAATTATTGTGTTATAAAAAATCATCCCTAGCTAATGTAATTTACTAATTTCAATTGATATTGTTTCCCTACCTACCCATGAAAAAATCACTATTCATAACTGAAAAATCCTTCTTATCCCTCAAACAATCCCTCTGATACCACTTAGTTAAGACCCCTCCCTCCAAAGGTAGACCTTATGTGTTGAAAATGAAGGAATAGGGATAATCACCCCTTGTCCCACCTCTAGAAGGCCCTGAGATTGTGATTAGATCTGAGGGTATAGAAATATTACTATGGAAGTCTTGGACCTCTATAATATAGGATCATGAGATTAGATAAATCAACGAAAAAAACCCTATTATATAAAATTAGATAAATAAAATTAAAACCATCTCACAACAAATGTATAAATAAAATAGATATAGAAAAAAATAGTCAAAAATAGATACATAAAAGAAAAGACAAGGAATTGACATGACAAAAGTCTAATGTTCTTAGATTGTAAGGTATATCACGATTTGAATAGTCCTCCTAAAAACCAATAGTAGAGTTCATATATATGTGGGGTGAGAATATAAGAATACTCAGTAGGGTTTGAAAATTGTCTCATGTATATTTGATAATATTATACTAATACAACAGTGAGAAACAATAGAACCAACAATACCAAAACATGTCAAATAACCATGCCCATCCTCATCAGTGGTCTATCAATAAAAAATAATCAAATTATAATAACATTATAAGAAGAATATTTAAGAAAGGTACACCACAACATTTTACCACTGATTTTACAATTTCACACCCCAATATCGTACATCCTGATAGTCCAATCTCTACCATATCACATCACATCACATATTTCCCATAGAAATCCAGGCCGTCACTTCAAAACAAATATTGAATGAAGGGATATCACATCAAAAAAAATCTCACCCAAAGACATGTATTCAACCACATCACAACAGACCTCACTTGAAGACACATGGGCCATCACATCACCTCCACATAGATAACAAAAGTAGTTGAGTGTCGTGAATATAAAGGGCATGAACCTTATAACCTCTGAATACCATGTATAACACCCTCAATACCCCATATCATCATCTCATAAACCAACCATAACTTGTGAATTTTTGAATTCATCACATTAAAAATTTTAAATATCAAACTCAATTGGAAAAGAGAGTGGGGAAGAGCGGTTAGCCAAATATCTATCAGCATTATTGGGATTTTAAGAAAAAAACCCAAGATATTTGGTTTTCAGAATATGGTGCTCAGAAATGGTGGGGTATGTAATATAATCAATATATATATATCCGCATTCAATCCCATTCTATGGGTTCACATGAAAACACTAAACAACTCACAACAACACCCCCACTGTCTCACATTCTTTTTCCAACTTTTTCTGCCACTACTAAACGAACATTATAAAAAAAACCAAAAAAAAAATCAACATCCCCTTAAAATTTATGAAATTTTATGTATTTACTTTACAAAAAAAATTAATTAATTTATTCCATTCAATAACTATCCAATTTGTTTCATTATTTGAGCCCATTGATTTTATATTATGACTCAATAAAATATAACCACACAACCCTTTCTAACTAAATAATTCATTATCCATTTCCTTCTATTTCCAATTTAATTAAAAATTAGAATATAATTCCATTACTATCCTAAGAATAATAAAACCAAAGAAATCACATTGACCATACACCTTTCTCATTCCAACTAGACCACTCCACCTCCCTTTGACAACCATATCCAACTTACAAATCACAATTATTTTCCACATCACAACTGGACCTACCATCCACATATAAACTATATTTAATCTCCCCACATCACCACCACACATCAAAACACCTTTAATACATTCACATATCAATTATCGGATTTAATAAGGGGTTTTTATCACATTCCTCTCATTTATTCAATGTCATTATCAGGAAATCCATAAATAAACTAGGGAAACAATTTTATTAATTAATTAAAAGTTTTTATAAAATTCCAATTATAGGTTATAATAAAAGACATATAAAAAGTTATCCGTAATAAAAAAACTATACTGAAAATGAAGCCCCTTACCGTCATAATTATCACTACGGCGTCAAGATTGAAGAATGGCAGTATCAATAATATTATAAGCTATAACATCATCAAATTCAACCCAACTGCCTTTCAATTTCAATTTAGAAAATTCATTATATTTAGTAGGATGATGTGAATATGATTCCAAAGATAAAAAAGTGCATATCCACTCCTGCATGATGCAACTAAATGATAATTAAAGGATACCCCACCTTAAACAGATCTTTTGGATTTTCTTTTCAAAGTTAAAATACGAGGGATTCCACCACCAAGCACCACAATGAAGAAGAACTACCTTGAAATACTAGAACACAACACCCACATCAATCTCTCATTAAAAAAACCTAAGACTGATATTTTTCTTAATAATAACCTCTTTAAACTAGAAAATAGGGTATAAACGAGGAAATAGAAGAGTTGAAGTCACCAAAACCACCATGGGATAATCCTTCAAGCTTGATTTTGAAAGGCAATAATGGGGGTTGTAAGAGATCCTTGGGATGCACTTGGGTTTCCCATGAAATGAGATAAATGTTAGAAAACTGGTCAGATTTAATGGTATTTTATAAATTATACTTTGTTTGAAAATCATAAGTTCTCGACACAACCATTAAGACAACACCACAGAATGAATGAAACCGAAATGGATTAATGAAGACGAGCCCTCACCATATTTTATCCATATTGTTAAATGTGGCTATGATATTAGTGACTATATCAACACTATAGATACAAAAAATAGGAAAAAAGAGCCACAACACAACCAATATTGCTACCACACAGGAACCAAGAACCATAAAGGGGGATATGTCAAAGCCCATATCTATGGTGTTGCTACACTAAAAACAACAGAAAACCCAAAAAAACCACACACCATACTCTCCTTTGTAGCGGGGTAACCGCACCGAAACCATATGAATATTGGTAGAAACACAAAATTTCATAAGGGTATCCCCTACTCCATGTCCCAGTGCACCGAAATCCATTGGTTGGACCCTTTCTGATATTCCTGGGATTAGCCCACTTATCGGGACTCATAGGATTGTTCTGGAATCTGATTCAATGCCATGTCATTAAAATCAAAGACGACTCAGTCCTAATCTCATGGAGGTAGTAAGGAATGAACTTCTGAAATTGTTAAAAGCTGGTATCATATATCCCATAGTTGAGAGTGAATGGGTGAGCCCAATCCAAGTGGTTCCAAAAAAGGCTGGAATCACAGTGATAACCAATGAGGATGGAGATATTCTTCCAAAAAGGGTGAGTAGTGGATGGAGGGTCTGCATTGACTATAGGAAGCTAAACTAATTCAGCAAGAAGGACCATTTCCCCTTACCATTCATTGACCAAGTCCTTGAGAGAGTGGCAGTTCATGCCTTCTACTGTTTCTTAGATGGGTACTCGGGGTACAATCAAATTGAGGTCTCCCTTGAGGATCAAGGGAAGACTACATTCACATGTACTTTCGGTACCTTTGACTTCAAACTCATGCCCTTCGGGATATGCAATGCCCCTGGAACCTTCCAGCAGTGCATGATGAGAATCTTCTCCGACATGGTAGGGGATTTTCTAGAGGTCTTCATGGATGACTTCTCTGTGTTTGGGGATACATTTGAGGGATGTCTGAGGAATTTAGAGAGAGTCTTGTTAAGATGTGAAGAAAAGAATCTAGTCCTAAACTGGGAAAAATGCCATTTCATGGTTAAAGAGGGACTAGTTCTAGGCCATCTGGTCTCAGGTAGGGGGATTGAAGTTGATAAAGCCAAGGTTAAAATCATTCATCACCTTCCATCCCCCAAAAATGTCAAGGAAGTAAGGTCTTTCTTAGGACATGATGGGTTTTATAGAAGATTCATCAAGGACTTTAGTTCAATCTACCGTCCCCTTTGTGCTCTCCTAGTAAAGGATGATCCATTTGTTTGGATAGAAAGCTGTGAGGGTTCATTCTCAACCCTTAAATCCTCTCTCACCTCTCCCCCATCATGAAATCTCCAAATTGGAACCTTCCTTTCGAACTTATGTGTGATGCCAGTGACTTTACTGTAGGAGCTGTGTTAGGAAAATGTTGTGATAAAACTCCTTATGTAATTGCTTATGAAAGAAAATCCTCAAATGATGCCCAAATAAACTACATCACTACTGAAAAGGAGTTACTTGCTATTGTGTTTTCTTTAGAGAAGTTTAGGTCCTACCTCTTAGGATCCCCCATCACTGTGTTCACTGACCATTCTGCACTAAAATACCTCTTCCAAAAACAAGATGTTGAGGCTAGACTAATTAGATGGGTCCTTCTCTTACCAGAATTTTACATCATAATCAAGGAAAATAAGGGCGTTGAAAATGTTGTATCTGATCACCTATCTATGATGGAATTCAAAGAAAACTCAAATCACCTTTTTGTGTCTGATTCATTTCCTGATGAACACCTATACTCTGTGAGTGACTACCCTTGGTATGCCGACATAGCCAATTTCTTAGTTATAGGAGTCATTCCAAAATTCTTAGGGACTCATGCTCGAAGGAAATTTCGTTCTGATGTTAGACACTATGTGTTTGATGATCCATACCTCTATAAGTTCTGCCCTGACCAAGTCATTATGAGGTGTGTCCCATAATCTAAACAAGAGTCCATCCTTAAATTCTGTCAAAGTGAGGCATGTGGAGGTCACTTTTCCTCTAAGAAAACATCTTCTAAGATTCTTCAATGTGGTCTCTTCCGGCCAACCCTCTCAAGGGACTCTTACACATTTTATCAAAGTTGTCCTAGGTGTCAACAAGTAGGGTCCATCACAAAAAGAAATCAAATGAAACTCACTCCCATCTTAGTGGTTGAAATATTTGACTGTTGGGGAATTGATTTTAGGGGTCCCTTCCCAAACACTAGGGGATTCCTCTACATACTCTTAGCTGTTGATTATGTCTCAAAATGGGTTGAGCCCATTTCCACTAATTCCAATGATCATTAAGTTGTGATTCTATGTAATGAACCGTAAAATTCAAGGGAAATGTTTTTTCTTAATTTTCTTTGGGATTTTACAAGAACGCAGTTTCTGACGGCACCTGATTCCGAGGCCCGGTGTGCCCGGAATCATTTTCTGAAGTTTATCTCGGGTAAGTTCAGTGAACGAATGAGTGGGGTTTTCTAACTTTTGAACCGGTGCTCGGAATTGAATTCGGAGGCCACCGATGGTATCGCAGTGCTGGTAATTTCTTAGAAACACCTTTTCCGAAGTTGTGTTTTCTCAGGTGTGGTTTTTACATTTTGGGGTTAAGTAAAGGAATAAAATAAAAACTGGATGCACATTTTTTATTTTACTTCAAGTTGTTTAACCTAAGCTAAGTGTTGGTAGTGGGACCCAAAATATCCTACCCACTTGGTAGGATATTTGTGAGGTGGGTCCCACATGAGCCCCATCATTTATTTTCTTCCTAAACCTCCTCCTTTAATTAAGTAACGCACCCTCACCCCCTATTCATGAAGTCAACCATTTCATTTATTCTAGTTAATAGACGCCTCATTAATTGGGCGATTTAAAACTCCTCAATTAATTCTTTTAATTGATTGTTTCTTTTTGAAATTCAAATGTTGGATTGTGTTAATAAAATAAGACAACTCTTATTTTATTAGGGGTTGGTTGTGCAAGAGGGTTTGAGAAGAATTCTATCAAGCCGTGAAGTTCTTCCTCCTCGACGAAGAACACGAAGAACGCGCAGAACGTGGTTCATCCAGGGGATGAGACTGGATTTCTCTTATCGGAAAAGAAGAAATCTCAGAAGCTGTTGTTGGACCAGAAAGGTCCAATTCATCCAAGAGCGGATGAGGACAGCTCAGAGCCGGAAAAAGTCTAGTGCTGACAGGAGGCGGAGGCCACTAGAGTTCGAGGATGGTGACCACGTTTCCCTACCGGTCTCATCTCGACGTGAGTTACAGAGATGTGGCTAAGGCGACAACTTATCTCTGAGGTCCAGTGGACCTTTTAAAGTCCTCAGAAGGGTAGGCAAATTGGTTTACCGCTTGACCCATCCACCTCAGTTACACCATGTGCACGACAACTTCCACGTATCTCAAATAAGGAGATACGTGTTCGACCCTTCGCGTATCATCGACCATGAGGAGCTGGACGTTAGTGATGGGGTGACTTTTGAAAAGGTCCCAGTGGAGACTGAGGATTGACAGGAGCGGGTCCTACATGGATGGGTGATTCCTCTAGTGCGCATCAGATGGCAGCACAGGGACCTCTAGGTGAGCACATGGGAGAGGAAGGCTTAGATGCGTGCTCAGTACCGCTTTTGTAACCCTAGTTTGTGTTAAAGCTTTACGAGGACATAAAGCCCTGAGGTGGGAGTAATGTAAAGACTCGTAAAATTGAATAGAAATTTTTTTTCTTAATTTTCTTTGGGATTTTACAAGAACGCAGTTTCTGACGGCACCTGATTCCGAGGCCCGGTGTGCCCGGAATCATTTTTCGAAGTTTAGCTCGGGTACGTTCAGTGAACGAACGAGCGGGGTTTTCTAACTTTTGAACCGGTGCTCGGAATCGAATTACGAGGGCACCTATGGTATTGCAGTGCCGGTAATTTCTTAGAAACACCTTTACTGAAGTTGCTTTTTCTCGGGTGTGGTTTTAAATTTTGGGGTTAAGTAAAGGAATAAAATAAAAATTGGAAACACAATTTTTATTTTACTTCAAGTTGTTTAACCAAAGCTAAGTGTTGGGAGTGGGACCCACAATATCCTATCCAGTTGGTAAGATATTTGTGAGGTGGGGCCCACACGAGCCCCATCATTTCTTTTCTTCCTAAACCCCCTCCTTTAATTAAGTAACGCACCCGCACCCCCTATTCATGAAGTCAACCCTTGCGTTTATTCTGGTTAATAAACGCCTCCTTAATTGGGTGGTTTAAAACTCCTCAATTAATTCTTTTAATTGATTGTTTATTTTTGAAATTCAAACGTTTGTTTCTGTTAATAAAATAGGACAAGTCTTATTTTATTAGGGGTTGGTTGTGAAAGAGGATTTGGGAAGAATTCTCTCAAGCAGTGAAGTTCTTCCTCCTCGACGAAGAACGCGAAGAACTCGAAGAACGTGAGGAATGCCGACCTCCGACGAAGGTCGAAAAGAACGCCGGATCCTCGGGGATTGACAACACGACGCCGACAAATCCTTTCTCCACGACGCGACGATTCTCGTTCCGCGACGCCTTCTTCCGCGACGGTTAATTCCGCGACAAATCCTCGCTCATCAAATTCGATGAGGTAGGGATTTATTTTAATTGTTGTTCATGAATTCTTCTGTTTCCTTTCTTCATTTCTATTAGAGCCGCCTGATACCGCAATAACGGGAGGGGGTCGGACCACATGAACACGGCCGACCCTCCTCTCTTCTTTGGTTGTTTGATGTTGTTTGCTGCACAAAAAAGGCATCGTGGTGCCGAAGCACTGCGTGGAAATATTAAAGAAAGGGGGAGAAGCGGCACCGTCGCGCCGCGCCGTTCAAGATGAACCAAAGACGCGGCACCATCACGCCACGATAGAGAACTTCAAAATCACCATGTCCGGAGTGGGTCCACGACGGAGGGACACAGCACCGTCGCGTCGTGCCGGACGGACCAAGGCCGCGGCCTAGGCCGCGGCGGAGCAGGGAGACCGGCGGCCGGTTCCGGGCTGCCGGCGTTGGAGCAGGGGGACCGGCCAGCGCCGGTCCCGTGGCGGAAGTAGCCGGCCGGCCAGAGCGGGCCGATCGGTCAGGAAAAAACCGGGGGTTCCAACCCCCGGTCGGCCAGCAGGTGCGGCCCCCCACATGGGGGCTGCGGGTTCTCTACGCAGAGGGTATCCCCCCCTCTTTGCTCGGCTATAACGGCCGAGCCGCCTGACCACCTAGCCACCAGGCCAGCGCCAGTGCGCCGGGCCGTGCCACCCGGCCGGACCGCTAGGCTGGGCCATGCCCAGGCCGGGCCACGCCATGCCCAAGCGGCCGGGACCCGGACCCGGTGCGGGTCGACCCAGGGGGTACCGGGCCGGGTCGGACCGGGCCCGAACCCCCTAATACCGGACCTCTAACGGTCCATTGCCCATAACTTCGGCTGCAAACCTATGATCGATGCACCGTTAGCAGCGATGCGATCCTTGGATTGAGACGGTCGTTTTGGTATATCATACTCAAGGTTTTTGGAGTACTTTGGGTTCGGCCAGGTTGGTTCGTACACGAAACCAACCGGGCCCTCGGAGTGGAAACACTTATAACTTGAGCTCCAGACGTCCGATTGACGTGCCGTCGGCTTTGTTGGATTCCTCTTGATGAGAAGAAACTTTTGGAATGCTTTTCCTGAGTTTCGGATGCAGTTGGATAATGGCTGGGTTGGATTGAACCTGAAATCCAACTGGGCCCCTGGAACGGAAAAGCTGATAGCTTTCAGACCGGACGTCCGTTTGATGAACCGTCAGCGACGTTGGTGATCACGTTGAGAAATGGTCCATATGAGCATGCCCAATGAGAGTTTGGGGTATATATGAGATACGGCCCGGTTGGTTTGCACACGAAACCAACCGGGGCCCTGGGATGAAAAGGCTAGTAACTCACAGACCGGGCGTCCGACTAACGCGTTGTCTGTTGCGTTGAGACCCCTATGACGAGGCGGTCCTTTGAGATACTTATTTGTAGAACTTTGTGATACTTGTAGTATCGACCGATAGCTTGTGGAGAAGACCCTCCCGATGACGAGCTAGCGGAGTGCAGAGACCTAGTAGCGGGCTGAGACTTGACGACTGCTGATCTATCGACTCAGTGTATTTCAGATAGCCCAGTGGGGAGCGCTTGGTTGTAGCAGAAGACCCACGGTGGAGGAGCACTTGGTAGTAGCGGCAGACCCGTGTTACTCAACAGAAGGAGTACCTCTGGAGGCTAGGAGGGGTAGCACTTGGTTGTAGCGGCAGACCCACGGCGGAGGAGTGCTTGGTAGTAGCGGCAGACCCGCGGTAATCAATAGAAGGAGTACCTCTAAAGGCTATGAGGGGGAGCGATTGGTTGTAGCAGCAGACCGAAGGCAGAGGAGCGCTTGGTAGTAGCGGCAGACCCGCAGTACTCAACAGAAGAAGTACCTCTGGAGGCTATGAGGGGGAGCGCTTGGTTGTAGCGGCAGACCCAGGGCGGAGGAGCTCTTGGTAGTAGCCAGAGACCCACGATACTAAACAGAAGGAGTACCTCTGGAGGCTGTGAGGGGGAGCGCTTGGTTTTAGCGGCAGACCCACGACAGAGGAGTTCTTGGTTGTAGCGGCAGACCCATGGTACCCAACAGAAGGAGTTCCTCTGGAGCCTATGTGGGGGAGCGCTTGGTTGTAGTGGCAGACCCATGGAGGGAAGCGTTTGGTTGTAGCAGCATGCCCACAGTTCTCGACAGAGGAAGAGTTCTCCAGCAGCCGTGGTTTTGACATCATGAAGAAGTATACCTGTGTGAGCTGTGTCTTGATTTTCAATCCTTATCTTCGATAAGTTTGACTTGATATCCTGTGTGGATTATGTTATGATTTCATGTGTGGATTTGGTTGTGTTTTCCTGTGTGGACACGGTTGTACTTGGGCTTGGATGTTGGAGCCGAACGAGAATTTACTACTTAGGTATACGTATGGGCATATACCTAAGTGGTGTCGGACGTAACTTCGTGATTGTATCTTACCTTGTTGATTATCCTTTTTGGATTATGGGAGACCTTAGGGGATCTCGGGGTCCTTACTGAGTATCTTATACTCACCCCTGCACGGGCTATGCCCGCACTACGTTGTGTTGGTTGCAGATGACAGACAACGTTGATCGTAGTTGAGGCACGAGGAGCAGGTTTGTACCTGGAGGTGGACCCCTGGGCGGATCGTACTCGGAGCGGACGGATGGATCCGAGGAGCTGTGGAGGCTATCTGTACCCACCCTTCATGTGGGACTTCTAGTGGACGACTCGACGCTGTGGATTTACTTTTCAGTTGTTGTACTCTCTTTTCAGTTGTACTTTATTTTCAGTTTCAGTTTGTATTCTGGCCCACATAATTTTCCGCACTTACTGTTGTACCCAGTTTTTACTTAGTGTTTGCTTCTGCTTTCTTTCTCTGTGGTGTTTGTTTACATTACAAAGGAAATTCCTTCCCTTTATACTGGTAATTATGCCTTGGTGCTAGTCTCCAGCCTCTGGCCTGTGGAAGGCGGGCTTGGGGTAGTCATGGCATGGTCCCCGAGGACGGGTCATGACATTCAATTTCTAAAAGAGAACATATTTTCTCGATTTGGAATTCCTAGGGCTATAATCAGGGATCGAGGAGCCCATTTCTGCAACCGCCCATTCTCTTCACTCATGCCTAAGTATGGTATTTCTCATAAAGTGTCCACTGCATACCATCTTCAATCCAATGGTCAAGCTAAGTTAGGTAATATGGAGATTAAGAAAATTCTTGAAAAAACTATCAACCCATCTAGGAAAGATTGGTCTGAGAAACTCTTATATGCTCTTTGGGCCTATCTAAACACATATAAAACCATTTTAGGAATGTCCCCATATAGGTTGGTTTATGGAAAAGAATGCCATTTACCTGTTGAAATTGAGCATAAGGCCTTTTGGGCAATTAAGAAATTAGACTATGACCTCTCATTGGCCAGAACAAAAAGAAAATTAGATATCAACGAACTGGAGTAACTAAGGATGGAGGATTATGAAAATTCAAGGATCAATAAAGCTAGAGTTCAACCCAACCAATCTAGGAATATCATGGTCAATCATTTTGAACAGGGAAAACTTGTGCTCTTATATAGATCAAAACATCATTTACACTCGGGAAAGTTAAGGTCTAGATAGTCAGGACCTTTCATAGTGCATCATGTGTACCCCCATGGGGTAGTATAGATTCAAGATCCCACAAGTGGTTACATTTTCAAGGTCAATAGTCAAAGTTTAAAACCATTCATTGAATCATTCAATAAAAAAATATAGGTTGAGTTAACTGAGCCAACCTATGAACTAGATAAAAATTAATAGATTTAGGGTCCATGTCGGGCTAACGACGTTAAACAAAGCGCTGAATGGGAGGCAACCCATGGTTTTCATGTTTCCAATAATTTCATTGTTTTAATCAACTTTATATTTTAAATAGGGTTAATGAGACATTTTGATATTACGAAATAAAAAAAATAAACTGTTGACCTGTTCTTCTATAATGAGTATGGATGGCCACGAAAGGGGAGAGCCATATTCATCTGTTTCACGTGGTGTGATACTTGAGTAATACATTAACCATTAATTTAGAAAGAATACAATGTATCATCAGTTTAATTTAATTTATTTTTATGTGTTTATAGGTTAAAAAATAAAAATAAAAATAAATAAATAAATAAATAATAATAAAAAGGTCCACATTGTAGGTCGTGGGGAAAACCCCGTCACAACCGGCGAAGCCGCAGGGATTCGAACCTAGGACCGAAGGGAGACAGGGGCGCGCACTTACCACTGACCTACGACTTCTTGTGCTTCCTTATTCTATAATTTTTATATATATACTTATATTTTACATCCTTTATTATATATATATATAGATTGTTTTTTTTTGTTTTGTTTTTTTGTTTTTCCTTTTTCTACTAGGGAACTCTGCAAGTGACATGGATATCAAAGTATTGAAAGGAAGTAGCAAGAATTTAAACTTTAACCACCAGGTGACTTCATTCCATGACCCTCATTTTCAATTTCCTTTTTGAACTTTCATTCTCTACCTCTACCCACTTTTAAATTTTCTTTTCTTTAAACATTGGGGACAATGTTATTTTAAGTTTGGGGGGAGATAAAATAAAAAATGCTTTTGTGTCAAAAAAATGATAAATGATTTGAAAAAAAATGTGAAAATGGAAGGAAAAATTCCTTTAACATTGAACAAGGTAATACACATTGCTCACTTTGAAACTGAATATCAAATAATTTAGGATACCCTAATTATGATTTTAATCCTTCTATAATTTCATGAACATAGATTTTGGAAAGTGTGGCTGTCCAATGTGATATTTCATCATTTATATTTTCATCCAAATAAAAAAAAGATCACAATGCACGTCCTTTGGATAGTGGGGTATTAGTTTGAGTTCATGGGTTCCCCTAAATAAATATCATAGGTTTGGTGATCATTTTAGATTAATATGAGTATTAAAAAAAATTATTAAAAATAAAAATTTGCGTGTAGAGCAGTGAAATGAACTAATGCGTGGCTTTCGACACTTGGGGATCGTGACTCCATAGTTTTCTGGCCCAGAGTTAGTAATTTTATCTCTATTTTTGGTAATTTGAATTTGTTTTTGACTGAGTTAACTCAAGATGATTCCCGGTTATGTGGGCTTCACTTGGTGCCCTAAGGTCTTTCAGCCTGGGAGTCATCGGCAAAGTCTCACTACAGGGGTTGATTCCTTTGAGTGCAAATTGAATTACCAAGGAAAAATTGAAAAAAAAATAATAAAAACAAAATAAAATTATACAAAAAAAATTTAATATTCATCTTAATATTGAAATGTGATTCCACCTAGCGCTTCCATAATTTCCCCCTTGAATAAAGATGAACCCCCATGTCTATTGTGATGCACAACATGTCCTCATACTTAATTGATATTGTATGAAATATGGAAATGAATTTGAACAAAGGAATGGGATTGAGATATGGATCTAATTATGAAACTATCTTGTACTAAAATATTTTTATGGGTTTCATGATTGTTTGGTATAAGGGTTTCTGGTGATCATTGTGTATTAAAATGTTTTTGGAAAAGGGAATTAGAATTTCATATTGTTGAGATATATTTTGCTCGGGACTAGAAAAACTCAAGTTGGGGGTGTGATTAGCCACTAAATGAGGCTAATATTAATTGGTAATATATATAATATTCATGTTCTTTATTATTCATAAACATCATTTTAGTGCATTTTACACTTTGAACATCATTTCACATTATGATTGTAATACCTTCTTAAAATGCACTATTATGTGGGAAATTTTTTAACATCATTTGAAGTACCCAATAATTCATATGATTATACATATTTTAATTTTATATTTTTGGAATTTTATCTACGCTTAAATATGAACATTTTTGATTCAGGGATCAATGAATAATTCATGGAGGATTATGGAGATATTTGGCAATGAAAGGAAGCAATTCTGGAGAAGGCAGACTGGACAACATCCCACTGATGAGACTGAGGGTACCTACATATAGGCCCGATTAATCCCAAATTTCATGGGATTCTAGAAGACATGTATAGGAATAAATCACGTTTCAGGATACAACGCTAATTCAGCCTCCATTGTGTCCATTTAGGGAGCCCAAGTTAGAGATAAAATTCTGGGCCTGATTCCGCGGCCAAGAAACAAATCCCACTAATATGATCATATCTCATAATCCACACATCCAAATGGCCCCAACACATAAAACCGGTTAGATGACATCTGGAGCTCAATGTTAGTCTTCTATGACCTACTCTGATTCGGCCATCTATAAGGACTTAGAAACGTGTCGGTTTGGTGGAAGCAAGCTGGATGCCACCTCAGGTCAAGGGTGGAAAAGTCTCCTCTCCCTTACTTTCCACCACCCTAGGCCTACCATACTCAACTGGGATCCTTTGTACTGTTGGAGGCTGGACCCAAGGCTCTCAAAAAGCGTATTTAAGGTAGTGGCGGTGAAAGAGTTTTTAATCATGGGTGCTTTGTTCAATTGTAATGTTATGCTGCATTTTTGTTGTCTCAAATTTGTCTTTCACATGTAAGTTGTTCAATTCACTTTAGTTTCTTAATAAAAGTTATTCTTCTAATATTATTCTGTTTTTATTCATATCACTTTGATATAGTTGGATCAAGGTTTGAATTTATTCATACCAAACCTTGTGAAATTATTCACACAACGGTGGAGTGATCATTTTATTTTTGTTGTTTTCTTTACTTCTCCATTTCCTCCCTCATGAGTCTACTTTCCACTTCCATTGAAACCATGGGATCAATGGAGGGCTTACCCACTTATGGGTTGATCCAAGGCAGTAGAAAGGGGCTTTATTGGATGTTATTTATCACCCCATTAATGTATAATCACTTCTTTAATTGAGATTTTCATTTGATGATTTTTAAACTCCCTCATCCTTGTTGAATTTAAGGCCACACACTTAAAATGCTAATACAAACCTTTACCTTGAAGTGCTCAAAACATTGATCCTTCAAGTCTATAGGTGATTAGTATTAAAGGGTGTAGGAATTAATCCAGTATGTGATGATGTTGTTTTATCTCTTTAAATGAACTCACCTCAAATATAAAAAATTGAAATCATTGAAAAATAAATACATCCAATCCACCCCGAGAAATAAACTAGGATAAACTCATTATTTTAAATTGAATTCACTTAAGTCTCTTACAGTTCATCTAAACCCATATAAAACCAGCACAAGTTGGCCACTTCATATCTAAAAACAGTCCATTGAATGTACGAGTCTATTGGTTACTTCTTAGGTCTCTGAGGATTCGACAACCCAAGCTCAACTACAAGGACCGTCTTACCTTCTTCTCTTCGGTAAATTTGAGCGAGAATAAAATTTTGGCATCGTTGCCAGGGACCCATGTAATTCATCTAAAAACCCATTCTATTCTCCTCCATTTCTTCTTTTCTCTACCAAATTCTCTTATCTTGTCCCTTCCTCGTTTTTTTCTTTTGGCGCATGTCCGCATACACCCGCGATCAATCAAACCGTCTAGTTAGGGTGGATAGTCCTGGGGTTGGGGAGTCAATTACACCAAGGGAACTCATTCCATTAGATCCTAATATTCCTAATACTCTAGAGTCTAAAATTGAGCCCATTTTAATGGAAGGTCTTCAATGAAACCAACTCATAAACCTGGGTGGAAACCAAAATGGAAACCCAAATGAGGCAGCCCCAAACATGGGGAATGAAATTGACCAAACCATGAATGACTACCTCACACCTTACTAGACCAATTCCCCCTCATGCATTAGAAACAACTCCCTAGGATATTCCAACTACATCTTTAAACCCCATGTCCTAAGCCATCTTCCCACATTCCATGGAATGGAGTCCGAGATGCCCTACCTTCACATTATGGAGTTCATTGACATTGTAGAAACCATGTGTCCCCCACATTAACTAGAATCATCTAAGATGAGGCAATTTCCTTTGTCATTAAAGTATAGAGCTAAAAATTGGTTAAACAATTTGAGGCCATAATCCATAAACTCTTGGGACCAACTACAAAGAGAATTATACAAAAAATACATTCCCCGCCACAAAACAATTGCACTTAAAAAGAGTATCCAAAATATTTTTGAAAAAGAGGGAGAGTCATTATATGAAACATGGGAGAGGTTCAAAGACACTCTAAACATGGTTCCGCACCATGGTTTTTCTATTCCTGAACAATTGATAATTTTCTATGAAGGGTTGGGTCCGGGGAAGAAACAATTCATTGACATGATGTGTAATGGAACCTTTAAATACAAAGTCCAAAATGATGCTTACTAGTATCTAGAAATCCTTTATGAACAAAACCAAACATGGGGAACATCACCTTATTCTGAAAAGCCACAAAGACATACTAGGATTCATACACTTAGTGAAGAGGAAATCCTTAGGGCTAAACTCACAGCACTCTCTAGGAAGTTTGAAGAGATAGACCTTAGGAAATTCCATGAAATCCAAACCGTTGACCCTGTTTGCACAATTTGTGACAAACATGACCATACGATAGAAAACATCCCAAACATTCCATCTATAAAGGATGTTCTTTTAGGAGAGACTACAATGGAAGTAAATGCCTTGAACTTTCAAAATCCCCGATACCAAGACAACTTCAATCTTAGGTATAACGACCACCCAGGCTTCCGCTGGAAAGATAACCAACAACCTAGCCAACCACAAGGACAAAATCCTTACCCCCATCAGAACTACCAAACCCATAACCAGTTCCAAACCCAACCTATTCAATATCAACAGCCACCAGTCCATTTTCAACAAACCATCCCACCTCCAAAATATCCCCTTGGGATAAACCAACCTACTCAAGAACCCACCCAAACTGTTCCACAAAGCCTACTAGAACAACTGTGCAAAAAAATGGAGTGGATGAACTCAGAAGTCTCTTCCCTAAAACAAGACCTTCAAACCATCAAAACTGGAAAGGAACCCATTCCTACTCAGGCGGTGCTATCCTCAACTTCATGGGGAGATTCAAGTTGTGCTCAAAAAACTCATGAACAACTAAAGGCTGTGAATGTTTTAAGAAGTGGGAAATCAATTGAGAAACCCGAACAAATAATTCAGAACCCACCTGAAGATTCAAACATGGATGAAAATTCAAATGAACCAAATGATCAAACTGAAAAACATGATAACATTGTCAAAGAAACAACTCTTCATCAAACAACCCCACAACCTGCACCATTTTCTCGACGCATGAGGGGGAAAACCAAGCCTGAATTGAGTGAAACATTGAAGGAAATCTTCTCACAAGTGAAGTTGAACATTCCTCTTCTCGATGCCATCCAAACCATACCTGCCTACTCAAAGTACCTTAAGGACTTGTGCACTTTTAAAAGAAATTTTTCACATAAAAACCAAGTCCTTTTGGCTACTAATGTGAGTACCACCATTGAAGGGACCATTCCTCCTAAGTTGGAAGACCCAGGTTTCCCTTACATCAATGTTGCACTAAGAGAAAGAAAACTTGTCAAGGCCTTGTGTGACCTAGGTGCTAGTGTCAATCTCATCCCTTTTGCTGTGTACTTCCAGTTAGGACTAGAAGAACTCCAACCCACATTTGTCACACTTAAACTTTCTGATCATAGCATTAGGGTTCCAAAAGGGAATTTTAAAGGATGTTCTGGTAAAGGTTGAAAACCTCATCTACACTGCTGACTTCATTGTCCTTGACAACCATCAATGCTTAGGAAATAAGGAACAAACCCCAATCATCCTTGGTCGACCTTTCCTTACAACAATCAACTCTGTTATCAGAGTCTGAAATGGGGACATGACCATCACCTTTGGAAACTTGAGTTTGGAATTGAACATCTATAATGCAAGCTCACAAATAGGGGATGACGAGGACATTCATGAAGTAGACATGATAGGAAGAATTGATAATGAATCCATGGAACATCAAGGAATATTTGATGTATGTTTAAGTCAGGATGAGATTTATTTCCTTTTTTCATATGAAGTAGGTTTATCCCCTTGGCTTGAATCATTTTCAAATTGCTCTTATGATGATGTCTTAGGTCCAACAATCAGTGAAACCATTCAAGAAACCACTTTCATGGAGACAACTCCAATTTCCTTCCCTAAATCTGATCAATCCAATCTAGTAGATGAAACTTCTACATGCGGGGAATCAATCCTATCTGAAACTCTATAAAAAGAAATTAAACTTGATCCAATGTCCCAATCTTCTATTGAAATTATGAACCAACCTGATCTTTAATTTAAGGAACTTCCTGCTGCACTAAACTATGCCTTCCTAGGGGACAATCAAACACATCCTATGGTCATTTGTTATTATCTTGAAGCCAATCATGAGGGGATGCTTCTAGATATCCTTAGGAAGAATAAGAAAGCCATTGGTTGGACCCTTTCTGATATTCCTCGGATTAGCCCACTTATCGGGACTCATAGGATTGTTCGGGAATCTGATTCAAAGCCATGTCGTCAACCTCAAAGACGACTCAATCCTAATATCATGGAGGTAGTAAGGAATGATCTTCTGAAATTGTTAAAATCTGGTATCATATATCCCGTAGCTGAGAGTGAATGGGTGATCACAATCCAAGTGGTTCCAAAAAAGGCTGGAATCACAGTGATAACCAAGGAGGATGTAGAGATTCTTACAATAAGGGTGAGTAGTGGATGGAGGGTCTGCATTGACTATAGGAAGCTAAAATCACACACCAAGAAGGACCATTTCCCCTTAGAATTCATTGACCAAGTACTTGAGAGAGTGGCAGGTCATCCATTCTACTATTTCTTAGATGGGTACTCGGGGTACAATCAAATTGAGTTCTCTCTTTAGGATCAAGGGAAGACTACATTCACATGTCCTTTCGGTACCTTTGCCTTCAAACGCATGCCCTTCGGGTTATGCAATGCCCCAGGAACCTTCCAGCGGTGCATGATGGGAATCTTCTCAGACATGGTAGGGGATTTTTTAGAGGTCTTCAGGGATGACTTCCCTATATTTGGGGATACCTTTGAGGGATGTCTGAGGAATGTAGAGAGAGTCCTGTCAAGATGTGAGGAAAATAATCTAGTGCTAAACTGGAAAAAATGCCATGTCATGGTTAAAGAGGGACTAGTTCTAGGGAATCTGGTCTCAGGTAGGTGGATTGAAGTTGATAAAGCCAAGGTTGAAATCATTCATCACCTTCCATCACCCAAAAATGTCAAGGAAGTAAGGTATTTCTTTGTACATACTGGTTTTTATAGAAGATTCATCAAGGACTTTAGTTCAATCTCCCGTCCCCTTTGTGCTCTCCTAGTAAAGGATACTCCATTTTTTGGACAGAAAGCTATGAGGGTTCATTATCAACCCACAAATCCTCTCTCACCTCTCCCCCCATCATGAAATCTCCAAATTGGAACCTTCATTTCGAACTTATGTGTGATGCCAGTGACTTTTCTATAGAAGCTGTGTTAGGAAAACGTTGTGGTAAAACTCTTCATGTCATTGCCTATGCAAGCAAATCCTTAAATGATGCCCAAATAAATTACACTACTAATGAAAAGGAGTTAATTTCTATTGTGTTTGCTTTATAGAATTTTAGGTCCTACCTCTTAGGATCCCCCATCCCTGTGTTCACTAACCATTCTGCACTAAAATACCTCTTCCAAAAACAAGATGCTAAGGATAGACTGATTAGGTGGGTCCTTCTCTTACAAGAATTTGACCTCACAATGAAGGATAAAAAGGGCGTTGAAAATTTTGTATCTGATCACCTATATAAGATGGAATTCAAAGACAACTCAAATCAACTTTTTGTGTCTGATTCATTTACTTATGAACACCTATACTCCGTGAGTGACTACCCTTGGTATGCCGACATAGCCAATTTCTTAGTTATAGGAGTCATTCCAAAATTCTTAGGGACTCAAGATCGAAGGAAATTTCTTTCTGATGTTAGACACTATGTGTTTAATGATCCATACCTCTATAAGTTCTTCCCTGACCAAGTCATTAGGAGGTGTGTCCCAGAATCTGAACAAGAGTCCATCCTTAAATTCTGTCATAGTGAGGCATGTGGAGGTCACTTTTCCTCTAAGAAAACATCTTATAAGATTTTTCAATGTGGTCTCTTCTAGCCCACCCTCTCAAGGGACTCTTACACATTTTTTCAAAGTTGTCCTAGGTGTCAACAAGTAGGGTCTATCACAAAAAGGAATCATATGCCACTCACTCCCATCTTAGTGGTTGAAATATTTGACTATTGGGGAATTGATTTAAAGGGTCCCTTCCCAAAATCTAGGGGATACCTCTACATACTCTTAGTTGTTAATTATGTATAAAAATGGGTTGAGGTCATTCCCACTAAGTCCAACGATCATCAAGTTGTGATTCGATTTCTAAAAGAGAACATATTTTCTCGACCTGGAATTCCTAGGGCTATAATCAGTGATCGAGGAACCCATTTCTGCAACCGCCCATTCTCTTCACTCATGTCTAAGTATGGAATATTTCATAAAGTGCCCACTACATACCATCCTCAATACAATGGTCAAGATGAGTTAGCAAATAGGGAGATTAAGAAAATTCTTGAAAAAACTGCCAACCCCTCTAGGAAAGATTGGTCTGAGAAACTCTTAGATGCTCTTTGGGCCTATCGAACTGCATATAAAACCATTTTCGGAATGTCCCCATATAGGTTGGTCTATGGAAAAGCATGCCATTTACATGGTGAAATTTAGCATAAGGACTTTTGGGCAATTAATAAAATGGATTATGACCTCTCATTGGCCGGAACAAAAAGAAAATTTGATCTCAACGAACTGGAGGAACTAAGGATAGAGGCCTATGAAAATTCAAGGATCAATAAAGCTAGAGTTCAAGCCTACCAATCTAGGAATATCAAGGTCAAACATTTTGAACCGAGAAAACATGTTCTCTTATATAGTTCAAAACATCATTTACACCCAGGAAAGTTAAGGTCTATATGGTCAGGACCTTTCATAGTACATCATGTGTACCCCCATGGGGCAGTAGAGATTCAAGATCCCACAAGTGGTTACATTTTCAAGGACAATGGTCAATGGTTAAAACCATTCATTGAATCATTCAATAAACAATAAATAGAGGTTGAGTTAACTGAGCCAACCTATAAACCAGGAAAAAATTAATTGATTTAGGGTCCATGACGGGCTAACGACGTTAAACAAAGCGCTGAATGGGAGGAAACCCATGGTTTTCAAGTTTCCAATAATCTTGCTATTTTAATCAACTTTATATTTTAAATAGGGTTAATGAGACATTTTGATATTTCGAAATAAAAAAATTAAATTGTTGACCTTTTCTTCTATAATGAGTTTGGATGGGTACGAAAGGGGAGCGCCATATTCATCCGTGTCACATGGTGTCATCCTTGAGTAATACCATACCCAGAAATTTAAAAAGAAGACAATGTATCATCAGTTTAATTTACTTTATTTTTATGTGTTTGTTGGTGAAAAAATAAAAATACAAAAAAATAAATAAAAATATAATAAAAAAAAGTCCAAATCATAGGTCATGGGGCAAACCCCGTCACAACTGGTGAATCCACGGGGATTCGAACCCGGGACCGAAGGGAGACATGGGCGCGCACTTACCACTGACCTACGGATTCTTGTGCTTTCTTATTCTATAATTTTTATATATATAATTATATTTTACTTTTTTTATTATATAAATATAAATATATATTTTGTTTTTTTTTTGTTTTTTTTGTTTTGTTTTTCCTCTTTCTACTAGGGAACTCTGCAAGTGAAATGGATATCAAAGGATTGAAAGGAAGCAGTAAGAATTTTAACTTCAACCACCAGTTGAATTCATTCCATGACCCTCATTTTCAATTTCCTTTTTGAACTTTCATTATCTACCTCTACCCACTTCTAAATTTTCTTCTCTTTAAACACTAGGGACAGTGTTATTCTATGTTTGGGGGGGGAGATAAAATAAAAAATGCTTTTGTGTCAAAAAATGAAAATGAATTGAAAACAAAATTGTGAAAATGGAAGGAAAAATTCCTTTAACTTTGAACATGGTAATACACATTTCACACTTTGAAACTGAATATCAAATAATTTAGCATACCCTAATTCTGATTTTAATCCTTGTATAATTTCATGAGCATAGATTTTGGAAAGTGGGGCTGTCCAATGTGATATTTCATCATTTATATTTTCATCCAAATAAAAAAAATATCACAATGCACGTCCATTGGATATTGGGGTATTAGTTTGAGTTCATGGGGTCCCCAAAATAAATAGCATAGGTTTGGTGATCATTTTAGTTTAATATGAGTATTCAAAAAAAATTATTAAAAAAAAATTTGCGCATAGAGAAATGAAATGACCTAATGTGTGGCTTTCAGCACTTGGGGATCGTGACTCCATAGTTGTTTGGCCCATAGTTAGTAATTTTATCTCTATTTTTGGTAATTTGAATTTTTTTTGGCTGAGTTAACTCGAGATGATGCCCATATATGTGGGCTTCACTTGGTGCCCTAAGGTCTTTGAGCCTGGGAGTAATCGACAAAGTCTCGCTACAAGGGTTGACTATTTTTAGTGCAACTTCAATTACCATGGAAAAATTGAAAAAACAAAAAAAAACAAAAAAAAATTATACAAAAAAAAATTGAATACTCATCTTAATATTGAAATGTTATTCCACCTAGTGCTTCCGTAATTTCCCCCTTGAATAAAGATGAACCCCCATCTCTATTGTGATGCACAACACATCCTCATACTTAATTGATTTTCGATGAAATATGGAAATGAATTTGAACAAAAGAATGGGCTTGGGATTGGGATCTGCTTATGAAACTATCTTTTATTAAAATATTTTTATGGGTTTCATGATTTTTTGGTATAAGGGTTTCTAGTGATCATTGTGTATTAAAATGTTTTTGGAAAAGGGAATTCGAATTTCATATTGTTGAGATATATTTTGCTCGGGACTAGAAAAACTCAAGTAGGGGGGGTGATTAGACACTAAATGAGGCTAATATTAATTGGTAATATATATAATATTCATGTTATTTATTATTCATAAACACCATTTTTGTGCATTTTACACTTTGAACATCATTTCACATTATGATTATAATACCTTCTTAAAATGCACTATTATGTGGTACATTTTTTAACATTAATTGAAGCACCCAAAGACTCATATGATTATACATATTTTAATTTGATATTTTTTTTAAATTTATCTACACTTAAATATGAACATGTTTGATTCATGGATCAATGGATAATTCATGGAGGATGATGGAGATATTTGGCAATGAAAGGAAGCAATTCTGGAGAAGGCAGACTAGACACCATCCCACTGATGAGACTATGGGGACCAACATACTACCCAATTAATCTCAAATTTTGTGGGATGATATAAGACATGTATAGGAACACATCACTCTGCAAGATCCAATTCTAATTCGGCCTCCATTGTTTCCATTTAGGCGGACCATGTTAGGGATAAAATTCTGGGACAGATTCTGCGGCCCAGAAAACAACCCACTAATATGATCATACCTCAGAATCCACAACTCCAAATGGGCATAAATTTTACATGAGGTTATAATACATATGGGTATACAGTTTATTCTTCTATGACCCACTCTGATTCGGCCATCTAGAAAGACTTACAAGCGCGTCTGTTCGGTGGAATCAAGGTGGCTGCCACCTCGGGTCAAGGGTGGAAAAGTCTTTTCTCCCTTACTTTCCACTACCCTAGGCCTACCATACTCAAGTGGGATCCTTTTTACTATTTGAGGCTCGACGCAAGGCTCCCAAAATGCCTATTTAAGGTAGTGGTGGTGAAGGAGATTTTAATATTGGGTGCTTTGTTCAATTGTAATGTTATGCTGCAATTTTGTTGTCTCAAATTTGTCTTTCACATGTAAGTTGTTAAATTCAATTTAGTTTCTTAATAAAAGTTCTTCTTATACTCTTATTCTGTTGTTCTACATATCACTTTGATATCTTTGGATCAAGGTGTGAATTTATTCACACCAAACCTTGTGAAATTATTCACACAACGGTGGAGTGATCATTTTATTTTTGCCGTTTTCTTTACTTCTCCATTTCTTCCCTCATGAGTCTACATTCCACTTCCATTGAAACCATGGGATCAATGGAGGGATAACCCACTTATGGGTTGATCCAAGGGTGTAGAAAGGGGCTGGATTGGATGTTATTTATCACACCATTAATGTATAATCAATTCTTTAATTGAGATTTTTATTTGATGATTTTTAAACTCCATAATCCTTGTTGAATTTAAGGCCACACAATTCAAGTGCTAATACGAACCTTTACCTTGAAGTGCTCAAAACATTGATCCTTAATGTGTATAGGTTATTAGTATTAAAGGGTGTAGGAATTAAACTAGTAAGTGATGATGTTGTTTTATCTCCTTAAATGAACTCATCTCAAATATATGAAATTGAAATCACTGAAAAGGAAATACGTCCAATCCACCCTGAGAAATAACCTAGGATCAACTCATTATTTTACATTGAATTCACTTAAGTCTCTTAAAGATCCTTTAAACCCATATAAATCCAACCCAAGTTGGCCACTTCATAGCCAAAAATAGTCCATAAGATGTACGTGTCTATAGGTTACTTCTTAGGTCTCTGAGGATTCGACAACCCAAGCTAAACTAAAAGGGCCGTCTTCCCTTCTTCTCTTGGGTAAATTTGAGCGAGAATTAGTGGTGGGCCATAAGACATCAATATTTTATCCATTAGTGGCAATTATGGAACCTCATGGTATTCTGGATCTTGGTGCCAAATCTAGATTTTTTGAGGGTTTCTTATGGTTCTAGTAGAATAAAAAATAGTGAACCATGACCTACATATTATTGGAAGAGTTAACAAGAGTGTTCTAATAGTATCACCCTCCTAGATTTTCAGGGGAAGGTGCCCCTAAATATTTTGAGTCATAAAAAGAGTCTATTTTATCCTTCATTATTCATCTATAGCTGCACCCCAAAGGAGGTTCATTCTTTTTGTCTAAATTGATATAGGTCCAGCTAAGAGATGGGGGGATGTGTCGAACATGGTCGATAGGAATTGGTATGAGGTCTATCATGATTCGCAGATATCATTTTTGAATTCTATATTTCTTAAGAAATAGAGATCTTACTAAGCAAGAGAGTTTATGCACCATGAATATGAAACTTTATCAGCCACAAATTACACATTTTGTTTCACAAATTTTCATATTTTCATTACTTATTCCCTTGGTGATGAGATGTCTAGAAATAAACATTTTTTAGGATGGTCTTTTGTACACCATTAATTATCAAGTGATTCTGATTTGATCATCTACAGTCACTAAGATAGTGGACCAGACCCTCATCACTGAGCATATCCTCAAGGTAGATGAATGAAGGTGGAGACTTGGGAAGATTAATAACATGAAAGATAATAAATCCATCCATAATTAAGAAGTCCCATTTTGATATTTTTATGAGGAGGCTCCAATAGTCAATGTTTCCATTTGGGTAGCAATGTGATCTATCATCAGTGCAATAAGTAGGGTCATATGTGTCCCCAATGAGATAGATACCTAGTGGAACTTATATACTATGATAATATGTTCCATAAAAAATAAAACTTATGTATAGTGTATGATGATCCACTCTAGATTCTCTTTAAAGAGAGGGATCAGTACATCCTTGCTAAGTAGGGAGTTGCGGAACTGCAAGCTGTATTGGGTGAGGAGGTGGAAATGACCGAGGGGGACACAAAAAAGAACATTAAACAAAAAAAGAGAATAAATACATAGGGTAGTTAGGGTGTAGAATAAGGATTTATATTAGTCTAGATAAATGTAGTGTAGTTTATACCCAATGGGGAGAGTGTCATTTCATCTACTCTGTGAGGTACAATTTTAGTGGCCTCCACTATAGTATTTTATTTATTTTACATAGTAACATCCCACTCATTTGTATCTATGGTTATGAAGGAAATTAGTAGGATTGATGTTTAGTATTAGTATTTAAGGATTGCACTCGAAAATATGCTGGGGTTCTGGGGAGATAGTGTATGCCAATGTGAGGATTTTTCCCTTAGGATCGACTGTTACAATTTCATATGGCCACTTTGCATTATAGACATGGTCAGATTCAATATCATACTAGGGATGGATTGGATGGTTCCTTATTACAATCATATTTATTTTTATATTCATAGGTTGTTGCTTAAACCACACAAGTGTGGTAATAAGATTCACAAGTGTTAGTGGGATGTCTAGGAAAGACGAGACAGACTAGATCATAGAGGGATATGAGGAGTCAAACTAAAAATAAAGAGTCTTTATTTAGATGGTTCGGGAACAAGAAATATATATTTACCTCTAATGGTAGATCATTTTTTGGAAATTTTCCTGGAATAATTTTTGTGTCACCTATCACGAGAGAGGAGGATTTCAATATTGAGCTAGATCCAAGAGCAAAAAAGTGTCTATTCTTCCTTACAAGATGCAACCAACAAAAATTAGAAAATAGAAATGCAGTTAGTGGAGCAATAATAATTGGGGTTTGATAATTCTTTTAATCGTGAAGGTGTATGAATCCCTTTGAATATGCATGGATTTCAAAAGAATTAATCATCTTACCATGAATAATTGAAACCATTTTCATCAAATAGACGACATATTAATTTTGCTCTAAAGAGCGAGAGTTTTCTCCAAGATTGATTTGAGGTTGTGCTACAATGAGGTTATTTTTTGGATATAATATGTACCATGTAAAACATTATATATTAAAAATAGATTTTACATGTATCTAGTCATGTATTTTGGTCTCAAAAATGCATTGATTGTTTTTATGGCTCTCATGAATGAGGGTTTCCACTCATATTTGGATTGCATTGTAGTAGTAGTAAAAGGGAAAGTCTTTGTGTACTCATACACTCAACTTGAAAAATCCAAACATCTTCATATAATTTTGAATACAATGAGGGAGTACCATCTATAAATTAAGATTATAAAATGAAACTTTTGTTTTGATAGACTTTACATCCTCGGTTAAATCATATCAGAGTCAATAGTATCCATGGACCTAGTGATCTTGAGATCCATATTTTCATGATATAATCCCAAGAATGTGTGTGAAATATGGTGTTTTTTTGGGCTGATTTGTTATTAAAATCACTTAATATATGATTTATCAATGTTCATAGAACCACGTATTGGAATGAGAAATAAAATTGTTATGATTACATTGTTTTAAGAATGTGAAAAATCCTTTAAAGAGATGAAACAGAGACAACCTCCAGCATTGGTCCAAATTCTACTTGGTAAAGGAAGAAGTTATAATTATTAATGTGATGCACCATTTGTCAGTATAGAAGCCATTTTTATGAATGGAGATCGAGTTGTGGCAATGAGGTTTTCATGTTGAGTCCTCAAGAGTGGAATTTTCTAACAATTTATCTTAAACTAGCAGTTGTGGTTCATCCCTTGAGTTGTAAGAGGCATTATATGTCAGTAGAAATATTTATGGTGTACCAAATTTAAAATATATGTTAATATATAATCACTAGGTGTGACATGAATATCTGAAAATTATGGTTGGTAACATACCTATATTCCTTTGATTTTGATCTTGTGTAGACACTAGGGGATGGAAATGTCACTACTGAATCTATGATATAGAGGACTCAGTCATATGAAGTTCTGGAGGCCGGTAGTGAATATAAAACCATGGAACTCTTTTCAGAGATGCATCTAAAGTTTCAAAATAATCACTTGAATCCAATTATAATTACATTGGCATCGAATTATTCACATTTTTATTGAGAAAAGGTGATATATCTTTCCAATCATGTAGGTCAGGTCTTGAGGGAGAGTTCTTTAGGTTAGGACCAACCATCTGGTTAGGTCATTGATGGGGATGATTCCTTATGAATTCATGGGAATTTCACAGATACAGTAAACATATTAAATTAATATATGTGAGAATATCATGCCTCTATTTGGGTAGTGAGTCTCATCATTTCTAGGATGTGGCGTGACTCACGTCACTAGTATTGAATTCCATGGAGGAAATGAGAGATAATTTATTTTGTTACATAGTAATCTACCTATCAATAGGTGAAGGAGGAACACCAATGACCATCATGGGTTTTATATCCTTGGAACATTAATGCGTGGAAATGGAAATATGTAATAATTGTATTTGTGATAAGTTTACATATGTCACCTTGAGGCTATGATGTATTAGGGGTTATAATTTACTGGATGATGAATGTCGCCCACTTAATACCTATTCATGAGACCATTTTAGTGTATGAGATAGGGATGATATATTTCAGGGTGATCATAATCCCTTATAGAGATTCACATAATATCGTATCAGAAATGGAAGATCAATTTACATCACGGTTCAAGTAGGATTTACATATGGAATTTGTTAACCAAGTACTTCTATGTTTATCCTATCACTCATAGATTGATTGAAAATTTGAAAATATGATAAAAATATTTGAGTGTATACTTTGAGAATGCATCCTTGACTTTTAAGGAAATTAATAAAAACACCTACCATATAATGAGTATTATTGATAATATATTCCAATTAACTATATAGATTGCTCCATATGAGGAAATATATGGTAGTCCATGTTGTTTTCCCTTGTGCTCATTAGAGGAAGGTGACACAACACTATTGGGACATCTTATTATTCAAAAGATATTATAAAAGGAACATCTTATCAAGAGGATTATGGAAATAGAATTGTCTAGAAAGAATCCTTTTTTATGATCCCCATCAATAGCCTATGGAGTTTTAGGTTGGGGATCAAGTCTTTATTCACATTTCACAAATATTGTTTGATTGATGGTTTTGAAAAAAAGGTAAGATAAAAAAATATATTTATTGGACCCTTTGAGATATTTCAGGGAGCCATGATCATATCCCATAAGTTTTAGTTACACCATAGGTACCAAGATATGCACAAAATCTTCAATGTCCCACATATTTTCTATTAGTATGATGAACAGTCTAATGTTATTTATCCTGATGAGGGTGATTTATACATTGATTCTTCTCTTAAAGATTAATTGGTTTGTATGTTTCATTATAGCATGAAGGGTCTTTGAGTCAAGATAGTTACTCTAGTACAACTAATATTGTTTGAAAGATGTGTAAATTATGAAAATTGGGAGTGAGAGGATACCATATTTTCTCAGTGGATAAATCTTTTCTAAAATAATGTTCTACCACTCGAACAAGGGAGACTCGAGGACAAGTTATTTAAAGAAGGGGTGGTTGTAATATCCTTTTTTATGTGGTAAATATCAAAAATATTTCTGTTTGAATCTCATGTTTTATCCTTATAAAAGTTCATAAAGGTGTAATGAATGTTTTAGTAGAAACTAAGTCTTATTTAGAGAATGGAGCTCCAGTTTTAGAGGAAAATGTTGAGGCGCAAGGTTAGAACATAGTTAGTTCTCAATGTTCACCGAAAACCATGTGGCCCTACCTGGGAAACCTATAGTTTTTTACCCATGCAAGGGATTCACATGACTATGTGAGAGTGATAGAGAAAACTATAGAGGGAATGCATGTTCCACACATAGTTTGTGATAACATTCACCTTTTGATATATAAAGAGGTGAAAACATGTAATATCCCTAGATCAAATTTGGCACAATGTTTGAACAACTATGTAGCCAAACCCTGATCCCTTTAAGGGAAGGCGAGAATACCAATTTTTACATTTCCTTATTTAATGTTTCTTCCTCCATAATATTTTCACAAACTGAAAAAACCTATCCTCCTGCATGAGAGAACCACATTTCCCACTCAAAGATGTCATTAATATACCTTCTCTATTCAATAAATTATTCATTCTCAATTATTAATGTTGGATAACGTGTAGTGATTTCTTCATTCATCTTTTATCCATTCTCATTTATCTTTCCATATTAAATGCAAA
Source organism: Viscum album (assembly GCA_963277665.1). Lineage (NCBI taxonomy): Eukaryota > Viridiplantae > Streptophyta > Magnoliopsida > Santalales > Viscaceae > Viscum > Viscum album. Next base: position 1,583,974,355 of record OY728147.1, read on the forward strand.
TTACATACAACCTAATATTCCATATTTTAAGAGAGTTTGTATATTCCCTCTATTTATCCTATTAAAGATAATATTAGAGGCTAATATTTGTCATTGATTCATCTACCACCTCATGGTAGGTGATATATACCTTTTCCTGAAATTTCATTATGTTTATAGCTTGCACTAGAGTGCTGCATGCTTAACCCTCCAGTTGTTTCTTCTAAAATGTATAACAAATTAAATTAATTATTTTGACCATAATTATGATTTACTAAATCCTAATTTACATTGTTGGTGGTCATTGAACTCATAAAAAACTATGCCTTGAGGTGGGTTTGATTAAATTACTATGAGCTACCCACCCCATTGGGTGTTCCAGGATTTCCACTTGTGAGTGGAAAATACATAAGAATTTAAGGGATTTATAAAGGTTGAATAACAATTTTTGAAACATTTTAATAATAAATTAATGGGGAAGATAAATTCTGAATAAATTTGAATTGTGATATGAGATATAAAATCTATTGGCTTATTCTTAATTATGTAAAAGGCTTTATTATGTGAGGGAAATTAACATGACTCAATTTTATCACTTGTAAGTGAATTTATTAATTAAATTATTATAGTGATTTGAATTATAAAATGAATTTTAAACTAACATGGACCTTGATCTATTATATATTAAATTTGACAATGGTTGACATGGTATTTGACTGATCTGTGGTATCACGTTATGGCACTGATGACTCATTTCATATTTTAGGATTATATTCAATGAATCGTTATCTTAGATCTGGATTTCTAGGAACACCATGGAATTATTCATTGAGTTCCACCCATGTCTTTACCAAGTACTTTTAAGGATTATTTTCAGAATTGATGAGGACTCAACATCCAATGGCCCCAGGTTCTAGCCCTTATTGGTCTACATTATGTCATATTACAAAGGGTGAGTTACTTGTACTAGAGAAGGATTCCTTGTTTAATGCCCTTATGTCATGGACCATGTTGGTCAGATACTTGTTATGTCTGAAATATACCGCATCAAATGATTTAGTCTATTATACAATCATTATTCATTCATCGAATTATTTCAAAAAAACATGTACTTTTAGATTACAGTGTATCACTTTATCATTTGTAGCCTTATTCTTGCTATATATAAACACTTTTATAGCTTATATACAAACACTATATTTTTATAGACATCATTAGTGGTTTCCTACAATGTATTACTAATAGCATGTCGGGCCACCAATTGGTACCCAGAAAAAATTCATAGATATATGAAGGGATGACTACTGGAAAATAACGATTTAGAGTCGGTTATTTCACAGCTGTTTTGAAAATCACCACCAACTGTTTTTCTGGATAAAATATAGAGGGGGGATTTTAGTAGTGTTTTTAAAAACCTCCAGTAATTTTTTTTTGAGTTTACCTATAATTTTTTTTCATTTTTTTTCTAAATGAAATTTTTTTAGTTGCATCTTCTAAAAAAACTGACCTTGAAATATTGACAGTTTTATTAAAACCCCTGTTAAATAGAGGGGAAAAATATATATTTAATTATTAATTATTATTTAATATTAACCATCATATATAGTATATTATTTTCAATTTTAATTAATTATAATATGAAATTTTATAATTATTTGTAATTATTAGTTAATAATAACATTAAACTTAAAACAAGTCTTTAAAAAAACTAAAAAAAGGCTTGGGTATTAGATGACCATAATATTCAATCCAGGAGTCTGTTTCATCTCCACATGTAGTCAAATTGAAGAATATGAAATGAGATAAAACTAATTATGATTTAAAACATCTGATAATCAGAGGAATAAAATATATTATTGATTCAAAAATGTTATAAATCAAACTCGAACATCAAATGGCCATAACATTTGATCTGGGTGTTTGTTTCGGATCTACCACATATCAAATCAGAGTTTCCGATGAGATCTATGTCATAACTTTTCTTATTCTGATCTCAAAGTGATCTATAGGGTTTTTTATCAACATAAAGGACATGAAAGCCTCTAAAATTGGGGGTTTTGTTGCAGACCCTTGTTTCTTAAAATTAAAACGGATACAACATCACATTTAGGTGTCCAATCGGCCTATACCACATATTATATTGAATTTAATTTCACGAGCTTCAATTTGATTGGTCCTAGAGATGAAATGGACTCTTGTATAGGAAGTTATGGCCATATCATGTTTTTAGGTGGTTTAGGGTTTTAAAAGTTTCGTGACATTTTTATGAGTTTTAAGGGTACCCCAATTTATTAATTTATTATCGATTTATTGTTGATTTATTGTTGATTTGTTTATTTTTTGTTTCTTTATTATTTATTTATCATTTATTAAATATTAATTAATTTATTATTAATTTATTATTTTGTTATTTATAATTATTTAATTCAAATTATTTAATTATTATTTTCTATATATATTATTTATTATTTAAAATTTATTATGATTTATTTATGATTTATTAATTATTAATTATTAATAATTAATTTATTATTTTATGATCATAAATTTATAAATTTATAATTTTATTTTTATTATTTATAAATTTAATATTATTATTTATTTATTTATTATTATTTAATTATTAGTTATTTATTTATATATCTATTAATTATTATTATTTATTAATTAGTTATTATTAATATCTATTAATTACTATTTATTATATATTATAAATTATAAATTATATATTATTTTATAATTTTATAATTTTATAATTTTATAATTTTACAAGTTTATGATTTTATTATTATATTATTCAAATTTAATAATTTTATTATTTTTTTCATTATTTTATTATTAATTAATTAATATTTAGTTATTTATTAGTATTTATTTATTAATATTATTATATATTGATATTTTATTACTTATATCTATTTTTATGTATTATTATTTTTTTAATTAATATATTTAAGTATATTAAATCCTATTTATTTATCACAAGAAGAGCCTACTCAATTGCTAATGTCTTTGGAGAATATGTAAGAGGTAAGGGTTTCAATTATCATCCACCACATAATTTCTATATATGACACATGTATATACTTGTACATATGCATGTGGATGGTAATAAATAATAAATAATAACTAAATAAAAAAATTGTTAATAATAAATAATAAATCATAAATAATAAATAATAAATAACAAATAACAAATAATAAATAAATAAATAATAATATTACGAATGTAAAATCATAAATTAATGAAAAATAAAATAAAATATCAAAATTTAAAATAAAAAAAGAAATATAAAATTAATTAAAAATTTAAAATCAGCCAGTAAATGATTTTGCAGTGTTTTAAACCATCGTCGAATCGTTCTACGATGGTTTTGAAAACCCGACACTAATTAATTACCGAAACATGATTTGGTAGCAGTTTTTCAAAACTATCACAAAATGGTTTAGTGGCATCTTAAAACGCCGCTAAATAAAAAAAACCTCTCTAAAATTGAATTCTGGCATAGTAGAAAGTTGAAATTATCCAACTATGAATGCCTAATTTTCTACACTTGGATGGTGTACGAGAACAAGGGACTAAGATTATGTTCATGTCACTATTGGGGACATATTTTGGTATTTCTAATTATTTTTATAGAATGTTTTATATTCTTGGTTCTCTATCTGCATGTATTTTCCATTTTTTATACCATCATGGCATCATAATTTTCTATTTTATGTCGGAATTGGTTATGTCAATATAATTTTGATGGATTTTTACTGTATTTGTTTTCATTACGTTGATTTTATTGTTGTTATATTTATTTTATACTACTATGTTAAACTCTGATAATAAGGGTATAGTCTCTCTATTATATCACCATATACCCATGCTACTAGTCGGTTGCCACTCCTATATTTGGAGGCACACATGAGTCAATGTGACCAACTAGGTTCGATTTCTTAGGAGTGAACCAGGTTTAGGATGTTACATGATAGTTTAATATTCTTCCATCTATGGTATTTATTTAGTGCTCCTATAAAATTAAAATATATTAAGGTCTTTTTATTCCCAATCCCACGGGACCGTTGAGAATTACCAATCAACATCTCCACTATAAGAGAACATCAAACTATTTCTTTGCATTAGTTAAAGTCTCAAATAGAAAATACATCTTAAATAATTATCTTTAAGTTAGTAATGAAATTTTACTCATTGAATTAATGTTAAATGAAAATCTAGTTATATAACTTTAATTTATCTTAATGTTTACCTCATAATACCCAATTTATTCTACACTATATTTGTAATGTCTAATAAAAAAATTCTACATTTTTAATTTTTGAGATCAAGGAAAATATTCACTAAAAAATATTTAATTAAATTCTTCTAATTCTATTGATTCTATATATTACATGGGATTCATATTATGGATCAATTTCCACCAAGGACCAAATTATCCCTTTAGGTGGTATATGGATTATAAAACCTTCTCATACTAAGAGAATTGGAGGGAAATAATATATTCTCAATGGAATTGATTAATGAACATATGATTATGGGATCAACAGATCCACCAAAAAAGGGATATTTTTTTTAAATAAATGACTCAACTACAACATGATCTGTCTCTATTGAAGGAGTGTATTCCACATGGATTAGTTTTTTTATTCATAACTTGAGATATTTGAGAAAGTACCACCATGATGTTCTAGAATCCCACCCCAGGATATTTTTCATCTCATTAATATAATCATGCAATTTTCCATCTCATTTCTTTATGGCATGATTACAAAAAGATCCTTTTATTTTCTAAACTAATTTTAATGGAAGGATGAGAATAATAATGTTAATATGCATATAAAATCAAAAATTTCTAACATAGAACGAATATATCATTAATGGTTTTTATATGCTAAAGTTTGTTTTTATATGTTTCAATTTAGGTTCTTAATTTTTTATTTCAAATTAGGTTCTCTAACCTAATACCCATGAATTACTATACTTTTCTTTGATACCAACTATATCAACGTATATATCCTAAAAACATTTATAATATTTTCATCAAAATTAACCATAAAAACCATATATCTAAGAATATAGTGTCTTTAGAATATTAGATATATAATAAATATTATTCAAAATAAAATACATCATCTACATTTTTATCTCAATAATGTAATCCTAAGTCTAATTATACATCTATTATAAAATATGATACATTGGGGACACATATAAAAGAAAAGATCGAGGTACAATGACCTGTAATGGAATAATTCAAGTAAGAAATTCTTATGAATTAATATATATGAGTTAAGAGGAATATCATAATGTTATAAAAGATAAATATAATTAGTGATCATATAATATCATTAAATAAATGTAAATATATCATAACATCATGGATTAAAATTATGTGTCATAAGAAAAAAAATACATCATCATAAACATAAGTTCAGTATCACTACCATGAAATTATATCATATTATTTTAGTATAACTAACAATTCATAATACATGTAATATCATCAGTTATGTTATTTACACAATAAATTGGGGGATGTATAATTTTAGGCACACTCATCACATAATAAATTTTAAGTTCATATGTTAACAATAAAAAAATTAATCATAAATAATTGTTATCTTGAAAAAACCCATAAAATGAAATAGGATACATAATCATATGAAAATAAATAATAAGATGAAACATCAAAAGGTATTGATAGAAAAATACATATTAGGAAATGCTGTCATTCTAAAAGAAAATATAAAATTAGGGTTTATGATATTAGATACAAAAGTGAAAGGAAAATCATAAAAAATAATTGAAGGAGAATGTATTAAAATGAACCTAGATGATTTTTTGTTAAATGGGGAAAGTAATTTCAATGAATATAAGGGTTTGAGGACTTCCTAAAAACTATATATGAATAAGAATGATTATAGTTTAATTATTTTTATAATTTATAAATTTCAAAAGAGATATGTATCAAAATGAATAAGTAAATACAAAAGTTCCCATTTATAGGTTTTGATTAAAAAAGAAACTAGATAGGGAACTTGTAAAACATAAATATCCATAGCAAAAAGTGTAAAATGAAACAGTACAATGAATAGATGGATTTATATATAAACTATAAACAAAATAATTAGAAATATGTATTGGTAAATAACCAATAGAGAGATAGTGGTAAAATACATTTAATAAGAAAAATAATGCAAGGGAGTTCCCTTACCTCATGTTCCAATTATATTTGATGCTCCTCCAACCTTTTGAAATTTAGATTTAAATAATTTTATATAAATTTTTATAAAACTATATATATATTTTAACATATATCACTATCAACTTATTATCATATTCCATTCAATTATTATATTGTTGTTTATTATGTCAACCACCTGGGGTTGTTTGGTCCACTATTAGAAAATGACTCCAGTATATTGATGTTGTTCAAACAAGTTATAAAATAGTTCCATGATGTTTAGAAGTGAATTGGTTTGGAGAATAAATCGTTATACTAGGGATCATGTTTCAATGCTTAATAAATGATCCAATTTATTTTCAAATTATAAAAATATTCTTGGTGTTTTTTTGGGATTAAAGTTATAATGATCATTTATATTTAGTATCATCAATAAAATACCCAATTTATCATTCTATAAAATTAATAATGTTATATATATTTTAATTATTTATTAAATATATTTCTAAAACCATCCATGTGTTGTAGTAATTAATGATATATATCATCATCCAAATTAGTGGTTAAAACCATCCATGATGAAATTAGTGTTATAAAAAATTAAACATAATTTTATAAATTATATGTTGATATAATTCATATTAAATTATAGATGAATTATTTATTTATTTAATTAATATTATCTTTTTAAATTTATAAAAGAACATACAAAAAATTCCAGATGAAAATTATAGAGCATAGAATATTCAATGGAATGGCATTTTGATAATACTCGGCCCTCCAAAATGTGTCTATAAGAATTAGTAGAAGTACTATAGAATAGAAAATTCTAGAATTGTATTTATATTTGATAAGAAATCAAGTGCCTATTTTTTAGATTTTATAAGTTGTGGTGATGAGTGTTTTAGAAAAAATTAATTGAATAAAATATCATTTCTCCAAGTAGTGATCAAACATGTGATTTATTATTGGGAAATTGTGATTTAACAGTAAATGGTACATTAAAATATTTATAAACCTTCTAAAAATCACAATGATGGAATCATATAAAATTAAAAAACAAATTTCATATAATTTATTTTACCATTCACCTACTTATTTTACAATTTAGGAATAATAATTGAAATTCTCTCTTACCAAATTTGTTTACAGGATTCCAAAAATATAGTAAATTATATTTATATATATATTACAACGATAAATTAAATATCCATATAAAATAATTATTAATTATCAAAAAACAATTTTTATTTCATGATCTGTTTTTAGGCTATTGAAAAAATTATATTTGATTCCAAAATATTTTTATTTATATATAGAAAATCATGGTTTATTAATTTTTTCAGTATAGATTTTGAATTTATATTTCGATATTTATCATAAAAACTAATTTTAATGAAAATGAACATATATTATTTCCCAAAATACAATTATTCATTTTTTTAAATTTGAGGCACTATGTCCTCTTTGTTGAAGCAGAAACAAAGTCAACAGTAGAGGTTACAAAGCTGACCCAAAAGGAACATCATTGACTATTCAAAACAAATTACCTGGTTCTAGAGAGGGTACTCATGCTACGATAGGGCATTCACCCACCCTTTCCACCTGGATGACGACCTCCCTTCCCCCCTGCACGCATCCACGTGCCATATGCAGCATCCACAATAGCAATGGGAGTGGAGAAAGAGGTAGGTGGATCATCATTATTTGATACAAATGTTAGAAAATAAAAAGTATTAAATGTTCTAACATTACAATGTACCTTATCATTTGGAGATGTAATAATCCTCATTGGCACTGGACCTTCTATCGGCTGCTCATTAGATTTTTCCAACATCATAGTGGTCTGATCCACAGTTTCACTAAGGATCTCATGGTGGTTAGATATCAAGGGGTCAATCTGACTGGGTGAAGGGTAAAATATAATTTTTTTAATGTTTAAGACTTATATTTAATAATTATATGATATAAATTAATTATTTTTTTATTTCATAAAATACCTAAATATTATTATACATTTCCAATGAACATGTTATAATTGTAACCATAAAATTTGATCTAAAAAAGTAATTTTATTTTTTAATGGTAACATATAGAATTATCAAACTATAATTACAAATACTATATACACATCTTAATTATTTCACTATTAATTCATTCCAATCTATGTCATGGTCATCTTTATTAATCTGTTGTTCTTCTATGTTATAATTCATAGAGATATGGTGTATAAAAATATGAAAATTTGGGTTTTTAAATACTTTTGTTTATTTTTTCACTTTACTATCATTAATTTTTGATTCCCACCAAATAAGAACTGAAATAATCAAAAATGTGGAAATACCAGAGTAGGGGTATTATTATATTCCCCATTAAAGCAAGGAATAGGGGGATATATGACGATTCTGGAAGCCTCTGAGAGACTGAAGATCATGTGACCATTTCAAGGTCACAGAAAGGCCTCAAACATAGTGCATCACCTGTGGCTAGTCCCATGGACACATCTTCAACAAATTTTCCTACTCTTGTGAATTCCCCCCCCCCAAAATGAATGAGCTCCCCTAGGCCGCGTGATTTTTCAGCGACATGTTCTTAAAAAACGAACAAAAATCTACTGAGAATAATGATTGATGGAATCATAAAGGGAGTAACCCCTACTTGTCATTAATCTCATGAACCATGTCATTATTAGGAAGAATAAAACCCCTTTGGTGATATTTATGAAATCTCAAATGACCTTAGAGCCTTCACCACATAAAACAAAGAAGATAGTAGGGAGGTGGAGAGAGGGGTTCAATGTTGCTGAAAGTCATGTGATGCGCACCACAAGCAACACGCGAGGCACCACGAGTCCTCGGAGACACATTTTCCTCGCCTCACAAGAGCCCCTAGCTTGTTATCATCACTGCATGGAAGTCCTCAAGAGTTTCTGGACAACCCTGTGGTTCTTTAACTATAGGTAGATAGATCTATAAAGTACATGATTGGACACTCATCATATGACCCATACTGGTCAAGAAAGACATCAACCAAAATTAGAGTAAAAATCATAGATATCACTTGTTCTAACTCTAATGATACCCAAAAATTGTAAAATAAAACAAATTGGGTTAATATGGAGGAGGTGAGAGGGTTTCACAGTTTCTCAAAGACATGTGATGCATCTCTAATGACCCATAAGGCACTGTCATCCCTCAATGAAAAGCTCGCCTTGTCTCGTCGAACTCCTTTGTCTTGACATCATCATCTTTAGGCCATGGAATTATCATGCACTCTTGTTAAACTAATATTGGTCACATTAAGAATCTCCAAAAATTAGAATAAATATCCCTGATAACACACATGAAATCTCTCATGACTCTCAATCGTTGTTACATCGAATAAAGGGGATTAAATGGGAGGAGCAAAGCAGTACTCATTATTGTTGAAAGGAATGTGACACACCTTGTGAACCCACAACACTATCCCCTGAGACCACAATAAAATTTACCCAAAGTCTCACAAGTGTCTTACAATAGGAATTTTAATCTTATTAAGGCCCTCAGACATGTCAGCATGAAAACATGGAGGTCCTTCAACAAAAATGTATGATCGAAAAAGCCTTGTTAATTAGAAAAAATATGATAAAGGATGAGTTGATGAAAGATACTAGTGATTGCTAAAAAAAACTAGTGATGTTATTGAAGTAGTCCACATTAGAGACTCATGAAACCCCATGGCACCAGTCCCCTTCATATACTCCAGCCTAAACATATGCCAGATACGCAGTAGAAACTGAAAAGTATCAGGGGGGACGATTCCTATAAGTACCCCACCCAAACATGAATAAAGGGTTGTATTTTTTTCTATGACATTATTATACTTAGTAGGATTTTAGTATCTACCTCTATGGACATCTCAGAGAAACCCATCATGTGACCGAACATCTTTCCATCAGGTAATATACTAGAGAGCATCCGGAGTAGTGTTGTGCTGGGTATAGATTGATTTGCATGACCATCCATAGATCAGTCAAAATACCTCTGTTGGTTTATGATAATAACATACCACAATCCCACTAGATCACACCGAACCAAAGAAGTAATGATACTGAACAAAAAAACACAATTATAATTTATGGGTTAGAACCAAGATCAAAGGCGGAAGGATTAAGTGAAAAACATGTTTGCGTATCTTCATATTATTTGTGTGTGTCATCCAAATACACATTAAATCACTATATAATGTCATTTAGATCATGATAAATTCCTTTGCGATTTCATATGGGACACATAGAATACTCCATGAATGTCTAAGAAACCCACATAGTTCCCCAAAGGGAACCAATCTGATCTCAAGAACCCTCTGTTTCTATCCCATACGTCTTGCTAAATCATTCAGAGACATTCCTAGAATCATATACCAGGGCCTGTTCATATTATATGTGTCTAGAGAGAGCATCTGTACATGACGAACAAGTCCCCGTGATACCCTTTGGGCATTTAAGATAAGACTCATGAGGCCATCTAGACCATCCATTCTAGCCTCACAATGTCTCCTACAGGTTTCATCCAAGACACATGACAAACCTTCGTCTATTTCACATTGAATCTTTTGACACCCTCCATATGTTTCATTTCAGACCATGCGATGACCCCCAAAGTGTTCCAATTGGGACTTGCAACATATTTTGGAAAAGAAGGCTATATCGCAAGGGCATCCTAGGACAAGACAATATTTTCTACACTAAAAGTGTAAGCCCCGAAAAATAAGGAAAACTCCATCTATAAGCCCCTACATAAAAGGAACTACTGAGACTATGATTAATCTAATATTAAAGATATGTATACCACCTCTCTTTGAGGTTTGAAATCCATAGTTATCTTACATAAAGGGTCTATCATATGCGTTCCTTGTCAAAATCAATGATATTGATTACTTTCTTTCCCTTGTTTCTCATAAACCAGAATTGATGATGTGGGATTTGGGGATGATATGGCCATATAATCTTCTTTATAAACCACTATAATTGAATGGGGAAACCACATTGTGAAAGCCCCTAAATAAAATGGACTAAGAGAACCCTGATTTATTCCCTAACCCGGATACATTTGATGCCTCTATAAGGTCCGATCTCTATACCAAAGACCCCAAGGACCATTCCATTGTACATTTCCCATACCCATATGCCATAAAGGTAATAATATTCCCCCCTTATTTATCACCCATAGAATGGTTCACAAGGGATTATAGGGTTACAATGAACACCTCACTAGAATCACAAATCTCCATCATCTGAGGCAACCACTGTGTGTAAGCCCAGATAAAACGGGAACTTTGATAACTTTGATTCATACCATAATCAATATATGTTGGATACCTCTATCTGAGGATCGAGATCCATACTGATCATTCGTGGTGATCCAAGTGTCTATGTACCTTACTAAATGGAATAACATTGGTTACATACTACACCTTATTTCTCACACTAATCATGGATCACATGAGCTTAGGGAGTTGTATTAATCATGTCATCTTCACCATGAGTCCCTACAATGATGCATGAAACTCCAATAATGATGTAATAAAATAATGAACTATATCGACTCTGATTCTCACTATATTTCGGATACATAGGACGTCCCTCTTGGACCTGATATTGAAGGTGTCCTAGAGCACCCATAGAATTTCTTCTGCATGACATAAAACTCCACAGGTTAAAAAAAATTATGTGGGTTCTGATTCCAAAAATAACCAGGATATATAGGATGCCTCAAAATAGTTCAATCCTTTCCTCAAAATAATAATCTCCTCATTTTATGGTTTTATTTTCCGAATCACTCGGTTATATAGTTTCATCATATAAGCAGCCACCTGTTACCGGGGAATGATGAAGAACCTAGGACACATACAAACAGACTCACCCAAGAGATCACAATATATTTCATGTAAAAGGTAATTGACCTATTTTCAATTTTTCATGGTAAATGGTCATGTATTGAGATTAGGAATAAATTAACAAACATATCATAAATATATAAGTGATTATTGGATAAGAAAAAAATTCCCCCGAAAATGGTGCAATAATCCAGACCTTCGATACTCGCAACCAATGTGAGTCCCTAAGAGTTGATGGGCCTAAAAACCTAAGTGACCACTGACCATTGGAAAGATTGTATGTACCCATATACGGTTGTGGGATCCATTTGGAGTATTAGTGAAAGGTGATAATAGAAATGTGATGAACGAAACCCAATCCACACCACATTTATCGATGAAACAAAAATAGTGAACCAAAAATGGACCTCACAAATGAAAGAATGATTGGGTTATATTGTGTCAGGACACTTTTTTTTAAAACCAAATAAAAATGGAGAAATACGTCTAATATAATCTTACAAATGGTCATATGTAACCTAGGTTCTCATAATTCTATCCTCGTATTGATTAGTCCAAACAAGTGGAATGGATGAATCAAGAATAAATTAAGAATAAGTTAACCATGAATATATGATTAATTAGGTTGTGTCTATGATACTTCACTAATCAGTACCCATGTTCTTTTTAATCTGCATAATTGCAGATACTGCTTCAGCATCCCAATTCAAGATGATGTCATCATCATCCAATATTCACTCTAACAAGTCCTCTGCAACCTCAACTTCAGCAGCTTGTAAAAAATTATCACATGAACGATGAATTCCACAATAATTAGTGAATAGGATATCTCGAGAGTACCACTAATATGGTACTATCATGACCATGGAGGATGATCGTGATGTCTTTTAGACATGAAATTCTTTGGTACCAAATTTTCTAGGAAAGGCTGCTGCAAAAAATGTGACTCTCATCTACACAACCTAATGCATAGAGATTTTATACCCAGAGCACAATAACTGCCACCTTCCATATCTGATAAAGGTGAAAAATAAAGCTAGAAAAGACTCCCTTCAGGATCAAAAGCTGCCCAGGGGAGCTCCTACTAGCTACCATCACCGCCAAATTCACATGGTACCCCTTTGTCATTTGTTGAGGGTACCATCTGACATACAACCACCTATGATTCTCATGAATGAGTTGCAAGGAAGACTCATCTAGGGAGAAAACCATCAGATATCTAGGATATGGAACATATTCCCACTCAAACCGATAATGAATACTTGCAAACTCAGACAAGAAATAGCCAGCAGGCTCCTATCCCTGCTTGGTCTAAACAAGACTGTGGGAATATTCCCATAGAACGGATGGGGGAGGAACATAGTACAACCCTTCTATACGAAGACCATTGGAATAATCTTGTTGATCAAGTAGGATAGTAGTGGGTTCATATCCCCACTTCAATAGAAGACATGTTCCAGTTCATCATGGAGACAAAAAATGTGCATGTTCATAACCCTGCACACCCTTTTCTAAAATGAAAACACATTTTAGAAACAAGTGAAGAACTATTCCATCACATTATGGCACTATTTTAGATGAAGCGACTTGCACATATTGGTATCCCTATAGATAGAACAACACAACACTCAGATCATCATGAACAACTAGATGTACTGGAGTAAGTGCACACTCTTTCACCATCCTAAGAAGATTATTGTCATAGTCCAATAAAGGTAGAGGAATTGGAATAGGTTCATATCCTCATTAAAATCTAGGCTAACAAAGTGAGAGAGGAACATGTGTAATGGCCCGAGTTTTTGGGGTCCATTACTTTGTGAAAATATCATTTTGGGTTTTCAGGTTTGGGAATCACAGTGGTGTAGGTCTACCGGTAGCTCGACCTACCGTTTGCTGCAGCCTACCGGTAGCTCGGCCTAACGGTAGCTTCGGCCTACCGGTAGCTCGGCATACCGGTAGCTGTGGCCTACCGGTAGCTGCGGCCTACCGGTAGCTGCAGCCTACCGGTAGCTCGGCCTATCGGTAGCCACAGCCTACTGGTAGCTTGGTCTACCGGTAGCTGCAGCCTACCGGTAGTTCGGCCTACCAATAGCTGCACCCTACCGGTAGCCGCGGCCTACCGGTAGCTGTCACCCACCGGTAGCTCTCACCTACCAGTGGCTCTGGCCTACCCCACGGGTTATTTCCAGAATCTCTCCTTTTTTCACAAATAGGGTTTTAAACCATATTTTGACCTGTTTAGCGTGTTTTAAAGACCCGTAATGCGCATAAGTGTTTTAATTAAATAATTAATCAATTAATGAGTCGGTTTAAACCAACTGAACCCCTTTAATGACGAGTGGGGCCATGTGATCAACCCACGAGCCCCACGCCTTATGTGGTTTTGCGTTCTCACCTCAACCGTCTGTGGCTCTTATAAACTAAAGGTTAGCCATGGTTTCTCCTTTCCTCGATCGCGGCTTTTCACAAACAGCTTCTGGTGTATCGGGTCCACCACATCGTTATCCGTAAAGTTCCGCGCCCGGCCTAAACGTCCATCATCTATCAACAAGTAGGGAATTTCTCCTTCGCCTCTCTCTTTTGTGTATCATGCGGGGTGGGCATGCTTCTGTTCTGTAGAATTGGACAAACGAGACCTAAATGAAGATAATGAAATGGATTCTATAAAGAAAAAGAGGGGGGTTGTGATCATTGATGTTGTTTATATTATGACCATTTTGTTGAGTCATGCTAGATTATGTCTTCTGAAAATCGAGGTCATTGGTGGTCATTGTTTGTGCAATAATGAACCCCTGCTGATGTTTTAAAGTGCTTGTTGTGGTTGTAAACTCCTACTGTGAAAAGTAAATTGGTTAATCACGTATATCCGGACAAATAAATTGAAGCACCAGGATCAATCCTTCTGTGATAACCCCTGGTTAAAACACAAAAAAATTGAAATCATGGTGTGTGTTAAGTCGTTTAAATCTGAAAATACTGGCATGGCCCTGACTTGTGTTGGTGGTGGTAGTTGGTTATTTTCTTTTTCAGGCCGATTTCTGGAGATGTGGGAGGGGATGTGATCCCCTGTCTTTATACTCTCAGTGGTTGTGTGAATTTAAGGATGGGATCTCCTGTTGGTATGGATTCGGTGGTTGTGAGTTTTAAGACTGGGTGGGTACTTGTTTATATCATGAATTGGGGTGGGATCCTCTGTTGTTTAGAACCGGGTGTGGGCGTTACGGTTGATGCATGACTGTTTACTTTCCTGGACTTGTGCCTATTCCTACTAGTTTCCTAGTAGTGCTTAAACATAATTAAACATTATTACTGAACACGAAACAAGAATGGGACAATTGGGTTTTGTTGGCGAGAGTCGTGACTTGTGACGTGGACGCAGTGGGGTTGTGTTATGTAGGCTGGTTAGGAAAACCTAAGGTTGGGTGAGTGTTTTTTTACCTATATCTATACTTGTATCTTTTTGTTTCTTATTATCACCCACCAAGATGCGCACTTAGTTCCGAACACCCCCATTTCATGGGGGAGGGTGTTTTTCCCAACACTATTCTTAGTGTCTGGTTATTAGCTCCTTTTCTACTCCCTTTCCCGGATAGCCCAAGTATCTTCGGGCAGGCTGTGATGGCCTGAGGTCCATTATTAGCCCAAGAACCTTCGTGCGGGGCAGTGTGACGGTTGGCCAGGTGTGTGCGGAAGGCGGTTTCCCAAGCATCTTCGGGATGAGGCCCAGGTGTCTTCGGAGGTGTCAGTGGATCTTCTGGCCCAGGAGTCTTCGGGCGTGGTGGTGGTTGTTATGGCCTAGGTGTTTGCAGGCATGGTTACGTGTGGCAATTGTCCCCTTGGTGTGGGCGGGTAGGATTTCGGCAGTGGAAATGCATGTGGTTGTGGCCCAGGTGTGTGCGGGCGGGTGTGGTAGTGGGACTGCGGTGACAGAATGGCGGGATTGGTCCGATGCGTAGGATGTCTCAATAACTAGTGGTTAAGTGGCGCGGGGTACCCAAACATCGATGTGCTCTGATTATATATATATTACTTGACTTGCGTTATTTGGGGAGTGTGCCTTGGTGAGGCCTGGAGTGGATAGTTTACCTTGATAGGTGTTTGGTTTACCCCTTTTTCTCACGGGACTTTAGCACGATCCCCCACTTGTGCACGAGAGCCTTTGGTTTTCCATACTGAGTGTACTTGTATTTTCACCCTACCAATATAAAAACTATTTTCAGGTTTCCAGGAGGACTTCAGGGATCACGCAGGACCATAATAGCTCAGACCTTTGGGGCAGTTGCAATTGCTGTTTTTCTTCCTTCGTACTTACCCTTGTAGTCACCTTTTGTACTTGTGGCTTTACTTTTGGAACATGCATGTGGGAATGGTTTATTTTTTTGGTTTTACTTTTCGGTTACCTTGGTGTTTTTGAGTTCCATCATCTCATCTCTCGATATTATAAAACAAAAATGGGTAATGCCTTCCATTTGTGAGAAATTTCTATACCCTTGGTGCTAGTCGCCACTCCGGGACCTATTGAAGGCGGGTCTCGGGGGTCACTATCTCTCCTTCAACTTAAGGAAGAAGGGGCCTGTCAATCTGCTGACCCTTCCCTCATTTTTGTGAAGGTGGGTCGTGACAGAATGGTATCAGAGCTGATGGTTGAGAGATAGGATGGAGTCTGTAGTTAGGAACAGTGAGGATTTCATGGGATGGTAAGGCAACAGTGTTGGGTGACTTTGGCGCGTGAATTAGGCCATGGAATACCGGCTAGGACACGAGATTTTAGGGCCCCCCGTGATCCTATGCAAGGACTCTGGACCTACCGAACGACTAAGTGAGGCCACACTGATTTGCAGGGTAGAGACCATAGGAAAGGTACACGCATCATAATGACTTGTGTTCTTGTGTTTCTGGGATTTCTTGGGAATTAAGAATAAATTAAAATTTTAAGAAGTTTTAAGAATGTTATTCTGCACTACTTGGGCTTAGGCATTCCTTGTTTACCTTGCGGTTATGGCACCTAGAAGGAGACCACATGTGGTACAGGTGATCGAGGCCCCGGAGACTACTTTGGCCGATCGGCAGAGAGATGATCGAGAGGAAGAGGATGACCAGTGGTAGAAGACTCTTCGGGCCTTCCAGCGATAGGACCTCGAGAAGTATGAGGACAGCACCTCCGACATGAAGATGGAAGGCTGGCTAGACGATCTAGATATAACTTTCGTCCTGATTCGGGCCCCAGCCGAGTACTGGGTTCCTCTGGCCGTCATCCAGATGTGGGGAGCGGCGCGTCAGTGGTGGACGCTTTACCTGGGGGACAGGAGAGAGTCTGAGGTGGCTTGGGAAGATTTCGAGAGGGAGTTATGGGAAGAATTCCTCTCCTCGACGATGAAGGCAGAAAAGAGACAGGAGCTACTCTCCCTCTAGTAGGGGAGTATGTCTGTGAGGGAGCTAGGGATCAAGTTCAAGGACCTCCTACGTTTTACTCCGGACCTCTTTCCTGATGAGGAGTCTCGAGCAAGACGTTTAGAGGAGGCCGACCACAGGCACACCTCAGGGACCTCGACCGTGGCGTGGTCAGGGAGGTGGCCGATAGCCGAGGGGCATGGGAGCTGGGCGTGGATAGTTACACACCATAGAGGCAGCAGTTCCAGTAGGGCCAGAGGTTGTTCGAGGTACGATCAGTCTGTTTAGCACTCTTGCTTATGCCTTGATCGATGTCGAAGCTTCGCACTCTTTTGTTGCACCATGTCTAGCCTGTGACTTGGGTTTAGATGCAGAGAGACCTCCAAATCCCCTGGTGTTGAGAACACCAGTCGGAGGTCAGACCAACTTGTTATTTGTTTTTCAGGGATGTAGACTGATGATAGGGCCACATCAGTCTGTTAGGGATCTTCTCCTACTATAGATACATCAATACGATGTCATCCTAGGCATCGAATGGCTATTTTCTGTGTGTGCCATCATCGACTGTTTACGAAGAAGGGTCGTGTTCTCAGACTGGGGTGGCCGGCGTGTTACCTTCACCGGCGAACTGGGCATTCAGAAGGGCAACAAGCGAGAGGAACCCCTCCTCTCCTTGTTGGCTGAGCTGACAGTGGAATCCAAAGATGCTAAAATGGTGAAAGTTCCAGAGATCGTCCGTGAGTTTATGGACTTCTTCTCTGAGGAGGTGACAACTCTACCCCCTCGGCATGATATCGAGTTTGGGATAGACTTGCAGCCCGACGCTCGTCTGATCTCGATGGCTCCTTACCGGATGGCACCTTCAGAGCTACGGGAGTTGTGGATCCAGATTGACGATCTGATGAAGTGGGGTTATGTTCGCCTAAGTGCGCCACCGTGGGGCGCTCCAGTCTTGTTCACAAAGAAGGCAGATGGTGGTCTCAGGTTGTGCATCGACTACAGGAGGCTGAATCAGGTGATGATCAAGAATCGCTACCCTCTTCCGAGGATAGATGATCTCTTTGACCAGCTGAAAGGGGTAGGGTGGTTCTCAAAGATCGACCTGCGGTCTGGGTATCACCAGCTAAGAGTGAAGGAGTGAGACATCCCGAAGACGATGTTCAGATGAAGGTATGGACACTTCAAGTTCGTAGTCATGCCCTTCGGCGTTATGAACGCCCCAGCTGTGTTCATGGGGCTTATGAACTCCATCTTCCGGAAGTACCTGGATCGGTTCGTGGTCATATTCATCGATGACATCCTGGTCTACTCAATATCAGAGGAGGACCATGTGGAGCACCTGAGGATGGTTTTAGAGGTCCTCCGACATCATCAGCTCTATAGGAAGTTGTTGAAATGCAAGTTCTGGACACGGGAAGTGCACTCCCTCGGGCACGTGGTGTCTGAGCAGGGGGTAGCGGTGGACCCATCAAAAGTTGAGGCGGTTGTTTCTTGGGCAGCACCCAAGAATGTGGAAGAGGTCTGTAGTTTCCTTGGGCTGGCAGGATACTATCGGAGGTTCGTACCCAACTTCTCCTGAGATGTGGCCCCTTTGACAGCCCTGACCAAGAAAGACCAGGTTTTCGTGTGGAGTGAGCAGTTCGAGTCAGCCTTCAGCTATCTAAAAGAGATGTTGGTTAGTGCCCCAGTGCTGAGATTACCAGAAGAAGGGGTGGAATATGAGGTGTTCTGTGATGCTTCAGGACAGGGCCTGGGATGTGTGTTGATGCAGCGACAAGGGGTGAACTCTTAGGGGTCCAGGCAGCTACACCCCCATGAGCATAATTACGCCACCCACGACATGGAGCTTGGAGCGGTCGTTTTTACGCTAAAGTCATGGCGGCACTACCTCATCGGGGAATGCTTTGTGGTCTTCACGGATCACAAAATCATGAGGTATATCTTCTCCCAGCGGGACATAAACTTGCGTCAGCGAAGATGGGTGGAGTTCCTCCAGGATTTTGACTTTGAGATCTCTCATACTGAGGGCAGAGGAAATGTGGTGGCCGATGCCTTGAGAAGGAGGATGCAGAAGGATGCGGTCCGAGAGTCGGCGGATGCCTGGAAGGCAATGGAGGAGTTGGCTACCTTACACCTGGATGCGAAGATGGATAGTGCCAGAGGCTGCCTATATTAGATGATAGTGAAATCATCTCTGTTTCGACAAGTGGAGGAGTCTCAGTGGGGAGACCCAGTGTGCGAATTTATGCATGACCGAGTTGACCAGAGCAATGCTCCGGAAGGATGGACAGAGGATGGTCAGAACCGGATGCTTTTCCAGAAAAGGTAATTTGTTCTAGGAGTGATGCGCGGCAGGGTTCTCAGTGAGTTCCACAACTCACCCCTGGCGGTACACCCAGGAGTTTCCAAGATATATCAGGGACTGAAGAGGCAATTCTGGTGGCCCGGAGTTAAGCGAGTGGTGGCAGAGTTTGTGGCCAAGTGCATAGTGTGTCAGCAAGTGAAGGCTGAACACCGAGTTCCAGGCGACCTACTGCAGCCCCTAGATGTCCCCGAGTGAAAGTGGGATGACATATCGATGGATTTATTTATGGACTACCCAAGGTCCAAGGGGGATACGATGCCATCTCGGTGGTAGTGGACAGGTTGACGAAATCAGCTCACTTTCTGGCAATCAGGGAGTCGAGTATTGTGGATGATTTGGCACGAAAGTACGTGGATGAGGTGGTGCGGTTGCATGGAGTTCCAAGGTCTATAGTATCAGATAGGGATGCATGGTTTACCTTGAGAGTCTGGAGAGGATTGCAACATGCGTTTGGCACCCAGTTATTCCTTATCACAGCTTTCCATCCCCAGACAGATGGACAAAGAGAGCGCACCATCCATACCTTAGAGGATATGCTATGGGCATGTGTTCTAGACTCCAGAGGATCATGGGTACGAAACTTTCCCCTGGTAGAGTTCACCTAAAATAATATTTATCACCCTACCATCGGTATGGCCCCATTTGAAGCCTTGTACGGGAGGCCATGCTGTTCACCTATGTGTTGGGCCGATGTAGGAGAGGCAGACATCTTTGGCCCGGAGGTGGTGCAGAACACAACAGAGAAGGTTCAGCTCATACGGGAAAGGATAAAGGTGGCCCCGGACCGACAGAAGTCATATTCTAATACCAGGAGGAGGCCCTTGGAGTTTGAGGTCGGGGACCACGTGTTCTTGAAGGTCTCCCCTCAGCATGGGTAGCGGAGGTTCGGCAAGGGGAGTATGCTTTCCCCCAGGTTCATCAGACCCTTCGAAGTGTTGCGGTGGGTCGGTGAGGTGGCTTATCATCTAGAATTGACACTGCCGCTACTGAGGATACATGGTGTCTTCCATGTGTCCCAGCTCCGTCAGTATCTGCACAACGATTCACACGTCCTTGATTGGTGTGAGCTGGACATCGAGGACGACGTGACCTTTGTGGAGAGACCAGTGATGATCGAGGATCTCAAGGAGAAGGTGCTTCATGGGAGAACCATCCCTTTGGTTCTTGTGTTGTGGAGACATGGTGGGCTTGAGGAGAGTACGTGGGAGAGGGAAGCACAAATGCGTACCCAGTACCCAGAGTTGTTTTGAGTTTCTTTCTTGTTGTACCTGTTGTGGTGGAACATTTTGTCTTTTGGCTATGAAATGTTCTGGTTTTCTTTCCTCTGTTTGTGTGTGAAAAGCCTTGGCTATGGGGAGGATATAACCCAACCCATAATGAAGACTCATTAAGGTGGATTCGATCAAACCCGTGCGTGCGAGTCAGTGCCGCCCAAAGCGGATAATATCTTGACATGGGGGAGGAGACTCCCCAACCCACATGCCCGGGCAGTTTGGCATGGTATGTTGATTGGTTCCTGGAGGGGGAATGTTTTAGTTAGCATGGTTTCACTCCTAAGAGGTATCTTTCGAGGTGGTTGTTCGGACCCTCTCTTCCCTTCTTGTTTTGTTTTGATTCTCGAGGATGAGAATCGTTTAAGAGGTATCTAATGTAATGGCTCGGGTTTTTGGGGACCATTACTTTGTGAAAATCTCGTTATGGGTTTTCTGGTCTGGGAATCACGGTGGTGTAGGTCTACCGGTAGCCTTAGCCTACCGGTAGTAGGCCTACTGGTAGCTCGGCCTACCGGTAGCTGCAGCCTACCGGTAGCCGCAGCCTACCGATAGCTCGGCCTATCGGTAGCGGCAGCCTACCGGTAGCTCAGCCTACCGGTAGCAGAGCCTATCGGAAGCTCGGCCTACCTGTAGCTGCGGCCTACCGGTAGCTCGGCCTACAGGGAGCTGCGGCCTACCGGTAGTGGCAGCCTACCGGTATCTCGGCCTACCGGTAGCTGCAGCCTACCGGTAGTTCGGCCTACCGGTAGCGGCGGCCTACCGGTAGCTATGGCCGACCGGTAGCTGTCCCCCACCGGTAGCTCTTAGCTACCTGTGGCCCTGGCCTACCCCGCAGGTTATTTCCAGTATCACTCCTTTTTGCGTAAATAGGGTTTTAAACCCTATTTTGACCTGTTGAGCATGTTTTAAAGACTCGTAACGCGCATAAGAGTTTTAATTAAATAATTAATCAATTAATGGGTCGGTTTAAACCACCCGAACCCCTTTAATGACGAGTGGGGCCGCGTGATCAACCCATGACCCCCGTGCCTTACGCGGTTTCACATTCTCACCTCAACCGTCCGCGGCTCTTATAAACTAAGGGTTAGCCGTGGTTTCTACTTTCCTCAATCGTGGATTTTCACAAACAGCTTCTGGTGCATCGAGAACGCCGCATCGTTATCTGTAAAGTTCCGTGCCTAGCCTAAACATCAATCATCTATCAACAAGTAGGGAATTTATCCTCGCCTCTCTCTTTTGTGTATAATGCGGGGTGGGCGTGCTTCTGTTCTGTAGAATTGGACAAACGAGACCTAAATGAAGATAATGAACTGGATTTTATAAAGAAAAAGAGGGGGGTTGTGATCGTTGATGTTGTTAATGTTATGACCATCTTGTTGAATCGTGCTGGCTTATGTCTTCTAAAAATTGATGTCGTTGGTGGTCATTGTTTGTGCACTAATGAACCCCTACTGATGTTTTAAATGGCTTGTTGTGGTTGTAAACTTCTGCTGTGAAAAGTAAATTGGTTAATCACGTATATCCGGCCAAAAAATTGAGGCACCAGGGTCAATCCTTCTGTGATAACCCCCAGTTAAAGCACATGAAAATTGAAATCATGGAGTGTGTTAAGTCGTTTAAATATGAAAATACTGGCATGAACCTGACTTGTGTTGGTGGTGGTAGTTGGTTGTTTTATTTTTCGAGCCAATTGCTGGAGATGTGGGAGGGGATGGGATCCCCTGTCTTTATACTCTCAGTGGTTTTGTGAATTTGGGGATGGGATCCCCTATTGGTATGGATTCGGTGGTTGTGAGTTTTAAGACAGGGTGGGTACTTGTTTATATCACGAATTGGGGTGGGATCCTCTGTTGTTGAGAACTGGGTGTGGGCGTTACAGTTGATGCTTGACTATTTACTTTCCTGGACTTGTGTCCATGCCTACTAGTTTCCCAATAGTGCTTAAACTTAATTAAACATTATTACTGAACATGAAACAAGAATGGGACAAAGGGGTATTGTTGGCGAGAGTCGTGACTTGTGACGTGGACGTAGTGGTGTTGTGTTATATAGGCTGGTTAGGAAAACCTATGCTTTGGGTGAGTGTCTGTTACCTATATCTATACTTGTAGCTTTGTGTTTCTTATTCACACCCCACCCAAGTTGAGCACTTAGTGCCGAACACCCCCATTTCATGGGGGAGGGTGTTTCTCCCAACACTATTCTTAGTGGCTGGTTATTAACTCCTTTTCTGCTCAATTTCCTGGATAGCCCAAGTATCTTCGGGCAGGCTGTGATGGACTGAGGTCCATTATTAGCCCAAGAACCTTCAGGCGGGGCAGTGTGATGGTTATCCCGGTGTGTGCGACAGGTGGTTTCCCAAGCGTCTTCGGGATGAGGGCTAGGTGTCTTCGGGCGTGGAAGTGGATCTTCTGGCCCAGGTGTCTTCGGGCGTGGTGGTGGTTGTTATGGCCTAGGTGTTTGCAGGCGTGGTTACGTGTGACAGTTGTGGCCCAGGTGTGTACGGGAGGGATTTCGGCAGTGTGACTGCGTGTGGTTGTGGCCCAGGTGTGTGCGGGTGGGTGTGGTAGTGGGACTGCATTGACAGAATGGCGGGATTGGTCTGATGCGTAGGATGTCTCAATAACCAGTGGGAAAGTGGCATGGGGTACCCAAACATCTATGTTCTCTAATTATATATATATTACTTCACTTGCGTTATTTGGGGAGTGTGCCTTGGTGAGGCCTGGGGTGGATAGTTTACCTTGATAGGTGTTTGGTTTACTCCCTTTTCTCATAGGACTTTAGCACGATCCCTCACTTGTGCACGAGAGTCTTTGGTTTTCCCTAATGAGTGTACTTGTATGCTCAGCCTTCGTATATAAAAACTGTTTTCAGGTTTCCAGGAGGACTTCAGGGATCACACAGGACCATACTAGCTCAGACCTTTGGGGTAGTTGCAGTTGCTGTTTTCTTCCTTGGTATTTACCCTTGTAGTCACATTTTGTACTTGTGGCTTTAATTTTGGAACATGCATGTGGGAATGGTTTATTTTTTTTGGTTTTACATTTCAGTTACCTTATTGTTGTTGAGTTTCATCATCTCATCTCTCGATATTATAAAACAAAAAGGGTAATGCCTTCCATTTGTGAGAAATTTCTATACCCTTGGTGCTAGTCGCCACTTCGGGACCTATTGAAGGTGGGTCTCAGGGGTCATTATCTCTCCTTCAACTTAAGGAAGAAAGGGCCTGGAAATCTGCTGACCCTTCCCTCCTTTTTGTGAAGGCGGGTCATGACAACATGCCTCAATACAGGGGAACATGCCAATCAATGAATTTTGGTTGAATACTCGAAAGGCCCAGGTCTGACATAAATCAATATTCAGGAAAAGGTTGGCCAAGTGGTAACGGAAGAATCCTTAGGATAGGCTCAAATTATTGTCAATGGATCCATGTAGAATATTAAGATAGATCATAAAAGTCAGGAATATATTCCAACATCTACTGACAAATGAATCTCCCAGCATCATTCCATGGAAATATAGGGGAATGTCTCATATTCATTCTCCCATTCCGGAGGTCTGTCAGCATATTCCAATGGGGAATGAATTTTTGGACTAGAGTTATATTCCTAGTCCAATATGGGATTACAATATGAGAGAAACATATGCCTCGGGGTAGTCTCATACTCATGCTAAGAAAGAACATCGACATATACCAAAAGATCAAGATCAGGCTCATACTCATATATTTACTAAGGATAACCATTTAAGAATGGAACATGCCTCCAGATAGGCTCATATACTTTTCAATAATGCGATAGATTATTTTCATATTCCCATAGCTTATCAGCTGTGTGATCAAATTCCCACACACTTAACGGTTATATACATGTTCTGGGAACCTCCATAAAGTAGGTGCATAATCCTAAGAAACAAAAAAGGAAGTTTGGATGTAACGAACCAAAGTTTTTCAATGGAATTTCTCTTCTTATAATCATGTCATAAAATCACATGAAAACACAACATAATGATATTATAACTGATAAATGACCTTTAAACATAATTTTGTCACGTCTATGTTTGGAATTTTGAAAATCTGACATACACGGTTGTGTTCCAGATGATTTTTGGAGTCTAATAAAACAATAATAATTTTTTGGTGAATAGTAACCTACCCTTATGAATCGTAACATATCCTTATGAATAGTGCTATACATGTAACATCCCGGACCTGGGTGCCACGCAACGGGTGCCCCGAACCTGGTTTGCCACGTGACCTCAAACACATTTCCCCAAATGCCAGAGGCTGCCGACTAGCAGCAAGGGCCCAGGTCTGATAGAGGGGAAACTATGCCCTCATTTGTCAAAGTGTAGTGCAGCAGAATAAAGAATAAACATACAACGACAGCGGAAGAAGTAAACATACACAACTGAAATAACTATAGCAGTGGATATAACCAACAGTATATAAGTGATGATGCTACATGTTTCAAGTTCTAAGAAAACATCCAGAACATGTTATACATCAAAACAGTACAACAAAATACGGGGTACAACAAAACAAGAAAAACAGCTGGTAGCGGCATCGTGAGCCTAGGCTCGGTCCCATGCCCTCCTACTCCTCAAAAACAGTCAAGTACGTGTATAGGGACTCTTGCCCCCATCTACACCTGCAACAACGTAATCTGTTTGGGCTGAAAAGCATGACCCAAATAGGGTGTGAGAAATATATCTCAGTAGGCACCCACCAAAGGCACGTGCCCGACTGCGTGTATGCATGCATCAACAGTGTGCAGTAGTAAAATGAAATCAAGTAAGCATTACTCAAAATTCACTAATTACCAGTTATATTGCCATCTTATTATTCATTTAATTAATTAAATATTAGAAATCACCACAGTGCATTTCTACGTAAACAGTCCACGTCCTCAGACAAGAAAAAACTTACCCTCAGGTAAGTAGAAACCAACCCGCAGGTAATTGCCCTCAGGCGTAACAGAATTTTTCCCTCAGGCGTAGGAAGTGTCGCCCTCAAGCACAGAGTCTATGAACCTCAGGCACAAAATAAGTTTCCCTCCGGCCGAAATACTACAACCCTCGGGCTAAAAAGTGTAGTGCCCTCAGGCTAATCACAACAACACCCTCAGGCTAAACAAGTAACGGGGCGATGCCCAACATGTCAAAATGAAGTAAAAAAGCAATTCCTCTTAAGGGAATTCTATAATTACTACATTAAATGCATACCCTCGGGCATCCTGGCGAAACAACTAAATAGTGAAACACACCCCCGGGGTGGTTCCGGATCCAAGGAACGATCCCAACCAGCATTTTTTCAACACAATTTAATCACCTATGAAATTCTATGCATTAAATATAGCAACGGACTCAGCCTCATGACACCCCAACATGGGTTCGTGGCACAAAAACACACAAAAACGCACAACTGTTGGAAAATTTACACCAAGCCACCTACCTTATATGCCAACGAACGCTATACCCGAACGCCAACTCTCGAAACGCCGAAGAACGACATAGATATGATGAAGGAAAAAACACAATCAAATGTAAAAAACTTCAGTTGGGAGAGGAATTGGTAAGAACGGTACCATGAGAGGAGAGGGATTACCCGTGCGGTTCCAATGAGATCTTTTGTCACGGAATCGGATTCCAGATGAACTCCCTGCGGATCTTCAAAGTTTCGGCTGTCCTCCTTGGCTCCAAAATGGATCAAACGCCTCCTCTACCAAATGAATAGGATACTGCTAGTTTTATGCCAAAAAAACAATGTACACGGCATATACTTCTGAGTAGACAGCGTGTACTTCCTTCATTTAACTGTTCATTTGGCGTCACCACCAAACTGTTCAACCATCAACATGAGTACACGACATGTACTATAAAGTACACAGTGTGTACTATCGACCAGCTATCGGCTGCTCCACCGCATTACTATTTAGGCCTTTCGACTGACTACACGACATGTAAGTACCACTACATGGAGTGTAGTCAGTGCCTACACCCCGCATCGCCGACAGGGCTAGACTCCCCATGTACTCATCCCAACACGGCCAAAAGTACATGGTGTGTGGAAAATTACACGGCGTGTAGTTCCAAAATTTAGGATTTTTCTCCATTTTCTATATTTTCTCAAAAACACTTAAGGAAAAGGAAGAAGAAAAAGCTCGTACCTCAAAAATAAGAACCAAGTTCTTACAAACTTCCCCCTTATAGCAATTTTTCCCCGAATTTCCCTTCCTAGGGTAGTGAAGATAATGCTCAGAACAGCTCTGGACACTGAGCACGTATGTCGGCCTCCCGCTCCCAGCTCTCTTCCTGCACTTGGCCATGCTGCCATAGCACCCGTACGAGAAGAACTGACCAGCCTCAGAGAACCTTTGTGATCCGGTCAACGATACAGATCAGATGCTCCTCAAAGGACACATCATGCTGAAGCTCAACCTCCTCTGGCTGAAAGGTGTATGATGGGTCTGAATGGTAGCGAATCAACTGAGACACATGGAAGACGTCATGCATGGCTCGGTACTGCTGCGGTAACTGTAACCAATAGGAAACCAACCGGACTCTCTCCAGAATCTCAAATGGTCCCACATACCTCGGTGAAATATTACTCGGCCTCCTGATCCGCTTGTGTCCCAGCCTTGGTGAAACACATATGAAAACCTGATCCCCGACCACGAACTCCAAAGGTCGTCTGCGGTGATCAACATAAGACTTCTGACGAGACTGTGCAGTAGCCATCCACTTCTGAATCAACTGGACCTGCTCAGATGTCTCCTGTAAGAGCTGTGGCCCCAGTAAAGCTGCCTCACCTGCCTCTAACTAGCACAAAGGTGATCGGCATGGCATACCATATAAATCCTCGTATGGTTTCATCTCAATAGTTTCCTGAAAAATATTGTTATAGGAAAACTAAACTATGGGTTTATGCTTCTCCCAAGAGCCCCAAAAGTCTGGGATGCATGTGCGCAACATGTGATCTAGCACCTGTATCGTCCGCTCTGACAAACCATATGTCTGACGGTGGTATGCTGTGCTCAGAAGCACCTGTGTACGCAGCGCCCTCTGAAAACTCTACCAGAAACGAGACATAAAGCGGGCATCCCTATCTGAAACAATATAATTAGGGACCCCATGAAGACATACGATCTCTTGGATATACATCCTTCCGAGCTCGTCAACACCAAAGGTCTCCTTGATCGGCAAGAAGTGAGATACTTTCATGAGTCTGTCCACAACAACCCACACGACGTCATTGTTTCGAGGTGACCTCGGAAATCCTGTCACAAAATCCATCGCGACATCATCCCATTTACACTCTGGAATGGGTAACTGCTGTAACATCCCAGCTGGCCTCTGGTGCTCTGCCTTCACCTGCTGACAGGTGGAACACCTCGTAACAAAACCATCTATCTCTTTCTTCATACCTGCCCACCAGTACTGACGTCTCAAGTCTCAGTACATCTTGGTAACCCCAGGATGAACTGCCCAAGCTGAAGCATGAAACTCCTGCATCAGCTCCTCGCGTATATCCCCTGGAACCCATACAAGTCCATGGTAACACAAAACATAATCATCGCCTATCGTCCAACCAGGAGGATGGTCCTCACTTGCCACCGACTCCTGTAGAACTAGGCCTTTTTAATCAGATAGTTGTCTCATCCTCACTCTGTCTAGGAGGGTAGATGTCACAACCAAAGAAGAAAGATAAGTCTGCCACTGACTGTCGTGCACCTCCAGATGCATCTCCGAGAACAAAGCCATGAGCTGCCACT
The DNA here is from genome assembly GCA_963277665.1 of Viscum album. NCBI lineage: Eukaryota > Viridiplantae > Streptophyta > Magnoliopsida > Santalales > Viscaceae > Viscum > Viscum album. Next base: position 1,584,003,207 of record OY728147.1, read on the forward strand.
CACCACTGGCCTCCTGCACTGCCTGTATCTGAGTCTTCCTACTCAGTGCATCCGATACTACATTACCTTTACTAGGTGTATAGGCAAGCTCAAAATCGTAGAGTTGTTGGTACTCGACCCACCTTAGCTGCCTCAGATTCAGGTCACGCTGAGTAAAGATATACCAGAGGCTTTTGTGGTCGATGAAAACCACAAAATTCTCTCCCAACGGATAATGTCTCCAACAACGCAATGCATGCACAACTGCAGCCAACTGGAGATCATGCGTCGGGTAATTCCTCTCATGTGGCCTCAACTGCCGAGACCCGTACACAACAACTCAGTCGCCCTGCATCAAAACGGACCCCCAGCCAAATCCCTGATTCATCACAGTAAACTATATAGCTCTTCCCATGCTCTAGGAGTATCAGGATCGGTGCTGATGTCAACCTTCCCTTCAGGTCCTAAAAACATATCTCACAAGATTCTGACCAAATGAACTTCACACCCTTTTTAGTCAGACCCTTCAACGGTGCTGCTAAGTGGGAGAAGTCCTGTATAAAGCGTCTGTATTAACCAACCAACCCTAAGAAACTCTGTATCTCAAACATGTTCTTAGGAAGCTCCTAGGAAACTACTGCTCTCACCTTCTCTAGGTCTACTGCAACTCCAGCCTCTGAGATGATATGACCCAGGAAGTGAATTAGGTCCATCCAAAAGTGGAACTTCGAGAGCTTAGCATATAGACAATGCTCTCTCAGTGTACTCAATACGATCTCAAGATGGGTGGCATGGCCGTGAAGAGTGTGAGAGTACACCAAGATGTCATCCATGAATACCACCACAAAATAATCAAGATACATATGGAACACACGATTCATCAGAGCCATGAAAACTACTGGCGCGTTCGTGAGTTCGAATGGCATAACCAAGTACTCATACAGACCATATCTACTCCTAAAAGCTATAAGAGGTATATCCGATGGTCTCATGCATAGCTGATGATATCCGGATCTCAAGTCAATCTTCGAGAACACTCGTGCTCCACAAAGTTGATAAAAAAGATCATCAATCCTCGGCAAGGGATATCGGTTCTTAACCATCAACTGGTTTAGCTTCCGATAATCCACGCAAAGTCTGAGGGTACCATCCGCCTTCTTCGCAAAAAGGACCGGAGAACCCCAAGGAGAAGTACTAGGTCAGACAAAGCCCTTTGCCTGTAACTCCTTTAACTTCCTCTTGATCTCCTGCAACTCAGGCGTGGCCATCCTATAAGGAGGAATGGACACCGGTGCTGCTCCTAGCATAATCTCGATAGAGAAATCCACCTCACGCACCAGAGGTAGAACGAAAAAGTCATCTAGGAGGACATCCCTGAAACGATCAACAACTGGAGGGAAATCCGTCTGACAAGTCCCCTGATCATCCAGATATAAGCTCACAATCTGGGCTATGACTCCACCTCGCCCTTGATGCTCTGGTCCCGCTCGACTCACCTAAACATCCCATTCTACCTTGTATAGAAACTCCCCTCCCTCTGGTGACGTGAAACACACCCTACGACCGTAGCAGTCTACGAAGGCTCGAAAGGGAACCAACCAGTCCATCCCGAGAATGACATCATAGCTCGTCATCTCCAAGACATAGAGGTCCCAAAGGAATTGACACCCACCAACCTCAAGGGGGAACTCCTTGCACTGAAACACACCAGACGTCCAAGTCCCAAAAAGAGTGTCTACCGTCATGATATCGGAAGAAGTAGAAACACAGAGCCCAAGGATCTCCACAGAAGGGTACAGATATGAAACTATGCATAGAACCCATATCGAAAAGTACTGAAGATAAGACAAAAGATACTAGAATAGTACCACTGACTGTCGAAGGTCCGAGATCTTGCACTTGTTGGGCCTGTTGCACTGCATATGTCTGCCCAGTGTCGCGGCCCTGCGACATAGCCTGGCAACCCTGAGCTGTCCCACCCTACTGCCTCTGAGATCCTGGTGTCTGGCTACCACGACCATGACCACCATCTCTGCCTGCACGCCCCGACGTGTTCCAGTTCTCTGACTGGTAAGAAGCCACTAGTCCTGCTCCCGCACACGGAGTCTGCACAGAACCCCTATCACCAGCCACTGGTGGAACTCCCTACAAAAGCGTTGAAGAAGACCCATCATGCCGCAAGCTCGACACTCTAATGGGTTTCGCGGACACTGCGGCCTCTTGTGACCCTCTCTGCCACACTGGTAGCACTTGATCGGGCCACCTGAAGATGCTGCCTCGCTAGTACTTCCACCCTGAGAGAAGTCCATCTGTCTCTTCCTCTTTCCAGCTGAAATAGTACAAGTAACTGGTGCTGAACTGTCTTGGCCCACACCACCCGATTCTCGCAGGTTCCTCTCTGTAATCAATGCTTGGTTCACAATTGCGTGTATAGTAGGAAACCAAAAAACACTCACCATCCCTCGGATGTCATAACGAAGACTATCCTCAAAAGGTCTGGCTCTCAACGTCTCATCACCCACCAGCACAGGTGAAAAACGCTGAAGCTCTGTAAAATGAGCATAATAGTCCATCAACGACATAGAGCCCTGCTGCAGATTCGTGAACTCTCGAGCTCTATCTGCCCTCAGCGTCTCGGGAAAGAATAAGTCGTAGAAGACTACCTAAAAATATTCCCACGCCATGTCCCTGTGATGCTATGATTGGGTGGTAATATCCCACCACCTCTTGGAGGAATCACATAGCATGTCAGTTGCGAGCTTGACCCTCCGCTCTAGAGGCATCTCAAGATGCTCGAAAATAGTCTGCATCGATCCTAGCCAAGACTCCGCAGCCTGCAGTCCGCCATCCCCTGAAAACGTAGGCAGATGCTGCTGCTGAAAGATATGAGTCAGCTCAGTCATAGATGTAGCAGTCTGTGGTGCTCCCTGAAAGGTCTGCATGAATCGCATAAAGACTACACGGAACTGTGCCTCTGTGCCTGTGTCCGTTATAGTAGCTGGTGCCACATCTGGCTCTACTGGAGGATCAACTGGTAGCCCATGGCCCCCCATCTCTGGAGTATAATCGCCGCCGCTCTCCTGGCGAACAACTCGCGGTCGCCTAGGCGGCATGACACTACATGGTCAAAAGCACGCCTCATATTCAATATTATTAAGATTGAAAGGCGAAGGAACCACAAAAGAAACAAGTTGAAGAAGGAATTTCAAAATTTTGTAAAACAAGACTACAAGACGTGTATACTAACTACACGACATGTACATGACTTCTCCTCCTCTTCCAGGGTCCTTCTATACGACTAACCCACACAGCTCCCGTCGAACAAAACTACACGGCATGTAAAATATCTACACGGTGTGTACGGTGTTATTTTCCAACAGCCCATGTCGTCTGTGACACGGCCGACTACTCGGCTTGACACTACACAGCGTGTTACACCCGTACAAGGTGTGTACAACACCCCATTTCCCAGCCACACGGCTGACTCCACATGGTCTATCCTCGGACAAGAGTAAACGGCGTGTCCCACAGGTACACGACGTGTTCAAGGAGAGGTGACACCGGCCCGTGTCGTTAGTTACACGACTGAGCCCCCAGGTTACACTACACGGCATGTCTATTATTGATACGATGTGTTCTGTCAAGGAGTCCACCAACCTGTGTTGTTAGTTACACGGCCGGACTCTGGGTCACACTACACGAAATGTCCACTCGGTACACGACATGTTTTACCCAAGCCTTTCCCTACCCCGTGTCACCGCCCACATGGTTTGAGACACGGGAAGAGACTACACGGCGTGTACTCAGAGTACACGACGTGTACTCAGGGTACACAACGTATACTCAAAATGTTTTTTTTCTTTCCGAACAGAAGAGCATACACGGCGTGTATAATATACTACACGGCGTGTATACTGCGTTTCAGAATAGTATGCCTCAGAAACTTCCCCGGAACCCAGAAAATACTAAAAACCAACACCCAAGTGTCAAATTCTGATCCATGAGGGCCCATACTCCCCACGAATCAAAGTTTTACATCTTATCTATGTTATAACCAATAAAAAGTCAATGATCCACCAAATTCCAGTCAATGAGGGCCCATAATCCCCAAAAACCAAAGTTTGGCATTCATTATATAAACAATATCATACAAAGAATACCCTATCACAGAGCAGGTATATTTATCAAGTAGCTATCCCAACAGCATGCTTTTCTAGCACAACAATTATCACAACAACATGCAATTTCTAATGCACCTACATGGCATGAAAACTATGCATGGTATGTGATATCTAGCATGTGCCTATATGATGCATTAGATGGAATACCATCATCTCATCGGGTTGCAACTAAATAGAACCCACAGATAAAATATAAACAGCACAATCTCAAGTGTGTCACCCAACGGTGAAAACAAATCAACTGTAAATTGAAAAATCAATAAAACTGAAATCACGAGGTAAATTGGCTTTTCCTTGTACGCGGGTTAGCTACGCCCGGGCAGAGCTTATTACTAACTACTGTTCATCCTATCCCTGACTACGGCTCTAAATAGTAATTCCAAGAAAAGAAACCCCTCTGATAACACTTTGTAACGTCCCAGACCCGGGTTCCACGCAACGGGTGCCCCGAACCCGGTTCGCCACATGACCACAAGAGCATTTCCCCAAATGCCAGAGGCTACTGACTAGCAGCGAGGGCCTAGGTCTAATAGAGGGGAAACTATACCCTCATTTGTCAAAGTGTAGCATAGCGAAATACAGAATAAACTTACAATGACAGCAGAAGCAGTAAACATACAAAACTGAAATAACTACAGCAGTGGATATAACCAACAATATATAAGTGATGATGCTACATGTTTCAAGTTATAAGAAAATAGTGAGAACATGTTATACATCAAAACAATACAACAAAATACACGGTACAACAAAACAAGAAAAACAGCTGGCAGTGGCATCGTGAGCCTAGGCTCGGTCCCATGCCCTCCTACTCCTCAACAACAGTCAAGTACCTGTATATGGACTCTTTCCCCTATCTACAACTGCAGCAATGTAATCTTCTTGGGCCGAAAAGCATGACCCAAATAGGGTGTGAGAAATATATCTCAGTAGGCACCCACCAAAGGCACGTGCCCAACTACGTGTAAGCATGAAACAACAGTGTGCAGTAGTAAAATGCAATCAAGTATGCAGTACTCAAAAGTCACTAATTACCAGTTATATTTCCATTTCATTATTAATTTAATCCATTAAATATTAGAAATCACCACAGTGAATTTCTACGTAAACAGTCCATGTCCTCAGACAAGCAAAACCTTACCCTCAAGTAAGCCGAACCCAACCCGCATGTAATTTCCCTCAGGCGTAACAGAATTTTTCCCTTAGGCGTAGGTAGTGTCACCCTCAGGCACAAAGTCTATGGCCCTCAGGCACGGAAGAAGTTTCCCTTAGTCCGAAATACTATAACCCTCGGGCTAAACAGTGCAGTGCCCTTAGGCTAATCACAACAATGCCCTCAGGCTAAATAGGTAACCGGGCCATGCCCAACATGTCAAAATGCAGTAAAAAGCAATTCCTCTCTAGGAAATTCTACAATTACTACATTAAATACATACCCATGGGCATCCTTTCCAAATGGATAAATAGTGAAACACACCCCCCGGGGTGGTTCCAGATCCAAGCAACGATCCCAACCATCATTTTATCAACAAAATTTAATCACCTATTCAATTCTAGGAATTAAATATAGCAAAAACATTATCCTCACGACACCCTAACATGGGTTCGCGGCACCAAAACGCAAAAAAAACGAACAAGAGTTGAAAATTTTACACTAAGCCACCAACCTTATACCCCAATGAACGCTATACCCGAGCACCGACTCCAAAAACGCTTAAGAACGACATAGATTTGACGAAGAACAAAACTCAATCAAACGTAAATAACATTTGTTGGGAGAAGAATTGGTATGAACGGTACCAGGAGAGGAGAGGGCTTACCCATGTGGTTCCAACGAGATCGTCCGTCACTGAATCGGATTCCAGAAAAACTCCCGACAGATCTTCAAAAGTCTGGCCGTCCTCCTTGGCTCCAAAATGGCTCAAACGGCTCCCCTTCCAAATGAGGAGGCTACTGCCTATTTTAAGCCGAAAAAAAGTACACGACATGTACTTCTGGGTACACAATGTGTACTTCCTTCATTTAACTATTCATTTGTCGGCACTGCCACACTGTTCAACCATTGACATGAGTAGACGACATGTACTCTAAAGTACATGGCGTGTACTGTCGACCAGTTTTCGGCTGCTCCACCGCCTTCCTGTTTAGGCATGTCGACTGAATACACGGTGTGTAAGTACCACTACACGGCGTGTAGTCGGTTCCTACTCCCGGCGTCGCCGACAGGGCTACACGCCCCGTGTACTCATCCCAACACGGCCAAAAGTACACTGCGTGTAGTTCCAAAATTTAGGATTTTCCCCATTTTCAATATTTTCTCAAAAACACCTAAGGAAAAGGAAAATGAAGAAGCCCGTACCTCAAAAATAAGATCCGGGTTCTCAAAATACCCTATTGAATAGTAACCTTATCTATGATAGTATAAAAATAACATTCAAGTGAGTGTATGATGTACCTATATTCTAGAGTATGTAAATTAATGTTTTAAAACAAGTTTTTTATAACAAATTATGATTTTAATTAAATATTAAATTAAACATATTTTGAAAATTATTTTCGAAAAATGGACTTCATTTTGGGATTCCAAACATCGAGAAATAGTTGGGGTAATTTTTTGGGATTTTTCTGAAAAAAATGAATTTTTTATGAATAGTGAAATACCGTAATTTACAAAATAAGGTAAATAAGCTAATTATAGGGTCATGTGTGATGTTCTGCTAATGTAAGCCAACTTGAATCAGGATCACATGATACAATTACTATTCTTTGTCATGGAATACTCACTATTCCTTGTCTTGTGGAGAAATAATAAGCCAATGGATTTTATATTAAGAAATCTCTTCTCCCCTCCACTATAAAAACCACTGTTCACACCCTCATTTCCTCACACCTCTCAAGCTCCATGATTTCTCTAAACTCTGCCCAAACATCCTACCTAGCCCTTATTCCACTCTCTAGAGCTATTAGTCTCATCAAAAGTCCAAGCCTAGCTTCCTTAATGAGAATTTCAAGAGGATTTTAGAGGTAATTTCTCTCCCTCTTCTCCTTTAATTTCCTTTCAAGTTCAAGTTTGTTTCCTGATATCTAACCACCTATCTTCATCCAAATGTTATTTTAACTCTAGAATTACATATATAATGTAATTTTATGATGCTAATCAGATATTATATCATCCAACCCCTTTCCCTATTCATTTTATTTTATTTAAGAGAACGTTGCTCGTGAGGTGTTAATTTACCACCTATAAGAACGACATGTTTTCTTCTTCCATTTATACCTTCAGATATGGTCATGAAACCATTTTCATGGTTGAACCAGAATATTTTATATGTATTGTGTCCCATTAAAAGTTCTGAAACTAACTTATGTACATATTACTTACTGATAAAATAAAAAAAGTTCATTGTGATCGAAAAACCGCCCAAATTAACCCAAACAATCATCATATAATTTTTTTCTAATGATTCATACAAATGGATATAATATGATTCACTATAAAATCATTAAATCTTCTGTAATATAATTTATAATATGTAATATTATTTTTTATGGATGTCTACCCATGTTCTACCCGAACATCAATTTAAGAATACAAATGAACCACTCAAGAAAACCATAAAAACAAACATTCCTGAAAAATGTTTTTTAAACTCTATAACTCTTACAAAGGCACATAAAATAACTTAATGAAACCATAATGAACCATATTAATGTACACATGGTTATTTATTTCTAATTAATGAATATAATGTCATTATACATGACATTAAAGAGAAAGAAGCATTCATATACAAGGTAAGGGGAAATTCTCGAACCCAACTTTCATCATTCAGGTTCTCCCTATGTCACTCCCTTTTTGATATGCTTACTCCTTAAAGATCATTTTTTCATTATTTTATTTCCTCTTCTAGTATATACATGTTTTTCACTATTTTTTATGTCAAACAAATTCTTTCCGAAAGAACTCTTCTTTTAAGAACACACATTTTACTTCTCTCTCAAAGTGGATGGTTCTTGTAACATGTAAGTTATTCCCTATTTTTTTGGGAACCCAAAGTTTATGAATTTGTTATTATGAGATGTAACACATTAAATTCCATGGGTTAGTTATTTTCACTTTTGATATATGTTCTATGTGGAAGGAATGATAATGATAATGTTATGATGTGACGGGTGTGCCCAGAATTATATAGCACAATATGAATGTTTGAATGTGATGGGTGTGCCTGGAATTATACATTGATCCAATGCATTCGGTAAAATGAAGAATATCACGAGTAAATGTGAAATGATGGGGGAACAAGATTCTATCTTTCTTCACAAGTATGTGTGGTAATTAACCACTAAGACATGATGTTTCATTTTTATACATTGCCTTATTTCAAGTCTTATATTTATGCTTCCTCTCATGTTCATGATCTTTTTCCCATATTATGATTATGCCCAACCCATCCAATATTTTTCTTATCTATCCTCTTACTGGGATTTTATCTCCCCGTTTTTATGAATATCCTCAGGTGGGTACATGTACTACGGAGAGGGAAAGTTCCAATAAGAAGCTAGAGAAGAAGAAATTAAATAAATGTTTATGATTGATGTTTTAATTTCTATGTATAGTCCTAGTTTTCCCAAGAAACTAATCCTTTTGATCCTCTATTTATAATAATATTATGTTGTTTATCTTAAAATTATTTAATATTAATGTTAGAAAAGTTCAGGATGCTATTATTTGTATCAGAGGAAAGGTTTAGTAAATTAGGGAACTAGGGTTCGTGAACCCTAGAGAAAACCTATAGCATGAGACTACGTACAAATATACACAATAGAATATTTAAATAGGTATCCCAAATGTTATGTTTTTGGTATAAATTGTTTAAATTAATAAGTTATTCATTACTTATTTACTTATTCTTTGTTCTAACCTTTTCTATTTTAGAAAATGGTGGGATCTAGGAGAAATCAGGCCAACAACTCGTGTGAGGGCCAATGGAACGATTAGCCAAACGACATCCCCAATGATTTGGGATGTGGAGTTCAAAACTTCATAGTGATTCTTACCCAATTATCTCAGGTTATGAACAATAACCATAGTAATGGGGAACATACTCCTTCACCAAAGAGGGAGAAACTGGAAATCAAATGTTTTATGTAGCAACGACCACCGACGTTTAGTGGATCTTCCGATCCACTAGTTTTGGAACAGTTGGACAACTCCATGGAGAAGATATTTTTTGTGCTTCACAGTTCTGAGATGGAGAAGGTGACTCTAGTTGTTTATCGTCTATATGAAGAAGCTGATCAATGTTGGGATTTGATTAAGAACACCAAGCCAAGGAAAGAAATTGAAGAGATAGAATGGGAAGACATTATGATGATGTTTCTTAATAAGTATTTCCCATGAATTATTTGGACGAAGATGGAGAGAGAATTCATAGAGCTCAAGAAAAAAGAAGTAGAATATGTCACAACCTATGAAGTGAATTTCACAAGGCTGGCATGGTATGCTTTGGGTTTTGTTATCAATAATGATATCAAAATTGATAGATTATTTAGTGGATTAAAAACACACCTTCAAAAGGCTCTTGATATTCGAGACTTTGGGAGTTATGAAGAAGTTGTTCGATGTTCCCTCAAAGTGGAGATGGAGTTTGGAGAATGGTCCCATGGATATGGGGATAAGAAACGGAAGATGGAGTTTCATGCTGAAGGATATAATGAAAAAAGTGGGAAGAAAAATCAACAACCCACATGCCAAAAATGTGGGAAGTTTCACCATGGGAACTACCTCAAAGGGACGAGGAAGTGGTTCAAGTGTGGGAAAGAAGGACACCATGACCAAGAGTGTCGAAAAGACACGAAAAGGAAGGATAATGTGGCAGTTGAAAGGAGACAACCACTCATGGTTAAATGCTACAACTGTGGGGAGCTAGGGAACTATGTAAGACGATGCACTAAACCTCAAGTTCTTGAGGGTAATCAGCTTCAGCCGCCACCAAAGCCAAAGGAACAATAGAAGGCTTATTCCATCACTACTGCGGAAGTGGAGAAAGATAATGAATTCATACAAGGTGAAATTTATATTCACTCATAAATGGAAAAAGACTTATTTGATTCTGGTTTTACCTATTACTTTATATCTGGAAGGTTTTCTAGAATTATAGAATCGAAGCCCCAAAACCTTGAAGTGGAGATATCTGTAAACACACCAAGTGGTTCAATCATTGAAACCCAAGTGTTTGACTCTTCTCCTATTGGCATATGTGGGACGATTCTTCCAGAAAATCTCATAAAACTTCCCTTGGTACAATTCGACGCTATTGTGGGAATGGATTGTCTCTCGTTATATAGATCACATAACAACTGTCAGGAAAAGTAAATATCCTTTTATATTCCAAACCATCCCATGATCCTCTACAAATGCAAGGAAGATCATGAATCTCCTTTGAAAAATCCTTCAATGGTGTGGGTGTTGATTCCCTATAAAGAAGCATACCTCACCCAAATGGTTGAGTCTAGGAAAGTTCCAACCTTGATGAAATGCCCATCATGAGGGAATATGATGATGTATTTCCCAAAGTGTTACCTGATATTCCCCGAGATCGTGAGGTAGGGTTCTCGATTTAACTCATACCCGAAGCTAATCCTATCTCGATGTGTCCCTATAGGATAGCTCCTATCAAACTGGAGAAGTTAAAGAAGCAACTACAAGAGAATCTAGAAAAAGGGTTCATACGCCCTAGTGCATCACCTTGGGCTGCACCACTACTATTTTTGAAGAAGAATTATGTAACAATGTGCCTGTGTATTGACTATCGGGAACTCAACAAGATCACTATAAAGAAAAATTGTTCTCTTACAAGGATTTATGATATGTTTGATCAGTTAATAGGAGCTCAATACTTATCAAAGGTGGATCTTCGTTCTAGATAACATCAGGTAAAGGTGAAGAAGGAAGATATTCATAAGAGTTCCTTCCATACAAGATATGAGAACCGGACTTAATAATTCCCCTACAATCATTATGGAATTGATGAATAGAGTCTTTAGACATTACCTCAAAAAATTTGTAGTACTTTTTATTGATGATATTATCATATACTCCAAGAGCAAAGAATAACATGAAGAACATCTAAGACTTGTGTTGGAGACATTAAGAAAGGAGAAGTTGTACGCCAAGTTCTGCAAGTGTGACTTTTGGATTAAGCAAGTCACATTCTTGGGACATGTGATCACAAGTGAGGGAATTTCTGTGGTTCCTTCAAAGACAAAGGTGATTGAGGAATGGGCCATTCCCTCTTGTGTCATAGAAATCTATAGTTTTCGTGGATTATCTGGGTACTAACGATGTTTTGTGAGAAACTTCTCACAATTGTCAAGACCTATAACTAAGTTAACAAGGAAAGGGGTAAAGTATGTCTGGATGGAAGAATGTGAGGGAAGCATCAAAGGGATAAAAAGAAGGCTGATCACTGCACCTATACTCACAATACCGAAAAGTGTAAAATGTTTTTTGATATACAATGATGCTTCAAAAAAGGCTTGGGTTGTGTACTCATGTAAAATGACAATGTGATAACCTACGCCTCACGACAGTCGATGATCCATGAGGAAAACTACCGACCCATGATATAGAGATGGGAGCTGTGATTTTTACATTGAAAATCTGGCGGAACTACCTTTATGAATAGAAGTGTGACATATACACCAACCACAAGTGCCTAAAGTGTATATTCACATAAAAGGATCTCAACATGCGTCAAAGGAGACGGTTAGAGCTAATCAAGGATTACGATTGCTCTATTCACTACCATCTAGGAAAGGAGAACAAGGTAGCTGATGCTCTAAGCAGAAAAGAAGCTGCTACTCTATCCATGTTGTGGATTTAGAAAGACCCGATCTTATTGGATATGCAAATAATGGATTTGGAAATCACAAGGGCAGGGTATACATCCTACCTTTCCCAAATGATTGCGCAACCATCCATCCAAGAGAAGAATAAGGAAGCACAAAGGGATGATGTGGAGATAAAAAAGATGGTGAATGAAGTAAAGGAAGGGAAGCTACAAGAGTTCCATATCAATGATGATGGTGTGATTCGGTTTGGAACACGACTTTATGTCCCTTCATCGCCCGGGATAAAGAATGAGCTATTGGATAATGCACATAGCTCAACTTTCTGTATCCATCCTGGGAGTACCAAGATGTATCGTGTTCTCCGAGAACACATCTGGTGGAATAACATGAAGAAAGAGATTCCAAAATATATATCAAGGAGCTTGGTATGTTAGCAAGATAAAGATGACTGACAAAAGTCCGAAGGTATGATGCAGTCATTGCCTATACCCATGTGGAAATGGAAAAATGTTACTAAAGACTTTGTCACGGGTCTCCCAAAGATGTCAAAGGGATATAATATGATATGGTTTGTGGATGACCGACTCACCAAGACTGCCCATTTTTTCAGTATTTAGGAAGATCTCTCACTTGAACAACTAGAAAAAATATATGTTAAGAAAGTGGCAAGACTATATGGTGTTCCACTCTCAATTGTCTCTGACCATGATCCAAGGTTCATATCTAAATTCTGGAGCAACCTTCAACATGCTTTGAGTACTGAATTAAATTTTAGAACGACATATCACCCCCAAACGGATGGCCAATCTGAAAGAACTATTCAGACGCTTGAAGATATGCTAAGAGCTTCCTCTCTTGAATTCAAAGGTGGTTGGGATCATCATCTTCCATGGGTTGAGTTCTCATACAAAAATAACTTCTACTTGAGTATTCATATGGATCCATATGAAGCTCTGGTTGGAAAATGATGTAGAACTCCAACATTTTGGGATGGAGTTAGAGAAAGAAAGCAACTTGGACCCGATATTGTTCGAGAGATGATAGAGGAGGATCAAGTCATCCAGAAACATGTCAAAGATGCTCAATGTCGGAAAAAGGGATATGCTGGAAGCTATCGAAGGGACTTGGAGTTCGACATTTGAGATAAATACTTCCTTATAATATCTCCATGAAAGAGAGTCATGCGATTTGGGAAGAAAGGGAAGCTAAGCCCAATGTATATTGACCCCTTGGAGATACCTAACTGTATATGAGTCGTGGACTATCGACTTGCACTTCCACCAAATATGGCTCAAGTTCATGATGTGTTTTAGGTATCAATCTTGAATAAGTACATACAGGACCTCTCACATGTACTAAACTAAGAGGTGGTACAACTAGAAGATGATCTCTCTTATGAGAAGCATCCATTAGATATTCTGGATCGGAGAGATATGGTTCTATGCAACAAGACAACTAATCTTGTTAAAGGTTTTTGGAGGAACCATAAGTTTGAGGAAGCAACATGGGAACTAGAAGAGGCAATGAAGGAGAAGTACCCTCACTTGTTTGTGTAAAGTGAAATTTTGGGGGAGAAATTTCTTAAAGGGGCAAGAATGTAATGACCCAAAGTTTTTCAATGAAATTTCCCTTCATATAACCATGTCATAAAATCACATTAAAACAAAACATAATGAAATACTAAGTGATAAGTGACCTTTAAACAAATTTTTTTAATTTCTGTGTTTGTAATTTTGAAAATCTGACATACATAGTTGTGTTCAAGATAATTTTTGGAGTCTAAAAAAACAAAAATAATTTTTGGTGAATAGTAACCTACCCTTATTAATAGTAACATAACCTTATGAATATTTATATACCGTAATGAATTGTAACCTTACCTGTGATAGTATAAAAATAACATTCAAGTGAATGTATGATGTACCTATATTCTAGAATAAGTAAATGAATGTTTTAAAACTTGTTTTTTATAATAAATTATAATTATAATTAAATATTAAAATAATCATATTTAGAGAATTATTTTTGAAAAGCAGACATAATTTTTGGATTCTACACATCAAGAAATGGTTGGGGTTATTTGTTTGGTATTTTTCTTAAATACTTGAATTTTTTATGAATAGTGAAATACTGTAATTTACAAAATAAGCTAAATAAGCTAATTATAGGGTAATGTGTGATGTTATGATGATGTAATCCCACTTGGTTCGGAATCACATGATAAAATTACTATTACTTTTCATTGAATAATCACTATTCCTTGTCTTATGGAGAAATAATAAACTAAGGAATTTTATATTAAGAAAACTCCTCTCCCCTCCACTATAAAAACCACCCTTCACACCCTCATTTCCTCACACTTCTCAAGCTCTATGATTTCTATAAACTCTGCCGAAACATCCTCCCAAGACCCTCTTCCACATTCAAGAGCTACTGGTCTCATCAAAAGACCAATCCTAGCTTCCTTCAAGAGAATCTCAAGAGGAGGATTTAAGAGGTAATTTCTCTCCCTCTTCTCTTTTAATTTCCTTTCAAGTTCAAGTTCATTTCATGATCTCTAATCAACTATCTTCATCTAAATGGTATTGTAACTCTAGTATTATACATATAATGGAATTTTATGATGCTAATGGGATATTATATCATCCAACCCCTTTCCCTCTTCCTTTTAATTTATTTAAAAAAATGTTGCTCGTGAGGTGTTAATTTATCACCTTCAAGAATGAAATGTTTTCTTCTTCCATTTCTACCTTCAGATATGGTCATGAAACTATTATTATGGTTGAAAAAGAATATGTTATATGTATTATGTATCATTAAAAGTTCTGTGACTAACTTAAGTACATATTACTAAGTGATAAAATAAAACAAGTTCATTGTGATCGAAAAACCGGCCAAATTATCACAAACAGTCATCATTTATTTTTTATCTAATGATTCATCCACATAGATATAATATGATTCATTATAAGATCATTCAAACTCCTTTAATGTCATTAATAACATGTAATATTATTATTTTTTTATGTTTACCCATGTTCTTCCCAAACATCAATTTAAGAATACAAGTGAACTACTCAAGAAAACCATAAAAAGAAACATTGCCAGACAATGTTTTTTAAACTCTATAACTCATCCAAAGGGACATAAAATCACTTAATGAAACCATAATGATCCATATTAATGTAAAAAGGTCTTTTATTTCTAATTAATGAATATAATTCCATTATACAGGACATTAAAGAGAAGAAAGAATTCAGATACAAGGTAAGAGGAAATTCTCGAACCGAACTTTCATCCTTCAGGTTCTCCCTCTTTCACTCCCTTTTTGATAAGGTTACTCATTAAATATCATTTTTCATCATTTTATTTCCTCTTCTAGGATATACATGTTTGTCACTATTTTTTTATGTCAAACAAATTCTTTCCAAAAGAACTCTTCTTTGAGGAGCAAGCCTTTTACTTCTCTCTCAAAGTGGACGGTTCTCGAAACATGTATGTTATTCCCTATTTCTTTTGGGAACCCAAAGATTTTGAGTGTGTTATTATGAGCTGTAACCCATTCCCTTCCATGGGTTAGTTATGTTCACTTTTGATATATGTTCTATGTGGTAAGCATGATAATGATAATGTTATGATGTGAAGGGTGTGCCCGGAATTATATAGCGCAATATGAATGTTCGAATGTGACTGGTGCACCCGGAATTGTACAGTGCTTCAATGCATTTGGTAAAGTGATGAATCTCATGAGAAAATTTGAAATGATGTGTGAAAATGATTCTAGCTTGTTTCACAAGTATGTGTTATAATTAACGACTAAGACATGATGTTTAATTTCTATGCATTTCCACATTTCAAGTCTTATATTTATGCTTCCTCTAATGTTCATGATCTTTCTCCCATGTTTTGATTATTCTCACACCATGATATATTGTTCTTATCTATCCTCTTACTGGCCTTTTATCTCACCCATTTTGATGTATATCCTCAGGTGGCTACATATACAAAGGAGATGGCATGTGCCAATAAGAAGCTAGAGAAGAAGAAATTAAATAAATGTTTACACTTGATGTTCTAATTTATATGTATGGTAATAGTTTTCCCAGGACACTAAACCTTTGGATCCTTTATTTGTAATACCATTATGCTGTTTATCTTAAAATTATGTAATAGTATTTTAAGAAAAAATCGAGATGCTATATTGGAATATTATGACCATGACATGGAAGAAGGTCCATACCCCAAATTTTCTCAAATACATTGTCTTTGGTAGTTTCCGAGGTACATTCTCAATGACTCAAGGGTCCTTTGAATCCTTTATCAAATAATAAGTATGATACATTCATTAGCATGATTTTCCTTTCTGTGGTAGTGTGGAGATGGGTCACAAGGACTCTACTCCAGACATACACTATAGAAAACCTCATGATTGTGATATCTCCCATGGGAAATGAAATTACTCCTTTTCCCAGACAATCATGTATAAAAATATTTACTAAAACTAGACACATTTATATAATGAGGTGCTCGAAACATGGGGGTCAACCGTATATGGTTTCCCATCAACATCCAACAACATTCCATTCCTGTCAGCATGTGACCATTAGAGACATTGTTTATCTTATGACTGGGTGGATGCATGTAAGTCTGATGAAGAAGAGTCTGTCATTGAAATATGACGAAATTTAGTCACAAATATAATCCCCTTCTTTTTATGGCCCCTCGCTACTTCTAGCTATGATATCCCATCTGAGAAAGAAAAGGATGGAGTTCCTTATCTACCAAAGAATATGTGGGATACTAATAAGAAATTGAAGGATCAATATATTCATTATCAGAGATACATGTTTTACCGTCATAAAATCAGGATACTATATTTCCTACTTGACCTAGAAATCATCTCCATGACCCATGATCCAAAATTGGAAAAGAACAATGTAGACCTGCAACACTACTATCTCCATTGAATGACAATGTTTTAGTAGTTTATCTCAGAATCTAGGTTAGGAATATAAATTCAAGTATGTGGATTGTATTGTGAATTAAACTTCAACACCCCCTATAATTATATATCTCTTCATACACATCATCCTACAATGTTTTATCCTCTGGAGAAATATGGGGACCTGGTAATACTCAGGCTAGACGGTCACTACAAGAGAATTTCTATGCTCAAAAAATTCCCAAAAATTATGAAAAGATAGAGAGGATAGCCAAAAATACATAAAAATAGGCCCTTGAAAATAATAAGAAGACATTACAAACATGGAGGCTGATGTTTCGATCACCCTGACAACTTCTCGTGAGAAATGATGCTCTTCAAAGGACACCATCGATCACAGATCCTATGTGGGCACAATTATGACACATCAAGAAGGACACTATTGTTCCTTTAGTATCATCAATTTATGAGTAGTCCTAGAATTCCATTCTAAGAGAACATCTACCACTCCCTCCACCTCTTAGATGGTCAATTACTGAGAGGATTTGGGATTCATCTTCATCAAATATAAGTGAACCAAAACAATCTAGGTTGGGGAAATTTATATCTCGATCACCATCCCTAACTTTATAATCCCTTGAGAGGACCCTATAAACATCAACAGTGATACCCTAATAACCACAAAATGATGGACTGGGTTCATTTATATCATCATGTCCATCTTAAGAGTCATTAAATCCCTGACTAGACCCATTAGATCCTAAAAAATTGAACAAATCGTTGCCAATTGTGGCCCTAAATGAACCCCAACTTATTGGGGTGTGGGAATTTTTATCATCATCACCACTATGGAGGGAATCATCCTTCTCTATATTGGGAGAAATGTTTCAACTGTTGGCACCCCAACTACTATGAGACACACCTCTATTCATTGGGGCTCGTTTAGTGACCCTGATCAAGAACTCCCTCAAGATAAATATTCATAGACCAAAGTGGGAGGAACACATAGTGGGGATGGTTAGGCCTCACCGGGGTTGGATTCTAAAATGGTCCAATAAGGCCAAGGGATTGAATAACGACCCTGATGGAAGGTGTGAAGAATCATATTATTACATCGAAAGAAATAGAACAAACACCATTTCTGGATATGCGTCCATAAATTTCATCACAGTCAAAATGGAAAATATTTATTACAACCATAACACAAGGGGCTGTGAAAATGAAAACATAACATGGGAGGGTGTTGACTTGAATGCACTGAATGAGGCAGCATGCATGAGGAACCATAGGCAGCTCCAAAACATGGACATTCCATATATCGAGTTTCCACCTCCCCAAAGAAATGAAACTAAAGGGAAGGGTACATGAAAACTTTGACCAAATCACATGAAGAGCGGGTTTCCTTCCATAGAAGTACGATTTTCACAATATGAGGATGAAATAAAATATCTATGAAAACTTAGTGAGGAGTTAGTTAAGAGAAATATTCCCATGGGGTATCTTCTCAAAGTAGAGAGAAATGTTCTCTCTCCTATAGATAATCCATCATTAAGGGCCGCCTTTGAATATTAGATTGGATATAGGTCTATAAAACAAGGCCACATTCATGAGGATTTAGTAAATGATCTTGACATTAAACTGTTTTGGAAACAACCTCTTCCCCTATAGGATAACTGTTCAGTCTAAAGAAGAATTGAAAATTGGGAGGATATGAAAATGGGGCCACCTCATCAAACCCCACTGGCTCTCCATGGGGGAGAGATGACTTAAGAAGCCATGCCTCTGGAGATCCTTAACATAATCATGTATATTTCTACTAAAATTTATGACATGGAAGGCCGACACACACCTGTGACCACTGAAATGAATCCATACCTTTAATGGGTCTATGATTCCCCACCTCCACCCAAATTTGGAAATCCTACCTTCTCCAGCTTGAAAGGTGCGGGTGACCCCAAGCATCATCTCACACAATTCATGCCTCAATGTGGCTGATGATGGGCCCTCAAGATCAATAGAAGGAAACCAATATAATGTGTTTCTAACAGACTCTTGCAGGTCCAACATTCATTTGGTATAACAATCTTCTAGACGGATCTATTTTTGGATGGGAATACCTTCTTCATCAGCTCCATTATCATTTCAGTTCAACAATGAGGAATACAATGATCATTGACATGATGAACTTCATGTGGCTCAAAAATTAAAGGGAATATTATTGAAAATAAAGGTGGAAGGGTTTGAATTACTCAGTCAACATTCCTCTCTTATAAGAGATACTTCAAGAACTCTATGCCGAAAATCATAGGTATGAGTGGGAAACACACGTGATTTCAATGAAATATCAGGGTGGATTCTGTGAATTTGATGAAATAGAACAAAAACTTGAAGATAATATTTAGAAAAATAGATATGAAGCTCGACTCATGCCCACAACATAGGGAAAAAGTCTAGCAAGAATGGATGCTCCAGCTATCACTCTGAAGCTAGCAGCGACACCAATCCAAATACCCATGCGTTCCCTAAACCTCCCATCACCCCTATCATGTGGCGAAACCCATAGAATATCCCTTGTCTAGAAGCACAATAAAGACAATGTAGTTTGGGATTTGAAGAATAGATGTATATGGTGCTCTAATTATATAATGAACTAGTCCCTGATAACTTCTGGGCAACCATGAACAATAATCAGTTCACACATCCACAACCCAGGAAGCCCGGTGAGGTCAACCTCAATGAACCAACTGGTTACTGCCCTTTCCACAGAAGGTTGGGTCATAATATCCCTAATTGAATCATATTCATATAATTCCATCAAGGCATGATTGATTTTACACAAGTAGTGCTGGATAATTACCTAGAGAAATTGGAATGTATAACAATGGTCCAATAGAAAAAGAGGACGATTGGATGGAGGCCCTGGATAGGCATGCGTGAAAATTCAAAAACTAGAAGTAATATAAGAAAATTGATCAATCCCACACCAAATTGATATAATAGTTTCATAGGTCAGCAGTAGCTCCACCACGTATGAAATAGGTGTCAGATGCGCCTCCCAAAGGTGGTCATGGCCACCCGGAGTGGAATGAAACAGAAGAGGAAGAGTCATATTCTCCTCCAAAGTAGGTATTAACCCTCATTTATTTCTTCCCCGTGAAATCATCAACACACGAACCACCCAAACCAATGTATCCCTCATCATATGAAGAGATAATCTTTTATTCTCTCAACACAATACACTTGAGAAACCCATTCTCTAATGATGAGTATTCCCCAGAATATGGTATTCATATATTTAACTGAGGAGCGGGAGGTAACATGTGTCGAAGACAAGGATATAATGGACAATGTGGACATGGGAAGACTCAATATTCCAATCATGTCTCTATATAGGACATGTATGTAGTCGATATATAACACCCCAAGCTTCCATGGTATGTTTCCCTTTGAATAATGCAATAGCTTGCATTGTACGCAACTTTGATATTCTAACACACCGCGACGAATCAAAGTAGCTATTATGAATAGTAGTACCCACTTTTTGAAATTTTATAAATTTTACCTCTCAAAATTGACTTCATTTTGGGATTTGAAATATCGAAATTAGACTAGGGTGATATTTTGGTACTTTTCGGATAACTTTTATATTTTGATGAATAGTGAAAATTACTAAATTTTAATTAAAAACAACTTTTTTAATCAAAATAATAAATAGTGATAAATTATGAATTTGAGTGGTTTTAATGTATATTTAGAATATATTTTTTTCCATTTAATACAATGTTGTTCATTATACATAATTTCACATTTAAACCGGACATAAAAAAGTTTCTATCTTTTGATAGTTATTATCTCTTAAAAACACGCTTTTTATTTTAACAACGGAAATTAATTTTAAATTAATTTCTTCCACTTCTGTGTTTTGAATTTAGAAAAATGGATTCCATATTTAGAATCAGGAGGTACAAAGTGTGTAAATAGTTAAATTCTATTTTTAGTCATTTTGAATAATTACTTCGGTAAATATTTTATTTACCATGGTTAAAGGGTAAATCCGGTAAATAGAGGTAAAAATATAATATTATAATAATATTAATTTACCCTAAAAGTGTCCTAAACCTATTATTTGATTCATTTCCGACTAAGGGCATCTTTGGGTCGATTTTGGGACCCCATGGGGCCACTTGTAGGTGATAAGGACACTTTATATTAATAAAGTTAAAGTAAATACAAAAATGACATAAGCATATATCTTTTACCAAAACAATTTTTACATAGGGTTATATATGTTATCATTTCGACTATAAATATTTATTAGAAATATAAATATATTTTCTACATTTTTGTATTTTATTTATAATTTTTAGACATTAAATAAATAAATTTATTTATGACACAATAATGATGTAGTATTTTCCTTATTAATGAAAGAATCAAACAATTGGTAGTATAAATGTTAAAATAAATATTATTTGAACGTTTTGATGACCTCCACAAATTTTATTTGTTAATTTGACATGTTAGTATTTATTAAATGAATTTTATTCAAATTAATAAAGATGTTATGACTTTAACAAAAATCAATCATTGAATAGTGTCAAAATTCACATAAATGAGTTTTTTTAAAAAAATATATTATTAATTGATATTCTATTCCTAAAAATATAAGGTTCAGACAAAAGACTTATATAATGATATTTGTATCATTAATGGACCACTTGGGAGTCGCTTGGATGTATATAGTAAGTCTATTAACTATATAATATAAAAATACAAAGTGACATGGTAAGTGTAAAACTAATTAAATAAGAGTTAAAACTAAAATATAAGGTTAATATAATGATAAAAACCTATTTAAAATATATTGGTGTAAAGGATTTAGATCCATACCCACATTATACTGTTAATAATCCACTTTTTATCCATTATAAACCGAATATGAATTTATTATAAATTAAAACTTTAAGTTTTTTCTAAAGAGCCCCTCCTCCCCCTTATAGAAGGACACCACTTCTAACCAATTCTTCACACCTTAAAAGCCTTTTTGTTTGGCCAAAACATGCCCAAATATTTTTTCTACTTCCCTGAATTAAAACTAGAGGCCTTAGTTTGATCCGAAAGACACCCTATGGATCCATTTTGATCAAATCAAAAGGAAGAACCCGAAGAAGAGGTCATGTTTTCACCACCCTCTTTCAAGTTCCTTTCTTTTTCAACTTCTTCTCTTTTGATTTTTTTCCATTCTAAAAATTCCAGTATCGTCTATATACTATGATGTTATTATAAATATGGTACAACCATATTCAGTATTCTATCCATCCTTTGAATGAAATGTCACCATACGTGCGTATATACGGCTTACCATCTCCACGTCGTGGTGTAATTGTTATTCAATATATAATTATTTGGATGGGTGTAATATTGATTTTTAATTAATTTAAATAATAAATATAACATTACAATGATTCTATATATATGATATAACATCCAATTAAAAATTATTTTAATATCAAAAGAATAATATTGTCGCTCGTGCGTACGTACGGACTACCCTCTCCACGAACGCGATGAGATTCATTCCCCATCGTATCCATTCAAGACTAATTCTCATTTCATGATTAAAAGTAATGTTTAAGAACTTCATATCATTCTGGATATAAAAAATATACAACCTATTCATAACAAACACGACTTATGTAACACAACATATAAAAGTAAACGATTAAGTTAACACCTGAAACGACGATAATACTAAAATATTTTTAACAAAGCATTATTAGAAGATCATATATGATATAATAATTATGTATATGGTTCTTTTATAATTTAATAACAATGTTTTAAATATTATACAGGTGGTTAACAAACCATTTACTAAGGAAAAGTACAAGGTAAGGGTTTATTTCACAATCTCTTCATTATCTGAGGTTGTTTTTATGTAATTATCTACTGGGACCTCTTTATCATCCACATCCATGTTTCTTAAAAATGTATTTCAAATCACACTTACTATTTTTAATACTATAGGATAAAGTCATTTAGACCATCATTGAATTTTTATAAGAATTTTATAAAGGAATCTTTCTGTCATTTTCCAAACAAGGTCCTTTTTAACATTTTCTACAGAATTAAGGTAAGAATGTCTTTTTTAACTTATAAGATGGGTGTGGCTATTTTCCGCCGTTATAAAATCATCAAAGCTTCTCTTAAAATCTTATAAGAATATTTTAAAAGTAAATGTTTTATTTTATAATTATGATACTTTTAAATGATTTCAATAAAAGAGATACTTCTCTCAAATAGTTTTGATTTCATCTATGTCAACATCCTTTGATGGATTTTAAGCTTATTTGAAGTTTATTATTATGATACAAAACTTCCATATTGTATTGAAGGTTTTGTGATATGTTTAACTATGGATGTGTTATTTTTATACCATTCATGGTTTATGGAGAATGTATTAACATTTCGTATGCTAGTTTTAATACGAATGTTTATGTTATGTTTAAACCACTTCATATGACGAATGCATTGGACTTATTATGTGATGGGGGGATCCCTCTATAGCTCCTCGATGCATCGGTAGGTCTCATGAGACAAACTAGTGTCTTGGAACAAGGACTTGACAAAATCTTTTTTGTAGTCTTGGCACGAGGCCTTGACTATGTCGTTATAATAGTCTGGAATTATGCATTCCATCATTATGAAAGTGGTTATTGATATTTCATCTGATTATTCTACTAGTAAAATATCCATGTGAATAAGTAAATGGGATTATTTCATTATAACTTTTCCATATTATGCTAATGTTCAAGTTTAGAAGTCTTTTGTTTTAGTTGTACATTGCCTTAAATTTTTATGCTTATTTATGAATGTTTCCACTATATTGCTATCCTTACTGAAAATCTGAGCTCACCCCTTTAAATGTTTTATTTCTTCCCAGGATGTGAAGAAGTAATTTGTGAATGAACTGAAGGAATAGTATATGGGGATATGAATACAAGATGTTGTTGTTGTAGTTTTCACTTTATGATGTAATGTAAACTTTTTGAATATATCTAGTTATTCCCAGGCTACTAAACTAATCAGCCTTTCGAGACTTGATCTTTTGTGATCATGCCAATATTATGTAATAATGAACCGACTCTGGGTAACTGGGTTTGGGGAATTACAGTTGGTATCAGAGGATGTTTAGTACAAACCTTGGAAGCTAGATTTAGATACACTCTGATTAAAGCACATAGCCCTAAGATAGACTTTGAGGATTAGTATAGAAGAACATCCTATAATTTTGGTATTGTAGATATTTTGTGAGTTTTACGAGAAATAAATCCCTGTCTGGATATGAGCAAGTAGAGGCGGCTCTGGCACAGATGTACCTAGGGTTAAAACCCAAAAACACTACTTTGAGCTAGACTCGAACAAGAACTGGTGCACGACAACGGGCCTTGCTGCACCCTTGGTTACGAAACTCCTGGGGGATATGCATAGGATAATTCTCATTTTCATTACAAACCATTATGAAGGGTTTATGAGAATATAATTCTACAAAGAAGACATTTTTATGATTATGGATTATATCCATAAACTGTTCAATTTATGATAAGTGTTTTACTAGTTAGGATTTATGTACTGCGATTCATAAACTAATCTAGTGTATGCTATTGTTTAGAAATGGAGCCTCGTGTAAGAAATGGAAACCGTATCAATGCACAAACTCTATGTAGGGATTTACCTCCTTCTCAAGATAATTATAGTGGTGCTGGGGATGCAACTGGTGCTGATCATCTAATCACCATACTAGGACAACTCACTCAGGTTATGAATAATAATCTTACCCATATGGCGCACCCCGATCTGCAGTGTGGAGGATCAATGATAGATCACTTCATGAGGTAACAACCACAAAAATTAAATGGGGGTACAAATCCACTAGTTTCTGATCAATAGATAAGTTCCCTAGAGAAAATATTTCAGGCTTTGGGGAGTAGTGAAAGGGAAAAGGTTATCATGGTAGTTTACCGCCTCACTGGAGATGCTGATCAATGGTGGTCATTAATTCAAAACACAAAGGACGATGAAGAAGTATCATGTATGGAATAGAGGGAGTTTAAAGAGATTTTCTTAGAAAAATACTTTCCTCATAACCATCAAGAAGATATGGAAAGTAAATTCCTCAGTCTGAGGCAAAAGGAGGATGAGAATGTCGCAAAGTGTGAAGATAATTTTACAAGGTTAGCAATACATGCAATAGATTATATACGTAACCTGAGGAGTAAGATTGATCATTTCTTTTATTGGTTAGAACCATTTCTCCGTCGAGCTTTAGTCTCACAATCCTTCACGTTATATGATGACATTGTCTCATGTGCTATTAAGACAGAAAGGGAATTCTCTAAATCTTATGACAATAAAGTAAAGAAAGAGAAGAAGAGAACAATGGAACAAGAGACAGATAAAGGGAAAAGGGGAATGAAGTATTTTCCATTATGTGATAATTGTGGGAATAAACACCCCGATACTTTCCTAAAAGGAATGGGACTTTGTTACAAATGTGGAGAAAACTGTCACCAGGTTCGTGATTCCAAGGGAAAGAAAGATGTTGTCAATGTTGAATGCTAAAATTTTAGAGAAATGGGGCATTATGAGAATGAATTCCCTAAGCTCCAAGGAAACTTAACTCAGAAAAGACCAAGGGATCACGGTTAATCTTATGCTGTTACTATAGTTGAAGTGGAATAATTAATGTATTTGTGTTTTTGGACTCAAGTATTATATTCTGGTTATAAGAATAGTGTGATATATATAAGGATTGTACTACAGTACTTGTTGTTTTCATTAAGGTTTTAATATGAGTAAGGTAATCATATTTTCATTATGTGATAATAAGATGAACTTTACTTTGTCTGGGGAATCAGATGTGACAATTGATTTTGGAATTTAGATACCTTTTATAGAGAGTCTGGACAGAGGTACTTTCAATAACTATAATGTTTGGAGTGGATTAAGTTGAACATTGGATAGTATTTTTTAAGGTTAAAACATTTCTTATGATCAATTTTTGGAATATTAAGATACTATAGTTTTAGGCAAAGGACAACCTGCAGGTCGGGCGATAACCCGTCACGTCAGTCAAAGCTGTAGGAATCGAACCTACAACCATAGTGCGACAGGCCTTAATTACCTACCACTAGCCTATAAGAAGTCCCTGGTCATTACAAAGTATTTTTCTTCATTTTAATGGTATATGTTAATGTTTTTATCTTTATACAATTATGATAAATATAATATTTTTGAGTTCTATTATCTTTTGGAGTGAAAGATGAGTTTGTGGTAGAAATTAGTTGAAGGATGAAACTCTACTTGTCAAGTATATATATATATATATATATATATATATCTATTATTCTATGAAGAAACTAATTCATAAACATTAGGTAAGTAATCATAAAACAAAAAATGTGTTATCCTAATACCATATGTTTTGTTGAACCAATGATATTTTAAATCATCATAGATTGATGGCTTTGAGGCCCCCAATTCTACAATTGTTTGTGACTGATGACCTCAATCACTCCCTATAAATATTTACGTTTTTCTTCCAATTATGTGTCTATAATTTCCAACAATGTTCTTCAAATCGATATCATAATTTGGTGGTGACCATTTCATTTCTCTTTTCCTCTTATTAAGACTAAATTTTATTAACCCAATTTCCGATGTGGGTTTTCCAACAAAGATATTATCTATTTTCAGCCTTTTAATTTCGATTATCAATTTCAAATTTCGAGAACTAAATTTAATGATGGAGGGGATAATGTAACACCCCAAGCTTCCACGGTATATTTCCCTTTGAATAATGCAATATCTTGCATTGTATGCGACTTCAAGATTCTAACACACCGTGACTAATCAAAGTAGCTGTTATAAATATTAATACCCACTTTTTGAAATTTTATAAATTTTAACTCTCAAAATTGAATTCATTTTAAGATTCATAATATCAAAATTAGCCTAGGGTGAAATTTTGGTAATTTTCGGATAACTATTATATTTTGATGAATAGTGAAAATTACTAAATTTTAATTAAAAATAACATTTAAAAACAAAATAATTAATAGTGATAAATTATGAATTTTAGTGGTTTTAAAGTATATTTAGAATATATTTTTACCATTTAATACAGTGTTGGTCATTGTACGTAATTTCACATTTAAACTGGATGTAAACAAGTGTCAATCTTTTGATTGTTTTTATCTCTTAAAAACACGCTTTTTGTTTTAACAACGAGAATTAATTTTAAATTAATTTCTTGCACTTATGTGTTTTGAATTTAGAAAAATTAATTCCATATTTAGAATCAGGAGGTCCAAATTTTTTAAATAGGTAACTATTATTTTTAGACATATTGAATAATTACTTCGGTAAATATTTTATTTACCATGGTCAAAGGGTAAATCCGGTAAATAAGGGTAAAAAATAATATTATAATAATATTAATTTACCCTAAAATGTTCCCTAACCCTATTGGATGATATATTTCCGACCATGGGAATCTTTGGGTCGATTTGGGGACCCCATGGGGCCACTTGTAGGTGATAAGGACACTTTATATTAATTTAGTTAAAGTAAATAAAAAAATGACATAAGCATATATCATTTAGAAAAAAAAAATTTACATAGGGTTATATATGTTATCATTTCGACTATAAATATTTATTAGAAATCTAAAATGATTTCCCACATAATGGTATTTTATTTATAATTTTTAGACATTGAATAATTAAATTTATTTATGACACAATAATAATACAGTATTTTCCTTATTAATGAAATAATCAAACAATTGGTATTATAAATGTTAAAATAATTATAATTTTAATGTTTTGATGACATACAAGAATTTTATTGGCTAATATGACATGTTAGGATTGATTAAATGAATTTTATTCATATTAATAATGTATTTATGACATTAACAATAATCAATTATTGAATAGTGTCAAAATTGACATAAATGAGTTTTTAAGACAAATATTATATTATTAATTGATATTATATTCCTAAAAATCTTTGTTTCGGATAAAGGACTTATATAATGATAGGTGTATCATTAATGGACCACTTGGGTGTCTCTTGTATGTTTATAGTATGTTTATTAACTATATAATATTAAAATATAAAGTGACATGGTAAGTGTCAAACTAAATAACTAAGTGTTAAAACAAAAAGATAAGGTTAATATAATGATCCAATCCTATCTAAAATATATTGGTTTAAAATATTTATACCCATATTCACCTTATAATTTTAATAATTCACTTTGGAGCCATTAGAAACCAAATACGAATTTATTATAAATTAATACTTTAAGTTTTTCCTAAAGAGCCCCTCCTCCCCCTTATAAAAGGACACCACTTCTAACCAATTTGTCATACCTTCAAAGCCTTTTGGTTGGACCAAAACCAACCCAAATACTCTCTAAACTTCCCTAAATAAAACCTAGAGTCTTTAGTTTGATCCTAAAGTCAACCTATGGAGCCCTTTTGATCAAATCAAAAGGAAGAACCCCAAGAAGAGGTAACGTTTTCACCACCCTCTTTCAAGTTCCTTTCTTCTTCAACTTCTTATTTCTTTGTTTTTTTTCCATTATAAAAACTCAAGTATATTCTATATACAATTATGTTATTATAAATATGTTACAACTATATTCAGTATTCTATCCATCCTTTTAATGACATGTCACCATACGTGCGTACGTACGGCTTACCGTCTCCACGTCGTGGTGTAATTGTTATTCAAAATATTAATATTTGGATTGGTATAATAATGATGTGTAATTCATGTAAATAATAAATATAACATGATAATTATTCTTTATATATGATATACCATCCAAATAAATATTACTTTAATATCAGAAAAATGATATTGTTTCTCGTGTGTACGTACGGACTACCATCTCCATGAATGCGATGAGATTCATTCCCCATCGTATCCATTCAAGACTAAATCTAATTTTATGATTAAAAGTAATGTTTAAGAACTTTATATAATTCTGGATATGAATAATATACAACCTATCCATAACAAACATGACTTATGTAACAAAACATATAAAAGAAAACGAGTAAGTTAACACTCGAAACGACGATAATACTAAAATATTATTAACAAAGCATTATTAAAAGATAATATATGATATCATAATTATGTATATGGTTATTTTATAATTTAATAACAATTTTTTAACTATTATACAGGAGGTTAACATACCATCTACTAAGGAAAAGTACAAGGTAAGGGTTTATTTCACAATCTCATCATTATCCGAAGTTGTTTTTACGTAATTATCTAATGGGACATCTTTATCATCCACATCCATGTTTCTTAAAAATGTATTTGAAATAACTCTTAATGTTTTAAAGACTATGGGATAAAGTCATTTATACCCTTGTTGACATTTTATAAGATTTTTATAAAGGAATTTTTTTGTCGTTTTCCAAACAAGGTCCTTTTTAACCTTTTTGACAGAATTAAGGTAAGAATGTCTTTTTTAACTTATACGTTGGGTGTGCCTATTTTCTTCTATTATAAAATCATAAAATCTTTAATTACAATATTATAAGATTATTTTCAAAGTAAATGTTTTATTTTATAATTATTATACATTTAAATGATTTCAAAAAAAGAGATATGTCTCTCAAATAGTTTTGATTTCATCTATGTCAGCATCCTTTGATGGATTTTAAGCTTATTTGAAGTTTATTATTATGATACCAAACTTCCATATTGTATTTAATGTTTTGTGATATGTTTAACTATGGATGTGTTATTTTTATACCATTCATGGTTTATGGAGAAAGTATTGACATTTCTTATGCTGGTTTTAATATGAATGTTTATGTTATGTTTAAATCTGTTCTAATGAGGAATGAATTGGACTTAATATGTGAAGGGTAGAGCCCGATATAGATCCCTGATGCATTGGTAGGTCTTATGATACAAACTAGTGTCTTGGAAGAAGGCCTTGACAAAATCGTATTTGTAGTCTTGGCACGAGGCCTTAACTATGTGGTTATGATAGTCTGGCATTATGCATTCCATCATTATGAATGTGGTTATTGATATTGCATGTGATTATTCGGCTAGTAGAATATCAATGTGAATAAGTAAATGGAAATATTTTATTTTATCTTTTCCATATTATTCTGAATTTCAAGTTTAAAAGGCTTTTGTTTTAGTTATACACTGCATTAAATGTTTCTGCTTATTTATGAATGTTTTCGCTATATTGTTATCCTTACTGAGCATCTGAGCTCACCCCTTTCAATGTTTTATTTTTTCCCATGATTTGAAGGAGTAATTTATGAATGAAATGCAGGGATAGTATGAGGGGATATGAATACAAGATGTTGTTGTAGAAGTTTTCACTTTATGATGTAATGTAAACATTATGAATGTATCTAGTTATTCCAAGGCTACTAAACTAATCGGTCTTTCTAGACACGATCTTTTGTGATCATGCCAATATTATGTAATAATGCACCGACTCTGGGTAACTAGGGTCAGGGTGTTAAATGAGACATGTGTAAAGCACTCCAATAGGACCAAAGGAGGTGAGGAGGTTCCTCAGAGCCCTCCAAATGTTTCTCGAATCTGATTTTATTGCATGAACTCCTATAAGAGATCTAATATGACTAACCTAAGCAACAGGGGAGGATGGTGAAACCTACACCACTAGTAGCATATCCCCCCCTCAATATTGGCATATGTACCAGGTCTATCTTCCTAAAATTTTCTAGCTCCTGAAACACATTCCAAGGAGCATCCCAATATTGGGAAGCACCAACCTCGAGCACAAAATACGTTGTTATGAAATATCTTGCTACATTCCCATCAGTGATCTCGATCCATGATGCACTAAGTTAGTCAAATGGACTCAAGGAGGAACTCATCAAATCCCAGTAGTGTCTACAAGAATTCGAGAAAGAATTCACTACCATCGAAGTACATGCAGTGGAGACTATGCCCTTAAGATTTCATGTTTCCATCTCTTTCACCGATCAAGATCAGGAGGAATCCATCCATGGGAATGTTATAATCCTATACTTTTTATGTTGTCTCAGTAATGTTAATTTACAAAATGGTATTGATTGATAATGTATCAGGGATCAATCTTATCCCAGTGTGGACCCTCTGAATACTTGGGTATAGTAATGGGGACTTATCTACTACAAAGATGATCATCCAAGGATATGACCGACATAAGTAGAGACCCCTAGATAAAATAAACCTAAAATCCCAATTTGAGGAGCTCACATATGATTATTTTTTCATGGTTATCTAGTAGGATATTTCATATAATGTCCCAATTGGAAGGTGCAAGCTGCGTAGCCACCTCTTGGTACCTTCAACATTCCATCAATTTCTTAGGTAACCCATCAATAGAAATGTTGTAATACTACATGCTGATAGTGCCTCCATAAAGACATGTAGAGCCACATATTCGGAAGCATATTTCTTAAGAATGATGGTAGGTAACCAATGGAGGATGATGATATATTGTTTGAAGTCCCCAATGACTTAGGGACCACCCTTTTTAATCCTTAGGGCATGCTCAATTATGATTATGTGTTCCCCATATACACTATAGAAGTAGCAGAACTAATCCTATAGATCAAAGAAATTACTTTCCTCAACAAAAATCATCTCCAGTATCTATCTACAACAACCTAGAAAGAAGGTGATTTTGATATTTCTTCCGATGGCCTCCCTCAACTTGATATAAACATAGATCCCCTAAATAACCACATTAACTTGAATACATATCCACAAACTCAGAAATGAATGGGGATGATATCAAAAATTCCTCTCCATTATTAGATGAGGATTTCTCTACTACCATAAATGATCTTAGATAGATAAATATGGGGATAGAAAAAGACCTGCAACCAACATTGAATTGTGATGCCATGTATATCGAAGAGAAAGATATGTACATTTATGTTTTTATGAATTACTAATATGTGTTTTCATGGAACTACATAGAAATCACTGGATTGAATCCTGATGTGTCTATGAACCATCTTGGACTTCCAGATGATCATTAGGGCTTAATGTAAGAATATAAGAGGACGCACCCCTTGCATGCCACCAATGTAGAGGTGGAGGTCGACCAGTTGATCAAATCAAATTTTTTCCGAGATGTGAAATAAACATGATAGATTTACAACATAAAACCAATCAAGAATAAGAAGAAGAATATTAGGGTCTTCATTGACATCATATAACATAATTTGAATTTTTCAAAGGGATATTTTCCATTAATGATCACAGAACTCTTGATCGATGCAACTACTAGCTTCTAGGACCTTTCCCTCATGGATGGGTACTCAGAGTACAATCAAATCAAGATGGCCCCCAAAGATGAATATTCCACTTCCTTTGTATATCCTAATAGGAAATTCAAATATCAGGACATTCCCTTTATATTAATGAATGAAGGAAAAACATATCAGTTCTCCATGAATCACATATTTAATCAATTCTTGATAAGGATAGTTGAGTGTTATGCAGACGACCTAGTATTTAAATCCTGACATAGATGTGATAACCTCATGGATCTCTGAACAATCTTCTAGAATTTGCAATAAAAATTATAAATATGAATCTTCTAAAATGTGGCCTCATTCTAACCTTAAGACTATTCCATGGCATTTTTTTATGCCTCCACGACATAGAGGTTGACCAGAAGAAAACTAGTTCTATTTTGGAAATGTCACCCCCTAGGAACATGCATGAACTAAAGGTAATCCAAGGGCACCTCACATATAATCGACAATTCATATAAAACATGACAAGCAAGGATCTCCCCTTCTCTCTCTTAATAAAGAACAAAGACGCATTCCATTGGGATGATGATTTTATGAAATCCTTCGAATGTCTTAAGAAGTATTTCTACACCAACTAGTTTAATGCCTTTGGTAGAAGGGAGGCAACTAATATTACATGTGACCACTATGGAACACTAATTTGGAACGAGTATGGAATAGAATAATGATGGAGGAAGTGATAATATTCTATACTACCTCAGCTAGACCATGCTTTGGTACTGAGACTCGATACTCTGATGTAGAGAAGAATCTGTATGCATCCAGTGTCAAAGTGAAAAAGATGAGGCACTACTTACAACACCAGGAGGCACACCTTGTCTATCATATCGATCATCTCGATTATTTCATTGGACACCCCATATTGATTGGGTGCTTGTCTCGATGGGAGATCATTCTATAATAATATGAAATTTAAATCATATATTAAAATATGGTGAAAGGGAAAGCTCTAGAAAATTTCTTGTAGCACACCCTACCCAAGAAAGTACACTATAAGACAATGAGCTCCCCAAAGAAGTAGTTTTTATGCACATGAAACACTCTAAACATGGGAGATGTACTTTGATGGTGCCTTCCAGAATCTTATTGGCACTAGAATGGAAAACCTGAATCTTTATCAGGTTGGCTTAATTTGTCACTCCTCACAAAGCAGTGTTTCCATAATATATCCCACTATTTGAAGTCTGAAAAAATAATGAGGCAGAATAACATTCCCTCATCACTGGCATAGAAGTAGACATATAGCTACACATAGCCTATCTGAACACCATATGGGATTCAAAGCTAATGGTAATGTAGGTCAATGGAGAATATTCCATGAAAGGGATGAACTGGACCCCTAACTAAATATGTATGGGGATTAATGGTATAATTAACGTTCGAGCCCACATAGAATTTTGTTCTCTGATCGTAGAATGTTTGTGCGGATACACCGGAAAATGTAGTCTTTGTCCTAGCCATCCCAGATCATGAAGATGAAACCTTCCAATTTACACATCAAAGAATGGTTTCATTAATCACCGTATGTGATATAGAAGATATCAACTAGGTTATCACCACCCCAGATCCTAAAGGACCATTAAATACCCCTGGATGGTTGGAGCCCATAATCACATATATTTGATATGAGACTATCCTATAAGATCATGATGAAAGGGAATAGATTCTTCACCTAGCAACAAACATCACTATGTTGGATAACCAAAATGAGAAAAAAACTACTCTATAAGCTTGATTATGTTGGCATTATCCTCAGTTGTATAACAAAAAAGGATTTTCTCACTTTCATGGAATATTTACACACATTCTCTTGGGTTCCCATAAATCAGGAACTAGGTTCTCCATCCAAATTAAAAGGATGGGATATTAATGGAAAACCATGATATATGACTGTGTATAATTCACCAAGAAATGTAATTAATTCCATATCTATGAAAACATAATCCATCTACCCCCAGAATTACTGAATACCACTAAATAATCCTAGCCATTTATTTTTTGGGGGATATATTTTTTTGGTCTATATCCCCCAGCGATAACTAAGCAGTTCAAGTATATATTTACTGATACAGACTTTTTTTCCAAATGGGATAAGGCAATTCCCCTCACGAAAGTTGAGATGAAGAATATCACCAACTTTGTGAAGTCCAATATCATCACTAGGTATAGAGTACCTTAAAAAATATTTATAGAAAAAGGATAAAACTTCTGTTCAATGGAGTTTATGAAGCGTTACATAGAGTAAAACTTTGAGTCTAATCAATCATCTCTCTATCATGCAGCACAAATGAAAAAATATAGGCATTCAATAAGATATTATCAAACATACACCAAAATATTTTAAATAAGGATAACAAGACCTAGACATATAAATTCCTCTATGCTTTGTAGGCCTACCATACAACCATGTATACTACTACAAAAGCAATACCATACCCATTGGTGTACGTGACCAAGGTAGTGTTAACCATAGTATTTCTGTTTCACTTACTGTGAATATCCATTTTCGTATAAATCTTGGATGATGAAAAATCTGAAAAATGGATGGATGAGTTTGAATGGTTTTATTTGAAAGTGTTTCACACATTCCACATCCTCAAAGTCCACCTGAATCAGACTGCATGGGATTTTAATAAAAAGGGTCGCCTCTATTCATTCCTCTCGGTAGAAATGATGTTTTCTCTCAGAACCCCAATGATACCTTAGAAGAAGCCCCCAAAATTGGATCCCAAGTGGGAATGACCTGACATTATACATAAGGTAAATCATAATGGATCCTATTCTCTAGAAAACATAGATGGAGAGCTTGTCACAATTCCCACCAATGTGATATTTCTATAGAAATACTTTGCATAAGCTATTAAGAAAAATGAAATCCTCATCAGAGTAATCCTAGTTATTCATAATGACCACATGATGTTAAACTGAAAGGAATTTGTTGTAATAAGTTGACATTAGACTGAATGGAATTCATCGTTAACACATGACATTAAACTATACAAACAATGTATTTTCCCCATGATATAAAACTGCACAGATCCCTAACACCCCTTCCAATTCCTATTGTGTAATCCACCATCCTTTCTGAAATACATTAAAATATATTATTCCTTCCCAACTAAATATAGAATTATTGTCATTACCAATGAGATTTGTAGGCACCCCACAATCCTATATCTTGGTCTAGCTATTGAATCATATAAAATTCCCTTGTTATACCCCTCTATTTTCTATACATTGTAAGGGAACCCATAATGCTCCATGTTTCTCACATTGAGCACAGATCCAATGAGCATAGGAATCATGGTATGAACATAACCTCACAATAAAGTAACATAGGTACAAATTGGGTCCTTTATGGTGTTGAGTGAAAGATAATAAAAGAATATCGTTAGTCAACGCTACATGAAATTAAGCTACATAGTCGATTTCCCTTCCACACGACATTAAACTACATGGTCCTCCAAGAACTATGTGTGGTTTGATTGTCATCCACATGAGATACATACTAATGCCAATTCTTCTATACTTAGTCTCAACTATGATTCTCCCTCCAATTCACATCTATCCACCTTCATCCTCACCGCATGACATTAAAAAAAGTGAAACTTCTAAGAACAACTTGTAGCTTGATTCCTTCCCATACAGGATATTTAAGGATTCTTGGATGTCCAATACTTGGCCACAATGCAAATGTCAACAGAGATAATGTCCAGTTCTATGTTTGGGATAGACCTATGTAGGGTATTTTCTATCCAAGAACTATGTGTGGCTTGATGCTCATCCTCATGAGATTCTTAATGATGCCTAATCATTTAATCTTTGGGTCCATCAATAGGTATAACGTTTTTTTGGTCCTTTGGACTATGTTTTCCTGGAATGGTGCATTGTTTGTTTTAGACATCTTTGGTTTTTATTTATGTTGGATTGCTTCACGGATCCACACTATGTGGATCAACTTTAGGAACTCCATCTTATAGTCCTACAAAAATGCCCTGAAATTGTCGAAATATTTCCCTAAAACACGACACTAATCTCTATTTTATTGTCCAAGGCACATGAAAATAAACTACTTCTCAACCTAAATCCTCCCCAGACGAGGATAAACTACAAGGAAATACATCCTTACCACATGATGTTAAACTGCATGGAAAACTCCTTGGTCTCATGACATTAAAACTACACAACAAACATCCCCAATACAATACAGTAAACTGTGAAGACCATCTAACATTTGTTATTCCTTATAAAAATAACATAGGAGTCATACCCCAATCAACTAGGGTATAGGGTGCTTCTAACATATTTTAAAATCACCGTAATCCATATACCAAAATTCATTTAAAGAGTGGCTTAGACCGCTGTCAACATTAATTGAAACTTAGAAAGGATACCCTCCTTCAAGGACCACATTATCTACTATACATGCATTCCCATGGTTCCTTCATATGGTCCTATGTCCATTAACCAATTGAGTCACTCTGCAAAAAGGAAAAAAATTCTCACGAGTCTAGACATCATCACAACAGCACTCAACACCATAGTTTGTCTGAACCTCTCCTTATATGACTATCCCACATCATTAATCCTAGTCTGAGAAACCCAATACTTGATTTATTTCATTTCCCTTCAATTCGTGAGAAGAGGTTGGAGAGATATTAACCCTAGGTATCCAAATTAACCTCTTGTGTCACATCCCCCCTATTAGTTCCATGCATGTAATGACTCTAAATGATCTATGATTTGGTCAACCGGTATGAAATTAAACTCTTTCTAATAGTGGTAGAAATATGAATACCGTAAACTTCCCAAAAAAGAGACAAACAAAATTTTTAGGCCGAAAACTAGCAAAGGATGACCTGAGAAATAGTCATGTCTCAACTCGATAGATTCTTATCCTTAAAGTTTGGGAAAAAAGTTTTGTAAAAATATAAATGGAACAAAGATAATTGGGTCCATAAACCTAGTAAATTCCAAGAAATGTGTGCTGGACCTACTAGTCCTAGAAAAAGATAGGGAAATATTTTTCGAATATCCTCACCGTAAGAATATGTTCTCTAGGTGGTGACACAACCTTTATGGAATTTTAATCCTTCTTTGATCATCTCCCTTATACTGCACTTCCTGATTTGGGGGGCCTCTAATCATCAGAACCTTTCATGGACCATAGAATAGATATATTGCTATAATGAACCTTTTATTGACTATTCATACATGCTCATGGATCTTGTATATGGGACTATTTCCATTAATAAAATTCATCACAATCAAAAAGTAAATTCTAATTCTCGTAAACCCTGACATCATCATGGTAGCACTCAACACCCCTATGTATTTGAATCACTTCCTGAAGGATTCTCCCAAACCAGTCTCCAGATTTGAGCACTCCATATCCTATATTATAATCCCCATACCAAACTATCCATGAGGATTCAATATCCTTGATTTTTAATCACCATGTTTCATACCCTTTATCAAAGATAGAATATGAAACATCATTTCCTATCCTTTTATGTCCTTTAACATATGATTCGAAACCACATGGTGTAGTGATCGAACTATAGTTTAAGAGCCAGCTACCCTAGCATGTCAAAACTCTTACTGGATGGATTTATTCCCATATCAAACATCATAATATATATGTTTTAGTCTTATAAAATCATCCATTACCCCCAGAATGAAGTCGGGATCATCATTCACTTGGCATAATATCGACACATAAGGAATTTGACCCACCAAATAATTTATATTCTCTTTTTCTAAAAAGAGCTTCGATCCTAGTGAGCCTTTTCAATACTAAAGTGGATCCTAATATTTCATACAGCCAAGGGAGATACCTGACATGTCTGAACTATCTCATTTTCCTAGAAACAAACTCCTAGGTTATGATTTACATCATCCATACCCCAACCACCCATGCATGTTTTCTATCCCTTGTATTCCAACCTCATTAATATTTCCATTATAAATATTTTATAGCCATTGGAAATGATACATGACCTCAAGAAACCATTTCTTTACCATACGTACATGATCATGGACCATGTATAGGACCCAATGGTCATCAACCAAATGCATCACTCTGCAAGATGGGCTTTCTGATCTATGTGATCCTCAATAACACCATGGTAGGATCTAGCACGTCAATGTGTTTTAGGTCATTCCTGGAACGTCATCACCATATCCCATGATCATATGGTCCGAGATAAAATTCCTTGAACTAAAGAAATATATTTTATGAAATAGAAGACCATAATCTAATGAAAAATATTGTCTGAGTTAAAAGAACATAAACTAATGAAATAAATGGTCTAATATAAATGACCATAAACTAAAGCAACAGATGGTATGAGCTAGAAGACCATAGACTAAAGCAATATATGGTTCGATCTAGAAGACCATAAACCGGAGAAACATATGGTACAAGATAATAGAACTTAAAGTAATGAAATATATGGTCTTATCTAAAAGAACATAAACTAAATCACATATAAATTACCATGAGGCCCACTACATGGCCATATTACATCCAAGATACCTTCCATAGATATGAAAATCACTAATTTTTAGTACACACTTTTTTCCTAGATGATCCCTCTGTAGATCAGGAACTCATGACCATAAAATGAAAATAAAGGGAGGGGTTTCGAAAACAATGTGCCATAATATCAAGGAATCATATAAGTCTAAAAATTGGATAATAATCATAGAAAAACTCATCCATTCATTGTAAAAAAGAGAGAGGAATCTCTAAATTTGGTAGTCTCTCTAAAAATTAAATGAAAAATGAAGTTTAGTGAAAAATAATGGGATGAAATAAAAAAAAGTATCCCAAAAAAAACAGTGTTGGTAGTGCTATCCAGATCAGTAGGAGTTTGGAGGGAGGTATCAATTGAGTGTTTGAGCATCGTCTTCCCCACCGCTTCAGCGTCTGCCTCATGGAAAAGAATGTTGACCAGATAAGTCAAATCATCATACCTCCTATGATAAATGGACAATGAGGTCATTGATGTCAAAATATTGGACTTGAGATAATGGATCATCTATTAATGCATCCATATTTTAGCTTCCTCACCATCCATCTAGTCTGGTAGCTCAGATGAAAACCATCGACCACAATCTAGTGCCTTCACCAACTACCACATTTATTTGGATAGGGAGGCCTCATCCATGAGTTCATGGAAGCACCTTTCTTATGTGACCAACTCTATTGTGGTAAGAATTATCTGCTAGATAATTGCTAATAAAGGCTCTTGTTCAATACCATCATCCCCTAAATAATGAAAAAACTGGTGATGTCTCTCCCCTTGATGGTATAAGGTCTCTAGGGGGTCTCTATAATAAATACATGGATACAATCCCTTATCATCTTATGACATGATTGATCTTTAATATCCGACAAATATGTTTTAGCAATAAGATGACAAACTAGCTAAATCAATGTTGAAATCGGAGAAGAATCCCCATACACATCTCTCTCAATAGGTGCATCATCTGTAGCCTATACTAGAGGGCTAGCCTTCTCAATGGAACATGACTTAACATTTGAGGAACATCATAAAATTGAGGTTTATGCTTCGATTCCTCCAAAAAATCTACAATCAATTCCATTATTTACATCTATATAGAAATTGGTGATGCGAAGGGCATGTCCACATGATGGACCAATTGTCCAAGCACACCATTGGGATAATACATCCCCCAATCCTGAGCGTAATAGTGGGTGAGGAAAGAGAGAGAATTTTCAGGTGTAAATATGATTACAAATATAGTATCATAAGTTGATAGTATCTTAAAAAATTTGTTAATAAATCCTGGATATCACTCCCCTTGGATGATGTACAATTGAATGGGGATAACCCCCTGAACACAACCAAACTATCTAGAAAATTGGTATAGCATGTACATATCATAGATAATCATCTCATCCACCCTGACTGTAAGAAACCCATCCTGAATAGAGATCATATATGAGTTCCCATCATGGGAGCCACTATCTTCATCAATAATAAGACTACCCGTTGCCCAATATGTAGCAAAACCGAAGCTGTTATATAGGTATAATGAACACTGGACTTGTATAGTTTATAGAGACATAAGTAAAACCAAAAATATATTGAAAAATCTAGGTATGGATAAGGGATCTGGTATCCTGGAGATATTATAGTACTCATAACAAATGAAGTATTCTTCTATCAAGCCAAAAAAGAATTGGATTAGACCACCAATCATGTTGGGAGTGATGCCTTGTTGGATGTGACCCAATATCTGGAAGAGGAGTGAAAGACCTGGCATCACCATGTTAAAGAGCCACCAGGTTAGGGAACCACCCTTCTTCATGATGCACCACCATTACCAATGTTCCATTGAAAATCCATGATCATGTATCTCCATTCCAAAAGAGCCACCCATTTAGGACCATATAAAGAAAACCTTCCATCCTAAGGTATGAGGAAACCTCCGGGTTCACCCAATGGCCCCATGAGGTGTATTTCCCAGCTAACCTAATGGTCCAATACATGCCAACACTATCATGGAATTTATGATAAGGGCATCGATGGGGGAGGATAACATTGGGTCTCGCCCCATGACCACACAGAAAATATTGATCTAGAATATGAAGGAAATAAGTGAGCGCAATGTCATCTCTATCCCTAGAATTTTCATCACAATGGAAAGTATCTCATTTATTAGAACTCTAGTCTACAAAGGATCATCTTGAACATATGTATTAAGAAGAAAATCATCATACAAATCTCAGAGAGCCTCACTATGAAGAAGATGGAACATATTGGTGCTAGGACACCAGTGGAAAATCATTTTCCAAAGGATGCTAGGTTGGTGGTAAATGTTTATTTGAGATATCCAAAATTCTTTGTAGAGATAAACCATATATAGATCATCAAGAAATTCAGAAGAACTATTCCTCACCCAGACTGTACATGGTCATTCATCGGAGAAATTGACTCCATGACAAAGAACCATTTTGAATAACCATTTGTCGTAATAGGAATCAATAGAAGAGGCGAATTTTCTTGAGTAACTCTGGGAAATACGTTGTTGATCAAGGTCGTGAACATTCAGACTCAAGGGGGAACTAGCTATAAAATAAGACAATTCATGATGTTGGGATATAACCAAACAAACGTTGTCAACAATCATGGCCTAAATGTAGTTCGGGGAGCTAGAAACAGGTTGAAATGACATGATAAAATCTAGGGGAGGTATAACAACATCATCCCACAAGACAAAATCATATAGTGGAAGTCAATCAGATAATGGCTAATTCTTAATACTAGATGAAAGTAACCTATGGAAGAACACATTATCAATATGCACATGATATTGGGGATTCACAATGTGATTCCTAATATTCATGGCCCTCTAGTTGGAAACAACTAAGTATCATTTGTGAAAACTAGAATCCATCTAATAATAAGTAATTGAAATAAGTTATAAAAACAGAACACAATTTTTTGACAAAAAAATAATGGCATAAGACAGAGACATCACATTCATCACATGACTTAAATTGGATCTGTGAACCACATAGAAGGTTTGTGAATCTCCTGATCTATAGAGGAATCACTAGAAAAGATCCCTATAAGGCATCACACGAATCACAT
This sequence comes from Viscum album, assembly GCA_963277665.1. Lineage (NCBI taxonomy): Eukaryota > Viridiplantae > Streptophyta > Magnoliopsida > Santalales > Viscaceae > Viscum > Viscum album. Next base: position 1,584,045,184 of record OY728147.1, read on the forward strand.
TACCCCCCATGATGACTCGTGATCACATGAAATAGACATGGTTATATGATTCACAAATGCTCAGATGATCGGGTAATTGAGTCTTGTGAAACAAATCTAGGAAACCATATCCCTCACAACAAAAGATTTAAGAATTAATGAAAATCTAGTTCACAGTCGAGGAAGATGAGTGCCTGAGAAGAAAACAACCTCACACAAGAGCTTTAGTGGGATGGCTTCATAGTTTGGACTTGCAGACAGAGTTCGTGATCAAGTTTTGCGAAAGGTTCTCATGACCAAAGAAATAGTGGGAGAGCTCTGAGGATAGGTGGCCAAATAAGCACTGATAAAATCACAAAAGGAGGAAATATCTGAATATGGCTATTAATATTTTACCTTCAAAAGAAAAGAAGAATGGGATTGCTGAAGATTTGGGAATCATATAAGAAACTTGTGATTTCATGATCATTTCAAGGTCACACGAAGGCCCCATGCATGGAACATCACCCACAACTAGCATCTCATAGCCCTCTTCGTCAAACCTACCTACTCTTGCAAAGGAACCCAAGTCAACCGAACAAGTGCCCCATGAGGCATGGTTTTTCATTGGAATGTGTCTGAGAAACCATCCCAATCCTTCAAGCATAATGAAGGATAAAATACTAATGGAAGGGGCCCCCAGTGGTCATGAATCTCATGTTCTAGGTCATCATTATGAAAAATAACATCTCATGGTGATATTTAGGAAATCTCACATGACCTCAGAGCCTTAACTATATAAAAAATGTGACAAAGGGGAGGAGGCGAAAGGGGTTAGCTATCACTAAATGGCAAGTGACGCTCACCCTAGGTGACATGAGAGATGCTGAGTGTCCTTGAATACAAATCTTCCTCACCTTGAGAAAGCCACATGGCTTGTTAGCCACACCACAAAGAAGTCCTCAAGAGTGTCTAGACATCCCTGCAATGCTCTAATGATAGGCACATAGACATGTCCACTACATGATTTCAAACTATTTATATCACCCATATTGGTCAAGTGAGACAATATCCAAAACTTGAGTAAAAGTTCTATATATCAGTCATAGAGACTCTCAAGACCCCTGACCTTTGTAAAATAAAGCAATGTGGGTTAAAAGGGGGTAGGCGAGAGGGGTTTCCAGTTGCTAAAATACATGCGATGCACCCCTGATAACCCACATGGAACCATGATCCCTTGACGACATGCCTACCTTGTGTCACAGAATCTTTTTGGCTTTTCATCCTCATTGTGAAGACATGGAATGATCACACATCCCCTTGCAACCCATATTGGTCAGGTTACACATCTGCAAACAAATTGGATAAATTACATCGACAACACACCTGAAATATGTCATGACACCCAAACTTTGTTACATTGAATAATGGGGTTTAAAATGGAGGAGGCGATAGGTACTCCTGGTCACTAATAGGCATGAGTAACACCCAGTATACCCTAAAACGATGTCATATGAGACCCCAAGAGAAGTCACCCAAGGTCTTTCTAGTGTGTGCTCACATGAATTTGAATCTTATAAAGGCCCTCAGATATGTCATCACAAAAACATGGAGGTCCTTCAAAACAGCATCATGATTGAACAAGTCATTGATAGTTATAAATAATTGGATAAAGGATGTATAGAAGAAGGAGACTCGTGATCACTTAATATTTGGTGATGTGAATGAAGAAGTCCATGACCGAGACTCACGAAACCACGTAGCGCCAGGACCCTTCACCGAATCCAATCTGTACTTGTACCTGATAAACTATAAAAACATGCTAGTACAGGGGTTGGAAACACCTATATGTTTTCTCCTAACATGAATAAATGGTTGGATTTTTTTACCAGTAGATGCTCAAACTCTATATGATTTTACTCTCGACCTCTACAGATATCTTAGAGAAACTGATCACGAGACCAAACAGCTTTACCTCAGGTAATATACAGGTAGGCAGCTAGTGTAGTCATGTTCTAGGTATAATGTTATTCAAGTGAGCATTCATATATCATGCGAAGGATCTCTCCTGGGTCATGAAAAGAACATCTTTTGATCCCACTACATCACATAAGACTCAATATAGTATGATACTAAACAAAACATGGAATAAATAACGTAAGGGTTAAAACTATGATCAATAGTAGAAGGATTAAGTTAAACACATGCTCGTGAACCATCATGCACTTCACGTGGTCTTCCAAATATGTCAAACATCGCCAGGAAAAATCATCCAGATCATGTGAAAGTCCTTTGACATGTTATGTAGGACACACAGAATACTCCAGGCATTATAGAGAAAGCCACAATGTTTCTCTGCACAAATAACTATGATCTCACGAACCATTTGTGTCTATTATCCAAGTCTTTCTAGGTCCTTAAAACACAAATCCTGACTTCTATAACATAATCTATTCCTATCAGCTATGTCTTGAAAGAATATCTGAACATGATGACTAAGTCCCCATGACAACCTCTGGGAATGTAGGATGTGACTTATGGTTTCCTTCAGACCTAAAAGCCATATCTCAAGGTGTCTCCCGGAGGTTTCATCCAAGACACATGACATCCATATGGCTATGTAAAAATGAATCTCAGAGCACCCTCAACATGTTTCAAGCTAGGTCTTATGATAACCCACATGGTGTTCCAACTGTGTCTTCCGTCATATTCTAGAAAAGAAGTCTAGATAACCAGGGAATCCCTGGGCAAGAAAATATTTTATATCCTCAATGTGTAAGATCCAATCAACATGGAATCCTAAGAGTGTATTCCTAGAAAAAAGGGAACAATGAAGAATCTGATTCTTGTAATATTCATGATACATAGTCTAACTCCCTATGTGGTCTGAGCTCCATATTGATCATAATATGAGTCCCTTATCCAAAGAATTGATAATAATTACTTTTTATCCAAGGAAATGATACTAATTACTTGTTATGAGGTCTGAGGGACCATCATACGAGGCCCTTATCCAAAACAATGATACTAATTACTTGTTATCCCCTTTTTATCAGAAATGAGAATGCATCACATGGGATTAGGGAGTTGAAATAGCCATATAATCTACCTTATAAACCCCTAAAATGGTATGGGGAAACCATAATGTGTAACCCCCAACATAAAATAAAATATGGGAACTCTGATTCCTTCCATAACTAGGATACATAGGGCACCTTATTAAGGATTGAGCTCTATAAAAAATAGCCCAAGGATAGTTCCCATATACAATTCCCGTACCCATACACCATGGGAATGATCATCTACTCCCTCTTGTTTCTCACCCCAAGCATGGTTCACGTAGGCTTAGAGGGATATAATAAACAACTCACAAGCATCATAAATCTCCTTCAATTAGGTAAACCTCAGGGTGTAAGCCTTGGCATAAAGGTACCTGTTATATCTATGATTCCTGTCATACCCATGATATGTAGGTTACCTCTCTCCGAGGATTGAGCTCTATATTGATCATTCGGGGTGGTCCCAGCATATAAGTCCCTTACTAAAATATATAACATCAATTAAATACTATACCCTATTTCTCACACCGAGCATGGCTCACATGAGCTTAGGGAGTTGTTTTAATTATGTGATCTGCACCATATGTCTCTTTAATGACACATTCATCTCCAATATAAATGTCCTAAAAGAATTAAATATGATAAATATAATTATTTCTATATCTGGGATACATAGGATGTCCCTCCGGGACTAAATCTTGAAGGGTCATGGAGCCCCCATATAAGCCCTTCTACATGACGTAAAACTGAACGGGTTAAAAGAACTATGTGGGTTTTGATTTCTACAATAACCAAGATATGTAGGATGGATAATTATAGATCATTCCCATAGTTGGAATATTAATCACCTACTTATATTTGAGTATGTTTTGAAGCATTTGGTTTTATGTTTTCAACATATAAGAAGCCATCAGTTAAATGGGAATGATGAAGAACCTAGGACACACACAGATATACTCACCCAAGATATTTATGTCTTTTTCATATGAAAGAGTATTGTCCGAAAGTCGTTTCATCAGGTTAACCGATATTGTATCGGGACTTGGAGTATATTTTAAAAAATATCTTAAATATATAAAAGAGTCATTGAGTTGGAAGTAATTCTCCCCCAAAAGGGTGTGATAAGCCCATCCTCCCATCTTCTTGACCAATGTGAGTCCCTAAGAGTCACATGACCTAAAAACAAGGTGAACACTAGCCTCTGGAAAGTAGGTGTATACCCAGATACAGAATGGGTAACCATTGGGAGTTTTAGGGGCAGGTGAAAATTGAAATGTGACTAACAAAACCCATTCCACACCACATTCCCCCACATTACCTTATGAAACATTCATGCTATAGAGTATATTTATACATCATCTTTAATGTTTTAGGTTGTTGAAAAAATAGTATTTATATATATTATTTTTTTCATGATTTTTATTTATACAATTTTATATTGGGAAAATAATTTTCTAATTATAGTTTGATGTCATTGAAAATTTTAAATTTACTCAAAGGGTAAAATAGTTTTGATCAAAATTTTTTATTTCTTCGTTATTATTTTTTGTTTGAAATTTTACTCTATTTTCATCATTTTTTCATAAATGTATGTTCATAATTTCTCTAGGTATTTTTTCTTAATAAAAATATTCTTCCTAATTATTATTTAAATAAAATTCCATTCTTACTTTAAGAAGCATAACATGAAATAAAACTATGTAAAACATATTTTTCATCAGAAACATATATTTCTCCATATTTTTTACACTCTATTCATTATTTTGACAGAAAATTTTAATTTATAAGGTGAGATCACAATTTTTTCATATAACCATAAATTTTCATTATGTATTTAAAATGTTTTACCAAATATTTTGATTATTACCTATGATATTAATAATACCTATCAAAATTAACATCGAATAATTTAAATTTTGAGCTTCATGTAATATTTATTTATTTAGTTAACCTATTATTATCACATGAATAAGATGGAATAAATGTTATCAATGTTTATGTTTATGTTTATAATAATGAAATAATGGTCTCTAGTCTTATTAAAAAAATTTCCACATATATATCTTTTTCAATTTTGTATTATTATGGTATGTTGAATTTATCAAATATGTACAATCATATTTCAGTCAAGCAATTTTCTTGAAGTAAACTAAAAAACTATTCTCAAGAGATATTTCATTATCTATGGAATATTTTCTATCATACTCATAAAAATTATATTTTTTTATTATACAATTCATTATAGGGTATGAATTGAAACATAAAACTAGGGTACCCTTTATCCATTGAGTTTTTACATTCAACATTATATTATGTATTCTTATATGAAACTTCACTTTTAAATTAAAAATTATTCTTCTTTGATGATGTATGTAACATTTATATTCATACAAAATATTATTATATTATAACCATTATCCACTCAATTGTTATTATTCTATAATTCTGTTTTGGATAAATTATCCCCATAAATTACATGGGTATTCTTTGGTAACATCATTGGAAAATGTCAAACCATTCCATCCTAAAAACATTTAAATGGACACATATTGGTTTCAATAGATTTTAATTTTCAGAATAATTTTCAGAAAGGTGATATAAACTCATTATAATCTGTGTCATCCTCTTCATTATCATATTAATAATCAAGAGATTAATTTTTATCATTAATTATTAGTCATTAAAATATATATGCAATATTTTGAATCATGTTTTTTTTCTTCAGAAAAGATGAATCATCAAGACATTCTATATGTCCATGTAATGTAATTAAAATTGAACTCATATATTAAAAAAGTAATAAAAATATTCATTCTCATCCATTTAAAATTATTCTTGTAGAATATATTATAAAAATATTTTAAACTCTTACACATTAATCTCATGATAACATAAAAAATAATTTTTATCAAAAATAAATATTCTATTATGAAACCCATCACATTTTTCAATCATTTAATATAGAGTGATGAAAGTGAACCACCTATAGCGAATATTTTTTTCTTATGGTAGAAGCCAAATTAAACAATTTATAAATACTCAAACAACAAGAAGTAATTAATTAAATATAAACAATAGTAACATCATTGTCCAACCCCCAGAGTTAATTCAATTAGGTTTTTAAAAATTTAAATGAAAACAATAGATTTAATGTTATGAAGGAAGAGGGATAAATATAGAATATTGGGTTCTTATTATCATGTTTAGAAGCAGTGACATGGTCTTTTAGATATTGGTTTTTTGTGAAAATGTATTTTGGTGTTAATATTTTGGGTTCATGATTGATGTTAGAGTTGGGATGAGGGATATTCAACGTTCATTTTATCCCACATTAAACAAAAAATACCCTATTTTGAATGATAAGGTAATTTAGGGTTTTAAGAAATTATGTTTATACTTATACCATTCTTAAACCTAATATCCTTAAATATGACAATGGTGATGCCTAATTTTGGGTAATATGTTTTGGAAGTTTGAAAATAACTTTCTAGATTGATAAATCCGTAGATATGTGATAGGAATAATAATGTTTTTGGAAATGAAATTAATATGTTATTGCATCCCAACATGAATAAAATAAGAAAATAATAATCCAAGAAATCTTACCCCTTTATCTACATCACCCATAAGAAAAGAGATTTATCCCCTAATCCAATTAAAGATGGTGAAATTGTGAAGTATAAACAAATAAATCATAGAAAAGAATGGAGAAGAATATTGGTGGACTCTGAAGTAGTGAAACAAATTACCTCAGACAATGGTTTCTAAATGAATATATGGAAATAGTAGAGCAAGTATCTATTTATAAGCATTATGGATTCTTGATTTTTATTTACATATAAATTAATTTGGTCATAATGGAGTCTCATGTGAACACTAGTTATTAATGGAGTTTGAAGATGAAAATTGAATTCTTTAATCGAATTTCATTTCGAATATTCCAAATATGGGAATGTCTAGCTAGTGTCATCACCTGAAGGATATACTTAAACATTAATATAACAGGATTTCCTCCAATGTTTTTTTATATTGGGTTCATCCCCATCATATGTTTGGTTTGTGTCTTAAATGAAAATCAAGGCATTAATGACCATTTTCTAGCATGTTCATCTCTATTTCACTCTTTTTTATTGGTTCTCAGCCTCCCAACAAATACTTTACTGAGAATATGTAATGGGACAACCTTTTTAGCTCGAATTAATTTTCTTTTAGTTGTTTTTATGATTTATAATATTATTTTTCCCTTCTAAAGATGAATAAAATCAATAAATATCAGCAATAATGATTAATAAAATGGATTTTTTTTATTTCCAATACTAAAAATTGTTTGCATGAAATGTATGTATTAGATCCTCAAATAGTTGAATTTAAACATTCCCCAAAGTACATAATCTCAACATACTACAAAGTAATATAATATCACCATGATTTAAATGAAATTTTAATAAAATATACTGATTAAATTGTATGTTAAATTATCAAGGATCACGTACGAAAATTTTATTAACACCTTAATTTTCAAAGAAAAAAATCAATCAAGTATTTTAAATTTATTCTAATAGATTTAGCATTACCATTAATTATTTGTTTTTTATTTTTAAATTCCTTATCAATATGAATTATATTTTTAATTTACCAGACATTAATTATTTCCTTTCTTCTTAAAGATACATAATGTAAGTGAAATTTTATTCATACCTCATGTACTTGTCACATACCTTATGATTGAAATGAATTTTTCATCCCCACCATATAAATATTTAGATATTAGTTACTCATGTGTACTTTTCATTAAGGTTAAAATACCTCATAGTAATAAGGTAGGTTTGAAATGAATAATATAAGGATGAAAAGTGGTTTTGATATAAAGTACAGTGCATGATATCAAATGATTAACCCAATGAAGTTTTATGGTAGTGATAAAAGTATTATCTACCTCTTCCCAAGGATCTAAAATGTTCTCACATGATAAAAGTAATCATAATGAATTAATCACCTTCTATTTTTTTTCTTCTATTTCTACTTTTTTTTCAAAGCTATACTTAAAAAAATCTCACATCCACTAACTAGGAACACAAAATCAAAAGAGCAACTGTCTAGAAATGGATATTTTTGACCCTCCCAAGACACAACCCTCCATTCATAAAAATATATGTGAATTATAATGTAAAATTAATGATATCATGGCCTCTCAAAAAAATAATAAGAAAACCCCCAAAAAAGGCTCATTATGGATATATATCCCAAATCCACCTTGAATAACATCTCCCATAAACTTATTCTATTACATATGATGTGATACACTAATAGTAAGGTATGAATTGATATAATATTATTTAAAAATGGATATTTTCTATCAATTTCATTCATGGATTATATCGTAGAAAAATGAATAATGTAAGGAGGGACCAAGTATAAAGGGATTATAAAAAATAATAACTCAATCATATTGAAAGTGACTTTCATCAGTCATAGATTTGATAAGATTTCAATAAATCTATTAAAGAAAACATTCTCATGGCTGTAATGAATTATACTATTTAATTAATAGTAAATATCATTCATAGATATTTTTACATGAAATAGATGAAACGTTGAGACAATAAATTTTTTAAATGTATACGAATAAAAAAACAATTTTAAAAATCCTAAATCCAAGGAAGTCAATATATCAAAATCATTTCATTTATAAAAATAAATATGTTCATTTAAATAATTATTAATTAGATCTATATCCATGAATTCATCTATAATTATTTTTTCTCCCATTTTTCTCTCCCACATCAGTTTATAATGAAATTGAAAAATATTTCATTGTAGTTATCCTCTATAGTTTATGTTTCTATGTTTAGTATATTAAAAAAATAATCATATAAGTGCATGTAATTGGTAGTTCAATGATCCAAAAATAGATGTGTAGAATAAAATATAAAAATTAAAAATTGAAATTACTACTCATATTTTAATAATGTTTCGAATATGGGTTGCAAGGGTTTTGTCGACAATAGGGTTTATGATGAATTGATCTCACAACATTTTTTTTATTTTACGATGGTTAATTTATCTAATAGATTTTTCATGTGTGTCATGTTTATTTATTTTTATGGATTTTTTAGACCAAAGAAACAAAAAAATCAATTGGATGTGTATCCCATTTTTTAATGAGTTTTAAAATATTAGATCAGGGAGTTCATGTGTAGAAAAATAAATAAATATAGAAAAATAAAAATAAAAAACATGAGTTGAATCATAGAATAATTTTTATTTAATATAATTGTCTTAATAAAACAATTTTATCATAGGTTGTAGGATATTAGAAATATTGTACCTCATCTTGGTTCATAAATCAACTCAATTAGGACATGTAAATGTAGGGAAACCCCTATCTTTCCTCTTAAAATCACTTAAATTCCCTGATATATAGCACTTACTCAATTTTCATTTTACCAATCCAATAGTTTCCATTTAACCTATAAGTACTAAATGGATTGTTTTATACTAACCATAAATGCTACCCCATTTCATACATAGTGTAATTAGATGTTCCTTTTAGTGTAATTGGTCTAATCCGTTATCATACCTTTCATATTTTTAGACCAATTACCTTGAATTTCGTTTGTTGACAATAGCCACCCCATATATGTCTACAATTTTAAAAGGATTATCAAATTTTTTTATGATATTACCTACCTTCTCATTAACATATTTCAAATAATGAAACATTATAGAAATTCTTATTTTGAAACATACCTACTCAATGCCGACTCTAAGAAATTGTCCAATATTTTTTAAATCTATTAGCTCTAAACTTGTGTCCAATAATTTCTTCCCATAATAAGAGGAGTCCTCTCATTATCTATGTTACGTACATTGAAATACATGGGGATATGATTTTTTAAAATCATGTATGATTTCTTTAATGACCCTTAAATTGTATTTTACCATTGACTCTTTGAGTTGTAGTGCAACACTTTTATTTTTCAACTTCTCTAAAAATATGCTCTTGAATTTTTTTGTACGACATTATATTCACGCTTGTACCTAAATCACATAATGAATTTTCAATTTTGTTACAATCAATATTACATGGAATTTAAATTGTATCTAGTACCTCTTTCTTCCTTGTTATGTCCTTTCATATAATTTTTGAAAAAACCATATGAGTTGTATGGTGCCCATTCTCACCATATTTATCTTTTTGGTAAACCAATCATTCATAAATTTGGCCTTATTCTATATGTTTTGGAGATATTTTTCAAAAGGAATATGAAAAGTCAAATTTTTAAAATGTATTATAAATTTAATTTTTTATACATCAATTTTACATGGCAAATTCTACTCTATAAAAGGTAGCCTCAACTTGTATTTTGGTGGATCCTCATTTAAGTTATCTTAATCTACTTTATATTTATTCTTTTCATGGTTTAATATATCTTTATAATTTGTTTCTTAGTCATATTCACTTCATTCTTCATGGTTGTTATTTATTTTTTCCCTCTTTTTAGGGTTATAAACATCAATTTTCTATATGGGAGAACTCCTAGGAATATTATAATCACTCATCTAACACTTTCTCGATGTTTCTTTGAAATTTTCTATACGTGGAATTCGGGGTTTTAGAGTGAAACATTATGATAAATAGAATCATTATTTATCTCCGTAATTAAGGATACTTTTGATTTTTAATCATACATCAATTCATTTATAGCTTCTCCCATGGTTTCCAAAAAAGTGGACAAGGTACCCTCCATCACATGAATATAGATTTGTAGTTATAAACCTTGTTGTGATTAAATACTCTTTTCCCCACACAAAAAACCTTTCACATGTTATGGTCATAAACCCAAAAGATTATTTATATGTTTAGAATCATCATAATTTTCAATTTCATTATATTTACCATTGGGGTATTCTTATACCATCATCATGTAAATTTTTGTTCTTTGAGATTCCATTTCCACCCCATCCATATATTGATTTCGATCATATTGATTCCTCCCTATTGGGTACCTTACATTTTCCATTGGAATCAAATGCATGCCATATCTTCCAATATAAAATTTATCTCACATGAAAAAGTCTTCATCAATGATACTATGTCTACAAAATCCAAAATTGACATGTTTCCCTATACAATACCCTTATGGAATATTTGTATTTGTATCTAAATCTCTATTACATGACATAAGAAACTTTTGATGGTATAACTATTCCAGAAACTAGATGTTGTGCTTCATTATCTATGGTCCCAATGAATTTATTCTTCCACAAGTGTTTTTTAAGGTCATGATCTAACTAAAGGACCTTATCTCCTTTTTAAAAAAAATTTATCAATGATTTAATTATTTTATTATATAACATCATCAACAAAACATAAATCCTAAAAATAGTGAATTAAAGATAGAAATAAATAACATAAATTTATATAAGAATTTAAAAAAATAAATAACTAATATTCTACCCTCTCTAAAAATAATGATATAAACTTGACCACCCACAAAGATTTGTTATATTTTTTTGGGATAACTAAGTTTAATTATTTTTAATGTCTCATGTAATATCAAATTATTAATTAAATATTTAAAACATAAATTTTTATATGTAACCTATAGATCTTAGGAAATTAGTTTTTGATGAATTAAAAATAAAAAGAGTGATTTTTATTTGTGAGGACAGAGAGACAAGAAAAGAATACTTGGTTTTTATTATCAAGATTTAAAGGCATACTAGTATTTTATTGATTTAGGGTTTGGGTGAAAATGGTTTCAGAAATTAATTGTTTTAATCAAGATTGGTGTGAGAGTCAGGGTGAGAGAGATCTAATGATCATAGAATCTCTTCATTAATACAGAAACCCTCCTTCCACAAATCAGGTAATTTAATGTTTAAATAAATTATGTTTTCTAGACCCAGTTTTTAATTATAATAAAAAATCTTGGAATGATAATGCCTAATTTTTACTAAAAAATTGATAAAAATAAAAGTAACATTCCAAATTCATAAATAAATGGTCACGAGTTATGAAAAAAAGAGATTGGATTTTAAATAGATTTATTTCAACACTCTTACTTGAATAAGATAATAAAATAGAAATACAACACACCTTAAACCTTTATCTACATCAACTAGAATAATGGGGGAGTTATCCTCTAATGCTTGTTATTATGGAGTAAATGGGTAGGTGAAAATAAAAATAAATCATGAATTGAAATAGAGAGGAATAATGGTAGAGAATGTTGCAAAAATGTTGTAATTCACCCCCAGATTTGGGCTAAAATTTGATACATGGAAGTACCAACATGATTCCATATTTATAATCATTAGGGATTCTCAGGTTTTATTTAATTTGACATTAATATGGTCATAATGGTTCTTGGGTAAATCATAGTGTTTAATAGTGTTCCTAGTATAAAATTTATGTATTGCCTTGAATTCCATGTCGAATATATCAAATCTAGCCATTCCGTGGTAATTTCATGGTGTGAAAGATGTTTTCACACAATTAATATTATAGTCACCCTTTAAATTATGTTTTTTAGTGGGGGTGAATTAATTTCATGATTTGGGTTAATGTTTTTAATGGAATTCATGATGTGAATGGCCATTTTTCAGTATGTTAATCTTCATTTCACACATTTTCTTCTATTTTGATCCCTTTGGGCTGGACCTTTAGTTTTTAAATGTTGGGTGGCACCTTTTCCATCATGTATTCATTAAATTTTTGCACAGTTCTATATCCATCAAATACTTTGTTAATCCATATTTAGATCAAACAATCAAAAATTGTAATGAATGACTAATAAAATGACAAAAATTATGATATTAGGAACTATAAATTTTATGAATTAAATGAAAGTATCAATATAAAAACATTTTTTCTCTAATAATATCTTTAATTATCTCTTAATACACTAGTAATGAATCTATATGTTCTTTAAGAGAGAATATCACATTTATAGTTATACCCTGTTTATGTAATACCATTAACATCAAGTATAATATTAACTTCTCCTTCTTTATAAGAAAGCCATTATTATCAAATATTTGAATTCTATAATTATTTTTTATTTATGTGATTCAATAAAATAAATCCATTTTGATAGATAAAAGACTAGAAAATTGAGATCAATATTACAAAGAGTAAACATTTCTATATAATACATATTGATGTGCCTAAGTGTATATAAGAGGAACTTTTGGGGGATGAATATGTATAAGAAACTATTTTCCCACAAAATTGTTTCATCATATTTATTGTATGTGAAAATGATTAACCTCTCATAGAATAAAAATATGCTGAATAATATACCAAAAGAAAAGAACATGATCCCTCTAACCTTTAAAGTGTTCACAAACTCTTCATGCTTTTTTTTTCGACACATGGATTGGTGGGAGTTATCATGAATCTAGTAGGAACTATCTTATAATAAATGAAGAACATTAAGAGAAAGTGGATGAACATAAACCCTTAACAATTATTTCTCAAAAAAAATAACAATATGCCTCTCTCATCTATCTAAATATTAATTAACCATCAACATGAAAAGTCATTACAATCAATCATATACTAACTATAAAAGATCTTATTTATCATTTATAATATTATTTTCTCTAATTATGTTTTAACTAATTATCTTATAAACAAATCCATTTTTTCTCTAAAAATTCCTCTCTAAAATTTTTCTAGTTTTCTATTTTTTTTTCAATTTTAAGTCCCAATATTTGTAATATATATCATAAAATCCTTTTTGAATTTGTTTAATAACAACATAATATCATTTATTCCATTATGAATCTGAAAATACTACATGAAATTTTATTATCCAAAAAATCATGAATTCATTTATAAATTATATCACATATATTTTATAGAAATCAAAAAATGTTTTCAAAATGGGAAATATATCCCCTTGCCAAAAAACATAGTTTCTATCTCTAGAACCACGTTCACTATACAATGAACATTTTAAACCTTCGATACATTTCATATAAGAACTTATAAAAATTTAATATGAAAATTTATCATCATTTTAGAGGGATTTTATACTTTATGGATGTTAAATTTAATACAATATATCCTTATAAATACTGCATAAAAAATAATTGTGATGATTGTGGACCATTGTATGGTCATGCAAATTATGGCCTACCTTTAATCCGTATGGAATCCATTAAAAAATGAATTATTCTCTAGTAACCATGACCATTTCTATGAGAATTATGTCATAATTATTTAAAATTTATTTTTTCCTTGTAATCCATCGATAGGTTTTATGATCTTCCATGATGTTTTTTTATTTGATTGATTTATTAATTTAGTTGAAACTCATGAACCATAATAAAACACCAAAATTATCATAAAGAATATTGAAAATATAAATAACATGAAATAAATTTCATAATTAATAGTTCATCACCACAATAAACTTGTCTATAATATAATCTCAATATAAGAGGCATCTAACAAAACAAATTATCAGATAAAGTAATGTTTGTAAGAGATCCTCACATCTTGTTTTAGAGAAAAAAACTATTTTCATTTCTTGATACATTTTTAGAAATCATTAATTGACCATTTATTATATAAAATATTAACAGGATAATCAAATGATTATTTTTGATCCGTACACTTGTATCCATAATTATATAAATAATAACCCATAGTAAAGGATAAATAAGTCTCAAATTGAGGTGATAAACAAGGTTCATTGCCTAAGAATTATTTTAAAAAATTCCTTGAGATATTTTCAAAAAAATAGATAATATATTAAAAATTTACCATTCTCTTTTGAAATAACTAGAAATTTTTTTCTATATTAATATAAAAAAATACCCCATTAATAAAATTGTGGTGAAATTTTGAATCCTTTATTATATCAATTTAAATGAAATCCATCACATTTTCTAAAAACAACCCATCAGAAGTCAATGTTCGATTGAAATATTTAAATATCATATTTGAAATTTAATTCAAATTATTTTGTAATCAAGAACACTAAAATTGAAAAAAAATATTTTCAAAAATATCATGCGTTGATAAAAAAGTTTATTCAAATTCCACAAGAAATTACATATCATAACCCATGTGACCATTATAACTATAATCATTGTTTCTGATAGATATCAATGATTATAACTCAACATGATAAATAACGAAATAAAACATACATGGAATAGATCAAAAGGATAATGAGGCCATTATAACTATTATCATCAATTCTAGTCATGTGTATATCATTAGATATAAATAATACCACAATGAATTGGAGGGAGATCCATATCCCACCCTTCTCACAATAAAATCATTTTTACATGTGCTACAAAATATAAATCAATCATTATAAAATAACCCATGTGATAAAATGGGTTTCTTAAACATCATTACAACATAACATAATCAATATATAATGAAGGGATTTCATAAAAATAATTTCATAATAAACACATTAAAATGAAAGTAATAATAAGTATATGAACATGACCCTCTGACATCTTAGATATAAAATAATTTTGATAAAACATGTGAGCTTTCTTTCGAAACATTTTCTTTTTCCAAAATGACATGAAATTTTAAAGGACATGAATTTAGATGAAAATAAACTTGAAAACTAAATATAAAAATATTTATATAAATAAGGAATTATTAATATGTAAAAATATGTGTAGGCTGTATAAGTTAAAAAAATATTCTTCTTGTACTTTTTCTGGAATGGTCTAAAAGTACGTCGTATCGAAAAATTCCAAAATAATCCATTCATACCTTTTTGTAAAAAGTTACCAATGTGTAAAATTGACTTTAAAAAGTTATATAAGAATAAAAAAAATATTACATATTATAGGAAATAGGGATGTGGATGATAAATTTACCCCAGTAAATACTTACATTTAAACAATCTCGAATAATAACAGGATTACAAAATTATCCCATACCTTAGGTACAATATGATTTGTATGTATATGAAACTACTATATAATAATTTAGATAATGATACTGATCTATTCCAGAATCATAATCATTTTTATGATAACATTTATGATCATATTTTCATACATTTGTTAGTAACATTTCATTGTTTTTCATTATTTGGGTATTAACAACTTTATGTTCTTATGCATGTTTTCTTGGATAAGTTCTTATTCATATTTTCTTAGGTTATAGTTATATCATTTAAGGAATTTTATTAGTATAACTTAAATCATATATATTCATTAAATTAATTTATCCAATCATTCATTGATGAATATTATGTAGAACGAATCAAATCGCATCGTGAAGACGGTAAGCCATACGTATGCATGAGAGACAAAATCATTCCCATAATTGATGAATGGTATTTAAGCGGATGGTTTATTTTATATCATAATAAATATAATTTTTTATTAATCATATATATTAATTCCATCATTAAACCCATCCATGTAATGTGGTGGTGAAAAACGGATTACACCATGGTGTGGAGATGGTGAGCCGTATATACGCTTATGTGGTGATTTCATTATTCATAGGTTGGGTAGAAGGAGGAATATGGTAATTTAATAATTATAATATCCTCTAATTATATATTTAATACTTTAGTTATTACTTTATAATCGAATAACTCATGAGGTGGAAGTAAAAGAAGGAATAATTTTCAATGAATCAGTAAATGATATTACCAATTCTACGACATGCATCCTAAAAATCTCTTTATAGAGCACTAGAGTTTGCCTTTTAGGAAGACCAAGACCTATTTAATATTTCTATGTAATTTTATAAGTGAAATCGGTAGGGGATGGTCGAGATTGAAGGCTAAAATGGAAGTGAATAGTTGATGGAAGAAATGCATGTTTATAATTTAGGTGAGAGGCACTTTTGGAAACCTCAATAATATTAATTTAAAATAAAATAAAAACCTATATAAATACCACCAACATGTACCAAATTAGAATATGAGATTATATAGGATTTTAATAACCTAAAAAATAGATTTTAGACAAGTTTTTATATCAATTTAATCATTATCAATTTAATTAACACTCAGTTATTCTATCAAATTATTTACCAGTGTAACAGATATTTAAATATTTAGAGGGATAAATATTTATTTATTTGAAGTAAATTATACCATAAATTAATAATTTAGAAAATTTTAGACCATATAATAATTATTATATATTTATAAAAATGTTTTATGATTTTTAATAATTTTAGAAAACCTTATTTTGGAAAAATAAAAATAGTGTCAATCTTGACACTATTTATTTCATGGATTAAAAAAAATAAGCACTGAGCATTGATAAATATGTTTTATTATATTCTTATGGGGTCAAGGTAATCACGAAAATTCATTGGACATAATAATTATACCAAATTATATTTATTGAAATATATTTCAAATCATTTATTTGATCTCTTCATTAATAAAATAATCACTGCCTCAGTATGGTGTAATTATTTTATATTAATATTTATTAAATAAAAATTAAAAGTAAAATGATATGATTATATAAATCCATTATCTTTCAGAATCATTCTTTTAGCCAAATTTATCTTCTGAGAAACCTATCATTAAAAATTATACATACTTTTAAAAAATGAACTTGACAAATTTGTCTTCACTTTTAATAAAATAATATAGGTTTCCTAGTCTCTTCTATAATCCTAAAAATGGTAAATAAGTCGACCCTTGGATGATTATGGTATAAATATTCTCTAAAATTAATGTATGGTCATGTGTTTGGGTTTTTGTATGGTTATTTATATTTTTATAAAAAATGTTTTATTAATTTCTTATCAATTAATTAATTTTTCCATCATCAATGTATAAGTCATTAAGGTAATTATTTATTTCCTAAAACTTAAAAATAAATTTCCCTGATAGATAAAACTATTTTATCTTTAATATGATTATTTATTATAAAATTTATTTTCTGTATAACCTTATATTGAATATAATTTAATTACAAAAGTTTGAGTGAGTCATATTTCACTTTTCATTAAAGAAAATAAATTAAATGTCCTAATCTCATCCATGTGGGTTCCAATGGATACAATTTCCATGAAATCATGTTTTAAGAAAAATTATAATCATATCATTATATTAATAAACATGTTAGGGTAATTTTATAATATTTTATTCACCCTGAATTACCCGATTTACCCTTTTATTGTGTTAATAAAATTTAACGAAGTTATTATTCGTATTACGCAAAAATAAAATAAAGTTATTTTCATAATTTTTACTTACTGATTCCAAATATGGAATCTATTTTTCAATATGAAAATCAAAAAAGTTGCAGTAACTCATTTGAAATTAATCCTATTGTTGAAATGAGAAAACATGTTTTAAAAGTTACAATATTCCATAAGATTGAAATATTTTTACATCTAAATGTAAAGTAAAATTAACTCAAATGACTTAAATTAGTTTAAAATGTGAAAATATATTCTCTTTATACTTTGAAACCATTCAATAATATAATTTAACCCTATAAATTATTTCAATGAAAAAAGTTATTTTAAATTAAAATTTAGCGTATTTGTACTATTCATCAAATTATGAAAGTTATCGGAAAAATATTAGAAATTCATCCAAAGTAAATTTTTATATAAAAAAATGACAAAATTTTAATATTTTTATATAAAAATTATTTATGTTTCAAAATCTTAATTTAAAATGTTTCTCCCTTTAATGGTGTATAAATAACCTTTTTAAGAAATAGGGTTTTTTACATCAAATAAGGTTTTACTCATACCCTATGACTAAAATATCCATTGGATGAATATAAAAAATATTTTATTAATTATATAACATATATATATCTCATTAATTTCATTACCAAAATTTATCCATTCGATAATACAAATATCTAACTGATTTATATTTTTCATAAATAATTGACACCCAAGGAATTCAAAATTCCTTTTCATTAGTTAGTTATAATTATTCCCGCTAACCTAACAGCATGACTATAATGGTAAATTTATAATAAGGGTGTCTTGTGGTTCATTTACACTCAAGATTTTATGCAAATAATGATACTGAAAAATAAAAATTATTTACTGAAAATATTTCATAAAACATATGGGTGTTATATTTTACCCCACTAAAACTAAATTTCTCCCTTGAAAATTGTCACTTGGAAACAAACAGATGAGGATACCTCTCCCTCATCATATACACATTTAATTATGCATATTCTAAAAATTGATGGTTCCTCCATAAAACATTAACCATGTGAGTGGTCTTTTTCGTAGAACCTTTTTGCTACAATCCAAAATCTCTATTGGTTGTTCTTAATAAGAAAGATCATTTTCCAGAGGTATGACTTATGATCTTATTACATGAGAAATATCAGGTACATACATTCTCATGAAAGATACGTGGAACACATCTTCAACCTGAGAGTGATTTAGTGGAATCTCCAATCGGTAAGCTACCTTCCCAATACGTTCCAGAATTTCAAAAGGACTGATGTACCATGGGCCCACCTTTCCCTTCATTCTAAATCTCATTACTCTCTTCCATGGAGATATTTGCATAACACCTTATCACCCACTTCATACTCTAGGTCTTTTCATCAGTTTTCAGTATAAAATTTTTGTTGACCCTGAGCAACTATTATGTGTTGTTGAAAATATCTAACCTTTTCTTCAATTTCATCAAGAAGATCGGGTCCTATTAGCTTTCTTTCCCCATCTCCATCCCAACATGTTGGTATTCTAAACTTTTTTCCATATAGGGTGTAATAAGGAGCCATCTGAATACATTATTGAAAGATATTTTTGTAATAAATTTCCACCAAAGGTAGGTGTTTATACCAACCACATTTGAAATTCAGAGAGAAAGATCTCAACATGACTTCTTAAGATTGAATTTTTCTTTTGGACGGACCTTCTATCTGAGGATGATAAGAAGTTCCAAAACATTACTCTATATCTTGAGCATACCAAAGACTTCTCTAGAACTTCGAGGTAACCCTCAAATCTCGATAAGATATAATGGAATGTGGTTCTCAATGAAATCTTACCACTTTAATTACATATAAACTATCAAGATGATAAAGAGATAAATCCTCTCTAATGTAAAGGAAGTGTTCCGACTTCGTAAGATGATCAAATATAACCCATAAAGCCTTATGGGATTTAGATGTTTTGGGAAGTCCGATAATAAATTTTATAGTGATTTTTACCCATTTCCACTGTGGTATGGGCTATGGTTGTAAGATCCCTATAGATTTCTATATTTCATCCTTAACTAGCTGAAAAACCAAGAACCGAGAGACATATTCAGTGACATCTCTTTTCATGCCATCCCACCAGAAATACTATTTTGGGTCCTTGTACATCTTTGTGCTTCTATGGTGAATAGAGAATTATGAATTATGAGCTTTATATAATATATCCTTTAATTCTGGTATAGGAGGAATACAAAACCTACTCTAGAACCTTATTATTTCATCACAATAAAGGTTGAATTCAGGAACATATCTCACTCAATTTTGTAGCTCTACATCTTTCCTGTGAACCTCTTTAATATTCACATGTATAGATTGTAGAACATTCCTTTATGAAAGAAGAAATTTCTCCTTCCTTTAAAATTTCAAGATCCATCCATTGAAAATCCATCAATATTAGATGTTTTGGGATCCTCATCATGGATCAGCTGGCATGGTCTTGTCGACTCAAAGCATCTGCCACTTTGTTTCTTTCGCAATCTAGTAATGTAATGAGCAGACATAGTCTTTAATCAACTCCAACAATCTTTTTTTTTTCTTATTCAGATCCTTTTGTGTGAAAATATACTTTAAAAATTTATGATCAGTATAAATATCTCTCATTTCACCATAAAGATAATGCCTCAACATTTTTAATGCAACGAGTACGGCAACTGACTCCAAATCCAATGTTGGCTAATTCTGTTCATGGATTTTGAAGTACCATGAAGCATAAGCTATCACCATATCATTTTGAGTGAGAACCAATCCCAACCCTTTCATCGATTCATCACTATAGATCACAAACCGTTCTCTTCTACAAGGTAGTGTGAGCACATGTGCGCTGGCTGACCTTCCATTTAGGTATTTGAAATTATCTCCACATTCCTCTATTGAAATGAACACAACTTTTTTCTGAGTCAACATGGTGAGTGGATAAGATAATCCTGAACAATCATTCACAAAACATTGATAATATCCATCCAAACCATGAAAACTTTGGATCTCAGTTACCTTTTTTGGTCTCAACCATCTCTTAACAAATTCTATTTTGATGAATCCACAGATATCCCTTCTCTTGAGATTATGTGACCAAAATATGAAACTTTATGAAGCCAATAATTCACCCTTGGTAAATTTATGATAAAGCATCCCCTCTCCCAGGTTCTTCAGTACAATTTTCAGGTGGTCTTCATGTTATTCCTTTTTATTTTTATAGAAAAGAATATTATCAATAAATACTACCCCAAATTGACAAAGATAGTCTCTAAATACTCTATTTATTACATCCATGAATAAAGTGGCGGAATTAATAAGCACAAAAGGAATCACTATAAATTCTTATTGTCTATACCTTATATGGAATGGAATTTTGGTATACCTTCCTTTTGACAATTAATTAATGATATCCTAAATAAAGATCAATCTTGGAAAAGTATTTATCTCCATGTAGTTGGTCAAATAATTCATCAATTAGGGGAAGGAGATATTTTCTCTTGATAATGATCTTGTTAATTTCTTAAAAATAAATTTTGAGTCTCATTAACCCATATTTATTCATAACAAATAGAACGTGTTCTCCATAAGGTGACACACTAGGGAATATGAACCCTTTATCCAGATTCTCCTGGAGTTTCTTCTTTAATTCCTATAACTCATTTTGAGCCCTTTTATAAGGTTTATTTGAAATAGTCATAGAATCTTGTATGAGTTCTATTGAAAACTCAATTTCACGAATTTATGGAAGACCTAGAAATTCCTTCAAAAATGCATCATCAAACTCCCACAAAATGGGCGTATTCATAATCGTGAGTTTCTCCAAAACCATTTGAGATAAATAACCTTCATTTATACGAATCAAGACTCACAAGATGGAATAAATTTCTAATGGAAGGTTATATTCATCCTTGTATCGATAGATTATCATAGATTGATCTGGAATATGAATTTTGGATTCCCTTCCATTATAATTGATATGGGATCCATATAGAGAAAGCCAATCCATGCTAAGAATCATATCAAATTCTACTATAGGAAGGATCACGATATTTACAGGAAGCAAGTTCCAAAAAAATTAAACTATAGAAGAATTATAAACTTTTGATTCGACCGTTGTGCCATTAGGATTTGTCACAGCTAACTCAACATATAATTGTTGAGGTAATATAGTGATACGCATAGAAAAATCATCAGAAATAAAAGATCGGGTGGATCCATAATCAAAGAAAACCTTTTCCACTTTAGAGTGGGTATTAAATATACCTTCAACCAATTAATTATCGTAATCCATGTCACCTATAGCAATTTCATGTGAATTTACATTGTCTTTGGACTTAAGTGTTTTTGACGTCGATCGTCGTCAATAATAATTGGATTAGGGCATTGATTGGAATAATTCCCCATTTCCTTGAACTTATAGCATTTATGTGTATGATCTACATTCTATATAACCTTTTCGTTGTTCGAATCATTAGACATATTTTTCCTATTACATAAATATTCAACTACCTGATGACCTTCATTTCCACACTGAAAACATTTACTAGTCACTTTAATAAAATCCCCTCGATGTTTCTTTCCACAATTTGAGCATAAGGGAAAACTCATCTTCTTTTTAGTACTGTCTTTGGATTTTATTTTGAATTCAATTTTTCTCTTCTTATCAAACCCATATAATTGATGGGTTACTCCAATATCCATCTCAACATTGATAGCACATAGAACAGTTTCCTCATAGCTATTGATGTCTTTTATGGACAATTCCCTTCAGAGACTAGGTTTTAAGACACTAAAGAACCGATCAATTTTACACTTAGGTAGGATAATAATTCAAGAAGTGTACTTGAAATTATAGTAAAATTTAATTCATAAGTACCAACATATTCATCATCCTTTTTCTTAAGTTCAAATAACTCTATCCATTTTTTTTCGAAGAATACAAGGAATGTACTTATTAAAAAACAAGTTCTTGAACTCGTTGCATTCCATGAATTCAATTTTATCTATTTTCCTCATATTCTTGATAAGATTAACACCATTAATATTCTACACCTTCCAAATGATATAATTCTATGATTACATTATCATGTTAAGAACATTGTAGAACTAAACATATCTTTTTAGTGGTACTGATCCATTATTTAGCCACTAATTGATCAGAACACCTCTGAATGAAGGTGGACGATGCCTCATCAAGGATTAAACACAATTTTGCTCCCTTTTTTTCTCATTTGAACGTTAGTCATGATTCACAGTTTTAGAGAGTTTTGTGAGCACAGCAACATGATTTTTCATTCTATCTCCCATAGCATTTGGTTGCTCAGGGGGGCAATCATTTCATTTCACATCGCATTCTGCATTAATGTGGTTCCTTCTGGTCAATACATTGACTGAAACAAAGAATCATAGTGTGAGAAACACTAATAATAATTGGAAAACCACATAATTCAAGAATAAAATGTAAATTTTGGCAATGTTATGTATTATCCTTGGTTATTCATGAAACACTCTAAAACACTATGATATGATTGTAACCAATAGTTTGTCATATCCATAGGGTTCTTACTAATATTTTCTCAGTCTATATTACAAAGTTTAACTATACCTTTTATCTGATACCAACTATAATATCCCATACATTACATATATATTTTACATCAACATTAATGAATATTTATGACATAATATATCAAATAAAACGCTAGGACTGTATAGGTTCATTGAATTTAGTAACTAGGAAACATAAACAACTGGTTCATAAAATATCTATAATGTCTCACACTTATTTCTTAAAAACTAGACACCTTTTTGACATATCTTACATAATATACTTCTTCATGACATGGGGAAAAGAAACATATGAAATGGTAAGCTTAAATGATCAGTATGGGTAAACAAGGGAAATATCAATCAGATCATAATCATAGGAACATACCAATTGAAAATATTATCCTGCATATAAAAGATCATAATATCATGTATTGGGATAAATCATAAAAGTGAAATGTAATCCCAATAATCATAAAATATGACATGGTAGTTCATGCCATACCCTCATAAGCATAGAAAATAATTTCATATTAGTCAAGGATCACTGCAAAGACCATCATAGCGGAAAAAGTTCATTACTGAACCAAGTCCACTTCTAGTTCAAGCCCTATATTACTGACCCAGATTTAATTTCCATTCCATTCATGTCTAGCTCATTAGATATAAATATTTATCTACTACATTGGAGTGAGATATAGGTCCCATCCCTCGCACAATGAAATCATTCATACATGTGCCACACATTCATAAATCATTCATCATAGCATAACCCATTAAATAAAATGGTATTCATAAACATCATTCCATCATAACATAAAATATATAAGGTAAATGGATTTTATAAAAATGATTCCAATATAAACACAATCAAAACAAAGTAATAATTGGGATATCAACATAACCCTATGTCATCTTAGATGGAAAATAAATTCTATAAAACACATGAGCTTAATTTTAAATGAAATGAATTTAGTTGAAAATAAACATGAAAACCTTGAAAAATAAGCTTCATGGAAATAATTCATTATGAATATGTAAAAATTCGTTCATGCTGTATAAGTTACGAAAGCATTCTCCTCGTACTTTTACTGGAAAAGAAAAAAAGTAAATCATATTGAAAAATGACAAAAGATTCATTTAATATCATTAAATAAAAATTTACCAATGGGTAAAATTTACTTTAAAAAATTGTATAAGAATAAAAAAAATATTAAATATTATAGAAAACATGGATGTGGATGATAAGTATACCCCAGTAAAAAATTACGTATAAACAATCTTAGATAATAATGAGATTACAAAATTATCTCTTACTATAGTTCTATTATCCTTTGTATGTATCTGAACCACCTACGTAGTGTTTTAAATAATGTTTCTAATTTATTATAGAATAATAATAATTTTAATTATAACATTTATGTTCATACTTCCTTCCGTTTGTTAGTAACATTTTGATTGTTACTCGTTATTCAGGTATTACCTCCTTTATGTTATTATGCATGTTTTTTAGGATAAGTTCTTGTTAAATTTTTATGGTATAGTTATATAATATTCATAATTGTATTAGTATACTATATATCATATTTAATCATTCAATTCATTTATATAATCATGCTTTAATGAAGAATATGTAGAACGAATCATATCGCACTGTGGAGACGGTAAGCCGTACATACGCATGAGCGACGGTATTATTCCCATAATTGTTGAATGGTATTGAAGTGGATATTTTATATAATCTTAGAATCAATATCATTTTATATTAATAACATATATATATATATATATATATTTATTCCATCATTATACACATCTATGTAAGTGGTGGTGAAAAATGGATTACACCATGAAGTGGAGATGGTAAACCGTACGTACGTACATGTGGTGATTTCATTTTTCGTAGGATGTGTAAAAGGTGGAATATGGTTATTTCATAATCATAATAACCTCTCTGTATATAATTAAAACTAGAGTTATTAATTTATAACGAAACAAATCATGAGGTGGAATCAGAAGAAGACAAATGTTTGAAGGAATCAATAAATGACATTACCTCTTATTTGATATGCCTCCTCTAAATCCCATCTTAGAGTAATAAATAAGATATTTTAAGAAGAAAAGGACCTCTATAATGTATATAGAAACGATTATAAGGGAACAGTTCATCGGATTTTTGAGGTTGATGCTCTAAATAACGTGAATAGTTGGGGGAGGAAGTGCCCTTTTATAATTGAGTTGTGGGGAACTTTTGGAAACCTCCAAAATATTAGTTTATTATAAAATAAATCCCCACATAAAAACCTCCATAATTTAAAAAATTATATGATTAGATGATAAAGGGTTTTAATATAATAAACCAAAAAAATTATATAGGTGTTTATGTCAATTTAAGCACTACCATTTTAATTAACACTTATTTATTGTATTTAATTTTTATCTATGGTAACAAATATTTCAATATTATATGGGTGAAATATCTTCTAATATAAAATAAATTAGAACATAAATGAATATTTTAGAAAATTTTAGATCATATCCTAATTATTATATATTTTTCTAAAAAAATAAAGAATTTAAAATAATTTATGAAACCGTTATTTTGACAAAATATCAATAGTGTCAATTTGATAATATTTATTTCAAGGATTTATAAAAATATAAAAAATAAAAAGTGAACCATGATAAAAAAAATTATTATATCTATATGGGGTCAATGTAATCTATTAAATTCATTTTACATAATAATTATCCCAAACTATATTTATAATAATATTTTTAGTATCATTTAATTGATTAATTCATTAATAAAATTATTACTACCTCAATATTGTGTAATTATTTAATATGCATATTTATTGAATAAAAATTCAAAATAAAATATTTTTATGAATAAATCTCTATTATAATTATTAATAATACTTTTATTATAATTTAACTTTAGAAAAATCCAACAATAAAGATGTTGTACTCTTTTAAAACTTAAATGTGGAGAATTTATCATCACTTTAAATAAAACAATATAAGTGTCATAATCTCTTTTATATGACTCCAATTGGTCAATAAGTAGTCATTTGTATGTTTATTGTTTAGATATACTATATAAATAAGGTTAGGTCTAGTTTTTGGTCTTTTGGATGGATATTGATACTTTAAGAATAATTGTTTTATTGATTTCACATCAATTAATTAATTCTATATCATCCAAGTATAAGTCTTCAAAGTAATTATTTATTTCCTAAAAAATAACAATAAATTGTAATGATAAAGAAAAAAAATTTAACTTTAAAATGAATATTTATAATTTAATTTAATTTATGTATACCCTTATATTAAAAAACATTTAACTATTAAAGTTCGAGTGGGACATATTTAATTTTTCATTAAATAAAATAAATGAAATGTGATAATCTCATCGAATTGCATTCCATTAGATACCATTTTGACCAAATATTGCATTAGGGAAAATTATCATCATAAAATTATATTCATAAAAGTGTTAGCGTAATTTTTCAATATTATTTTTACCCTTAATTACCCAATTTACCCTTTTACCATGTTAATATAATATACCTAAGTTACTATTCACATTGCCCAAAAATAAAATAATTTTTTTTAAATAATTTAGACCTACTGATTCCAAATATGGAATCCATTTTTCAAAATTAAAAACATAGATATTGTAGAAATTATTTTGAAATTTATCCCGTTGTTAAAATGGGGAAATAGGGTTTTAAAGATAAAATATTACAAATGAATAAAATGTTTTTACATCTTAATGTAATGTAAAATTAATTAAAATAAAATAAATTATATTAAATGGTAAAAATATATTATATTTATAGCTTTGAAACCATGCAATAATATAATTTAACTATGTAAATTATTTCAATGAAAAAAATATTTTTTCAATTAAAATTCAGCATATTTTTACTATTCATCAAAACATGAATGTTATAAGAAAAATATAAGGAATTAATAAAAAAGTAATTTTTTATATCCCTATTACAAATAACATGTTTATTTTGTAATATAAAAATTATTAATGTGTCAAAATCATAATTAAAGAGGGTTTCACCCTTTAAAGGAGTAAAATTAACCATTCTTCCCAAAAATAAGTTTTTATACATCGAATAGGGTTTTATTCATACTCTATGACTAAAATATCCATTGGATGAATATAAAAAATATTTTACTCAGTATATATCACATATATATCTCATTAATTTCATTACCAAGGGTAATTCACTGAAAAATACAAATATCTAAATTATTTATATTTTTCCTAAATAATTGATAGCCAATGAATTCATAATGCATTTTCATAAGATAGTTATTATTATTCCTGATAACCTAACCGCTAGGCTATAAAAATAATTTTATAATAAGGGAATCTCGTAGTTTGTTTAAACTCATGATTTCTTGGAAATCAAGCTATTGGAAAAAAATTCAAAGAAAATATTTCATAAAATCATCTGGGTCTTACAATTTGACTACCATGGTGTGTTAGAGTCCTCTATTTTATGGTATTTTGGAGTCAACCATGTGTGATATGGCATGTCTTAGGATTTTTTCTTCCTCTCTATGAGTTAAACAACATTAACAAGATTAACATAAGTGATGTGGAGTCCCTTTCATGGGTATAATGGTGCGAGCTTGGACTGTAAGAGCTCAATGTGTGACATGGGGTTTAGATTTGATGTAATATTATTTGGATGGAATCTATAGTGAGGTAGATAATAGTGGTTAAGTTTCAGATGTGGGACCGAATTTATTATGATGGCGAGATTAGAACATGAGCACAAAACTGTATCATTCCCTTCTGGTAGTGGTGAGTACTTAGAAAATTACCTACATTGAGTCTTCTGGTATGGGCTATGAATCGTGTATGATGGAACAAGGTTAGGATGATATTTTTGTATGGTTCCAAAATAGGTATTACTATGTCACATGGTGGGATGGTAAACACATGTTGGCCATACACTTAGGGATTCGAGGTCTCCAAGTTAATACATGACCTCCATGACACATTTGTAACATGTTTACTTTTCCTTATTAATACACAAATATAAGGAAATATACTAGGGGAATTTGTGAGAACCAAATGAGATATGATTATTATAACATACACAAGAACCCCAATAAACATGAAGATACTATTTTATATTTATGTCTCATCACAACACTAGTTGAATAGGCTCGATTAGCATGAGGGTCTTTCGAGACAGGGTTGTGATGAGGTTCAAAGATGGATGTAGGGAAAATTTGTGTATTTTGTTATTTTTCAATTTTGTATATTGGATAGTACATGAAGATGATCATCTGTTTTTTATATGAATATGGGTATGTATGTTTCATTTAATTGTTTTAGAAATGTGTTTATTTGGTTATGCATTCTATGATATTGTGGTTCTTATTGTTCAGTCATATATGTTGTAATTGAAATATGACATGAGTGTATAGCCTCTAAAAAATCACACCTTAGACCCTCATCATTACTTAGTACCCTCTTGAATACGGTGAGGCATTCCTAAGGCCACACATAACACAAGCTCAAATTGGTTTTCTAGCCCAGGGTTTCACAAATGGTGTCAATGTACCTATCATTTATTTGGATTAATTCAATGAATGGTTCCTTAGGGTCAAATAAAATTTATTATAGTATTTAAAGACATAAAAAACCTAATAAGTCAATATCTTCATGCTATGAAACTAAAAGAATTTATTATTTATAAAATAAAGAATATATACACCATACACTAAAGAGGTTAGATCCAATTATCTTCAATCACATGTTTGATAACAATCCCATAGAGGTAGCCAAAGGATTCCATCCTTCATGGTATATGCATGGTAATACCAGAATTGCATAATATTTATGGGGGATTACCATTTAACCCATGATATGTTATTATATATAATTGAAAAGGAAAAAAGGATGATAGATTTTTAAAATATGTTTACATACCACATAATCATTTATAGAACACCATTATAAAGGATTTAGGTTCTTTTAATAGTCCTTATGGATGAATTTTTACCCTTTGATACATTTACTAATATATTACATAAATTAATATTAAGTTGAATGTTGATTACCCCATTTTCATTGTTGAACCAAATTTTTTAATATTTAACCATTACTTTATTTTTCCTAAACATTTCATAATATGTAATGTATGTAATTAATGATATCTTCATTTAGAATGTTCATAAAAGTAAAACACTTAACATTCAACTTCCATAAATCAATCATTAAATTTATAGTGAATCATATAATAGATTCATCATATCACAAATCTAATGATATATAAATAAAATAAAAAAATCAATAAATAAGATTATTTTAATGTATTGGAGATATATCCTATATTGACCTTTATGATATTCATAAAACCAATGAAAATAATAACCCATCTATTAATATATGTCATGCCATATGATATAAGTATATCGTATATTATTTTACAATCTACCATAAATTAAATTTATAAAGGATTTGGGGAATATCCCAACAAATCATCAACTTGAACTGATGCCTTATTTAATTTTTTCCATTTTACCTTATATAATATCATATTTAATAATTGTTTAAATTATATCAAAAAATCCTTTTAGATATCAAATAAAATTCTTTTATAAATCCATCATTAACTTTTCCTTGTATCAAATCATATGAAACACCATTTAAATATCCATACAAAACACTCTTTAGATAAAATTTAAATAATGTTTATAGTATCTTTATGAGTATTGTAATGATAAATCCCCATTTAAACAACCATAATTTGAGACCGCATGAGAATTTATATCATTGATTAAAATTTTAATTCGTAAATTCATAATTCAAGACTACTATGTCCTCTTGAAAAGAATAATTATTACTCAAGCCATAATAGGATATTTCATGATCTCCATCTAACACATTCATATTTATTCAAATAACCACCACCTCTAAACAAAAAATAATTTCTATACAATCCCATTATCAAAGACAGCGAGTAACCGTTGCACATAGAGAATGTCAATCCACTATATCTACTAATTTGTTCATGATTTTTAGAGTATAGTTTGATTATATGGATAAATAATCATATGTAAATTAAATTGATTGATTATAATATCACATGAACCCAATAAAATAAAAATTCACATAACCTATCTCTAATCCATGAATATTTGTATACTGGTTCGGTCAATCTCAATTAGTGGACTAAATGTCATACTCATAAAATGAGAGTAAAAATATCATCATGATCAAACTAAATTAACAACATGATGATAAATATAAAAAACCACAGATAGATTATCTCATCCTCAATAAAACATTAGGAAATGTAATTATTTATAATGTTTCAAAGGATAATAATCTTATAAAAACTTATATAACAGTGACATAAAAATATAAAACATGCACCCCTAGTATACTATTGTCATAGTGTGTCACAACACATATGCTATATATCATAGGTCATCAATCTCAAAAATATCACTTTATAACTAATGTTAATATTCTATATCTGAATACAAGATCATATCCATGATAACCATAAAATTTACTTGTAAATTGTAACACTCAATGAATAACATTAACTTGGGTTAACGCAGTGACATATATTTAGAGGTTAATTTTAATCTAACATGATTTTTTAGAATAATCTAATAATAGTTAATATTAATATAGATGAATATTTTGTATAACATGATAATCGAAATATTATTTTTTCAATTTTAACAATACTAAAAAAACATACAAATGTTACCATAACTGATTACAGAAATTACATATGTATACTGTATTTATCTAGGAAAGACTGTGTAAGATTTTGAACATTATAGTGGTATTTACCTATTAAAATTTTCTATTTAACCAATATTCATGGTTAATTAATTAATTTTGTATGTATAAAGAGGTTTGGGAGTGTTTCAAGGGTTTGGGACATGAACAAAAATAGAATTGAGACTTTTTGTCCAAGTCACACGTTTTTCACATGAATTGTGCATACCGTGTAAGGGGGTACCAAACTATGTGGTTTATTATTGTGGAATTATAAATGGTTGGAGCACATTTTTTCTCACATTTCAGGACTCCCCAAGTAACCATGAAACCTCAACCCCGCTTAAATAGTGGATGTAACATAGGTTACACATTGTTTGGAAAATCATGCAGCCTAACCGCGTTACCCATTAAAAAGTAATGATTTACTTGTTTTTCATCTCTGAATTTTAAGACCCTCACCAAATTCCTCCCTCATTTCTTCCCCTTTTAACCCTTAGGATGAACTGGATTCAATTTTCCCATGTGTGGTTCTCCTTTAATTCTTGTTCGTTTATAGTGTTGTTGGTTGTCGATCAAAGCTTCGAGTGAGTCTAATGATCATGTTTCTTCTATTTTACAAATTAGGGATAATATATTTTCTCATCATATTATAAAGAATTAAACCCCACTTTTTATATTGGATAATATATTAGGAATTCATGGAGTGATTAAATATGGATCTACAGTAAAGGTTACAGGTGTTTCCGTCATCAGATTTGAGGTTGGTGGTCTACAAGTTATATCCCATTGATTTGTTATCTTTTTGTGCATGTATGGTTATGTTCTTAGTACTCATATTTTTTTGGTTCCTTTGATTTGATTCAGTAAAATGGTTGTCTAAATTAATAAATTTAAACCTCATGATCCCCATGGGATGCAGTGAGGAGGATTCGACCGGTTTAGGCCCACCCATGGGGTACAAAAA
Organism: Viscum album; assembly: GCA_963277665.1. Classification (NCBI taxonomy): domain Eukaryota; kingdom Viridiplantae; phylum Streptophyta; class Magnoliopsida; order Santalales; family Viscaceae; genus Viscum; species Viscum album. The sequence continues at coordinate 1,584,077,687 of OY728147.1, forward strand.
CATTCCAAAACATAGAAAAAGGTAGTCTTAATAAAAAATTGACTTATATTGAACTAGATATAATGATATAAGTGTTGAAATATTAGTTTGAATTATTATTGGAAATAATATTTGTTGTTTCTAGTGGTTGGTATTGGTATAAGGGATTGTTTGTATTCACATGAATTGAGTGGGACATAATAAAATAATTATTATAAGTGATTTATGAATTGTATATGAAATTAAAAGGTGGGTTAATGCATAAGAAATGGTGAATATATAAAATGAGTAAATTCCTATGATTTGATAAATGTGTTGAATGGGATAACATGTGAGAATTGATGAATATGTTAAGGGGATAATGTATAGATGTTTTTGAACATGCCAAATAGATGAATTTATGGAAATTGTTAACCATGCCAAATGAGTTAATGTGTGTAAATTTTTAAACCTATAAAATAGGTAAATTTATTTAAAATTTTGAATATGAAAAATGGGTTGATGTATGGAAAGTCTTGAATACTCAAAATGGTTTAAGGCATGACAAGGGAAATGGGTTAAATGAGTTATTCTAAGTATGTGGTAAATGTGGGAATGAGTTAAACCATAAGGATGATTTATGTGTTAAATTCCATGTGAATTATTTATGTTTTGTGTATTTATTTTCTATGGTTTATGATATGTTATATATGGTAAATTTATAAATAATCATATGCACATTAATTTGTTGTTTTAGGGTATTGGACATGAGTTTCGATGCGTACAGGTTGGGTTAGGTTGAGTCTCAAAACCCCATCCCTAGAGAGATATGGAATTAGATTTAAACCCTTATTCATAGTAATTTATTGGATTATGTTTTTGTGTTAATAATGTAAAATCCTAAACCATGATACATGAAATTGAAATTAATTATGTGATGAAGGTGAACTAAATGAAAAACACGAGACTAATGTGGTAAATGGGTAATGTAAGTACTGTTACCAAATCACACCTGAGTTTTCTGATTTACTTTGTTATTTATATAGTTCTTGAATGAAATACCTATTTGTACTATTTATTTTGTTGACACCATTGGTGGTGTCCTACTGAAATGTAATCACACCCTACTCGTTCTGCTCTTGGGAACCTGATAATATTTCATGGTTACATGTTAGCACAAGGGAAAATTCCCAATGATAAAGAGTTGAGTATGGCATTTTATGTACATGGATAAGGATACAAACATAGATTCATGACTCACTTGGGGTATTTGGATAATTTTATTTATTTCAAGTCTTATTCATTCTAGAAAGTACATTATTATGTGACATATTTACTTGTTGTGTTGTGATTTGTACCATGATTGGAAACACGTTGGATTGCATGTTTTTTCCATGGATTATTATTTTCTTATTTCACATGTTATATATAGTGGGTTACTCTAGTGAAGAGGGTATAGTCTCCCTATATGACTGATTAGAACATCTCCCCTAGTCGGAAACCTCTATCTTACGGGGAGGCATGCTTGAGGTGGTTGTGACTCGGCTCAAAGCACCAGTTTAGTGGATTCCATGTCAGGGATGGTAAAATGTTGTGTGGGAGGAGTTTTTGTTTCTATCATACTATTTTAGGATGGTATATAAGAGATTACGAAGCATCAAATCATGGAAATGAGCTTGTTTATGTGAGTATCTAAACCATGTATGAAGGAAAATCCAAGTGTTTAGGGTGGTAATTGTTGTTATTGATGTGTGTTGTTATAGATTAATGATATTTCACCATTGGGTGATGTACTTTTGGTTTGAGATGACCTTTTAGGGTATTTTTCTCATAGAGTTAATGGAAATAGGAGGTACATTCATGCAACATTGTAATCACATAGGGATATAGGTGGCAAGCATCATGATAGGAACACATATGATGGGTGGGTTGGTCATGAAGCATTGGAAGGGATTTTTCATTCTTTAAAATTTGATGAAAATGTTGTCAAAAAAGGATGATGAAAATGGGGTCTAAAATTTGATGAAAATTTAGTATAATAAAGAATGTTAAAGAATGGTTAGATGAATGTGCTTAACAAAGGGGTGAAGTGATTTAAATGGATGGTCATAACGGGTTGTGAAAATGTTTAAAATATTAGTTGTAACGAACAATAAGGATTAAAATGTGCCTACATAATATTTATTTACATTTTATATTAGTTAATGGTTTTAAAAATGGGTTCTAATGGAATATTTGTGTCTATGTATGTTGGTTTCTCCACATTATCCACGAACCACAGTTTGAATGTTTTGAGGTTAGTATTCGATATGTGATCACATCTATTGTGATAGTTTCTATTGAGTGGGATGATTATGAAATGTAATGTATTTTTCGTTATAGTCTACATTGATTGGACTTCCCGTGATATGATTGATGATGTTTTTTTGAAAAATAAAGACCGAAAAGTAGGTATTTTTTAAATATTGGGTGGAAAGAAAATTCTTTGGTCAGAATGGACCGAAGGCCTTCGTTTTTAATTATTTTTTGATAATCCACCTTTCAAGGGATGAGGTGGAAACCTTACATGGCCCGAAGGCTCAGAGACAATTACATGACCCATAGGTCTTAGAGGGAATCACCCAGACAAGACAACTAGGAACTGCTCCTCCCCAGCATGTGTCATGATATCAGCTCTCCACCATCGCAGGGCTGTTCGGAAAGGTATCCTATGCAGAGCTGCACATGCCCCATACTGATGGAAAAGCCATACCCCCTCATTCTTCTAATTCTTGTTATCTCTGCTCATGTGAATGTGGCTGCCCTGAATCCTCCTCTGAAGCCTGGCCCCTTATAGTCCGACTGGTACATCTTCATTCATGTGGCGCGAAGGCCTTGGTGTAGCCCAAAGGCCTTAAGGTGGCCCGAAGGCCTTGTGAATCAACTGGACCAAAGGCCTTGGGTGGCCCAAAAGCCATAGAAGACATGAGGACCAAACCGGTTTCCCAATGGCCTAGATGGATGAATAGTTCCGGTTGCTACAGTATCGAACAGTGCCTGCTACAGTACCCATTACAGTACTGAATAGTACCTGCTACAGTACTGCTATAGAACCAAAAATAAGCCTGCACCTGGATTTGATCTCGGTTCTCTTGGATGCACCTACCGAGTCCTCACCAATCAGGTTGAGGCTCATGTGTAATAGAACATACTTAAGTGTAAACCTTTGGGTTTTCAAAATTGTGATGATAAATATATGAGAATGTGTAAAGATAAAACAATTGGTGATGGATAGTATTGAGTATTCTTTGAGTTATTTATCTTTCCCACTATATGGGTAGTTTATGTTGTTAGAGTTCCTTTGGATGAAACCTTAATTATATATTGGGTGACCTTGATGATATCGATGTGTGGATAAAGGGGTGTTCCTTTTCATGCTTTCAGTAGAGCTATGTCCTTGATGTTTTGAGATATTTATGGATAATATAAAAGTGGTAACCCTTGTGTGTTGTAATTTCATGCATTTTATGGTGGAATTAAGAATTAGATTCTTTATTTTGGATTAATTATTGTTAGATTTTTTATTGTGGGTGAGGCGACCCATCTCAGTTAAGAACTTATGAGTTGTGTTTTAGACACTAGAGTGGGGGATCTGGCTCATGGTGATAAAATATGTGTGAAAGTATTCTTGGAAAAACCAAGAGAGATTATAATCGTGGTGCACTAGATGTAGTGTTCTAAAACAGGGGAAGGAGATCCACTAGTGTGTGGTGACTTTCTAGATATTTGATGTATGTGTCCTAGTGATAGGGGCTAGTGAGTTGTTATCCTTAACCCTAGATGAGAAGATGGTATAGTTTGATCCTTGATAACCAACCATGGGAGTGGTCAAATATTTTGTTAATGTTATAGGTTGTGTAAAGAAAAAGTAGATATTTTGGATTTGGATAAGTGAAAATTGGAATAGAGGGATAAGTGCTAAGGTAAATAGTTTTGGGAGACATGATTCGAGTTGTGATGATGAGTTGGAAGTATTGGGAGAAAAATAAGGGTGACTTCATGGGAGGTTAACATAGTGATGATTTTTTCTTCGAATATGTAGCATGTGATATGATTTAGAGGACGAAATCAATGAATAAAGACTACCATCATGTTTCAGTAATGATATTGTTGTTACCTGGTTTTTTCTGAAGGTTCAAGAGAGTTCTGTTGGTTGGTTGTATGGTTGATTGCAAATGGTTGTGTTGTATGGATGTTTGAACCAGCTAGTTGAATGAGGATTAAAAGAATCCTTGATGTTGATTTTGGAAAGATGTGACAAGGGTGACAAAAGTGGGGTTAGATGACTTCTTTATTATGTGATAGCCAAGGTGATGGTGGTCCTACGGTTGGTCATGTTTATGTGAATGGATTTATTTTTGGGTAAGATGTTGAGAATGCCCTGAGTCCAAATGAGCAGAATGACCAAGATGGATTGTCTGGTGAGTGAGAGGGTGTTCGGATAGGACATGGTGATGGTTCAATTGTGAGAAAGAGAGTTGGTTTAAGTGTGTGGTCATAGGAAAGTGTGATACTTTGAGGGATTTGACAAGGTCCATATATGGGAACACGATAGTAGAGCATGATTCTGATTGGGATAGCCAAACATGTCACTCAAGAAAAGTTCATGTCGTTCCCTATGAGACCAAAGCATGAAACATTTATATGTGAGAGAAAATTGGTTTTGATTGGTGTTGTGGACCATTTTGTTTCATTAGTTAACTTCCTGGGTCATGCTGGAAGAACTTGAGTGGTGTAGAGGTAGTTTTTCCAATGGAAATTTTGGTACACGACTGCTTGGTAGATGGACCAAGAAAAATGTTGAGTTTTGGTTGAAAATCAGGCCCAAGTGGTGTTGTTAAAGTGCTGATGAGATGTGTGAAGTTAGGGAAGAAATACACATTTAGTAGGTTAAGGTGTCTCATAGTGGGATGTGAAATCAGTGACAGTAAACTTGTGGTTTTTTTGTTGATGAATTCTTAGCATAATTTTAACCGGTGATGATCATGACCAATAGATCGAAATAATCCAAGGTATGCTAAGAAATATATGGCTTTATTCCAAGTTACATCGATTATTTTTGGTCTCATGTGGTACATCATGGAGTTTAGTTGAACATGGTATTATATATGGATAGGGATATTGGGTTTTATACCATCGAAAGTTAAGAGTAAGGTCCTTAAGATGGACCAGGTATTGATGAATGTTGTATGTATCATTCTCGAAAGCTAGGAATGGGTATTGGGTGATTCATGTTTTATTGTTTTTCCGAAAATTTAGACATAATAACCCATGTTTTTTTATTCAGGTAATGATTTAATCATGAATCATGGTGGTTGTATTTCAATGAGGATAGTGATTGTAATGAAACTCCTAATCTGGAGAGTAATAAGTCAGCCCTAAATGCATGGATTTGAGCAGATAGTTGATGTTGTGGCATCAGGATTCAAATAAAATAACTTTTAGGTGCATATTTTGTTCCTCTGAAGAGTCAAATATGGGTCTTGGGTGTGGTGGTTAGTCGCGAAAAAGTGTTGGATTTGATATTGGGTTGGATCTAACTGTAATCCTAAATGAATGTATTAAAAATATTTATCATGTGATAATAGAGGTATAGTGTCAAAACCTAAATGGAGATCGATTCTGGAAGTATGTAGGTGTGTTTGATTTACAATGTCGTTTCATTAGGTGTGAAGGTATATTTTTCTTGTGAGGTAATGACGTTCCAATAGTGAAGCTAAGAAACCCTAGGATGAATCAGACATGGAATACCAGACATGGCTAGGAGCAAAGGACACATGTGAAGAGATGTGAACCACCTTCAGTGGTTGTTTTAGAGTGTAATTCATGTATCAAAATACGAAAATGGGATTGAGTAAGAACTTAGTTACCCTTAGTCAGGGGATGGATAGTTGGAGTGTGTGGGTTGAGAATATATATGGGTATATTGGATCAGGTTGATAGTCTATTGGGAAGTACATACCATGATGGTGGAGTTCTACTGAAAGGCAAGGAACAACCATGGTGGATGTGTTGGATGATAGTGTTGGGAATCTTGTTAGTATGTTCATTAGGAAGCTAAAAATGGGGTCACAATCCAATATAGAAAAATTTATGTTCTTAACAGGATAGTAGGGTTGGTCTGACATGATATGGCAAAGAGGAATGGGTGTGGAAGTCATGACCCACCTTCAGTTGGCTGTTTGTTGTTGCAAGTGCTAATTAGAACTGAATTTGTACTTCATGGATGTCTAGTTTTTCTTAGTCTCCGATTGGTGGTGTGAATAGTTCCTTATGATTGGTTTTGAAGGAAATGATGAAGACAAATAATGGGTGAATTTCTTAGGTATTTTCAGGCACAATGAGTTGAAAAATGAGTTAGGTATGTTATGAAAGATGACTTTGGATACCAGTGGTTTTGTTTTTTGACAATTGAGGTTCCAGCCACAGAAGGCTAGTGGGGGTGAGATAGAGTGTGTGTTGGGGATAACCATACAGGTAAGAAGGTTGTTTGATGATGTAATTAGTGATTCAGAATGAAGGGATCTGAGTAAGAACAATTTTTTGATTTGAAATTGATAATGAGAGTTGAATTGCTATTGACCAATAGAGTTCCTTGTGTGTTTTCGGTATGTCTTGGATGACTTATTATGGGATTAAACCATTGGGTCTCGAGTATTGGATCTTGGTGAGTAGGGAAATGTGGTCTGAAATATTGGGTTTTTTTTTCATGAGATGACACCGAGTTTGGGTCATCGTTACAGTTTTGGAAATAGGAAAAAATGGAACAAAGTTATTTGGTCCATGACTTTCGAAGAGAATTAGAATTATAGGGCGCTGATAGGATCTTCCAATATTTTATGATTTTGTGAGAGAAGTTTCATGATTTCATAATTTATCCAGCGTTTCTTAGGCAACCCTATAGAGTTCTTATACCTTGTGTTTGGTATGAAGATGATGTGTGCTTGCGGAGCATCCAGTTTTCTTTGTGGGTTATAGTGAGAATATATTGTGGGGAAGGACTATTTTTTTCAATTGAGTTCTATAGTTACATGGTAGTGTTTGTAATGAAACATGGGAGGGAGGGTTGGATATATTGGCATAGTGGCCTAATATTATACTTTAGAAGAACAAAGGTTCTTGGAAGTGTATCTCCATGACGAGCTGTTATAACATGGGGATGTTGTAAGATCCTAAAACATTTATAGGTATTTACTTATTTAAATCATTGATGTTTTATTTTTTGGTTAATGTAATGTTATCCATATATATGAGGAGGTTTGAAATTGTTTTTGGTGTTCTATATATGAATGAAAAGGGAATAGGGTGATTGTGTGCAAGTCGCACAGTTTGCGGATGGTTAGTTCAAACCATGCAGGGGGGACGAAACCATGAAATTTGAGATAGTGAAATTCTGCATGGTTGGAACACATTTTCTCAAATCCTGAAGTCATCCCAAGGTAACCTTGTGACCTCCACCTCTCTTGGATAGTGGTTGGTTCATGGTTTGATCACAACTTGGAAAATCGTGCGACCAAACCATATTCCCCATTAAAATGTGAAAATTTACATTTTTCGCCCTTGGTATTTTTAGACCCTCACTCAATTTCTCCCACATTTATTCACTTATAAACCCTAGGGATGAAAAAAAATCATCCCATGCTTTTGAAGGGTGGTTCTACTTCTATTATTGACTATTTGGAGCATCATTGGTTGCGTATCGATGCTCTAGGCGAGTCTAATCTACAAATTGGTTTTCTTTTCCAGATTAGTGCTTATATATTTTCTCATCTAATTCTGAAGCCCTAGAATCCTATTTTTCTTGAGGATCCTAGATTGGGGCTTTAAGTAGATCTTAAATCCAGATCATATAAAAATATTAAGGGTGAGTTCAACATCATATTAGAGGTATGTGGTCTCCAAGTTATATACCATGGTTTTGTAATTTATTTGTGCATGTATGTTTAGGTTATTAGCTCTCCTGTTATAGTGTTTTTTTCATTTGATTGACTTTGGTAAAATTATTGGATAAATGAATAAATGGAACCCTAATGATCCTAATGGGATGTGTTATGGATGATTTGACTAGTTTATTCCACCCATGGGGTGAAACAATATTCCCCAACATAGATAATGGTAGTGATAACCATGAAATTAACTTATATTGAATTAGATCCCCTGAATGAAGTGTTAAATTGATAGTTTGAATTATGATTCAAACTAGTATTGGTTGTGTCTAGTAGTTTTTATTGGAATAAGGGATTTATGGGTTAACATGATTTGAGGGGGACATAATAAATAAATTGTGATAAGTGATTTATGAAATGTTCATGAAAAGCGTAATTGGGTTAATGCCTAATAAATGTTTAATATTTTTAATGGGTAAATCCATCCATGTTGATAAATTTTTTGAATGGGATAACATGAGGGAATTGATGAATATGTAAGGGGAGAATGAATATAGAATATTGAACATTCCAAATGGGGGAATGTTTTTAAATTCATTAACATTCCAAACGAGTTGTTGTGATAAAATTGTTAAACGTTTTAAAGTGGTTAATGTATGAATTTTTTTGAATATGTTAAATGGGTTAACATAGGGAAAGTTTTGAGTATGATAAATGGGTTATGGAATGACAGGGGAAATTAGTTAAATAACTTATTCTAATTAATTGTTAAATGTGTTAATGAGTTAAGGTGTAAAGATGTTTTATGCATTAAATGGCATGTGAAATGTTTATGTTATATATATTGATTGTTAAAGGTTTGTGATATGGTATATGTGGTAAATGGATAAATAAACATGTTCACAAGGATTTGTTTTTGCTGGGTATCGGACTTGAGGATCTTCACTCATGATTCTAGTAATACTAATGCTCCAAACACATCCCATAATGCATTTTTTAGAGAAGTGAACCGAGGCTCTATTCCTATAATGGATGAATTTAATGAAACCACTGAGACCGAGGCTCCAAGGTAAGTTTGATGTGAATGTTATGATATATTATTCCCTAGATAGATAAAGAACATGATTTATAACCATATCCATAGTAATTTATTGTCTTATTCCATTGTGTAAATAATGTAAAAGGCTAACCCATGGAACCTGTAATGGAAATTAGCTAAGTTATGAAGGTGAAATAAATGAGAAACATGATACTAAAGTGGTAAAAGGGTAATTTAAACTTTGTTACATAATGTAACCTGAGTTGTATTGCTTAATTTTTTTTATTTATTTAGTTCTTGCATGAACTATCTATTTCAAATGGATATTTTGTAGGCACTATTTGTGGTGGCCTACTGAGTTGTGATCACACCCTTATTAGGGCTCCACTGGGTACCTAATAACATTTCATGGTTGTAGGCCTGGAAAATGGATTTGTACATATGCCAGTGAGTTATGTTGGGATTTGGATGTGCATGGATAAGGATCCATACATGGATTCGAGACCCGCATGAGTATTTTCACTTTTGGATTTATTTTGATTATTTTTTACTTTGATACTTTTAGTATGATATGATATATTTACTCATTACACTATGATTTTTACCTTCTTTGGTAACTAGCTTTAATTCTTGTTTTCAGTTTTTGGATATTTATTTCATTACATCATATATTATATAGTATAGATTTCTCTATAAAAGAGGGTATAGTCTCCCTAAGTGACTTATGAGAACCTCACTGCTAGTTGGAAACCTCTATCATATGTGGAGGCTCTCTTGAGGTAATGTTGTGACCCGGTTTATAACACTAGTTTAAGGGATTATTGATCAGGGATGTAACAGACTATGAAAAAGTTAAACCTTTGATACATCATATATTCTAACAATTACTATAATTGTAAAATAGTTTTTATCATTTATATTGATTAATGTATTAAATTATAAATTTAATGAAACCTTTTTATTCATCATCCAAAAAAAAATCGGAGAAAACCATGGAAAGATCGTTGAAAATTTAATCAATTAAATATTGGAGTGATTCTATAATATATAATTGTGTTCAAGGTGCACACCAGATTATTTTACAAATTGATAAAAAACAAATCAAATTTAATCTCAATACCCATGATATCGGTCACATCCTTTAGTTTCAAACTGGATAGATATATAGAACAATTTATGTGAATAATAAGGAATCATTTATGGCCCTAAGAAAACAAGTGGATAATGTATTTGAAAAAAGGTTAAAATAAATCATACTATAAAAGAAATAAAGTCTAAAAAAATGTGTGCTATAATTATCGTAGAATTTGAAAAAAAGATATTTTCAAATTTATACTTATTCCAAAGTAAACAATCCACTTTAAAAAATGTTTAACATAAATGTAGTTTATTTTGAAATTACTATCAAAAACTACCAATAACATTTCCACAACAGGTTATTTAACATGATTATAATCTATACCAATAATTTAGGATACATTGAGATATGTTAAAAAAATTTATCAAAATTTCATATGTTCATTCTTTTTAATAAAATATTTCATCAATAATGTTTTTATATAATAATTTAAAAAAATATGAACATGGGGGAATATTATATTATTCCATTTTTGTAGGATTTATCATTAATTAATTGTATTATACTATAAAAATAATGTATACATGGAATTAAAAATAATTTATTGAAGGTTAATGGAAGAATACATTCAATGACTAAATAAGTATAAGAGTTTTCATAAACCACATAAAAATTGTAATTGAGAATGTGTGATCTAAAACCCACTATAATGGATTATAATTAGCTAATAGATTATTTACATATTGAAGTGGGGTGAATAAAGATCCAATTGTGATTATTTTGAAGATTATATTACCTATTTAATTTTTGGCATTAGAATTAGTGAAAAAATTACATTACAATAATAATTATTACGAATTTATTATCTACAAGAGAATACTTAATAGATACGACTCAATGAAATCCTAATTTACATTTGAGATAACAAAAATACGAGGAAATATTATTCAATACTTTTAATTAGCTATAGAAAATGGATGTTCACTATTAAGTAGATATAATTTAAATCAATAATATATGTAATGATATTTTATTAGAAAGTAAAAACATTAAAAAAAATGTTTCATTGTCGAAACTGTAATGTTATCATGAAGAGAGTGAAGAGTGGAATTAACATTTTATGTTAATTATTTCAAAACATTAAGCGTGAATTTTAGAAAATGATTTTTTTTCCAATCGTTAGTTCATGAACCATATATATTTCTATTTAAGGTGTTCACATCAATAGTGTGATTAACATTTTCTGGAAATAATAATAAAATATATATTATTATTTCAATAGAATTAGATAAATAAATAATTAATTTTGGATAGATATTTTATATACATATAAAATTATTTTGGAATTTTTTATTTTTGATATAAAAGGACTTGATTCCATCATGTGTACTCGTAGTATATTGAATGAGTTTAAAATTAATAAAGTGGAAATTATTTCATAACCGAAATAAAAAGTAATTTTTGGGAAATTAAATAATTAAAATATTTTATGTTCTTATAATTTCAAAAAACTTAGATACCTCTTAACATAGTTATATAAATATGTTCCAAATAAAGATGAAACCATTTTATTACAAAAATCATGACAAAAATTTCATATCAATTGCTATTGGATGGAGGGTGTGCATATAACACACAAAACAAAATTCATCCACAGCGGAAAAAGACATTCCAATGAAATTAAAGAAAAATATAATAGAATAATTATCATTTTTTTATTTATCTGATTTATATTTTGGATATAATAAATCTACTATATCTCTATAAAAAAGAATAATATAATGTTTAAATGGGTTTATGGGACATTTTATTATCAAAGAATATCAAATGGTTTTATGGAGTTCCTGAAATTTTTTTATATTCATGATCCTTATATTTTCATAAATTAAAGTAAAATAATTGAAATTTTTTGGGATCATTATATTGTGGTTCTATTTTCATATGAGGAATGATATGATAATTTAATATCTGTGTTAAAGATTGGTGGAAATGAAAACACGGTACTAAATTAAGAAATGACACGTTTACTGCTGATGAAATGAATAATCACTACAAAAAAAATGACTTATACCAATATAAATGTGTTAAAGTATAATATAACTATTGGTAAAAATGACAAATTCCAATTAATATTATGTTTTATTGGTATTAATTTTAAGTAACAACACTTGTTTTTACCAAAAAATATATATGTTGGCATTAATATTCTAACACCACCAAATATTTTACCAACAGTTAAGTCTGTTACTTTATCCTACTAATACCAACACTTTATTTACCCAAACATAAGAATATTATTAACAATAATTATTACAAAAAAATAATTTTCCATTAATATAATCTGTTACATTACACCATTTAATGATAATAACCAATTAAGATAAACCAAATTTTTTATTTAGATTATTATTTTTATGATCAATGGCAATATTTATCATTATAGGTTTTATTAAAAATATATCATTAATTGATTTTAATATTAAATTTTCTTCATGTATGAATATTGATTATATTTTCTAATGATTTTAATTTTATAAACATTAAAATAATTTTAATAAATTTTTTAATTCGTTATGATATTTTAATTTAAAGAACATAATAAATAATAATAAGATAATCAATAAAAAATTTAATAAAAATTACAGAAATATAAATATTAAATAATTTATATTAGTGAATTTTTATTTTATATTCTAAAACCAAAATATTAACTTTAATAAAATATAATATTTATTATATTTATTATAGAAAAACAAATTTAGTGGTTTCTCTACTTGAGGGTTTAGGGCTTTGACCACATTCTACTATGGGTTCTTTCATTGGCACTATTTCTTCTATATCTATGATGGGGATCCCATTTTCCTTCTTAGTTTCCCTTACCTCGCATCTTTACCTCCTCAGATATGGAATTAAGGCCCCAAGATTGGTTCTTCCCTACTTCTCCTACCTACATGGATTCCAGCCCAAAGCGGCGTTTCCGTTTCTAGGTAATCCCATATCCCTTCACTGAAGATGTCTAATTTACCTATTAGTAGTCTGTCAGCCCAGAGCTTCATGGAATTAATTTAGTTGTCTTTGTGGTATCTGACTTGATAAAAGTGCATATATCTTTGTTTTGACGGTGGTTGTGGAAGCTATTCTAAGAAGGGATTCAGAGGTAGTGGTTCTTGGCGTTTTTTCAAACTTCAGTTGCTTATCTCTTGTTGTGTCTCAGTTCCTATTGTGTTCAAGCCTAGTGATGTTTCCTGGGGTCCTAGGGATACTCGAAAGTGGGTTTGGTACCTGGAAACAATGGTTCTTGGTGCACTGATGGGTTTGGTTTTTTATCTTTGGCTATTGTTCTATGGTGATCCTTGGTTCTTTTTCTCCTTGACGAACTTTCAAGTTGGTCAGTTTTTTCACTCAAGATGTAAGAGGTTTTTCTAGTTTGATGAGCATTATGTAAAATTAGAGTTCAATTATTTATGAATGTTCAAAGTCAGTACAATACTAGTCATTTTTTATATTTAAGTGATCACACTAAACACATTATTCCTCTAATATCATTCTCTTACTATTTCTTGATTTGTAAATGCACTGTTTTGTTTTAGTTGCTGGTGATGGACTGTGAAGAGCAGCTGAGGACTGCATGTTAAATGTAATATACTAAGGATTAATTTTGGTTTGAGAGAGCACCATAGAAAACTATTCCCATCATATCTTTCTCGTAATATGTATTTAATTGTGAATGTAATGCCCAATTTCAAATAAATAACCAAGATGACTGGTGATCCATATGTGTGAAGAGTTCTAAATTTTCATGTTTGGTTTTTTCAGCATAAAATTCATTGGATTCCTTAAGTGTTGTCTTTTTTCATGTTTCTATGATTATATTTTCTTGTTTGAATGATGGCAAGGATGAATGATAATGCGAATTGAATGTTTTTCAAGCATAAAAACACCCCCACACATTACTTTTCTTGAATTTGTCCCTATTTTCTTTCTTGATGACATAGATAAATGAATCTCTTATGCACAATGGATCTTACTAAGGGATTCTGTTTCTGCTACTCTAACAATGTAATGTGTGGTCTCCAAAAGAATCTATGTGATAGTGTGGCAAAACAATTTTTATATGAAAGAATGTTTGTTTGAAATGAGTTTCTCACTCGTAGATTTTTAATTCACCTCAAGAATATTCTCTAGAAGGTTTCTTTGATACATGGCTTTGTTAAACAGTTAGTTGATTATTTGAGGTTAGTATTGATAAGTTTTTTTTTATGAATTGGTATGATGTAAAAAATTGAAACATTGTTACATACTCTATAACCCAAGGGATATATTTTTTTACACATTCTTGGACAATGATACTGTTTATTTATGAAATTATCATTTTTAATGATTTGTGTTTCACTTTTAAGGAATTGTTTCTAATAAAACTCATACATGACTTTAACCTTTTTCTTCTTATTTATTTTTCATACATAGTCAATGTAGAAATCATGTAGTGTCATAAAACGGTCAAGTATCCCACTTGTTTACACATTAGATTGTGATCTTTTTATGGCTCAGATTAAAAAAACTGGGTGTGTTTATCTGACCTGCACTATTTGAAAAGATGAATGAAAAAAGGGAAAAAATCAATCATTCAAAAGAATGTATGGTCTGATCTATTTAAATATATGTTTACCCATGGATCGTGAATCCATCCATAGACATCAACTTCATAGAAAAAAATAAAACATAAGAAAATGTGGATTTAATTCAAAGTGTGGATCAGAGTTAAAGGATTCAATTGAATGCATTGAATCCCCTTGCCAACTCCTCTTGAACCACTAAATTAAAAATTGATATCAAATAAAAAAATAAAAAGAAAAAATTAACTGCAATCTGAAAAAGTTTTGGTAGGTTTAAATCAAAACATATATTGAATAGAAAAATACTAAAACAGATGGATTTATCATTTAATTTTGAATCAAAAAAAAAAATTTACAAGATTTGTTTTTCCCTTTTAGTTTACCTGATCTAGTTCAAATGTATGACTAATTAATCATTTTCCAAAATGAATTGGTCTGTCTATTTTACACACTCATAATAAAGCCAATTGTGTGGTTAAAAAAATAAATCTTGGGTCCATTAAATTTTAGGAAAATTCAGAATATCATATTGACCTTTGTAGATTGTATTCACAAAAAATATTGTTTGAATAAAGGCGAATCTCTGAATTTGCAGAAGGGACTTCAGGTTAACCCTTATTGCAAGACAATCATGTCATTTTACTAGAACCAGATTTGTATAATTACCTTAGAGTTTTATGTTTTGTATTTGTTCATTCATACATGGGTTTTTTAATTTAGATATGATTTTACGGATGATCAAACATTGAAGGACTTTTTAAGATCAAATTTTGTTTATAACCCCATCTTCTAGAATGTGAAATTTTGGCTGGATGATGTTCCCAATTATTCAAAATTTTATATGATTTTTACTTTATCATGTCTATTTTGTTTTATGTTTACACTAATATTTCTATCAATTTATTTATGTTCGTATAGGTACTTAAAAAGTGGTTTTGATGAAATGGTTCATATAGTCAGTGATGTTGAGACAAAACAAATTGTGTTGGAAGATATGTCCAAAGGATGCTAATTGAAAATAAATTCGGTTGTACAGAATTTGGGTTAAATTCCACATTTCTAATATAAGTAGACATCACGATTGAATATTGATACTGATATTATTTTTATTTCGTTTTCCCATGAATATGTTGCTTTTTAATTTTTCCAATTCACTTCCATTTCTTATCAATGTTTTTTTGTTTCCCAATAATATGAAAAGTTCGTCGTTCTGAATCCACGAGGCTACATTTTGAAAACATGTTTGAGAGATATGGAAATCATATAATCATACTAATTTTTTAAGGAATTCCACCACGTGTTAATCTAATTTATCTTGGTCCGTGATTTAATTATCTTATTTTTCATTTATGAAATTGGATGTTAATAGTCCCAAGAAAAGTGACCGATAAAATATATTCTTCATGTGGAGTTTAGACATGCAATTGACATTATCAATAAATATTTATCCTCAGAGGATCAACTTATGTTTATTCAAAATATTCTCAATTGAAATTATTGTTATTATATTTCAAAATTGATATCATTGTTACTAGATTACAGATTATTGAGTTAGTTTTCATTGTCAGTTAAAAGTATTGTCATTCTCAATAGTTTGTAGCCACTTCATAGATAATCATGTTAATTTTTAACACGCATTGTTAATTTTGGTTATTATGGTCATGGGTTGTTTTCTATTTTTGTGGTCACTAATTATATTATAGTTAAGGTCAATGGTTATTTTATTGTTGTGGTCATTGGTTCTTCTAGTTATTTTTCTATTGTTATAGTCACTAGTTATTTTTATATCATAATGGAGTTTGATCATTATGGAGGTTTTTGCGGTCCCTAGTTATATATTTTTGTTGTGTTCATTGGTTTCATAATATTATAGTTTTTTATATCATGTGTTATTATTTTTATATCATATGTTTTAATTAAAACTATCTGGGAATGGAAAGGTTTGGTTGCTGAACTGGCTATGTGTGATGGTGGCAATCTAATGTTGAAGGAGATCATATCAGGTGTGGCTTCAAACATAAAGGGTATTCCACTACTATCAAAGGGATGGTGATTTTGTTTATGTTCAGTTCCACTATAGCATATGATAGATTTTGTGAATTGATGGGGATTCAAGATCTAGTGTCTTCGATGGTTGGTTCACATCAGGTGGAGCATAGATCTTCAAGTAATGTCCTATATGGGTTGTGTCATTATTACTGCTTCTCAGTGATAATTTCAGGATTCTTTTGTGGATTGGTGCTAACAATAGTGTTTAGTAGGGAGAATTTTTTATAGACTTCCACTTATGTGTGTCAATCGCATGGATTTTATAGCTACATTCTTATGTTTGTTATGTTTTTATTTATGGGCTCATGTTTACTGTTATTAAGGTAAGGGGTTCTCATGCCATTGTTCACTCATTAAATATCCCAGTTCTAGAAAGAGTTGGTAAGACCATTGCGCAGTTTATGGATTATTTAAAGTGTCTCTATTACACATTTTCCAAAACCAAACAGTCTTATTTCAACTTATTTGGAGAGGAGTAGTAATTGAGTTTTTTTTACAGGTGTTGACTGGAGGACCTAATGTTGGAGATGGACCGATTGCTACTACCGTAGGGAATTGTGGTTGTTCATAACTCTTCTGATGTAATTATAATAGTTCTCTGAATCACACCTATTGTATAGTCGAAGCTTCCACTAGCATCTCATTGAAAAAATAGATGTTTCTTCTTCGCTAAATGTGTCATTTTTCACTAAGATGTAAAAACACAAATTTGAAATGTACCAAAACCAATAAACCAGATTGAACTGATCAAAATGTTTTTTACGGTCTTGTTATGATTTTTGTGGTAATTCATAAATATTCACAAAATAATTTATAGAATATATAAGAAATTTCAATATTAGTTCTTTGAAATGAGCTCTATTTTGACTATTTGATGATCTATATTCTTTTTTGTTTTCAATGTCAGCTAGGGTATTAACAGCCTCAATAAATGATTATATAAAAGGGGACTTGCTTATACCCACTAGTGACAATATTTTCATTGATTTATGATTCTATCCACAAGTATAAGAAATGTTACAATCATTTTATGGACATTTCCTTTTATCCACAAGTACTAGAAAGGATACTTGCAAAAAATATAAGGAAAATGGATCTACTTGGTTAACTGTGATAGTGAGGACCATATCACAAATTTCTACTTTCACCCACAAGTATATGTGTGATTAAAGGGACCTATAAGAAGGGGGTCTCTAGTGTAAATGAGGATAGTGAAACACGATGTGTGAGATGAACATGTTAAATTATGTTTGAACACGTTTTTTAAAATAATGTTTTTGTTTTCTTTTATTTCATAAAAAATAATTTTACAGATTATCTATAATAAATATATTATATATAGTTTGATTAATAAAAATAATATAAAAGTTTACCAATAATTATCAGAATACCAATGCACAATAAATAGATTAAAAAATTACAAATATATGTTAATTGTTATATTTCTTGTAATATTATTAGTAATATTATTAATGGAAAGATAAATGTTGGTAATAAAAATTGGGTACAACAACGAAAGTGGAACACACACCAATAAGAAAATACATTATACCAATTGGTCCAGAGACCTGACCCCACAACCTAGTCTCAAATCCCTCCCCACCCTTATAACCGCAACAAAGGGTGGGGGTAAATAAATTTTGGTAATAATATTATCTACATCCATCACATGAATATGTTGCTAAAACTTTTAACCAACATATGTATTATATGTTGGTATTATTATAATTGTAAATGAACTATTTTATATATCAAAATAACATTTAATGATAGAGTTTTTACCAACAGTTTAGCGACATTACAATTTTTGTTGGTAAAACGTTTTACGAACAAAAAATGAACATTTACCAATAGATATACCCATGATGGTAAAAACTAATTTTTTAGGGAATGTTGGGTAATATGAATTTTTTGGATGGAATTGAGGATAATAGGGCTATGGTTATGATCATTTTTATACAACATCCTTCTATTTAAATTATTGTAGTTAGATTTTTTAGTAATGATTAGATTTATTTGATTTTCATTAATTGAATTTTGAAAACTAGATAGAAAATGTATTGAGTACTAGTGAAAGTAACATCACTTCATTTTAATTATATCTTTAGTGAGTTAATTAATATATTGAAGATGAAGATAGATTCAATTCCAATCAATACAACATAAACATGTAGTTACCTTTTAATGCTATTTTTTATTAAAGTAATTATATTGTGGGAGTTTTATTAGGTTATATAACTGAACAAAAGAAAAATGTGATTTTATATTATATAGATACATTGAATTATGAAAATAATGTTTTCAAACAACTAAAAATGTACTATTATATTTTGTGCATCTTAATGGGAAATTTATATTTTACATGATGGGAATCAAGAATATTATGTACACATATATTTCAATGTTTAATAAAGGGAAAGAAAGTTCAATATAAGATCATTTAACACAGTTAC
Source organism: Viscum album (assembly GCA_963277665.1). Classification (NCBI taxonomy): domain Eukaryota; kingdom Viridiplantae; phylum Streptophyta; class Magnoliopsida; order Santalales; family Viscaceae; genus Viscum; species Viscum album. Next base: position 1,584,096,805 of record OY728147.1, read on the forward strand.
ATGATGAAAAAACATCAAATTAATACACAATATAGAGAAATTTCTTGATGATAAATTTCTATATGATTAAATATAATTGAGTCCATTTTTTATGAATATGATTAATTATATAATAGAAGAGACAACTCTAATAAAATTCAGTAATCTGAAAATAATAAATTCATCTTTTATTGATAATAATATTTTTTTGTGAATCCACTCTTATTTAATTAGGGGTTTATTGACGTTTTAAGAAGGTTTATACCTAAAAAGAATGATTATTTAATTTTTTCTTGTTAAAAAACATTTCCATATAGGGTATATTACATGGGTTAAAATTCAATTGAAATTATATTTTAATGTTGATTTTAATTTACATCCATATAATAATACTAAACACTTGATTTCATAGATATTAAAACATTCCATAGGATTGAAAAATATAAATAAAAATCGAATGGTCTCAAACCTAAAATTTTGATGGTGATATATTTTATAAATATTGATTTGATTTCAAAATAAAATTTCAAAAATCCTATGGAAATGTGCATATTCTTCTATTAGTGGATTATATGACCAACTATGTTGACGTTCTTAAATTTCCCAATAATATAAGGGAATTAATTTTTAAATTATTTAGTAATAATAATTTCATTGATTTCGAGAACATTGAGAAATAACTAATGATAGTGGAGTTTACTTTTAAAATAAAATTTTCAATGGAATACTAGGGAAGTTGGTGAGTAAACACAAAATAACAATAATATGACACTGTCTATTAAGTGGCCATATAGATATATGAATTTAGACTTGTAATAGTCTATGTAAATCTAGTCCATTACTTTTCTACTTTTGGTAGTTGGAGGTGTTCAAGGAAGGTTCTTTGAGTTATTACTGGATGATGGAGGTGCAGTAGAGTTTTTTCAAGAAATACACATCAAGTAAGTGTATTAGATGATGTTAATGTTTGTTTTGAGAATTTTTTAGGACACTTCTTGGCATGTATATTTTCAGGATTAAAAAATAGAAATGTGATTAATTTTCCATAAGAATTTGGAATCCTAGGATTACACAAAGTGAAAGGGGAATACACATCATGTAATTCCACAATGTTGTATTGTTTTAAAAGTTTTATCCACTCAGGTTTTTTCCAAACCCTGGGGAAGCAACTCTTCTCTTGTCCCAAGTGTCATATGACCTCCTCCTTCAGTGTTTTTAGATTCATTTCAATGGGGATCGATCTTTGGGCTCATATCATTGATTTGTGGTGATTTATCCTCATATTACCACCCATTTCCTTCCATTATTATTTAGGGATCTGCAGTTATGGTGTTTTTTGTATTGGGGGTACATTTGGATTTTTTTATGGATCCTTGGAGTGGTATAGGTTGGTCTGCGATTCTTGTGGTGAAGTTGTGATGCACGGGAATTCTTCTTCCCTCTGCGATGTGAACTAAGTTGGAAATCTTCTTTGATGTAGGGATTCCCTCATGTTTCCTTATTATGTATCATAAATTATGTGTTTATTCTTGTTTTCCTATGGGTTATTATTATTCTGGATTAATAAATGATAAATAATTGGTTAATTGGAATTAATGGGGAAGGAGGGGTTTTATTTTCATTATTTTATAGCTCTGATATTATTCCACATATTAGGAAATATATGACCATGATGCCCAAATAAAGATTGTGTAAATTAGGGTAGTTTTTACACAAGATGCATGCAATGTGACTCTTCATGGGTTGTGATTATTGATATATAAACCTAAATGGAAATTGGTTAATTAATTTTACTTGTCTAATGAAATGGTTTCCCCATGTTTCTAGTTGGTGTGTTAATGCAGATAAATTATAGTGGAATGTGATAAAATTATCATTATAGATTTTAAAAGGATCATAAGGTGTTGTGATTTTTGGGCGTGATGGTTGGATAATGATGTGTTGTTTGGTAGTGGTGAAATTTTTGGTTTGTTAGTTGTTTTTTAGATGGTGATGTCATGGTATAGTGGAGTGTTATTCCATTTCTGATGTGTGGTTTCTTGGTTAATGATACCCAAGTAGTGGTGGAATGAATAAAATATTGTGTAATGATAGTTGACAGGGGATGGGTAGTTTTTTTTAATGGGATTTAAATTTTTCTATGGAATATTTATTGGTGGGTTGTAGATGAAAGGTGGTTGATGTGAAATAAAAAAATGAATAGGATTTAAATGTAGAGGAAATGTGAAGCCACATATCGGGTCTCCTCACCTTCTGAAATGGCTGTTGAAAATACGACTAAATGCATTTATTGGTGGTAGAAAAGTGATGGTGTTGTGTGTTGGTTGTTTATTTAAGAAAAAATAGGTTGGTATTGAGTGTTTTATACAATATATATTATTATATTTTAAATTTTATTTCTGTGTGCACCCCAACCATATTGAGCACTATGTGCCAAACACCCACATAGTCACTTGGGGGGGGGGTCTCTTTTCTCACATTTCGATGGGGGGATGGATGGCTGGATAGTCTCTCTTCAATTTTCACTCTTCTAATCAATTATGACCCACAATTATGTGAGTAGAATGTGATGAGATGTGGTATCCCAGATTTCTACCAGATGAGTTGTGATGTGGGGAATCAAGTGTCTTCAGGATGATTTCTTGATTTGATTTCCCAGTTGTATTTAGGTTGGGATATGATGTGTTTTGTGGACTAGGTGTGTGTGGGTGGGATGTGATGTGGTATATCAGGAAGAGGTGGGCGCACCATAATTTTTTGGATTATGGTGTGAGATCAGTTAATCAGTGGGAAAGTGGTGCGTGGTACCCCTTCATCAATGTGATTTACAATATATTATTTACATGGATTCCATTATTTGGTGATCATTACTTGGTGAGGTTGGGATGGTTGGTATGCCTATTTAGTTACTATTTGGTTATTCAATATTCTCACATGTTCATTATTATTCTTCTTTCACATGTGCATGAGATACATGAGTTTTTTCTTCTGAATATACTTTTATGACCACACTACAAATATAAAACTATTTCTGAGTTTACAAGGGGATCAAATAGACGGTGTTTTACATTACAAGTTTGGAACCTTAATAGTTATTATGTCATTTATTTATCATTACTATTTTAAAATTACTTTGGAGACTTTTATATGTATCAGTTCTATTTATACATTCATATGGAAGAGTTATAGATTTATATTTATATTATTTCTTGGTGTTTTTTGGAGATCATTCATCTTTTCACCCAACCTTGTTTTCTTATAATGTGTAATGAATCTCATATTGTGATAATTGTACACCCCTGTTGATAGTATCCAGCCTAGGGACTACTGGAGGTGAGACTTGGGATTCATTTTCTCTATCACCTCATTGTGTTATCTTTTGAAGGAGGGGTCTTGATATAGTGGTATCAGAGTTGATATTTGTTGGGTAAGATGGATTTTGGAACTTGACAGAGTGAGGATTGGTCGGGTTGGTAGGGAAACAATGTCAGATGATCTAGGAGGATGAAAAAAGCCAAGGATGACCAGATATGACATTGGATTTTAGGGACCCCTATGATCCAATGCCAAGACTCTTAGCCTACAGAATGACCAAGGGAGGCTACAATGCATGTTGGGTAGTGATCTAGGAGAAATACATGCATCATGATGACTTATGTTCTAGTTTTAATTTTATTTTTTGGGGAAATAAAAAAAGGATATATGAATTAAACTGATTTATGTTAAGTAAAATATCTCATAATGAAAATCCATTATACTAGGATAATGAATTTAATTGTTTTCCTATTAGAGATTAATCATATTCATTATTTTTATGTGGATCAGGTAGTGGAGGCTCAACATGATGACATGGTTTATCTTCGTAGGGTTGATCTGATTGTGGAGGATCATCAGCGAAAGGGGGTGTTGTATTCATTCTAGAGGAAAGATTTGGGTATGTGGGAGGGAACTATTTGAAACCTGTAGACATAGAGATGGATGGTGTAGCTAGAGACCATGCTTAGTTTGATATGGGCCCTGATGGTGTATTGAGTCCCTCTGGTAGTAAATCTGATGTGAGGAGTTGTATGTTATTAGTGGACAATCTATCTATGAGGGAGGACAAATGAAGATGTTTAGTGGGTTGACTTATAAAAGGAGTTCTAAGGGGAGTTACTTTCATTAACCTTGAATGTAGGGAATAGGTAGGTGTTTCTTTCTCTTCATCGAGGTTCCATGTCAATTCAAGAGTTGGGAATAATGTTCATGGACCTTCTGTATTTTTCACAAGATCTTTTTCTAGATGATGATTATTGTGTGAGGAAACTTTAGGAGGTCCTACATACATTTTTCCACTATGTAGTTCTTCCATTTAAAATTCAAACATACCTGGAGGTTCAGAAGAAGGATTTCATGATCATGAGAATGCACTCATGGGGAGGGTTTCCCTGGGAATGGGACTATGAGGGTTCCATGAGGGGAAGTGTTGTCAGTGGAAGGTCATGGGAATTATATCATGTGATGATTAGATAGACCGAGAGTTGATATTAGCATCTTCCCTTTCGACCTTCTGGTTCCCATTCCTTTTAAGTGGGTTGGGAACGATGTTTTTCTTCTATGGGGTTCACAACCATATTCACGAATAGTGACCCGTGGCTTCTGAGGATCAGTTTAGTGGAGGGGGACATGTTGAACATCATCCATAGCAACAATTTCCACTGAGTTCATTTTAGTAGCATGGGAAATAGGCTTATGATCTACCAAGGGAATATGGATTAGGTAGAGGCTGACCTCATGATGTTCCAAATTTTCAAGCACCGCCACATGAGGGTGGATATAGAGGTGGCCATCAACAGACAGGTATATGAGTTGTGTGTGGTCATTTACACGCAGTGGAGGTAGTAGTTCAAGAGGGGGAAAAGATTATCAGAGGTACAATCAGTTTTTCTAGTACTATTTTTTTGCTTGTTTTTGATTCGTGAGGTTAAGACTTCTTTTTATAACCCACTCTAGACCATTCTCTACGAATATATTTAGAGAGGCTTCACATACCCATGGTGTTTACTATACTTGTCAGAGGCCAGACCATCTTTTTTGACGTGTGCTGTGGGAGTGGAATAATGATTGGGCCACATCAGCCCCTTGGGGATATTTCTTTTCTAATAATGCAGCCATATGATTTCATCATCAATATCGATCGGTTTTTTTATAGTTTGGATTGTTGAATGCTTCTAGAAGAGAGTCAAGTTTTCAGATGTGAATGGCCAGCATGTGGTTTTATTTTGTGAACGAAGTTGTAAGGTGGTTCTTTAGTGTGTTTATCCCCTTCATTTCTTATTGGATGTTTTGTTTGTGGGATCAGTGGATTATGGGATAGAATAGGTTCCCATGATATTTGGGGAGTTCTTGGATGTTTTCCCAAGGAGGTTGGGAAACTACCCCCTCGATGTGATGTTGATTTCTAGATAGAATTGTAACATGGTGCTTCAATGATTTTGGATGCCCCCAATTTAATGAAACCTTTTATGTTGACAAAGTTGAGGATCCATATAGATGATCTCGTGTATAATGGATTAATCTAGCCTAGTGTGTTACTATGGGGATCTCCCGAGTTTTTTTAGTGAAGGAGGATGATGATGTGAGGATTTGTATAGATAATAGATCTTGAATCCGGAGACATTCAAGAAATTTAACCATCTTCCAAGGATAAATTAACTTTTAGACCACATGGGAGGGGTTGGTTGGTTTTATATGGTCAATATCTGGTCTGGATACTAGCAATTGAGGGTGATGGAGGTATATATCCTAAAGACTACCTTCATATACAGTTATGGTAAATTCATGTTTTTCTTCATACCATTCGGTGTGATGAATGCACCGGATGTGTTCATGGGGCTTATGAACTCAATGTTATTGGAGTTACTAGATCATTTTTTCGATGTATTCAAATATAATATTTTAATATACTGATAGATAAAAGAGGAACATTTCGATCATCTTCGAGTAATCTTGTAGGTTCTATGGTGGAACCTGCTCAATATAATGTTCTCCAAGTGTAATTTATGGTCAAGAGATATGCATTTCCATAGGCATGTGGTGTTGTAGAAGGGTGTGGTAGTAGACCAGTAGAAGGTTTGATGAAATTGTTTTTTGGTATCACCAAATAATATAGAAGCGATTCATAGTTTCATTGGTATCACATGATATTATCACTTTTTACTAGATCTCTCTCATGTTTATCCCTATTTATAGATATTCGCAGGAAAGACCCTGATTTTGTGTGTAGTAATTAGTTTTAGGATGCATTTGGTTACCTAATGGGGAAGTTGGTTAGTGGTCTAGGGCTCTGGTTTCTTGAGTAAGGAGTGATGTTTGAGGTGTTGGATAGAGTTTGAGAAGTGGCATATCAATTGGGGTTTCTACTATGGGTAGAGAGGATCCACGACTTCATTCATGTCCCTCAGATTCATCTGTACTTTCATGATGACACTTATTTCATTGACTGGGAAGAGTTGGATATCAAAGATGACATGGAATTCATGGAGAATTAAGTAGTGATATAAGACCATTAAGATATGATCATGTATGGATGAACCATTTCTTTTTTATTGTGTTTTGAGGAGGCATGGTGTCCTAGAGAAAAGTTATAGGGAGTAAGAGATGAAAATTTATTCTATGTACACAACATTGTTTTGAATTTTTGTTTTCTCTGTGCTTCTTTATGAAATGATTTTTGAACATAGTTTTATGAGATGAGCTATTTTCTGTATTCACTTATGTGTGTGCTATGATGTGTGAAAATGTCTTGACATATAAAAAGTGGAGGACCTAATTCCAAATAGAGATGCATTAAATTTTATACAATTACACTTTTGTGGTCAAGTAAGTGCCACCAAGAGTGGATAATATCATTACATGGAGGACAAAATTCTCTTATTCAATTGTTTGGGATGGTGCAGTTTGTTTTTTGTGTAGTGATTGTGTGGTTTTGTGGATGTGTGAGAGGAGGTGGCCTGTGGTTGTGGTGATATGGATGTGCAATGTGTTTTTGTCTCTTTGGTTTGGAATGTTTGGCTGGTGGTAGTATTTGGGGTATGATTAGATTCTTGAGTAGTATATCATGGGGTGATTGTTTGGTCCCCTTTACTTTTACTCATATTCTTCAATTATTGAGGGATAAAATATTTTGATAGGTTTTTAATGTAATGGCATGTTTTCTCCCAATCCATTACATTTCCTGTTTTGGTTTTTAGAGGTGTTCAGGGATGGTTCAAGAGTTATCAGTGGATGTTAGAGGAGAAACAGAGTTGATATAGAAAATACACATCCGGCAATTTTATTACTTGATGTGAAAGTTGTTTTCACAACTTGTACAGGTATAGTCATAACATGTTGATTTTTAGGATTAAATAATGGCAAGATGAAATGTTTTTTCGTGAATCCAAGAATCCTAGGATTATATGACATGAAAGTGGATTACATGACAGGTTATTCCATGTTGTTGTATAGTTTTAAAGACTACATCCACTCAGGTTTTTCCAAAACCATAATTTAGTGAATATACTCTCTTCTATGGTGTTCAATGACTTTATAATTTAGTTTTTGTAGATTCCTTTCGACAAGTATCAATCTTTAGGCTCCTGTCTTCAATCCAAGGTGATTTCTCTTATCGTTCTCACCCATTTATTTACATTGTTCTTTAGTGTTATGATGTTGTGGTGTTTCTTTGGTTTGGGGGTTCCTTTGGATTTTTTTGAGGGATCCTTGGTTTGTTATATGTTGATATATGGTTTTCATGGTGCAGATGTGGTTCTGGGCATTCTTCATCACCCAACTATGTGTAGTGATTTGGAAAGATTCTTTGATGTAGTGATTTCCTCATTTCTCTTTATTGTGTATCATCCAGGATGTGTTTAATTTTTTTACCTATGTTTTAGGGGTTTTAAGATTAATAAAAGATAAATAATTGGTTTATTGAATTTAAAGGGACAAGTGGGGTATGATTTTATATTATTTTACAACATTGATATTATTTTTGATATTGTTAAGTATACATGGATAATGCCCCATTAAAAATTGTTTGTCAGGGGATTCGTTTGTACTGGATGTATGTGATGTGATTGATATATAGATTTTTATTTTTGTGATATCAACCTTAATGGAAATTGGTCAGTTAATTTAACTTTTTTATGAAATGATTTCTTTAGGATTTTGGTTTTTCTGATAACGATGCTAAATTAAATTGAAATGTGATAAAAGACTCCTTACAATTTTGTAAATGGATCTTGATGTGTGTGATATGTGACCATGCTAGTGGGATGATGATGTGTGGTTGGGTGTGGGGAAATGTGTGATTTTTTCCATGATTTTTTGTCAGTGAGTAGATCTTACAATGGGTATGTTGTGTATATTGTTATATGTGGATTCCTTTTCAAGATGCTCGAGTAGTGGGGGAGTGATGAAATGAATGTTTACGGATTGTCTGAATGGCATGGGTTGGATTGGTTAATGGGGTTTAAATTTTTCAGTGGAATATTTAATGTTGGGTTGTGTGATTAAAGAAAGGTTGATTCTAAATAACAAAATGACTAGTTGTTAAATGCAGAGGAAATGGGAATCCACTAATTCGACCTCTTCACCTTCCAAAATGACTATTACAGATACTAATAAATTCATTTAGAGGTGGTGTTAAAGGTGGTGCTATTGGGAATTGGTTGTTTTTCTGAGAACCCATTGGTTGGACTTGAGTGTTTGATATTATATATATACTTTTATTTTTGTGTGATTTCAATACGAGCCCACCAATGTTGATCATTATGTTCTGAACACCCACATATTCACGTGGGTGGTGTATTTCCCAAAACCATGGGGGGAGGATGGATAGATGGCCACCAAATATTATATGATATATCTTCCAGGTGATGATGTCCAAGCTTCATCGAGTTGGATGTGGAGAGATATGGTATCCCATGTTTCATCGGGATAAGTTGTGTTGTAGTGTCCCATGTGTCTTTGAGATGAGTTGTGATGTGATTTACGTAGTGTCTTCAGGATGATATGTGATGTTTTGTGAGGAATGAGTCTATTATGGTGGGATGTTATGTAGTATATTTTGAAGTGGGGGGAGCACTAGGACATTTTCTATTTGGGTATGAGAGTAGCTAATTAGAGGAAAATTGGTCTGGGGTACCCTATCATCAATGAGATTTAATTTATAGTATCTTACCTAGATGTCAATATGTGGTGAGCATGGCGTAGTGAGGTTTGGATGGTTAGTATTAATTTCTAGGTTCTGTTTTTTTCTAATGTTTTATCACATGTTCATTTTTGTGCTTCATCCAAATGTACATTAGAGACTTGAGGTTTTCCTACTAAGTAAAATTGTATTCTCACCATACATCTATAAAACTGTTATTAGGTTTACTTTGGTATTACATGGACTCTTTAGTACATCAATAGTGTACACCCTTGATAGTAGCGGTGTCACCTATTTAGATTTACATTTGGTTATTTAATATGGTGACTTTATTTATCAGTTCTATGTATACATTCATGTGGGATGGTTTTGGATTTATATTTATGCTATGTCATGGAGTTAGTTTTGGATCAATCATCTCATCTCTTGATATTATTTTCTCAAAAGGGAAATGCCTCCCATATTGTGAAATTTATACACCCGTTGTGATAGTCTCTAGCTCAGGGCCTTCTAGAGGCGGGACATGGGGGTCATTATCTCTCTCCCCTAATTATGGTATAATTGGAGGGAGGTGGTCATGGAAATATTATCATGGAATTTTTTTATAACATTGTGTGTAACACATTCATGACCCAACACCATTGGGAACCATTCTTTGGACAATAGTGCAGATGAGGGCTTCCACTATGGCCCATCTTCAAAAGGCCCCAGGATTATGACTAGCCTACAGATATAAAATATACAATGGGTTACATTAACCTCAATTAGTACCAGGAATACAGAATTAAACACTGATCAATACCGTAATATTAATAATCCAAGATCCAAATTAATCATATATTTATAAATATTGATAGATAAATAAAAATAATAAACAAAAAACCAATAAAACCCATTGGTAGTGACTCGACAACAAATCCCAATAACCATGATTTTACAAAATCAAGCATTCATCAATTTCACCCAAGAAACCTGAAAAATATTATATAAATATATATATATATATGTATGTACATATAGGGGTTATAATAACATGTATACTATGTAGGATTACACTAAATTAATCCCAAGATAATATTGAAGAAGAGTACAAATTTATAATTGAAAAAATAACCAAACCAACAAGAACCTATTAGGTCAACTATCTACTACCTCACTAAGGCACTATCCATAAATTTCACATCCATGAATGAAATTTTTTTATCGAATAAAATATTAAAATGAATCCAAAAACCACTTCCCAATTTGTCACTCTCACACCCCAATGTTAAATTTCACATGCTTACAATTCCAAACATAACCATGTTGTATCACACCATGCCTCATAACAATAACATTATATTATCAAGAATTGGGTGAAAATTAACCTTGTCTCATTTTCTATCATAGAATACCATTACTATCAATTAGATTATCATTTAATACCTTGTAGGGTCTTATAGTGCACCTACCATCTATCATAATATCAATACCTATAGGGTATTTAGTTCACCTGAACCTCCCCATTCATGACATATCGGGTTTCCAACAACACAAAATAATATTGTAGTATGATCATATTTACACCATTCCATCACAACCAATGCCACAACATGAAGGAGGAGTGGTGAATATGGAAATTTTATCCACCCAAACCATCACCATCCTATATATCAGGGGTAAATCATTAAGAACTTGATGTCTTTTAAGAATTTATAAGGACATCCAAATTAAGTGTGGTGAATATGAAAGTCATAGGGTAAATACAATATATATATTAACCTAACAAAAAAACCCATCCTAATGGAATTCACACCAACTAACACTAACACATATATTAAAAATCACTATACAATGACTATCCCAGACATACATCAGATCCATTTACAAAACCACCAACACAAATCCATATTTTATAAATATAACCACATAAAATGTGAGACAACTCCCATAAAACATATCATTTTTTTCATTTAATTTTTTAATATTACCAGTGATATTACCTTATATAGATTTTTTATTAATAATATTTTAATTCAAACCATACAAAACATTTACTTTGTTATTTAAAAAATCAAACATTCATTTCTATTATCAAAGTTATATTTATAGCCTTTAGTTTATTCAATTCTAGGCCACCCCATGAAATATAATCATGAAAAACTATTTTCATCCCATCATGAAATTAATTAAAGATAAAACATTATCTAAACATTACATCTCTCATAACAACACACTACTTCAATATATAGGATGGAATTTTCATCCCCACTAGACAATAAAATATATCAATTGTACCACACTATAGAACTTATGACATCTACTTCACCACCTATTACAGTATAGTGACCCATTATTTTAAAACATAACTATCACAACATTTTATATGAATATTCAACACAAAACATTATGATCAACACAAAAAGTAAAAGGATTTGGAGTATTTTGAAACATGGATACACAAAATACTAGTTTATAAAATGTCTACACCATCTCCTACATCTTTTTAAATTTCATCCATATTAGGAAAATAATATATAAAACTTTTCTTTTGATAAAGGTGAAATAAAACATAAAAAAGGCTGAGATCATAGGTATAATAAGGTTAAAATAGGGATACATCAAAAATTATTTTAACATAACATGAGAATGAAGGGTATGATAACCTAATATTATCATATGAAAAACATACTTAGTTATTGTTAGATCATAAAAATTAGTCATGTAATAATGACTGATAGTTCATAAGAAAAGATTTCTACATTGATCTAATTACACGTTCCATAACAACATAACACATGAATGAAATAATTTAATAAAAGAGTTCCATGATGTGTGGAGTAATCATAATTACATAAATCTTATTTCAAGGATACCCACCAAGACAATAACATCATGTATTTCTTGGGATAATTTCTGTTGTACATGCTTCTGGATTGGGAAAAACTCCTATGTAACCACTTTCAGTTTTAGGATAAAATCCCCTGTAACATATTTTTGGTCGTGGGATAACCAATAATGTGGTATTTGATCTTTTTGAACATTTATATTTACCAAATTATTTTAAGAGAACTAAAATTCTAGGTCCACTTGACATATAATTAAAAATCCATTCATATGTATACCATAAGATGATAACAATAATTATTATACTTTAAATCATGGTAAAGAAATGGGTTTTAGTGAGAATTAATTTTTATTTCCATAAAAGTACAAGTAAATAATTAATTTTTCATCATTTGATCATATCCACAATAAATAATAAGTAACATCAAATCATTTTAACATAGAAGAAAAATTACATTAAAAGATTACTAGAATATTTGTTTTGGAGAATACCCATGAAATTATATAATAAAATATAAGAAATTACAAAAACACTAAGGAATTAATTATCATTAAAAATAACCTCAAATTATTCCAAGTTAAGATTAAAATAATTGAGAGGTCTTTATGGTGGGAGATTATTTTCAGGTTGTGTGTGTTAAAACAATTATTGTCTTTATATTTTTGGTAAAAGGTAAATAGTACATCATTTGAAAAATGATTGATAGATTCCTTTTAAACTTTTAATAATAATTTAAACCTTAGAAAAATAATTTAAAAAATAATATTATAATCTAAAAAACAATACTGAATTTTTTTTTGAAAACTTTTTTATGGAAGAAAAATGATTTTTGTTTTAAGAGAAAAATACAATTAATTTTCGTTAAAAATGTTCTATAGAGAATTTGATTTTTTAAGTTAGGTTGAATGAAATGTAAGAAATGTATTTATAATAGATAAATTTAGGAGTTTTAGTTTCATGGGATTACTGAGAAATAGATCATGAAATGTCATAATTAGAAACATAATCATAAATAATGTTGGAAAACAATGAGATTGTAAAAAAATCCATTACCTCATGTTGAATGTGATTCAAACAGTATTTAACCTCGTATATAATAAATAGAATAATATTATAATTATAATATAGATTAATTAAAATACTCATTATACCATATATTATCCATTTATATTAACTCAACATCCATTTTCTAATAATTCCTTATAAAATTATCTATTTTGGGTGATAATTGTTCTATTTTTCATGAGAATTTTACTGTGATATTTCTAATCAGAGTAATTTATTCATGGTTCCATAAAATAATTAATTTCAATAATGGTATAAATACCATATATATTCATAATTTATGTATTTGTTTTCACCCACAGAGGATAGTGATAGAAAAATTAATTATGTTGCTCATGGAGGTGGTAGGTCATATGTACGTTTGAACACTATTTTAACTTTTTAATAAATGAAATGAAAGAATGTTGTATTATAATTCAAATTTATATAAAAATTAGTATATTATATATATCATAGATATACATAAATTATATCCTAGTCACCATCAATGTAATGTAGAAATGAATTATGAATCACATCCCTTCATGGAGAGGATAGTCCACATGTACGATTAGGAGATGTTATCCTTTTACAATGAATGAGATGGTAAAAAGGTAGTTACTATATTACATTTACAGAGAAACAAATATATTATAAATATAATATATAACCATTAATCTCATAATATTAATCATCCATGAAATATGGTTATGTAAAAATAATTATATCGTTATATAGAGGTGGAAGTCTAGACGTATGCACAAGCAACACATTTACTTCCAAGATGATGGAATAGAGGGTGAATAGTTGATGTTAAAGAATCATAATAAAATTTATGTTTATTTATGAAACATAATTTTCTATTTTGTTTTGAATAAAAATTATTTAGAATATTAATATGAAGAAATTAATTGAAAGTGCTCAAGTAAAATGATTACCCCTTCATCAGTTGGATTCCGTTAGATCCATTATTATGGAACTGTGGAATGGTATTATAAGAAGAATAATAATGATTATTATTTAATAGGTTAGTTTATAAGATAATGTATTATGGATTAGTTGAGATATATGCCCCGATGATGTGTAAAGAAAAAAGACAGGGGGTGTCTTTTTATGGGGGCAGTCTATACATAGAATTATAAAAATATTAAAATCTAACTAATAAACAATCAATTAAAATTATTGAAAATGGGAAGATATAGGAATAAAATTTTTTTATTTATAAATATCATAATACAAAGAAATGTAGAAACTTTTTGTTGTCATTTAAACATTGTCTCTTGTGTTAGACCCTTGGTTAAACAATTTTTATCCTAACCATGGTGACATCTTATTAAATATTAATGTTTTATAATTTTTCATATAATTTAAAAATTGTATAATAAATTACCATTGGATGAAATTTTCAACCATTTATCATCGTACTTGTGATCTTTAAGATTTTTATTATTTTTAAATAATTTAAATAAATATATGTTTTATAATATACTATTAATGTTATTTTTAGAACAATTCACAAATTTTGAATTTAAAAATAACATGAATGTCTTGGAATTAATATATAAACCACTAATATATATCTAAAATGATTTTTTATCAATAAAATTTTATGGGGTCCCCAAATTACTCCAACTATAATAATTTTATAGTTTTCTAAGAATATTCACATGATTTTGTTACTTCTTACACAAGCACTATGTCAGCACCGTGAAAACATTTAAGGTTATCAATACATAAATAAAAGTTAAAAATAAATAATCATGATAATGGAATTACATTTATGTTTTAAATAAATATTTTTAACCAAAATTATTCTATTTTTATAATTCTGTGTAATATTTAGAGTTATTAATTTCAAGAGAGTGATATTCTGTATTTATTCATTTTTTAAATGAATATAAAGGTCATAATATAAGAATAATTTAATCAAGTAGCCATGTATTTTAGAATTATATATAAACGGATGAAATATACCCCAAAAATAAGATAAATTTGAATTTTGGGTTGATTTTGAGACTTTATCTCTTAGTTATTACCATGTTTTACCAATTTTACCCTTATCGAGGAGACAAATATTTACTACAGTTACTATTCATACTGAACAAAAGATAAACTAAAATATTTACAAAATTCAGACATCCAAATTAAAAATAATTTATCCATTTTTAATGATTAAATTTATACAGTTTTCATAGATTCATATTATAATAAGTGTGAAAAACATGACAAAATTATTTTAAAAAATGTGCTTATTTGAACATAAAATTGGATTTATTCTTATTCCATGCCTTGTAAAAACAATTATTTGAATATATAAAAATATTATTGTATATACTATATTATCAAACCATTAATTAAATTCATTAGTAGATATTAATATAGTTTATTTAAATAAAAATGCTTTGTGTGTATAAAAACATTATTTTTGAAAAATTATCTCTATTTACCTTCAAAAACTGATATTTTCATTGAGAACCTCTTGAATTCCAATTAATATATTTTATAAATGTTCAAAAAATAAATTTTGTTCTTCATAATTTAGTTATCCCCATTCATACCCACTAATAAAATGTTTAGATGATAACTAAAATTTTAGATAATAATATATTAATTTTATATGAAAGGTTATTTAAACATGATGTTTCATATATCAAAAGATATCGATGAAATTAAATTTATTTAACATTTTAAAAAATCGTAGTGTTTTATATTCTACCCCCATTAAAATTAATTTCTTCCTTGAAATTTCTTCACCTTGAAACAAACATATGAGGATTTCTAGGTTTCTTCACATCCTAAAGTTCCTAAGTAAATTCCTCAAATTCATAATTCCTCCAGAGAAGTTTAGCTTGATGAGAAGTCTTATTTAATTTATTTTTATACCTAAAATTTATTATTTATATATTTTTTATTCATGGTAATGATTATTCTGTATTGGTACAAACATTGATTTCATCACTTGTAATAGATAAATTCTGTACTTCCCTAGGAGAGGTACATAAAATACATCATGAACTTGATAAAGGTTCGGTAGATACACTAAGAGATAAGATAGAATCCCTTATTGACCAAGAATCATGAATGGTACAATATACCTATGGCACAAATTTCTTTTCTTTGGAAGTCTCATTATTTTATCCCATATATTAATTCACTATAATATATTATCACCAACATCAAAATCAAAATTATAGTGATGATTATCAATATAATGTTTTTTCCAACTCATAGATTCCTTAATATACTAATAAATTGATATGAATTTCTAAATGATAAATTCAACTATATGCGGTATAAATATATTTCTTTTTCCAATATCATCATAATATATTTTCTATTATACACTTCTCTCTACATATGTCTTCATATGGAGCCAACAGAATTCTCGAGTGAAAGCTATTGTTGAAGGAAAAATCAACTAATGGATGGTGTTAATCACAATCACATATGAAATCTATATAACTATATTAAAGTATATACTATAGTTTTTGAGTGTTTATATCATAAATAACATATATAATAGATGATTTTTAGTATTTATACCAAACCTTTTTTCTAGATAATACCAAAGACTTCTCCATAACATCGACGTAAACCATAGATCCCAATCAGATACCATAGAATATGGTACTCCCTGAATCCTTAACACTTATTTAATGTATATCTATTTAATAAGATAAAAATATAAATATTCTCCAACAGTAATGAATTGAAATTTCCTCATACATGGATTGAATATAACAGAAATAGTATTATGGACTTTAAATACTTTTGAGAATATGATAGAAAAATCTGTTCTGATGCTTTCCCCTTTTCATCATGGTATAAGTAATAGTTGTATCATACAATTATACTTTTATCTGTCATCCATAAATTTCTGAAATTCCAAGGACCAAGATGCATGATTTGTAATATATTTTTTAAGACACTTTACCAGAAGTACAATTTCCGATCAACACAAATCTTAAAACATGCAGGTTGAATATAGAATTTTGAACTATGAGATTCATCAAATTAGCCATTATTCAAATATGATATGAAAACAACTAAGAAATTGTGTCTTAACCCTTTGATTCTATTATAACAATGGGTTAACATAGGTATATTTTTCACTTTCTTTTCAAACTCTATATCATCTTTCTCCACCTCATTAATATTCACTTGGATAGATGGTTGAATAATTATTTATGTAAGATATTATTTATCCCAATAATTCAAGAGTTCAAGATTCATATATTTAAAATCAGAAAACATTGGATATTTTTTTACTAAACATTGATAAGATATCATGATCCTTTCAAAATAAAATCATTAACAATCTTGTTCGATCTCCCATGGTTGTAATGTATTGACAAGTCATAATAATTAATAAATTCCAACCACATTATTTTGTTTATACTCATCTCTTTTGGACTAAATATATACTTTAATAATGTAGGATCATTATATATATATATATATATCGCAACATTATCCATAAAAATAAATCCTATATATACTTATGCACAATTTTACCAAAGCTAATTCATAATCATTATTTGGTTATTTTTAACATGAACCTTCATTTAGCGTGATTAATAAGTTATCACCATATAAATACTCATTGGTAATCATCATTTCCCTTATTTAATGAGTAATTATAGATTAAAAAACCATCAATACTATAGGGTAAAGTATGAATAAATTTTCATACCGAGCTACCCATTATTTCCTTGAAAGATTCTTCACATTCATCTATCCAAAAAATCCTGGATCCGTTTCATGTTAACTTGGTGAGTGTGTTAGATATCATTGTGAAATTCTCCATGAAGAATCGATAATATTTTTCCAAACCACAAAAAACTATGGATCTCAATAAAAGTGGTTGGTCAGGGAAAATATTCAATAATTTCTATCATTGATGGATCCATTGATATTCCCTCACATGAAATTATATAAATAAAAAATTAAACTTTTCTAGCCAAAATTCATAATTTATATTTTTTTAATACAAATTATCCTCCTATGGGGTGTTCAGTACAATAATCATGTGATATTAATTCTCTTCCATCTTTACTAAGAATTTAATAATATTATCTATAATAAATACCACAAACTAATCAAGGTAATCTATAATGACTAATAATCAACAAGGATAGTCCATTCATTAGTTAGACCAAATATAATCTCTTAAAATTCGTAGTTTTTACCCATAATACTGAATTGTATTATTGTAATGTGTTATATTTAGTCACTCAATTGATAGTATTCATATCATTGATCAATAGTGGGTAAAGATTTATATCCTCATAATTTGTCGAACAAGGTATCAATACATGGATGTGATACTTATTATTGATTTTGATCTTTTTATTATATAGATAATGGACATTGAGCCACATTGATCCATCTTACTTCTTAACAAAAAGAATAGTTGAAACCCAAGTAGATAAACATGGAAAAATAAATCCATTATCAATATTTTAGTGGAGTTTATTATTCATTTCCTATAACTCAATCAGTGGCTTTATATATGAAGCACATAAATAGATTTATAACAATGCATGAGTTCTATTAAAAAAAATTCATTATTTGGAGGAATACCAATATATAATTTAGGGAAAATATTAAAAACTCTCAGAATATAGGGTTACCTTTGATGTTTTTATTCTCCTAGTCCATATGATATAACCACCACTTTGGAATTGGAATAAATACTCATACAAAATATTCAATTTATATCAGATTTTCAAAGTTATTATTTAACTAATTGATGATAATAATATAGTTCAAAAAATTAATAGAATTTTCTTAGAAAATTTTATGGGATTTTAATATATAATGGAAATAAATTCATAATATAATATGAAATTAAAATATACTGAGAATAATGAAATTTTCAGGAAGTTAATTCCCACAAACATCAATCAAATATGAATAATTTAATAGAGATGATCACCATACCATAAGTAGATCTTACTACTAATTAAATATATAATTATTGAGTTGGTATTGTTATACCCTTAGCTAATTATTAAGATATAAATGTTTTGGTAGATATTGAATCAAATAATACATTTTATATTTTAGAGTGGACGATAAGTGTACCTTTCACCCCTTCTTTATCTTAACCACATCATCCATAATGATCATATTGGATTTCCATTTTTCTCTAGGCTGAAGAGGTTTCTTAAATTGATCATCAACATCATTAACCATGGAATTTGAGCACTTGATAGCGTAATACCCATACTATTTTCATTTGAAATTATAGAGTGTGGTTGATGTGTTCTGTGGTTCTTTTCCTCCATCATTGTGAAAACTCTTCCCATTATATAAACATTTTAATACCCTATAAACTTAATTTACGAACATAAATCATTTTCTAGTACACTAAATTCAATTTTCTCTACCTATACTTACACACTTTTACTATAATGGATTGTTTTACATCATTCCTCCGTGGTTTTAATGATTACAATTTCATTTTTATTACTTCTAAATTTTGTTATCAAAACCATGAGATTCATGGGTAACTCTAAAATCTATTTCGACCATATTGGCACATCAGTCAATCAAATCACAACTAATGAAATTCTTATGGATAATTCCATTTAGATACATGTTATAAGACACCGATGAATCAATAATTTTATATTTTTGGTTTAATGATAATACCACAAGAGTACCTCACTAGTATTGTAAAATTTTCCATATATTCACTAATGTATTCATCATCATCTTGACTTCACTCTAGTAACTCATTCTCAATTTTCTTATAAACAATACTAGGAATTTACTACCGAAAAAAATAAAATTCTAAACTCATCCCAATCCCTTCATTTCAATTATTAATATTTCATTATGTTTTTTATGACAGTAAACCATTTATTATCTTTTAGTTCAAAATAATAATAATACAAAATGATTTTTTTGGGATAAAAACACCGAAGAACAAAAAACATATTTTCCTTTGTACTAACCCATTGCTAAAAAATAAGTGGATAAAAAGGTCCACTAAAACTAGGTAAATTTTTTATCATGGAGGACTTATGTGAGGGTTTATTTACATGAATACCCCAATCATGAAATCTATCACTATTAGAAATGAAATATAGTAGTAATTTGATTGTCTCTTTGGTATGTTTCAATTTGAGTTACAAAACTATCAAAGTTTTTTGTTTTTGAAAGAAGAAAAATTATGGTTTTTTATTAAAATTTCTAATATAGAAAATAACTATAAACTAATGTGAATTAAAATTCATGATTAAGATAAACAACTGACATCAAATTAAAGGGTTACGAAATCAGAAATAAAAAGTAGTTTTGGGAAATCTTAATCCCAATTATAAACTTCCCTCTTCCTTATTTTAAATGATTTTCTAATTTTATTTCTCAATTCCAACCCATATACCTCTAGATGAACACACCTGTTTGAACAGATATCATAGAAATACCTCTACATGATTGTTTTCCCTCCTAAAAAAATTGAGTCAATTTCATAAAGACCTATTGTCAATCAAACATAATTGAAATCACTACTCTCAATGATAAACCCTCACCAAAAAAATTTAAAAATTAAAATCAATTATTTTACTCGGTAAATTTTAAAAGTATTAAAAAAACTAGTTAAAATATATTAATGAAATAAATAAACTGATTTCATTAAAAAATATAATATCAAGAAAAAAACAAAATAGATTACACAAAAATATTAAAACTAAGAATATGTTGTTTGTTAGTTTTCTCCATCCACAATCACTCAGTGATTAGAATCGAATCACTTGAGTATCCCCCATCATAGTTATCCCATCACAAATGCAAAAAATTGTTATCAATTACACTATATAAGACATCCCCATGCACTCTCATCCATCAACTAACTATTAAAATATATGGATAAAGAAATATAATGAGGAAGTGGGGTTGAGAAATCTGCTTCCCACTTTTTGTTTGTTCGATGCTGACCCAAATTTCTATGCTTTTATGGAAAATTTCTTTTGGGTTTCTCTTAAATAGTTATTAAAAAATGGACTCTTAATCAAATCTGAAAATTTAATGTATTTTTGACATGTGAAGAACAACTTTCATTCAATTTATCAAATTTCACTTTTATGTATTAGGAGAAAATTAAATTTCCTTCAATTTGACTCATTCAAAACTAATATTATAATGGATTTTTTTGAAACACAACATTAATGCTTACCATTTAGTTCTATTTAAATTCCAGGTACTATCACCTCCTTTCATTTTTTTATTATCCTTCAATTATATCAGACAAAAACATTCCATCCTTCGCCAATTTATTTTGGACTCATAAATATTAACTCAACATTTTTTAATTTTGTTAATGTTTTGTCGAATTGAAAAATGATATCTAGTAAAATATTAATTAGTCTAGATTAATATCGAAAACTATATGCTAAAAATAATAAAGATAAAAAAATAGATAAAATTACAAAATTGATTAATTTTCAATTTTATCCTAAAACATAGCATAAATTAAAAAATAAAATTCATTTCAAATTAGTAATTTTTTGGTGTTTTAATAACTAAATTATTTATCAAAAAATTGAAATATTAGCTCTATCAATTCCCCCAAATGTTATCTCTTTAACTCCAGGAAAAGTGAGTGTCAAAATCAAATAAAGAAAAATTCAAAACTCAAAACCATGTGGTTCACCATTTTAACACCAAGAAAGAAAATGATATATTGACGCATAAGAAATATTTCAAGTTCTTTATTCAGATCATTAGATCCATTTCCACTTATTTTATCCTCCCTTTCACACAACACACTTTTATCACTATAATTTTTCTCAAAACAAATATATGGGTTTATAATAATGATTTTAACATCATAACTCAAGAAAGATTCACTATAGTATTGATAAATTTATATATATCCACAAAATTACTTACATGAACATGTGGTTATAAGAATTACTTTTCTTGGATTTTTTTTTGGAATTTGGTTTGTAGGTTTTATATGTCAAAAGTTATTAGGATAAATAAGGAGGGTTTGCCTTTTTTCTGAATTACAAATGTATGGTTTAAATTTTCATTGATGTATGGTATTCTCCTTAACAAACATAGATGAAAATAATCCCTAAGAATATTGGAATCGCTCTAATATATCCCACTATTTAAATATTTCTTTAGAATAAATTAATTTTATATTCCCCTATTTTTTTTTTCTGAAATATATATATGGGAACAAATTTCTTCTTCTAAGAGATCCCGATAAGAGAAAATTATTTTTCCATTGGAATCTAATGAGGGGGAAATATTTTATCAAATTATATTTTCCGCAATAAAAAATTATCTTCCAAATTTTATTTTCCACCCAAATTTATAGTAAATGATACAACACATAACAAGTAAACTTCCCTAAACACTTATCTTCAAATGGATCGTACAATTTCACTTATAGAGCACATTGGAATGGAAAAAATAGATTCTAATGTGTATAACCTAACAATATATACATAGAAACTAGGGGATCATAATTATCAATTGTACATGGTAGGCCAAAATAAAAAACATCATCCTAAAATTTTGGATTTAAAAAACAATTCCTCAGTAATTTAAAACACAAGTTCCTCAACACTCATATTATGATAGAAAAAAATCAAGTACTCGTAAATGATATTAAGGATTTTTTCACCTAATAAATGTGATGAATATCAATAAGACATAAAAAATTGTTCAAAAGCCTTTAAGAAGGGTATTTCGAAGATAAAGATAATGTAAAGGGACATGATATGATTAAATCGTAGTTATTTTCATAGAATTTACCAAGTTTTGAACTTAAAATAGATTTCATTTTGAGAATTCATTTATAGTTTATTTCATGGGAACAATTGGTTACGTCATTGATATGGGTTTCAAAAATTTCAATGATAATTATTTAAGCTCTCAAGTGTCAAAAACAATAAAAAAATTCAATGAAAAAAATGAAACACTCCTAAAATTTATAGAGAAACTGAAAAATAATTAAAAAAATTAAAATGAAAAAAATCCTAATATTTTATGAATATTCCACCCCATGCTTATTTTTTTCAATTTTCCTCATTATGTAGTAGATTTATGATAGAAATTTAAAATCCATAAATTAAATTCATAAAAAAATAATTGATGAAGAATAACATGACCAGAATGTATCACCTCCCCTAGTGGACCATGAATATTTATTTTAAATAGATTAAAATTGTTCCCAATGTTTTTAAATGGAATGTCACTGTATATTTTTGTGGTATATCCCAAAAGTGAATAAATCTGTTACAATGAAAGGGCCATACAATCTGGAATTATATTTACCTAAGAATATATTAAATATTGTATAAAACGAGAACACTTTTTCTTATTACTTTTAGAATTAGTTGAGAATAATATAATTGTGAAAATATTTTTTTATTTCTTTTTATAACCTAGATCTTTCATATGCATTATAACTGATATCCTCCAATACCTAAAAATATTATTTTCTTTCTTATTATAATATAAAATAGATCCATGTTACATTTTTAATAAGCTAAAAATGTTTTGTTTTCTAACCAAATTTTTAGGCGAAATTAATTTACATAGACTAATATTTATTGTGACATAATAATTGTGGTTTTTAATGATGTCCAATAAATCTTGAGTGAATCGTATAGTCTTAGAATATAATATTTTCATTTTTTGTTTGCAATTGTTCCAGAATTTCATTGATTTATATATTTCAAAACTCATCCATTTCATTTTTTGATGGTGATATGGCATAAATACCCTATAATTAACTCCATATTTTTTTATAAATAGTTTTTAGTGACATATTAAAAAATGAGGGATCCCATATATTTGATAAAAAAACATTTTCAATCCAAATATCGAAAACAAACTTCATTTCTAAAACATTGAAATAATTTTTAAATCATCATCTCTTGTGTTAATAGACTTTATCCACTTCGAATAATAATCAAAAAAATGAAATATGTAATGATATAAAACATAATGAAGAAAATTCCCAATGAAATATATACCCCACGTATCTAATACATAAAAAAACAATAGAAGTTGTCATGGCATCTCATTCATTCCTGAAATGTTACCTTATATATGATATTTTTACTCGTTCTGGAAAATTCAAAAAAATATCAAAAAACGGAGTTCCAATACAGAAAAAAGAAATAACATTTCTTTAATTTATTTTGTTTCCAAATTTTCCTGCATAGATCAAAATTTGAAAAAACATGTAAGAGATATTGAAATCTAGAATTTAGACTGAATCTCATAATCATTTGATAACTAGCAATATTCCACAGGTAAAGATCATAAAAAATATAATTAATTTAATTAATCACAAGTTTAGTAGTTTGTCTCCTAGAAAATAAGTGGGCAAATTCAATAGTAGAAAAAAATTCCAAAGATCGACAAACCACAGTCTTTCACTCTTATTTGAATATAATTCCTCATAAAAAATGAATTCCTTAATTGGTGGAAGGATCTAATGTTTTCCATTAAAAATAGAATATATCATGATAAAATTACTAGAAACAAGGTTCTCACTACCCATATTATCCATTATATCAACATCAAACTACTGTCACAAAAAAACCATCTCGAAGTTTGGTTGTTACCATGATCTTTCTTCGTTAAAAATATGATCGTAGAATGGTCCATGAAAAAATCCCTTTGGATCCCAGATGATAACAAAAAAATATATCCAAATAAAAGAGAATAGCTATTTGTTTTTTCTCATTTGTTAAATATTTTGATTGGGACTAATCTAATGTTCTAGAGGCATAATAAATCACTTGATATTTATTTTCTAGCCTTTAACTCAAAACAAACCCAAGAGAAAATTCAAATTCATCAATCAGGATTTCAAAGGGAAAGTCTCATTTGAGGGATTTAATAATGGGTAGGGTTATCGGTTATCTATTTTATCTATTTTATCTCTATAAAGGCCAATTTTCAACTCTCACAAAAGACAAATTGTGTGTGTTTTTAGAAAAATATTGACTAAAGAGGTGTAACCTTACTAAATTTCATTATGAATCTCCCATAAAAATATTCATTTCCAAGGAAGCATCTCACATCTCTCCTTATTTTTTGGAATGGAAATGATTAATTGGCCTAAGAATTGAATTGATCAACATGAATTTAACATAGAGACACAATTTGATGAAGAATTATCATCTTATCTATAGTGAAATAGAATTTTTCATAATTTAGGAAACTATTATTATGAATGCATGTTTCAAGAACATGATACAATATTTTTTAAAAAAATCTAATGAGGAAACCCAAATAGTGAATTTATCCATAAATAATTCCTTGAATGTTTTTTTAAATTCATATAAAATGATCATCATACTCTTATGAGAAGTTCTTGGAGGATTATATAATATTAATGGAATTATCCAATAAGAAAAATTTTCAAAGAGGAAGGTTAATGTTGTTTTCTCTTGATCCTCAAATTATATATGAGTTTTTAAATAATAATATAATCCATCAAGAAATCAATATTGGGATTTTATAACTAGTTTTTAGGGACTTTATCATGAAGTGGAAATGGGATGTGTTATTTATTTTTTACAAGATTGTGTTTCTTTTAATAAATAAATATTTTCCATTTATTTGGAATCCTAATAGGAAAAAGATAGTCAAATACATTCCATGATTTTATAGAGAAAGTTTGTTTTTTTTGTATAAAACAAGGATTGGAAACACCCATTGACTATCAGATATGAGAAAATTAATTATCGTATCAGATGATGTGGTAAAAGTTTCAATAAGAACCTTTAATAGTGGTGGGTTAAATCTAATTTGAAATTGTTTTACTGGTTTAGTATTTATTACAAAAAAAACATTTCATATACACTTAGGGACTAATTTTAATTAAATTTGATAGAATAAATTCAATATATTACTTTTAGGTTTTGAAGGATCCTAACATTTAGTTTTCTTGGTCATAAGTTATATCTCTTGAAATGATGATAAGTAATAGTTCATTCTCAAATAAGAATGAATATTAAATGTTGTCAAGAAGTGGCCACAACTCTAACTAATGTACAATATTTTCATTACTAGTAATACACTTCTTATTTTTGTGATTGTTCAATAATGTTCCAAATTTTAATGAAATTTTTTCATATTGATCACATTTCAAGTTATCACGATCATTTAATTATAAAAAAGTACTATTATCTAAGGAAAATATAATATTATTCAAGGGTTTATAAAAACTAATCTTCACCCATTTTGAGATCAATTGACCTTTTTATATCTATTTCAACATTCTAAGACTGACTGTAAGATTCCTTTTCACTTTATTGTTTATCCGGTTTAAAAACACACAAATTTTAATTTTTATAAATGGTAGTGTGTTACTCATCATAGGAAAAATCATGAAACATCTAAGTGGAAACCCAATAAATTATGTTAACTTGAGTTGAGGAATGATCCATAATTGGGTGTTTCATGGACTAATTTTTTTTTAAAGTTGAGAACATCACATCCAAATTCATGTTAATGGGTTACTCTATGATCATTAATGATTGATTTTTATATTTCAAAAATAGTCTCCCAATATTGAAAGGTTTATGGGTACTAAACTGAGCATATTTTATACACATGTCATAGAAATATACATGAAACATCATGTCTCCCACCTAAATGAGAAAATATCAAATAATTGTATCTCGTTTGGTTGTACTTCGGTAGTCAAGTAGAATGATAATTCCTGATGTTTTCAGTTCTACAAAATGAAGATATGAGTAAAAATAATGTGTAATTACTTTGATTAATTCTCTTAAAAAATATATAAATCCTCACATTTACATTACCTAATGGTTAAAATAAAAACATGTCGAATGATGGATGAAAATCTCCTCCATAAGCATAATTTTTCACCTCCTTTGAATTTCATCTTATGGGTACACATATCATTCAAAAACAATATCATAACATAGAATCTATATCATAGAATTGATAAATGTTAGGTTGACTTGAACATTCTTAAATGTTTCCAAAACCATCTTATACAACTATTATTTTCACATGACAACCCTGGTGGTTCAATACGAGGAAAAGGCAATAGTGGTTTAAATGTTTATAGACTATTTTGAGCTCCACTTTTAGGATCATAAAGACCAGAAATCCCAATATATAAATTCTTTTTTTTCTTTTAAAAAACATTTTTTCTCTTCATTTTTCTTTCATTCAATTAGAATTCATAATTTCCAATATTTTTAGCATTGGTTGGATTCCCATTAATAGTGTCAACTATAGCACTTTGATTCCCAGTTTGAGGTTTATATAGTATCGTTCCACTCATATGTTCAATAATAGTAACCTTATCTTACCCTTTATAAATAATAATAACGTGGTATTTTTGAGGTAAATCTCTAATAATTTTTTAATCATACTACTGAGATCTGAGAATATTTGACCAGTTTGAGTCATCAAGGTATTCATCCCGTTCTATTATGGATTTTATTCTTCTTGTTGTTATCTCATTGATTCTTGTGGTTTTATAATTTCCTATATTATTTTCATCATTGGTTCTTCAAGGTTACTATATAAATTTGTATTGGGATTATTAGGATGAATGTTTCTTCCATAAAGAGAAATGGATTTCTCATTGAAATATCATCATTGAGAATTTCTTGATTGAACATTAAAGATTATTCTTGGTTGTTAAAGATTTAGAAATCATTCACTAGAGTTGTTATTCCATCTTTTATTTAAAATTTGTTTTGTGTGAAAAGGTATCTATTGGTTTTACTGAAAGAGGTTTTAAAAATAAGCATTTTAATTCTCAAATGGCTGTTGAACTTGTGTGAATTGATCAGTAAATGTTTCATTATATGAAATAAAGACTTCAATGTAATTCTATTTGTAAAGTTGATTTTGGTTTGGGTGGGGTATGTGTCTTATTGAAAAACATCCTAAACCTTACCATGGTGTAAATATTAATATGTTGACTAGAAATCATGTTATTTCTAGAATTGTAAATGGGTAATTCATAAGAATATTATGAATAGATAAGGCATATTGTTCCAAATTGTTTGACATTTTAGTCTATGTTTTCAATTAAATTCCTAGAAATAGTAGGTTTCTTCTCCACTAAACCCCCCCCCCTAATGAAACATCAATAATTCTCATATTTAGAAGACACAATCCATAATAAAAATATTCAATCAATAGTTGTTAACTTCTTTGATGGCGGGGGAAACTAAAACAATGTATTTTGAATTGTTCCTAGTAATCATTAAATGTTTTAACTTGAGTTTTCCAAATCCCACAAATCTTATTTTGGATTAAATAATTTATTGATGCAGGGAAAAAAGTTTCAATGACAATCTTCTATAATTCATTCAAATCTCGATTTATTGTTTTATTAGATTATAAAAACCATTATTTGGATACTAATTCTAATGTAAATGGAAAGGGCTTCAATTTAATTTTATTTTCATCCATAACATTAGGTTTTATAGTAAAAAAGAGATAACCTAATAATTGAATAGTTTTATATGGATATTCACCTATAAAACCTATAATTTTTTGTTGGTGACTAGAACTAAATTGAATTTAAAATCTGGTAGGTGCTTCTGTATGTTCCACGGGGTTTTATTAATTTTCATCTAAAATAAGTCCAATTCCTTCAATGTTATGTTTCCAGCCATTTTAAATTTAGGTTCAATCAACTTCATTGTATGTAAGAATTGTTATATTAAAATCTAAGGAAAGATATAATTATAATATCTCTAACCATAGTGTGATATGTATTTTCAATTTCAGAATACAATGATAATAGGTTCTGGACAAAATTTTAGGTCATGGAAAAACCATTATTTTTATAAACTAAAGAAACAACCTCAAATACATCTCTAGTTGATGGGAGGGGTTTTATAATGAAAATAATGATTTATAAATTTTTCTATAGGAGAAATGGAATATAATACTCTCTGTGTGGTCATTTTTATAGGTGTCAATTTGAGTTATGAAAATGTCACTTTTTTTCAGGAAGAAAAAGTTTTTGGATTTTGTTAGAATTTAAAATATTAAAAATAAATATAATCTAAATTGAATGAAGAATCATGATAGAGAAACAAAATTGACATGGAAGTAATGGGTTTGAAATAAATATTAAAATAGCAGTTGTGAAAAATCAAAAACCTCTCATACACTCTACTCATCCATATTGAAAATTATTTACCAATTAAAATTTTTAATTCAAACCCAATTACCTCTAGATAAAAACATTAGTTTTCAAGGATATCAAATAAATAACTAAATATTTTTATTTTACCACCTATCATAGTGATTAAATTACATGAATACTTCCAATAAATGAAACCTAATTAAAATCACTATGCTCAATGAAGTGAATGAATTGAATAAATTTAAATAGTGAAATTAATTATTTTACAAAATAGATAAGAAAAAAAAAATCCAAAAAACAAGTTTAAAATTTAATAAATAAATAAAAAAACTAATTTCAATCAAAAATATAATTTTATTATAAAATAAAAAGAGATTACACAATAATATATTAACTATGAAGAGAGTTCCCATCAATCATTTTCATCGACAACCAATCAGTGCTTTGCCTCAAAACACCTAAGAAGACCCATATTATAAATTGAAGTATCAATGTACAAAATATTCAACAAGATATTTATATTATCCTTTCTATTTCTTTCATAATCAAACCATCACCTTTGAAAATATGGTGATGTGAAAATATAAATAATTGGAGTGGTGTAAAATCTATTTTCCAATTTCTATCTGTCCAAATTAGGATGAATTATATGGTCTTTCTTGAATAAATATCATGTTCATTTCACCTAGACAGATTTTTGGAAATTAATTATATTTTGACCCACAAAATCTCATGTATTATTTACATGTGAATAAAAATATATAAATAATCTGTTAATGATAACATTTTCTGCTTGATGCGACCTTTGAAATTCCTCCACATCAGCTCAAGGAATGACTGAAAAAATGAGATAATTCTCCCTTAAAACATAACATGAAAGAATGAAATTGAGCCATATTTCGTCAAAATATATATTCACCAAGTTTAGAGGCATATATCTGGATTTATTACTCATTTAATTAGTTAGATTCAATTCGATTATCCAAATATCCATTCCTACTTGATTGATTTATTTGGTCTTTATCAATTTCGACACAACATATGTCCCAATTGGAAATTTATTCTCCAAGTAAGTCTTCATTATTTAGACTATTGTAAATATCATTCATAAATATATTCATTTACTATTTTATCAGGGGACCTTTCAAAAAAATATAGATGTGAATGAAAAAATTAAAATTCCAATATTGTGTAATTTTAAATTTTAACATAATGACATCCCTAAAATTCTAAAAATGATATTCACATGAAATAGGTAAATTTTTGGGGCTTAAATCCTATATATATACATTATAAAAATATAAATATTAGATATATCAGGGAATCAATCATTCCATCGTTTTCATATCTTGATGATTAGCCAAATTCATGGATTAATAAAGTAGAATATGCATTAAAATAATAGTTTTAATTACACCTCTAGTAAAATATGGTTTCATAAGAGGAAAATCATTGAATTATCCTTCAAAATCATCATTATCAAGGTTCATTTATGTTTAATCATTATACTAAAATAAAAATTATTAGTTTGAATAATTATAATCTGAGTGGGAAACAACCTATATGTGAAAATATTTTTTAGGATTTCTAAATTATGAAACTGTCTTTTCTCTTAATGAATCATTAATATTAGACTAGGTTTTCTATAATCATTATCTATTCAATTCCATATTTATGATTCATAAATATAATTTTAATCAATAGAATCATATCCTAGGAGTTTCAAACTAGTTATGTAGATTCGTAACACTCACCCTGCAACATAATAATTTCAACGAGGTACTCAATCAACACTATATAGGGTTGTTAATCCTATATTATTGTATTCATAATCATAATCCCATTGTTGTATCATGATAAATATGTTTTTCTAGGGAATCCATAATCCCTTATTTACCAAAATATATGACATTATCTTATATATAAGAGTACCTTAAGGGTCCTCATTAATTTTATCTCATCCTATATTCTAATGTTATATAAAACATTCTCTAATGTCGACTATAGTGGCCCATTAATTTCCCTCATAAATAGAACGTCTCATTAGATGAATTTTCAAAAACATTACATTACGATCTGTGGTAGAACCATGATTTTTTATTATGTTCAAAAACTTGGATACATAAACAACTAGTTCATAATATTTATAAAATAACTATAATTTAGTTCTTCATAACTAGAACCCTTCTTAGACACATCATACATCAAAAATTTCTTCATATCCATTATAAAAAATATATATTAAAGTGAGATCTTAGATTCTCCATAAGGGTAAAAAAGGGATATATCAATGACCATTTAAACATAACAAGATAATTTAGTGCATGATAACATGAGACTAACATTTGAAAATGATAACTAGTAGTCCTTATCTCATGAAAATGATTCATGGAATAAACCATGTTATTTCATAAGATATTAATCCTAAAGAGATCAAAGAACATGATCCCTGGTTACATAACATTGACATAGAAACCTTTCATAATGGAGTTTCATGAAGGTTTACATAACCATAATAATATAAATATTATGTTAATAACACCCTCTAATACATTCATAACATGTTAGTTTTGGGATAATTGACTATGTACCTACTTTATGATTTGGATAACCTCCTATGTACCCTATTTCAAGCTTGGTAAAACCTCCCACGCACCCTCTTTTTTCAAGATTGGGACATCCTCTTATGTTCCATTTGAGAACATAAAATATTAATCTTTACCATATTCATTAGAGAGAAATATAATTCTAGGCCCACTTACCACATAATCAAATCAATTCATATATATGCTAGAATATCATAAAAACTATCATCATAGCATAACCTAAGGAAAATAAAACAAGTTTAATTGATATCTGATTATAATAACCATAAACCATCATGTGAACTAATAAATATGGTACATCTTGATCATATCCCTTGTAAATCATATGAAACATCAAATGTTGCTATCATATATGAGAAATTATATAAAAATAGTGTGGGTGTATTTCTTAGGGAAAATAACCACTGAATCATATATTAAATGTAAAAATATCACAAATTTTAAATACTTTTTATTGAAAAAAACATTTAAAACTTGTAAAATATGCTTCAATGCATTTATTTATCATGATGGTGAAAAAATCCATTCTTTTCGTGCATGTTAAAACAAAGTCCCCTTTCGTAGTTTTGATAAAAATTCAAATATTAATCCTTCATAAAAGAATAAGATGATTCATTTTAAACAATTTGGTAAAAATTAAAAAATGGGATAAATTACTTTTAAAAATCACATGGGAATTATAAAAACATTATTGAAATCATTTTTTGAAAAAATGGATGTGCAAAAAATGGCTTTTGAACAAAGTGAGAAATAGAGTCAATTCTCCATAAAAATGTTCTTTCAAAATATTGATTACATAAATTAATGAAAATAAAAGGAAAAAATCCATTATCTAGTAATAACCATAATAGAGTAAATTTTAGAAAAATTCTCAGATATGTATCTTGGAATTTACTTCTCATGAACATAATAAAAAACAAAATAGATAAATAATGACATTGTAATAGAAATATTCTACATCGAGTTCAAATTTATTTGAAAGTGATTTGACCTACTGTATAATAAAATAAAATTTATTATAATTATATATAATTTTCATTTACCTACTCATAATACCATATATGATCCACATGTAATATTTTATACCAATTTATTAATAATTCCTTATTAAAAATCATCATTTCAAGGTGTTTTTTTCCAAAGGTTGGGGCCGAAGCCTCATTTTATTATTAAAGCAAAGTAAAGACCTCTTTTAACTGGGTAGAGGGAGACCCCTTACAAATATCGAAGTCCCAGTGAGTGTATATTGGTGGGTACATAATAATAATAACATTTATGTATATTTTGTATACTAAAGCGATTTCTTCAGGTAGAATACAATATATTTATATGAGGTTGATAAAGAAATAAACTTAATACGATAGGTTAAGATGATTACCTCTTCTTTGGAAGGCCTCATTAGAAACATTCTGAAGGAAACTCAGAATGCTATTTTAAGAATAAAAGTATGTATGATACTTAAATAGATAATTTTAGAATATAATTGGGTATGATTTTGATAATATGGATGTCTTAAAGTGCTGTAAAGAAGAGATAGAAGGGGTGTCCTTTTTTTAGGGAAAGAAAGTGGAGACATGAAATTAAAAAAATAATATAATATAAGTAATTAATTATAAAGAAAAATTATTTCAAATGAACTTATATTTTTATAAAAGGAGTCTAAGTTCAAAATTACATCATCAACTATAATTTATATTTTTTTTGTTCCATTTCAAAGAAAACAATTTGGTTTAATGCATTGGTCAACCAATTTTAACATTAATTATGTCAATGAATTTTTTAATATTAAAGTGTTATAATTTTCCTAAGAATAATTTTTATTATAAATGGAAAAAATAAGATATTTTAGGACATTTATTATTAAAATTTTAATGTTTCAATACTTGTTTAATTTTAAAATAACATTAAAATTTATTTTAATCCAAAAATACTATTAATTGCATTTAAAGAAAATTAAACTTTATTTTATTTTTAAAGAATCATTAAAAAAATATAATTAATACATAAAACTTTAACTCATATCTAATAATCTATTTTATTTTATTAATTTTTTTGAGTAAAATAACTCACCCATATAATATAACATTAAGTGATTTTAAAAACATTTAGATGTTTTTTCAATTACTTTCACTTGAATTTCATCGTTACTGTGTATGAATTTAAGGTAATTTCTTCATCAATAAAAAATGAAAATAAATAACAATGCTAAAAATTTATTTTAAATATCAAAAATACATTTTTAAATGAACATATCCTATAATATCCTAATATCTTAAAAGAAAAACATTATGTTCTCTAACCAATACAACATGAAACCCTGGGCATAAACAAACCATTAAATATTATAACCTAAATATGATTTATATAATATTGAATTTTAATTGGAAAATATTAATTGGATTAAATAATTTAAGAAATATGTTTACAGTTTATAATGAATATAAATTTATTTATTAATTCATAATAAATATACACACAATTTTTAGTAAAATAATTATATTCTTTAAAAAAATTATTATATTTTACGTGAGATAATATTATAATTAATTTCCGGAAACTTTTTGAAAATTATTTCATAAAATTAAAAATGTTTTTTAAATCATCATATCTTATTCAGAAGATGGTGGAAATTTTATATTTTAATTAAAATATGATTTTTTTATCGAATAGTAGAAAATACATATTTTGTTTTAAAAAATTTATATCATTATAAAGTATTAAAGAATTAAAATTAAATTTTGGATATGTTTTAAATATTAATTACTTAATTTTTATTTAAAATAACAAAATTATTATTTTTAAATAATTTTATTATTGGATGTAGCATAAAAAATTTTATACTTCAAAATGAAGTTTTATGAAAACAATTTTTCATTGCACATTATTGATTAAATAATAAATTAAATTCTTACATTTTTGTGATTTAATTTTTTAAAAATGTATTCCATGTTTGTAATTTCTTTTAAAAAATTTCTATATATTTATGTTTTAATTTTTGGTCAATTTGAATAGTAATAATAATAATTTTGTTAACAAAAATTGGTAAATAAAGTAATTAAGATTAAAAATAAAATGAGAAGAAACATGATTATGACCCTAAAACATGGTTATGTTTTTTGGATAATTCATTTTCATCCATAATCATCCATGATTCAGTTATAAGACCTTTTTTATATTTGAATGTGATTATAAACTGTATAATATTTAATGTAAAGGAATGTAAAAATTATTACAATATTATTTGTATAAATATAATAGTTTTTTATATAGATGAACATAGGATTTGGTAGGGTATAAATAATTTTTCGAATGTAAAATTTTCTATATTCAAATAGGGAATTTTTAATTTATTTTTTATTTAATATATAATTACCTAAAATTATCACACAACGATAATGAATTGATTGTATATTAAATGTAAAAATCGAATAAATGATATTAACATTAATAAAATTAATATAATAATAAATATTTAATGTGATCCAAGAATTATATTGATTAACACAACATGTTTTGGGTGTATTAATTTTTTATTCAGATTTAATTTGTTTTTATGCTTTTTAATTTCAATGAAATGAATAGTTCTATAATTGATATTAATGATATTTTATATTAAAAAATATTTTTTTATATGGTGTAAAATTAATTAAAATACTAGATTCACTAAAATTAAATTTATATTGTAATAAAATAAACCATGGTCTATTTACATGTATTTTTAAAATTATAAAAATATTATTATACATTAAATGATATAAAAAATTAATATTATGGTATTTGTCATAATAATTAACTAGTGGCTAAAAAAATATAAGGGTAAATATATTATCCAAAATTGTCCAAATTTTATTGGTAGTAATTATTTAGCCCTATATTCATCATATAAAATAATATTCTCAATTTGGACCCATTTTTACATAATAATTAATTTATATTAATTTAATATTTTAATAAATTTCTAATGACCCCCTCCCATATCATATAAATGTTTCCCACATATTTTCATTCCTTTACACATAAAAAAATTTATTTCAGTATATATTGACCCATATACATTCCAGAAATCCATCACCATGATATATAGACCATATGTTTTGAATAATAAAAATACTACAGGTCTTAAGATGTTAAGCAATGTAGATTTTCCATAGAAGAGGTATAGTTTTTTACTAATGGTTTTGGGTTTTGAGAAAATTCCACTTTCTTTAAATATTTTTCAAATATTATATAAATTAAAAAATTATTATCCATATACTTATATATTTTCATTTTAATTTAACAAATCGTTACCTTATCCAACCTCATTCAAATAGGAGTGGAATTAATCAATCGTGTACACGTATAAGTACATCATTACAAACATATATAATTCAGTTTCCATCACTGTCTATTATGGATGGTAATAAATATATATTTATGTTATATATATATATTATACTATATTAATTAAATACTTACCAAAATTTTAATATAATATAACATATATTTTCATACCGTTCAGCACATGGGCAAATGATAATGTTGTTCATGCGTACATATGGACTACCACATCCACAAAGTGACATGACTTAATTTTCATAACCACATAATATGAATGATATAAAATTATAATTAAAGAAATAATATTATCTTTATTATCTTATGATTATTTTTAATGATAAAATTATACATACACTCATTTTATAATGGTTTTTGAAAAATAAAAATGTTACTCATGTATATATATGATCAACCATCTTCATGATTGTAACATTGTTCATTTTTCATAATGATATTTTATTATTGGGTTTATATGTATAATCGATGTATAGAAAATTATAATTATTTAATGACTATTAGACTATATATGATGTAATAACAACCAATTTGAAAATAGTCAATCTAACATAGTCATCCTAAACATATGAACCAAATATCTTCAAAATATCCAACGTGAACTAAAATGATTTATGAAAGTTTTATAAAAATGCAATAATTTTTATTAAAGTAATAATAAAATTGAAATTGGTTTCTAAGAATGTAAATAATAAACATAATATTATTATTTAGGAATATAAATACAGTACATGTTAAATAAAATATAGGCAATGATTTTATTTTAAATATAATTTTTAAATGTTTCCCTTGAAACTCCTTTCTTCCATGTCAATTATTTTAAAATTATTCTATGGATGTATTTATATAAACATAAGTGATTTAGAAAGGAAATTTTATGTTAAATTTTAATTTCATTAAATTTTTTTAGATGGAATAATTTAATGGAATATTTTTACATTCATTACAAAAGAAAAAATCAGAGTTCTATTTTAACATACATGGTGACAATGACTATTCACACCACTATAACTGTTATTTGATATTTGGATTAATTTATAAGATTACAAGTCTTCTTCATACAAAAAACCTCATTCACTTTATTTTTTGAATTTTAGTTTTACCAAATGGATTTTAAAGGAATGAGATATATCAATATCTAACATTATTTTCCTATAGGGGAAAAGAATATTTTTATGAGTGAACGATTTAATATATTATGATTATATTAAAGACAATGGTTATTTCTTTTGTGTACCTTTGGTTCTATTATAAATTCATAATGGTTGATACCATTTTATCATTCCAAATAATTTGATAAATGGATGGAGTAATCAAATAATAATTATCCTAAGATAATACAAGAATATGATTCCACAACTATTCGAAATATGGGGCGGACATAACAGATTATCTTTATCCTAAGAGATTTTGGGAATTTATTGGTATTATTTTTTCATGGTAAAATTTTAGGTTTACTAAATTAGTTAGAGTGATTTTAAAATCATCAACGAATTTCACTAAAGTTTTATATATGATTTATATTGGTTTTAAAATTTTCCTTTGAAAAAAAGAGTTTTGTTTTCATATGAAAATTATTTATTTTATATACTAAAATAATAATGTTATAGAGGCAATTTTTTAATTATTTTTCATTCCATTCCCTTGACTAATGGATTAATTTATTTTATACCCCATACTCAAATTTTTACTCATGCCAATTTTAAAATATTTTTCACCGAGATTAAGGATGGGTTGGAAAAAGAGTATGTCAATTTGAATGTAACGAAAATTTTTCATAAAAAAAAATTTATAATAAAATTTTTATTTCATGTGAAAAATGTATATTTTGTAGAAGTTTCACCTTGTAATTTATCGGTTCATTATGTAAGAGTTATGACCTAATTCATTAATACTCTATGGATTGATGATATTTTGTAAAAGATAATGAATTCAAGTCTAATGTCACTAAAATATGAATTGTTTAAGGTATTTTCCTTATAGTTGGTATCAAAGAAAGGTATAAATAAATTTTAATATTAGGATTTATTCAAGTGAGGTTAATTTAAGAGTTATCGATACAATAATTATTTTAAAATTTAAATGATAGGGTTCAGTTCATTCTATGGCATGGGATCTTCCTTAGGTGCGGAGGCGAATGCATTACTTTCTGGCTTGACATTGTGTAAAAGTTGAAATTTTAGGGTGACAAAAATTGAATCCGACTCTGAGGTATTGGTGAAGTCCATACAGGGTCGTCACGAGTTTCCATTGGATATGATATACCAAATCTGTAGATGCAGGAGAGAGATGTGCTTGGGGCAACAACTTCATCATGTTTGGAGGGAGGAAAACTTTATAACTGACGTGCTTGCTCGTCAGGGGAAGCCCGGGGAAGACATTATGATTTATGATACTTTGGGATCCTTTCTTATGGAGGGTAGAGACATTATCCACGTAGATTTCTTGGGTTTACACCACTTCCATCCCTCGTGAATGTTCTTCTGTTTTAGGTGACTTTATAATAAAATAAAATAATTTTCAGTCAGTATAATTGGATTAAGTGTTTTCTTTGGGTTAGTTATGTTAATATAACCATGGGTTTAGCATGGGTGTTATTAAAGATTTTATTAAATTAAAAATAAATTTAAACATTTTGGAAAAATGTTTTATGGTAATGATAACCATTAGGGTTTATATGATCTTTTATTTTGAATTAATTATGGGTTATTAATTTTTTTGTATGTAAGATGAATGGTTTGTGATAACTTTTGGGGATAAAAATTATTTAATTTTGAATTCTTTAAGGTTGTGCATTAGTATACGTATCCATATTTTTGGAAACAATATAAAAATTAAATTAATTTTAATTTAGTAAAAGGAAAACATATAGGTCGGGTGAAAACTTGTCGTG
This sequence comes from Viscum album, assembly GCA_963277665.1. Lineage (NCBI taxonomy): Eukaryota > Viridiplantae > Streptophyta > Magnoliopsida > Santalales > Viscaceae > Viscum > Viscum album. The sequence continues at coordinate 1,584,135,796 of OY728147.1, forward strand.
TCCGACAGGACCATAAGGCTTGAACCCACATCTGAATAGTGATAAGGGTTCATCACCTACCATTTACTTATGTGATGTCTTTGTTAGTATGACTTTTTTACTCCCATGGAAGATTTAAAAGATAATGTTAATGTGTATTTTGGGAACATATTATTATATGAATGAAAATGTGATTTAGTAATTAGGTGATTAATGATAATTAAAAAGAAGATCACAACATTGGAATCCTTATATGATTAAGGTACATAGAAAATTATGGGATTTTTTTTATGATTCAAGGTTGATTTATATTTTTAAATCATATGTGATATTAAATAATATTTATTGTGATTTAGGTGATTAAAAACAATTATCAGTGTACCTTGGATATTTTTTATAACAAAATATACATTTCTGGTAAGAGAAATTAAGAGAGACTAGTGTTATTTTGGTATAAAAGTTTAATTTATCTTTTAATAATATGTGATAAAATATTTGTTATTATTGGGATAAAATATTAATTTGGAATATTTTTAATAATTTTATGGGTATTAATTTTTGTAATGATTTACTTTGAGGTTATGGTATTACTATTGAGATCTGGAGATTGATGTTGTATTTCTTTGTATAATTTTTTTTTACTTTTGGAATTATATTTTCTTTTACTTTTAATATTAGTATTGGTAGATTTATAATGATAAGGGTAATAAAATTTTATCTTTTATCGGATTATATGATCTATTTTAAGTTGTTTCTGGTTTGTCATGCATGATGAATTATTTTTGAATACTCATCATTTGGTGAATAATATGCGAGTGTGGAAGAAACTTATTAGAGGTCGATACTCTATATGATAATTAAGTATATTTCCTTACTTTATTAGTATATATGGTATGAAATTACTTATCCATTCGAAAATAATGTTGAAATAAATATATTATCTTATTAATGTAAAATTTCATGAATCCCTTATCTCTTCACCAATAAAAAAAATTAAGATTGTGTGGTCAATAACATTATCTTAATTATTATATCTATCACTCCTTATTAGTCATTAGGTATTGGTTTTTTTCCCTTTAAAAATTTATTTACTTCACAAAATTGTTTTCACACATGGAAACATTGTTATGTGTTATTCTTGATGTCCTTAATAATTCATGTTTTCTTATTTTCATGTGAATGTTTTATTAAATATTATTTCAATATAGGAATTAAAACAAAGGTATTTTGAAAATTAAAAAACATGTTTAAATAGATTGAGTAAATAATTTGGGGTTGAAATTTTTATGGGTGGTATAGAATGTATTATCATGTGATTCTAAAAGATATTTATGTTTGATAATTTGTATGACATACAACACCAAGCATAAAAAATAATGACATATTATACTTGGAATAAAACCTATACAACAAAGTCACTCAATTAGAGATTATTATTAGGATTAAATTAATTATTAAATATGTACATTCTTTATAATTATTATATTTTTATTGATTAATTATTAGTAAATAAGTACAAAATTTTTATTAAATTTATTGTCTTATTTTGAAATAGTTTTCTTCCAAAATGATTTTTATTTATTTTTGTGATAAAATTTTAAAATTAATTTTTGAAAGATATGGAAAATTTATTTGAAGTAATGAATTTTATTTTTTGAATCAATATATAAAAATTAAATTATGGTGAATATTTTATTTTTTTGAACAGTTTAATTTTTCAATGAATACTAAAAAAGTTTGATTTTTTTGAAAAAGTTATTTTATTTTAATTTATTTATATACTGAAATACAATTTGGGATTATTTTTACATTTTAGTTATTTCAATTGGATAAAAAATAATAAATTTATGGTTTTTGGAATGAATTTTAAACATAAATTTTGTATAAAAAATTTTTATACAAGAAAATAATTTCTTACGAAGAACTCTTTTTCGTCATGAATTATCGATTCTACATTAAATTAAAAATATTAAAATGTCAATGTTTTAAATTTTAAAAAATGATGAGGACTGTAAAATGTCACTAACACATGAAATAATTTTATTATATCTGTAAAAGTAATAAAAAATCAACCATTATTTGGTCATATAACCTTTTTCTATTTGAATATGATTATAAACATTATAATATTTTATGTGATGAAATGTAAAAACAGCCTCACTCTTTTTTTATATTAGAATCGAAGAAATTTTTTTTATTTAAAAATGGAACCTCATTAATTTTGGGTAAAAATGTACCCATTCTATATATAGGGGGACCATGATCCATAGGAGCAATTGGAGTGGGCCAAAGGCCCTTGGGCATGAATCCCTAATACAAGGCTTGAAATCCTATTTTGGCCCATAGGATTCTTTAGTGAATAGTACTAATACAGTACCCAGGATGCTATAATGCTTTCTAGATTACGATCACCACTATAGTTCCTCATATTTTACCTATCACCACTATTATTCCACTATTTCTGTAGTTCCCCTACAACTAATGTACTGCAAAAGTATTCGAGTATTTGAACCACCAGATTTGATACCAGTTCTTTCGGATACCATGTAGAAGCCTCTACCAATCATGTATAAAGGATATGTTTAGTAATCAATAAAATTTTTAAATATAAATTATTTTTTCATCATGGTAATTTATTTTTAAAATTTAGTGAACAGATAATTACCTTAAAGTTTTTGACAATGCAGACGCATATATTCTTCCATTAATAGAAAAGTCAAATAATTGAAATTTAAAATATTCAACGTAATATAATTAGAAATAATTAATATCCTAAAATTATTTTATAGAATAATATAACATGTTTTTGATGTACTAAAATATATTTTTCGATTTATTTTATGTATTGATGTTATTAATGTCATTGTAATGAATATTTCTAAAATTAAAATGAATGATATTTAATATAATTAATAAACTAATAAATGATTTAAAATTTATAAGAATCACGGATAATGAAACTTTTTTGGTAAATGGTTAATAAAATAAAAAATTTCCCATTTATGGGTATTTTTCCTTTTATAGTATCATTATAAATCCTTAATGGGTATAAAACTATAATATTGTGGTAACTGTCAAAAGGGTTAATGGGGGATTAAAACAAAACTATAAGGGTACAAATGAGATCCAAACATGTAAAAAATTTATTTTATGAGTGTATTTTTACATATCCTATTTTTATATTCTAGAATTAACAAATTGGATCTATTTCTAACTCATAATTAATTTATATTAGTTTAATATTTTAAGAAGTTCCAAAAGTTCCCCTCCCCTCTCAAATAAAATGTTACTGCATATTCTCTTTTATTCAAAAATATAAAAATTTATAAAAGAAAGCATCTAAACCTACTCCATACTAACGTCCCTACCTAGGTTATTTACTGGGAAATGTTATTCGATCAACAATGCAAGGTGGGGAGCTAAGGACATTAATTATGTAGAAACTGGGGAGGGGGCAGTTCTAGTGGGATAGGCCTATGGGTCATATAATGGGCATGGTATGCCTCTAGGCCTTAGGGTCATGTATTGTGGGTCATGTCAGGCCTTGTTCTTTGGGCCTACGGGTCATGTACGGGTTCCCCTTAAACCCTTAAAATGGTGTATTATCTATAATAAAATAAACAAAGAAGGCCTTCGGTCCATTTTGGTGGTAATGTGATAAGAAGTGTAGATTTTCCGAAGAAGATATTTAGTTTGAAATTCATGATTTAGTGTTGTTTCTTCATAAAAATACATCAAATATTATTAAAACATGATAAAATAACAATAAATATATAATTTATATGCAAAGATGTTATTATGTTAATATAATAACATATATCTATCTCTTATGTCCACTAAATAGAATAAAAAATCATCATTTTTTGTACGAGAGACTACCACCTCAAGAACTGATGTAATTTTTCTTCCCTAACCATCTCTCATGGATAGTTATAATGATTGATTTCATTTATATATATGATAGTTTTTTGCATTTTTATCTTTTAACAAAGATAATGTAACACATAATTTTCTACCATTCCATACACTATAACTTAATGATGTTGTTCATGCGTAGGTGTGAACTACCACCTCCATAAAGTGATGTGATTCATTTTTAATCACCATAATACATCAATGATATATATATATAATTATTGAAATAATAAGACATTTATGAAATGATGATAATTTAGAAAAGACATAATTTTTCTTACTTACTTTCTATAGTGAACTTTGAAAAATGGAAACAATACTGATTTTTTTGTATGGTCTTACATATCTATGACTGTAACAAAATTAATTTTTCATAAACATAATTCATAATTGGAATTAAAAAAATAATTGGTGTATAAAAATTATAATTAAATGTGATTATTCTCCTAAATATGATATAACAATGGCCTTTTTTTCCATAGTCAACCTACAAAAGACCTATTGGACTTATGAATTTATTATTTTAAAAACATTAAATGAAAATACAAAATATTACATTATTTTTGTATCCTAGTAAATATTGAGTTAAAATTCATAATAAAATTCAAAAAATTTCTAAATAAATTATATAATTTACATAAAAACATTATTAAGTATGATAAATAATATGCGTGACAAGTAAGAAACTAGTTAAGGAACTTTATTTCAAAAATATTATTTTAACGTATCCATTAGAAAAAAAATTCATTGTACATATGTTTAAAATTAATTTATGGAGGTATTTATATATAAATAAGTTATTTAAATAGGAATTTATATGTTTCTTTTGGCCTTCATTCAATGGTTTCAAAATTGAATATTTTTACAGAATTTTTGACTTTTTATAGAAAAGATAAAATGAATATTCGGTTTTAACATATATAATGGAAAGAGGATGATAATGAACTTTTTTGGTGATGAATCTAGAATTCTTATTGGCACTATATTTCTTCATTTTGTTAATACTATGGTTGTGGAATTTACTAGGTGTATTTTAATGAGAACTCGATATTTTTGGAGGGGTTTTGGGTAGTTCACGGTTGGTGCATGGTTTTATAAATCTATGTTCCATTCCCCAAACAATTGTGAAAACTTTGATAGATACAGATTTCATGGTTTACCTGATGGCTATCAAAATGTTCACCATCATATTAGTAATTATACGACTCCTAAGAGGAGGTTAATGGTTTGGTGCATAGTTAGGGAAAATTGTGTGGCTTGTAGAGGAAACCATGAATATGTGAAATTAATACTAGGAAAAATTAATTAAAAATTATTGAACCCCATATTATTTCCCAAAATACCCTCGGTGGATCCTAAATGAATTCATCCAAAATTTTATTATCCCATATAAATTATTGGGGCTGTTGAACTTCGTTTATGATGAATCAATTGTTCGATTGATGGATCTGCAAATTTTGTAGTAAGTGTTTTCTTCCCATTTAGATTCCTATATCTCCAATCCACCTTTCAGATAAATTGTGTTTTACCCACTATTAGAGAGTGTTTAGATATTCGATTTGATGATTTTTTATTTTTTGATCTTGTTTCTAGGATTGGATTCTTAACCTTGTTCTTTATCATGCAATTAATCATTCTGTTTCAATTTGGGGAATTTATATTTGGAGATTGTCAATAAAAATCTTGAGGTAGGTGGAATAAATAACCAATTATATAATCTCGATTTAATCACATGTATGCAATAGTGAAATTTAAATTCCCATGATTTGGAAATTTCATTATCAATTTTATTGGTTAAATTGAATTTCGTGGGATAATTAAATGGGTTGAATGTAAGGAAATTGTAATTGGTTTAATTATATTAATTAATTTCTTAATTAGTCAACAAAAATTGTGTGATTATGGAATTTATGGGATATTGGGATTATATGATAGATCAATTATATTACATTGTGTAATTGGTTAACTATTCAGATATGAAATTCATTAACAATGTGAATAAAGGGGTGTTTGGATTAACCTTTAAGGGTAAATGGGTTATGGGAATAAATGCTGATAAATGTTTTAATAATAAGTTGTTCATTTCATTCAATGTGTCATGTTAAATAGTTATGTATTAATATGATAATTGAAATGGTATACCAATATAATAATGTTTAATATGAAGTTTAATGGCAATAAACCTTGATGAATATAATATATGTGATATATGTGTTTTTGGTCGAGAAGTGAGGCGTGGGACACATATTGGTGTTTTGAATACCCACAAGGTGCTATACATAAATTTATAGACCAAAATTCATGAATTAGTTGTTATTTTTTTGGGATTGGGATAGATTCTCCAAATAACCACAGAGTGTGGGACACAGATTAATGCTTTAAATACCTATGGGGTGCTAAATGTGACGTTATATTCCAATGCGATTGATATTTGTTTATAGTTCAAAATAGTTGTGATATGAATTGAATTGAAACGATAAAATAAATCCATGATATTTTGATTTGTGATATCCCATTGGGATACCTCATACTCTTGTATTGGGAGATGCTAGTATTGATGGTTTGGGTGTCACAAGGAACCCAGGAGTTCAGGTGATTAAGTGAAGAACAAAAGGATATGTTAACTTCTTATTTCATTTCTTATAATTTATTAATTATATTAATTAATACAATACTATGTAACAAGCATGGTATTGGGATTCCCGGTTGGTAGATGAATAAACCTGATGTTTAGAAAATAGAATAAGGGAATAGACCTTATGCTAGGTGGATGAGTTGGGATGGATCCTGAATAACGGAAACAAACATGGTATTGGGATCCACTTAGGTGTGTCAGTATCTTTATTTTTTTGCTTTCATTAGATACTCGGAACTAAATATGGAATGACATATCTACTATTTTGTTTAGGATATTGTTCCCTATTTTGGTTCATCATATAATAGATATATTTTCTTGTTATTGGTTATATCATTTAATATTTTTGTTTACTTTCCCCATTGAGAAACTTTGATAAATAGGTTATAATATCCCCATTATTGATATTAGACCATAACTTCTATTTGGTATCCTCTAGCATATGGGGAGGCATGCCAAAGTTCATGTGACTGTTCGGCTCGAGGAACTGGTTTGTGGTACATGGGATGAGATGTTACGAAGTGTTATTAGAGGTATTTTTTGTAAATTCTAACTTACTATTTGGGAATGTTAGATAAATGTGTAGGAAAAGGTAGTAATTGGACATTATCTCTTACATGAGAGTATCTATCCGTTGTATAATAGAAATCCCATATACCAATGGTGGGATTTTTGTTATTAATGTGTGTTGTTATAGTTGGATGTTATTTCACAATGATTGATGAACTAGTTTCATGATGTTATTATTGTTTATGATATTTTTTGGGATTTTAATTATGGTTCATAATGGAACAATATTTGAGTATAAATGCATTATTCTAGGAACTCCAGACTATTATGTGACATGCACTATCTTAGGAACCAACAAGAAAAAAAGTTTTTGGGTAGGTTGTTGAATTTTAAGGTGGTTTTATTTTTATGTATAATTAAATAAAAAAATTTCTAACATTAAATTTAATGTTTTAAATGATAAAATAGGTTGAAAATGGGTGTCTAATGGGATACCTGAAGAATGAAAATGTGTAAAATCTTTTTGAACCTTGACATTGATGTATGATGGTTAACTGTTGTGAAAATGCCTCAGAATTGACCATGTGGATGAACATGGGGGATGACGTGTTATCCCCTTATGTGAATCCTTGTAATTATTTTAATATCATGAAATGTTTTTTAATATGTGAGTTTGTAATTGTAGAGATATGCCTTCATAACTATTCTTATTTAGAAGATGAAATGAGGTTATGGTAGGAGGGGATCCATCAGATGTGGAAAATAAGGAACTGATAGTACCAGTTGAGGAAGTCAGAGAGAAATTCAATGAGATCATTTTTTGGTTTAGGCAATTTCTTGGATGTGACACAGGGTGGGCTGTGAAGAATATGGCCAACATGACATAGGGTTTTCAATTTCAGAACCCTCAGAGTTTGATTAGAGAGGGTGGATCTGAGGTTGCTAAGTATTGGATTGGATCATGTTCACTTAGAGACTCCTACTGAGAAAAGATTCAAGCTAGTAGCTTATATACTGTGAGGATAAGAGAAGAGATGGTGAGTCATTCATATTCAGGATAGACAACTATAAGACATGGTATGTAAGGACATTCAAGATACATTCCAAGACAACTTTTATCTAGAGACGTTGAGATATAGGAGTAAAGTAGAGTTATTGAGGCTGACCTAGGGGAGTATGTCTATGATGAATTATGGGGCTAAATTTAACAACATTCTATGATACACTCTAGCATTATAAGGGGATGAGACATCTATAGAGAAACATTTATAATATGGGATTAAATATGATATTAAGATATAGGATAGAATATTTTTGTTATAGATTTTTACTGAGGTAGTAGATCAATATCTCATATCTAAGGAGAACCTATTGAAGGATTCTAGTGGAGGGAATGTATTTTTAGTTGGAAAATAAAGAGGTATTCCATACAAGAGTGGGAGGACCATCTTTGAGAATTTTTACTAAACTAGATGAAATAATAGTGGATAGGGGGAGGATAATTTACTCAAGATATTACCTGATTGCACTTCCACTAGTTTAGATGGATTGGTTAAATTTATAAGAATTTCTCCTAGACATTATTTGAGTGAAGAGCTTACAGAAGGATAGGATATCAACAGTGGTTCTATTGGAACCCACAACAGATGAGTAATTATGGTAGATCTAGGAAGAATCATAGTGTTGTATGGGGGTCTTTAACCCCATATCATTCTTAATGATGGAGTTATACGAGTCATGGTGGTCGAGGCAGTGGACATGGTGATTTTGGGAATGGGAGCCTATAATATCATAGTTGTGTAGCATAGGGGAATTATAATTCATCATTGGGAATAAGGGAAGGACATTTTCATGAATTTCAGCCTAAACTTATAGAAGGCGATGGTGCTCCATCAATAGTTAGCTGTCCAATTCTTATTGCTTCTACACAGTCTAATTCCTTATTCTATACTGGTGCCTCTTATTCTTTTATATCTACACGTACTATGAATGGGATCAGTCTGACAGTATTGTTTTTATGTTGGTTCATGAAGACTGATACACCATTGGGGGTATGGTTGAGCGACATCTGTTTGTCCAGAGGGCATTCTGCCAAGGTTCGAGAGTATCATTTTATATGGTATATTTATATTATATATGTGTCCTGATGTGAATTTATTATGGGCATGAAATCGTTATTAGAGTATGGATACCACATAGATTGATAGCACATGAGAGCGAATTTAAAATATCTTAAGGGTGAAAATTATATTACCCCTGTAGAGTGGGATATCCAAGTGGTCCTTCTCGGACTAATTCTTTAACAACTAAAGGAACTCACCACCTACATTTTTAGTCTGTTTGTAGAAGATAACGATGTAAATAATGATGTCTTTTCACCCATAGTAGACATTTTCTAGGATGTGTTTCTTAAGAACTTTTCGGGCATACACCTGAGATATATTTTGAATTTATTATTTAGTCCATTCCTAGGGATGAGCCTATTTTTATTCCAAAATACCAAATAGTACCAAAAGTACATTAAGATATCAAGACTCTAGTGAAAGAGTACATAGATAAGGATTTTATCCATATACGTACATCACCTTGGGCTTTTCTAGTTTTTTTACGAAGAAGAATGGTCAGATTTTTCACTTGTGTGTTGACTATAAGATATTGAACTAGGTGGCAATAAATAACTTGAATTGTCTTCCACATGTCAATGATTTATTGGACCAATTGAGAGTAGATTGTGTTTTCTTTATTATTTATGTGAGATCAGCATATCCTTAGCTAATAGTTCTACCTTATAATAAACCTAAATCTATTTTTAGAAGGTGGTTTGAACTATATGAGTTTTTTAATGTTATATTGGGATAATGAATTCACCAGTACTTTTTATTGCATTTATGAATATAATCCTCCATTTATACCTTGATTATTTTGTGTTAGAACATGTGGATGAAATATCGAGTTACTCGAAGACTCATGACGATCATTACCAACACCTCAAAATCATCTTGAGTAAACCAAGAGTGCATCAGTTAATTGATAAAATATATAAGTGCCAATTTAAAATTGATTAGGTACATTTAATAGGTCACACCACCTCAGAATAAGGATTGTTATTGGACTGATAGAAAGTTCAAGAAGTGATTTATTGGGAGAATCCAAGGAATGATTTTGACATATACAGTTTTATTTTGTTTGTGGATTATTATCCAAGGATCATCCTGGAATTTTCCATATTAAGTCAACTATTTTGGACAAGACCAAGAATTGATTAATGTTTGAATGGTATTGATTTTGTGATAATTCTTTTCATGACTTGAATATGTTACTAAAAACTCCATTGATCTTGATCCGATCAAGGATTTTTGAGAAGTATCTGCCATTTTGTGTTTTTTTGTACCATTCATGGAGAAGAGTTGACATTCAGAGAATTAGTTATGGTGTGTGTACCTTATATGTTGAGACTAAAGGAATGAAATTACCCTACACATGACCTCAAGTAGGTTGTATTTGTTATGGATTTGTTGTGTTAGCATCATTATCTGTTGGAAGAAAAGTTCACTAAGTTTATGGATCAAAATATCTTAATGTATATATTTTCATAATGATATTTTAATCATAAATGATAGAGATGGGTTGAGTATATGAATTCATTTTATTTTGGGATTTAATAAATTCCTGAAAAGTAAAATATTGTTGATAATGCACAAACTAGGAAAGACCAAACTCAGGATGTTAAAGAGTATAACCTTGAGTAGAAGATGATGATATTGTTCACTGAGATGCATGTTGAAGTTAAAGATGGTATGGACAAGATTAATCTCATATTATTTACAGTAGTTTCTAAATTTTGAGCTGGGTCAAGGAGAGGAAGTATGCAGATACGTAAGCCTTGTTCTTAAGGGAAATCCTTGAAAGGGGAGTCACCGTCTGATTAGACCATAGATTTGGATGATACCATCTATGTAAGGAATCATGTTGTTGTGCCTATGAGTATGTGAGAGGATCTGATGCATGAATTTCATTCCTCTAAGTGGGAGATACAACTGGTTTTGGCTAAAATGTCATTTAACGTATATCTATAGTAATGGTGGCTTTATTTGAAAATAGAGATTCCATGGTTATTTACATGATTCTACACCTATCAACATGTGTAGTATGAGCTTAAAAAACCTGGTGGAATACTATAGATAATTCCCATTATAGAATGGAAGGGGGATGATGTTAAAATTTACCTTATAGTGGGTCTCCCATGAATGCATTAGATAAATGATTCTATTTGGTTGAAAGTTGATCGACTAAAAAATGTAGATCATTTCATTCCAATATGAGAGACTTTCTCAGTGGATCAGTTAGGAAACATTTATGATCAGGAGAAAATATTTTTTCATGGGGCTCAACATAGTATTTTTCAGACCATGACTCCAATTTTACTTCTTACTTTTCACAGGGTTTGCAGAAGGCTCCTATTACATTATTTTTACTCTGTTCAAAATTCCACCAATAGACAAATGGGAATTAAGAATGTATTGTACTTGGGCATGAGGATATTCTTCGGGCACGTGTTCTCAATTTTGGTGGTTCATTGGAGATAAACCTACCTATCATTGATCTATCTTATAGCAACAATTATCATGTAACCACACAGATGGAACCATATTAGGCTATTTATGGTATGCCATAAAGATAACCTCTACGTTATATAGAGGTAGGTGAGTCCAAGATGTTTAAACCAGGTCTCAAACATAATATTTAGGACCATGTTCACTTGAATCAAAAAAACTTGTATATGAATCAGAGTAGAGAAATTTTGTGTGCTAACATACATCTAAGACCCCTAGATTTTATAGTGGTGAACATGTATTCTTTTGGGAATCTCCGAGATTGGGTCACAATTGGATTCAGAGATTGGGAATGTTCACACCTATGTTTGAAGGACACATTGATGTTTTGGGGGGAATCAAGCTGGTAGAATACCGACTGGATCGTCCATAGAGGTATAGTTCTATGCATGAAGTTTTTCATGTGCCAAAAATTTTATCATATCACCTTGAATCTATTCATGTGATCAATGTGGATTACGTTGATATTGATATTGTTGAATAGTTTTAGGAGAATTAGACACGTGGGTTGGATCGCGGTGTGAAAGTGGTGTGGGGAAAGGCCATGTTGATAGTTTTTATATTATGTAAAGATGGGTGTTTTCAAGAGGAAACATGAGAGAGATGTAGATACATGGGCTTAATAGAATTTTTTTAACCTCTGATTGTTAGAGTTGTTTCAGAGTACAAATCTTGTATAAGATATTATAAGGTTTAGAGATTATATGATCCAGGTCTTTTTTCAAAATGTCTCCATCTCATATACAAGTACTGTTTTTCCTTTTTTGGCTATAATAGGTTGAAAAATGTATTTGGTGTTTTGGAGTGATAATTGGTGATTTTAAGTTGGGTTTTGGGTAGTTCATGGTTGATTCACGGTTTTCCCGTTTCGTATGACCTACCCCTCTAAACCATGAAAAACTAGACAAAAAGAGATTCCGGAGTTCTTTCATGGGCTATCAAATTATGAACTCTCTTATAATTAACAATGTAACCCCTAGAAAGGGGTACAAGCTGAGGCACATGTTTTGGGAAAACCACACACCCAATACAAGATACCTTTTGTGTGGGAAATTAGCACATGATTTTTTTCAAATTTCCTAAACACCCGATGTATATCCCTAAACACCGTGAATCGACCATATATGAATTCCTCTTAATTTTTAATCTCCTGAAAAAATTACTTGGGCCCTAGAACTCCATTAATGATGAATACAAGGTCTAATTTATGTATATGTACATGTTTTTGTATGTATTTTCTTCCCATTTAGATTCACCTCTCTCCTTCCACACTTTCTAGAAAAAGTGGAATGTTTTATCTCCAATTGGAGAGTGCTTGGTTTAAGTATTTTATGATTGATTTTCAATTTGATATTATTTCTAGGATTTGATTCTAGACCTTGTTCTTGGTTGGGGAATTTATTTTTTCATTTAAATATTAGGAATTTTCATTGGGTGATCACCCATGAATGATTTTGAGTTAGGTGGTCTAAATTTCCTATCCCATAGTCTGGATTTAATTACTTGTATATAATTGTGAAATTGAAATTACCATGATTTGGAAATTACATTAGATATTTTATTTTCTAATAAAATGGGATGGTGAGATTTTTTAATTTTTCAGATGTGGAATTGATTGATAATTAGAATAAATGGATGTTTGGATTAACCTATAATAGTTAATTGGTTTTGTGAATACGTGTTGATAAATGGTTTAATGACTAATTTTTCATATTATTCACTATTATTAATGTAAAGAGTTGTGTTTTAATTGACAATTGAAATCGTATACTATGATGAGAGTGTTTAATAATAAGGTTAATGTAAATTATACTTGATGGATATGAAATATGAGATATATGCATGTATTTTTGATAAGGAAGGTGTGGGACATAGGTTGATGCTCCTACTATCAACAAGGTGCAATACCTGATGTTATAGACCCAAATTCATGCATGTGATTAGTTTTTTATCAGATAGGTACCTATTACCCAAATACCAATGGGGAGTGGGACAAAGACTGATGCTCCAAATACCCACACTCTAATAGACACGACATTCCACGCCCATGATATTAGAATTATACAATGGTTCCAAATGGTCATGATGTGATATGAATTGAAATAATACATGGAAACCATGTTATTGTGATATGTGATATCCCTTTTGAATTGTATATAATATGACATGGACCAAATAAGGCATTGATGGTTAAGGTGTCCTCATGAACACGAGGGTTTACATGGTTAAATAATGAATAACAGAATATGTGAACTGCTTATTTTATCACAAGTAATTTATTAGGTATAAAATTTCATACACTATTATTGATAGGATATTTACAAAGATTTCATTTGTTTTGGCCTACTTATTTTTACTCACACACCACTCGGGCTACCTAATCGGTACCTGAATAGACATCATGTTTTCTAGTTTAGATGAGGGAAAGCTCATGTTGCTAAATGGATGAGTTGGGATGAAGCATAGATGGGGGAACCAAACTTGGTATCAAGCCCTAATTGGGATTTTCATTGTATTTATTTTTGGGTTTCATTAGACACTTGGTAATTATTATGGAATGACATATCTGTTGTTTAGTTTTTGATATTGTTTTATGTTTTTGATCATCATGTGATACTTGTCTTTCATTGTAATAGTTATATCATTTGGCTATAAATTATGTACATAAACTATTTTTATACTTTTATAAAGAGGGTATTCTATATTAGACAGTCACTACTATTCGGAAGCCTTTAACGTATAGGGGCATGACTAAGGTCATGTGACCGACTAGCTTGGGGTAGTGGTGTGTGGAACCCAGGTCGAGATATTATAATAATGAATTTTACCACCATTGAAAATGGGTTTTCATGTTTTTATTCCTTTATATTGTTATATTATTTTATTCAATAAAAAATACCTCCTTCTCATTCTTGTAGGAATTATAGTTTTGAAAATTGGGATTTAAAAAGTGTGATATATCAATATCTAAAAATGATTTTAACTAAGTGAGAAATATTTTACAAGTATAAGCTTTTATATTTTATGATTATCTTATAGTAGTTGGGAATTGTTTATGTGGATTATTGATTATTATATAATCCAAGAAGGGTTAAGCCTGTTATCGCTCTATAATTAATGGGGTAAAGGGATAAAGTTAACTGACTAGTTTTCTCCGAAGAGATAATGCAAATATACTATGATGGTTATTCCAAATATGGTTAAGAGATAATTGATTAGGTTTATACTATGAAATTATGGGAATATACTATGATGGATATTCCAAGTATAATTTTTATGGTTATTCCATGTTTAATTATGAGGGCCACACCTTATATATGAGTGATATGAAAATGAAGCCCTATGTTCCCTACATGCTTTAACTATGCTTTCTACCATATTAAATTATTTTTTTGAGATAAAAGTGTTTATTTTCATGTTGAAATGATTTATTTTATATTATAAAAGAATAATGTGATATTTTTTAGTATTTTATGGGTTTTAATGATTTTTTATGGACTGGCATATTTTTTTTGTACTGTACTGAGCTCTTGAACTCATCCCATATTTTCAAATGTTTTTCCAAGTAATTAAGTATGAGTATTGGAAATGAAGAACTCATTTTAAAAGTTGGGAGGATTTTTCATGTGAAGAGAATAAGTTTTGCCCTATTAGTTTTATTTTATAGACAAACTATATAATAATAGTAAATTTCAACCATGTAAGATATGGGGTTTATGTAAGAGTTATGACCAAATTCTATAAAACTTCAAACCTAAATGTTATTTGGGAAAAATGTGAATTCTAATCTAATTTCACTAAAATATGTAATGATTATAACTAAGTGATTATACATACTTTTTAACCATCTATAATAATTTTAGGAAAACTAGTTTGAGTAATATTGGGGTAATCCCATTTACAATGAAGATAAAATACAATAACACAGAAAAAAATGGGGTAATAAGTGAAATAAATAAACCTCATTCATGGAAAAACATGAAAATACATCAGTGATCATAATAGAAAATATTATATTCCTCAAAAATTCACATTAAAAATCATATTCAAGTGAGATTAAGTTATTTACTATAAAACTCCACCCAAAATAAATATTCATCAAGTTATTTCCCGTGGTGGGCTTGAGATTTGAGTAATATCGCATTTTTATTAACATCATTATAGGAACTAAAGAAAAAACTTTATCATATTTCATATTATTCTAGAAGAAACATTCCTATAAGATGTCATTGGTGACAGAGAATGATCATTCATGTCAAAATATTTCCCTAAATATCAATCACATTTAATATCATGGTAAAATCATCTAATGTATGAGAACTAAAAACAATTGTAACATAATATTCTTTTCTGGTTGAAAAAAATTCACCGTTCCATGACTCCCTTAGAAATAATTAAATAGAAGACCATTATGTATGGTTAAAGGACACATTACAAGTCCTAGGTTTTTTTGAAAGTAAAATTTGAAAGTTTACTTATCACATAGAAAAGAACCTCAACCTAACTTCTTATTGAATATTGGGTTGTATATCTTTCATAGATCCTATATACTCAGCATAAAATGATAAAATAGTTTAGAAACCATAAGAAAATGGACATTCAGAATTCCATTGCAAAAAATCCCAATCCCTGATATTTCATAGATAAAAACAAAAAAATCCAATGTATCCTCATTAACTACACCTCATATTAATCATCCTCAACCAAAGCCACAAATAAACCCAAATCCATATTGTAAGGATCTTTGAGATGACATAGTCACCGCAATCGGACCTTGGGACCCTTCATTCCAAAAAGACAATACGTAAAGCAGCTGCTATCCCCAATGATGAAATATTCACCACTATGTTAAATAAATACAACTATGTTGTAATTTCAGAAAAACATCGACCTATTACTCCTCCAGAATACAACCAATTTCCTCAAGACCCAAAAGAATAAAATTAATAAGATGAGAAGGCTCAATTAATTGCATCATATACCTATCAAACAATTATTATTAGTGAGAAACACAATTAAATCCAAATGGAAACATTAAACCCAAAAACTACACAAAATCCAATGGGGGAAAATCTCAAATGAAATGACACAATCAACCAAAAAAATAATAAATAAAAAGAAACAAGAAACATTACCTTATCATCACCAATAAATTAAAATTTTCAATAGTTGAATAATCATTAATGAAAAATATTATATAAAATAAAATCAATAAATTTATCAATATGCTGATCATTCATCTACAATTAAGGTTACTGTGTACTCTCCACTATACTCCCATACCAATAGGGTTATGGTAGACGAACACAAAAATCCATCGAGTTGTCCTCCTATTTCTATCAAGGGATATCCAATGCCTTCAATATTATTCTAGAATGAAAATGATCCACCATAACCCATAGATAGACTATATACTATGAAATGAACTCATATACTGACCACTTCATCCTGATCCAACAATGATGACCACTCAAGGATTGAGAAAAATTCCCAAAATAGGATGGAATTATACCATTAAATAATGTATATTATGAAGAAACTTCTCACACACTCCTAGTGGAACATTAACCCCTATGAAATTTCAAATGTTTCCTGTTATTCATTGAAAATCTCTTTAAAGAATCACTATAGATGACATAATCACATATGAGATATGTGTTTGAGTCTCCCCATTGAGACTCATCTACATAAAGTATATATTATGATTACCGTAGCTTCTAGGTGCAATGGAAGCATGTTGGTGGGAGTGCCTAACTTTAATTTTAGCGTTAACAATGATCAATCCGAGATCCATCATGATGTAAAATTCCAGATCGTTGGAATAGAACGAAGAACAAAAAACAAAAGAGGGAGTCTTGGAACCATAGAGATAGGATCATCATATATTGGTAATGATTAATTTAATTAATTGACAAGAATAACCAAGATAAGATTATTTCTTAGTTGATGTCTCCAATCATGATCTGGGGTAACGCATCATTGCATTGTAGAATCCAAGTATAAGATTCATCTAGCGGTGATCCACATGTGCTCCACTTATCTCGGGATATCATCGAAGGGATCTCCAGGTGCTAGCATGGAAGAACCTTCACTTTTTATGTCCTCCTTCGATCACGTTCATCTGGTGGTAGTGGATATCTCTTGGTCTTGAGAGCATTCTAGGAGGAAGGTGTTCTTTCATCCTTGAGGGAACTCTCTAGAATTGATGTGTACAAAGATTGGGGAAAAGTGTTGGGGTTGTGAGGATATTTATAATCAGGTTTGAGGTTTTAGAGTTATGACAATAAATAAATGTGCTACGGATTTTTTTATTTCATTATCTCTCATTGAAAACTGACATGTTGAATGATTAATTCCATGACATGTTCCTACGCTGTTTATAATAAATATCATTTAATAAAATGATAATATTTCCGCAAAATCCCAACTCGAAAAACTACACGGCGTGTAATGATTAATACATGGCGTGTACTCGTTTTCTATGAAAACTACACATCGTGTATATTCAATATACCCAATGTGTACGTTTATCTTCTATTTTTATTTATTTCCTACACAACATTTATTATAACTTGAGTAATGGAAATTTATTTTATAAATAAATGTAACTGCATTACTTGCTAATAAATATATATTATTTTACCCACAATATATTCTCTCGAATAACTAGTGTCGTAATAAATGTAACCAGACATCCTTAAATAATTATTAAACCACAGTCGGGAATAATCATTATTTAACTTGTTAAATAAATATTTAATTGTTATACATGGACACACATAGTGTGTGACCCTCTAGGCCTCCTTCTCCATGGCATTCGGAGGGCTTGCCTAAATTCAAAGATTACTTTCTAGAAATGGGTCAAGGAACCCAAGAGAAAGAGGTTGAGGCCGCATTGATGTGTCACCTCATACAAACTCTTACTATGTAATATAATACCTTTGTCAGGATATCTCTAATCAAGCGGGTTTCATGCTAGTGTCATCAACCCATGTGCTCGATTATTCTTTCTTTGACTTTACAAAATTGAACTTGCCCATTGCTTACCATGGCCATGGATTTACATAGGCTATATCAATTCCATCAATGGGAATGATATATCTACTTCCATTATGGAACAAAAGTGACAAATCCTTTCATGCATTATCAATTAATGCAGTATTACTCGTGACGCACCAAAAGTATCCTACCTTGCTGCGAATAGTGTGTCGTCACAGCTTTCATCAATACATCTAAGTGCGTGTGTTGTAATGCCCATTAGTAATAATATTAAAGTCTAAGGACCAATACACATGTCTGTAGATAGGAACATCCAATGACACTATGAAATGTGGATTTCCTACTGGTGGGTCTCGTTCTCATAATATCTTCCTCGATATTACCAAGGGTGCACACCATGAGAAGGTGCCTCAAAGTTTTATGAGTCGCCACACCTAATGGCCTATATTATTTTTTTCCCTAAAATAACATCATCTGGCAATAGAACATATATTCAGGAATAGGGTTATGGAACTTCTAGGTTCTCATCATTGTAGGGATCCTCTATGAACCTTTAATGAAACATCTATCCTTGGGAAATTATCACATGCATTGTCGCATAGAAGAAAAATCAAGATGTGATAAGGTGTTTATTTAATGAATAAAGTAAAAAGTAGTTGGTTCTATGCCACAAACTCAAACAGACTCCTACTTAGACTAGAGCTAACTACTAACGACCATTAACTCGTTATCTCTCACATGATATCCATGCTTCTGCTGAGATTGGTCTTTAGTCATGGGGTCTGCCACGTTCTCCTTCATGGACACTCTGCTCATTGTAACTGTAACCCTTTGATAGAGATCCCTTAAGAGGTTATAATTCTAGAGTATGTTCATTGTCTGTTGATGTGACCATGGTTCTTTCACACGTGCCACCACTGCAATATTATTACAATACAACAGGATATGAGATATACTACTAGGCCCCACATCAACATCCTGGACAAAGTTCTCAATAAAGATGACTTCCTTGGCTGCATTAGAAGTCGCTATATATTTGGACTTCACTGTAGAATCAACAACAACTGGAATTTTTGAACTCTTCCAGCTCACAGCTCCTCCATTGGGATAGAAAACATATCCAAATTGCAAATTTATATTGTTCTGATCTGCCTGAAAACAAGCATCAGCATACCCTCTGATGACAAGCTCCTCGTCTCCTCCATTCACCAGGAACATATCCTTAGTTCTTCTCAGATACTTAAGGATAGTCTTAACAACAGTCCAATGTTGTTCACCTGGATCTTCTTGATATCTTCCTACCATGATTAGTGCATAGGAAACATCAAGACTGGTACATAATATGGAATACATGATGGATCCTATAGCTGAAACGTATGGGATATTACTCATTCTCTCTTTATCCTGTTGGGTCTAGGGACACATTTTCATAGAAATATGTAAGCCATGTGACACTGGAACCAAACCCCTCTCGGATTTTTCCATACTAAATCTCTTTAGTTTCTTGTCAATTGATGTACCCTGACATAGTCTAAGAAGCCTCTTAGATCTATCATGAATGATCTTGATCCCTAGAATGTAGGTTGCTTCACCCAAGTCCTTCATAGAGAAACACTTGATCACCAGTCCTTAACTGACTGTAAGACTGGTACATCATTTCCAATATGCAATATTTCATCAACATATACTACTAGGATAACGATCACATTCCCATTAAACAGCTTATTAACACATGGCTCAAATTTGTTCTTGATGAAAAAAAATTCCTTCATGGAATCATCAAATCGAATGTTCCATGATATGGATGCTTACTTTAATCCATAAATGGATTTCTACAACTTTCAAACCCTTTTAGCTTCACCTGGTGTCACAATCCCTTCTGGTTGTGTCATATAGACATCTTTATGAAGGTTCCCGTTAAGGAATGACGTTTTGACATCCATTTTCCAAATCACGTAGTCAGGGTAAGCTGCTAAGGCATGTATTTTTCCTATGGATTTAGACATGGAAACTGGTGAGAAGGATTCATCATAGTATATTCCTTGATGTTGTATGAATCCTTTAGCCAATAGCCTTGATTTATAGGTGCTAACATGACCTTCCATGTCTAGTTTTCCCTTGAATACCCATTTTCAACCAACATGCTTTACATCAACTGGCTCATCGACATGAACCCATACTTGGTTCAGATACATGGAATCCATCTCATAATTCATCGCTTATAGCCATATTCCAGCTTCTGAGATTTCTGTAGCTTCCTTGTAGGAGATCAGTTCATCATTGTCCAACAATAATGATTCACCATCCTCGGTAACTAGGAAACCAAATCTCTCTCGTTCCCTCACCTCTTTTAAGCTCCTACGTAGAACATGTGTTTCTAGAACCTCTTTCATGAGGACCTGTGGAACTTATTGTTGTACTAACTCCTATGTATCTTGACCATCAACATCGTTGAAGTCAATCTTGCTCCCTCTATCCTTTTTTAGGATGTGTTCCCTCTCATGAAAGATGTCTTGGTTGGAAATAGTCACTTTCTTGTCATGAGGGTTATATAGTTAATATCCATTAATTTCATTGGGATATCCTAGAAAGATACACCTCATGCTCCGGGGTGCTAGTTTGTTGCCTAAGAAGGCCTTAAAAAATTCCTCGCATCCACATACACGTGTATGCGAAAAATGGGTTTATTTCTATTCCATAATTAAGAGGGAATTCCATTTTATGCCTTAGTTGGTACTCAGTTTAATGTGTATGCGGCAGTTTTTAATGCATATCCACAAAAGGATAATAGAAGATCTATATAACTCATCATCAACCTCACCATGTCCAACAAGGTGTGGTTCCTCCTTTCACTAACACCATTCCATTGTAGTGTATAAGTAGGAGTGAGCTGAGATAGAATCCCAGACTCCCCTAGAAGATCGATGAACTGTTGGCTAAAATATTCTCCACCTCAATCCAATCGAGGATTCTTTATATTATTACCATGATGATTCTCTACATTAATCATGAATTCCATAAATTTATCTAAGTCTTCTAACTTATTTCTCATTAAGTATACATAGCCTTATCTACTCAAATCATCAGTAAAAGTAATGAAGTATGAATATCCACCTCTAGCTTCTACTGGAAATATTCTACATACATCCATGTGTACCAATCCTAGAAAATTTGTGGTCCTTTCACCCTGTCCAACAAAAGTTAGCTTGGTCATTTTACCTTGTAAACAAGCGTGACATATATCAAGTGGTTTTAGGTCAGTAGAGTCTAAATAGTCATCTTGGTAGAGCTTTGTCAAATGCCTTTCGTTTACATGATAGAGACAGTTATGCCAAAACTGGGTGATGTACGAGTCATGTGAGTTTGTTTTTTTTGTCGATTTCTAACACATGGTTTTCGCAATTTAATACAAAAAAAACCATTATTTAAATGTGTCATACTATAACATATGTTTCTCTTATGAAAGAGACAAACCTTATTTCCAAACATGAAAAAAATCCATCCATATCTAAATATCCTGCAAAAATTATTTTCTTGGTAACACTTGGCGAATAATAAGAGTTATGTAAAACCAAAATCATCCCAGTTATCAATGATAGGTGGTAATCGCCAATAGCCAACATAGCCAGACATGCACCATTGGCTACTCAAAGATGCACCTCTCCTCTAGAAATATTTCTAAATCTACTTAATTTCTGCATTTGAATATAGATTTGAGCACCAAAAGCTATATCTAATACCAAATTTGTAGAAATGGAAAGATTGCACTTGATAACGAATGCACCTTTAGCATCCCCACGCTTCTAGGTGCAGTTCCTCTTCTAGTTGCTTTTCTTGCCAAATGAAAAACATACTTCCTCCCATTCCTTGCCCTGCCTCTAGATCTTCCCGTTCTTGGAGGTACAACGCTCGGGGGCTTTAGACCGTTTATAAGTCTTTTTACAATTTTCCTTGTCCTTCCTTTTCATATTCACCATAAGGACTGCGGGTTTGTCAAACCCCATGTCCTTATCTACTTGGAAAATCAAGGTCCGAAGTTCTGATGGACTCTTCTCATTATTTCTCATTATGGAGTTGACAATAAAGCTAGATACGGTCTTGGGAAATGATGATAGATAAGATCTGTATGCAACTCATCTGGGAACATAATCCCTAAGATGTCTAGGAATTCAATGTAGCCAATGAGGATCACTACATGAGGCCCAGGTGGTATAAACTCTCCATGCATAGTTGTAAACAAAGTGTTGGAGATTTCATATCTCTCCTGTCTCACCATCTCTTGGTAGAGATCATTAAGGTGAGACAACATTCTATATGCATCCATGATTTCATGTTGCTTCAAGATCACATTATACATGGCCAATAGCATGCAACAATAAACATATATGGCATCATCCTTGTGTTCTATATATAAAGAGATAGTTCCTCATCACTGGCCTCTATCTCGGGCGCAACTGGAACATGCTCTTCCAGCACATACAATTTCATTTCATGGCGAAGGATGACGCGTAAACGCCTCTGCCACTCATAGAAATTGGTGCTGGTGAGAGGGTTTTCCATCTCGAGTATGGTTCTCAATTATATGTTTGAAGTAATTTTTCTTGTTGTTTCAAAAAATTAAGATGAGAAAAGTTTTTAGTAATTTATTATAAAAACTGGTACACAAAAATATATTAATACTTATTAGTCTCCCAATATTTTATCAAAATCCAATAGCCCTCATAATTGACTTTGGAATATGTTGTTTCCTGAATATTCTTTTGGCAAGGATCCATATTTCCCTTTGCATTACCCCAACTAGGGTTGGTCAAGAAACATGAAGTGTTTTATGTAGGCATTCCAAATGAAAACTGCATTAACTCGCAACTCTTTGATCCATTGAGTGGACTCCCCAATCCTGAAACCCTTTTATTTTGGATTTCCTTAACCTTTACCTCTTGGTCACACCATGTCCTATTGTGGAAATCAACCCTTGATGTGAACCATGTCATGTCAACCCAAAATGTTGAATTATAATTCCCTAATAATTGAAATATCCCCAACTAGTGTTGGTCAATCACATTGAACTATGGTTCAATTCTATCCAAGATTATGGAAGGCTATACCGATTTAATATTTCATTGAGGGATTTTATCCTTATAAATTAAATTTCCATTTTATTATATTTGATTACATGCTTTTTAATATTATGTGGGATATACTTAAGTTATTAACTAAGTCTAAGAAAATATTTACTCATAATCCGGTCTTATTTTAGTTCTATCTAGCATGCTTGTTTGATTCATTAAACATGTGATCGTGACAACACACCCACAATAAATAAACCATGCTACTGACAGAAATAAAATAAATGGTATGATCATGATCTTGTTCAATTTGTTAGTTTATCTAGTGTTTGATAAACTAAACCATGACTGAGGTGAGAAATACCTTGAACCTTTCGGGTTGGTGTTTGCAGCTTTCCACCTGTCCACATTTGTATCTCCTTGGATGGGTTTTGCCTTGGCTCATGACTTGAGTCACCTCCACTATCTTGGGAGCTCCATCCATTACATATGAATTTATCTCACACATAGGTGAGGGGTAAAAATGGGGTTTTACATAAAATAGTCCTTGGGCGCGCATGCCCTACATAATAATGAGGATAAGGCTCGCATGCCAACAAATTTAATTTAAATAAATTAAATAAAATAAACCATTCACATAAAAGGTCTTGGTCTAGCTCATGAACATCCCAACATGAAATGATATTTACACTTAAATAATACTAGCATTCAATTCATTAATCATTCTTATTTAAGATAAATCATGCTCGAATCAATTAATTATCTTTAATTAATCAATCCTTTTATCTTAAAGACTTTTCTAATTTTCCTAAAGATTCTTATCCATCATAATTTTAAAGAAATAAATTCATTTAAAATTATCTATTTAAGTAACTTTTACCTTGGAGGAAACCTAGTTAATTCTCATTCAATACAAAAATTTTAAATTAAACACATATATATAACACATATCATGTGTTGTGCCTCATCATTATGCTTGCATTATGGTACACGTATCAAGGGTTTGTATAATATAAAAATAAATTGTAAAGACTCAGAAATCTCATAGAAATTTTTTTCTTAAATACATGGGAATTTTACGAGTCTACAGTTTCTAACGATGCTTGATTCCAAGGCCCGGTGTGCCCGGAATCAATATATGAAGTTTTTTTCAGGTATGTTGTGTAAACGTACGTGTGGGTTTTTCTATCTTTTGAATCGGTGCATGGAATTGAAATCCAAGGACACCGATGAACTCGCAACGCTGATATTCTCTTAAGGAGACCTTTACCACAGTTGCGTTTTATCAGGAGTGGTAGTTAATTTTTGGGGTTTCTTAGTAAAATTTAAATTAAATTATGTGTTGCATAATTTTATTTGGATGGAAGTTAAATTATCCAAAGGGAGGTTGGTGGTGGGGCCCACCCCCACATAATCTTCTATGGGAGGATATCATGTTGTGGGGCCCACATGAGTTCAAACTCTTCAACTTCTCTTTAACTCCTTGAACCCCCAATTAAGGAGGATGAACTCCCTTTAATGAATCTGGAGCATCTTCATCTCCTCCATCAAATTAAATGAGCCAGCCTACTTTTTTTGGGGTGAAATCTCCACCTCCCTCCCCCTTAATTGTGCCAACACAATTAAATAATATTTTCATTAATTAATTTGAGTTTTTGGATTCTTTTGAAAGGCATGGAAACATTAAAATATTAAAGAGCCTATTATATTATTTTTCCTTGGAAATTATTCTGTTGGGAGGCTTTGGGAGAATTAGAAAGAAAGTGTTCTTCCCATGAAGAACACCTCCAACGAATAACGACGTCCTCTCTGACGAAGAACGAGGAAGACGCTCGAACCTGGAATCGGTGGCATGTGTCGGGCGTAACGTATGATGGTGTCTTCAAATTATCTTCCCACGACACTATCAAGAGAATATTGAAATCATGGTAGGGGGATTTGATTACTTTAAATTATTTTGACGCTCTTCAACGCTTACATTGTTCGAAAGTGTCCATTTGTGATCATATAACACGGAGGGAGCGGGCCGAACCAACACGGCCTGATGTACCTCCGCTGGTTTATATTGGTCTACATCGGAGGTGGAGGGGGTGCGTCGATGTCACGTCGCGTGGAGGGAAGTGGGTCCACAATGTCGTCGCGCCACGATGGAGGTGCAGAGGTGGCCGACCAAGCGAGCCGCCGTGGAGCTGGGCAGCGGGAGGATCGGTCGGCCTGCTGGATGACCGCATCGTCGGATGGCGCCGTGTAGAGGAGGATCGCGGCCCACAACCGCGGGATGCTCAGTCAGAGGAGAACTGGATGGCCTCATGCCAGCCGGGCGGGAAGAACAGGCTGGCTACGACTGACTGGGATAGAGGATCGCGGCGCCCGCAAGCGTCGCGCGGCGGAGGAACTGTGGCCCACACTACTGGGTGAACCGGCCGGCCGCATGCCGGCCAGGCTGGTGGACAGCGGCACCTGCAGGTGCCGCGTGGAAGAGAAATGCACCCTACTGTACGAGCTACGTGCACCGGGCAGAACCGGCAGGCTTCAGCCTGTAGGGTAGGGAAGAGGCGGTGCCGCTTGGTGCCGCTGGGCGAACCGAACCGCAGCAGGGGCCGGGTCCGCGGGTAGTCCGCGCGCCACTAGGTCGGGCCGACCCCTCAGCTGAGTCGTACCCATTGAGCTGGGCTGGGCCGACCCCCTAGCTGGGTCGGACCCACCATGCCGGGTCGGGCCGAACCGCCAGCCCATGGGCTTGACGGGCCGGGCCTGACTCCTTTTAAATTCAAATATCACCTATACCGCACATTCGATCGACGTGTCATCTACGGTAGTGAGACCCTCATGACGAGGAGGTCCTTTTTCAATAATCTAAGTGGCTTTTGGTCAACTTTTAAAAATAGCTGGGTTTGGATCGAGCGTAAATCCAACCGGGCCCCTGGAACGGAATTGCCAATAACTCTCAGATCGGGCATCCGATTGATCCGTCGTCTGTCGCGTTTGATTAATTTTGATAAGACGGAACTATGGGATACAAAAACTCGTGACATGGTGATATTTTTTGTATTGACACTTGACTCAAAGAGCAGACCCTCCCGGATCTGAGCGTGCTATGTGCGGGAACCTTGTGGTTGGATACGACTGAGATGACAAAATCCTCTGTGGGCTCGACTGCGACTGAGATGACGGAATCCTCTGTGGGTTTAAATACGACTGAGATGAAGGAATCTTTCGTGGGTTCGACTACGACGACTACTGTACTGGAATCCTCCGTGGTTCCTACAGAATAGCTGGTCCTGTATCCTATGTGGGTTCGACCGCATAGCTGGTCCTGTATCCTGTGTGGGTCCAACAACTTAGATGATTAATAGCTGATCCTATATCCTGTGTGGTTCCGACAGCTTAGCTGGTCATGTATAATGTGTGGGTCTAATAGCTTAGATGAATCAGTGACTACATCTGATCATCTCTATCACTCTACAAAAGATGTATACCTGTGTGAGCTAAGTCATGTCTTTCAGCCATTATCATTATGGTGATTGACATTA
Organism: Viscum album; assembly: GCA_963277665.1. Taxonomy (NCBI): domain Eukaryota; kingdom Viridiplantae; phylum Streptophyta; class Magnoliopsida; order Santalales; family Viscaceae; genus Viscum; species Viscum album. The sequence continues at coordinate 1,584,163,046 of OY728147.1, forward strand.
CATTTTTTGTGGACTAGGATGTGTTTGGGATCCAGAGTTAGAGCCGAACTATGACTGGTATCATAGGTATATGTATGGGCATATACCTGAGTAGGGTTGGTTGATACATTGTGATTGTATCTTTCTACTGTGGTTTATCCTTTGTGGATTCTAGGAGACCTTCAGGGGTCTCAGGGTCCCCTACTGAGTATTTTTATACTCACCCCTGCACGGGCTTCGCCCGCACCTTGTTGTGTTCTATGAAGACGACAGATGGATGTGATCAAGACTGAGGGTGACAGACAGGAGACTGCTCAGAGCTGGACTAGATGGAATGTACCGCAGGGGCGATTTGCTCGAGTTCTATACCTACCCATCATGTAGGATTCCTAGGCGGACGATCTAGGAGTTGTTTTCTCTTTTTACTTGTTCTTGTTCTTGTATTTTAGTTGGGTTTGTATACTGACCCATTTACTTTCAGCACACCTTACTTTTCTATTTTAGTACTTGTTGTCTCTACTGCTTGTGTTCAGACTGTGTGTGTGTTTTATAGGTAAAAAAGAAATTCCTTCCCTTTTTATTCGGATTACGCCATTGGTGCTAGTCGCCATCCCCTGGCCTATGGAAGGCAGGCTTGGGTTAGTCACGACACGAGCCCCGAGGACGGGTCATGAAAAATTGGTATCAGAGGAGTCGGTTTTACCACAGAACTTAGACTCTGATTATTTTTAATGGCAATAGTGTTAATTGTTTTCAGTGTGGTTATCAGTTTAGGAAAACTAGTGTTGGTGTGGCGGCCGACGTATCCATACACTTGGACTCTGACTTCTAATCTCTGACTCAGTGCACGAAAACACTGATTGCGTGTGTGTTTCCTTGAAAAAGTTTTCTTCATGATTACTTTGTGTCAGCTCACCAGGTATACTGTTTTAACCATGGTGCACCTGTTTCTTTTCAGGATGGCCCCACAAAGGTAGCCAGGTCGGGTTCCGAGTTTCGTACGAGATGGTAGCCCACCGAGTGATGAGGCCTCGGTGCAGGGCCCCATCACAGCAGAGGTACCACTTGTACCACTACCAGCTGGGCCACTGATACCACCAGCTCTAGCAGTAGAGAGTGCACGACGCCTGAGTGTGTTGCATGAGTTCCAGTGCTAGAGTCCGCCCGGGTTCTAGGGAGATACAGACCCACAGGCAACTGAGGATTGGCTGGAGGCAGTCGTTAGAGTTTTCATATTTGTAGGGACACCAGCCGTCCTCATGGTAATCTTTGATGTGAGTATCCTACATGCAACAACATGAATATGGTAGAGACTGATGCTCCAGGTTCATGACAAGGCATCATTACTCTGGACAGACATCGAGAGTCTATTTCTCTGAGAGTTTGTTCTAGCCACCCTTCGTGCTGTGCGGATTCAAGAGTTACTTCATCTGCAGCATGGCATCATGACAGTAGCTCAATACTCAGTGAGGTTCACTGACCTCTCACGTTACTCGACAGATATGGCACTGGACCCATTATTCAGGGCTCAGACCTTCTATTTGGGAGTCAGACATGAGATCAGGGCTTCGACAATTCCCCATAGCATTCCGACGCAGGCGGGGGTGCTGGAGCGAGCCCTTCTAGTGAAGAGTTTTCTAGCTGAGCATTCACCAACGGAGAGACCCAACACAGGGTGACACGTAGCGGAGTCTTCTGCAGCCTTTCGTAGATAGATGACGCAGAGGTCCAAGAAGACTAGGCCATCAGGTGGGCGACCGCAGGATACATGTTCTGTCGTGTGGGCCACACGAGATAGATCCAGCTATACGAGGAGCAAGAAGTGCTATGCATGCGGCGGGCAGGGCCACATGGCTCATGACTGCCCGAACCACCATGCAGATGAGTAGTAGACAGTAGAGGGACCTCCCAGGAAAAGGTAGAGGTTAGACCATGGAGGTCTGCCAGGATCAGGTAGATGTGGCAGAGGAGCTGTCCAAGCAGCAGGTGGTGGACGACGTTAAGAGGCACTACCACCACCACCACTAGGAGGTCCACCCCAACAACAGCGAGCAGGCAGACAGAGGCGGTCCCAACTCTAGGCAGTCGCGGCCTAGGACCACGGTGCACCTGAGATGATTCGAGCTACTATCTGTGTCTACACTTCCATTGTTGCAGTACTTATAGACACAGGTCCGGGTCATTCTTTTATTGGTACTACCCTTGTTCGGAGCTCCGAGATTATGACGAAGCCTTTGGCTAGATCCTTACGGCTAGAGACTCCTATGAGAGAAGACTCGATGATTACGCACTGGTGCCGGTAGTGTGAGCTTACTCTAGGAGGTGAGAGCTTTGACTGAGATCTTTTTGTAGCGGCGTCGAGGCCTTACGACGTCATCTTGGGTATGGACAGGTTATCCACAGTTCATACTCAGATTGACTGTATTAGGTGGAAAGTGTGATGTATCCACACGGATGGGACCAGGTTCACCTTCACCGGTGGGAAGGGAACCTTTGTAGTGCAGGATGGACTTACATAGTGGAGGGGGTAGCCAATCACACATCAGTTATCTAGTCTCATTCTTGGAGTGGTTGATGTTCGGAGTCCGAGTTTTCCTGTTGTGGTGGATTAGTATGCGGATGTTTTCCCTGATGACCTTCCAGGACTACCTCCTCACATATAGGTAGACTTCTACATTGACCCGTACCCTGGGATAGCACCGATATCGACTCCATCATATCAGATGGCTCACACCGAGCTTCGTGAGTTGTGGGTATAGCTAGAAGACTTGTAGGGGAAGGGATTTATCTGACCCAGTGTTTCACCCTAGGAATCTCCAATTTTGTTCGCCAAGAAGGTGTATGGGAGATTGTGACTGTGTTCTTACTACCATCACATGAATCAGGTGACTGTGAAGAACAATTACCCACTTCTGAGGATTGAAGACCTCTTTGATCATCTCAAGTAAGCACAATGGTTCTCGAAGATAGACCTCCAATCAGGTTATCACCAACTCGGAGTTCAAGACGAGAATGTGCAGAAGACGGACTTTAGGTGTCGGTATAGCCACTATGAGTTCTTGGTTATGCCCTTTGGTGTAACCAACATACCAGCAGTGTTCATGAGTCTCATGAACAGGATCATCAAGCCTTACCTTGATCGCTTTGTCGTATTATTCATCGACGACATACTAATTTACTCAACTATTGAGGAGGATCACACTTACCATTTGTGAGTAGTACTGGACAGACTCTGAGAGAACCAGCATTATGGTAATCTCTTGAAGTGCCCGTTCTGGATTCGGGAGGTCCACTTCATTGGACACGTCATCTCAATGTCTGGAGTTGTTGTGGATCCAGCGAAGATCGAGGCAGTACTTTCTTGGGAGCCACCCTGGAGTGTGACAGAGCTGTATAGTTTTCTGGGACTGGATGGGTACTATCATAGATTTGTGCCAGACATCTCCATAGTTGAAGCACCACTTTCAGTATTGAAAAATAAGGGACAACCATTCATATGGTCAGATAGATTCCAGCAGAGCTTTCAAGAGCTAAGGCAGAGGTTGACCAGTGCGACCATTTTGAGGCTACTGGAGGAGGGCGTTGGGTACATAGTTTACTACGACGCATCAGGGACCGAACTTGGGTGTTTCCTGATGCAAGAGTGAGCAGTGATTACGTATGGCTCATGAAAGTTGAGACATCATGAGCAGAACTATGCTACCCATGACCTGGAGTTAGGAGAAGTGGTATTCACCTTGAAGATGTGGTGGCACTATCTGATGGGTGAGCATTTTATAGTCTACTCCGACCACCAGAGTCTCAGGTACATCTTCTCACAGAAGGACCTAAACCTGAGATAGCGACGATGGTTCGAGTTCCTCCAGGACTATGTCGTCAAGATAGTCTTTAATCCTGGGAAGCAGAACGTTGTATAAGATTCTCTCAGTAGGAGATCAGGCATTCAGCTGCTACGATAGGAGACAAAGCAGATGTCTGTGTTGAAGATATCCATTGTGGATAGAGATAGAGCAGCCTTTTTGCATTCTCTCAATGTCCCTCCTCAAATTATTCAGCGTGTTAGAGAGGAACAGTGTGAGGACATTGACTGTGATACACGACGTTGTCAGATATGCTCAGGGCATGCACCTGATCGATTTTCTTAAGTAGGGGAGCACGTCATCCTTTTCAGAGGACGTACCATGGTACCCGTTTCACTACATGAGGAGCTATGGAGGGAGTTTCACACTTCCCCTCTAGAGGTACATCCAGGAGTGGTGAAGATGTATCAGGACATTATACGATAGTACTGGTGGCCATGTATGAAGAAGGCGATAATAGAGTTTGTCTCACGATGCCTCACTTGTTAGCAAGTGAAGGCGGAGCACCAAGTTTCAGCAGGCTTGGTTCATCACTTAGAGGTCCCAAAGTGGAAGTGGTATGGGATATCCATGGATTTCATGATGGGGCTTCAACATACATCCAGAGGACATGACTCTATCTGGGTGATTATTGACCAACTCACCAAGTCAGCCCACTTCCTACCGACCAGAGAGCAGGGCTCAGTAGAGAGCTTGGGACACCACTACATACAAGAGATCATACGGCTTAATATTGTTCCATCGATGATCGTTTCCGATCGGGATGCCTGTTTCACTTCCCGGTTATGGAAGGGATTGCAGGAGGATTTTGGGATGCAGCTGCACTAGAGCACCCCCATCCATCCTCAGATGGATGGTCAGACTGAGAGGACCATTCAAGCCCTTGAGGACATGCTCTGTGCATGTGTCTTTGGTATTGATTACAGCTGGGAGGATCACTTACCCTTGTTGGAGTTTGCGTAAAACAACATCAACAACTCTACCATTGGGATGGCACGTTACGAGGCACTATACAGACAACCTTGCAGATCACCTTTATGCTGGACTGACTCAGGGGAGTCTACACTTATACGACCAGAGATGGTGCAGTCAATGACAGAGATGGTGCAGATCATTTAGGAATAGATGAAGACTGTACAGAGCAGGGAGAAGTCCTATGCTGATAGGAGACGAAGACCACTAGAGTTTGAGTATGGTGACCACATCTTTCTACGGGTCTCACCCCGACGAGGTCTGAGGAGATTTGGCTGAGGAATAAAGTTATTTTTATGATTCATTGGACCATTTCAGGTTCTCAGTATAGTAGGAGAGGTGTCTTACCGCCTACCTCTTCCACCTCAGTTGCACTGTGTGCATGAAGTCTTCAACATATCTCAGCTGAGGAGGTACGTGCACGGCCTGTCCCACTTCATCGACCATGGGGAGATAGACATCGATGACTGGGAGACATTCATGTAGGTTCCAGTGGTGATTGAGGATCGACAGGAGCAGGTCCTACGTGGACGGTCGATTCCTCTGGTGCACGTTCGATGGCAGCACCAGAACCTCCAGGAGAGAACATGGGAGCAGGAGGCTCGAGTGCGTGATCAGTATCCCCAATTGTTTCCTTAGTGTGTTTTGTAGCTTTTGGGGACGTAAATCCCTAAGGTGGGGAAAATTTAAAGACCTAGAAATCCCATGGATTTTTTTTTTCATAAATACATGGGAATTTTACGAGTCCACATTTTCTGACGGCACTTGATTCCGAGGCTCGGTGTGCCCGAAATCAATTTTTGATGTTTTGATCACGTACGTTCAGTAAACGTACATGTGATTTTTTCTATATTTTGAACCATTGCTCGGAATTGAAATCCGAGGACACCGATGAACTCACAGTGCCGATATTCTCTTAAGGAGACCTTTACCGCAGTTGCGTTTTATCGGGAGTGGTAGTTAATTTTTGGGGTTTCTAAGTAAAATTTAAATAAAATTGTGTGTTGCATAAATTTATTTGGATGGTATTTAAATTCTCTAAAGGGGGTTGGTGGTGGGGCCCACCCGCACATGACCTTCCATTGGAGGATATCATGTGGTGGGGCCCACAGGAGTTCAAACTCTTTAACTTCCCTTTAACTCCTTGAACCCCCAATTAAGGTGGACAAAACTCCCTTTAATTAATTTAGAGCCTCTTTATCTCCTCCCTCCCACTTAATGAGCCAACACACTTTTTTTTGGTGAACTCTCTACCTCCCACCCCCTTAAATTGTGCCAACAAAATTAATTAATATTTTTATTAATTAATTTTATTTTTTGAATTCTTTTGAAAGGCATGGAAATATTAAAATATTAGGGAGCCTATTATTTTATTTTTCCTTGGCAATTATTCTAATGGTAGCCTTTGGGAGAATTACAAAGAAAGTGTTCTTCCAATGAATAACATCTCCAAAGAATAACGACGTCCTCTCGGATGAAGAACGAGGAAGATGCTCGAACCTGGAATCGACAGCATGTGTCGAGAGCAACGTATGACGACGTCTTTGAATTCTCTTCCCACGACACCGTCAAGTGAACATTGAAATCAAGGTAGAGGGATTTGATTACTTTAAATTATTTCAATTCTCTTCAATGCTTACTTTGTTCGATGGTGGACATTTGTTATCATATAACACGGAGGGTCCGGGCCGAAAAAACATGGCCAGATGTCCCACAATTGGTTTATATTGTTGGACGTCGGAGGCAGAGGTGGGGCGGAGGCATCACGATGCGCAGAGGGTAGCGGGTCTGCGGTGCTATCGCGTCATAGTGGAGGTGCGGAGGCAGCCGACCGAGCTGGCCGCCATGGAGCTGGGCAGCGGGACGACTGGTCGGCCCACTGGAAGACCGCGGTGCACGAAGGTGCCACGTAGAGGAGGATCGTGGCCCGCAAATGCAGGATGCTCGACCGGAGGAGAACTACCCAGCCTATTGCCTGCCAGGATGGAAGAACCGGCAGACAATGGCGGGCCAGGTTAGGGGATCACGGTGCCCACAGGCGCCGCGCGATGGAGGAACCGCTGGCCACTCTGCTGGGCGAACATGTCGGCCACCTACTTGCAGGGCTGGGGGACCGCGGCACTCGCATGCGCCATGCAGAAGAGAACTGCAGCCCGCTATTCGGGCTGCGTGCGCTAGGTAAAACTAGCCGGGCAGGGAAGAGGTGGCGCCGTTTGGTGTGGTCGGGCGAACCAAACTGGCCCGCAGCACGGGTCGGGTCCACGGGTGGGCCACGCCCCACCGGGACGGGATGAAACCTCAGCCGGGTCGGACCCGCCATGTTGCTCCGGGACACCCCCCCAGCTAGGTCGGACCCACCGAGCCAGGTTTGGCCGAACCACCAGCCCACTGGGCTTGACGGGCCGGGCCTGGCTCTACTTAAATTTGAATATCACCTAGACTGTGCGTTCGATCGACGCACCGTCTGGGGCACTGGGACCCTCACGACGAGGAAGTCCTTTTGATATTATCTAAGTGAGTTTTGGACAACTTTGGAAAACAGCTAGGTTTGGATTGAGCGTAAATCCAACCAGGCCCCTCGAATGGAAATGCCAATAACTCTCAGACCGGGAGTTCGATTGACGCATCTTCTGTTCCATTGGATTCCTTTAGATTATACGTAACTACGGGATACATCAACTCGATAATTCAGGATATTTTGGGTATTTACGCTTGAATCGAGGAGCAGACCCTCCTGGAATCGAGCATGCTATGTGCCGGAACCCTAGGGCTGGTTGCAACTGAGATGACGGAATCCTCAGTGGGATCAACTGCGACTGAGATGACGGAATCCTCCATGGGTTCGACCGTGAATGAGATATAGAAATCCTCCATGGGTTCGACTATGATGACTACCGTACCAGAATCCTTCGTGGCTCCGACAGAATAGTTGGTCCTATATCCTGTGTGGGTCCGACAGATTAGCTGGTCCTGTATCCTGTGTGGGTCCAACATTTTAGATGAAGAATAGTTGGTCCTATATCCTATGTGGGTCCAACAGCATAGATGAATCATTGACTGCATATAATCATCTCTATCACACTAATAAATATGTATACATGTGTGAGATGAGTCATGTCATTCAACCATTATCATCGTGGTGATTGAATTTACATTCTGTGTGGACTGGGTTGTGCTTGGGCTCGAGAGATGGAGTTGGACTATGACTGGTAACATAGGTATAAGTATTGGAATATACCTAAGTAGGGTTGGTTAATAATTTGTGATTGTATCTTTCTACTTTGGTTTATCCTTTGTGGATTCTGGGAGACCTTTAGGGGTTTCGGGTTCCCATACTGAGTATTTTCATACTCACCAATGCACGGGCTTCGCCCGCACCTTGTTGTGTTTTCTGCAGACGACAGACAGCAGTGATCGAGGATTTGGGTGATGGAGGGGAGACTTCATGGAGCTGCACTAGATGGGACGTATTGTAGGGACGAGTTTCTTGAGTTCTGTACCTAACAATTTGGTAGGATTCTCGGGTGGACGATCCAACATTTTTATTCCTTTTTACTTGTACTTGTTCTTGTTGTTCAGTTGGGTTTGTATACTAGCCAATTTACATTCAGCACACCTTACTTTTCTATTTTAGTACTTGTTTCCTCTACTACTTGTGTTCAAACTGGGAGTGTGATTTATAGGATAAAAGGCAATGACTTCTCTTTTTATTGGTATTATACCTTTGGTGGTACGGGCCAGCCCCTGGCTTATAGAAGGCAGTCTTGGGGTAGTCATGAAATGGGCCTGGAGGACGGGCCAGGACATAAATTTTAATAAATTTGCGTAATTTGGATTTGTACACAGTATGTAGTTATGACTACATGGAGTGTACTTTTTTGCACTATCCATTAGAAGTACACACATGGGTACATGGTGTGTAGACGTACATTGGAAATTTTCGGAGTAGATGTCATGTTAAATTGGATACCCGCCGTGTAGTATCTGTGTTACATAATTTCCACCTCGGAAAGCCGTTTACGGGGTACATGGTCCATCCCTAACCCAAAGGGAATACACGCTGTGTTCAGTTGGACCACACGATGAGTAATCTGGAAACTGTGTTCCACCTGTTCCGGGTCAACACATGGTGTCATAAATGACTTATATAGGATCCAACAAATAGCCTAATTTGGAAGGTCATTCAATTCATTAAACCTAGACTACACGATGGGTACATCCGAATACACGTCGTTTATTCTGGTTTTGTACGGCCTGGAGAGTTTGGCACCTCCGGATGAGTTCCTCTATTTTATTTTTATCAAAATTAAAACAAATATTCATTTCGGTAAGGTGAATGTGAAAAGAGAGGGGGGGGGGAATCTCAAAATTCAGATTTTAAAGAAAGATTAACATGAATTGATACAACTAAATTATTAAATTCATAAGTCACGAACAAAAATCTAAATAATTATAATCCACGATATGAACCCTCTGATACCACTTGTAGGTTCTGGGTGCAGCGGAAGTGCATTGGTTGGAGTTCCCAAATTTAAATTTATTGTTAACAAATATCAATTTGAGATCTATCATGAAGTAAAATGCTAGATCATCGGAATAGAATGAAGAACGAAAAACTAAAGAGGGAGTCCTGGAACCATAGAGATAAGATCATAATATATTGGTTATAAATAATTTAATTAATTGACATGAATTACCTTGATAAAATTATTCCATCGTTGATGTCTTCGGTCACGATCTGGTGTGATCCATTGTTGCATCATAGAATCCAAGTGTAGGATTCCTCTAGCAGTGATCCACACGTGGTCCACGTATCTCGGATATCACTGAAGGGATCTTCGGGTGCTAGCGTAGAAGAACCTTCTTGTGAAATGTCCACGTTCGATCGCCTTGATCCGGTTGTGGTGGATCTCTCTCGGTCTTGAGAGCCTTCTTAGAGGAATGAGTTCATTTGGCCTTGAGATAACTCTCCCGAATTGTTGTGCACAACGATTGGGGAAAAGTGTAAGGGTTTTGAGGATAATTATAATCACTTTTGAGGTTATAGAGTTATGACAATAAATAAACGTGTTATGTGTTTTATTTATTTCATTAACTCTCATTGAAAACCCCCATGTCAAATGATTAATTCCTTGACAAGCTCCCATGATGATTATAATAAATATCATTTAATAAAATGATATTTTTTCCTCAAAATCCATAAAGGAAAAACTACACAGCGTGTAATCATTAATACACGGCGTGTACTCGTTTTCCATGAAAATTGCACGGCGTGTATATTCAATATACACAATGTGTACTTTTATTTTCCATTTTTCATTATTTCCTCCACCACATTTATTAGACCTTGAGTAATGGCTATTAATTTTTTAAAAAAATGTTACTTCATCACTCGCTAATAAATATATATTATTTCTCCCACAATATTTTCTCTAGAATAACTAATGTCGAAATAAATACGATCCGGAATCCTTAAATAATTATTAAACCATAGTTAGGAATAATTTTTATTTAACTTGTTCAATTAATATTTAATTGAGATACATGGACACACTTAGTGTGTGACCCTCTAGGCTTCTTTCTCATTGGCATTTGGAGGGCTTGCCTAATGTCGAAGGTTACTGTCTGGCAATGGGTCAAGGTACCCAAGAGAAAGAGTTTTACGCCACATTGACATGTCACCTCATACGAACACTTACCATGTAATATAATCCCTTTGTCACGATATCTCGAATCAAGTGGGTCGCATGCTAATTCCATCAACCCATGTGCTCGACTATTTATTCTTTGACTTTCTGAAATTGAACTCTCCCATTCCTTACCATGGATTTGGTTTTAATTAGGCTATATCAATTCCATCAAAGGGATTGAGATATCTACTTTCGTTATGGAATAGAAGGAAAAAATCCTTTCTCTCATTATCTATTAATGTAGTATTACTCGTGATGCATCCAACATATCCTAACTCACTGTGAATAGTGTGTCGTCACAATTTTCGTCAATACATCTCAGTGCATAATTTGTAATGCCCATTAATAATAATCTTAAAGACTAAAGAACAATACACACATCCACAGATACGAACATCCAATGACACTGTGAAATGTGGATTTCTTACTGGCAGGTCTCGTTCTAATAATATCCTCCTTGATATTACCAAGGGATAACACCATGAGAAGGTTCCTCAAAGTTTCATGAGTCCTCACACCTAATGGCCTGTATTATTTGTGTCCCTAAAACAAAATCATCCAGCCATAGAACATATATTCAAGAACAGTGTTATGGCACTTCCAGGTTCTCATCATAGTAGAGATCCGCTATGAACCTTTAATGAAACATCTATCTTTGGGAAATTATCACATGCATTATCACACAGAAGAACAATCAAGATGTGATAAGGTGTTTATTTAATAAATAAAGAACCAAGTAGTTGGTTCTAGGCCTCCAACTCCAACAATTACAATATAATCATAAATTAAAATTACTTATACCTACTACATATTCATAAATATGAATCATTGAAAGATTCATTATCCCTCTCTAGATATGACCATATTCCAAAAAAATATTTTCATTTAAATTTCATCTCAATTTTTCTATAACATCCATTCCCATTCATGGGGTTTATGAGATCTTAAAATCACAATTCAAAAGAAAACATATCCACCTATATGTTAATATATTAAAATTCCATCAGTAATAAAAATACCATTATATCTTATGTTTTGTGAAGACTATTAATAATTTACTATGGATGTAATCTCACTACATCGTTAGGGTAATAACTACTACAAAAAACTTGAGATTGTTGGTGGAATAGTTAAACTCATGGGTATGCAATTTCAAATTTAATTTTGATATTACTGATCACTAAAAAATCATGTGAGACCCAAATCTACATGAGATGCATAATACACCACATCAATCCTAAAATAATCCTCTATAAATAAAATCATAGGAGCACCGATGAACATATACTTTTGGTTTTTTTAAATATTTCTAACACCGATTAGTACACGTGAATTACTTTTACTTTTTGGTAAACAATTTCAATGGTTTCATGACCTATGAGATTTTAGAAATAAACCTCCAATAAAAGGAAAAGAGAACAAGGAAGATAAAAACCATTGAAAAAATCTTCAATAAATTATAAGAAACAAATACCTAAATCTAAAAGGGATCTAATACCAGCCCTCATTGGAAATCTCTTTTCAATGAATTCCACAAATCATAAAAGAACAAGCATTTAGGTACTGATTCACCCGATTTGTGTATACATTTTCACATACTCTATTGAAAAATAACAACAATTTTTCAGCAAATACCTAATGATTAGTGAAAAAATACTTTCATTTTGGTGATCTTGTCCATTTTCAAGAGATTTATGGCCAAATACACAAAACTAGGGAGAAATGAGAAAAAATTTACAACTACACGGCATGTACTGATACACACGCCATGTATATTCAATATCAGACATGTCTTTACTAGGAGAAGTACATGCCTATGTAACTAGAAACAGGTACACGCTGTGTTCACACCATACACCCTGTGTATTCCATTATAGAAGCGGTTGTTTGCCAAAAAATGAGACTAAACGCCATGTGTGGAGGCACTACACACAGTTTATATTTACCTACCTGGCGGCACTGTGTTCCAAGTCATATATGATGTGTTAGGCTGCCTACTAGTGGAGAAAACAAATGCCAAAATGCGTTGACAAAAGTCCATGAAGTGTACTTTTTTCCATAGGCTGTGTAGTTATGTTTTCTATTAAAGGAGGCCTTGTCATCCGGTTCAGAGGGGTGTTGTGTGGAGAAAAGGGTTGATGTTCCAAAGGAGAGTTGTTCTGCCACCGTACTACCATCATTCTATCATTTATTGAAGAATCACTTCCACCTCAATGTTCAAATCATGATCACATCAGGTATCAAGACTTTTGTGTTTATCATTTTTTATATATGTTACTAAACACCTAGTTTTTAGGGGGTTTTGGAGATGATGAGTTGTAATTTAAATTAAGATGCTATGAATGTGTTTATTCTATTAACCTCTTCTTATTCTTCTTAAATCACTTCATCTTATCACTGGGAATTTTGTACCAGATCAAGGGCTGAATTTTCAGGGATTCAAAAGAAAAATACTGAAGAATAATTTCATGACCATTGGAAGTACTCGTCGACTCAAAATGGACTAAGACAAATAAATATTTATTAAACACTAAATACCATACCAAGAGTTAGTTTCTTCCGCTCTAAATATAATTTTTACCGGACCAAGGAAGCTTTATTACAAATTGAACCTAGTGTGTTGGGTTATTATGACCAATACAACCTCATAAGCAATGCGATTTAATAATCAACTTCTCATAAATCCATAACCACAACACATTTCTATCTTTATTTTCATCAAAACCAATTTTCCCATATTTAATTTCATTTCATTAAGTAATTTGTTAAAAGAAACTTAAAACCAATTATTCTTTTTGTGTCTAAAAAATCCACAAAAATCGAATCTAAAATCAGGAAACTTCACTAAAACAAAAATACAAACTATGATAAGAAAGATAAAATAACATCTTAATTTTTTTTGGATCGACCCATTATTGGTGCTATACTTGTTATGGTAAAAATAATTTCGGACACCGATGTCATACCTTTGGTGAAACGAATCACCAAATTTTTGGCGCCGTTGTCGGAGAACATGATGAAAAGATAATTTTATTCTTATTTTAATTAATTTTTTATCAGATTTTAGTGAAACTAAAAATTATAAATTCAAAAAAAATATCCTTTCTAATCTAATTTTTGTTTACCTTTCTCTTTCCTCATTTACGATTGGTTTTTTGTTTTGTTTTATTAGGTGTATGAGTGGTTACCTCACATGTTCCAAGAATGCTGAGTCGTCAGGTTTTTACCCAACTGACCCAGAGATAGAACGTACACTTTTGTGGTGCCAACGAGTACTCATGTATGATCGCAATCACAACAACCCCGTGGTACAGAACGAGGAAGGAAATCTAGCTGTTTTCTATGGAGCTGGACAACCACTAGGACAAGATGACAACTGGAACCAGCAAGATCCACTAGTTCTAGGATACTATCCGCAACAGCTTCAAGAATTCCAACTAGAGTGTATTCCATTTCTACATCCAGGTCAGGAGCCTTACTATGCCCCTTAGGGCCAACAATTCATGCCGGTTCTCCTTCCTCAGCAGCCACCTCCACATCATACTCTTATGGTGTACAGCCTGACATCAATCCACAGAGCTGATACAGGCATCGTCTTTCCACTGGTGCAGGCCCAACACTTCAAAATCAAGCCTACTATCATGCAGCTGATCCGAAACACTATTCAATTTGGATACTTGCCCAGTGAGGATCCCAATTCCCAAAGCTCTAATTTTCAAGAGATCTGTGACACATTCCGCTACCACAGAGTCTATAAACGTCATCTATCTTTTCCTCTTCCCCTTATCTCTAAGGGATAAGACAAAAACTGGATTAAAGGATTTACCAAATGATTCATCCTAACCTTGGAGGAGCTAGCATAGGCGTTCATATCCAAATGCTTCCCACCCTCGAAGATGGTGACACAACAGAATGAAATCCACAACATGTAGCAGCATGACTCAGAGTCATTGTACAAATAATGGGAGTGCTTCAAGGTGATTTTTTGAAAATGTCTGCACCATGAACTTCCACTTTGGATGCAAGTCCAAACCTTCTACGGACGTCTGAAAACTAATACCAAGTATGTGGTGGATGATGATGTTGGATGTACGGTAATGAGGAAGTCCCCCGAAAAACAATTCGAACTACTAGAAGACATGTCTACCAATAGCTTCCAGTGTCATTCCGAGCAGGGCACACTAGAAACGAGGTATGCATAACATTGATGCAACTACCATGCATGCTGCCCTGTTGGACGCTGTGTCCAAAAAGATAAGTGCAGTAAATCAGAAGGGCACATCCCTTGTACATGCGGAAAACCATTGGGTGTGTATTGAATGTGGTGATAACCACATAATTGGAGAATTACCGTGTTCTTCTAGAGGCCCATCGAAAAGCGAGGTGAGTTATGTTGCAAAAAACCGAGGGCCAAACCAGTAAGAGTAGTACCAGAACCCGGCACGGTGTGATCAACAAAACATAGGTTGAGTCCAACCACATCAGAATCCGCCATCCCAGCGACCGCCCGGATACAACCAACCTCATTTATTAGAACCAATATGAGCGGAATCAACAACCCCAATATGGCTCTTATAAGTAACAAGGGTTTCAAAACCCTTTCCCGTGACTATCGTGGCAGCCACCACCTCCACCAGATCAACAACCACCTTAGTAGAAGAACACATTAAGGTTAGAGGATCTTATGACCAAATTCATATCTACTGCTGAGACTAGGTTCCAGAATCAAGAGGCTTCAATTTGAGGCCTAGGGAACCAAATTGGACAATTGGAAAACCAACTCTCGGGAAGGAATCCCGGTACATTACTGGGTAACACAGAGAAGAAATCGATGGAGGAGGCCCATGCTGTCATGATCTAGAGTGGAAAATAGCTCTTTCAGAACCAACCAACACATCCAGGTGCATCCACACCCCCATTGATGATGAAGGTACTGATACAGACCTATCTTCATCCAAAATACCATAGAAGGAGGCTTCACAAAATAAAGGGAAGGAGGTTTTCAATCCCTTTGAACATGCCTTATCCTTCCAAGAGAGATTGAAACAAAGAATCATGGACCACCAATTTGTAAAATTCATGGACGTATTCAAGAAGTTGCACATAAATATTCCATTTTTATAAACAATGACGTAGATGCCCACTTATGCCAAATTCATGAATGAAATACTCTCCAAAAAAATAATGATGGAGGATTTGGGCACCATTTCCCTAACCAAGGAATGTTCTGTAGTCGTCCAACACTCAATTCCTCCTAAACTCCATGATCCAGGTAGTTTCACTATTCCATGTACCATTGTACCATGTGAGTTTGGGAAGGCCCTCTATAACTTAGGGGCATGCATGAACCATATGCCACTTATAGTTTTCAAGATGATATGGATTCATGATTTGAAGCCGACACGAGTAGCCCTTCAACATGATGATCGATCCATCAATCATCTGAAGGGACTACTGGAGGACAGACTGGTCAAAGTGGGAAGGCTGATCATTGCCGTTGATTTCATCATCCTCGAAATGAAGGATGACCAAGAGGCAACTCTTATACTTGGGAGATCTTTCTGGGATGTTTTGATGGCACTCATCTATTTACCCATTGGGGAGATGATTTTCTAGGTAATAGATGAAAGAGCCTCCTATAATGTATACAATGCTGTCAAGCATGCATCATCACCCAATTATGAGGGATGTTATGTGATAACTATCATGGATGTTCTCTTAGTGGATGATCTGGTACGTTCTTTTATTTATGACAACTTTATCATTCCAGAAATTCTAGTTGATGAGGAGCTAGAGGACCTACAATTCCTAAAAGGCCAGGGTGGCTACATTTGGGAACATTATCAACCATAATGATCTGGTAAATTAGGTATGTAGGTTGAGCCAATGACCTAAAGAAAAGTTGCTTCCTAAGAGGAAACCCAGAGGATACACGCCTTGTACCCCTTATATAAACAACATGTAAATTTTACTTTTTGATTATTTTATAAACAATTATAAAAATATAAATAACCTATGAAATAAACAGGGATGTTGCCGGTGCCAATGGTAGGGTCTCTGAAGTTTATCTGAGCCATCATAGGTTTGAATTCTCCTGACCTACCTTGGCACGAGGTTCCTTATTTTTATTTTTATATTTTCCCACATAGAGTGTGTGGTAGTTTTTTAAATATTTATATTTTCATATAAGAAAATCCATGATGGGGATGGTTCGGTTGGCCAGGGTCATAACCCGGTTCCAAAATACCCAGATTCGAAACCTAATAACCGCCCTATTTCCATAATTTTTCCTTTTAATAAAACCAGATGACATTTCATTCAATATACGTCGTGTGTTACATGTTTTTAGATCTTAAATTGAAAATGTTTTCTACATAAATAACTTCATGTGGGTGAAGTTGGAATATTGGCCGAATCTCGGCCCTAGATCCAAAAGACCCGGGTTTGAACTCAGATAATCTCCCCGCTTCATCCCTGTTTGTACAAATAAAAACCACGTGTTGTGCATTTTCTTATTCCCGTGTAGTATAGTCCTTATACATTAACTATATATAAAAGTTAAATTAAGGCATAATACAAACTTTTCTCCATTGGTTGAGGGCTTCCATTCAGAATGGCCGATCAGCAGTTCGAACCTCGCCCCCAGCACCAAACCAAAGGTTGTACGTCACTTTTTCCACTTTTAAAACACATGACCTGTATTTCCCGATACATTATGTGTATAGTTTTATTTTTCAATTATGTATATACACACACACATATATATATATTTACTTTTACTATTTTAATTATTAATATTAATTATTATATAGTTTTATATAATAAATATATATATATCTATATATTTAAAAAACCAGATACACAGCATGTATTCTGGATGTACATGTCGTGTACCTCAGCTATATAAGCCGTGGACCACCCGGCTTCAGCCCGTGTCACTTGGAGCCTCTCCCCTCTTTCTGTTTCTTCCCCTGTATGACACCCGAAACCCCTTTTCCCAAATCTGCTGATTTTGTTCATTTTTTCATCTGATTTTTACCGCATTGTCATCCTTGGTCCAGGTACGACCTTCTACACCCTCTATTTCAAGTTATTAGTAGAATTTAGTGTGATTTCTAGTTCATTCAACTGTTTATCTTTTTTGATACACGACCATGATATGAATAACACACAACGTGTACGTTTGTACATGGCCACACACTGAATTCTTCACAATTTGAATATACACAGTGTGTATGTTCGGTACACACTGTGTACCATCCCCCACAGTGCCCGGGTATCTTTTGCAAATGACCTCACACACCATTTCCATGAACATGGCATGTCTGTGTTTTTTACACGCTGTGTATACCATTTATTTTAGCATGTCCTTGTGTAGCACTTCACACGACCATTTCACCTATGATCCTACACATGACGTTTTTTCATCCCACATGGCATGTCTTGAACCATTTAAACTGATAAAATGATGGTTGTGTCTTTTCTAACACACTACCTTGTCCACTTTGCATGAACACATCATGTATGTTCGGTACAAATCGTGTACCATTTCCTGGTCTCCCATTCTCCCTCAGTGTGTTTATCAAGAGAACACGGGATACTACCCAGCTTTCACTACATGTCGTGTACCGTGGATGTACATGTCATGTAATTTTATTTTCCAGTTTTCTCACATTTTCTTTGTTTAATTTTATTTTATTTTTCCTTTGTTTGGTTTTCCTTTCTCTTTCAGGTTATGGTAGACCAAGATGCTTCCCACGGGAAGTGGCACACCTCCACTACTGGGGGAGAGAGGCCCATTTATCATCAAATTAGACTCTAACCTATGACGCAGCCAGACCCAGATGCCCGGGTACACGAGCTCCCTACATTGGCCATACTTCCACCACCCACTGCCTCAGCAGAGGCTGGGCCTAGCACTGCTGCACCTTCACCACCCCGTACAGAGCCTATGAGCACTATCATTTCTTCTCCACTAGCTGCCACACTTCCCGTTCCCCCTTCAGTAGCTGTTGGCCCATCATCGACCGCCCCATCCAGTGGGTCTCCATCTACTTTTGTAGATCCACCCCCATAGCTAGTTCCAGCTGCAGCACCACCACCTGGACCGGGGCCTGTAGGTGTTCCCTACCCTTGCATAGTGTTCCTGATCACCAACATGGAACATGACAGATTTCTGAGTTTCTCTCGCTGCTCGATCCCTTTGAGAAGCCTCCATCTAGATAGCAACATCCCTCAGAATCTAGGCATCTGGGGTGAGTGACAGGATCTCCTTGGACACACTCCATTTCTCGTGATTTTCCAGGTCAACAATCCTATTTTACATTTTTTATTCTTGGAGTTTGCTGGTTTATTAGAGTTTGACGGAGCTGAGTACCAGGAGACACCTGGTGAAACAATACTCGTGGTTCAGTTTCAATTAGGGAGCCGATGATTTTCCCTTACCATGACCAAGTTTGGCCAAGGGTGTGGTTTATATCCTCATCCCATCACCCCACCCTCTATCTCCTCCATGACCCGACCTAAGTATTCTGAGATCATTTCTATTTGGAGGGAGATAGCTGGGCTTGACCACCGCTATACCCCTACCTCCAAGAAGAGTACTCTTATCACTGATCCCATCCTTCGTTTCACCCATTGGTGAATTATCACCATCCTTTTCCCCCACCATGAGGATATGGGGGTCGTGACTGGTCGTGACATGGATCTTTCTACCTGTGTCATCTGGCAGGACTACACAGACTTCCCTTACCTTGCCGCCTCCTACTTTCATGCCATGTTTATCGGCCATCAGGGAAACCTGAATGGTTGATCTTACACCACTCACCTTGCCCACCACCTCGGGGTTTTAAAGCCTTTTTTACCCCATGATCTGTTAGGTTTCCCCCAACGGACGGACTATCTCATCCGTATTCACATGGGATTGTTCTGGAAGCAGGGGTGCCTACGTCCTTTCCCAGGATCCACCCCACCCTCCTGCTGACCCTCTTGCACCCACCGAAACACCTACTCCTCCTTCCCCATCCCCTCCATCTTCCTCACCCCAACCACATTCTTCTGACCCCCCTTCTTCAAGCCTACCTACTTCTATTCCACCACCTACCCCCTGCCCCCGCACCCTCAGTCTGTCTCACCCTTTCCCTCTGCCTCGATATGATGGAGCATCACTTAGTTAATATCAGAAGCCACCAGGACCACTTGTAGCAGATGTTGGGGCTTATTCTTCAGCATCTTGGTATTCCACTACCCCCACCACCTACCTCTAACTTGGTTCTTGTACCTTCATCCACTTCTCCACCACCCTTTGCTGTGTTGGCCACAGATTCCGTTCTCTTATCCACTGTGAGCCTAGCTACTGCTACTACTACTGCCACCACTGTTTCCCATCCATGGAGTTTTTCCTAGCTTCCTATACCAAGTCCAGACCCTGCAGCTCCTAGTTCTACTGCTTCCCTTCTGGGTGCAGATTCTGAACCACCAGTTTCCACAGCTCCTGAGCCTTCACTCCCCACTGGTTCTGTACTGGATGATTTATCTTCTGAGGCGACCCCCATACTGGTTTTTGGACACATTATTTTCATTATATATATATTATTTTGATATCTTGTACCTATGTATGTTGTGTATTCTTGAGGTGTTATCTTTCTTCCACCATCACAGGTACTCTTGTACGTTTTGGGTAGCACTATTACATCACATGCTGTTTTTTTCGCCAAGACATGACGAGAGTATTATTTTTTCATTTGATCTCTTTTCTTTTTTGGTTTACTTCTTCCTTACTTCCCCTCATTCTGGTTCACTATAGTGTCCCCGCCTTAACTTGTTCATCTTTTTGGGCACTTGGAGGACCATGTGCGATATTAAGTATGAGGGGGGACTCTCAACTTCTTTAGTCTTTTCCCTTTTAAGATTAAAGGAGATATCTTTATTAGAAGATATATTTGAAAATGTGAAGACATTTTTTGTTAATCATATTTTTAAATAATAAAGCTGAAAGTGGGAATTTTTTTAAAAAAAAATTCATGTTCAATTTGGTTTTTAAGTGTTTTAAAATGATTTCTGATAGAATTTAAATTGCAACTTGTAATCCGTGGAAAATTACATTGATTAGACTAATCAATTATTTGCAAGGCATGACCTGACTAGCTCTTTTTTTTATTTTTCCTACTCCTAAGAGGTATTCTAAACCCTTTTTCATATTCATTGTAATACCCTATTTCTTGAGATAATCTTAGAAGTATACATAAATACAAAAATTTTCAAGTTTTCATTTCGAAATATGAGGAATTTTTGAACTACATTAAAATGATTGAGGCAATATATTATTTAAACCCCTTTATCTTGAGACCTACCCTACATCTTATCTGCATGAAGCCCATAGAGACCATGAATATCCTTTATAGGAATCCATATTACAAGACCATTTCCCTTCCTACCCTAATTCTTTTATGATTTTACTTGATTATACACTTGAGCTTTAAAGAAGGGAGTGACAATACATGGAAATTTTTTGCAAATTGTCATGAAATTAAGTATGGGGGAGAGCCTCTTAATAATTTGGGGTGAAAAGGGTTCCAAACCTATATTTGTGGAAATTCTAAAAGGTTCCCATTGTTTCTTCTATTAAAAATGGAACAGAAAAATGGACCATATACTCACTTATTGGTTTGTGGACCCTACCTACCCAACTAAAGGAGATGGTGGTGATGAGATTATTTGATAAAGCATGTGGAGGATGCTTTTACATTGGGCTTAATTTTCAATTGCATGCATTATTATTTAAAGAATTTAGCCTCCAGTTTCAAGCCTCATAGTTATTTTCACATATTTACCTACCAACCTTTATCCACAAAAACATCTGATCCTTATTGAAAAGCCCTCATGATTTTCGTAAGTCAAATTTTCGAAAGTTGGTATATAGATTTCTTGCATACCTTTGGATAGAGTGTATATATCTTTGATTGAGAATAAATATGATTAAAAGAATCTTGAGTGTGAGTAGGTTATTGATGAGGTAAATCATCAAGTGTTTTTCTTATTTTTGAATGGTTGAATCATGCGTTAAAATATGATGAATGTAGTTAATTGAATTATATACGAGGTATGATTAGAATATCTCTTGAATTGAAACTGTTTTGTTTTATTTTTGATATTTTATCTTGTAACTTGTTGTTTAAATTTTTTTTATTAATTGAAGTTCTTCTTTTTAAAATATACACTCTTTTTTTTAGATGTTGAGATTTGATTGATGGAATGAAAATGAATAATTATGGGGGAGTTCGATTCACCCGATTTGTGTATACATGTTCACATACTCTATTGAAAAATAAGAGCAAGTTTTCTGCAAATACCTACTACTTAGTGAACAAATAATTTGATTTTGGTGATCTTGTCCATTTTCATGAGATTTATGTCCAAATACACAAAACTAGGTAAAACTTAGAAAATATTTACAACTACGTAGTGTGTACTGAAATACACACTGTGTACATTCAAGCTCAGACACGGGTTGACCCGATCAAGTACATTCCCAAGTAACCATAAACTGGTAAACGTCGTGTTCACACCATACACACCGTGTATTCAATTCTAGAAGTGGTTAGTGTCCGAAAAATGAGACTACATGTCGTGTATGGTGGCACTACATGCCTTGTATATTTACCTACTAGGCGAAGCCATGTTCGAAGTCAAAGACAGCGTGTTAGGATGCCAACTAGTGGAGAAAACAGAGGAAAAAAAATGCATTGACAAGAGTATATGATGTGTACTTTTTCCACACACCATGTAGTTATGTTTTCTAAAAAAGGAGGACTTGGCCTCTGGTTTACATGGGTTTTGTGTGGAGAAAAGGGTTGAAGTACCGAAGGAGAGAAGTTATGCCACCGTACTACCATCATTCAACAATTTAATGAAGAATCACTTCTACCTTGATGTTATAAGATTGATCACATCAGGTATCAAGAGTTTTGGGTTTATCGTTTTCTATATGTGTAACTAAACACCCTGTGTGTTGGGGTTATGGGAGATGATGAGTTGTAATCTAAATTAAGTTTCTATGAATGTGTTTGTTCTATTAACCTCTACTTATTCTTTTTAAATCACTTTATCTTATCACTAGAAATTTGGTACCATACCAGGGGCAAACTTTTTAGGGTTTCAAAAGAAGAATACCAATGAATAATTTCACAACCATTGGAACAACTCGTCA
Source organism: Viscum album (assembly GCA_963277665.1). Classification (NCBI taxonomy): domain Eukaryota; kingdom Viridiplantae; phylum Streptophyta; class Magnoliopsida; order Santalales; family Viscaceae; genus Viscum; species Viscum album. Next base: position 1,584,185,755 of record OY728147.1, read on the forward strand.
AATCAGAATAGACTAAGACAAAAAATGATCTGTTAAACACTAACTACCAGACTGAGGAGTTAGTTTCTTATGCTCTAAATATAAAGTTTACCATGACAAGGAAACATTATTACAAATTGAACCCAGAGTGTTGTGTTATTATGAACAACACAACCTCATAAGCAATTTGATTTAATAATCATATTCTCATTAATCCCTAACCGCAACACATTTTTATCTTCATTTGCATCAAAACCAATTTTCCCATATTTACTTTCATTTCATTAAGTAATTTTTTAAATGAAAATTAAAAACCAATTATTCTTTTTGTATCAAAAAAATCAACAAAAATAGACTCTAAATTCAGAAGAATTCACTAAAACAAAAATACAAACTAAGAAAAGAAAGATAATATAACTTCTTAATTCCCTATGGATTGACCCCTTACTGGTGCTATACTTGTTAGGATAAAAATAATTTGGATCACCGATAACATACCTTTGGTGAAACGACTCACTAGATATCATCATAAATATATAATGTTGAATAAATACATATAGGATGATTCTAAGGTTCTCTGTATGATCATTCTGTGACTTAGAGTATGTGATAATTTCATTGTTGAACATGACCCTGAATTGGAAAAGCTACTCAAGAAACATATCATTCATGATTTCCATGAATACAGTTGGGGAATATTTGACACTGAAGGACATGAACATTGACTCAATGTGACCACATAGAAGCCTAAAATTTGAATTTTGGATGTAATCCTTAATAAAAATAATCCATAGATTGCAAGACGGTAGATTGATAATAAATAACTAGATGGATCCCATATTTTTGTGGAATAGATAATTAATCACCATAAGAGGGTAAAAGTTCATAGACTTCACCTAATACAACCACCAATAATCTATTCACATCCAAAGGCCATCATCTTCATTTTCAGAGAATAATATAATACCCCCTCATTGAGACACATTATTCTAGATAACAGCCTTACAAATCACGTTATCAAACTAAATACCCAGATCATGTGACATAGAATGTTACATTTTTTGTAACCATTGAAATCATGGATGCACTGGGTTGTAGATGGGTTTCACCTCAATATCACTGAAAGAGGGTAAATCTAAAACCTCTATAGGAAACCCATCTGGGATATCAGCCATGAATTTAGGAAAGTCACCCAAAATTTTCTCCACTAAACCCAATGATAATTCTTCTAATTGGGAAAATAATCGAACCAAGCATCCACAACCCATACCAAACTTATGTTCTCAAATGAACATTTTAAAATATCCCATATCATCATAGAACATGACTCTCCGCTCGATGAAATGAATAAAAAAATGTATTTAATTCAATAAACCATTGAGGAGAATTAAATTATAAATTTATATCTAAACTATAATGTAATACATAGATTAATGATGCAACATTATAATTAGATCACGACCCTGATACAGTTCAAGTATAGTTATCTGACCTCTGACTGTTGTAATCATGACTAATGGAACTGAAGCCTCTCTAAATTGTGTCCTAATACACAAAAAAGAGAAGGTGAAATATGATTTTTAACACTCTATAATAAAACAATGTATATTCCAAGTTCAGAAAGAAAAAAAATTCTACCTTAAATGATCATTGCCCTTATGAAATTTGAAATTTGATAGCATGAATCCATCCAAATTTGTCTCTTCTACCTTGCTCCTGATATCCATATAACTGTCAGGACAAAGCATTGTATACATAAGGGTGGTGAAAATCATGGGTCTATCCTCTACCATTTCCATTATATCATTAATTTAAATAACCCTATTGTACATGTTGTTGATATGACCTCAGAGTAAAATTCATCTACTAAGGTCGATAAGGTACCTTACTTTTTGCACCTCACTGATCCATGAAGATGGTTCAACACTAAAATTAATAATTAAAATAAATCTACAAATTATCACACACTAGTCTCGTGACCTCAATAGGTGCATGTGAACTATTGGATCTAGATAAACACGAGAATAAACACAAGTATGGTTGAATATTGACATACTGAAACATTAACTTCCCCAACACATGTTATCAACAACAAATAACCCCATTTCATATGGAACCATAATAGAACCCATCTCATGAATACCCATATGATAAATGAATCATCTCAATAAAACAATCATACTTTTATACATCTATGTATATAGACAATATACATAGAGTGGTCACATTTCATTTAATGGGAAACAACACTTTATCCAAGTGCTGAGCTCCAAACACCTCTATCCGAAATTATTTGTGGGTGTGGTGAAGGTGGTACATGAACTTTCTCTTGATACCCATCACACTCAAGATCCTCTACCAAAGGGATAGATTCTTCTAAATCATCTAATCCTTCATTGTTTATTATATACACTTTCCACAAAACAAACACTAAAAATAATTACATCAAACACATTCCTCCCCCATCTACCCTGGATATAGGATCCACCACTACCTTACTACCCCTGTACATATAAATAATGGACAATGAATCCAAATATAAAAACCTATATTAGATAAAAATGAAGTAAATATTAGGGTCATCTGGTTATTTCTTTGTCTACAGATCAAAGATTATACCCTCATGTTTAGTCGTACCATAATGCTAAAACTCACACTATTTCTTCCTCCACAGGTTATCCTCCATGATAAAGTCAACCCTCATTTGATTTACTATTTCATCATATTAATCCTCACCAAACTAAACCATGAAAGGAAAACAATCAAATTACAAATATGATGCAAGAAAAAAAACTACAAATCCAAATAAAAAAATTCAATTAATTAAAATTTATTTAATTATATTCATTTAATTTATCCAAAATCATCCCATTCATAAAAATCATATTAAATAACAGTTTTTGTCTTTATATTTGGTCTATACATTACAGGAAACACTGTTTTGTCTAGTTATTTGGTAAAAAATTATTCCTTTCACATGATCTTGGTGGTACCTATAAGCTAGTCTCGAAGATTATATACATATCCTTCATCAGACACCATGATCAACTAATAACATTATCCTACCAACTGAGAAAATACTCAATAGTACCCAACTACAATCTCCATAATATCTCTCAACTAATAGCTTTGGTGATGTAAAGTTATTTCCAACATTGATAGGGAACCCTTAGGATATTTAATGAAATGACAATGACCCTCAAGTCCTATTTCTAATAGTCCATTGGTTGGTGAAAACAAAAGTTGTTATAAAACATTAAATGTGAGAAAATATAATAATAAAATTCTAGGAATTGATAAAAAAAAACACCAATTCACATAATAATATAAATAAATAATGATAATTAGTAATCCCATTATGCGTGAATACTGTCTAACTGATAAAAATCATTAAATAAAAATAACAATAATACCAGGCAACGACTCCACAACTAAATCTATGTTCTAAACTAGTATCCCCCCTTGGTCACCAATCTAACATTTGATACTTGAAAAATTATATATATATATATATATATGTATATATATATATAAATATATATGGGAGAGCATAACATGTATACTAAATAGGATTATACTCATACTACCACATGTATATATATATAATAGGAATACTAATGAATTGATGAAAAAGTATCAAAACCTACAAGAAAATAACATGTCCACTACCTCATCCTCCTCAATAACCATTCAATAATTATCATACCCAAGAATGGAAAAATAGTATCAATGAAAATAATAAGAAGGTACCCAACAACCTCTTCCCCACTGGGTTATCTCCATCATTCCCCAATTTCGAACATCATGTGCTCTAAATTACTACTATAGTGGTATTGTAATAAATTATATATCACAATTAGTATAATATGGGTGTCATTAATAGGAATAATATCTACATTGTTCTATCCTCGTACCATTTCGGACACCCACAACATAAAATATTCACATCCAATAACTTACAGGGTCTTCCTTTTCACATATCCCATATAATTCTTCTCAATTAAATACATGTAGAACCCAAAGTGAGTGGAAAAGATGGGTGTTTCTTGAGGAAAGTGGACTATTAAATTCTTTTTCAGTATGAGATTTGAACAGGGCTACAAAATAGATTTTGGGAGGATTTAACACCTGAAATAGCTATTCTTGAACATGAAACTAAGGTCTAATAGTAGCTAGATGGTTTGAGGAATCACTTAAGGAGTTTTGAGATACCCAATATTTAGTATGTAGCCACAATATGTTTAGTGGGGACAAAAATGTTTAACTAGTCCTATTGATGCCACTGACTAGCTAGTGTACCTATACTGGCATTTGGGTGGGGTTAAGAAGTAGGAAATTACAATTTACCCCCTTAATATTTAAGGGGTGTCCCCATCCACTACCCATTATTTTGTTCACTCAACTAGGAGATCAAATCCCCTTCTACTCCCTATTATCCCTTGGTCATGTGGTGGCCTTCAAGCATTTTTTTCACCATTTGATGGTATGAATATGACTTTTCTAGTCATTAACAATACTACCCTTCTACAACCCTGATTTTATTCTTCACCAATATATGTATTCAATAATTATTATACTAGATCATGGTGGAATCAAATAATTTATTTGGTTCTTTGGTTCTATATAGTGATAGAATGTTATGGGAGGTTGTTCAGGTAATTCTATTCATTGAACCATAAAAGGTATGTAATGAATCATAATTTTCAATAATTATACTATAATTATAAATGGAATTTCTTATATAATTAAGAATATTCATTTGTAATTTTATCATTTTTATGTTGGGGGAATACCACATGTCATTATTAAGAATTTGGTTGTAGTTTTGGTGTAACGAGTATTACTAGTGGGGTTTCAAAAATTATTCCAATGTGACTTTAAATAGAAATTAACTATAAGATTAAAATTAATTATAAATCGGTTAAAACCAAGTAATGTATGTATTTTGTATTTCTTTAGAGTCTTGGGTGAGTTTCCTATGACCATCGGAGTATGATCGATCATGTAAATTGATTTTAAAGGCTGTGAACTTAGAGGGGTAATGATTTTAAAATGAGGTTGTTTGACACTCTAAATGTCCCACAGTATTGTTTCATTTTATATTTTATTCATTGTGTAGTCTCACCTGTATTGTGGGTGATGAAATCTTAAATATATTAATTTTACAAAAGAATGGGTTTTTGAGGTGATAATTGTGAAATATTTAAAAAAATCATATTTAACTGAAAGTGGGTTTCTAAAATTCTCTGTTTCTAATTAAAATTCTACTCCGGGGTGGTGTGGAATTTAAAATGGTTAAGGATTGTTTTCTAGGAAAATGGGATATTTTTTAGAAATAGTTTATTTTATATTGGTAAGTGATGGTTAGTTTCAAGATATTTTATTTTTATTTGTCAAATTGGTTGGTATTAGAAATGGAAATGTGGAAAATGATAAATTGGATCAAATTACTAAGTGGAAAATAGAACGTGTATGATTGTTTCTGATAGTATTTTTTCTAAACATTAAATTTGAAATTAGGTGGTGGTTTTTTGTATTAGTTTTGAAATATGGATTTTTAAATAGTAATTTGTAGATGGTGTTTTTAAATGGTGTGTCGACAGTCCTTGGAAATATTTTGAAATAAAATTTTGAAATGAAATTATTATTCCTTATTGTTTATTTTATATTATAGAATGATTTATATATGTATGTTATGGTTTTTTGGATGTGATGTTTATCCTGGGGTAATCACATACCCCATAGAATTTTAGTTTTATTATGGTTATCCCAAGGTGAATGTTCCCCTAGAGTGGAACTTGTTTTATATAGTTAACATTCTAAAAGAACTACACCTAGGTAATACGATGCATATAGTAAAAGTAGGTTAACATTGACCCTATGGGATGTTGGGTCCATAGGTATTGGTATATTTATCATAGTTTTCCTATTCTTAGAATATGTATGGGTATATTTCCCCTACTTGGTAAATGATGGTTGGAATGGGTATCACAATGTGATCATAAAACATTGAAACTATGAAAATTATGTATGTACTATTCCTAGGTTCAATATAGAACCTAGGAATGTTAGTTATTTTTTATTTAATTTCTATATTTTTAAATTATTTCTCATAACTATTTTATGTTTATAAAATATTCATGAAATATTATCTAGTGTGGTTTTGTTTAGGGACATCGTTAGTGATGGATACTGATTTGTAATCAAACCCTACTCTTGCAACAATTGAAATTTGGTATATTATCATCCCTGAATTGTCGCAATTGAGGTTGGTATAAGGATTGATGCTTATAGGATCAAGCTAAAGTGTCTCAAATTGGATATGGAGATCAGGAAAAAGTGAGGCTCAGTTTTCTATGGGAGCCTCTAGTTCTTTTTTAGTTTTAGTTTTCTTTCTTTATGGTGTTTTTATATGTTTGGTTGGGAAAGTGGGTGACCCATTCTATATTCTTGTATGTCAGTATTTCATTTTATCATTTCATGTTTATTCTTTCAATTTATGTACTGCAAAATCCGTTGGACGTTATTTTGTGGCAAGTGTTTATGTTATTTAAATTTTAATTTGAATTATGATATAGTGTATATATCATACCCCAAAACCTTATTATATCTTTACTACTATCTAGAAGCCTCTATAATTTGGGAATGTGCCCAAGAAGTTCAATAGAGACCACCTGTCTCAGAACTGCATAGTGGTTTATGGTGGTGGGACATTATGACGTTGTATCAGAGCTATTTTATTTTGTATAAATATTTGGGGGAAATGGTAACTAGGTGATATAATAATATTTACAAATCTTTAATTGATATTTATCTTGTTCTTCAGGAACACATTTTATGGCTAGAAGATAGGTTACTAGGGATTGAAGATATTTTTTTGGTAGTTTACATTGTTATAGTAATATATGATTTCCACCATGAGTGGAGGACGTGGATGTGTGATAATTTATGATTTATCTTGGATACATGTATCTTGTCCAGTTGGAATAAATATAGTTTTGGATTTTACTGGTACCCTATAGAGTTGAGAGGTTTCCCAGGCTTAATAAATAGGAACATGGGATATGCATGACATATATGCCTAAATATGTGTGTTTTTTATCATTAAACAATGATTACAGACTCACTAAAGTGTTAGAAACTATTCATAAAACTTTTTCTTTTATATTTAATTGGTTGAATTCTACTCAGTTGGGTTGATATTTTTGTATTTTTTCCCATTAATGGTAGGTTATGTGGATCTATGGTGAGGTGTTCGATGATAATGAGATATTCCATGTCTATATGTGTTGTAATAAACCTTACTAGGTCATTATGTACATATGGTGACTTTGTTGGAAATCCCTATATGGTTGTAATCATTTTGGTTGAATCATTTAAATTTTTAGTAACAACCTATATTTTGTTTTAAAATATTGTTTGGATTTGTAATATCCTTAATCAATATAATGTTTATGTTTCCCATGCAATGAAAAAGTTGGGGTTAATAAGTTATATATGTTGATCCTGATTTGGATACCATTTTTCATGAGGGAGTAATCCTAGTGGTTGATGCTTTGTGAAATTTAGTGGATAATGGGTTTTTCATTTGGGTTGTGGTGCCTAATTTATTTCAAAACTCTGAGTTACTATTTTGGAACGCATTTGACATGGGTTTTGAGATTTTTACAATGTTTTTTTTATATTATTCATGACTTGAGGGTGATACATTAACTGTTGACTGATGTGGGAACTGAATACCACGAGATGTGGATCAGCGGGTCTGTGGTCCAGTTTTGAGCATATCATAGGGTGAATGATTATAGGGATATTCATAGTTATGTTTTACTTCATGGAGAGAATAATGAGAAGGTTATTTCAGTTCTTATTGCTGAATATTAGGTTGTACCGATGTGGGTTAGACATAGGGATACCTTGTGAACCAATTGCTAGCATGATGGGCTCAGAAATTTGGGTAAAACATAGGTGTTCGTAGAATGTGTGATAACCCATAATTAGATGAAATTAAAGGCATATATTATTTCATGTTACATGGGATGGTGGAGTATAGAAAGTGTTAGTTCATGGTATTTATATAGAAATGTAAGGGAATTACTCTTTGGTTTCCAAAACCATGTTTTTCTGGGCATGTCATAACAAATAGTGAGAGTGTGGAGGGAACATGTGACATGAAGGTATAATTTTTAATTAAGTGGTCATGTAGTATAAAATATGTCATTAATGATGTATTATTTTGAATGGAAATGCAATGGTGCTCCTAGTTTGAAGGAATTGAAGTTATATAGTGGAATCATTAGTAGTCATGGTATGTAAGACATAATATATGTGGGGTGTCAGGATATTTTTTTCCATGATAATATTCAGTGATTGGATTTCATGAAACCAAACTATAGAATTTTTGTTTCTCTATCAAATTAGGCTTCTGATCCTGATTTTGGTATGATGAGACTTATTGATCCAAGATTCAAGTTTTAATGGTCGATTGGCATGCGAGAATGCACCCCTCATGTCTAAATTGGTTGAGGGATTATTCAATTATAATATGTGATTCTTTTGATCTATAAATTAAAAATTTCCATGATTAAGACAGGGCCAATTGAGGTCAATGGGATGCAAGTGGACATGATGGGGTGGGGTTTACTGAAAATTTGAAATATTTATTTATATTTATGGTATTTTCAACTCTAGTGTGGGATTAGTTGACCAAACTTGTGGTAGAGCTTGAGGTGTCCATGAATGGAGGGGTGAAACCTTTAATTGATCGAGTATGGTGTTATAAACCATCTAGGTTAGACCTAATTAGAATTTTTAATTGTTAATCTAGCACTAGAGCGTGGATTAGGTGGAGTGGTAAACATATTATTTTAGGTTATACTACAAAATATGTACGTTTTAGGAGTGAGAAAAGGGATCTATGTGGTGGTGTCTGTACTTGTAGTCGGTGGGGGTGGCAACCCTTATTCAGAGTGGATCATGAAAGACGATGTGGATAGATTAGCAATGATTGAGGGTCATGTGACATGTTTCCTCTTTGAGTATTCCTAGGAATACAAATTTTTTTCTATATTTGGTTGTCATGTTTTGTGACGGATGAAAGGTGGGATGTAGTGATCAAGCTTGAACCTGTGATGCAAGGACAATGCCATTATTATTGTTAGAATCATGATGTAAGTCATGGGTGGTATCAACCTTAGGATGTAGTTTTTTTAGGAGTGGGGAATGAATTGTTGAAGGATTGTATGACCCTTTGGATGCTAGTAAAAAAATAAGGTGGGGTTTATCTATATTCCTTGGTGAATGAAAAAATAAATAATATAAATGTATCTTGGGGATTCTAATCAGTTTCTTTGGCACTGAAAATGTTTCAAAATGATCGATACCTATTCATCTCAGGAATATGTCTGTGCTCTTCGAAATGAGTGATATTGATCTTGGTCGGTCAAGGATTCAATAGTGAAATCAAAATGGATGTTGGAATGATATTTTTGGGGTTATATCAAAATAATATTGGGGGTATTGAATTAGTGAAGTCATCTATATGAGGTAAATTATTGATTCATAAGTGATTTTTTATTTCATTTTTGGAAGAATAACCTAATAAAGGCCAAAAAAAATTATTTTTAAAGAAGTGAGTAGTGGTGGGTTAGAGGGCACATTTAGTCTTCTATTTTTAGTGTGATGACCATGATTCTAGTGTTGGGTATGATATTCTGAGGAGAATATGGTGTTCAAATGTTCTAATTATGTGGAAGTTACATATCATTTTTAGTGGGGTTTCCAAAATGAGGGTTACCGCTAGTCTTTAAGAAGATGTGTCATTTTTGTTTGGGGAAGCTAATATAGGTGATGTACTGAGTAGGTGGGTGGACCCCCGAGAACATTCTTGTGTGTTCATTTATTATCCCTCAGTGGTCTCTATCTCTCTCTCTATCCCTATCTTCTAATGTGATCTCCTACATTCTAATTGGCGTGGAATGGCCCAAGGAATTCCCTTGGGGAGGTTTTGTGGTGTTCATAAATTACTGTTGTTCAATCCTTAATGTTTAATTTTCTGTTTGGAATGAGTGAAAGGGAAATTATTATGATGGATGTGGTAATCATCCACCACTATATCATTATTCTCTAGAAATCATGACATTCCTTAATTATCATTCGCTAACTCCATTATCTTAGATTGTTTTTCATATGACATATTTGTGATTATTAATTAGTTGAATTAACATTAGATTGATCTGGGTCCTAGAAGGTGTCACACTCTCAATTGAGGTGTGTCATCAATGTTGACTATTCGTGGAGGTGATGTTTTGTGTACTAATGAAGTCTCCTAGGCATACATAACATCACATAGAAAAATTAAGGAAAGTATCTAATGAATTAACTATCCAAAAAAAATAAAACAATTTGCGGAATAATGAAGGAATCATAGTAATTGACCCTTGAACCTATATCATTATTTTCTTAAGAAAAATTTATTCTATTAGAATTTCATATTTATGGTTGTTTTATTTTTCCATTCACATTATAATTTCATATATATATTTTCCATAAAATAATAAAAGAATCTAAAATACAATAAGTGAACTAGTAATAATGTTTAAATTTCTATAATGAAACTCAATTGAGATGTCCTTGGATAGTCATTATTCCATACTAGTAAACAAAATAGTAGTGTGTGAACCACTCAACAATAGGTGTGTCACTGACCATCAACTCTAATTTAAAATCCCCAAAAACACAATAGTATTTACCATTATATATAGTTGCCTCTATATTAAAATTCTTGGGAAAACACTACTGATCCCTCATGATGTTTCCGCCCAGTGTCTCTAGAAACCAATACACAGAATCTATGTGTCCAAAAAGGCATCATCCATTACCTCAGATACCTCCCAAATAATTTTCATCATATAAAATGAAAACAAAACATAGAGTGAAACATTGACCACCAAAACCCAAAATATTCACCCAAGATATACCTCTCTAAAATGACGATACTATTAACCAAATATAATAGAAAAAGAAAAAATAAATCCTTAATTCATTAGAATTTTTTTAAAATAAATTTTAATAAAATTATAAAAATGTAATTGAAAATCTGGGAAAACAATCTCATAAAATCACAGGATATACAGCACACATATTTGACTAACATTCTAACAAACTCTCCTCCACATTTACATTCCTCTATAGAACTCAAACCCAAGGAATTGCTCACCCACACAAATCCTTCTGCAGAAAATCATGGATTTGAACATTCTATTTAATGAAAATAATATTAGCCTCAATATCATACTATTTCTAATTGATTCCATGAGAATCATTATATTGTTATCATTGGTATTCCAAAATATAAAATAAATCATGGATTTGATCCACTTATGGAGGAAGAACAAACTGATATCCCACCTAACACACATACTACAACACCAAAAAATTATTAATAGAATAGGAATATAGATGACACCATTGAAATTTTTTTCTTAACCTAGGATGATGGGATACACAAAAGATTACATGATCAACAAATTTCGACTCTAGAGGCCTCTATCATTGATCTGTATATGACTTCAAACATATTTGGGATACCTTTATCTTCCCTTGGATGAATTGAATATTCTTGTTGGTGCTGCAAAACACTTCCAGTGCGATGACTGCTAACTCCCCATCCTCATCCCAACATAATATAGAATGAAGAGGCCACCCAAAAAACAATTTAAGTGGAGCGTCCCCAATGGGAGTGGGGAATCTATTATTGTATGGAAACAAAAATAGGTATAAATAGTTCATTAAATGATCGACCGATTTATTTTTAACATGCCCAAAACATATCCTCAAATGTTTTTATGGACCATTCAGTCATACCATCCAATCATGGATGAAAACTAGGGATATGGAACAACTATGAGCACAGAAAATTCTACAATCCTCTCCATGAACATACTGTGAAATAAAAATCTAAATTGAATATGAAAAATCCATTCACCCCTTTTTGATACAAAATCTCAACCATATATTGTCTCATGAAGACCTCCATAACATTCGACTCCTTAATTTATAATAAGTGGGTTTATTTTTTTTTCATTTGACCCATAGTTACCCAAATAGAATCACATTCTCCTTAGGACCATGAACTACTAGCGAGGAAATCAAATTATGTTAACATCGTTTAATACATGGGGATATCTAAAGGTTGAATAAAAAATATGTAACATAATGACCCCATTCACCTTTTGACAGACCAAGAAATTAAATTTAAATTATGGAACTAAACACATTATCTTGGGCCACAAATACGGATCCATCAGGGCATGAAAAATCTTGCCACACCATGAGGAACTTCCATAGATATGCAATGATACTCATGAAAAACATATTTATGCACTATCAATGGAAGAAAACATCTCCTACAATTTTTTTTGATTTTAGTCATCCACTAAAAATACCTCTATATGCTAAACATGGATAAAACATGATCGCATGACCACTACCATAGAGTCTCCCCACTTGAAATCCTCCGTATATAGTATCATGGATTATTTATATATTATTAAAAAGAGGAATACTCTTCCATTAAAATCTTCTATATTAAGATACATCAAAAAAAAAGTTCCGAAATATATCTCCAAACATAACTAGATTCATAAACAACATTTCCTCATGACTAATATAATATAACATCTACAAGTATATTTACCTACTCTATAGTATATGGGATATTAATATCATAATACTAAAGAAAATATTTTCACATATATGGTTTTATATTTTGATATTGTAGAAGGAAAATGTACCTTAATAACTTACAAATTGTGAAGACTATAAATATCCATCGATGAGGTAATACTGCAATAGATTAAGAATAAAAAAATAAATACTAGCTAGAGAACATGTTTAGTAGTTACACTCAATCCGGATATAACTACATATACACCAATGATATTACTTCTTCATATTTAATCAATAAAAATTACTAAATACAATATGAGATTCAGAAAAAAACACCTAAATTATCTCCACTCTATATGAGGATGATATTTCTGATCATGACTAGAATCTAACCTCGGAACTCACCGAATATAGTATTCATGATTCCCATGAATATTAATGGGGATTAAGTGTCATTTAATTATATTGTCATGACTTATATGACCATATATAGACACAAAAGTTTTTTCATATGATATCTTATTATTTTAATTGTATCAAGTGATAGCTAGATGGATTGTAGATTGATAAAAACTAAGTAAATCATTTGAATTGGTCAAATAGATCATATATCCTTATAATAGGGTAACTGTTCTCTATTGTTAACAAATTTCAACTACATGTAGTATGCACCCAACCGTAGACCACCATATTTATTTTTAGTGAATAACTTGGGCTCCCCTAACAGAGCAATACACTAGCCATAATAATGTACTCCCACATCTAGTAATAAACATGGATCATCAACTCTTGTACCTTATAAGGGTCCATCAAATAATGAACCATATAAATTTTATGGGTAACTGAATATATCTATATTCTAAATGTCATATTATATTAAGGGGATAAATCCTGAAAATCCCCTGAAAATACATCATGTAACTTCTACAGGACGCAAGAAAACTCAACCACCAATTCCTCTACCATGCTCAATGTAAATATAATAATTTAAAAAGTATAATATACCAAAATATAAAAATCTTATGGTACTCCAATTCAATAATAAAAACCAAAGAATATCCCTCCCCATAAAAACACATTTATCCAATGAATGTAATCGATAATTACAAAAACAAACTATAACCATTCGATGGTGAGAATGTAAACATCTGATTGTATCTCATGTATAATGAAATGCATATAAGACTAATCATTCCATATTATTAGATAAAAAACCCGTCACACATCTATAAGAGTCATATAAACTCTAGTTATACAAGAGAACACCATGGTAATTAGAGACTAAGATTATATTTGTTCACTTTAACACTAAATAAGGTGTAAAAATGCGTGGAACCACTTTCAGTCAGAAGTCTTAGACTAAGGTAGGTGCAAAAAATGTTATTGAAGATCTAAAAGCAAACAAAGGAAAAACAAAGGTACATGATAAGAAAATTGTGCCTACAAAAATATTTGGTGCTTTTAGCAGAAAAAAATTTATAATAAGAAGATATCCATGCCTAGATCCATTACCATACTGATTATGACTACCACTAAAATCAAACTTTGTCCTATGCCCTAAGGTACATGGAAAATTTAATGGATATACTATGACACCATAAAATCCCCATTAAAGAACATATTCTAGATTCACTTAATACATATATGGTCTTATAGAAAACTATTTTATATTTTACTGATATGGTACTTGAATTATTACAAATCACTAATCCATGATGATGGGATGCAACTAAATAAAAAAAATGAGAAAACCTAACAAAATATTATAACAAATCTCTAGAGCCATCATTTGGTTAATGAGAACTAATATATATTTATAAATGAGTGAAAAACACTTGAGGCTAAATCATTTCCGATCAAAACATTTACTTCATCAACACATATTATTCATCACTAACTACCCTTCTCTTCATGGAAGCCTGATGGAAGCCCTATTGAGATGATACTAGTAGTGAATTCATCCACTATATCACTAAAAACTTCTTTTTTACATAAATATACATATGAAATTTAAATAGAGTGAGTACTTATCTGATAATGGGATGTTATGCCTTTTTAAAACACAGATATATAGACTCATCATTAGGAAACATGTTAAGTGGAATGTGAAGGAGGAAATTAGACCTTATCTTTTTCTCCCAGATAATTTGTCTAGCCTTTTTAAGAGAAAGTAACTTGTGACTTTAAATCTATGATCAATGATGATAAAATCTAACATGAAAATTGTTTCTAAAAATAAACCATTGAAATATATCCCTCCTTCATCATCCTTATGTATAGGATCCACCACTATAACACCACCCTACACAATTTATTGATGGTCAATGAAACACTATTATTCTTACTATCTCAGATCAAATAAGAAATGATCTCAAGATACTCTAGACACTTATCTCTCTTAATGTAAGCGACAATCACTTCATACATAGTCGTGGCCCAATGTTGATACTCAATATATTTATTCATCTATATACCATACTCCCCACTAGATTCAATGCCCATATACGAAACTGGGTAGAATACAAAACATCAACAACCAAAACCATGAATGGGCATTGAGAAACATAAAAATATATAAAAAGTTAAAAAAAACTTACAGAAAAAATCATTTAATTTAAATTTTTGATTCTAAACTGATTTAGTTTCTATAAATTCTTTCAATTCAAACATAGTAGAATCGACGAATGATTCATGTACCACTTTCAGTGCTAAACCTTACAAGAAGAATGATTTAACCTCGTTGTTTTCTATCACAATTTATTACATCATAGACTTTGAGACTATATATTTTTTTTTCTTCCTAGATGCTATTACTAGACCATGTGATGCAGTAAGATCAACTATTATCATTCCCCAACAAACCGATGATATCATAACTTCGTCATAAATCCAATATCCATCATTAATCTCAACCCAATGCTCTAAATAAACTTTTTTATGAATTTCCTATATTTGGAACCCTTTTGGGTCTATAGTGAAGATAAGGTTTAACCTTGAGGCTATCCTCTAATAGGCCCTTTATTGGGAACTAAAACAAATTTATGAACCATATAATGATAGGAAAAAACTAATATAATCCTAGGAATAAGAGAACACACTAATTGAAACCATAATTTATATAAACCAAGATGCAAAATAAATCTTTGATGCATGAATGTTGTAAAAAACAAAAATTAAAATTAAAATATAAATAAAACTCATAAAAGGAAACACAAAATACCAAATCAAACTCAAATAATTTAGTTAACCACTCAGTAGACAATTTCTCCTTAAAACATGAAGTATAGTGCATATAATAGTGTTTCACAATAACATGTATACTTACTAGGATCATACTATAGACATATAATGAAAATGTAGATGGAGAATACTAATGAATCTATGTAAAAATAGTTTAACAAATATGCATCTATCTAGTCAACTATACCAATCCACATCAAATCTCGCTCGTCAAATATTTCATCAAATAATGATATAATAGTATCAATAAATATAATAATAGGTTATTGTCATGAACTAACCCTTAGAACCTTCCAAGCCAACAGAAGGTCGATACATAATTACCATAATCCCTCCATTATATGCCAAGGGATGGTGCCAAGCACAAAAAGGACTCAATAATACTTGAGAGATTTATATAATATACCTATACACACTCTCCCAAATAACATCATAAAGTATTGAAGTGGAATAGATATAAAATATAGTAACATATTGTGTATAAACCATGTATGTATCAACATCTAGGGAATACAAGAGTAAGACAATGTAATGTTAAAAGTAATGGTATAAATTTATGTCGAACCAGAATGATTTCCCAACATGATAATCACTAGAAAAGAAATTTAATGTGGTCTCATATTTAGATCTCCAAGATCTAACAACTGTACATGGAAAAAGTACGTAAGTATCCCCTATTATCCCCTGTAATCACCATCTACTTATCTGTCATCTTCATAATACAAGACACATGTAGGAAAATTCCATGAAGGTGTGAGTATATACATACCCAGTACAATACCATAAAAGATAAATATGGTGAAATATGAAACATGATGTTTGTATACAGATCCACCAATATAAGGATAGATGAAAAATTCAATAATAGAAAGTGACATATATGTATATATATATATATATATATGCTTATAAATGAAACCATGTAGAAGTGGGAAATGGGATCTCCATATCATATCCCATCATTAGGAAAAATTGATGACATCAGTTCCAAAGGTCCATTAATGATTTCAAGCATATCACATTCTTTTATGATGAGTAATTATGAAATGAAACACCTTATCACTCTACAACACAATCATGGTGTCATAATCTCCAAATAGATAACCAAATCCCTGGTATGATAGGAGGGTCCCACCCACTATGTATAGAACCATTTCCCTAAAATTATTGGAGGGTTCCACTCAGTAGTCTAAAAAAGGACCCATGCACTAGTCTGTTGGGTGGGGGGTGGGTCCACTCTATGGTTAGAGGACCCATACCTTGTCCAAAAAGTATTGTTCCAATATGAAAATGGATAGAGTACCCATGACATGTCCTAGAAGGAGGGTTCCACATTGTAAATAGATAGATGAACCATGCCAAAGTCTCTTAGGGAGGTTCCACTCTATAGATAGAGGACCCATGCCTTGTACTAGTAGGAATGTTCAGATATACCATTGGATAATGTACCCATGCCCTATCCCAACAAGAGGGATCCACCCTATAGAGAGAGTACACATTCACTATCTCAGTAGGAGGGTTACCCTCTTTAAATAGACAGTGGACCAATTGCCTAGTAAATTGAGGGGGTTTCAAATCTATTTATAGAGGAACTATTACCCATCATAACAAGAGGGTTCCACTATTCTAATGGATATAATACCCATTCTATGTCTTATAAAGAGGCTTCCACTCTGTAAATGATCATTCCTGACTACTTCCATAATTGTGTGCCACCTAAAGAAGTGTCACGATCACAATATATCACATCATATCTCGAAGGACACTATAACAAAAAATATCACAATATATGTGATAAAACAATAATGATAGGTTATACAAGGGCCAAAATCCTTGTCCAAAAAAGGAAACATAATATTAATATGATGGATAAAGGGGGTACATGATGTGTATGGGACCCACCAAATGTGTTTTCCTACTCCGATTCCTGTTTGTGCCCTCTATAATGCATGATATACTAGACATGTAGTACTACATGATTTTTAAGTGTAAGACACAACTTTTCTCAGCAATCCAGGGTTAATCCATGTTCTCCTAGCCGTGTATTTGTCCATCGGGTTGTTTCCATGTAAATATGGCCATACACATTTACATAACAATATACTAGTACACAAAATATCTCTAGACAAGTCCATGTCCATGTACTAATTCACTACAAACAGGGTCACCAATATCAGTTCACGAGTCATGTGGTGCCCCCACATGGCATGTGATATTTAACACCCCCAAAATCCCAATACACCGCATTTGGGATACTACACAGTGTGTATTCATCAAACTACACACTGTGTAATCTGGTTTGTCATGGAATTATATATATACACTACACATCTTAGATTCATTCTCGCAACTGCCAATCATAACTATATGCTACCTATAATCGAATGTAATGGCCTTCATTCACCGATTTCAACCCTTTAGTGGATGTAAATTTAATTTCCATTAGATTGTTCAAGTCCATCTTGCACATTGCATGCTTCCCATGGCACTACCAACATTGATTCTTTTACCAGATCCATGAACCCAAAACCACTACCCACAATATGAATTTATTCATCTTAAAAATCCCAATATGGTCATTGGGTGTATATCCAATGCAAATTCGAGTGTGTGTGGTGGGGGGGTCGCTCTTGGTCCCTCCGTATAATAATCTAATCATGACCCCATAGTCCAATGATGATAAAAACAAAACAAAAATAAAAATTTAGGGAAAGGTACAATAACATGGTTGAAATCATATTTTCCCAAACACTCATGGAAAAATTCCTCCTAAATGGGGATCTTTGGAGGTCATTTTATGACATAATGAATAGTATATTGAATAAATTAATTAATTCAATACACATAGTCATGAAAAAAATTACATTAAATTTAGATCAAGGAATAAAGTTATGATCATGCTCAATATTTTAATAATAAAGGAGGAATACCGAAAGAATAGTCCAACCCCAATTCGTATCAATTAATAGAGATGATCTTAACTTCAAATAATGGGCGAGATCAGTTGTATTTTTTACACCTTGATCCACCTTGGTCAGTTTGTCTTTCAGTAATCTAATCCCAATATTCCATTGAAAAATGGTAGAATCCTCATCTAAATGGTTTCAATGTTATGAGGGTAACCCTAGAGATTTTCTTTAATAGTGTATTGATAGAGGGTTTTCATTTTTACAGTTTCATGAATTAATTTAGTTAATTATTTAATAAATCCATTAAGTATACCTTCTAATGGCTTCTTTATCTGAATGTCCAATGCTAACTAACATTAGGACATGCATATAGTATATCCCACTATCTTTATTCAACCAAAATCATATTTTTTTTCATTCAATAATTCATTTATTAGATATCCTAATATATCTAAAAATGTGCATATATGAAGTAAAATATATTTAATTTTTATATAAAACCAATTTTGTGAAAAACATTCCTTTGAATCACATGCCATATCAAGGGACGACTATGAAAATATATATTTTATTTATTTGAAAGAATAACAAATAAAAATTGGGTCTTTAAATTATTACCTACCTTATGATTTTCATCCTCTAAAAAGAAAATCTAAACATTAAACTGGGGATACTGAGCTCACATTTTTCTCTCCCACTCCTAGGAGCTCTCATAAAATCTCCCCTGTTATAACAATACATGATCCAAAGGAATGATTCATCCACACAATTTCATATCCTAATGATACTTTATATCCATTGGGTGATCCATGAATGTGGCCGCATCGTCAATTTACAACTTTACCCAGTCAATAATGTATGGGGAATCATTCAAACATCTCCACATCCATAACACATGGAAGATGTCATGCACCCACTCTAACTTTGAGGGTAAAGAGAATCACTTGGTAACCTATAAACCACTATACATGATCTTTAACAGCTCGATGATCCTTGGGTATATCTTTTTCCGTTAGCTGAATCCCTATAATACTAATCTTGGGGGGACTATAGATTTGATATTAGATATTCCATTAGAAACAACAAATTAATGTATGTAAATTATTATATAATTATTATCTAATTATTAATGTTGGAAGTGTGGATAATGTGTTAGAATAATGAAATTAAGAGAGGTACTTTGAGAAAATTACCTCTTGAATATCACCTCCATGATAGAGACTTGAGGACCATGGATTTGATATTTTGGTAAACAAAAAAGATGCAATAAGACATATGGAGAGTGAATATGAGAGTTTTTGAAATATATTTGATGATAATAATGTCTTTTGAGTCGGAATAGAGTGGTGAGGGGTGGTATTTATACTTGTGGAGAGATGGGTTTAAGTCATTAAATAATTATTATTTTATATTTAAAGCGAGCCACATTGAGGTGGAATTAATTAAAATGAATTATATTTTTAATTAATGTTTGAAAGAATGGTGAGGGTAGAAAAATATCTACATCGCCCATTAATGGTTTTAGTTTATTGGAATTTTATGCATTAACATTTTCATCATTAACCCGTTTTGATTTTTACCCATATCATAATAAATAAATTTTTTATCATAGTAATAATTTATGGATAAAAAATAAAATTGACGGAAAAATATAATTGGAACTTCTTCATAAAAATACTAAATCTATTTTAAAAAAATCAATTCACTTAATTAGAAAAATTGGATTTTATATTATTCCCATAGCCATAATAGAAAAAATGGTTTTTAATGTAAATGTTCAAAACATTCAAATGTTTTTACATCCAATTTATTTTTGAAACTTATTCTAATGACCTAAATTAGATTTATTGACATATAGTTGAAGTAATTATATATTAAAACCAATTTAAACAGTAAATTAACTATATAAAAAAAATAAAAAAAATGCAATTTTCAATTAAAAAGAAGTATATTTCACTATTCATCAACAAATAAAACTTATCAAAAAATAAACAAAATTCACCCTAAGATAATTTTGATATCCATATTTAAAAATTATTTTTATTTCTGAAAATAAAACATGTAAATGTGTAAATATTAATTATTAAAAGATGTGTTACATTAAAAGGTGAAAAAATTACATTTTAAGAAAATATTGGTTTTTATGCTTAAAATTAGATTTATTGTTATGTTATTCCTATAAAACATATTGAATGCGTTTTAACAAAATTCAAGGAATATATGAACTATAAATTTCTTTAATATATTTCACCAATAAAGATTAATTTATTTCATTAGGATAAAATTCCCTTATATGCAAACAAATACTTTTTAAAAATCCATCTTTTCTGTTCAATTGATTTTTATTTCCATTTATATTTAATTGGAAACCAATGAATTAATTTTATAAACATGTGTAAAAGATAATTTTATAATTTATTTAATATCATTCATTCCCACCATTCCAATTTTTAGGTTATAACCATCATTATAATAATAATATTTTTGGAGTTTGTTTATGATTAGTGTTTTCTTCAAAGTAAGACATAAATAAGATTATATTTATGTTATAAAAATGAAATACCATAAAATATTGGGGTGTTACAGTGTCCCCTAGAATAAAAAACCGATCCCACAACTGATCACTAATAATGTAATAGATTTATATAAAAATCCATATCCCATTATAGTCTCTGGAGATAAAAAGATTTACCTAATGAAATTAATTGCTATATAATTACGGGGTCACCTATAAACTAACTATAAACCATAAATATTTTTTTCAAAAGATAACTATAATAAATAATATCTTTTTTATACCATGATAATAAAATGGGTTATAAATAATTTTCTTATGGTTTAACATAAGTAAACATTAATAATTTTAGTGAGTGGTATGCAAAATTAAATCAGCAACAAGGAACACATCACAAGATAATTATCAAGGTGATATGAGAATGATTGTTCTTTTATAAAACTAGATAAAAAATATTGAGAATTTGTAAATGGGTTTTATTTATATTTTATGCTTCATTTATATATTAAAAGATATAAATCACTTAGAGAATAATTTTCATAAGGTTATTTTTTTTAAATACCTAATATGACGTGTCCCAATTATCGAGAATTGAACAAATATAAAGGTAAAAACATATTCTTTAGAAGATAAAAAAAATTATAGTTGTTAATATAAATACCTCCCTTTGAATATTATTTACGGTTTGATGTATCCCACATTAATATAAAATATATAAAATTTATATTTGAATTGAGTTATATAAATAAATAATTGATAGATAAGAGAATAAAAAATTCAAATTAAATATACTAAAAATATTTATTTTAGGTAGGGAAGAACATGTACACAGATGATGAATACCAACAATTATGGAGGAATGTTTCCCCTATAAAGGAATATTTTCATGAAGTAAAAAAATCAATCAAATGGAATATTTATATATATAAATGATATTTCACAATAAATAAAGATAAAATTAAATATTATATAGAGAATAATAATAATATGTTAAGCTTTAATGTAAATATTAAACATTGAATGAGTGAAACCAAATTAAATGAGATTAATTCAAGAAGAACCTTTACCTCAGATTCCCTATTAGAGTGATTTATTATAACATTCAATATAATAATTTATTTTTCATATTCATCTATATATGAAAAAAATTTATATTTATTTAACCTAATAAAATTAAGTTTTTCTTATAATAATTAAGTGTTGAAATTTATCATCAGGACTTAATTGTTCCATTTTACTATGCTTTCATTATAATGGTTATTTTAGTTCTTGATCTATTTCCATATTTTCATAGTCTCTATACTCTTAATAGGGTTGACATATATGTGTTTGATAATGCTCTAAATTCCCTTGAATATTTTAGAGATTCTACGGTAATGTTTCATAATTAACAGTTAACAATTCTTCTCTTTGGGAATATTTAATCAATTAAAAGTGTTGTATTTATCAATGAATATAATCTTATCTATATAATTTTATTAATTAAATAACTTACATAATTTATCCTCATAAATAGATATTACCATTAATGAAGTATTCTTAATAAGTCATTTGTCAATTATAGATTATGGAACATATGTTTTACCATTATGAAGTGATTGGTATATTAGTGTTAGTTTTTTTAAAATTTATTCCTATAATAATTTTACCATTTTGAATTATTAGAGTCATGATAGAATTATAATAACCATCTCATTTGTATTAAATAATAAATGAATAAAAACAACCCAAAATAATAATTATATGGTTTTACATCAATTTGAAATCCTTCTCATTATTGTAGTCAACCATATATATTAAATAGATTTTATGAAATAACAAAATTATTGTTATTAAAAATACAAAATATTGGTAAAGAAGGATTTAGTTGGTATTATACATTTCTCTATGTATGCATGAATCTCCCACTACCCACAATATGAATTCTCATAAGTTTTTAGATAGTAACCAAATGTTCATTTATATTATTCATTTCCCCTAATATTAATTAGATCTTAAATTTTAATCATCAATATTCTATATAAAATAAAATATATTTTTTAATGGGACCTTGATTTCTAGAACTAATAGTGTAAAGTAGTAGAAGATTGACTTTCCTCTCACCATTTCTGAATAAAAAACACATGCATGATTGAATGAACATATGAATTGATCTTACTGTTTACTAGTAGAAATGGTATGGATTAATTAGTGTTCAAACATATTACAACAACCAATTTATGAAATATTAAGGTAGAACTTGTCGATGTTCCCAAAAATCACTTTCATTAATACATCATAGAATCAACATCTCTTAAAAAGTATAGAACATATTTTTCTTATTAATTTATTCATTTTATTTTCTCATAATTAATTAATAATATATTCATAATGGTTTATATAAATTACTAGTATTCATGTAATTATAGATAATACTTTTGGAATAAAAACATTAGCTATAAAATAAAACTAAAAAACTGAAATCCCCTAAAAATAACACATTATCCTTACCATTAATAGTCAATATCCCATTAATCTACAATTTAATAAAATAATTAGATAGATATAAATGAGAATAAATCCCAAGATATAAAATCACTTTTTTAAAAATTTTATATTTTGGAAAGAAGTAATTTATAGAGTATCATATGACCATAGATTTAAAATGATAAGTTAGTCATAAACTCAACTTATGGGTAAATCTATAACACATGAAGTTATAATCATACTCTAAATAATACACTAAATAAAATTCAATTGTTCATGAAAATGTGATAATTTGAAGATATATTATTACCTTGAGTTAATATGATTAATGCAATGTCCTACGGTGATTCCATTTTATCTATACATGTCACATGATGAAGTCATACAATGATGTCTGCTACACTATGTTAAGGTCATAAAATCAAACCTTTCACATCTTCCAAAAAAATAACAAACTAGTGGGATTAAAAATGTTATATTATAAATATTTGGGGTATGTATATTTCATAGGATCACGTATATAGTCTTATAATGAAGTATTACTATATATTAATTAGTTTATAAGAAAAACATCACTCCTCCATTTTAGAAACTTATCTTAAGAATTATAGGCATATTAAAATCTCCTAAAAACTACCTAAATCCAACACTAATAAATCTAAATATTCACAAAAAAACTATAATGCATCCCAATAAGTTTATAATATATGGTTGAAAAAAAGAAAAAATCTTTTTAAAAAATATGAAATCATCAATATGCCTACTGGTTTTGTCATGAACCCATGAAGAACTTTCTCAAAATCATTTCAACATTATTCTTCTTGTACAATAAATATTAAATTTCCTATTTTTGGAAATATAAACATCTTGACTCCAGACCACTAGATATAGCTGGCTATTTCACTAAAATGCATCTCCCATGACATGAATTTTGTTGGCCAGGTGATAAATTGATATCCCATTCTAATCATACAATAACATCTTCAAAGAACTCCCCCTTTTATAAATAAAACAAACCACTTAAAAAGAACATTTTTGAAATTAATGTCACTTTTCATGAAAAATGATTTGTACCTTTTTAATATTTTAACAACCCAATGAATAGATTAGTAATGTCATGTCTGGAAGCTGATTTATGATATGGGAGGGGCTAAACCCTAGTGTTCAACCACCAAAAATTAAATCTATCCTCAAGAACAACCTTTGTAAAAATATCATCCAACTGATCTTAGTTAGGATCAAATTCCATTATGATGTATCTAGTTTCCACCCTCTCTTATTGAAATTTTATGTGATATCAATACTCATGGAATATGGGTGTCACATGTTATTTTTAGAATTTTTTTATATAGAACTGACTATCACTGAGAATTTCAGGTTCATTTTCCACTTTCACCCACAAATTACCTAGCTTCTCCTTTATCAAAATCAATAAGTGAAATCACTAGTAGTTCAAACATATTTAGACTTTATATTACTCAGTGTGAATGAGTTCTATTTCTTATAGTACCAAGTCACACATATATATTATAAGAGAAAAATTCCACCTAAAATGGTTCATCTATAATAATAGTTATGTAACTAATCATCATATATAAATCTACATGGATTCCAATTACTTATCTACTTGTAAAACAACCTATATCACATCATCCCTTCGATATATCTGAGAATCTTTTTTGATGTCCATATTTTGTGGATCTTTTCACTGAGATATTTATCATAGAGACATAATATATATAAAATAACTAGTTTATAGGATTTAAGATAACTAGGCTCTCTATTAGTCATCATAATTTTTTATGATTTCAACTCTCACGTTCATTATCCTTAATCTATTTCATTACAACTTGAATGGTTATAGATACTCTAGTTGAATCACCTAACATGAAAATCTATAAAACACTCTATAATAATTCACCCAGGATAATAATATAAAATTTTCTTTTTTTACTTATAATCAGAATAAGTATATAAAATCACCAAACATGGGAATACCATATTTTTAAATTTTTGGATTTGAAGAATAATGATTGGAATTCTTATCATCACCTATGATATAAAATCCCACTGACATATTTATAATATTTCCCATATTAATATTCATTTTACACTTCGTTTGGGTGCATCATGGGAGTCCTATGTATAGAGGTAATTATCTTGGTAAAATTACCTAACAATCAGGGATGCGTGATAGTAATAACTAATGTAGTCTCGGTGTAAATGTATACATGTATTAATGGGGTTATTGCTATGCACATAGAATTTTCAATGTGGTATGGGTTATTGTGTAAAAAATTATTTTTTTGTTGTCTTATAGGAAATTATATGTTGTGTAAATTTTTTACAAATAAACTATTTGATTAATAGTCTCATTTCATGAGAATATTATAAAACATCAAATGTTAAACACATTTTAAAGATAACATTCCTTGTAATTTTTTAGTTCATGTTTTTTATAAAATTGTGACTAGATTTTCAGTGTATTTGAGATTTTTGGATGACATGATGTGTAATGGGATTACACAAATATTAATCTTCATGAATTTTTATTTTAGGGTTCTTCATTAATAAAATATCATTTTATTTGTTGAATTTATTATCCCTATAAACCAAGAGGATCTCAGGGGAAATTTTGGACAACTCTATTTGTTATAGATCGATTCATTTGGTTATTAATCACCAGTGTGGATCTTGGAGTTTCTATGGGAGAGTAATCTTTTCCTATTATTAATTTTATTTTATCATGGTATCATCGTTTTATTGTGTTATCAGATCGAGTGATCAATAGTTGCGATCCATCTTGATTATTTATTAATCCATTATGTGATCATCTTTCCAAAGGATAACAATAGTGTTGGTTGTGGTGTGGTGTGTGATTTTTTTTAAGAATATGATGTTGCTTCCCCTTTTCTAGCCCTTATGATAAATTGAATCAATTATGAGATATTTATATTAATTATAGGGATTATGTTCTAATCATTTTTTTCTTCCTCATTGATATATCCCATTACAGGTGTGTGGGAACTGAGTTTTCAGATAGGTGGTTTCATCCCTATACATTGATGTTGAACTACATTAGTTTGGTAGAAGATAAATTGTATAATTTTTGAAATGACATGATTGAGTTATTTTATTTGTGTGTGTGGAAATGAGTTTTTGATTAAAGATGGGTATTCCTAGGATTTGGTTTAATGAAAGCATGTTTCCAAATAATTATTAATAAATTTTATGAAATGGTTTTCATATCATGGTATTGAAAATAGTTATGAATGGAAGCTTTTCGTAAATATGTGGAAGGTATAGTAAATGTCACCATCCACTATTGGGGGGGGGGATTCATGGGGTGTTCCTATGCTCCCATGTAATTTCGTTCGTGGTACATGTTAGACAAGTTGGGGGGTTAAATTTATGGTGTGTTCCTTTACTCTCTATATTAGATGTATATATCTATAGACAGTATGCATGTGATTGTCTATGTAAGGTTCAAGTGTCCTAGCTATCCTGATCTAGTGCAATCCTCAGCATGCTATTACTTGTGCGAAAGATTTTAATATTATGGTTTAGTTCAATGAATTCTATATGATGTAGGATATATTATTTGGTTTAATTATATATATTTTTTGATATATGTATAAGAAATTATTTGAAACTGATTTACCTATTTTTTGGTAAATGTGGATAAATAGGGAAATTACTTTTTTTTGCATGATTTTTTTATTAAACTATTACAATATATATCATGCCATGTTTTCTTTAAAGATGTGAATTCGTGGATTATTATACATATTCATGTTATGGTACACCGATATGGGACCCTACTGAGCCAATTTGGTCATATCATGCACAAATCTTAGTCGGTGTGTACATATTTTTGTTACATTCATTTTTGGGAAAGGAAAGGTTTCACAGTGAGGTGGAGAGGAATTTTTTCTATCAACTGGGTTCATTAGCTGGCAGTGATATGGTTGGAATTTTCCTTCACTAGTGCTTGGATATTTTGGGAGTACCTATTTTATTTTTTTAATCCTTTATATTTGGACATGTCTTTGGGAGAATTTTTTTCTACTATTTCACATATATCACTCATCTTTTTCTCTATCTTTTATGACATTAATATATTAATAATATAAAAAAAATTCCATTATGTTAATATATATTTTGTTTTGTAGCATTAGGTTGGGATAGAAAATTCATTACAGTTGTTGTTTGATGCTTGGGTGCTAGTCTCTAGCCCATGGGGATTGGGAATTCCCTTCAGATATGTGTGTGTTCTTGTTGGGTACCTGTTTGACTAGGTATATGGGTTAGTATGTTGAAATATTGGTATGAATTGTGGTATTTCCTAAATATTCCTTATTTAAGGATGTTTGGTAGACCAGAGATAAGATTGTTAGAACATGGGAGGTAATTTATTGTGAGTGTGTGACCCGATTTTTATGTAATAAGACAGAAGTTGCAATTGAATATTGGGATGTGTGTATCCTATTTGAGTTAATGATAATAATCAAATTTTTTTATTAAGGTG
The DNA here is from genome assembly GCA_963277665.1 of Viscum album. Taxonomy (NCBI): domain Eukaryota; kingdom Viridiplantae; phylum Streptophyta; class Magnoliopsida; order Santalales; family Viscaceae; genus Viscum; species Viscum album. Next base: position 1,584,214,058 of record OY728147.1, read on the forward strand.
TTATGGTTTTAACTATGATTAATCTTTTTTTTTTTGATCTTTTATTGAGTTTCAGTGTATAGGAAAATGACTCTGAGATATGTTCCTCTGGTTCAATATGAAGGTGTTTTGCTGATACTCCATAAGGGAATCCTCCTATGGATTAGATTATTATAACCTCAATCATGATCACAGTTCATGATGTCGACCATAATGTACATTGAGTCAACAAAACATTCGTATATATACATTCAGGATCTATAGGTGACCAAGACCAACCACTGCAGTTCTTGAACGTGAATCCAACATTCTTTAATGGTAAGAATGAACCTCAAGAGGTGCAGTACTAGATTGACATGATGGATATGACATTTGACTTCCTAGATACACCTGAGTGTATCAAGGGGTACTATATAGAGTTCCAAATTGTTGGTCCCAATAATAATTATGTGGATTCTATGGTATTGGATGATATGCATGTGGGTTTGGATTGGAAGGGTTTCAAGAGTCACCTCTTCATGTAGTGTTGTCTAGTTTTATTGACACATGAAAAGAAATTGGAGTTTTTGTATTTATTAAAGGGAGATCTTTTGATGACAACATAACAAATCATTTTGTAGAGATAATTTTTTTTCCACCAAAGGTTATAAATAATGACCAGTTGAAGGAATCGAAGTACCATCACAATTTGTGAAAATATATCTGATCACATGTATTTTTTTTCAAGAATTTGACTTATATAGAGACATTAGATAACTATATGCTGAAAGAGATGTAAATGGAATGAATGGAAAGATATTATTACCATTCTCTTTATTCTAGTGGTATATTTAGTGGAATGCTAAGGAAAAAATAAAGAGTGAAAAATAATCACATAAGTCATGGAGGATATTCTCTATTGTAAGCCTCATTTTTACCTTTATTTATAGCTAATAGTTTTTACTGAACATTCTACCAGGGTAGAAAGGCCAGACACACCCATTTTTATTATCCCAAACATCCAAATATTTGAAATTATTGTAGCCATTATGGTAATCTAAAATGTTTTTGTTAGGATATATACACTCCATTATATGATCAGTGTTCATTAGCTCCAAAGGCAATAATGACATAATTAGATTCTTAAAAGACTGTAGAGATCTATCCATTGGTCTTATGAGAAAAGAACCTTCACATAATAGATTAGTTTCTAAATATGGAATGCACAATTTTAGTGATAGTGAGATATAACATCCTTATTTCCTCTTCTGTAGTGATTTCTTTATTTGATATTGGTGCCCCCCATTTTTTGTATCTATATATTTTAGTGATATTATAAACTTCCTATGTATTTTTTTCTTTTTTATGAAGTTAGAGACACAAATTATGATGAGTAAGTAGAAGGGGTTTCACTATCCTTCATGTGTGTTATCGATAGACAATGGAGAATTAGTATGATAATTTTTTATTATCAATCTATTTTGTTTTGACATAATCAACAAGATGGAATGTATTGTTTCTCATCATGAAATGGTTTATTCTTATCATCAATGCATCTCATTTATTTTTGATAATGGGATCTTATGAGGTTTTTAAGGTGAGTGGGATCTTAGGTCTTGATTTTCATGACCTTCCAACCCAAAGCTGAAGATATTGTTGTCTTCTTTTGAGATAACATTTTATGACATTTCTTGTATTGTAGATCATCTTGTTTTTATCTTGGATTTTCCATAAAACATCTAAGATTATTTCGATGGGATCATCTTGATAAGTAAGTAGTGCTAAAAATAAAAACTGTTCTTTGTACAGTAATAATTTGGATACCGTATTATCATATGGATCTAGAGCAGTATAAAGATATCAATTTTTAGTTGGATGATCTGATGGGGAAATTTTTTGGTATCCCAAGTGTTTGTTACTTGGATATCCTCAATTATATTTTTCATGAAGGTATATGGTTCACTAAAATAGTATCTATAATATTGGATGTTAAAACAGTTAATGGTTAATAAAAATAATCATTTTCTTAATGAAGACGATTTGTTTGATCAGGTAAATGTCGAAATGTGTTTTTCTTAGATCTAACTTTGGTTAGCTTGTCATGAGCTCATAGTTCATGAGTCTGATATACCAAAGATGGATTTAAAGAGTAGTTATGGACCATTATAATATCATGTGATATCACTTGGACCGACATATTATCTTCTAGATTTTTTGGATTTTATTAACTTAATATCGCATCACTATCCTAACACTTTTTTGGTGATGTTCTGAATGATATTATGGATTATATGAGATCATATTGTGAGCATGATCACTATCTGTGTTTGATTTTGGAAATATGAAGGAAATAAAATATTTATGGAAATCATTCAAAATTAATTTTTATAATCTGCAAGTGATGCTCTTTTGGAACATTATTTCTAATCATGGATTAACTTTTGTTCATGATAGGGTGAAGGATTTCTTGTCAACGGAATAACCAAATAATGTATTTGAGATATCGAGATTCATTATTATTTTAATATATATTTTATGGTTCATCATTGGATTCTCAATGTTTGATTCATATTTAAAAGATCTCACTAGTAAGGGGTAAATATAAAGTGGGATGAAAAGTATCACCCTTTATTCATCGAGTTGAAAAGTCTTTATAAAATTGATCCCAATTCTAATATTACTAGATCCTGGTTAGGGGTTTGTGGTTTTTATGATTATTTTGGTGGCTGGTATTATTTTGTACTCATGTATTATGATTTGGGGTATCCTATGAATCTATATGGATTCTGACACATTATAAAATTCTACTACACATGATTTAGAGATTTACACAGTAATAACTTCTCTTTACTATTGATGAAGCTATATTTTTGGGGAGAGGTTCATAGTATTTTCAGACCGTAACAGGTTGACACAAATATTTTCATTAGAATAATTAAATGTAATATAAATTAATTGGTCAGAATATCTAAAAATTATAGATGTCGACAAAACCTAAAACTTGGGGAAGGAGAATGTTGTTTCAGACACTCTCTGTATCAAAGTTCAATTACAGGATGTTTTGGAATCGTGAGAAGAGTGGAACCATAGAGGGAATCGTTACTCAATTGCACTTTGATTCCAAGAAGGATGATTTAGGTGTTTTTTTAAACAATGTTTAGTTATAATCATATATTTTGAGTCCATTTGTTAGATTTTGTAGCAGGATAAAATGATCAGAGGAATTCGAGAATGCCAATATAGCAGGGAGACTGTTTTTGGTTAGTCTAACACTTAATATTGAATTATCCATTTTTTAGATAATTTTTCCATACCATTATATTTGAGGAGATCCTTTTTTTCATAGTTTTTTAGGGGATATTTATTCAGAAACAATTAATATGTATTATGATATGAGACCGTGGTTCTTCTGGATATGTATGAAGCATGACATTTTTAAGTATGTGTCCCACTATTACACCTAACAATAGATAATGATAGGGAATCTAAATTCCTTTTATTTTCTTTAATATCTTTCTATTCTAGTTAGATAATGGGAAAAAGAATATATGTATTTTTTTGGGATACCATAGTCTTCACAAGAGTGGAATTATAAATGGATGGTGACAGATCAATTATAAAAGCTTTCTTACTTAATTCTCAATACGTACACCAAAAAAGAAGAAGATCTGGGTTAGAATTTTTTGAATGAAATCATGAGGTTAATTCAGTTTTTATTGAACTTATTTCATGTGAGGATCCCAGGTTTTCTTTGATGTTCTAATGATGTCTCTAAGAGGTGATATGGACTTAGTTCAGGTGGAGTACAACTTATCATCCCCATATAGATGGTCAGACCAGGCATGATACTAAAGTCTTATTGGATTTGATCCATTACCATGTATTAAATTTTTGTGGATCATCAGAATTACTTCTAGGATTGGTAGATTTTTCTTTTCACAAAACTTATTAGTCATCCATTAGAATGACTTCCTTCGATGATTTGTATGGTCTCCCATTTAAATCAACTATTCATTTGGTATAAGTAGGTAAAACATATTTTGTTGGACCATGTTTTTTTCAAGAGATTTTTTGGAGTATTTTAGAGATACATCGAGGTCTATATAAATTTCATAGTTGATAGAAGAATTATATGTATTAGGGGACTCATTATTTGTAGTTTCCATACATTACAAGGTTTTCATGATTGTTTCTCCTTAGTTGAATCATTGCTATCTTGAAAAAAAGGAATATTGGATTTGAGATATGACGAGAATATTTGAGGTTACTAAGTTACTTGGAAATGTTTCTTATTGGTTGTAATTTTCAATTCTGTTGGAAATATTTATAGATATTTTCAACAGATCACAACTTAGGTAATTCCATCATAATACTAATTTGGTTTTGATTTTGGATGATATTTAGATAGAGATAGATGTTTCTATAGTCGAGTATCCATTAGAGATCACTGACTCTATATAGAATCTATTACATAGGAATCCAATTTTTTTATTATAGTGTCCCATTTTCATAGATCAGAATCTAATGAGTCTTGGGCATGTGAGTCGTTGATGAGGGAGCAGTGACCATACCACTTTCCAGAAATAATTCTTCCACATAATCTCATGTGGATGGAAATATATACGGTGGGGTGTTTAGGACATCCACTTAATGAATATCATGTATTTCCATACATTTTTTTATCTCATCTCAACTTAATTCCAATACCTATTAGGACAATCGAATATGGGGTATTTTCTAGGAAAATCGATCTAATGTTTTGTGATGTATGTTTTTTTAATTAATTGAGTCTATGTGTAATTTTTAAAGTTGATAAATTGGTTTCTCCTCGAGTTATGAGAATTCATGAGGTGGTTTGGGTTTTCTTATAACAATTATCTATTCTTTATAGCATGTTGAGAGATTACATGTTGTGTAACTAGTTTACATGTCATGTATTTTATCACCAAAATCATAATCTGAGTTGATTAGACAATGTGAAAGGTCACACTCAATGTAAATATTTCATGCATTTTATTGGTAAAGATTTTATTTTTTATAAAAATGATATTTTTTTCATTGTACATTGGATTCAGGGATTACACGATGTGTAATGAAAATATATTCCATGTAATCATCATGAGTTAATATTTTATGGCGATGCATGGAATATTTCATATATATTTCATTTAATCCATTTTCCATTTCTACATTGAGACAATCAGGGGAAATATTGATATCCTATTTTCTTTATGGATTGATTTGATTGGCGATTGATCATTATGGTTGTACACATCATTTCTCTGGGTGATTATTCATTTCTTATTCTTTTTTTCATTGGATCATGGTAACACGATTATGTTGCGTTACCCAATATGTTGATCCATGGTGGATATTATTAATAATTATTTCAAATGACATTCTATTATCTTCTTTTGGATGTTATCCCTTTTTTTTGAGTCATAAATGTTTCTTGAGGTATGGGATTTTGTATTCTTCTATACCAATTCTTTTTCTAAATCGAATAAATTTTGAGATGTGTAGATTGATTTATGGTCCCCCATTTTCAACATTACGTTTCAAATGATGGTAGACCCCATTGAGGGAATGTGAGACCCCGATATCTGAGGTAGGTGATTCATTCTATAGATTTTTTGGTGAACTATATTTTATAGTGTTCTATAAATTTTATAAAAAATGAAATGGAATGATTAACTAATTTTTGTGTGTGTGTGTGGAAGTGGTTTTTTGATACAATATGGTTTTCCCCTAGAATATGGTAAATGAATAGGTATTCTAAAATAATTGGTATATGGTTGTATGATATGATATTCCATGAATGGTTATGATGAAATGGTATGATGAAATGGTATGATGAAATGGTTTTGAAAATAGAGAACATGAGATTCTATGGATACTTATGGGGAAGGTGTAGTAATAGGCCTCAACTACTAATGTGGGGTTCATTATTGGGGTGTTCCTAAATTCTATAGGACTTTTGTTCTAGGGACATGTTATAATTGTAGAAGGGCTTACTATATAGGGTGTTCCTATGAAATCTACATTCAATGCATATATCAGGAGACTTGATGGCTATGATTTTTAATATTAAGTATGAATGTTCTAACTATCCCAACCTTGTGCGATCCTTGGAGGGAATTTATGTATTCTTTGGGTTTTAATATTTTGGTCATAAAACAATGGATGTGATATGATATATGGTACATGGTTTAGTTTTATTTGATATTTATTTATAGATATACATATATTAAATTCATTGAAATAGTTTTAACATTATTATTGAGAAATGTGAAAAAATGAGGAAATTAATTTTTCTTCTAGGATTTTGATATAAAAATGTTAAAATTTATATCATGAAATGTTGTATTTAAGGTCTATTGAAGTCAGATTATAGCAAAGAGACATGTTATGGAACACCTGGGTGAGACCCTATGGAACTTGTTACCACATTCCCTTTACACCCCGTCTACTATGCGTGGACCTTTGGATGTCTTTCAATGATGGGAAATGAAAGGTTTCATAGTGTGGGGATGTGGTTTTTTATACCATCTAAGTTTGGTTAAATTTTGGTTAAATTGTGGGTGTTTACTCATGCTATCACATGGATACTAATGGTGTGGTTATTTTATTTTTTTGACATTTGACTTTTGACATGTCCCATAGAGATTTTTTTGATACCATTTAAGTTATATCAATTCTATTACTCTCTATATGTTTTTAAATAAATATATTCATGTTTTTCTCAAAGGTTTCATGATATTATATATATATATATATATTCCATTTTTTTGCTTCAGGTTGGTCAAAATCATTCCCCCTATTTTTCGTTTGATGTATGAGTTCTAATTTCCATCATATGGGGATAAAAAATGACATTTAATTATATGGAAATTAGGATCGGTACTAGTTAGAGATTGTTTCTAGTCTATGTTTTTCTTATATAAAAATGATATTATTAACATTGGAAATTATAATATTTTTATCTATTTTTATTTCATTAATATGTATCTTACTAGCTTGTTTTTCTTTGACAAATTTTAACTCTTTCATGAATCTATTGAAGCATGAATATTAAACCCTTTGGGATTGTTATTGTAACACCCCAGGTAAATAAAGAATATGACATTTTCATATTTATCTATATTTGTGAATAAAATATTAATATGACTTTAAAGGGGAATCTATGCTCAATGGCGTACCCAACACGCAACAACGAGTTTCTTGGGAATCTTACGTTGCACTCTAATAATAAAATAATATTATTTTAAATGGTAGTTAACATGTAACCGTTGTAATGGCGGGAATGGATATAAATAACTAAAATATGATTATATATGTTTTAAATGTTTTTACATTTATCCAATAAAGGATAGAGGCTTAAAATACGGAAAGAATTCAATTTTTGGCGTATATGCCTTAGTTTTCACTAAAGGTTCACTTATCACCTTTTGATGTTGAACCATCATTAAATATAGTTTTGTTCACTCTTAAACATTCTTTTTGACCAAATAAAGCTCTTATTAATAATCGGGACATCAAAATTTACTTTGTGTAAATTTTTGGTATCTTTCCGATAAAGTTCATTTTTTTAATGAATAGTGTAAAATGTTGTATTTTAATTCAAAACCTCTTTTTAATCTAATTTATTTATATGATTAGATTATCTTTTGAATTGGTTTTAAAGTGAAATTACAATATATTTTTACCATTAAATCCAATAGTGGTCATTGGAATTAATTTCACTTTGAAATCAGACTTAAACTAGTGTCAATCTTTCGATACTTATTATTTTATAAAAACACGCTATTTGCTCTGACAGCGGGAATTAATTATTAAATTAATTAATGTGAATAATATGTTTTGAATTTTGTAAAATGGAATTCAATTTTGAATTCGGAATATCAAATATAGCTTAGGGTGAATTTTTGGGATTTTTCTGAAAAACTTCAATTTTGAGGAATAGTGAAACCACTAAGTGGTACTTATAAAAACTGATTTTTCCGTTTAAATGAAATTTTGCCTTATTTGTGTTTTGAATTTCAAAAATCTGACATACATGGTTGTCATTAAGAAGTAAAATGTGGTTCAATGGGATAAAAATAATTTTTTGGTGAATAGTAACTTATTAAGTTTTTAATCGCGATTAGAGGTAATTAGTGTAGTTTAAGGTAAAAATAATGTTTTAATAATATGAAATGAACATGACACTTGTCCTAACCTCATTGTATGTGTAATGTCCGACCAAGAAATGTCATGGGTCAACTTGGGGACCCCATGGATCCACTTTGGTTGGGAAATGACATAAATAACTTTTTATTTAATGTAAAAGTAAAAATGGCACAAACATAATATGTTTTACAAAAACCATTTTTACATGAGATTATAAAGATAATGTTTTTTATTATAAATATTCATTGGAAAGATAAAAAGATTTCCTACATCATAGTATTTTTTTTATAATTTTTAGACATTAAATAAATTAAATTATTTATGACATCATGATGATGCAACGATGACCTCATTATTTAACGATTTAAATAAAATGGAAAGATAATGAAAAATCTAAAACCTACACATGGCCAAAACCAATTGGATGGGTGGATTTAGAACCCTTATCACCTTAACCACGAATTATATCAATGTGGGACCTTTTAAAACCGAAACAAAATTTCAAATAAAGTAATATTTCTTACTTTCCAAAAGTGCCCCTCCCATCCTCTTATAAAAGGCCCCCACCTCTACCTCATTTCACACACTCCTCAAGCCTTTGGCTCGGCCAACCCCTGCCCATTTACTCTCTCCACATCCCTCTACTCATCCTAGAGGATTCCCTTTGGGAAGAATCCTTTCAAAGGAAGCCTTTAGGCTCAAATTAAAAGGAGTTACACTTTTAAAGGTAATTCATTCTCTCATGTTCATTTGTTTTATTTTGCTTCTCCAACCCCTTAACTCTTTTTATTTTCTTCTTTTGTAACAACACCAGTATCTTCAATATACTAGGATGTTGTTATAAGATTTATTCGAGCTACACTCTCACACAACTACATCAAATGGTTAAAGAACATACGGTTTCCGTGGATGGTGAAATTCTGCCTCCCGAAACGATGATTGTTCAATACTCATTTAACACCTTCAAAGGTGGCCATTATGATGTCACTATTTTAATATATGATATATAATATGTTTATGTTTTACTTATGCTTCTGTATTCTTCATTCATGTCTTACCTTTATGGCTTCCATTATGGGTATACACGATATATTCATTTTAGTAAGTGAGGACTACCGCCCCCTCAAAGTGATGTGATTCGTTAATGCCATAGGTGGGACATATAAAGGATGGATTTAATGTTTTTATATATGATGTTATACTGGAATTATTATATACCTCTATATCATTATTACTTCTTTCCATTAAAGTATGATATAGAAATGAAAGTAGCGTTCATGCGTACATACGGCTTACCGTCTCCATGAACGGTGCATTTCATTTCTTATCCCCAAATGTAATGTACTATTATAAGTACATGTATATAATAGATATATATGATTAATGATACATATAAATGATGAATATAATTCTGTAATTAAAATATACATACCTCTCATTTAGTTTTAATTCAATTAATATGACAAACAAATGAAAGTAGCGTTCATGCGTACGTACGACTTACCGTCTCCATAAACGGTGCATTTCATTTCTTACCTCTAAATGAATATGTAATATTATAAATACATTTATATGCTGGATATTTATGATATATATGATATCCATATCAGTAATTTCATTCTGGATATAAAGAACCTTTGACCACACGAACAACATGTAATTGTAAGAAGTCCAATTTCGACTTAAGAACCAAATATCGGCAAAACAAATATTATTAACTTAAATGATTACATAATGTTTATGACATGGTAATAAGTGATATAAAAGTAATAATGAACTTGAAAAAGGTTCTTAAGGAAGTAAAAATTTACTCATGTTTATTATTCAGGACGTTAAAGAACGATCGAGTCAAGTCGGACCCGTGGTAAGGGATCCTACACCTCTCTTTCTTTTTAAGTACACTCTTTTATGTTATTCCTTTTAAAGCTAATCTTTATTGTTATTGGGATGATATTTTATATTACATTTTCTTTAATTTTTATGTTCATGTGATGAGAGACCCTATTCTCTCTCATCAATCCATTTTGGAAGTTTTTGAGTGGCGCCGTTACGCTGCCGAACTTTCGTAAGAGATCTAACCTCTATCTTTCTTTGTATGTACTCTCCTTTATGTCACTTATTTTAAGCTCCTCTTTGTAATGTTGGGGGATTTTATTTTATATTCCTCTTTCTGTACATTTTATTTTAATGTGATGAGATACCCTATTTGATCTCATCAATCCATATTCGGAAGTTTTATGTGGTGCCGTTAGGCTGCCGAGTTTTCGTAAGGGATTTTTCATCTCACTTTTATTCCCGTGAGATTTATGCTACATTTGCCACAAATTCCATTGAGTGGTGTATGTACTGCCGATTATTCTACTCTTTGTGTAATATAATTTCGTTTATGAGTATTTACATCAATGATCTATTGTCCTTCTTTCATGGGGTGTATGTTTTGAAAGATACCCAAGTCGGTAAGGGAACCTTCCACCCTCCTCTTTTTTAAAAGACTTCTTTTGTTGGGTATTTTAATTTACATATTGTTATATTGGGATATGTTCTCATATATCCTTATTTATGTAAATTTTATGTCCATGTTATGAGATACACTTTTTATCTCTCATCAACTCATTTTGATGTGATGTCGTTAGGCTGTCAAGAGAACTTTTTAACCCAATTTCGATTTCTTTGGGTTCAACATGTAGTCATTTAATATGTCATCCATTGAATATGTGTGAATGACATATTATTGATTTACACTTAATATCCAATTATATTGGGTGAAATTATATTTGTCACACATATTTTTGAGATTGATTTGTCCTTAATTTAAGGATACCTTCTTTATAAGGGATTTCATCACATTTGACATTTCTATTGAGGGTTCATTGTTGTTATGAACCAATTCACTCTTATATGGTGTATATACTGTCCTTTGGAGTATTATATCATGAATCCATTTATTCTCATGATATTATAAAGTTCTGAGTAAATTTTAATCCTCAATTATGGTATTCAAGTGTCTCTAATTTTGGTAAAACCCCTTTAACCAAAATACCGTTTTAAATGTTTTAATTATTTGTTCCTATTAATATCCCTATTTTCAAAATGGTTTTAAGGATTTATTTATATGGATATTAATGGCTTAAAATTTTAAGCTTCAAGGTGGTATGGGACACTTTGATTCAAAAATCTCTTTATTAAATGTTTTAAATGGTTTTGGAAATGGTTTCTTTTTGTATGGATTCATTATTTCAAAATACTAAAATGTTATATTGTGATTGAAATGTGGAAATGTTTTGTTTCCTTTAGGCATGTTTTATGTTATACGTTTATGTTATGGTTCTTGGGCATTTTTATGAAAACGGGTGGTTCCGTGATAAACTAAGGGCGGGTGAGCCCGATATAGCTCTCCAATGCATTGGGTAATGCGAAGGAGTGAAACGTTAAGGTTTCTCCGAAGAGATTTAGGGAATATACTGTGATGGGTATTCCAAACGTAACCAAGAGGGTTACTCCCTACGTAAGAGTGTTATGAATGCCTCAAGTTACCTTTATGTCTTATGTTTTCTATGATTTATTCATGGTTTGATGAGGTATGTTAAAGTATCTATGTTTTATGGGTAAAGTATGATTTCATTCTTATGTATATATGATCTCATGTTTCCTTTCCATATTTTTATAACCCTTACTGAGCTTTTTATGCTCATCCCATGTTTTTGAAATGTTTTTCACAGGTCAAGGGAAAGGTACATGATGTGGTGATAGTGTCAAGGATGTGTCAAGAAAGAATCCATGTTTTATTTTCAATATGTTTCCGTTGATGGGAAGAATGAATTTTGTCTTTTATGTAACCACTTTGTTTAAATGTTGATTGTAATGCAAGTTTCATGATCTAATTCTCTAAAACTCTAAACCTGAAAAGATCCTCAATGTGTAATCTTGTGAAAACTCAAGATTATGTAAGGTTTAAGGCTGGGGCCTTATAGTTGGTATCAAAGGTTGGTTTAGATAACTTTAGAGGTTAGGGTATTCTCTAAGCATAAGTGGCATTACCATAATGGTTAGGATTTTAGAAAGAGTACTAGATTTAGATACAGTGAATGAGTAAGTATATCTTAGTGTTTATCTTCCTTATTAGTACATGATGGTTATGTTGATATACTCACATTGACCTTTTTGGTTTTAGAGAATGGCTGGATCTAGCAGGCACCAAAGTGACAATGGGTTTGAAGGAAATTGTGGTGGTTCTATGATTAAGAGACTGGATGAGATGGGGGATTCAATGAGGAATCTCATGGTTGTTCTAAAACAACTATCCAGGAGTCATGATCAACCACTTCAACCTTGGTGAGTTCTCTAATGCATCATGTACGAGATGGCCAACTCGATGTGGAAATTTAGGTAATAATTATTAAGGTAACCATTAGGGTTTATATGATCCTTACTTTTGAGGTAATTATGAGTTATTATATGTTATGATGGAAAATGAAAGGCATGAGATAAACTTGAGGTTAAAATATGATGATTTTATCTCATTTTGGGGAATGTTTTAAGAATTATATAGTTTTAGAAAAAGGACAACACGCAGACCGTGTGACATCTCGTTGCGTCGGACAAAGCTGCGGGAATCGAACCCACAACCAAAGTGCGACTGGTATTTATCACCTACCACTAGACTACGTGAAGTCCCTGGTTAGTTTGATTGATTCTATCTGGTTATATGATTTTATGAATTAGTAGTAAGTTGATTTTGGGTTATTTATGAAAATGATTAACCTATCATGGAGGATATGTGATTAGGTTAATTACTTTTCAAAACGAGACTTTAGGAGCAACTGATGTTGTTTGGAGATAAATGATACGATTTAACTTGGAAGACTATGTGACTAAATCCTTCAAATATTTGGGTTTCAATATTAGATTGGTTTACTTTGAAGAATTTTATGGACAAATTGTTTATCAGATGGTCCTCATTGAACTTTGTGTTTTGTTGGACAAATTTTGGAAATTAAGCATAGATTTTATTTTTAAAAGGTTATCCTTTTTTGGATTATATGATCTTGTAGTAACCTTTTGGGTTTTAGTTTTGGTTATGGTTTGAAGTCATGGGAATTGTATAGTTCTTATTTTGTGGATTAGGATCTCCTCTAAGAAGTTGTTTATTGTACTCTTAATGCGAACAAGTCTCCCTAAATACTCGTCTTTTGGAAAAAAAAATATGAGTTTGATTAAGGAATCTAGTAAAAGTTGAAAGTCAACATGATAAGGGATTATGTTTCCTTATGAATAAATTCCTCAATAAAAAGTAACATAAAACAAAAACGTTGTCTATTAACTTTTCCTACTGGGGAACCCATCACCGTTTAACCCATTACAAGTTTGTGATTTTCTTATTGTTAACTTTCTCCTAAACATGTTTTCTGTTACTCTTCATCAGAACATGACCCTATGTTTTCTCCTCCATGTCCATGTTTTTCTACATGGAATCTTAGTATGGGTTAACTCGGGTGACCTCTGTACTTATCTTCCTTTATTTTAAAGTGATTGTTTTACCGACTCTGTTCTGATGTGGGACGTTCAAGGATGTTTCCAAGCTCAATTTTAAAAATTGCGAGGACGCAATTCCCAAAAGGGGGGAAGGTTGTAACACCCCAGGTAAATAAAGAATATGAAATTTTCATATTTATCCATATTTGTGAATAAAATATTAATATGACTTTAAAGGGGATGCTATGCTCGATGGCGTACCCAACACGCAACAACCAGTTTCTTGGGAATCTTACGTTGCAATCTAATAATAAAATAAAATTATTTTAAATGGTAGTTGACATGTAACCGTTGTAATGGCGGGAATGGATATAAATAACTAAAATATCATTATATATGTTTTTAAATGTTTTTACATTTATCCAATAAAGGATAGAGGCTTAAAATATGGAAAGAATTCAATTTTAGGCGTATATGCCCTAGTTTTCACTAAAGGTTCACTTATCACCTTTTGATGTTGAACCATCATTAAATATAGTTTTGTTCACTCTTAAACATTTTTTTGGACCAACTAAAACTCTTATTAATAATCGGGACATCAAAATTTACTTTGTGTAAATTTTTGGTATCTTTCCGATAAAGTTCATTTTTTTAATGAATAGTGCAAAATGTTGTATTTTAATTCAAAACCTATTTTTAATCTAATTTATTTATATGATTAGATTATCTTTTGAATTGTTTTTAAAGTGAAATTACAATATATTTTTACCATTAAATCCAATAGTGGTCATTGGAATTAATTTCACTTTGAAATTAGACTTAAACTAGTGTCAATCTTTCGATACTTATTGTTTTATAAAAACACGCTATTTGCTCCGACAGTGGGAATTAATTATTAAATTAATTAATGTGACTTATATGTTTTGAATTTTGTAAAATGGACTTCATTTTTGAATTCGGAATATCAAATATATCTTAGGGTGAATTATTGTGATTTTTCTGAAAAACTTCAATTTTTGATGAATAGTGAAACCACTAAGTGGTACTTATAAAAACTAATTTTTCCGTTTAAATGAAATTTTTCCATCTTTGTGTTTTGAATTTCAAAAATCCGACATACATGGTTGTCATTAAGAAGTAAAATGTGGTTCAATGGGATAAAAATAATTTTTTGGTGAATAGTAACTTATTAAGTTTTTAATCGCGATTAGAGGTAATTAGTGTAGTTTAAGGTAAAAATAATGTTTTAATAATATTAAATGAACTTGAAACATGTCCTAACATCATTGGATGTGTAATGGCCGACCAAGACAAGACATGGGTCAACTTGGGGACCCCATGGATCCATGTTGGTTGGGAAATGACATAAATAACTTTTTATTTAATGTAAAAGTAAAAATGACACAAACACAATATGTTTTACAAAAACAATTTTTACATGGGGTTATAAAGATAATATTTTTGATTATAAACAGTCATTGGAAAGATAAAAAGATTTCCTACATCATAATATTTTTTTATAATTTTTAGACTTTAAATAAATTAAATTATTTATGACATCATGATGATGCAGCGATGACCTCATTATTTAACGATTTAAAAAAAATGGAAAGATATTGAAAACTCTAAAATCTACACATGGACAAAACCAATTGGATGGGTGGATTGCGAACCCTTATCACCTTATCCACGAATTATATCAATGTGGGACCTTTTAAAACCGAAAAACATTTTCAAATAAAGTAATATTTCTTACTTTCCAAAAGTGCCCCTCCTCTTCTCTTATAAAAGGCCCCCACCTCTACCTCATTTCACACACTCCTCAAGCCTTTTTCTCTGCCAACCCCTGCCCATTTACTCTCTCCACATCCCTCTACTCCTCCTAGAGGATTCCCTTTGGGTAGAATCCTTTCAAAGGAAGCCTTTAGGCTCAAATCAAAAGGAGTTACACTTTTAAAGGTAATTCATTCTCTCATGTTCATTTGTTTTATTTGGCTTCTCCAACCCCCTAAAATCTATTTATTTTCTTCTTTTGTAACAAAAAAAGTATCTTAAATATACTAGGATGTTGTTATAAGATTTATTCGAGCTACACTCTCACACAACTACATCAAATGGTTAAAGAACATACAGTTTCCGTGGATGGTGAAATTCTGCCTCCCGAAACGATGATTGTTCAATACTCATTTAACACCATCAAAGGTGGCCATTATGATGTCACTATTTTTATATATGATATATAATATGTTTATGTTTTACTTATGCTTCTGTATTCTTCATTTGTGTCTTACCTTTATGGCTTCCATTATGGGTATACGCGATATCTTCATTTTAGGAAGTGCGGACTACCGCCCTCTCAAAGTGATGTGATTCGTTAATGCCATACGTGGGATGTATAAAGGATGGATTTAATGTTATTATATATGATGTTATACTGGAATTATTATATACCTCTATATAATTATTACTTCTTTCCATTAAAGTATGAGATAGAAATGAAAGTAGCGTTCATGCGTACGTACGGCTTACCGTCTCCATGAACGGTGCATTTCATTTCTTATCCCCAAATGTAATGTACTATTATAAGTACATGTATATAATGGATATATATGATGAATGATACATCTAAATGATGAATATAATTCTGTAATTAAAATATAAATACCTCTCATTTATTTTTAATTCCATTAATATGACAAAGAAATGAAAGTAGCGTTCATGCGTACGTACGGCTTACCGTCTCCATGAACGGTGCATTTCATTTCTTACCTCTAAATGATTATGTAATATTATAAATACATGTATATGCTGGATATATATTATATATATGATATCCAAATCAGGAATTTCATTCTGGATATAAAGAACCTTTGACCACATGAACAACATGTAATTGTAAGAAGTCCACTTTCGACTTAAGAACCAAATATCGACAAAACAAATATTATTAACTTAAATGATTACATAATGTTTATGACATGGTAATAAGTGATATAAAAGGAATAATGAACTTGAAAAAGGTTCTTAAGGAAGTAAAAATTAACTCAAGTTTATTATTCAGGACGTTAAAAAATGATCGAGTCAAGTCGGACCCGAGGTAAGGGAACCTACACCTCTCTTTCTTTTTAAGTACACTCTTTTATGTCATTTCTTTTAAAGATCATCTTTCTTGTTATTGGGATGATCTTTTATATTAAATTTACTGTAATATTTATGTTCATGTGATGAGAGACCGTATTCTCTCTCATCAATCCATTTTGGATGTTTTGAGTGGTGCCGTTAGGCTGCCGAACTTTCGTAAGAGATCTAACCTCTATCTTTCTTTGTAAGTACTCTCCTTTATGTCACTTCTTTTAAGGTCCTCTTTGTAATGTTGGTGGATGTTATTTTATATTCCTCTTTCTGTACATTTTATTTTAATGTGATGAGATACCCTATTTGATCTCATCAATCCATATTCAGAAGTTTTATGTGGCGCCGTTAGGCTGCCGAGTTTTCGTAAGGGACTTTTCATCTCACTTTTATTCCCGTGAGATTTATGCTACATTTGCCACAAATTCCATTGAGTGGTGTATGTACTGCCCATTATTCTACTCTTTGTGTAATATACTTTCGTTTATGAGTATTTACATCAATGATCTGTTGTCCTTCTTTCATGCGGTGTATGTTTTGAAAGATACCCAAGTCAGTAAGGGAACCTTTCACCCTCCTATTTTTTAAAAGACTTATTTTGTTGGGTATTTTAATTTACATATTTTTATATTGGGATATGTTGTCATATATCATTATTGATGTAAATTTTATGTCCAAGTGATGAGATACACTTTTTATCTCTCATCAACTCATTTTGATGTGATGCCGTTAGGCTGTCAAGGGAACTTTTTAACCCAATTTCGATTTCTTTGGGTTCAACATGTAGTCATTGAATATGTCATCCATTGAATATGTGTGAATGACCTATTATTGTTTTACACTTAATATCCAATTATATTGGGTGTAATTATATTTGTCACACATATTTTTGAGATTGATTTGTCCTTAATTTAAGGATACCTTCTTTATAAGGGATTTCATCACATTTGACATTTCTATTGAGGGTTCATTGTTATTATGCACCAATTCACTCTTATACGGTGTATATACTGTCCTTTGGAGTATTATATCATGAATCCATTTATTCTCATGATATTATAAAGTTCTAAATAAATGTTATTCCTCAATTATGGTATTCAAGTGTCTCTAATTTTGGTAAAACCCCTTTAACCAAAATACCGCTTTAAATGTTTTAATTATTTGTTCTTATTAATATCCGTGTTTTCAAAATGGTTTTAAGGATTTATTTATATGGATATTAATGGATTAAAATTTTATGCTTCAAGGTGGTATGGGACACTTTTATTCAAAAATCTCTTTATTAAATGTTTTAAATGGTTTTGGAAATGGTTTCTTTTTGTATGGATTCATTATTTCAAAATACTAAAATGTTATATTGTGATTGAAATGTGGAAATGTTTTGTTTCCTTTAGTCATGTTTTATGTGATACGTTTATGTTATGGTTCTTGGGAATTGTTATGAAAACAGGTGGTTTCGTGATAAACTAAGGGCGGGTGAGCCCGATATAGCTCTCCAATGCATTGGGTAACGCGAAGGAGTGAAACGTTAAGGTCTCTCTGAAGAGTTTTAGGGAATATACTGTGATGGGTATTCCAAACGTAACCAAGAGGGTTAATCCCTACGTAAGAATGTTATGAATGCCTCAAGTTACCTTTATGTCTTATGTTTTCTATGATTTATTCATGGTTTGATGAGGTATGTTAAAGTACCTATGTTTTATGGGTAAAGTATGATTTCATTCTTATGTATATATGAACTCATGTTTCCTATCCATATTTTTATAACCGTTACTGAGCTTTTTATGCTCATCCCATGTTTTTGAAATGTTTTTCACAGGTCAAGGGAATGGTACATGATGTGGTGATAGTGTCAAGGATGTGTCAAGAAATAATCCATGTTTTATTTTCAATATGTTTCCGTTGATGGGAAGAATGAATTTTGTCTTTTATATAACCACTTTGTTTAAATGTGGATTGTAATGCAAGTTTCATGATCTAATTCTCTAAAACTCTAAACCTGAAAAGATCCTCAACGTGTAATCTTGTGAAAACTCAAGATTATGTAAGGTTTAAGGCTGGGGCCTTATAGTTGGTATCAAAGGTCGGTTTAGATAACTTTAGAGGTTAGGGTATTCTCTAAGCATAAGTGGCATTACCATAATGGTTAGGATTCCAGAAAGAGTCCTTGTTATAGATACAGTGAATGAGTAAGTATATCTTAGTGTTTATCTTCCTCATTAGTACATTATGGTTATGTTGATATACTCACATTGACCTTTTTGGTTTTAGTAAATGGCTGGATCTAGCAGGCACCAAAGTGAAATGGGTTTGAAGGAAACTGTGGTGGTTCTCGGATTAAGAGACTGGATGAGATGGGGGATTCAATGAGGAATCTCATGGTTGTTCTAAACCAACTATCAACGAGTCATGATCAACCACTTCAACCTTGGTGAGTTATCTAATGCATCATGTACTAGATGGCCAACTCGATGTGGAAATTTAGGTAATAATTATTAAGGTAACCATTAGGGTTTATATGATCCTTACTTTTGAGGTAATTATGGGTTATTATATGTTATGATGGAAAATGAAAGGCATGAGATAAACTTGAGGTTAAAATATGAAGATTTTATCTCATTTTGGGGAATGTTTTAAGAATTACATAGTTTTGGAAAAAGGACAACACGCAGACCGTGTGACATCACGTCGCGTCGGACAAAGCTACGGGAATCGAACCCACAACCAAAGTGCGACTGGTATTTATCGCCTACCACAAGACTACGTGAAGTCCCTGGTTAGTTTGACTGATTCTATCTAGTTATATGATTTTATGAATTAATAGTAAGTTAATTTTGGGTTATTTATGAAAATGATTAACCTATCATGGAGGATATGTGATTAGGTTAATTACTTTTCAATACGAGACTTTAGGAGCAACTGATGTTGTTTTGGAGATAAATGTTACGATTTAACTTGGAAGACTATGTGACTAAATCCTTCAAATATTTGGGTTTCAATATAATATTGGTTTACTTTGAAGAATTTTATGGACAAATTGTTTATCAGATGATCCTCGTTGAACTTTGGGTTTTGTTGGACAAATTTTGGAGAATAAGCATAGATTTTCTTTTTAAAGGGTTATCCTTTTCTGGATTATCTGATCTTGTAGTAACCTTTTGGGTTTTAGTTTTGGTTATGGTTTGAAGAAATGGGAATTTTATAGTTCTTTTTTGTGGATTTGTATCTCCTCTAAGAATTTGTTTATAGTACTCTTAATGGGAAAAAGTCTCTGTAAATACTCGTCTTTTGGAAAAAAATATGAGTTTGATTAGGGAATCTAGCAAAAGTTGGAAGTCAACATGATAAGTGATTATGTTTCCTTATGAATAAATTCCTCAATAAAAAGTAACATAAAACAAAAATGTTGTCTATTAACTTTTCCTACTGGGGAACCCAGCACCGTTTAACCCATCACAAGTTTGTGATTTTCTTATTGTTAACATTCTCCTAAACATGTTTTCTATCACTCTTCATCAGAACATGACCCTATGTTTTCTCCTCCATGTCCATGTTTTTCTACACTGAATCCTAGTATGGGTTAACTCGGGTGACCTCTGTACTTATCTTTCTTTATTTTAAAGTGATTGTTTTACCGACTCTGTTCTGATGTGGGACGTTCAAGGATGTTTCCAAGCTCAATTTTAAAAATTGCAAGGACGCAATTCCCAAAAGAGGGGAAGGATGTAACACCCCAGGTAAATAAAGAATATTACATTTTCATATTTATCTATATTTCTGAATAAAATATTAATATGACTTTAAAGGGGATGTTATGCTCGATGGCGTACCCAACACACAACAACGGGTTTCTTGGGAATCTTACGTTGCACTATAATAATAAAATAATATTATTTTAAATGGTAGTTAACATGTAACCATTGTAATGGCGGGAATGGATATAAATAACTAAAATATGATTATATAGGTTTTAAATGTTTTTACATTTATCCAATAAAGGATAGAGGCTTAAAATACGGAAAGAATTCAATTTTAGGCGTATATGCCCTAGTTTTCACTAAAGGTTCACTTATCACCTTTTGATGTTGAACCATCATTAAATATAGTTTTGTTCACTCTTAAACATTCTTTTGGACCAAATAAAACTCTTATTAAAAACCGGGACATCAAAATTTACTTTGTAAATTTTTGGTATCTTTCCGATAAAGTTCATTTTTTTTAATGAATAGTGTAAAATGTTGTATTTTAATTCAAAACCTCTTTTTAATATAATTTATTTATATGATTAGATTATCCTTTGAATTGGTTTTAAAGTGAAATTACAATATATTTTTACCATGAAATCCAATAGTGGTCGTTGGAATTAATTTCACTTTGAAATCAGACTTAAACTAGTGTCAATCTTTCGATACTTATTGTTTTATAAAAACACGCTATTTGCTCTGACAGCGAGAATTAATTATTAAATTAATTAATGTGACTTATATGTTTTGAATTTTGTAAAATGGACTTCATTTTTGAATTTGTAATATCATATATAGCTTAGGGTGAATTTTTGGGAATTTTCTGAAAGACATCAATTTTTGATGAATAGTGAAACCGCTAAGTGGTACTTATAAAAACTGATTTTTCAGTTTAAATGAAACTTTTCCATCTTTGTGTTTTGAATTTCAAAAATCCGACATACATGATTGTCATTAAGAAGTAAAATTTGGTTCAATGGGATAAAAAGAATTTTTTTATGAATAGTAACTTTTTAAGTTTTTAATCGCGATTAGAGGTAATTAGTGTAGTTTAAGGTAAAAATAATGTTTTAATAATATGAAATGAACTTGACAAATGTCCTAACCTCATTGGATGTGTAATTTCTGACCAAGAAAAGCCATGGGTCAACTTGGGGACCCCGTGGATCCACTTTGGTTGGGAAATGACATAAATAACTTTTTATTTAATGTAAAAGTAAAAATGACACAAACATAATATGTTTTACAAAAACAATTTTTACATGGGGTTATAAAGATAAGATTTTTTATTACAAATATTAATTGGAAAGCTAAAACGCATTCCTAAATTATAGTATTTTTTTTATAATTTTTAGACTTTAAATAAATTAAATTATTTATGACATCATGATGATGCAGAGATGACCTCATTATTTAACGATTTAAATAAAATGGAAGGATAATGAAAAATATAAAACCTACACATGTCCAAATCCAATTGGATGGGTGGATTTCGAACCCTTATCACCTTATCCACGAATTATGTCAATGTGGGACCTTTTAAAACCGAAAAACATTTTCGAATAAAGTAATATTTCTTTCTTTCCAAAAGTGCCCCTGCTCTCCTCTTATAAAAGGCCCCCAGCTCTACCTCATTTCACACACTCCTCAAGCCTTTGGCTCGGCCAACCCCTGCCCATTTACTCTCTCCACATCCCTCTACTCATCCTAGAGGATTCCCTTTGGGAATAATCCTTTCAAAGGAAGCCTTTATGCTCAAATCAAAAGGAGTTACACTTTTAAAGGTAATTCATTTTCTCATGTTCATTTGTTTTATTTTGCTTCTCCAACCCTCTAAACTCTTTTTATTATCATATTTTGTAACAAAAATATTATCTTAAATATACTAGGATGTTGTTATAAGATTTATTCGAGCTACACTCTCACAAAAATTAATCAAATGGTTAAAGAACATACGGTTTCTGTGGATGGTGAAATTCTGCCTCCCGAAACGATGCTTGTTCAATACTCATTTAACACCTCAAAGGTGGCCATTATGATGTCACTATTTTTATATTTGATATATAATATGTTTATGTTTTACTTATACTTCTTTATTCTTCATTTGTTTCTTACCTTTATGGCTTCCATTATGGGTATACGCGATATCTTCATTTTAGGAAGTGCGGACTACCGCCCCCTCAAAGAGATGTGATTCGTTAATGCCATACGTGGGACGTATAATGGATGGATTTAATGTTATTATATATGATGTTATACTGGAATTATTATATAACTCTATATCATTATTACTTCTTTCCATTAAATTATGAGATATAAATGAAAGTAGCGTTCATGCGTACGTACGGCTTACCGTCTCCATGAACGGTGCATTTCATTTCTTATCCCCAAATGTAATGTACTATTATAAGTACATGTATATAATGGATATATACGATTAGTGATACATCTAAATGATGAATATAATTATGTAATTAAAATATACATACCTCTCATTTTGTTTTAATTCCATTAATATGACAAAGAAATGAAAGTAGCGTTCATGCGTACGTACGGCTTACCGTCTCCATGAACGGTGCATTTCATTTCTTACCTCTAAATGATTATGTAATATTATAAATACATGTATATGCTGGATATATATGATATATATGATATCCAAATCAGGAATTTCATTCTGGATATAAAGAACCTTTGACCACATGAACAACATGTAATTGTCAGAAGTCCACTTTCGACTTAAGAACCAAATATCGGCAAAACAAATATTATCAACTTAAATGATTACATAATGTTTATGACATGGTAATAAGTGATATAAAAGGAATAATGAACTTGAAAAAGGTTCTTAAGGAAGTAAAAATTAACTCATGTTTATTATTCAGGACGTTAAAGAACGACCGAGTCAAGTCGGACCCGAGGTAAGGGATCCTACACCTCTCTTTCTTTTTAAGTACACTCTTTTATGTCATTCCTTTTAAAGCTCATCTTTCCTGTTATTGGGATGATATTTTATATTAAATTTACTGTAATTTTTATGTTCATGTGATGAGAGACCCTATTATCAATCATCAATCCATTTTGGAAGTTTTGAGTGGTGCCGTTAGGCTTCCGAACTTTCGTAAGAGATCTACCCTCTATCTTTCTTTGTAAGTACTCTCCTTTATGTCACTTATTTTAAGCTCCTCTTTGTAATGTTGGGGGATGTTCTTTTATATTCCAATTTCTGTAAATTTTATTTTAATGTGATGAGATACCCTATTTGATCTCATCAATCCATATTCGTAAGTTTTATGTGGCGCCGTTAGGCTGCCGAGTTTTCGTAAGGGATTTTTCATCTCACTTTTATTCCCGTGAGATTTATGCTACATTTGCCACAAATTCCATTGAGTGGTGTATGTACTGACCATTATTCTACTCTTTGTGTAATATACTTTCGTTTATGAGTATTTACATCAATTATCTACTGTCCTTCTTTCATGGGGTGTATGTTTTGAAAAATACCCAAATCGGTAAGGGAACCTTTCACCCTCCTATTTTTTAAAAGACTTCTTTTGTTGGGTCTTTTAATTTACATATTGTTATATTGGGATATGTTCTCATATATCCTTATTGATGTAAATTTTTTGTCCAAGTGATGAGATACACATTTTATCTCTCATCAACTCATTTTGATGTGATGCCGTTAGGCTGTCAAGGGAACTTTTTTACCCAATTTCGATTTCATTGGGTTCAACCTGTAGTCATTGAATATGTCATCCATTGAATATGTGTGAATGACATATTATTGTTTTACACTTAATATCCAATTATATTGGGTGTAATTATATTTTTCACACATATTTTTGAGATTGATTTGTCCTTAATTTAAGGATACCTTCTTTATAAGGGATTTCATCACATTTGACATTTCTATTGATGGTTCATTGTTGTTATGCACAAATTCACTCTTATATGGTGTATATACTGTCCTTTGGAGTATTATATCATGAATCCATTTATTCTCATGATATTATAATGTTCTTACTAAATGTTATTCCTCAATTATGGTATTCAAGTGTCTCTAATTTTGGTAAAACCCCTTTAACCAAAATACCGCCTTAAATGTTTTAATTATTTGTTCGTATTAATATCCATGTTTTCAAAATGGTTTTAAGGATTTATTTATATGGATAGTAATGGTTTAAAATTTTAAGCATCAAGGTGGTATGGGACACTTTGATTCAAAAATCCCTTTATTAAATGTTTTAAATGGTTTTGGAAATGGTTTCTTTTTGTATGGATTCATTATTTCAAAATACTAAAATGTTATATTGTGATTGAAATGTGGAAATGTTTTTTTTCCTTTAGGCATGTTTTATGTTATACGTTTATGTTATGGTTCTTGGGCATTGTTATGAAAACGGGTGGTTCCGTGATAAAATAAGGGCGGGTGAGCCCAATATATCTCTCTAATGCATTGGGTAACGCGAAGGAGTGAAACGTTAAGGTTTCTCCGAAGAGATTTAGGGAATATACTATGATGGGTATTCCAAACGTAACCAAGGGGGTTACTCCCTATGTAAGAATGTTATGAATGCCTCAAGTTACCTTTATGTCTTATGTTTTCTATGATTTATTCATGGATTGATGAGGTATGTTAAAGTACCTATGGTTTATGGGTAAAGTATGATTTCATTCTTATGTATATATGAACTCATGTTTCCTTTCCATATTTTTATAACCCTTACTGAGCTTTTTATGCTCATCCCAAGTTTTTGAAATGTTTTTCACAGGTCAAGGGAAAGGTACATGATGTGGTGATAGTGTCAAGGATCTGTCAAGAAAGAATCCATGTTTTATTTTCAATATGTTTCCATTGATGGGAAGAATGAATTTTGTCTTTTATGTAACCACTTTGTTTAAATGTGGATTGTAATGCAAGTTTCATGATCTAATTCTCTAAAACTCTAAACCTGAAAAGATCCTCAACGTGTAATCTTGTGAAAACTCAATATTATGTAAGGTTTAAGGCTGGGGCCTTATAGTTATAATCTATAAAGAGACTCCTTGAATAGTCACACCCTTATAATATCACTATCAATCAAAAACGCCATGCATATTAATATACACCTATTCTTTAAACTCACCATTTAAGAAGGAGGAATTTATTACCATTCGATAAATTTTATAATTCTTATAAGATTCAATAATAATGATAATTTTAATGAACTCCAATCATGATTCATATGAAAATGTACCTTCATTATTAATTACAAAATTTTTTAAATAATCCTTGATAAAAAGTCTAAACATTTTTTGCTTGTCACCTCATATTTTTCATTCATTTAGTTTTTAAAAGTCCACTTGGTACTAAGGAATTTTTTTCAGTATTCCCCAGAAAAAGGTTTTATGAAACATTACTCTTAACCTGATCGAGCTCCTCATCCATAGCCTCAATCCAAAAAATATATTTAAAATCCTCTATCACTGATTGTGGTTAAAACTATTAAATAAAAATGGTATGGTTCTCAATATTTCATCTTATTTTAGTGACTCTTCTCTAAAAATTAATTGAATATATTCTTCCATAAAGTTTATTGAAGGGTATAAATTACCCTTATGATATTATAGGTGTCAATAGGATTCCTGAATAATTAAAACTGATTTTCTCATTCTTAGAAACCTCATATTCATCATTATTTTTTTTAATATTCCCCACTAACTATTTTTTTGAAATTAGTACATTTTCCACATCATTATCTAGATTTTTAAAATCTTGTTTAATTTATTTAAAAAAACTACTACATATTGAAAAATATTTATGGTTAATGTTTTAATTATAATTAAATAATAAAAATTAACCACATTGAAAATTATTTTATTATGTTATTTTTACCCTTTTCCATTTGATAGGTACCAGAAAAAGATAACATTTTTTATTAAATACATTAAATTTTATTTGATTTCAGTCTTTGATTTTGATAATAGAATGGACTTATAATGACACTAAAGTAACTCATTGATAGATTATTTGAATACCACATATCATTTTTTTAATTTTATAGGATGTTCTGAAAAAATAGATTTTGATTATATCAATATTTGAAAAAAAGAATTTCTTCAAAATAAAATTGATATTTAAAAATGATCAAGAATTGGTCTCCCAATTTCCAAAATGCTTCCATTTATTATATCAAAACTTCTATACTATTGAGGTAATTATAGGGTGATTTATATATTTTTAATATCATACTTAACAAATATGATTAAAATTTATTTATATTTTACTTCTTACAATAATTAGTTATCAATTCCTTTATTTGAATACCAAGATTTAATTTAACCACTCTTTGATAAGCCTTGAATATATCCACATCTTGTGACTTTGGCTTCATGAATGGACCTTTTAATACGCTTTAAATTCATCAAATAACTTAGGGAAATATTAGTAAAATTTTATTTATTTATCTTTCATTGGTATACACTTATTTTAATGAATTAATTGAAGAGGTTTTAGTGATTAAGTCTCCACTAATTTGAGTTTTCGTTGGACCATTTATAAATTTTAATAGTTTGTATAGATTAGATCACATTATCATTTAAGATAGGGTAGTTTTATCATGACATGTACTATAGAGATCTCAGATAAAGTATCATGATCATTTTTTCAATTCCTATGTGTCTTAAATTGTTCTCCTCAATCGAACTGAGATTGAAGGAATTATCGATACATCTATTCTGAAATAGATTCCCAATGGTTTTTCACTAAATGTAAGAATTACTCCATCTTATATTATTTTAATGTCACTAAATTTTGTCTTAAAGATTAACTAATTTCCTTCATCACATAATTGACTGACAGTTAATGGGTTATGTTTGATAAAATTTATAAGTATAACGTCTTGTGAGTTCAGTCTGGATTATTAAAATTCCACAAAATCATTCCCCTTGATTTTTAAAGACCATTAATTTCTAATGGTTTCAATATCTATTTTATGATTCTCAAGAATATATAGTATTTTTTATATTTTTTATATATTAAGAGAGACTAATTTTATGAATACATGGTTTTGTCATTTTTTGGAAATTATATCAACCTCCATAATTAAGGATCTTTCATTCATACATCCTTGTGAAACAAAATTATAATTATAAATCAAATATTTTAGACCTATAAATAGGGTAAAAACATTATCTTTATGGCTTCCTTTATTTTCAACCCTTTCATATTTTCTCTAGTCCTTTTAAACTAGTTTGTATTGGTATCCCTTATGATTTCTCATTTATTTTTTTTCTTTTCATAGGTAAATTATTATTTTTATTTGAGTATCTTCCCATTAAATCTGGATATCTCGGATTTCATGGGAGATACGTGTTGTAACAAAAAACACTATCTTTATGTATATAGGTTCCACAACACCAAAGGTAGACTAAAAATGTAGATCTTTTATGAATCTTATAAATTATTCATTGAAAATAATCTTAATTTATTTTCATATAATAGTCATTTTTTTCGTTCCATTTTAAACGGACTAATTATTCCTATAGTTCTAAAATGCCTTTAATATAAGATGTTTATACAAAAGGTTTTTTCCACATAGCCTTTCCTAATTTATATGTAAGGTCCTGCACTATTAGATGGGATATATATAAAATTATTAGAAATTAATGATTTTTATTTTTTGGATAAAATTTAAAAAGTGTCTCATTAATTTTTATTCATTTTGTTCTGGCATCAAAACACTTTTTATTGTAAAGACCTAACCCTAGTATCATAGAGTCAGTGGATACATTACCATATTGTCCTAAAATAAATTTCATTGCATCATGAAGGAATTAATAGTTTATTGGTTTTGGAAAATTAGATATCTAATTCAAATTAACATTATGATTAAAAATAACATATACCAAAGTGTTTTATTTGAGTACATCTTTATTAATCAAAGCATATAACTCCATATTAATTGAAAAACACTTCTTAGTATCTTACGGAAAATAAAACATAATTAATGGGTTAGATTAGATTCTTGATAAGGGTAAGAATACCAAAAATGATATCATAAATAAATGTCAATAATGAAAATGTAAACGTAAATAACTAAAACACATTCAATTTAATTAATAAACTAATCATAATATGGAAGAAAACAATAATGATCAAATAAATCCTTATAAATAATAACAAGAGAATGAAACATATCAACTTTCATACCATATAATATGATATTAAAATTAAAATTAATAGTTGAAATATTAATGGGTAAAACATAATCTACATAAACATTAGTATTAAAAAACTAACATATGAAATATTAATCCATACCCAATCGAATAAACATAATCACAAACAATCCAGAGTAATATGTTAAATGATAAAAAATATATATAAATCCTTAATCAAACTAATCATAAACAATACAAATAAAGAAAAAGGATGATATTGACACAATATATCCCATGTGGATTATAATTATTGTAATGGATAAATTTTTTTTAAAGTATAAATATCACAAAAATTCATTAAAAACATTTTTTGTGAAAGATAACATTTTCACCATGAAATTTTTTTAAAACCAAATGTTCACAAAATAATTTAAAAATAATTTCGTTTAAAAACGACCCTTGAATCATGTAATATCATTTTTCTGACATTTATATTTCATTATGTTTGGGAATTCTAGAGATGTTTAGTATGTTAAAACTAAAATTCCTTACATATTTTGAATAAAATCCAAATGGGCATTGTTTGGAAAATGGAATGATGATTCATTGATTTTTTAAAATTAAAAATCTATTAAAATTTTATTATATAATTAATTTGGAGAATTTTATAAACTTTAATCAATTGTATTCAGAAAACATGATTCTGGAAGAGAAATGGATTTCTGATTGAAGTGAAAAATTAATTCATTATTTCTTATAAATAATTTATCAATTGTTTTAAATACAAAAGAGATAATAATTGGTACCATTACATAAAATATCATCAATTTCCAATGTTTAATAAAGTATATTGAGTTTATGTTATAACTCTAAAACAAATCCCCAATAGGTTACTAAAGAAAAAATAATCTTGAATAATTATGAGATTGTGCAATAATTACTTACAACTTTGGTAACATATGAATCATAATCCCCATGAAAGAAATAAAATTAACTGAAACATTAAATACCATTAATAAAATTATATTCATTATATAAAATTTATTCATTATATGAAATATACAAATGGGAATGTATATACACCACATAATGGAATAATTTGAGAGTATAGTGCATGCCTCATTGTAGTAAAAGTAAGATGAGAAACCCATACATTATGATTGACTTCATTATTATTTTTTTGAAACTCATTTATAATAAGTATAAGTTTATTATAAATATATTAAATAACTGTAATAATAAATCCCATAACATATATGATATTATTATAGTATTTCACTCTTTTATTAAACACTCTTTGTTAAAATCATTGTTTCAGGTGACAATTACTTTGTTTTTCAAGTATCATTAAATTCGGAAATTTTAGTTCTTTTAATTTGATAATGGTTATATGAAATCCCAAAATTTTACATTATCTAAATATTATATATATATTAATTATATATGAATTTGTAGTAATATATAATAGTTAGATAATTAAAATGTATTGCACTGTTCCTAAAGACAGTATTCCATACGTAAGATTGAACTCTATACATATTATTATAAAAAATTAAATAAAATTTTAATAACTATAATTCATATTTAAATAATATTTATTATTATATATATATAATTTATTTTAATATACTTTGTTATTATTATAATTCCTGTAAAAACAGAATGAAAAATATCTTATATCAATACGTGGAGGTGGTAGTCCACATGTATGCATGAGAGACGTTATTATTTTCCAACATATCAGATGGAAATAAGTTATATGTTATATTATATTAAAATAATTATTTTTAGGTCATAAATATCACACATATTAATTAAATTTATCATTTCACAATTCTAAATAAAGTGTAAGAGAAAAAAATATCACATCACTTGGTGGGGCGATAGTCTCCACTACAAACGAGCGACGTTATCGAAACCCCCAATAAATGAAATGTAAGAATTCATAAAAGATATAATAATTTAAAAAGAAAAAAATTCATGAATATAATATATAAAAGTTTACATCATCATTATTTTCATCCTTGATATATGGTGATAGAAATTGAATTACATCAGATCGTGAGGCGGTAGTCCACTGTAAACATGACAGACAATTCTATATCTCATTTGATAGATGTGGAGATGGAAATATGTTATTAAATTATAATATTAACAAATATTTATGAATTAGTTAATTATGATATTATATGATTATATTTTAATATGGTTTTAAGGGGGAGGATGAAAAAATATAATAAATACACACGTTTAATAATTTTACCACATCCTTAGAGGGCATGTTAAGGATTATACCTAAAGAATTTCTAGGAGGGATTTATAATAAAAATAATCCATGTAGAATGTGGGTAGGTATGATAATAAGTTATTTTTTTAGGGATATACCAAAACATAGGGGCTTTTATTTTCAAATAGGGTAAGAGAGGGGGTGTCTGTTACCATGTTCCAAAAATGACCCACATGGATGTTTTGGAAATATAAAGTCATACCAAAATTTTTTTCCTGGAAAAAGTCTTCAATATGTATAAATTTATAACATTATAGATGTTAAGGAAAAAATATAGTGTGAATATGTTTTTTTTTGACAAGTTTCATGTAATATATTTGTCCATATATTCTTACTTTACCTCCTTTATAAATCCATTTCTACCATTACTATGGAAATTAATATTTTTCACTCTAAATTGTGGTAATTTTTTGTGTTTAACTTATTAGATGAATAAAATTATTTTTATTAAAAACATGTATTACATTTATTAAATTTAAATTCAGATACGTTTTATAAGTCAATCTGAAATTAAACCCCACATGTGTTGAAAGAATGGGTTTCCAATGAGAAACTTATCATAAGTATAGAATGTTTTAATATCAAAATTCAATATCAGATTTATTATAATAATTTAAAATAGTGAAATAATATTATTATTGAACTCAATTTATAGTAAAACCAATTTAAACATATTATATTACATTTTAAATAATTAAAAAGAAAAGGAATTCATTAATAAATATATGTATATTCATTACTCATAAAAATTTATTATTTTTTGATAAATCTGAAAAATTACCCAACAGATAATTCTAAAAAAAAGATTTAAAAAATTAAGATTGTTTTTTGAAATAAATTTTATAATATTAGTAAATTAATATTAAATTTTATACGAAAGTAAAAAATAATCCACCATACAAAAAATTCATTTTTTTAAAACCATGATTTTTCTTTCAAATGATTCTTATTTTATTTCTAATCAATCGATAATAGATAAATTTATAATATACACGTGTAAAAAATATGATATTATTATGTTGTTTAGTGATATTAATTATTATCAACATAATGGCTAAGATATAATTTTCATGTTTAAATAAAACCATTTTAATAGATTATCACATTTTGTTTAAACCTGATGTTGTATGCATCATAACCTATAAAATAAATTAAATATAAATTCATATAACTTTAATTATAATGTTGTTATTTAATATTCTATGCTTCTTGTTTTAATTAAAATATGATATCAAACATTATGTTCCTTTAATAAAATCTTGGGGAGTTGTATTTTACTCCACTTATATAAATTGGGACCTCAAAATTTTATCCTAATCCTAGTGATCATGGATTTAAAATTTACAAAAACCATTTTTAAAGGAAATTAATAAAAGGGATTAATAAAACCTATTCATGATAATATATAAATGTATGTATGATGGTTATATAGGAAAACACATTACTAGGTTTTCGGGTATTAGAACAATGTCGGGAAATAAAATAATGGAGATGGAGGAGAATACTAAAAGGATTAATAGAGAGTGATAGAGAACATTGTCAAGGTCATTAGAAAGATAAACAAAAAAAATCCATTTATTTTTGATATGTTTAAAGATCATTCGATCGATTTAAATGAATGTAATTGAAAAACATTTTTCCCTCTATAAATTTTTCCAAAAGATGATGTATTCTACTACTATTATAATAGTGTAAAAAATGTAGTCAAAAATTAATTCTTTGGTTCTACCTCGATCAATTAAAATATAATTTATTTTTAAATGAATATTTAAAACAATGTTTTATTCATATATAAGAAAAATTAATATTTAATAGATAATTAGATTGACAAAACAATGATAAGTTCATCCACCTATATCTATATATTTTTTGAAAAATGAAATTGTTTGATCAAGTTATCCAATATCAACCAAAGTTGATCTTAATCTATTCCATATTTAGTTAAACTTATGACTAATAAAAATTATTTTTTATTATATTCATAGTAAAAAACAATTATTAGGAAGGTCTCTAAATCAACATTCTATTCCCGATATAATATAATGTGGATTTAAATGCCACATTATAAATATGTGAATACCTTTGTCACTATAAAAACAAAATGAAATAATTTTTTTTCACCAAAATAAAATATATCATATTCAAATTCATTCCATAAATCCGAACATTTAAAAAACACCATCAAATTTAACATAAACCATCAAATAAATTACAATTTTATGGCCACTAATACGATCCCATAAACAAATAATTATAATTATTATATCAACATATATCATATATTAACAGTTATATTCCCTCGATAATTTTTTTACCATGAATTTTAAATTTACCATGAATCACTTATCATAATCATTTTTACCATTATAAATATGCTTTGATATCCTTAAATAAAAAGTACAGTCGTACAATATCCATACATTTTATTATTATTTTAAACATAATATCGTAGAAAATAATACTTATAAAAAGTAATCCTTGAATCCAAACATTAGAATATTAAAAATTACACTTCAACTATAGTAATATCTCATTTTTTACCATGATCACATAGATACTTTCGAGGTATATTCTCTTGATGAACTACAACTAAAGTAGGTTTACCCAGCACTAGGGTTTTAACAACGCTCTCTAAAAGCGTTATCTAAAACCCCCATTCTCAGTGATTCAAAGAGCACTACTAAAGGGGGAAATTAAAAACACTAAAAAAGTAATGTTAAAGGTGGTCCATTTATCAGTACTATTAAAAAGTGCTAAATAAATCCCCCTTTATCAGTTCTAGTAAAAATAACTGATAAAACGGGCATTTATTAGCACTTCTAAAAAATTACTAATAAAGGGGGGTCTTTATCATCTCTTCTAAAATGAACTGATAAAATTTTTATATTTATCAAAAATATTTTAGAAGCACTAATAAATACCCCGACTTTATTAGTGTTTTCTACTTGCACTAAAAATGGGTATATTTTAAAAAATAAATATTTCATTATTGAAAACCCATAATAGAGGTTATGGTCACTTGGATGCCCTATGAAGATTTTTTGGCCTCAATATAGGTGATAAATGGTTCTTATGGATATTCAAGGAATATATCTCATCACAATATTCAATACGATATGTGGTAGAGGAAAAAAAGACCCCCATATTAGAGTCTATGTTTGTTTGAAAGGATATTGAATTTAAAACCCCCTTAAAACCACAAAAACCCTGAAGAACCCTAAAATCCCTGAAAAGATCAAAATAGTAAATCTGGGAGTCTGTTTAAGCTCCAAAACCAGTCTAATTGATGTTTTTTAAATGATATAAAACCAAATGATTTTAAATTGTGTGATAATTAATTGAATAAAATATATTGTTATTTCAAAAAAGTTTAAAATCATAAGTGAGCTTCAAACGACAATAACTATGGATCTGGGTGTTCATTTGGGATCTACTACATATATAATTGAATCTTATGATGATATATATAATCTAATTTGTCTTGGACTATGTTCTACGAGCAATGCTCTTGTATTCAGACACCAAAGTCTGAGAAGGCCTCCAAAAACTAAGTTTTTCTGTCACCAATCATGGTTTATTAAAATTAAAAAGGATACAACATCTGATGTGGGTGTCTATTCATCCATTATCACATATCATATTTATGATCATTTCATGATCATTGATTTGAGTAGTTGTAGAGATGAAAAATACTCTTCGATAAAAGTTATGGCCATTTCATGGTTTATAGGGGTAGAGTTTCATAACGTTTTTTTGTATTTTAAGGGTTTTTAGAGTTAATTATTATTTTAAAAAATATATAAAAATAAAAATGTTTAAAAAAAATATAATTATATATATATATATAAAAATATATATATAATTATATAAATTTTTGGTTAAAAAATTATAACAATATATATATAGATACATATATATATATATCATAAAATGTAAAATAAAGCTCTTTGGGTAGGGGAAGAGTCACTCGTGTATAAGTTGTAGCTCTCATGTTTGAAACTCACTGGAGGTAGGGGCACACAGTTGGAGTGGGATTATCTAGAGCAATAATAAAGTTGTTTGGTAATAAATGATAATGGGGTTAGGTGGCAAGAAAGCTGATAGGGGGGGGGGGATTTATAGCCTTTATCAATGGGGCCTTTATGAATTTTTTTTTTGAAATATTAAAAGTGTCCTTTAATAGTTCTAAAAAACCTATAATAAAAGAGGCATTTAAAATAACCAAAAATCACTGATAAAGTCCCAGTTTATCATCTCATTTTTTCTACACTATTAAAGGGGGAATTTATGATTTCTTTTTATGAGCACTGTTAATGTTAACCCTTTACCATCGCTTACACTATCTATGATTCTATAACACAGACAAAGACATGATAATAGAACTATTAGTGGCTTCATTTTCCAAATTGATGATTGGGAAATTTTATTGTGTAGTTCCGTATCTCCTCAATTTTTAATAATTGAACATTTATTATTTCATTCTTTCTATTTCAGTCATGATCATGTAGTAATTTATCTCAAAAGTTGTATATATATTTAATTCCCTTCAACGAAGTATCAGGGTGATTATTTCTCCAATTATCTCATGTGGAAGATAATTATTTCCCTAATTCCATTTATCTTTGTTTTTCTATAGTATCATCTCCTTACCTTTCTTCACATTGAGTCCATAATACATCGATAAATCGTTCTCTATCATTATAACACATGACACAATGTTATCAACTGATGAGAAAGTGTGGGAAACTAGTTTCCTTTAGATTATTTTATTAATCCCAACAATAAATGGCCAATATTTATTTTATAATTAATTATATATTCAATAATATTCTTTTATATACTTGTGTTGGTGGATTCATAGATAGCAAAATTTTAAGCTTCTTTTTAAATTATATTCAGGAATTTTCTCTCTATATCCACTTATTGATTGAGAGGAAAATAATTTTCCCATAATTTTAATTTAAAAAAACTCCATTTTATGTTTTCTATTTCTTTTTCAATGCTTGTTTTTTGGATCAATGTGCACAACTGATTTACACCTTCTAAGATATGGTATTCTTCCATGAAAAATACCACCCTTTAATTATTTCCTATTGTGAGAAATATGTTCTATATGTTACTTATCCATTGCTCATATACAAATAGATTTTTATTCCCATTGATTGATGAGGGTTTCTGATGCATGAAGTAGTAAAAAATTGTTACTCCATATAGTGGATCCTCAAAATTATACATAAAACAATGTTTATTTATCATAACATGATTCATCCACCCATTATAGTAATAATATCATTAGTTCCAACTAAAATTGCATGTCTAGCTTCATTTTGTTTCATAGGACAGAAATCCTAACATGAGGTACATTCATTGATATAGACCCCACTCCTTCCAGTTGGCCTAATTTATAAAAAATAGTATATATAATATGAGGTAATAAAATTATGAAACATAATGTATAATCCCAATACATTTGATATGCATAATATAATTAAATAATTTACACAGAACTGTTATAACATTCATAAACATTGTTTCTTTGGAATGGTTTTTAAATCATAAAATTATTTTCAAAACATTTATAATGGGTTTTATTGAAAATGTTAATTATATTTAGAATATCCCCTAAGACTTTCAGAAAAGGTATATAGTAAGGCTCATTTTTGTGTAGGAGGAAATGAGTGAGTCTCTCTAGAAATTCCATTTTCGGATTTATTACCACTTGATATATCTTTTCAAGAACCACACACACTATTAATATCCATAAAGTGATGTATTTATAGAAAACCACATAATATATAACTCACAAAACATGATTATTTTATTCTATAAATTTCTTCAATTTATACCATAGGATCATTTTCCATAATCTCTTTTCCATAAATTCAGTACCAAAGGTTTATACTAATGTTTCTTTGAAACAAACTGTAATGTTCCCCACCCTAGTTGCACAAAGTCCGTGGTTACTTTATTAAAGTGGATTAATATATAAGGAATATAATCCCTAATGACTGAATATTTTAATAGTTTAGTTAAACTATAAAGATACATAAAATGTTCTTTATAATTGAAAATATAAAATACATAGAGTCGTTTCATTAATAAAAAATTTATTCCTCATATAGTATCCATGTATATCAACGGAAAAAAAATTCAGGCATCCTAAGCGAAATAAAAAATAATAAAGGGTTGAGAACAGACTCTCATTAAGGGTAAATTTACAATGGATGTTATCATGAATAAATATGTATAGTCAATATTAGAATGTAAATATATAAAACAAGTTTTATTTAATCAATTAACTGTGTATTATTTTGATGAAATAAATGATGATGAAATAAAATAATTATAACGATCACATGAGAGTGAAACATATCCATGGTTATCTAAACTAATAATAAAATACATATACATAATTAATATATATCATAATTACAGAATAAATAATTTCATAAATTTAGAACATACTATGAGGACCTTTCCCAAGACAGTTTAAATATTTGGGTAGACACGTATCATGTTTTTCAAATTGATTTGTGTCATGTGACTTTTGATGCACCAGTGACCTATTTATAGTAGATCCCCAAGCCTTTTTACTACTTCCAATTCATTGTCTTTATAAAATGAATGAAATATAATAAATATTAACAATTCATTTAAAAACTAACATAAAATATATAAATATGTACACTAATTAAATAGACATAATCTTAGACCATCAAGAGTAATATGGTGAAATATACTAGAATAGTAAATTCTCAAGAAAAAATGACCATAGACCCTCAAAAGAATGAATAATAATGATATCAATAAATCATATTTCAAATGGGTCATATATATAATAATGGGTTGTTGTAATTTATGAACTGAAATATAATTAAAATTTCATTGATTGTTTTTTAAAAATAACCATTTAACATTGAAACTATTTTTAAAAATAAAGTAAATAACAAAGACTGAAATTAAATATAATTGAAGAAAAACCTAAAATATATAAAATAATATTTAATACATTTATCAGCCCTAACTACAAGTAATTATGTATGTGCTAGGTATGTTAAAATAATGATTCCATTAACATTTTTTTGTAAAATCCAAACAAGATTTTTTTTTGGAAAATGACCGAGTTATTACTTATAATATTTATTAAAAATGTAAAAAATGGGTAATAATGTATATAATAAATTATGTTTATAATTTTAAATATTTTTTTTTGAAAAATGGTTCTGGATGAAAAAAATGATTTTTGACTCAAGATTAAGTGAATTCATATTTTCTTAAAAAAATATTCTAGACCATTTTAAGTTCCAAATAGTTTAAAATGTCACTATTACATAAAAATAACATGAATAACTAGGTTTTATGATGATATATTGTTTTTAATATTGAAATTTTAAATAATTCCACAAAGGGATACTTATACATAAACAATCCCAGATAATTATGAGATTATGAAATAAACCCCAACTAATATAGTATCTTCTGAGTTGTAAGCCCCTTAAAAGAAATAACATCAAAATAAAATTAAAATATAATTAATGAAAATATATTAATGATATAAAATATAAAAAAATTTATTATATAAACCAAACAATAAAATAATCATCTAATTTGCAGTGTCTCTCAGTGAAGTAAATGTGAGATGAGAAACCCTTCCCTCAGGTTTGACATCATTCATATGTTTATGAACAACCTTCATAAATAATATACTTTTATTAAAAATATGTTAAATAATAATATTCAAATATTTCTTACTAAACAAAAATTTATTATAGGTTTTACGGACAATTTAAGAATAACTTTGTTAAAATCATTTTTTCAGGTGATAGTGGATTCGATTTGTATCAATGTTTTAGTTCAATAAATTTTTCCATTTAATTAGATAATGGTTACACAATGTAAAAATGTATACCATGATATTAATATTACATATATTTATTATACATTTATTTGGAATAATTTATTAAATTTATATAAATATAATGGATTGCACCGTTCATAGAGTTATTTGGAAATACATACGCAGAAATGTTGTTTTCATTTTTCTCGAAAGATGGAAAAAATTAAAGAAAGGATTAATTTAATCGTTTAAATACATTATAATTTCATATATATCATTTATATTAATAAAATATATCCTTGTTACCATCCACATAAAAAAGAAAAAATAATTCACATCACCACGTGAAGGCAGTAGTCCACATGCGCACATTGGAGACAATATTTTCATCTAATGGATTAGAAGGTAATGTGTTAGATGTTATGTTATATTTTAATAAGTAATTTAAAATCATAAATATCACATATATTCATTATATTTATGCTTAATTCCTTGAATGTAAGGGGTAATCTAAATATGAATCGCATCACACCATGAGGTGGTAGTCCTCCATACAAGGGAAAAACAATGTCATATCCTCCATGGATGGAAATATAGGATATTATTTATGATATAAAAATTATATAAGTATAATAATTATATAAATATCATATATAAAGTTAAATCCATCATTATTTCCATCCATTAAATTTAGTATGTAAAATAAATTAAAACGGTTCATAAAGCTATTGTCCTCTGTACACAAGATTGACGGTTTTTTTCCCATTTGATGGGAGTGGAGATGAATATGGGTTATTATATTCACATAATAAAATATATGTATATTTTTGATATTTTTGTTGTTATATTATCATGGTTTATGAAATTTTGATGGTGGTGGATATAACAACCTAACTCTTTATTATAGACTTAAAATGATTTATTACATAAAATTTAAATTAAGAAAACAATGAGGGTCAATTGGTGTAGTGTCATGGGTTATTAGGAACATTACATAACAACATAAAACATTTAATATAACCTATTTACAGAAAAATTCTTTTACATGACCACAATATTCTTTCGTACATAGCATTGCATGGGAAAACCTGAGGACATACATAACAAAATGGCGAGCTATAAATCCAAGTGAGGGAGTAAACAAGGAATAACATGAAGAGTAAAATAAATTTTTGGAAGAAGGAATATTAATGGAGCATAATATAAACATGAACATAAAGGAATGATATAACATGATTATCATAACATGGAGATGTGGCAACAACATCTAAGATGATATTAGCATGACCCAAGGCTCATTGCACATGGAGTTTGAGTAAACCCTAACTGCACATGAATTAGAATAATTAAAACCTAATTGAACTAGAATTATCATGATTCAACACTCATTTCATAGGAAGTATCATTGCACTATTTTTTACCTAATGCATTGTAGTGCTATCAGGGTGCACCCTTATTAATCATTTCTTTTCATGCATAAGTGTGCCATATAGATCGTACAGCATGGATTAATTAAACATAATACTTTATTCCAAAATTAGGATATGTTGAATAAATAAATTTAATTTCTCAATCAACCAGTACATATGCATATAGGTGAATAACCTTGATAGAGGAATGGGAATGGTATTCCCATACACTATGACTTTGGCATGGGAAATTTTGGTGTAACCTCATCAACATAAGAACATCAAATCGAAATAATTAAATCGGTTGATGAGAGATAAGGGGGTCTCTATTCATTTAAAAATGGAATGGATTTAATAGCATCATAGAAAAATAATATCCCAAAATATTTAATGGAACATATATTCATCAAATAAAAGAATTGCTAGAATGTAAATTATGAGAGAGAAATCCCTTAAGGATGTTCGGCATCGTAAGTAGTGTACATGGGAGGCATTAATGAGAGGGAAAGGGGTATCTCACCAATAAAATATAAGTAAGGTGGTATAGGGGATGTGTAAAGTCATACCCCAAAATTTTTAATTGAAAATAAAATTGAAAGACTATATAAGGAAACTTGGACATAAACGAGGAAGGAAAGTGATGATTCCTTAATAGAGTGTGTTACTCCATGAGCTTCAAGAGGGGCTTTTTGAGAGCTTAGAGATCCTTGATTGGATTCTAGAGAGAGGAGGGAAGATAAATGACATAATTTAAGGGTTTTTAGTGAAGAGAAGTGCGATTTTGGGAGGGTTTATATAAGAAAATAGAGTTGAATTCTTTAATATTTCACAAACTAAAGTTTTGGATACTATATAATTAAATATTAAAAACGGAAAACCAAACCATGGGTTTTGCCCATGGTTTTTTCCAAAGAGGATTGGGAAACATTATTTGATAAGTACAATGGCTGAACTTATTAAAATATTAGGCTTCCTTATGTGGAGGTGAGTCACACATTCAAAGAAATAATTTTAAAAAGATAAAACATTTTATAATTCTTGGAGTGTCCACTAAGGCACCATGAAATTTAAAAAAAAATATAAAATCATATTATTTTAAAGTTAAACCATATATTGGATGAATATTCAATTTATAATATTTTCTTACATCACTATTGGGTCATAAGGATGTTATAATTCATATTATATATTTAAAAGGGAGTTTATTTTTACTAAAAACATTGACTCTCTCAAAAAAATTTAAAAAATTCACCGTTACATATTTTTGATGTCCTGAAATAAAAAATAGTATTTTTTATATATAAATAATTTTCAAAATATTTGAATTTTTACTTTTAAAATAAAAATTACATTTATAAAAAATCCACGGGTTTTGAAAAAAGATGCTTTCAAACATTACCAATATTTACAACTGTATTGATAAAAATAATATGATAATTTATATATAATGAAAAGTAATATAGTAATAATATTTTATTAAAATAATATTTAATTTAAAAATCGATTAATTCATCAAAATATATTTTTTAATTGAATATTAACTAAAAATACTTTTATTCTTTAAAAAAAATTTACATTGTAACAATGAAAAAAAATTTATATTATTTATAAAATAATAATGCACATAA
Source organism: Viscum album (assembly GCA_963277665.1). NCBI lineage: Eukaryota > Viridiplantae > Streptophyta > Magnoliopsida > Santalales > Viscaceae > Viscum > Viscum album. The sequence goes on from OY728147.1 coordinate 1,584,255,838, forward strand.
TCTTAGTGCTATGCTCATGTTACATAACCCCTTATAACACCTGCATAGAACCTAAGGGTAAGGTGTGTGATGAGGAAAAAATCATGGTGCGGCTTGAATAACATTGCTCAGGTGGTAATCCCTATTAACTTCTACTTCTCCCATAGGCGGTTTCATTCAAGATTAACATGTTGATGCTTGGATTATACATGGTCAAGAGTGAATCCCAATGATTCTACACCATTCCGAGGTCTAAAAAATTCCCTTCATATGGAGAAATTCTACTGGATGAGGCTATCACTTCCTTTGACTGAGTAAATTGGAATTTTTAAAGCCTTATATTTATTCTAATCATATGATTACTGTTCGATGAATATACTAGAAAAGATAAAGACTCTTAATGGTATTTTAAAATCCAAAAATATATAACCAAGTATTTGAATATGTTTTATATAAAAATTTACAAAATAATACATTTAATTACATCAAGTGGAATTTTAATTAATAAATTCTTAGGTCGTTTCAATATTCCCCCTTAAGAAATTTTCTTTTTCCATACTAAAACAGATGCTGGTAACTCTACATCATCACCTCCTCTGATTCCCACATTGCCTCTTCAAAGTTGTCGTTTCTCCACAACACTTTGACGAGGGGTATTGTCTTATTTTGCATAAATTTTTCCCTATGATATAAGAACCTCACCTGATTCTCTTCATAAAAGAGACAATTCTCATATGGTACCACCTCTTTATTGAGTACATGCGATGGATCAGTTATGTACATCCTCAAGATTGATACATGGTATACATTATGTACTTGGGATAGTTTCGATGGGAGGGCTAGTCAATATTCCACTTCTCCAATGCAATCATGGATATAAAAAGGGATGATGTACCATGTAATAATCTTTCCCTTCTTCCCAAATATCATAACTCTCTTTCAAGGTGATATGTGATGGAATAAAATGTCTCTAACATCAATCTCCATGTTTTGTCGATGATTATCAGCATAGCTCGTTTGACATCTCTGAGTAGCTTTAATGTGCTCCTAGATGGTCATAGACTTCTCCACTATTTCAGTGTCCAATTATGGACCTAGGAGTATTCACTCACCAAAATCATACCAACATGCTGCTGTTCTACACATCTTACCATAAATGGATTTTTAAGGAGTCACTTAGATGCTTGAGTTGAAACTGTTATTGTAAGAGAGCTCAACCTGAGGAAAATGTTGAACCCATCCTACTTTAAAGTCCAATGATAATGCTCTAAACAATTCCACAATTGTTTAGATAGTCCAATTTTATTGGCCATAAATTTGAGGATGATAAGTTGTACTAAATTTTAGCTCAGTATTGAGAGTGTGTTGGAGATTCTTCCAGAACATAGAGGTGGATCATGGATATCGATTGGATACAATCAATAATGTAACTCCATGTAGCCTTACCAGTTCTCTGATTTATGTCTGTGTTGTTTGATATAATAATAAATCCTCTCGAATTGAAATAAATTGTGCTGTCATTGTATGACGATCCACAAAAACACTGATAGAATTATTTCCATTGGTTGTATTCTGTAGTCTAGTGACAAAGTCTACGTTGATGTTATCCCATTTACATGTTCGTATGGTTAATGGTTGCATCATCGCCTTATAATTATGCCTCTCATCCTTCACATGCTGACATACTAGTCACTTTGATACATACTCAATTATCTCTTTTTTCATGTTATCCAACCAATAATTCTTTTAGAGATCTAGATACATCTTTGTGCTTCTTGAGTGAAAGAAGAAATTTAATCTATGTGCATCATCCAAAAGTTAATTCTTTAAATCTATGTTTGATGACACACATAGTCTTGACCCAAATTTCACAATTCCATGTTCATTAACATTAAACTCTATGGATTTACCTTTTCAGATAGTTTCCACTTTCTTTCGAATTCTCATATCATCATTTTGAGCATCATTCAACCATTATAAAAAAGAAGGTTGAGAAATCATTTATGAATGGATTAATGATATTCTGTTTTTTATAAATCCATGTTCATCTTCATCAAATCTATTAAGATTGGATCCTTTTCAATTCTCATCAATGAAAGTGTGACCGGATACTTTCAACATATAGGGACTACCCCTTGTTTTCTTTCCCTAAATGGTAGTGAATTAAGTAGTAATAGTATCTAATCATCTCTTCCCAACTCCTTTGGAACATATTCATCTCTTTCTGTATGAATATATACTTGAGGATTTTTAATCCACATATATTTTACAGTTCTCCACAAAGAGGTAATGCCACCAAATTTTTTCTGTAAATACTACTGCAAGAAACTCTATATCATGTGTTGGATAGTTTTACTCATGAAATTTCAATTTCTTTGAATCATTGGCAATGACTTTTTCATTCTGCATCAACACACAACCAAGTCCCTTCTTGGAAGTATTACTAAATTCCACAAAATGTTGTCCACTTCTGGGTAGTGAGAGCCTGAGTGTAGTGATAATCCAACTTCACTACTAATTGAAGCTCTCTTTGCATTCATCACTACAAGAAATCTTGACTCCCTTCCAAGTTATCTGGGTAAGAGGGTTTGACAATCGTGAGAAATTTCTCAAAAATCTGCGATAATATTCATTTAACCCTTGGAAGCTATGGATATTTATCACAAATGTTGGCCTCATACATCCCTAAAGTGTATTTGTCTTGGAGGGATGCATAGATTTCCCATTTCTTGTGATGATATGACCAAAAATGATACTTATTTTATTTAAAACTCACTCATTTTGTACTTTTCAAAGAGATTATTCTTTTACAAGGTCCCTATTATTGTTCTTAGATGCTTCTCATTCTCCTCCTTAGTTTTGGAGTATATTAGAATATCATCAATAATGACTACAACCAAATCTGTTGAGGTAATTTCTAAAGACTATATTCATCATGTCCATGAATATTTACGGATAATTAGTGAGTATGCAAAGTATTACTTTGAATTATTAGTTCTCGTACCTTGCACGAATTTCATTCTTGCTGCTATCCTCCTTCTTCAACAACAAATGGAAATATTCAAAACACAAATCCTCCTTGTAAAGTATTGAACTCTATGTAGCTGGTCGAACAAGTCATAAATTGTTTCTATAAGATACTTGTTCTATATATTGATTTTGTTGAGCTCACGATAATCAATGCAAAGGTGCATTGACCAATACCTCTTATTGACGAAGAGCACTCGTGCACCCCATTGCGAAGCACATGGTCATATAAACACTTTTATCGAGATTTTTTTAGTAGTTTAATTATCTCTTCAAGCTCCAAAAAACAAATTATAAATGGTGTCTTGGATATTTTCAATGCCCCAGGTATAATATCAATCGAGAATTCAATTTCTCTTCTTGGAGGAAGACAATGAAATTCCTCAGGAAACACTTCTGCGAATTCTCTCACAATAAGAATGTCTTCATTGATGGTTTCTTCCTTAGACTCCAGTATATTAACATGATACGACTGATCATAGGGAAGAAATACCCATGCTTGACATGATTGTCCAAAATAAGATTCATCCTCCTCCTTTCACTTGTACATAATCATGGGTTGATTCTCTATATGGAGAATGATTTCCCTCTGATGAAGATTTATGTTGGATCTTTATAGGGAAATCCAATCCATGCCAATAGTTGCATAAAATTCCACCAGAGGGAGTATGAAAAGGTTCTCCAAGAAGCTTAATCCACAAATTGTGACATCAGAGGAGTTATATATATTGGATGCAATGATTTCCCCATTTTTTGTTCTCACAAACATCTCCACTTCCATGATTTGTGGTGCTGTGGGGATTTTTCTACAAAATATTCAGGATATAAAAGAATGTGTATAACCATAATAAAAAGTATGTTTTCCAATATTGAATTAATAACTAAAATACTAGCCACCACTTCATTTTTTGTGGTCACTTTGGCAGTAGTGATGGAAAAGGATCACCCTTGCTTCATTTTATATTGTTGGTTTCCTATGAAAACCCTTGGATTAGGGCACCAATTTTCAAATTGCCCAGGTTATTTGTCGTTGAAGAAATAAACAATGTGTTGAGGGTTGAATGAAGCATTCCTCCCCTCTGTCATAGTAGTGGGTTTTTCTTGTCGACAATTAATGGTCATGTTACCTTCTCGTCCACACCTATAGCATTTCCTCACCCCGTTCGGGAAATTACTGTGGTGATTATTACCACACCTTTGGATAGTGGGGTGCTATAATTTATTAGCATCATTGGATTTATCCATAGTACCACTTGAATTAATGTCCATTTTCTGATTCTTATCCCCATGATTCCCCTGATATTATTCGATCTCCATTTGTACATTCGGGGAACATTAGAAAATTTCCACATAGCTATCGAAGTCACGGACCACTAGGGATTTCGTAGACTAGGTTTTATCCCACCAAAGAAGTGGTCAACCATGCATTAAATGGTAACAAAAAAGACAAAGGAATAACATGAAATCATTGGGTTGTTTTCCACCAACACTCCAATGGATTTTTTGTCTTCTCAGATGAGGTCAAGGAAGTCCATTTCCAACTTTAGTCGGAGGGTGCGAGGAAAATATTTTTCGATTTTTTTGGAAATCCTTCAATTCTAACACAATGATATCTTCCTTTGGCATTATATTTTTAGTCAATGTACACCATTGATCAACTTCACCCTTCATATAATAATCATCCAAAATAACCTTCTCTTGTTCGGATCATTGAAGGATGGAAAAGATCTTCTCAATGTAGTTGATCCATTGTTTAACGATTGGGGGATGGAATGATCTATTGAAAGTATGAGGCCTTTGTCTCATGAAGCTCTCAATTGCAGTTTGTTTATTTGGGGGGGGGGTGGACAATCCTCTTGACCCATGTTTATATAAAAAAATTGAGTTAACTAAGAGAGTATCATGACAAAGTCTGTGATTCCCACTCATATCAGATTGAGCATCTCATTATAATAGTCATCACGTTGACCATCGAATCAGTTATTAGCTCGAGTCCTCATATTATTTGACATTGGCTATAATAAAAGCAATGATAGGGGTAATACATAAATGGGAATCCAATGAAGAAAGAGAAAACATATAAATTACATTTATTTCTATAACTTATGAATTTATATGCTTCAATCTATATTATCCTTGATCTAATTCCCAACATATATTTTTAATGGATTTTTTATTACCTTCAATAACTGTTCATACTATGTTTATGAATTTACCGAATAATATACCCTGGGAGTGTCCAACTGGGAGTGAATAAAGGCCCGTTATTGTGAACAAGTTCATGTTCGAGTCTAACTCAATGCAGGGTTTTCCGGTTTTACCCCTAGATACATCTGTTCCAGACCCACCTTTACTTGTTCATATCCAGAAAAGGATGAATTTGATTGATAAACCACATACTCTATACTCACGAAAATTTATGGATATTTTTATCAAACATAGTATTATCCCCCAAATATAATTAAACCAGTCCTATGATATACCAACTATATTTTTATCAAACATAGTATTATCCCCTAGATACATATGTTTTATTTTTATGTTGTAATTTGTTATGTAATGTTCCTAATTCCAATTACCTAAATTAGTCTAATTGTAACAGAATTTAACAAATTTTTTTTATAAACAATTTAATATATATTTTATCTTTTTAGATAATTAAAAAAAGAAGATATTTTTCAATAAAAAACAATACTTTTTAGTATTCATAAAAATTAATATTTTCAAAAAATTGACAAAAATTCACTCAAAGATAATTTTAAAATGATCATTTTTATTTTTATTTTTATTTTTTTTATATTAATTTTCTATCTTTGGTAATATTTAATTTTAAATTATGTGTGAAATGCTTGAAAAAAAACACCTTTTATAAAATTCATCATTGAGAAAATAATATTTTTTTTTCAAATGATTCATATTTCATTTCAAATAAATATATAACCGTTTATTTTTTTTAATTTTTTTAAAACATATAATTTTCATAATTTATGTATTCCTATTCATTCATACTAAGTTAACTACTTTAATAAATTTTTCATTTTCAAATAATAATATTTTAATAGTGTATAACTTCTCACTTAAACATAGTGTTTCATGCATCACTAGAAAGTGAAGTGATTTAATTTAAATAAATATAGAATAAAATATTGTGGTTATATATTCTATTAAAATATTATTATTTTGTTTCATAAACTATATCCTACATTATTTTTGTATTTTTAAATGATGGGGTGTTACATAAAAAGTCAATTAAATTTTTCTAATGGTTACTCCGTCCTTGAAAAACCTCGATTCTGAATTATTATGTTATTATTTCTCAGTATCCATATTCTAAGTTTATTATTTATATTATTTCCAAAATTCATTAATAAATTGGATACCCTTAATTAATTTATTTTCCATATGGGGAAACATATAATAAAATTTCAACCCCCTTATAACATTGTTCTTGAAAAAATTTTCATCTTTTTTGGGAAACATATTCCATTTAATAAATAATTAATTTATATCCCAAAAAATTTTATTATATATTATAAGCCTTATTATATATATTCATCACCATTTTTGTACAACCTAGTTACATCAACATTTTTCATAACGTTAGTTTCTCATCAAGCATAAGTTTTAATAATTTACTACTTTTTGAAGGGATATCTTCACCCTCCTTAAAGGGTATAATTATTTTTCTTTTTCTTTTACATTTTACCTCCACTACTGGAAAACTAACATATACCAACGGTTTGGAGAACCGTGGCCAAGTAAGCCGTTGGGATAGGTCTATACCAACGGTTTTCCCCAAACCGTTGGTATAGACCTATCCCAACAGTTTTGGAAACCGTTGGTATAATTAATATGAAAATCTTTACCAACGGTTGTGGAACCGTTGGTATATGTATTTCAAAAAAAAACATTCGCTGGGATTTGATCCCAGCACCCCTAGTTTATTATTGAACGACTTAACCACTAACCTAACATGACTTTTGTGTATATAATTACATAAATATATATATGTATTCTCATAATTATATTAAATTTTGATTTATATAATGTTCTGGGTAAGAAGAAATGATAAAAAATCAAAGGATCTATACCAACGGTTGTCAAAACCGTTGGTATAGACCTATACCAACAGTTTTGACAACCGTTGGAATAGATTTTGAGCCTGGATTTGATTCTGGGTGAAGGTTGATTCATGGGTGACCTTTCCCAACGGTTTTGGCAAACCGTTGGGAAAGGTATACCCTTTCCCAACGGTTTTGGCCAAACCGTTGGGAAAGATGTCCACAAATTGGACCTTTCCCAACGGTTTGGCCAAAACCGTTGGGAAAGGGTATACCTTTCCCAACGGTTTGCCAAAACCGTTGGGAAAGGTCCCCACAATGTGGGTTTTCCCAACGGTTTGGCCAAAACCGTTGGGAAAGGTCCCCACAATGTGGGTTTTCCCAACGGTTTTCCCAAACCGTTGGGAAAGGTGGCATCAAAGTGGGATTTCCCAACGGTTTGGCCAAACCATTGGGAAAGGTGGCATCAAAGTGGGATTTCCCAACGGTTTGGCCAAACCATTGGGAAAGGGAACCTATACCAACGGTTTTTATGAACCGTTGGTATAGAAGTGTTGGGAAAGGTCAGATTTCCAGTAGTGCTCTACCATATTATTTTTGTATACGTTACCATATTTGATATTAGGATTTCATTAATATCACTATTCTCTTTGTTAATCCTTATATTTCGTATTCTTCAATTTTCATGGATAATGTGTAATGAAGTGTCAAATTTTTCCACACCAAAAACATTTCATTGGTATGTTTGCATTATATTTTTTCCTTCCCTTTGAGGTTTTTATATTCATGATTCATGATTTAATTGGGTTACTCATCTGTATCCCCATCTACACTTGATTAGAATTTATATTCATTTTCCTCGATTATCAATTAAATCATTGATTTAAAATCTATATATACATTAGATTTGTATAAGAAAATAAGTTATTTTCTCATCCCACAATCCATGAATTTATTGGGAGACTAATCAAGGGATATGTCAATAATTTCTTCCAAAGCTATGATCTTCGGGTCAAATCTATCAGGAATATTCCTCATTAGCTTTTTGGCCATTATAAATTGCTTATGTTTCCCTTCATGCCTCATATATGACTAACTATCTCATTCACCCTTGTGATAGTGTGATCAATATTATAATATTCATCAATTATTATATTTTAAACATTCCCTCTTGATTTTCAATTTTTATTCTTCAATGTTTATCATTCCCTTGTACATGTTATCCATATTTTCCCACATTATAAAACTTTTTTCATTATAATCAATATATTAAAAACTTCATTAGAAAAAGATTTTAATATTTCATTTCCCCCATATCTCATGAATCATGTTATATAGAAATATTATAGAATTATCCCTATTTATTATTTGATAGAAAATAAACACAACGTCACTCATGTCAGGCCCTTATGGTAAATAATGATAGCATTTGATTCGTCCACCCTAGAAAATTTATTTATAAAAAATGTTGACAAGTTTTATATATATATAATTTATATTCAATGTGTCAAAATTTTAAAAAGAATAATTATTGGTAAGATGGTGGCTCTAATACCACATGTAGTTCTCAAATCATATGGTGTGGCACTGGGGGGGGGCAATCTGTGATACTTGTTTTATAAAACATATTTCCTTTTAATAATTAAATAATTGTGATTTATAAAAGTTTTGAATCACTGTTATGATTAACTACTCACCCCTATGTAGTAATAAAATAAGGAAAACAAAATATAAAAATTTTTAACGAGCATTAACCATGATGTGAGAGATTAATAATTTTTGGGGTGGGCCATTAATCGAGTATATTTTTTATTTTAACTACAAAATGTTAGTGGCTCTAAATTCCTAAAATTTAAACATAGGTATTATGTAATTTTTAACCACATATATATGAGGGAATGTATCATCCACTTTTTATAAAATTAAATATTTTAATGTTTTAGACAATAATTAACTATTATTTAAAATATTTCATCACTATTAAATGAATGAATTCTTAAATTTTCCTCTGGATTGTTAACTATCAAATAAAAAATCTTCTTCTATAAGTTTCAAAGATTTAATAATGATTAGAATGATGAATCAGTGGATAATCATTCTCCTCCAAGACCAAAATGAATAACAAATGGACTAGATAAACCATACACGAGCATACATTTTTCTATTTCACCATCAAGAATCTCGATCAATGATAGTAGAAAAAACATGAATCAACCTCATTATAAATTGTGAACAAACATGGGTTTATGTTCTCCAAAAATAATATATTTCATATAACACAATATAAACCTCTCTAAAAAATATTATGAATTTATTATAATTTCTTTTCTCTTTTTTATATTCTAAAAAATTCAGGTAAGATATTTATAAAACATTTTGTAGAAATTTAAATAAATAAAATTTGGTACTATAATACAAGAATATTGAAATATTTAATCAAGAAAATAATATCAAAAATTGAAATTAAAATTCTCTAAAAATCCCAAATGAACAATCTTAATAAAACTCATTCAACACCAATGAATCATAGCTTAAATATTTTTTTTTAATAAGAACATGTTATCCTTGATATAAGTGAATAAAAGGGAATTTAGGATTTAAAACATTCATTTTCATCTGAATTGAAATTTTTTAAAACCAAATATTTTCATTTTTCATATGATTTTGGATGTCATTTGATTTGTGAAGTCATACAATAAACTTGTGGGAAACAATTCTTAATAATAAGTTATTTTCATACAAGTCAAAATTCTTACATTAAGTAACATTAATATGATCTATTAAAATCACATTTTGAAATCATAAAATTCACTTTAAAGGCATAAAAAATCTCAATTTCTTAGGACTATTTCATAGGATTCACCCATGTTGTACACTAAATTAATATGATGAATTCAGACTCTCTACCCTAAAGTAATTCACTCATGATTTTGTCTATTTTATTACTTGATATTAATGACATAAACTGAACATGTGATGTATTATAAATTATTATAGTTTTTATTATATCATATTATCACCCACAATTTATTATATTAAATTTTTATACTCTATAGGAAAATCCTATGAATAATGTAACTCCATGTAGCCTTACCAGTTCTCTGATGTATATCTGTGTTATTTGATATAATGATAAATCCTCTCGAATTGAAATAAATTGTGATGTCATTGTAAGACGATCCACAAAAACACTGATAGAATTATTTCCTTTGGTTGTATTCCATAGTCTAGTGACAAAGTCTATGGTGATGTTATCCCATTTACATGTTCGTACATGTAATGGTTGCATCATCCCCTTATAATCATGCCTCTCATCCTTCACATGCTGACATACTAGTCACTTTGATACATACTCAATTATCTCTTTTTTCATGTTATCCAACCAATAATTATTTTAGAGATCTGGATACATCCTTGTGTTTCTTGAGTGAAAGAAGAAATTTAAACTATGTGCATCATCCAAAAGTTCATTCATTAAATCTAGATTTGAAGACACACATAGTCTTGACCCAAATTTCACAATTCCATGTTCATTTACATTGAACTCTATGGATTTACCTTTTCTGATAGTTTCCACTTTCTTTCAAATTCTCATATCATCGTTTTGAGCATCCTTCAACCATTCTAAAAAAGACGGTTGAGAAATCATTTATGAAAGGATTAATGATATTATGTTTTTTATAAATCCATATCCATCTTCATCAAATCTATGAAGATTGGATCCTTTTAAATTCTCATCAATGAAAGTGTGACTGGATACTTTCAACATATAGGGACTGCCACCTTGTTTTCTTTCCCTAAATGGTAGTGAATTGAGTAGTAATAGTATCTGATCATCTCTTCCCAACTTCTTTGGCACATATTCATCTCTTTCTGTATGAATATATACTTGAGGATTTTTAATCCATATATATTTTATAGTTCTCCCCAAAGAGGTAATGACACCAAATTTTTTATGTAAATACTACTGTAACAAACTCTATATCATGTCTTGGATAGTTTTACTCATGAAATTTCAATTTCATTGAATCATTGTCAATGAATTTTTCATTCTGCATCAACACACAACCCAGTCCCTTCTTGGAAGTATTACGAAATTCCACAAAATGTTCTCCACTTCTGGGTAGTGAGAGCCTGAGTATAGTGATAATCCAACTTCACAACTAATTGAAGCTCTCTTTGCATTCATCACTACAAGAAATCTTGACTCCCTTCCAAGTTATCTTGGTAAGAGGGTTTGACAATCGTGATAACTTTCTCAAAAATTTGCGATAATATTCATTTAACCCATGGAAGATATGGATATCTATCACAATTGTTGGCCTCATACATCCCTAAAGTGTATTTGTCTTGGAGGGATGCATAGATATCCCATTTATTGTGATGAAATGACCAAAAATGATACTTCCTTTATTTATAACTCGCACATTTTGTACTTTTCATAGAGATTATTCTTTTACAAGGTCCCTATTATTGTTCTTAGATGCTTCTCATTCTCCTCCTTAGTATTGGAGTATATTAGAATATCATCAATAATGACTACAACCAAATCTATTGAGGTAATTTCTAAAGACTATATTCATCATGTCCATGTATATTTCTGGAGAATTAGTGAGTCTGCAAAGTATTACTTTGCATTCTTAGTTCCCGTACCTTGTACGAATTTCATTCTTGCTCCTATCCTCCTTCTTCACCCTTAAATGGAAATATTTCAAACACAAATCCTCCTTGGAAAGTATTGTGCTCCATGTAGCAGGTCGAACAAGTCATAAATTTTTCCTATAAGATACTTGTTCTATATCGTGATTTTTTTGAGATCACGATAATCAATGCAAAGGTGCATTGACCAATCCTTCTTATTGACGAAGAGGACTCGTGAACCCCATTGTGAAGCACATGGTCATATAAAGACTTTTATCCAGATTTTTTAGTTGTTTATTTATCTCTTAAAGCTCCAAAAAACCAATTATAATTGATGTCTTGGATATTGTCAATGCCCTAGGTATAATATCAATCGAGAATTCAATTTCTCTTCTTGGAGGAAGACAAATAAATTCCTCAGGAAACACTTCTGCGAATTCTCTCACAATAGGAATGTCTTCATTGATGGTTTCTTCCTTAGACTCCAGCATATTAACATGATACGACTGATCATAGGGAAGAAATACCCATGCTTGTCATGATTTTACAAAATAAGGTTCATCCTCCTCCTTTCACCTGTACATAATCGTGGGTTGATTATCTATATGGAGAATGATTTCCCTCCGACGAAGATTTATGTTAGATCTATATAGGGAAATCCAATCCATGCCAATAGTTGCATAAACTTCCACCAGAGGGAGTATGAAAATGTTCTCTGGGAAGCTCAATCCACAAATTGTGACATCAGAGGAGTTATATATATTGGATGCAATGATTTCCCCATTTTTTGTTCTCACAAACATCTCTACTTCCATGATTTGTGGTGGTGTTGGCATTTTTCTACTAAACTTTCAGGATATAAAAGAATGTGTATAACCATAATAAAAAAGCATGTTTTCCAATATTGAATTAATAACTAAAATACTAGCCACCACTTCATTTTTTGTGGTCACTTTGGCAGTAGTGATGGAAAAGGATCACCCTTTCTTCCTTGTAGGTTGTTGGTTTCCTATGAAAACCCTTGGATTAGGGCACCAGTTTTCAAATTCCCCTGGTTATTTGTCATTGAAGAAATGAAAAACGCGTTGAGGGTTGAACGAAGCATTCCTCCCCTTTGTCATAGTAGTGGGTTTTTCTTGTCGACAATTAATGGTCAGGTTACCTTCTTGTCCACACCTATAGCATTTCCTCACCCCATTTGGGAAATTAATTGGGTGATTATTACCACACCTTTGGAAAAAGGGGTGATATAATTTCATAGCATCAAGGGATTTATCCATAGGACCTATAGAATTAATGTCCATTTTCTACTTCTTATCCCCATGTTTTCTCTGATATTATCCGATCTCCATTTGTACATTCTGGGCACATTAGAAAATTTCCTCATAGCTATCAAAGTCCCCGACCGCTAGGGATTTCGTAGACTAGGTTTTATCCCACCAAAGAAGTGGTCAACCTTGCATTAAATGGTAACAAAAAAGCTGAAGGAATAACATGAAATCATTGGGTTTTTTTCCACCAACACTCCAATGGATTTTTTGTCTTCTCGCATGAGGTCAAAGACGTCCATTTCCAACTTTAGTCGGAGGGTGCGTGGAAAAATATTTTCGATTTTTTTGGAAATCCTTCCATTATAACACAATAATATCTTCCTATGGCTTTATATTTTTAGTCAATGTACACCATTGATCAAATTCACCCTTCATACAATAATCATCCAAAATAACCTTCTCTTGTTCGGGTCATTGAAGGATGGAAAAGATCTTTTCAATGTAGTTGATCCATTGTTCAACGATTGGGGGATGGAATGATCTATTGAATGTATGAGGCCTTTGTCTAATGAAGCTCTCAATTGCAGTTTGTTTATTTAGGGGGGGGGGGGTGGACAATCATCTTGACCAAAGTTTATATAAAAAATTTGAGTTAACTAAGAGAGTATCATGACAAATTTTGTGATTACCACTCATATCAGATTGAGCATCTCATTATAATAGTCATCACGTTGACCATCGAATCGGTTATTAGCTCGAGTCCTCATATTATTTGACATTGTCTATAATAAAAGCAATGATAGGGGTAATACATAAATGGGAATCCGATGAAGAAAGAGAAAACATATAAATTTCATTTATTTCTATAACTTATGAATTTATATTCTTCAATCTATATTATCCTTGATCTACTTCCTAACATATATTCTTAATGGATTTTTTATTCCCTTCAATAAATGTTCATACTATGCTTATGAATTTACCGACGAATATACACTGGGAGTGTCCAAGTAGGAGTGAATAAAGGCCTGTTATTTTGAACAAGTTCATGTTCGAGTCTAACTCAAAGCGGGGTTTTCCGGTTTTACCCCTAGATACATCTGTTCCAGATCCAACTTTACTTGTACATATCCAGAAAAGGATGAATTTGATTGATAAACCACATACTCTATACTCACGAATATTTAGGGATATTTTTATCAAACATAGTATTATCCCCAAATATAATTAAACCAATCCTACGAAAATTAGTCTAATTGTAACATAATTTAACAAATTTATTTTTATAAACAATTTAATATATATTTTATCTTTTCAGATAATTAAAAAAAGAAGATATTTTTCAATAAAAAACCATATTTTTTAGTATTCATAAAAATTAATATTTTCAAAAAATTAACAAAATTTTACTCAAAGATAATTTTAAAATGTTCATTTTTAATTTTATTTTTATTTTTTACATATTAATTTTCTATCTTTGGTAATATTTAATTTTAAATTATGTGTGAAATGCTTGAAAAAACCACCTTTTATAAAATTCATCATTGAGAAAATATTTCTTTTTTGTTCAAATGATTCATATTTCATTTCAAATAAATATATAACCGTTTATTTTTTTTAATTTTGTTAAAACATATAATTTTCATAATCTATTTATTCCTATTCATTCATACTATGTTAACTACTTTAATAAATTTTTCATTTTCAAAAAATAATATTTCAATAGTGTATAAATTTTCACTTAAACCTAGTCTTTCATGCATCACTAGAAATTGAAGTGATTTAATTTAAATAAATATAGAATAAACTATTGTGGTTATATTTTCTATTAATATATTATTATTTTGTTTCATAAACTCTATCCTACATTATTTTTGTCTCTTGAAATGATGGGGTGTTACATAAAAATTCCATTAACTTTTTCAAATGGTTACTCCGTCCTTGAGAAACCTCGATTCTGAATTATTATGTTATTATTTTTCAGTATCCATATTTTATGTTTATTATTTATATTATTTCTAAAATTCATTAATAAATTTGATACCATTAATTAATTTATTTTCTATATGGGGAAACATATAATAAAATTTCATCCCCCTTATAACATTGTTCTTGAAAAAAATTTCATCTTTTTTGGGAAACATATTCCATTTAATAAATGATTAATTTATATCCCAAAAAATTTTATTATATATTATAATCCTTATTAAATATATTCATCACTATTTGTCTAACACCTAGTTACATCAACATTTTTCATAACGTTAGTTTCTCATCAAGCATAAGTTTTAATAATTTACTACTTTTTGAAGGGATATCTTCACCCTCCTTAAAGGGTATAATTATTTTTCTTTCTCTTTTACATTTTCCCTCTACCATATTATTTTTGTATACATTACCATATTTGATATTAGGATTTCATTAATATCACTATTCTCTTTGTTAATCCTCATATTTCGTATTCTTCAATTTTCATGGATAATGTGTAATGAAGTGTCAAATTTTTCCACACAAAAAACATTTCATTGGTATGTTTGGATTATATTTTTTCCTACCCTTTGAGGTTTTTATATTCAAGATTCATGTTTTAATTGGGTTACTCATCTGTATCCCCATCTACACTTGATTAGAATTTATATTCATTTTACTTGATTATCAATTAAATCATTGATTTAAAATCTATATATACATTAGATTTGTATAAGAAAATAAGTTATTTTCTCATCCCCCAATCCATTAATTTATTGGGAGAATAATCAAGGGATATTTCAATAATTTCTTCCAAAGCTAAGATATTCAGGTCAAATCTATCAGGAATATTCCTCATTAGCTTTTTGGCCATTATAAATTGTCTATGTTTCCCTTCATGCCTCATATATGACTAACTATCTCATTCACACTTGTGATAGTTTGATCAATACTATAATATTCATTAGTTATTATATTTTAAATTTCCCCTCTTGATTTTCAATTTGTATTCTTCAATGTTTATCATTCCCTTATACATTTTCTCCATATTTTACCACATTTTAAAACTATTTTCATTATAATCAATATATTAAAAACTTCATTATAAAAAGATTTTAATATTTCATTTTCCCCCATATCTCATGAATCATGTTATATATAAATATGATATAACTATCCCTATTTATTAGTTGATTGAAAGTAAACACAACGTCACTCATGTCAGGCCCTTATGGTAAATAATGATAGCATTTGATTCTTCCACCCTAGAAAATTTATATATATAAAATGTGGACATGTTTTATATATATATATAATTTATATTCAATGTGTCAAAATTTTAAAAATAATAATTATTGGTAAGATGATGGCTCTAATACCACATGTAGTTCTCAAATCATATGGTGTGGCACTGGGGGGGGGCAATCTGTGGTACTTGTTTTATAAAACATATACCCATTTAATAATTAAATAATTGTGATTTATAAAAGTTTTGAATCACTTTTATGATTAACTACTCACCCCTATGTAGTAATAAAATAAGGAAAATAGAATATAAAAAATTTTAATGAGCATTAACCATGATGTGAGAGATTAATAATTTTTGTGGTGGGCCATTAATCGAGTATATTTTTTCTTTTAAGTACAAAATGTTAGTGGCTATAAATTCATAAAATTTAAACATAGGGATTAATTAAATTTTAACCACAGGTATATGAGGGAATGTATCATCCACTTTTTATAAAATTAAATATTTTAATGTTTTAGACAATAATTACCCATTATTCAAAAATATTTCATTACTATTAAATGAATGAATTCTTAAATTTTCCTCAGGATTGTTAACTATCAAATAAAAAATCTTCTTCTATAAGTTTCAATGATTTTATAATGATTAGATTGATGAATCAGTGGATAATCATTCTCCCCCAAGACCAAAATGAATAACAAATGGACTAGATAAACCATACACGAGCATACATTTTTATATTTCACCATCAAGAATCTCGATCAATGATAGTAGAAAAAACATGAATCAACATCATTATATATTATGAACAAAAATGGGTTTATATTCTCCAAAAATAATATATTTCATATAACACAATATAAACCTATCTAAAAAATATTATGAATTTATTATAATTTATTTTCTCTTTTTTATATTCTAAAAAATTCAGGTATGATATTTATAAAACATTTTGTAGAAATTTAAATAAATAAAATTTGTAACTATAATACAAGAATATTGAAATATTTACTCAAGAAAATAATATTATAAATTGATTTTAAAATTCTCTAAAAATCCCAAATGACCAATCTTAATAAAACTCATTAAACACCAATGAATCATAGCTTAAATATTATTTTTTTAATAAGAACATGTTATCTTTGATATAAGTGAATAAAAGATAATTTATGATTTAAAACATGCATTTTAATCTGAATTGAAATTTTTTAAAACCACATATTTTCATTTTTCATATGATTTTGGATGTCATTTGATTTGTGAATTCATACACTAAACTTGTGGGAAACAATTCTTAATAATAATTTAGTTTCATATAAGTCAAAATTCTTACATTAAATAACATTAACATGATCTATTAAAATTACATTTTGAAATCATAAAATTACCTTTAAAGGCATAAAAAAATCTCAATTTCTTAGGACTATGTCATAGGATCCACCCATGTTGTACACTAAATTAATATGATGAATTCAGACTCTCAACCCTAAAGTCAATCGCTCATGATTTTGTCCATTTTCATACTTGAGATTAATGCCATAAACTGAACATGTGATGTATTATAAATTATTATAGTTTTTATTATATCATATTATCACCCAAAATTTATTATATTAAATTTTTATACTTCACAGGAAAATTCATATGAAGACACACTTTTCTATTTTTTGTAATTCATCTTCAAAATGCCAAAATTATTCAGACGACCAAAAAACTACTTCACACTAACTACAAACATTCTCAAGCCTCTTTAAGATACTTATCACACAACCAAAATTATTTCTCATATAGGGTTGAAAATTTACATTTTCATAAACAATGATAAATTCACTTAAATTTTTTAAAGCATCGTTTATATTTTAAGTAACACATGCTAATAGAAGAATGTGATAAGGAAAATAAATAAATAATAATATGATATTATATTAATATAATGTCACTTTTATTAAATTATAATGAATTAAATTACATTTTCTTTATGTGTAATACAAGATTGATGAAAATTTGGATAGATGATATAAATAAAAATTATTCATTGGAAGCCATCAAATTCTTTGAAGGCTAAGATATTTTATTAAAACCCATCATATAAATGGATGATTTGAGAGTCCTTAAGAACAAAAGATATAAAATTTAAGATATTAAAATTAGGGAGTTAATTTAAATTTATATTTTAATTAAATTCGAGAGAATAATGTTATTTCAAGTGGGAATATGAGGAGTAATTTGATAGTTCATTTTGTGTGGGATTTCTATAAAAACTCATCGCATTATGTATACAGATTGTATCTTTTTTTGGAAAGTGTCTGAAAAAGTGATAAAGGATGAGTATAGGTAATGGATTCTATTATTACTACAATTTAATGTTATATTTAGGCAATATTTTGTGGATTTAATCAATCTTTTTATCCATCAGTATAATTTTATCCATTGTCATCATCACTAATGATTTAATTTGGTAACTTGTTTTTTATTGACGAGATCTTTACAATTGAAAGTCCAAATAAAAATTTTATTGAATTTAATATCTAAAAATTATTGCAATCAATTTTTTTAAAAAAATACCATAATAAATCAAGAAAAATTATTAGAAAAATGTTGTTTAAAAATAATTTAAATTTATTTTCCTTTATTATAAAGAAAAAATTATAAGATGAATATAGATATATATATATATATAATAAATTTCATTATTATAATTGTTTAATATTTTTCATTATAATTCATTATAAAAAATATATATCATAAAAAGAAAAAAAATTCATTGAAAACTTTTTGTTTTAAAATTTTAATGATTTTCATCCCATTTAGTTAATTTTATATCTACAACTCGTTATTGAATTTATCAATCCATTTATATTAAACAAAATTATTTTAATTTTAAGAATATATATAAATTTTTTAAAATATATATTATTTAATAACATAAAGAATTTATAAAAAAAATGAATATTTTAAATTATCATTGTATACATTTGTTAAAAAATAGTTTATTATATTAGTAATTATTAGTCCATTTCACACTATCATCTATAAATAAGGCCTCCCCTGACCACTTTGTTAAGACACAGGTGTATGATATGAAATTTCTTAGTCATAGGTGGTGATTAAGCTCACATGGATCTAATTATGATTTCTATTAGCTTAAAATTATTCAGTAGAGGATATCTCTAAATCCAATAATATTTAATATTACCTAGTGATCAATTTTCTAAAAACCTTATAAAAATACATCATTTGTAATCATAGATAAATTATTCTCATTTAGAATATGTATATTAATTGATTATAGAACTTCATTCTTAATATAAATGATTTAATATGATTAGGATCTATTTGTAATCCCTATATCAATGACCATTTTAAAATGAACACATGTAACGATTATAACTAGTTAGTATCAAATATTATATCCATTAACTAGTATATAATATATTTTATCCTGGAAATCAATTTTACCTCAAACTTTCGGTATATATCCAATTCCCATATATGTCTTGTAACAGTATATGCACAATTTATATATAATGGAAAAACTCTTTTATATATATTTCTTTAAAATAAATTTTAAAATCATTCATCTTATTTGATATATATATATATGTATCATATTTTTAATATTTTCCTTTGTTCTATTAACATAAAAATTTGTACAATCTACATAGTATATAATTATTATGATTTATTCAATATTATATTTTTTTTATTTTTTTTGTTTTATACAGTTTTAAATAATCATTATTAGGTTTAATTTAGCTATATTGTAATGAACTACTATATATTTGACTATAAGATTCTATCATAATGGAATAATGTATTTTTCATTGGAGATTGATTTTTGGTATAATAAAATCTCATGAACTTGTGGGTTTTATAATAATGAATTAAATAAAAAAATATGCACTCTTATACTCTACCAATAAAAAAATCAAATAGAAATTTTATGAATCATAATTATATATATAAAGCTAATTTTTCCTCATTATATATTCAAGTTTTTAAAATGGTTCCTCAATATTAATAATTCTACATAAAATAATGATAAAGAAAAGGGCCTTATTTCATAGTACAGTATTTATATGCTCTATGATCAGTACCGTTTTTTCCTCATAAGAGATATCATATTTTGGTTATATATCCTCTTCGTTCAATACATGTGTGGGATTAAGTAGGAACATCCTCAAATGAGATATGTAGAACATATCATGCCCCTATGAGATGTTTTTTGTAATTCTCAATTGATAAGTTGTGGTCCCTAAATGATTATGAATATTTATGGGTAAAATGAATCTATTGATCAACATTCCATTACCCCCAAATGTCATGACATTTTCCACTGTGATACTTAAAGAAATATATTTTCCCAAATATAAAAACATAAATCTATTCAATGATTAATAAAATTTTACTTCTATCAAATATTTGTTTCCTTAATATACCAAAATTTTCTTAAACAGTCTCTATTTTTTCATGGGAATGATTTGGCCTCAATAAGTTACTCTATGTTACTTAATCCAAATATATTTTATCTATATATCCTTTCCCATATATAGCTTTATATGATTCCATTTAAATACTTTGGATCAAAATATTATTATATGATAACATAGAAGAAATAATATATTGTTCACAGGATATATCAAAATATAATGAGAATGATCTTAGTATACCTTTTATAGGATGAATGAGCCTTTTAGATTGACCATCAGTATATAGATTATACAGAATGCTAATGATTTGTTATATTTTAAAAGATTATTGAATAAATAAATAGAGAAATAATTTGAAACATGGATCTTGATGATTTATAATAAAAGGTTGAACCCCAGGAACCATTACCATTTGCATAAAATATATATTCCCAAGTTGAACATGTGGTAAATCCCTTAACGAACCTATGACGTATGGAAATGTTATATGTCAATCGATCATAACCAAAATAGAATTATTGTATTTTTAAGTCTTAATAAGGCCTATGTAAAAATATATATTTATTTTATCCCATTTCCATACAGGTATGGGAAATGGTTGTATCAACGATTATATATATATATATATATATATATATATATCTAATATTAGGTTGTGAATTTATTGTATATTGACCATCATGAATTAAACATGACAATTTTTATATTCATTTTATTTTTATATATGTCATCCAGAATATTGATATAAATATCTATAACTCTTGATTATATTATGAATGATGAGATATTTTTATTATCTAAAATCATATAATTTATTTATTGTTTGGATGTGATAGATATACATGTTCAAAATATTATAACACCTTTATTATCATGTTTAAACTATGAAATATTTTATACCTTGTTTTATAGTTCTATTCAATTCATCTATGCATCCTTTATATTCACATAGATTGGTTATTGGTATATCATTTCGGAAAGATAATACTTCATCCATACTTGTATGATTATAAAAACTACCCCTAAGTTTTGTGATTGAATTCAAGTATTTGTTTACATTAATTTAATGAATAATGATAGTTTTAGAATGTTAATTTAATAATTTATTCATATAATCATTTCATGGGGGAGGGGGTAACATGATCCATTTATCTAAAAATATAAAATATGGAATAGTGGACTTGGTGATGCATCCACGGTCCCTATATCCACTAGATCCTCACATGCTAATAGGTTGGGGTGTATTGGAAAAACAATTGGGATACATGTACCTTGTATATGATTGGAAATAAATCTATGGTCTTACATGTCCTCTTAATGTAACCTACATAATTTCACCCAAACATTCATTTTACAACCTCCTCATTTTTCCCTAAAACAAAATTAACAAGACCACCAATTTTGAGTACCTAATTACTTCCAAAATCTCACTATGAATAATTTTAAGACCAATTTTATCCATGTTCATTGTTTGATTCTTTTCTAAATAATGTTAAGCCCATTCTATGTTATATTACATTCTGAAAACACTATTAAATCCATAACTATCTTAAATAACAATATTTTAAGGTTTCATTTTAGATTTTGGGTTATTTTGGATTGAGATTAAATTATCTATAATTTTATTATTAGATAATTCTCCAATTATTCATGTAGGAACTCCATAAAATGTTATGGAATTTATAGGGGATTTAATTGGGTTTTGTGTATATATATTCCATCATTGGAGATAAATTATTATACATATGGTGATAAAGTGATTAGAAGGTTCTAAAGAGATAAATTGGTCTTAAGAAGGGGTAATGTGTTTGTTTTATTATATAAATGAATTTATTTTACTAGTTTAGTTTCAAATTATTTGGGGTTTCCATTTTTAGTGTGTACAATGTGAGTAAATTTTATCCAGAATGTGAGGCATGAATTTTGGGTTTGGGTTATATTCACTCACAATTTGGATGATTTTAAGGATTGAGAATATCCACCTAGGATAGTTCAATTATGCAGTAATGGTATATTGGGTAATATTTTTTATTTTAACATAAATAGCCTTCGGTGAAAGTTGGGGAGATTTATGTGAGCTCCCATTATAGGAACTTTCCCCTTGTTGTGGGAATGTGTTGCCTTGTGATATAGGTTTTCTGTATTTCACCCTCCTTAGAACACTCCCTATCTATGAGACCCTTATATGGGTCCACACTATAGATTGTTGTGTTTATTTGTTTTGGGATGGATTATATCTCGTCAACTCTCTCATCAAAATACTTCATATGTCAATCGGTATATGTGAGATAATGCTTTGGGACTCAGCCAGGTTTAATGGGATTGTTTAGAACATGTGAAAAGTTGGCTATGATACACCCTATTCTTATTGATTCCTATGATAATAATGTTGGGTTATTAATATAAGGTGGCACAATTAATCTAATATTTATATAAAAAATTTGTTCAAGGGTTTATAGTGGCCTAGTTAGCACACAATGACTTGAAATGGGTACATGATTGATTATTAATTATTATATATTATCAATTAATATACTAGTATATACATATTCTAAAATATTTTATGAATGAGTTCATGGTTCACCTATTTTTTATATACTCACACTCATCTTGGGAACCCAAGATCACATATATGGATTTTTAGGGATCCATGTGAGGTTGAATGCACCTGTATAAGGCAGTTGAATAGGTTGAGCTGTGTAGAAATAGTAGTGATACCAGGATGGTCTTGACCATTTTTCGTTACACGACCATTATAATTCCATTTTTATTTTTATCATGTATATATATATATATATTTTTATATTTTTATTTACAAACTATAATTATTTTATTTTTACTCCTTATGCATACTATAAATGGATTTATTAGGATTTTATAATTGATTCCTTTTATATTTTTTGTGTTCTCACTATAAGTTCACACATACTTTTTTCAATTTATTGATACTTTAATTGTATTTATTATTGATGAATGACAGAAATCAAATTTAATAATCAACACAATGTATTTTAGATGAATTTTTTATTATTTGATATCTTATTAAATTTAGGGTGGAACACATGACACCCTATTAGATCTAAACCGGGGCCTGATGAACTGAGATAGGCTAGTAAAAAATGATATTAAAGCCTATTTCCATGTCTTGTTATTTTTTACCAATAATATATATTTTGGTTTCATTAATACATATATTATACACTATGATATTGGTCGAACAGAAATGTTATTTTTTGTTCTAGATTTTTCGATGTAATGTCAATTTTTTACTAGTTTTGACGTACTGCTTTATGGTTTTCATTAAGGGATATTGTTTAGATATTGATTATTAGGTTTAAATATTTTTTGAGTGGTAAAAAATAGTGATATCTTGAATTATGATTTAGAATATTTCTTTACATGTCATTTTCATTCTATTGAGTTATTTTAAATGAATTTAGAATAATTGCGTTTAAATTAAGTAAATATCAATAAGAATATATGTATTTTTTTATCTGAAACATTGTTTATGTATTTATATTAATTTAATATAAGGATTTTTTTGTTACTATGTTGATAAAAAGTTCATATATAGTTGGGCATGAGATGAAAATTATATGTGTTTGAATACATAGATGTTTAGTGTTCCTCCGACTAAACCCCTATACCATGTTAATTTTAGTTGACGTGTGGGAGTATAGTTGTCAATGCATAATATTTATTATGATTTATTATTTTAGGGTCATTTTTATGTTTATGTTTATAATTTCAGAAAAATAAACCTTGATAACATTCTTATGGGGCCACCCTAGGAGAATGTTGATGATGTTTCTATGGTTTAGAAATAACCTAACATATCTATATTTGTTGAGGGAGGAGGAGTTGAGCATGCACCCAAAGATACTCAAGCAGTTATTTTCACTAGCCCTATTCAGTAAGGGGTGTTCCGTAATATTAATGACAAAGGAATATGTGTAAATATAGGTATAGATACTATAATATTATTTTCATTGGTCTCTAAGATTAAAAATCATTTAGATTTCAAAGGAACCATTGGTCTTTGGGATACTCATGTCTAGATTGAGATTTTCTTGGGCATCATCAAGATAGCTGAGTTTCTTGATGATAAATGGTTAAAGATGTCAAAATTCATGATTTAAATACCCATAAGAATGTTTTATAGAAAAGTTTTTTAATATATGAGGAAAGGGGGTTATCCTATATTAATTTAAATAACATATTCTTTCTGTAATTCATCCTCATGAAGATAAATCAGTAAATATTAGGATTTTAGGACGATTTATTTGGAAAAATTGATAGTGAAAGATAAAACTATTTGGTTTGATGAGATGATTTGGTTTTATACTTCACTAGTAAAGAATTAGGAAAAGAATTCTGGGTTCTTTATAATTAGACTCTTATTAGACATAAGAAAATATATTAGGATGTTTGAAGGTTTTTTTAAATGGTTTTCAAACAATCACTTAATAATAAGAATAAATATTCATGAAATATTGTAGTTTGATCCTATTCTTATTTAAATGATTAAAATAGTGGTTCATATTCCATTACTAAAAGGAAATAAAAGGATGTTATGTAGAACAATACAAGGTATTATGGATAGGGAAATGGTGCATCATTTACTGCATTGAAAAGAATTTTTTTCAACTTATAGGTTTGTTTTTTGGAGAATACCATAGTTATTTTCATATCCCACATAGTGAGTACCATTATTATGGAAGGATAGAGAACCTAAAACAATTAAATATGAGAATACCTCAGCAAATTTCAAGACAAGGAACCATGAAGATATAGGTTGATTAAGAATTGTATGGGTTCCCAGTACATATTGATAGCCATGACTCGTATAAGATTCTAGTAGAGTATTTTTTCAATGATGTTAGTGGAAGAAGTAATAGATTAATTATGGGTTAGTTCTCATTTTTCCTCATATATCCCAAGGAAATGGACAAAAATTTAAAAGCATTTAGAGTTTTTATGATCGATCCGGCTCTTGAGTAAAGGGTAGAGTGTCCATTAATCATTAGAGATACAATTATTGTTTTATTTAATGTTTTCGAATATTTATTTGATATAAGTTAGTATCATTTATATATGTTAATAATACGATATCTAGTTTTGGTTTGATTTTGGTTTTATCTTATTAAATATTTACACATTATATCCCTATTAGAAAGAGGATATATTATATGTATAAATTTTTGGTATGTTCAATACTGACTAGGGGATATAAAAACATATAATATTTTGTATTTCAGGATATATAATTGTTTGATATTAACATAATGATAGATTGTAATAAATATTTATGATATTTCATTTATTTCTACTAGAGGCATATATAATTCGCATCCCATACTAGAGAGGAGTATTCCTTTAGTGGTAAATGATATGTAAATGTTGGTGTGGTGAGATAAATTCTTATTAATTAAAAAGAAATTGTGGAAAAATAGATAGAAAGATATTTATAGTGTATCAAAAGATAGTTTTGTCTACCTTACCTCTATTAGTGAACCATTTTATGTATTTTCCCCATGATTATTATTATTTGATTCTTATAATATAGAGATATAGTTTTTGGTTAATCTCATATTGTGTTTTATGACTGTATTGATTAATTATTATTATACTAAACTAAATGAGTTATGAGTTCTTAAGGTGTGTCTTGAGGAATTGGAGGTGATGGATTCTATATGATCAACGAATTCTATTTGGGTTACTCAAATTTTTTCCCTAATAATATAAATGGTAGATTACGATTGTGAAAAAATTAATGAATGATAAATTATTTCCTAGTAAAGAATACGAATCCACTTGCATGAATATAAAATATATATGATTTTTTGTAGGGAACTAAACCCCCAATAATTATATAAGCATGAGTTATCATTATCTGTGGTACATGGAAGAGGATATAAAAAATATGATATTTAAGAGTAGGTATAGGTTATATGAGTTCTCGATGATGTCCTTCAGTCTTACAAATTTATTAGTATTGTACATAGATCTCATGAATATAATATTCATTCCCAACGAAGGTTTTATTATCATGGTGTTCATTAAAATATTATAGTATATTTACTAATCCTTGAAATAAATATCAAGTACATAGATATTATAGTAAGGAAACTATTATCACAACCAAAATATTAAATATTAAAGTGTAAAATTTCTATTAAGAAAATGTAATTTCTGAAAAATGAGATATTAGAAGATATGTTTAGAGTCTCAAGAATGTGTTTGAGATAAAGAGTTCCCTTGGATTGTATATTCTTAATCAAAATTAATTTATTATTCCTATAACATATAATATTGTTTTAATGGGAGTGAATAATAATAGAGTGAAATTGTTTTGGACCAATTACTGTGACAATAAATTTCATAATTAAATGTTTGGTTTGAATATCCTTTAATTTTCATTTTATATGACTATGTGATATATTATTATATTCATGGAAATAATTCTATTGTTTCCATGGGTTTTTTCATAATTTTGAATGATAGGATGTGAACCTATAGTATCTTAAAATATGAAACCATAGGATCAACTACACTAACCATGATCTAGCATTTTTTTAGTAAACTACACTATTTTTTTTATAAATTTTTAACTATTTTAGGAGAGGTGTTAAATCAATATAGGCTACATGATCATGAGGTACATTTTATCCCATGGGAACCTAATAATACAACAATGTAATTTGGTTTCCTATTTCCTAAAAATTAGTTATTTAACATATTATAACCAATAAAATTTGAATGTTAGGATGGATGATATTAGATGGGAGGTTAGAGAGTAGATGGAGTGAGAATATTGGATGGAGTTGAGATTGATGATATTTTTTTCTGAATGAAATTTGGATATGAGATATGAGTAGTAGTATATAAACATTATACCAATAGTAATAAAATATTACTAGAGGATTAGGTGAAGTACAAGAAACAATATTCATAATGTCTTGTCATGTGGGTGAGGCATTAGGTAGATGATAATATTTTAGTATATTGGATGAATAATTATTGGGAACTATATGTCCTTGGTAGGGTTGTGGTTCCCCATTTTTGGGGAATAAGTTTAAAAGGGACTCCCATACCTCACGATGGGTTATATATCCAAGGATGATAATTTATTACCATAATATCAGGTTTTATTTTTTGTTTATGGTTCTTAATAAAGACATTAGAACTTATGTTAATTGTTATATGACATTCCAATGGGAGAAAATAGAGTATTGGTGGCCAAGATAGTTACATTATCCACATCAATTACCCACATGGATGTTATAGGAGGAATTAGAGTAATTTATTAATAATATAGTAATGATTCATTGAAATAGTGATTATTTAAAATTTATAGTGAACTAGATGATGAATTTTTTTATTTTATTAAATAACCAAGATACCTAATTTGTAGTTGAGAATGGAAATTCAAACATGGGAGGGAGTATGTTTCATTATGAAATACTTCTGAGAACCATGTCATATCATGACTACTATTATTTATGTATATTAGAGCATTGGTTATAAGTGATTATTGGGGATTATGTGAGGAAAATTAAAAAATATCACAAGGAGATGTATTTTAATTTTAATAGGACAATCGAGATACTCTAGAATATCATAAGGGCATGTGTTCTGGATTTTGATAGAGCATGTGATGACCGTGTATACATAGATTAGTTTTTATATAGAAATATTTATTAGGATTTAATATATAATGTTATATATAATGTATTTTATTTAATGATGATATCACTTATCCTTGTGTTGGATATATTTTGGTGAAGTAATGATTTTGGGGATAATCATGGTACTAGTGAGGGTAAAAAAATTTAATTGTATCATATATAAATTGATTAATAGTCATGCTAGTCAATGAAACTATACCAATCAAAGATGAAGATTCATCAATATAGACATGAGTGATCAAGGGTTATAATATATTTTACAATGGTTGTATTATCATTAGTTATGGATACTAGAGAAAATTTCTCAATGATTTTTTTTCTTGTTGAAGACTATAGAGTGGATCTATAACATTAAATAATAGTTGGAACCTCCTTTACAAAATTATATAATGAATTTTTTATTTATAATTTGGAATAATTGGATGTAATTTTCCATTCTAACACATGTGATTGATGACGATGATTTAGAGTTTATGGTGAATGTATCTTTTATTAAATGCCCAATTTTTATTATGGAATATAATGAGAAGGTGTTGTTAGGGAAGCATTAAAAATTTAATATATATTTGGAAAACATGATAATACCTTGGAGAATACTAGGTAGAATTAGTCTAAAATGTGATCCCCAGTGGATGAGGCTATATGGGGAGGATAATTAGTGATACTTAATAATGATGAAAATCCTATAGGGCGATTGTGAAAACCATCAAAATTTGATTTAAATCTGTCGCACTTTTGGGATATAAATTAAATTTTTATATATATTTAGTGATTTTATATGGATTTTTCTATACATATTAGAGTTTTGGATAGGGTTAAATTGATCCCTCCAATTGAAATTCATTTAAAAGGCACTAATTTCTTTATGATGATACATTATGAACCTGATGACATATCTTGGTCCTCTATATCCCCTAATTCCCCACATACCATATGGTAGTAAGAACATTAGATGTACATGGAGAAAGAATTTACTAGTATATGTATACTAGGTACATAATGGTATGAATATGTGTTTTAATGGGGTTTTTGTTAATTTCACTCGGAACAAATTTTTTTAATCTCATCATTCCTTCACTAACATATTATAAACAAGATCACGTGTATGGAGTTCCTATTTACTTCAACGATATCTCCAATTAATTTTTTTAAATATTATTTGTTCCATATATATTTCTATTCACAGAAACCTACCCACATTCTATGTTTTTATCATTTTAACTAACTTTACTTTAATTTCCCTATTTAAATAATTAATTTCAAGGGTATTGGGAATATTTTTGGTTTTAAAGGGATTTTATTTAAATAAGATAAAAATATAATTAGAGTATAATATCCATGGATTGAGGTAAGAATTTGTTAATATTTTATTAGATTTTTATATAATTTAATGGAGAACATTCATGTTGGTATATATGTTTCATGGAAATTAGTCATTAATTTTTGTTTAAGTGTCTAAGAAATTTTTATATAGTTAATTGATGTTAAGAAGTTTTTTTGGAATACTTATGTATTTAAAAATAAGTTTGGTTATATATTTTTAGGATTATACTCTATGATTATTTGAGAATTTATTGAGTTATTTATAGCTTTCATTAGTAAAAATAATGTGAGTCTATGAAATTGGATATGGTTCAGGTTCCTCTACAACTACAATGAGGTTTGTATTTTAGAGTTAATACCTATGATGGTTTAAATTTATGTTACTAGTATATTGTGGTGAATTTATGGAAGGTTTCTATGTGGTGTACTATTATAATTGAGGTTTATGTGATATATATCATTGGGACCATGCCCCATGTGGTGGGGTATATTGACTTGTTTGGGAGTTTGGGGATATTTTAATTTCTTTATGTTACCTACTATCAATGAAAACATTCCATAGAATATCAATAGGAATATTATCAGTTTTTTGATCGTTTTAGAGGTGGAATTTGAAACTCCATTCTTAGACTGCATCATATATTGTCTAGTGTTTTTATGATATATCCATGAGTCTATCCATAGTGTGATAGGATTGTTGGGATCATTAAAATGGATAGATGTGTTACACCTTTCATAGATAACATAATGGGATTAAAATGATGGATTCTTGGAATGGGTGACATAATTCTTCTAGTTTTGATCATTGTATGTTTAGTAATATGTTCATGGATGATTGTTTGACACATGATGATGATATATGGGTTTATTTTGGATTATTGATTATTAATTTTATATTTTTACATTCATTAAAATACAATCGTTGGTGGTATATTACAAGCTTATAAACTAGCGCCCTACACGAGAACCTTAGTGTGCATGTATACATGGTTATCAAGGATACATATAATGTCATGGACCTTATATCTAGTCGTTGGGAAATTGGCGATGGGTATAGATAGAGGTGATAACAAGATGTTCTCAGGCCTCTTTTGTAGCATGAACTACACCTTTTATATTCATTTTTTAGTTTTTATTGATCTAATACATGTTGGGTTTATATTTTAACTACTAATTTTTGAGAACCCTTAGTTCATTTTGATCATAGATATTATTTATATTTTATAGGATTATTTATACTATTCCATATTATTTTTTATAACTAACTACTAATTATTTTATTATGATTATTGTTGCATTGAATTATTATTGTGGGAATAATCTCTCTAATGTATAGTATATGACATTACCTATAGTTAACCGCTTGTATTGTAAGAAGATTCATGCATGAGGAAACATACGACTTCAGATTAGACTCAGTGAAGTAGTACAAAGAGATGCAATTTACATTTTGATTCTATTAAAATCTATGATGATTATAACCCTTTCAATCCTCATCATGGATAATGTTGCATTATTTTTCTGAATAGTGTAGTTTCCACCATGTTTTACTTCCCACAATGATAATTTATTTATTACTAACAACAAATGATTAACTCTAGCCATCTATATTGATGTGTGTTCAGATCCTCATCTATGAATAATCAATTTATGATCTTTTGAGAATTAAATATATCAGAAATCTATCCTATGATGAAATGGGTGTTTATTTGAGGGATATTGAGTTTATGTCCATCTTCTAAATATGTATTTAGTCTTTTTATTGATATTAGAGGTATTAGTGAGGTTTTGTGTCAGATTTGATGGATGTTTTTAGGTGAAGGACATGATCATTTATAACTGATGGAATGATGTACCTAATGTTAGTGGACATGGTACTTGGTGAAGCGAAATGAATGGGGTATCCCCAGGTGGGGAACTAGGGGCCAATTCCAATAGGGTACGTACATTGTGGGGAATGAATACCTAAAAATGTGTGATCACATAGACGATGAGTACAAGTACAATTTTTTTAAATTTTCTATTAAAGTATTTAATAAAATTTAAATATATCATTTGAGGTTACATCTTGTTTTCTTATAGCCAATCCAAATGTTGAATCCTCCCCACTCTATCTATCTATTATTTTATAACCATTATTCTCATCGATTTATAGACAGATCATTGTACCATCATTTCTAGTGAGTGACCTCAGGTATCGATTTACATCCTATTGTGTCTAATGATTTAATATTTATTTTTATTCATTATTCATTAGATATCCAAAAAATTTTGTTTTATTATATCTATTGGGATATCATATTTTTTGAGAAAATTAATCTGAATATTTTTAATAAATGTTGTTTTATTTATTCTCGTTAAGTAATTCTTTGCAAAATTTT
Organism: Viscum album; assembly: GCA_963277665.1. Taxonomy (NCBI): domain Eukaryota; kingdom Viridiplantae; phylum Streptophyta; class Magnoliopsida; order Santalales; family Viscaceae; genus Viscum; species Viscum album. The sequence goes on from OY728147.1 coordinate 1,584,287,856, forward strand.
ATAATTTTATCAGTTTTTAACACTGTGATTTTTAGGAAATAGAAGGGGCTAATGAGACAAATTAAATGGTACCACTTATGTTGTCCATGGTTAGGTAAAATTTTTAGGGGTTTTTAGTATGGTAAAATGATGTTTGCGGTTTATCTATAATGTAATTGGTTGTGTGAGGGGTAAATGTAACAAAAACATGGTTTATGAGTTATCTAAACAATTGCTTGTAATTGTTGTTATTCTCATTGATAAATTTAAATATTTTTCAATATCATTATATTGATTGATATGATGATGATATATATTTCTCGAATTATTTTACTTTTACGTTTAACTTATTTGGACTCCATAGGTTTTTTTAGGATGAATCTTACATTTTTTTAAGGATGATTGTTTTATCACATAGAGAGGGGTATTTTCCCACAATATTATTTGTATAATACACTATAGATAAATCATCTTTCATCGATGATGTTGATTTCTAATTTTGAGGATTGGTATTTTATAAAACATGGAAACATGCTTCACATTGCAATTTTTATCACCATTTTGGTGATTTATAGACTCATGGGAGTGTGATACATCGTACACAAGATGTGATAGTGATTAATTTCTCAATTCAGATAACTATACGGTTATTCATCATTTTACAAGAGTTTATTAATTTTGTGACGAATCATTTTCTCAATTAGGATTTTAGGGATGATGGATCATTCAACCCTATTGTGTGATCAAATAAATTGAATTTTCATCTCATTTTATCATTATCTAGACTAGATATGTATAGAACCAATGGATTTTCCATCATAGAGTGGAATGAAGTTATTTATTCTTTTTTCCCATTAATACAACACACTTTACATTAAACCATATAGGTGTGAATAGAATCTTATATTATCACATCTGGTTTCATAATATATTTTTTCTTACATCCTATAGGACCACTCCATTGCATCGGGCAACATCATGTATCATGTTATGAGTAATGGGAAACATAATACATGGGATGGTTGATTAGGAGTAGTGTGGTTGATTTTTGGAGGTGGGACTAGGTGATTACCTAAGTACCAATTTTATAAATTTTTTATAGTGAAATATAGGATTGGATGACTAATGATCCAATTTTTTTATAGATTCTATGTAGTACTAGTTTCATATTTTATATATTGAATGTGATATACGACATAATATGGTTGGTATTCATATATTTTTCAATAAAATTATGATATTTTGATGAAAATATGATGGAATTATTTTCATTATTATTTATACTTACCTGTATTAGTGGTTATAGTCTCTCACTAGTCTCCTAATGACCCTTAGTTCTAGTTAGTATCCTCTATCATGTTAAGAGGATTTCTTGAATAATGTGATTCTCTATTTCAATATTTGAGGGAGTGAACTAGGACAAACATATTGTAATGTGTTATCTGAGAGTGGTTATTTTTTTTATTTTGTATATAATATTAGTGATTTAGTATATAGGCTACTTTGAAACAAATCCTATATCTGTTATTAGATAACTCCAATACAGGGGATTCCCAAGTTGGTGGATTTTTGGATATAACTTGGTGTTTTTGATCCATAATTTCTCCATATCAAAAAAAATTGTGTATTTGAGGATATTGTGGTTTTGGGTTTTATTAAAGGCTTAAAGAGGACAAAGGGTCTTCATTCAAGCTTAATTTAAGGAACATATGACTCACATGAGATAAATGTGTTTGTTTATGACTGATATTTTGAATATTTGAATGAATTTATTTTTTTATCATATTAATAAAATTTTAAACAATGTTTTCATGTAAAACATATTGGTGGAATTACAATAAATTAAAAAATTTATATTGATTTCATATAAAATTAGTGAATTTGAAAATATTCATGTAGGTTTTTATATTAAACCTTTCCCTAGGATGCATATCTGATTCCATAAGGATGAATAGTATGAGACATTGGTGGTGATAAGGAAATGTTAGTGCTAATGGGATACACTTCATATTATAGATTTCTAATTTTTTTTGAATTCAATGATATGATATATTTTTTACGAGTGATATTTTTTTCAATGTTATGATGATATAGAACGTACTTTTTATCTCCTTTTGGATAAAAATGAACATTCACTACATGTAGATGTTCCTGGGAAGCCAAAGAAGATATTTGAACAGATATAATTGATAGATAATCAGCTAAAAGTTATATAGGTTTGAGTTTTCCTGAGTATTGACATGGTAATTCAAGGAGATGATCTATCTATGGCGTATTTCACTTGAGAGTTTATGTCTCAAAAATCATAATTTTTTTAAATAGTTGGATAATCCCATGATGTCTAGTAATTTATATTGTTAGATCAATCCTAATTTTAAAATATTAGGATACATATAGGGAAATGGTAAAAAATATTGATGTAAATACTTATGTGTCTATGAAATTAATAGTTAGAGTTATAGGTGGAGTCTTGTAGATATAAATTGATTTCTTGGTAATATTTTAATGTAAAAAAGATTTATGTTTTTTTTTCATGAAATACTAAGTCTAGACTGATCCCATGAATTCCTAAATTTGGTGTCATAGAATATTTTAGTTAGGGATTTATCAAATAGGTTATCAAACATGTAGAATTTTGTATTGAAATTGGATGGGTATAAGAACTCTTAGGTGTAATTCATTGGGGATGGTCCATAAAATATTATCTGGTTGAAAGTAAAAATTTTAATATTGATGTTATTTTTTAATAAATGAATCATATATTAGTAGAAGAGAATTTTTTTTCTAATGGTAGTTTATATTTCATGAGAATTCGATCACATGGGGAAGATTGTAGAGCTTCTAGGGGGAGGACAAAATGGAATGATGATTCCTTGTAGGGAAGTAAAAGTAGTGAACCTTATTTTCCACCTAGGAGTGGGTAATCATTTAATATTTATTAGTATGATATTCTACTAAACATATGATCTCATTATGAACAACTATATAAGAAGGGTGGTTCATGTGGGACTATAAGATATTTGGGAAGGCATTTACTGAAATTATCATTTATAGTCTATGGATGTGTACTTAGATAGACATGTTCATCCATGTTACGACTATGTGTAGTTCATCAAGGTAATATTTTTGGATTATTTATATTCTATTGAAATGATAAAGAGTTAGGTGTTCAACAGTAGTGGAAGTGAATGAAATAGAGAATGCACCAATAAATATGTGTAGAATCTTAATGTTACTAGTTGAGTTGTGTGCATGTGGTTAGCACAATAAATTCTGAGAAAACTATAGATCCATTCAATGTTAGTGGTATTTAATGATTTTATTACATATTTATTTATGTAACAAGTAATGTGTTATTATGTGTGTTATGTGTTATGTCCCATGAGGTGATGGTCAAAGATTACTGATATAGTATATTATATTGTGATTTTGTATCTAGTGACTTATAAGAGTGGGATCTATGGTCATTCTTGTGTATGATATGTTAATTTTTTCTGAGTTATTTTACTTTGATTGAGTAGGTTATTCCTATAGAAGGGAGAACCCATTGTTGGAACCAGTATTTATTGATCCATTATTCTTGGTGACAATGTGTTAAAAGATGCATAAAAACCCATATTAGTGTCTTGAAGGTAATATGAGGTGGATTTTTTAGTCGTAGTTATCATAGGTTTGTTTCATGGTCAAATACTAATCTAGGATGAAAAATATTATACTAGGTTGTTTGAGATGTCCTGATTGTTTAAGTGATAAAATTTAATTATAGTTCAAGGAAAAAACATCTATTTATTCTTTTTTGAGATATATAAATTTTTTATAGATATTAATAGTTTAGACTCATGGAGTTTTTCTTGTTATGATACATCTACATTTACAAATAGATAGAAGCCAGTTACAGATTCTAGAAGAGAGAGTACATGGTTGAACTGGAATAGGGGCCAACCCCTTGAGGAATATAATGTGGCCAGTGCACATTGAGTAGGAATATGATATGTCATAGAGTTCCCATTTATGTTCTACTAGAACATAGTTAGTGTTATGCCAATTATTAATTATTTAAAATATAATATATTCTCATTAAATATATTACCTGAGGCCTTATACCCATTTTCTAACATGGCCATTGATCCATTTCTTTTTTCCCTCTCATTATTTAACTCTAAAATATAGTGTTTTATTTTTTATTTATGATTCTTAAAGCCATCAATCCCATGGAATATTTTCTTATAAATCATATTGACCTCTTATATCTATTTTTTAAACCTCTAGTAAATTTTTCATTTTTATTGGATTTTACTAATTTGTATGCCCATTTAAAAATATAAAATTCACTATAGTTATATTTAAATCATCTGATGATATTTGATGGTCATGGTTATGATGATTCTAGGTAGGATATTCTATTATATTTTTTCTTTTTAAATGATATCTTGAAATGTGTGATATTTATTCATTGGTTGGGGAGTGGGATTGATTAGAAGAGGGTACTTTCAATTTCATATATGTTTCCAAAATAATTTCTTGGGATTTCCAATAATATGAGAGTGGGGTTTGAGGTAAAAATATAATTATATCGGTCATGTGGGGGTAAATGGATCAAAAAATCCCTAGAATTTTTATCAATGTAGATTCTTATATATATATTTTTTTATTTTTTTGATTTATGTTGTGGTTTTCTAATATTAAATAAGATTATAAGATGATGGTAAATCAATCATCAATGATTGGGTGAAAAATGTTTAGTGTAGATGGGTGTATGATTTTGTTGAGCTCTATTAATATTAGTTTTAAGGTTGTTAGGGTTGTGTGAATTTATTGAGGGATCGATTGAGAACCATATTGGTAGTTTGATCCTCTTTTGATGTTATATCACTAGGTGAGGGTGTTGACCATCTGATGATATAGGGATACACTATAGATGGTTCCTATAGGAATTATATATTTATTTTGGTCACTATTTTGGGGTGAGATGCTACCATAAATGGAGAGGTATTTTACACCATATAAGGTGATGTTGAATCCTTCCCATACAAAAACATAGATACAAGGAATATATTATTGGGAGTTTATAGATTTGGAATTTTATCATTTTTATTTTCATGCGATAAACGTTGATTGATCACTCTTTCTTTGTGTGAGTTAAGTCTATGGGAATCTCATCTTATTCTAATATTGGATAATGAAAGTATGTCACACATCAATGGATTATTGAGAATAGAGGGGAGAATGATTATTTATTTTCTTTTTGGATACTAATATATATTACATTTTCCCATCCATACATGCATAAATATTATATAGAGATTGTTTGTGTCCTTATAAAACATTGAGAGTTTATGAAATATGAGTATCTAAAAAAATTTAATTTCTTTGATATCTCGTACTACCTAAAAGGATATGTTTTAATGAAACTTCATATACTATCAATGTAACATAATAAACCAATATCCAACAAACCAGTGCTTCGAGTCGGTTTTCCAAATGGCCTCAAGCATACATCCGAATATTCTAGAGGATGTCGACTCATAGTGGGGTTCTAAACAGGAACTATGAGGAGAATATTCCCCAATATCATAGTTCAAAATCAGAATAAAAAAACCAAACATCATACATTAGAGTGAAAAAAAAATTAATTGAATCATTTTATAATAATATGAAACACAAAAAGAAACCAAACAACCAAGCCATTCATACAGCCAATGACCAACTTGGATGATTACATAACATACAAAAATAAAGGAAACAATAAAAGGATCCACAAAATCCCTAAGAAAAACTCATCCAATAAACTAATACAACTCATGAAATCATTCTCAACCATTCCATACTCAACACGGGCCTTAGCCCAAACCAATTAATATAATAAAAATGTGATAACTTCTTGGTTGACCAAGATAAATAGAAGTTGGAGTAGGGTGTGAGTAAAACCTAGTAGTCCACCACCAACTATGTCTAAATAAATTTCATGTTAGTATAACAGCACATGCATGTGGAGGAATAAAAATATAAAAGAGAGTGAGTTAAAGTTGTTTAATTGTGTGACCATTTTTTAAATTAACCACTTTCATTTGTTTCTTCAGGTGCACCCATCTCCCTCAAAACTACCTCATCCAAATCTGGTCATATGATCAATATATCAGAAGGGTCCCTGGTTATATGTCAAGAATCTATAGTCTATGGATCAAACCATGATTTGGAATTTCATGTCTGGCCATTCCTATAATCAGGTCACAAGTTGGAAAACATAGATAATTAGTCGACAAATTAAAATATAACTCATATTTCCAAGTATGAACATCCCAATATTTATATAAAAAGTCAAGGACACATAGATTCAGTATATTATTTCATTCGGTACTTGGAACTCTTTTTCCGACAATCCCAACCATGATATGGAATGTTATATCCATATCCTTGTGTTCAGTAGCATTAGACATTCCTCCAAAAAAGCAACGGTGCACTAGGGTTCTTGGAGCATCATTCTAGACCACTAATTTCAGTTAGTGTAGCATCATTCCAACATACCAGAACCATTAGTAACATGTCATCAAAAATGGAGTATAATTTCATGAGCCCAATTGGGATTCAACATGTCATGTACAACCAACACCAAAAAAAAATTATCGTTAATCATTATCATTTCATTGAACATTAACATAATCCATTAAATTAATTATTTAATTCCAAATTCATAATTAAATAATTTCATCCTTTCTTAATCAAATCATTTACCATGGTTGAAACAGACCCTAAAAAAACATGGATTAATTAAATCAAACACCTTTTTTGAAATTATGAAATCCCAAAATCAAATAATCTCATTAATAATTTTGAAATCTACTTATAAACATGGGACATACAATTTTAAAATAAAAAAATGTTTAAGACCATATTATTTTATGTATACAATTTCAAGATTCATTTCACACAAATTTACAACCATAATTAGGAATCCATTTAAAATTACCTTGATGTCAACACTTCATATAAAAAAATAATTTCAAAATAGGAAATTTCACTCTTTTCATGTAAAACAACTCTAAACCCTATGTAAGAACATAAAACTTTTTAAAATTATCATAATTATTTACATATACACAAAACACAAAAAAATATATTCTATAAATGGTTTGCACACCTCATAGGGGGCCATGCGTCTAGTATAACATCACCATGGATCAGACAAGATGCATTTAAGGATCAAGGTATTGATTTAATGGAAAACCCTATTTCATAAAGGCATGGATAAATCATAAAACATATGGTCTCTATTTATTACCCAATATTGAACTTATAGATTAATTATTAAGACTATGTGTATGGCTCTTAGACCACATAAATCCAAAATAATGCTTCCCAATACATTTCTATATTAGGAAGGCCTTGTCATAGCTTTTCCAAGCATTTCCCAAATCATTTGGCACCCAACTAAGCTCATAAACATCACATTGGATCTAGTATAACACCAATCAAAAAATAAAAAATAATTTAAAAAATATATAATTATTGTATGAAAAATAATTGGCATAATACCAGAAAACTAACCCAGTCATTATAGAACATCAAAACCATATCCAACCACTCATCAAAGTCCCTTGAAAAAAACTATCCCATAGTCCGATCCAAAAAAATACGAGGTTATAACACAACAAACACAAAATAAATTTAGTGATTAGAAAAACCCTAATAATATTAATCCCAGTGACATATGTTTACTAAATGCCATGCATTTTCTTGCAGAATCTGTATCGGGATCTGCTGTACCCATGATGACCAAAAGAACCATTGTTCCTCTCCAATTCCATCATGATCTAGTGGAATAAAAACTAAATACCAAAACCAAATTATTAAAAATTAATGGAATAAATGGAAGTAATAATGTGTAGGATAAGAAAGATGAATTTCACCATAAAAACCAAAGAAAGACTATGAACCCATTGTAGATTGATGGGTGGAAGAACGAGGATCCCACCTATGGTGTTTTCACAAAATTTAGAGATAAAGTGGATGGGGAACAAAATTAATTATTGCTAAATTGGTAAAAATGACATTTTAATTAAATTATAGGAAGGCCCAAGGTTTTGTTACAATATTTTCCAAACCGTTCTCCTACCATGTGGTTGGCTCTATACAATACCACCACAAATAATATTTGGTTGCACGGGTTTTGAAACCATTTTACAACCTTGAGAACCACTATATTTAAAAAACACTGAGCTCTGTAAATTTGTTCTACATAGTTGGAAAAACTAGGAACCAACTTTATTTTCAGCATGAACTCCCCAATGATGTTAGGAAAATAGTTGGTTTAAAACTTTGTGCAACCCAAGAAAATGTCTCCGATCATCCTCTACCTAAAACAATTTCTTTTTTTCCACACATATTTTTCCCTAAAACATGATAAATAATTCCACTCAACCATGAATATTTCATGATGAACTTAAATTGTTTTTGAGCCTTTAGGTGTCGCATGGTATCCTTTAAACCATTTACACCAAACCATGCACCCTTTCCAAAAAACTCCATGACTCCAGAAAATACAACAAGAAGCTTACCAAGATCATTCAAGCACTGGGAAAACATCTATGATTAAATTAATGTCTCATAACACCATTCAACTCTAATACAACACATAGAGTAACTTTTCGAGTCATAATTAAATATTAGGCCCCTCCCTTAATGAAACTTATAATTCTCTCCAGAATTGTCAATCTATCTAGATGTGGGATCTTACTACCTTCTGACCATAATACTTATATTCCTCAATAAGATTAATTGTCCATACATATTCACCACTTGACATATTTAAATAACCAAATTTTATATAACAACCTTAGTTACCTTCTGATGTTCTGAAACACTACAATGGAAAAACACGATCTCAGGGCTATCACCCAAGGACGCCAACAAGATAACACTATTACCAAAACTAGAACACCAAGATGGCTCTTTCTCGTGGTTATACATATAATATGATGATTATCACATTACCTGAGTAGTATTTATGTTATGGAACTCCCCACCATTAGTGTGGGCTCACAAACACAGCATCTTTACTACTTCACAACCTTTCCATCAGGATATCACAACCAGACCTTAACATGATCTACCCTATGATACATGACACAACCCCCAACCTATAGTTTCCTAACACCCTCATGAACACAAATACTCAATCACACCAATCCATATTATTCGGAACTAAATATTGAAGATGCATACCTTCCATCCATGCATTAAATAAGGATATAGCATATATTCCTAAGAAAGACCAATGAGACATGAAACACACCCACCATTCCCAAAATTACAGTACTAATGTTTCTTGAAACCTTCTGCACCGAAATTGTGGACAAACCCCAGCTAGACTATCCTTGGATTACTTATTCACCAAAGTGACCAACTCAATCTTCCGTCTTGTTTCTATCTCATTTGGTTTCAATGAATTTACTTCCAAAGGCATTCCACGACAACCCAAAACACCCACCAGAGTCCACACTCAACTCCCATAGATATTCCACAGTCCAAACCTCTACAGACCCAAAATAGAATTTATTCCATCTACTGATCCAACTTTATCTCATTCTTGGTATCTAAGAATAGAACCCATGGAATTCTTCTTCATCTGGTCCATCTCATGGACCCAACCCTTTAATAACCGATGGTGCACTTCCCACTATATGAATTCACATTCACTTTTGCTTGAGTGTCACCTCTAAGAGGCCTTTAATGAATCCAAGAGACATTAGGGTATCTAAAAATATGTCTATTAGCGTTCAAGCTTACTTATGATGATTTCATGATACTGTAAATAATCATCATTACTAAGAGACATCCATGATTACATTGAAAAAACCACCTCCACGCCTATTCTTATAATGTCACCACTATCTACTGGTACGTGTTCGACCATCAAAAAGATTGTGGCCTACCTTTCCACTAAAATTTCATTATATTCACTTATACCCTCTTCCTACTCATAGCTACCAACACTATTTAAGCACCTCAGGCATACACTCCTTCCATGTTGATCCAAAATCGAAATGAAACATCACATCACCATCTATTCATGCCTCCATGATTCCATTTAAACTTAACAGTTACATGTCCTTGTGATACCCAACCAAAAAATTGTTTTACAACTTCTGTGATGAACTTCTCGAAAAATAATGGTGTATGTCTTTTAAACTATAATTGTGTACCCTTCATACTAATCTCAGCTAGAATTGAGTACCACTGCTTCTCTCCAAAACCAAGGGAAACTCATATAACCAACACAACTTACCTGAACCCTCAAAACACGAGTGTTGTTCCAAAAATATCACTATGGCCATTTATGATCATATCATGTTCCTAAAGAATCTTAATCCAAAATAACATTTAATATCATATAGATTCGGAATCTTCATGTTCCTTTTACAAAAAACAAACCTACATAAATGATCACCACCCGAAGTAGAAGTATTCATAGAAACCTTGTATCCTTGAGAACCCATTGTGATCTTGATCCAACTCGTAACTATTATGCATAACACCTAGGCATAACGATCAACTTGAACGGGCACAAAAAAGATCCTTCCCCTCTACACCCACCCACAACGATGAAACACTAGCACTAATGTTCCCTTAAAAAAACCAGAATCCCAGTACCCTAATCATGAATCCATGATGCACCCCATATCTAATATTTTTAAAAGTCCTAAAACATCTAGTCATGAATTATGCTACCAAAAGAACATAAAAACTCGCCAACCCCGCTATTGGATCATCTAGAAATTCCACATGACACCTTTTCAAAAATAGATTCATGTCAAAATGTCACTAGTTCTAACCACCCAAGCTTTACACTAACTCATATATGGACACAAATCATAGGGCATAAAATATGAACCCATATTATGATCACATGAAATTAATGAAAATTCGCCATATTCGTGTGTATTTCTCCAAAAAAGGGGTTTCATAAACCAATTGAGTTCCCACAACCAGGGAACCCATCCTCTTTGATATTTTTCACATTAGACCACTCCCTAGAGGACCCATATATACTACCAACCTCAAAAAAAACCACCCACATGATATCCAACAATCCAATACTCACACCGTACTAACATACTAAGTTCACTACAGTAGATATGCATGAAGTCCCCACAAACATACACATCATGGAGCTTGGAACCATATATCCACAAAAAATTCCCGTAATACAAAATCTATAAAATCACACACTAGAAGCCCTATAATATGTGTATCCAACATGCCTAACATGATGCATGAGACAATTATTTTTTATGTGGTCCGAGAGTCCAAAAACTAGTCATGGGCCTCTTTCCAATGGTATAGGATCTTTAAATCCATCATAAACCATCAAATACCAAAAACATGTGCATCACATTATATAAAAAACATGTAAAAAAATATAATCCCCAATTCAGAAAATCAATCATAAATGTTGGAAACCTTGACTTCCTACAGTAATAGGTGTCTTTGAAGAACTATCCCAGTACCCATCACATGCTCCAACACATTCCTATATCTCAAGTGTATCATACCCCAAATAGAGTGATTATAAGACAATAAGTTTCTCTGATACCTCTTTGTAATGTCATGACTCGTGAGACACTAAACATGTGTTCCAAGACAATTCACTACATGAGCTCAAGTGCCACACTTCATATAACTGAGGCTTTTGACTTGTAGTGGATATGAAATATAAAACTATCATGAGACTATACCCCCATATTAGAGTATAAGACCCTATGTAAATTTCCAAACATCATAAACATTAGGGTATGAAGAAAATATAAATAAACATGAACTGAAATATGAGTAAATAATATGAAATACCATATGGTCGAGGGTGACCTGGTCATGAAAAAAACTAACGACCCATTAGGATGGTTACATAAAATAATGAAATTAAAGAAAATATAAAAATGATCCACATCCCCATCGATAGAAACTCGTCTAGTCACTTAATTCCTTTCGATAAAAACCGCATGACCAAGCCATACACAACATAGGCCTCATCCAAAACTTGTACCTTCAGTAAACACATAAGAACTTATCAGGTGCCCATGTAAAATGGAGGGATGAGCATGTTGTGGAGTAAAAAAATAAGTCTAAAATGAACATTGTATAAATAAAATACTAGTATGCACAACAACACATGAAGACGAGGGAATAAAAATAGTAAAGATTGTAAATAAATATGGTATAATTATTTGAACATAATTTAAATTAATAACTTCTATTATTTTTTCGTAGTGTACCCATATGCATTAAATATTCCTTAGTTAAATTCCGTCATGCGAGAACTAAATCATAGGGTCCACTATTTGGATATTAGGAAGCCTCGAACCATGAATCCAACTGACATACAGAACATCGTGTACATCCATCCCAATAACTACATCACAATTTTGGAAGCACAAATTATTACTCCATGAATCAAACAAGGAATTGTAACTCCATGTTCAACCTTTCCATCCTTTAGGTTACATGTTATAAGACAAGGAACATAATTCCATTAATCTATATGAGACCCGGAATTCCATGTATGACCATCCCATACCTGATATGGAATTTTATGACCATACCCTTATGTCCAAGAGAGTAAATCCATTCCCTGAAAACTATGGTGCACCAGGGCACTAGAATCATCAGTATTGTCTACAAAATATTGGGGAGTGCAGAGTTATTCCAACATACCAATTCCATTATTCACATGTCAGAAAATATATATCATTTCCATGAATCCAAACAGGAATCACCGCATCATTTTCAACATTCCCTAAACAGGTCTTCATTAATCATTTTTGTTTTGTTCAACATTTCCATAATACATTAATTTCACATAGAGAAACAATATGCAATAGAATGACATGAGGAATCAATATTGTGATTTCTTCTTCCCAAGATGACCAGAACCCCATAATATTTGGTTCATTCCCCCATGCTCTGGTGGAATTGTAATCAAATTCCTTAACCCTCACATCTATAATTATAATGACCCAAGGGAAGGAAGAAATGGATTTATGAGAAAGGAAAAACTAACATTAAATGTCAATGAAACACCAAGAACAAACATAATGTTAAAGTTTCCAAGAAGAAGGAAGGTAGGTGGATCAATCATATGGGTTGTTAGCACAAGAGAGAGAGAAATGGGAGGGGTTAATAAAAACCCAATAGGGTTAAAATGGTAGTAATAAAATTTTCATGAAATTAGGGCTAGCTATATGATTTAGTTACACAAATTTACAACCCATACACCAACTATACAGTTGGATCTATCCATGTTCACTGCTCGCATGGTTTTCCAAAACCCTATGCCAACGGTGTGCACCCCAACTATCCAACACCCACTATTTTGCGTGGTTGTTCCACGTGATTTGGAAAAACTTCTACTAAATATGTTTCCTATGATTCCCACTTTTCAACAAGGAACCTAGTTTTTTGAAATAGTGTTTATCCAATCTATTTTATCTTATTCATTCCTCACCATCAATTAATTATTCATTTTTACCCTCATGGATTACCCCAAACCAGAATCTGACTATAAATTTCAATTGTATATAGTTCCAAATGAATTTAAATGTCATGGTCCTCCAGGTTTCCTCTAGTTTCCCATAAATTATGAACACCAAACCTTGAACCTTTCCATAAAACTCCAAAAACTCTAAAAACATAGCCCAAAGCATAAAAGGTTGACCCAAACACTCAGGACACAAGAAAAGAAATAATTCTGATATAAAATCCAAAAGATTTATTAAAACTCTAGTAATATGATTCTGATTAATAATACTATATTTGAAACATTTATTAATGAAAATCCAAATTCCATATAAATTTTCAATCCATCCAGATGTGGGATCGTAAAATTAAAATTTATTATTTAATGTGATTGTTATAACCTAGTCATTGTAACTGAAGGTATTAATAGGAATGAATATATTATAAAAATATATGGTTTATACAGATAAATAAAATTGATTCTTTAGTGACCAATTAATTATAAATGAATGTAAAATCCATATTTATATAAAAAAAGCATTTTCCTGAAATATTTATTTTTTGAAAAAAAATTAATTTCACCATAATAAATTAAAAAAATAAAAATTTTAAATGATATTATTGAAATTTAATTGTTTTATATTCTATAAAATATTTATAATTTATCTTATGTGTTTAATATAAATGAGATGAGGAAAACTCCAATTTTTATGGTTAAAAATCTGTTTTTCAATGAAGCGATTTTGTCTCCTTTGGCACACTTATATTAAAATTACTTTGTGAATATAATATTATATTTCTGTAAAAAAATATAATTAAGTATTTCAATAATCATGTTATAATTATTTTTAGTGAAATTTTCATAATTTTCATGGAAGTGAATTTCAATAATGAATAGTGAAAATACCAGTTTCTGGTAAAAATTATCATTTCTTTTAAAGTATATAGAAACATTAAAAATATTTTAAGATGTTTTTAAATGTAAAAATATTTCATTTATGTATATATTCATCAAATTTAATTCATTGGATTAAATTTAAATTTTCGTTTTGATATAAAATATTTTACTACTTTTGAGCATTTTTTCTTCGGAAAACAGTTTTCATATCGTGTATCCACGATTCATTTTAAATTAAAATTGTATAATCATATGAATTGAATTTATAAAAACTACATATATTTTTTTAATCTAATTATGAATTATAATATAATATGTTGTTCTTATTTTTTTGTCAAAATAAGTAATAAAAAAAGTAAAAATTTGTTAACTGGGTTGAGGTTAAAATAGCATTGCAAGTGGTTAAATTTAAACAATAACTAATTAATAAACGATAAAATTTTCCAAATATTATTTAATTTACATATTGAGTCCCTAAACATATTAGGTTTGATAATGAGTCATTTTTAAGACATGTAAAATGTGAAAAATATGGGTACAAATTTTCAATCAAAAAATTACAGTTGTGTCACTCACGTCACATATAAATTCCCCCTCTCCTATTCCTGTCACAATTAAAACCCCATTAATTTGAAGAGGATATAAAAAATTACTTCCTTTGTAACTCATATCATCATAGAAGTCTAATTTTGGTCAGAAATTAAACATCAGAAGGCTTTTTGTGAAACCCAAATTAAGTGGGTCGAAGAAGAGGTAATGTCAATTTCCATATATTTAATTTAATTTCTTCCTCCACCACCATATTTGATTTTTAAACCCTGATTATAAAAAAATAAAAACTTCCATATAATTTTTTATGTTTACATTATGTGTAGAACATACGACCAGATCCACTTCCATCAAATGGGATAAGAAATCATCATTTTTGTGTACACTGGACTACCACCTCGTGAACTGATGTGATACATTTTTCATTTATATTTCTAATGGATGGTAATAAGGATATATTAAATACATATATATTAATATTTTTTTGTCATAATTTTAAATTTATATGTTTTTATATCACATATACCTCTAAAATTTCAATTCCATAGGGGATTCGATAACATCATTCGGGTATGAAGGACTGTCGCCTCACGAAGCAATCCGAATTGTTGTTTACAAATTATTCATATTGTATTCTATAAGGATAAACTTAATAAATATATATGTTATATATTACATAAATATATAGCTAACCGGGATTAATATACTTTTATATAACATAATTTTGATAAATATTAAGCACATAACCAAAGTACATGCCCAAGGACAGTAATAGTGTATTGCCTTTGGAATCTTTTTATCAAAATATTATATATTGGTGAAAGATCTATATATAATCCTTCAAATGTAATACTGATTATTACCCCTATATAAAACAATTATTCATAACCTAAGAAAGGAAATATAAGAAATGGGTGAGCTCAGATTCCTATTAAGGGTAAACAAGGGAGATATGTAAGCATTACATGATCATAAGGGTATGAGAACCTGATAAAAAAATTAGAATATAATAAAATTTTCATAAAAGGTAGTAATCAAGATTCTTGAGATAAATAATTTACCTTCACAATATATAAATCATAAGAAAATCAGGAGAATAATACAGGGAA
This sequence comes from Viscum album, assembly GCA_963277665.1. Classification (NCBI taxonomy): domain Eukaryota; kingdom Viridiplantae; phylum Streptophyta; class Magnoliopsida; order Santalales; family Viscaceae; genus Viscum; species Viscum album. The sequence continues at coordinate 1,584,303,903 of OY728147.1, forward strand.
GCATAACATAGGAATAAGACATAGAATAATGGAATACACATAATAATAGAAAATCCAATGCAAATAATACCAAATATGACCAATATAACTTGTTTAGGTTTCGATAATCACTCATGTAGCTTCTTTAGGTTTGGTATGACCTTCAATGCGCCATATTGTTTTGGGAATGGGATTCCCTCCCATGAGCCCTCCTATTATAGGCTTATAATTCCCTCCCATATACCCTCTTGTGGTGGTCTTAGGATGAAATCTTATATATCCTCATATTACATGATTTGGAGGACCTATGGTATACAATCAAATTATTTTATTTGGATTCCTTCCCATATACCAACTTTTTATGGGCTTGGGATTCCCTCCTATAAACTGTCTTGATAGGGGCATGTGATGCATTCTTGTATACCCTCTTATTATTAGATTTGGATGCTCCCTCATGTACCCTTTGATCTCATAGAACATTTACCATTACCCAATTCATTAGAGGGATATATTTCTCCCACCCATAACATAATAAAATCAAAAATACTTGTTCCATATAAAAATAAAATCTTTATCTTATCATTAACAATAAAATTATACGATTTTCATATATCAAACCCCCTAAAAGAAATGGGTATTATAAACACTTTATCAAATACTATCCTGTGGAAAAGATACATATGTCGCACTAATTTCCTTATAGAATAACCCCTAAAAATAAGTGGGGTTTAAAAAAAAATTATCATTGTATATCCCATGAATTAGAAATGATTTTCAAATAAAACTTGTCATCATATGCAAAAACCATTCAATGAAATAATAAAAATGATGTACTTGGATAATATCCTAAACAAATCATAAACTATATCAAAGAATTTTACCTTATATAGAAAATAACATTGAAAGTATCATTTCAAAAATGTACTACTATATGAAAGAATTTTACCTTATATGGAAAATAACATTGAATGTATCATTTCGAAAATTTACCGAGGAAAACATCTTTTCCACTTTAGGAAAATTATTTTTATAAGATAAAACATTTTGAAAACCTTTTTATTTGAATACATCCCTTGAAACTTATAAATGTCGAATTAAAATAAATTATAAATATTTTTTAAAATAAAAACCATTTATTCAATAATTTTCCTTGTAAATGATCTTAACATTTCATTTTTGAAAAAAGTAAAAACTATTTTTGGAATATATGGTTTTTGATTATCACAGATTTATGACTAAAAAGAGAGATAATGTCAAATTTTCTGAAAAAAAATTCTTAATGATGGAAAGAACCAATGAGAATAATAAATGGAACCATTAACTGAATAAATCATTAATAACCAATAGATAAGATTATTCTAGAGATTTATTGAGATATGAATAATAATATTTCATCAATGGAATTATAATCGTAAACAATCATAATTAACGATTAGATTGTAGTAATAAACTCTTATCACTCTGGTAACATTTAATCATAATCCCTAAGAGATAATTTCATAACATGAAACATAAAATATTATGAAAATAAATAAATTATAGATTTAACATTTCAAATGGTATTATATGAACCTCGTAAAATAATATTTGTTCATAACATAACATTCAACCTAAAAAGGTAAATAGAGACAAAATATCTATACCAAATTGAAAACATTTGAACTGTAAACCCCATGAAAGATAAATATTCAAATGGGTATGTAAATTCAAATAATACATATTATAAGAATCATAAAAATCATCCATGGGAAGAATACACACTAAATATAATAATTAGGGATTTGATAATTTCTTGTGCCTCATGAAAAATGAATGTGAGAGGGAAATACCTTACCACTTGATTAATTTTTGAATTTTGATCCCCAAGAAATAATAATATCATTTGAAAATTTTAAATATCATGAAGTAAATAAAAAACATTATATAAATTGTTATAGGGAAGTAAATGAACAAAAAACCAATAATAAGTGGTAAATATATCATATATCTCACAGAAATAAATGTGATACAATAAAACCCTTACCTTAATTTTTTAATTTCTTAATACATGTTCAAACCTCTTCTTCCTCAGGTAACTACTTTTGGTTTGGGGCAAAGGGATTCTATGGTTTTATTTATTAACAATTAATTTATTTTTGGTTGAATAGATATATGTAGGCAGGATTATTTTATAGGAGTTGGCTGAGCCAAAGTGTTTGAGAGGTGCAAAGAAGTGATGGGGGATAATGTCCTTTTATAGTGGAGAAGAAGTCACATTATTGTATAAATAAAAATGTAAACAATATTGATTGATATCGTTTCAATAATTTTCCAAAACTAATGTTAAATGTTAGAGATAATACATGATATAGTTTAAAAATGGCCATCTAATCGATTTTGGATAGGTTTCCCGATCATTTTTCAACATAAGTTAATGTTTAACCACTAATTAAACTCATTTTTACATTAATAATTATGATTTATTTTAATTACATTAAATGATATATTAAGTAAAAACGATTATCATCTTATTATAAAATATAAATTTTCTATCTTCCAAATATGTAATCCATTATTAGAAATTCTAATCAATGTAGTTGATGAAATTAATTTAAAATTAATCCCCATATTGGATATGAAATAAGGCTTTTAAAGTTAAAAGTTTAAATTTTTGAAATGCTTGTATATAAAATTTCAATGTGAAATTGAATATAATGTCCAAAATTGGATTTAATATGTTAGTATTGAAGTAATTAATCTTTAAAACTAATTTTAAAAACAATAATCTATATAAATAAATTAGTGGGGAAAAAAGATTACAATTAATATTTAGGGATTTTCATTGTACATAAATAATAACACTTCAATGAAAAATATGACGCATTCATCCAAAGTAATATATTATATTCCGAATTAGAAAATTATGTTTATTATTTACCTAGAAATTTTTAATTTTTCAAAATTTAGATTTAAAATAGTTGTTCCATTAAAAGATTGTAAAATTACCTTTTATAAAAATACAACTTTTTATTCATGAAATTGGATTTGTTAATATTTTAATCATAGAAAATATATTTAATGAGGGAAAATTTTTTATTGAATACATAATATATAATTTTTTTAAAAAAAATCATCAAAAATTATTTATTAAATTTATTTACATATATAATGTCTGTATACAGAAAAATAGTTTTATTATAAAAAATGACTATTTTGAATAGTTATTACTTTAATTTAAAACTAATTGATATCCAAATGATTCATTTTATATTAATTTGTAAACCATATTTTTAAAATTTATTTAATATTCTTCATAAAATGCATTTCAATTCCATAGTGAGAACCATTACAATATTTTTTTAATCTTATTAATAGTATATTGGCGTATCAAAAAACTTGGCCTTGCATGTAACTTAATCTTTCGAAGGAGCATAGAATTGTGTGAAAAATAAGAAAAACAATGTTTTGTGTGTACCAAAAGATAATATAAGTGTTATTAATATTGAAGTATAAATATGGTTTTAATATAAATAAAACTTAACTTTGTGTATCGTACAGTGAAATCCATCAAATATTATTAATTTATCCAAAAATAATATTTCATAAATACATAGGGTGTTGCATTCTATGCCCTTAAAATAATTTTCCCGCTAATTTTTTGGGTAATCCATGTTTAATATTTCAATGTTCTTTTTATAGAAATTCTCTTCATTAAATTGAATAACAAAATTTCTTTTCAAAAACAATTTCCAGACAATTAGAGTAACCCAATTTAACACAAAACTAGGTTTCTACAGAGTAGAACACATGTGAGAAAGGAATATTGGAGATAGAAGAGTAGAATAAATAAATATATAGATTGATAGACATCACCAGTCAGTAGATAATGAATGATCAGTTTAATGTTTAGGGGTTCAAAATTATAAATTTTTTATGATCAGAAATTCAATCAGTTCATTAGAAAAAATGGTAATAGAATAAATAAAATTTAAGATCATTTTCCTAAAGTTAATTAATTTCACAAGAATATATGAAGACAATATTTCATTAAAATCTCACCCTATTGTTTTACTAGATCATTTTAAACTTCTTTTATTACTCCCTTACATGAAGGTGAATTTTTTATGCTTTAGGAACAGGCAAATCATGAGATCCATAAATAGAATGATAGTTTATTCCACATATCATTGGATAAAATCATACAAAAGTGGTCAGGATAAGTTATCAAATATTCATAAATCCTCATATGTTGAGATAATGATTTAATCAAAAACAATATGAATTTTATCTTAATCCATTTTCTAAATGAAAAAATTGTAACAGTTCCAAAAATGAGAATCTAAAACATTAGAAAAAAGGTAACTAAATTTCCCTAAATTAGCTTAAAATTTCTCAGATATACAACGTAATGAATATCTTGGATTTCATATAGCAAATATTTCAATTCCATTGTCAGGTATTCTCCTGAAACATGGTAATAAACTGAATTAACATAAAAAAAATTAAAATAAACATGAATTTTTATTCAAAATTTTATTGGATATATTCATCACATCAAAAAAACAATTATAGACGCCATCCATAATAGTATGGAAAAGCCATTCCATAAATCAATAATTATTTCAATGGTAATCAATACTATTAAATTTATTGTATCAATATCAATCACCTCTTTATCCAAGATAAACACAATCTTCTCAACCTCAAAAATACATTAAGTTTTACCTTCCCTAAAAAATATAATCTTTCCATTTAAGCATTATTCTAGGTCGTCAGCACCATTAAATATGTTTTTGTCTGTCTTTAATAAAAAATATTTACTTCAGGATTCATATACCATAATTTATGACTTCCTCTATATATATCCATTAATCATCAAACATTATACATAAACAATTACATAGGCGTCATCATCTTATTCATTGATACCCCTTTCCTATAATATGAAATATGAATCATGTATTAAAGATATTCCACTTCAAGTAAATATTGATTCATACATTTAATGAAAATAATTCTATTTTATTATCCCATAGCTTCCACATGAAATTCAGGGTATCTATATCTTCAACTGTATAATAAATACTCTGGTCACCTTCTTGATTCTCTTCGTGAGATTCTTTCTTAGGATATTAATATCTATAATTCCCATTATTAACCCTTCTAAAACAGTCAATGTTATCCATGTCATATCTAGTTATTTCTATTGATATATCCACAAAATCATGGTTTGTGTAACACTTATCATTACATAAAACCTCATAGTCATGAATAATCATTCATAGGATGTCTAAATCATGAAACCTAATTCATTAATATATCAGAAATTATTTTTTTATGGGAAATTAATAGTCATGTTCTATTAAAATCCTTCTTGATGGTCCATAATGAGTGTTTTGAATTTTGAAATCATAACCACTAAAAGTTTCAAACAAGGTGTGCAACAAGGCCCATTGTTGTTCACCAGTTCCTGATTGAGTCTTTCTTAATTTGGTTTTTAGGGTTGTTACCACTATGTAAATTTGTTACAGAGCCACATCCACATTTATTAACTTTACATGTTTGTATTTCTTGGAAACCATTCACCCAATCCTTTAAAAAAGTTCAAATATATTTCCTTATACATTAACAAATTCTTAGACTTATCCTTAGGGACATCACTATACATATTTTTATAAATATCCATAGGTGTTTCACTAGTGTTTGGTCATCCTAGTTTCCATTGTTTGACTAAACATATTCATTGTTACCAATTATAGTTATAATGTCTTAACATACTTGGATATCACATAAATTTTAATGAATATTTATCACATCACCAAATTAAATGACCAAGGACAATAAATGACCAGTGTATTTAGAAACATGGAATCATAATGACCTATCATGGTAGAAGACCTTAATCATATCACTTAAAATAGTTAACATTTATTAATACTAATTAAATCCTTTTTTCATAACATAATGAAAGGAAACAAAACAAAGGGGTGAGATCAGATGAATAGTAAGGGTAAGAAAGAGAGATATGTTAGAATAACACGAGAACTAGGGATTGAGAATATCATCATAAAATTGGAAGATCATAGAAAATATATCAAAGATCATAAAAATGTTCCATTACATAAGGACAGACAGTTTTTAAGACATAAATAATATTTTAATAAGGATAATAATCCTTGAAATTATGAGATACGAATAAAACATGGAATCACATAATATGTATAACCATAGAGAATACTATTTCAAGGATACCTACCAAGACCCGCATAACATTTTAGGACCTGGATAACCACCCATGTACCTTCATTGGGATTGGGATGAACTCATGTATACTATCTTGTTTTGGTCATGGGATACCTTCCTTTATACCCTCTTGGCATAGTCTTGGGATTTCCTCACATATACCCAATTGTTGAGTACTTAAGATTATATCTCATATACCCTCTTCTGATGGGTTTATGAAACCCTCCAATACTCCATCATATTATGGTCTTAAGATTCCCTCATGTGTAAACCCTGTTTATATGCTTGGTATTCCCCACAATATATCCTCTTGTTACAGGATTGGGTTTCCCTCCCATATAGCCCCTTGATATAGGATTGGTATGTCCTTCTGTGCACCCATTTATTTGAAAACAATTAAAATAACACAATTAATTGGAGGGATATATAGTCTCCACCAAACACATACAAAAATAATATATCATTTTTCCCCAAAATAATAAAACATTATCATATCATCACCAATAAAAATTGATCAGTTTTATATATCATAACCTATGAAATGTAATGGGTATTATATACAATTCATCATATAATATCCCATTGAAAATATATTATCATAACAAAAACTTTCTCATAGAATAACCCATGAAAGTAAGTGAGTTTTCAATGAATTTTGTCATACTATAACTAATGGAAGCGAAATGGATTTCATAAAAAAGTTGTTATTATATAAATAAACCATCCAAAGAATGAGTAAAAATGGAATCCTTATATAATATCCCAAATAATTCTTAATATATATCTAAATATTTCATATTATATGGAAAATAATTTTGAGAGGTTCATTTAAAATATTTATTGAGGAAAATATCCTTTCTTCTTTGAAAAATTATTCTTAAAACAGAAATCAATTTGAAAAACATTTTCCTCAAATATAACCCTAAAATATTAAAATATAATCATTGTAAATAATTTTAAAATGTTATTTAAATATTTTTATAAAATAAAAATATTTTTAATTAAAAATGATCATAAAATATCTATTAAAAATATTTTTCAAAACATTTTTATATGATATGGTTCTTTTTTAGGTAATGTTTTCAATCGAAGAGAGTGATAATGTCAAATTTTATTAATAAAAAATTTCATAATGATTATAAAAACATAAGAGTGTAAAAAATAGAATCATTATATGGATATAGAATAAACAACTATATGAGAAGGAAATTAAATAATTCTACTATGATATGGATCATACAAATTCCCCAATCATAGTGTTAGCGTAGACAATCCTGATGAATGATGAGATTGTAACAATAAACTCTTACCAATTATGTAACATAGTATCATAATCCACATGAGAGAATATCATTACATGAAACTCTTAATTCAATGAAAATAATTATATTAAAATATAAGATGTTAAATTACATTATATACACCTTGTAAAAGAATATCAATTAATAACATAACATGTGTTTAAGAAAAGGTAAATTGAGACAAAATTAACTTACCGATTTGGTAAATTTTTAACCATAAACCCAATGAAAGATAGATAATCAAATGGATATGTAAATTCCAAAAAAAAATATTCTATAAATCATAAAATAATGAAATTGGTAGTATAAACACCACAAATATGAAATAGCTGATGAATATGGAATGTTTCTCACAGAAAATAAATGTGAGATGAAAATCCATTACTATATGAGCAATTTTGAATCATGATCCCCATGAAAGAATAACATCAATTTAAAATTTTAATATCATGAAATAAACTAAATTAATGATATAATATTTAATATAGACATATATAAATTGTATAACAAGAATAATTAGTGAATATAATATATATCTTATAGAAATAAAAGTGAAATGAGAAAACCTTTACTTTAAGTCTTGACTTTCCTTATACACATCAAAAAAACATTTTTATCAGGTAAAACAATATAGTTTTTACAAAAGGAAAACCATGGATGGATTATATCCCAAGGGTAGGATTATAGGATGAACATAAGGAAGATCTCAAGAGATTTTGATAGTGTTTGGATGATCCAAAATGATTTAGAGGTGTGAGGAAGTGAGGGGGTTGAGTTCCCTTTTATATTGGTGGAAGAGTGTCATTGTTTTAAATAAAAAATGTAAACACTATTGATAGGTATCTCATTCATCATATTCCTCCAATAATGATATTATTTTTATAAAATAAAGGATATGGTTGAATTATGTATACCAAATGGTTTTGGGACAAGTGACATGGTAATTTGTACCCTTATATTAAAGATTAACCACTAAGTAAACTCATTTTTACTTGAATAACATTAATTAATTTTAATTACATTAACTAAAAGTTTTGGTAAAATACTATATTTACTTTATTATAAAACATAATTTACGATAATTCCAAATATTTAATTTATTTTTCCAAATTTATAGAATAAAAGTGACAGAAATTATTATTAAATGAATCCAGTAGACATTACGGGAATGTTGGAATCTATAGTAAAATGTTCAAAAGATTGAAAATATTTTATATGCAATTTCAATGTAAAATTTTATATATTTACCTATATTTTATTTTATTATAATTGAACTAATTACACATTAATTGAAATTTAAAATTTAAATTATCTATTTTAAAAAAATTAGATAAAAAAGTAGGTTTCAATTTATATTCAAAATTATTCACAATTTATTAAAAAATGAAATATATCAGAAAAATGAAAAAAAATTAGACCGAATGAAATATTAATATTCATAGTTCAAACATTATCTTTATTTCTTCAAATAAAAATTAAAAATGTGTCAAAATAAATATTCAAAATTTGCATGCCCTTAAAATGTGGGAAAATTACCTTCTAGTAAAATAAAACATTTTTATTTAGAAAATTAGATTTATTATTAAATGATGCCTGCCTAATCTGTTTTATTAATGAAAAAAATATATTGAATATTTAATATATATTATAATAAATCCATCCAACAATTTATTTTTTTATTCTATTGAGATAGAACATGTTGGTAAAAAGAAAAACAATTTTCCTAGAATATTCATTTGTTTTATTCAAATAGATCATACATTAAATTTTAATTAATCGATAACTAAATGAATAATTTTATTTACTTATTTAAAAAATATTTCAAAAAAATAATTAATATTATTCGTAATTTTTATTCCTCCAACTAGGTGAAAATTGTTACAATATTTTAACAATAATAATAATATATTATTATAGTTTGGAAAAACTCAATTTTGTGTGTATGAAAATCTATGGAAGGAACTCGGAATTTTGTGTACAAAAATTAAAGCATAGTGTTTCAAGTCCTACAAGCTAATAAATGATTTATGTAATGATTATGCTTAACATGGTATTTTTTATAGAGAGATTTTAACGTGGTGTATTGTACAATGAAAGACATCAAAGAGTATTAATTTATCTAAATAATAATAATTCAAGAAAAAGGATCGTTTTTTAAAAATTTATTCCAGATATGATTATATATCATTTAACATTATTTCATTTCATCTAATAAGGTCATGGAATTATTGTACATGTGTGCATATGACCTACCGTCTCTGTGAATGGTGTATTTCATTTTCGATCTCCAACCACTAGAGATTACTATAAATAAAAATAAAATGAATATATATTATATTTACCCATATTTAAATTTACAGATATTGTGGAACTATTATCAATTTTACAGGAACAAAAATAAAAAATCAAAACTTACATGAAAATCAATGTAGATATAACTAAAAATGTGAGTATAAAAAATGAATTGTTAACTAACAGGCAGTTATAGGTAATAAGTAAATAATATATGGAATGATATATATAAATTTGGTTCTCTGAAATATTTATAATAAATTTATATTTATTGTACTCATGGTTCGAATTTTTACAAAATAATTAAAGACTTATGGTAAGGGATATTCGTCTCACTTTTATTTTCAAAGATAAAAAGTCAATATTCCCCACATATTTATTTAAGTTATTTATATTATTCCAATTAATGTGTTTTAATATTTTTATATAGAAATTAATAATTATATAAATATCCATTTAGGATCTCTCTTTTATTTGGTTTTTAGTTTCAATGTTATTAATTTGTAAATTTTTCTTTTCAATTTATCTTCTTCGGGTCATCAATTATGTTATACACCTATCTTCTTTTATAAGAAGTATATTTATCCCATATAACATGTAATATCATGAAATTATATTTCCTTGTGATATTTAATGTTTCATTTAATGTTATTCATTTATTTGGATTTCATTTCAATGATACCAAAGTGTTAAGAGTTTTATGATACATTCCCATTGTTTTTCGAGATTGTATATATTTATGACTATGATGGTGAAATACTATGATCACCCACAACAAAATCATGAATTAAATTATACATTATTTATTTATTAGGAATAAAAAATGACGTTTAATTTCCATCTCTTTATGTACATAGTATTTTAAATGAAGGTTTTAATGAAAAAATACCATCTTTCTCTCATTGATCAGAAAACATTTTTCATCCATATCCCTTTTTGCAAACAAAATTACAAATATTTTGAAATTATGCAATGTATTTATAAATATATTTTTATTAATTTATTAATTTGTTTAATTTTTCTTAAATTAATCCATACATCATTTAAAAAAATAAATGTTGTTTGTCTTTGACCAAAAAATTGAATGATATATTCATTTTAGCAAGTACGTCATGAATCAATGTTTATTTTTATAGAAATGGTTTTAAAAAATATATGAGGTTTCAAAATGTTTATTTTTTCAAATTGGAAATGCTATTTTAGGAACACATGTACCAAATGATCATTAAAAACCATTTTATATATAGTATGACATCCTTTGATGTAACATATTCTTTACTAGGAATATTTTCCAAGGATACCGTTACAATTCATTCAATAAATGGTTTATGATTATGATGATTTTATTTTTATTAATCATGATTATATTCTATATGTTATACCATGATAAAACACTTATGAATCCTGCTTCTTAATTTCCATAGGTTATGCAATGATGAAATGATGAAATGATTATAAAACCTATTTCTTCACTACATGATTTTCCAAGATGATATTTTTATGGAACCAATTTGTTTTCATGGTTTCTAGTAATATGAATTCATTATGTTCTTATGGAATAGATATATAATATTTTCATAATGTGATGTGTGTGAGCTATATTTTCCTCCAATAAATTGAGTAAATATTGATATCTCATGTGATAAAGTGGATTGGAATGGGGAGTGAAACAAGTTCAGTAAGGGACTATGACTACTATTGTAGACTAGGGAATGATCCTTTACAACTATGATGGTTTTGGGTTTGAATCAACCTCAAAAAATAGCCTTTGAAATGTTCCATAACTATTATAAAAATTATTTTCTATGATTATGGGTGTTCTACAATCCAATGTATTATGAAAATGTTATGTTCTCATGGATCATGTTCTTTTATTATATTATGAATCAAGTCTTATGAAAATTAAATATTTATTACATGACATAATATTTTTATCTTTGGAAAGAAGGGTATGGTTTTTATATACTGTACTCCTGTTCTTATACCAAAATTCTCATGTTATGTTTAGGAATTTCCCATTTTAACCTAATATAGAATATGAGATCACCATTTCTTATGTTTCCTATGATATGAAAAAATTTATTAATTATGGTAAATTTATGAACCATAAAAAAGGGTATGTTCATTAAGGGAGATGCTCAAGATATTTATCTAAATTTGAATATTGTGTATATATTTTTGAATGTCACAAAACCATTAATATATGTAGGTTTGTGTATTTGTAATGTATTGAATATTCATATATAATTTGTAATATCTATGTATGAAAGGTTTGGGTCTGTATAGTCTAACCAAGTTTATACTCACACCTTTGGACATACATACATTATAATTTATGATGTTGGTACGAGAAAAATTTCTTTATTTGACTACTAATGCGTAGTAGTTTTGTTAATTTGTAGAGGTGGAATAGTGTAGTTACTTATTCATTGAATTTGATTTTACTTATTTTTTTCATTTATTTTTTGATCCTACAATATATACTAAACCGATAGGTTATCTTATCTATTTTCAATGTCACATATTCATATATAATTTAACATTATATCATATTATTTGATATTTTTCCTCCAATGATTGGAATCAAATTATATTCCCATTTCATTTTGATTGATTTTGATGACTACATAAGGATCATGTTTCCTATATTATTTATGATAACATTAATAATAGGGTATAGTCTCCCCAGTATCACATTTAATAATTTATAAATATATGAAAAATTATGGTGTTATAGTGTAATTTCAATGGGACAAGGTCCTCTTGTTTGGATACAGTGGTGGTAAACTAGGATAGAGACATTATATAGAAATAAATTTAATTACTTTAAATCATCTGTGAGAAAATTATCACTACAATATCAATATAATTAGTTCCATAATTTGTCTAATGAAACATTATTTAATATATGGTATAATATATTATATTATTCTTTTCTTGAGAATACACCCTAATATTTTCATTGATGCATCATTTTATAACATAATTAATTCTCTATTTATTAGTTTGTCTTTGTATTGGTTTGTTTGCACGTACCAAATGAGAATAATAAAATCATCAAAGCAATAAATACCTTAAAGTGGGTATTATTTTCTCATAAAATTTAGTGATGAAGAAGGAGTAAAAAACTACTGGATTGGGTAAACCTTCAAAGAATACATGATCTGAGGACCTTTAGAAGTACATGTGAATTATGCATACACAATAAATAACCTATTTTAGATCATATAGATCCCCTTGGAAAATCATATAGTTCTTTTTATGAAATCCAATGCATTCTATAATCAGGGATAATATTCCAAATAAAATATTCCATGTCATGTGACATTTAAAATAGTAATTCATAAATATCATCCAAACCCACTATAAAATAATGGGTTAAAATATAAAGAATATAGAAGCATTATTCCTTCTTAGATCATCATGCAATGCGCCCACTAGGTTCTGAAGACTCTGCAGAATCCCAGGTGATATGTGAACCTTGTCTCCAAAGATCCTAATGGCATGTCACCTTCATCATAAGAAGGTTCACATACACATCTATTGGACTCTTTGGTACCACTACCAGCTCCAAATACAAATATAAGTGTTGTCCATGTCAATACATGTACATGACCCCAAGGACATTTATTGGTCATGTGATGCATCAATGAAAAAGAGAATTTTTTTCCTTGACTACATACTTATAATGTCCCAAGACCCTTATAGTATTTATAATAAAAATGAAAAAAAATTAAATGATGAGAGAATATTTTGGATCAATATAAAATTGTCTTCATGTGAATGAGGTAATATACACCTTAATATTAACAATAATCACTCGACCCTCCCCCACATTAATAATCCATCGATGTCCCGCAAGACCCATTTCCATGTTATCATGATCTCATGGAATCCCCATGATGATCCACAATTGTCTCATGGAAGGACCTAGATAATTTATCTTGAATCACTCGAATGCCTTTGAACATGTATCATGATCTCGAAAAGTCCCTTGGGCATGTTAGAAACACCTTTTTTAATTCCCTTTACATTTCAATATGGTTATAAAAAATACATTTCACTATAAAAAGTTCAATAAATAGGCCACATACATGACATTACTATGGGCATTGTAAATCAGGATACACCCACTAGATTTCCCAAGTAATGACCCAGTGATTAAAATAAAAAAATTCATCCAATTAATCAATCCAAATATGCAAGACATGACCTGTAAAAGGATGTGTATAACCAAGGTGGAGAGGACTATAAATATCTACCCCTAAGAACAAGAAAATAAGAATATCCAGGAATATCTAGTCATCCATGACTGATCACATATGGAGTAAAATTCATAGATCATACAATCTCATAATCACAATGGTTTTTCTCTAGGTAAAATTTAGGGAACAGCCTAAGGGATCAAGAGTTATTAAAAAGAACATTGCATTATCACTTGAGATCACACAGAAGACTAATGGCATGCTAGATGAGATATGGGAAGGATATCCCACATACCCATCGAATCATGTGATAGCTAAATAAGATAAAATACTGAAAAATTAATTAATATAAAAAATTAATAGGTGTAGTAAATGATAGAGGATAGGAGGATGATAAAAATATAGATTCTATATTATTTAAATGCTTTACATTACTCATTCAGATCATGTAGAAGCATTGGGGTATTTTTCCATGTTATGAGACATCCCCCTGACAAGATATTTAGAAGATGAAATGTTCCCTATAAATTCAATGAAATTCACACAATTCCTCTCATAAATACCACTCGATTCTAGAGATTCCCTTCGAGATTTCCATCCAGAGCTTGTAATTTCCTCAAACATGTCAATGAAATTATGTGAGAACCCCATTATGTGTAATCTATGTGCCACAAATACCTCAAGTTTTACCTCACAGATTGTGAGACACCATCAAAGCATGTCAGGTTGGTTTTTTGATGCCACAAGGAAATTTTACCTAGATCATGAGACATCCTTTGGACATGTCATCCATGATCATGTGATGGCCTCTAGGATATGACCTCATGGATTGTGTGAATTTATCTAGAAATATCAGCATGCACCAGGAAAAGTCCTATAATAATGTAATCCATGATCATTAAATAAACTCTATCATAAGTTAGCTATGTCTTGTGACATCCCCCAAACAGTTCTGTATCAATCATGTGATGGTCTTAAGACATGCCATTCAGATTATTCGATGTTTGTTGGAAAAAAATCGATCATTTTATTTTCAAATGAAATGTCCATGACACACTCAAACGAGTCCAGATATCCTATGAAATGTTAGGAAGACAATAATGAAATTTTTTAAAGATGGTCATGTAAGACATTTCCACAATTATTTCAAGTTTAGTTGGTGTCCAGGACATGATAGAATTGTCCTAGCTCTATATAAGGGTATCCTTAGTGTGTAATCCATGATCAGTGGCGTGATATGGATTCCACCATAATGAAATCTATAGTGGGTATTCCTAGATTAAAATGAACTATGATAACATTGATTCCTATTATAAATAGGCAATGTAGGATACCTTTCTAAGGATCACGTGTTATCCCAAACACATGTTAGGGAAACCATATGGAGTAATCCATAATTAGAATGATCTATGAGGAATCTGATTTCTTCCATAATAATGACATGTAGAATACATTTCTATGGACCAATCCTCATCCCAAGCACATGTATGGGAAATATATTCTGGTAATCCTAGAACAAACTCTACTATGAGTTCTTTGATTCATGTAATAACAAGGATACAAAATACATGTTCCTAGGGCCCACTATTTATCCCATGAACATGTAAGGGAAATCTCACCGTGTAATTCCTCACCAGACTGAACAATAATAACTTTTATTCCTACAATAGCAAGGAAATATAATACACCACCCTAAGTACTGATGTCATATAGGAATACACTTTGGTTAATGTCCAATCAACTCCATAAAATTTCAACCATCAAGAATCTATAATTCCCATAGATCTAGTTATTCTACCTCATCCATCAGTAGACTGAGAAGTTAATAGAACTATGAAAAATATAACACCTTCTATAAATAGGATATATAGAATGTCTTCATAAGGTATGCAAGCCTTATTAAACATCCAACAAGATTTTGTACTGCCTAGGCCCCGAATCCATATATAGTTGGACTGCATACATGCTATCACTAGTTTCTCACACCAAGCATGGATAACGTGGCATTATGGAGTTGTAATGTTCAATTAATTCCAATATTTAATATCTACCAACTAGGGAATCCTCAATGTGTATTTAAAAAATAAATGGTATGGTATTACTACCAACATATAAGGGAATCCACCTCGTGGATGGTCCAAAGGGAGTGATTAAACTATGATTACCCAGATTTCGGTTATAATCATGATACATAGGACGCCTCCTTGAGGGTTCTTCTAAACCACTTGATCCCTAATTTTCCTCATATATATATATATATACATCATGATGTTATACTACACACTTTTCTTGAACTACATGGATTTTGATTACTGTTAGAAATATTATATCTTCAACGCCTCTTAGAAGTTCCATCAAATTCATTAATTGTTAATCACATGATTGTTGAAAATGAAACTCATAGTGCCTGATTATATGGTTTCAATATATAATTTGTTACCAAGTAGCTGGAAATGGATGAAGTGACTCCTATATATAAAGATAAAATCAATGAAAGTGTCTCATTCTTATATAAAATGATTCGAACTGTGATCATTTTGTAAGGGAAGATGGTCCATCTTCAAGATTAGAAATAAATTTATTAACATATTTTATTTCTAAAATAGATTCCTATATATGGAAATAATTCCCCCCAAAATGGTGTGATTAGACCAACCTCCCATTATCTCAACTAAAATGGGTTCTAATGTTCTATTGGGTCTGAAACCCCCACAGACCACTTTCCATTAGAAAGAATGTATGTACCAAATTATGGATGCATGAGCCATTGTAAGTTTCTATAAGAGATAAAACATCAGAAAATAATTTAAATGTTCTTGCAACACATTATACACCCCAAAAATTAATCAATTGGGAAACTAATAGTGTTTTTAATGTGCAAAAATGATGAACTTGATGTAAATCTATTAAATAATAGAATCATCAATTTACTATATATCAAGCCATATTGTTTTTAAATCATTTGAAAACATAGAAAACGTTATTTTAATATTAAGGATGGACATTTATTGATTGGATTATTAATAAATAAGTTCATTCTCTCTTTTATAAGTCCATGCAAGTTGATTGGATGAACCATGAATAAGAAAAAGAAAATTGTGTTACCCATGAATATATGACCGAAATCATATCATGACTATGATGATAAATTGATCAATGATGGTATTAATTATTGACTTAATAAATTTAAATATTGATCTCAAAAAATACACCATGACCTATGATATTTTACTTATTGAGAGACTAATATGGAAAGTCATCTTTGAGTACAACCCCTATGAACCACATAATGGCCTCAATTTTTGGACATTTTCTGTATACGGTGCAAGAATTAAATTTTTTATTTAGAATATCAACATGGTATGATCCCATCCTTTGACAATTCCTATGATGGTTTCCATATATTTAAACTGACGAGCTTACATCATCTAATGAAAGTCATAGTAATTCCAATATTACTTCTGACTACTACCAACCACATTGGGAGCTTCTTCCACGAGAAATACAATCACAAACCTCAAAATATGATGAAGGTCAACCAGGAAGTCCAGGATGCCACAATTTAATTTTAGGGGATTTTGAGGGGAAAACTTATTAACCATCATCACCAGCACCATCCCATTTTTTTCATTGAGTCACCTACTCAGTGTACCACACTAGACTATTTGACCTCTAATACCCATGGTTAGGAAACAAGGAACAAACATCCAGCATGTAAGGGTTTAGATAATATTGAGTGCACTCAAATACCCACTCCCAATGAAATGAACTACCATCATGACCTGACACTAAATAGCAAGCATGCTCATTTTCCTGCCTACTTGAAAGAAGGCTATATGAAAATTCCTACGGCAAGCACAGGGGAACTGAATATCCTTACCCCCATGCATGATGACCATCAACATATTCTGATGTCACAAGGATAACTGAAGTGGGTTCATTTCCTTAGTTTAATTGAAGATAGCTTCCAGTATATACTGGAGGTAGAAATGTGGAGTCTTATATTTTTACCCACATTGTACGAATGAGCCATTAAATCTTAGCAACAGGTGAGGATATCTGCTGAAATATTTTTGAACAAGTATGGATGTAGTGGTAGGTGAATATTTCTATACTTATATAAATGGAATCAAAATAATATGATTAGTATGAAAAAGTGGTTTCTATAGAGAAATTGAATGTTCTCATTCTTGTCTTGGAGGATTATTTTCATATTTCAGAAAAGGTTGTGGCACCATATTGGGCTCATATTCTGGTTCCATCATAGGATCACCAAGTGACAGTGGACCATTCCTTAATGAAGGGGTAAATTTATAAATAAAAATAATGGCGCCATATTTCAAATGTGGTTTTATTAGTGGTGGTTAAAACCCCATCTAATTTCACCACAAATTCTCAATTTAGAAAGGGTGTTAACCCCCTCTATTTCATTCTTAAAACCAGCAGTGGTTCAAAATCACCCCTAGTTAAATTATACATCGTATATTATTAGGGGTTTTGACCCCCTCTAATTTAAAATATTTGTAGAAGTTAAATAAAACCACATCTAAAATTTATATGTCTTTTTTTTATCTTGAAAACTGAAAACCCCACCAACCCTGCCCACCCCTCCATCTATCAGTCTAATTCCTGCCACTCGCCCCTCCCTCCCTTGTTGAAATCTCTCGTGGTCTGGTTCCCCCCACATACCCCTCCATCTCCAAGTCCAATGCACAACCTTCACTATTTCATGTATCACCTACACTCCAACCCTCCAATTCCCCTACACACCATTGTAAAAATAAAAGCAGGTGTGTTTTGAACCCCAATCCTTCTTTATATATTACTAGTGCCCCTACCACCCTACTGATTGAATTTATGTCATATTTTAGACATTATTATATTTGTATATATTAGGAATAAAATTCAAATAAATATTATTGAAATAAATATTTATAAATGTTTATATTTATATATATTAATATATACATTTTTATATAATGTTTTTTTGTATTTATATTATAAGATATTTAAAATATATTTACTTTATACCTTTAAATAAATATTTATAATTTATATGTGTATTTACAAACATTGGAGTGAATATATTTTATAATTCTATGTAAGTTTTTTATATAAAAATATATTTATATATGTATAAATATATTTATGTAAATTATTGATATAGTTAAGTAAATATTAATATATTATGTACATGTTTTTTATAAAATATATATATATGTTTTTATTTAATATATTTTTATAATTGCTGTAAAAATATATTTATATAATTTACTTAATTTATATATTTATATAATGTATTGTAAAATATATTTATATAATTTCTTTGAATATATATTTATATAATTTCATTAAAATTATTATTATATCATTTCATTAAAAATATATTTATTCAATTTCTTTAAAAATATATTTATACAATTTCTCTAATAATATATTTATATAATGTATTTCAATAGTTATATGAATTATTATTTACATTAATATATATTTATTTTTATAAACAGTAAAAAATTATATATAATTAATATAAAATTAATATTATTTTAGATTCAAAAATATGAAATACAATATATAAAAATATTATATATACACTAATTTTTTAAAAAAGTTTTATATAATTTTATATGAAATAAATTTCATACAATTATTTACATAATGTATTTCAATAAATGTATTTATTATTATGAACATTAATATATATGTATTTCAAAAATATAATTTTATAATATTAAGTACATTAATATATATATATTTCAATAAACATAATTGTTTAATTTTATTTAACTAAATATATATTTATTTATATAAATTTTGTATCATATAATATTTGTTATATATAATATAAAAGAAAAAACATATTATTTAAAAATATATTCATTATTATTATAATATATGTAATAAAAACTACAAACATGGGGTTTTATATGTTATATTTTTAGAATAAATTAAATATATATATATATATATATATTAATATATTATGTTTATTCATTTATATTTTATAAAATTAATATTACATGCAGTTCAATTTATATATTTAAATATAAATTAATATACTTCAAATTATTCAACCATGTTTATGTATACATATAAATACAATTATATAAAATCAAATAAATGGAATTATATAGTATAATTAAATTATTTATATATATTCACTAAATTAATTTATAATTAAAATGGTATACAGAAATATATATAAAATAATTATATAATTTTAATAAATTTATAGATTATAAAATATTTATAATATAACGTATATAATAAAAATAATATATATATATATATATATTATTCACTTTATATTATATTTATTTTTATACATAATCAAATATAAATGTATTTATAAATAAATATACAATAAAAAATTATTTAATACAATATATTTTTAATAAAAATCATAAAATAAATGTATATTATTTAGAAATAATATATAAATTTTATACATTTGAATAAATATACATATAATAACATTTATATTATGTATAAAAATATTTATATATGTATATATTTTTGTTTATATGTAGAAGAAATTACATAATGTATTTTTGTAATGCCTATATAGATATG
The DNA here is from genome assembly GCA_963277665.1 of Viscum album. Taxonomy (NCBI): domain Eukaryota; kingdom Viridiplantae; phylum Streptophyta; class Magnoliopsida; order Santalales; family Viscaceae; genus Viscum; species Viscum album. Next base: position 1,584,324,475 of record OY728147.1, read on the forward strand.
AATGAATATAAATACATTTATAAAATATATTTATGTAATATATATATATATATATATATGGACAAACACATGCTCGCCCAAACATATATATTATTAAATTGGAATTTATATTTGATTTAGTTGAAGAAATAAATAAAATTTCAGAGGGGGTTAAAAATTCACTCAAATCAAATGGATTATTGACAGCTCGCGAACCCCCTATAATGTCCTTATTTAAGGGGGGTTCGATACCTTGAATTTTTTTTAATTAGATGGGGTTCAAAAACCCCTATAATTTCATATATTTTTCAAGGGTTCACAACCACCACTAATTTCATAAATGATAAGGGGTTTAAAACCCCCTCTAATCAATAGGATTAACTATACTTCAAGAACTTCCACTAATTTAAAATACTAGCAGGGTTTGTGAATCCCAACTATTTCCTTTAAAAACAATTTCAATGTTACATAAATATAACCTCTAGTATCCAAATGAATAGTATATATATATATATGTATATGTATACCTCCTCTATAATTCACCCCTACACATAGGGACCATGATTATTATATTAATGGTGGTTTTGACATAACTGCCTCTAAAATCCAAATAAATATTTCAATTAAAAAATTCTCAAAAATTTAGTTGGGGATGTAAACCCGCTCTAAATTCAATGATTAGTTTGGTTGTGCAAAACACACTCTAAAAACCCACTAATAATCTTCTATGTTTATGGAGTGTATCCCCATTCTGACCGGCACTCCTCAAGTGAGAGTGGATCAGTCCTAGGGATATTCTCATATTCATATAGAAAAAGGTTGACGACATACTCTAAAGGATTAATATCATGCTCATGTCCCTTTTCTGACAGAGGGTCACTATGTGATAGTGTCACATGACAATGGATATGCTCATACTCATCACACTGAATCTATATTAAATGTTATAGTAGATCATATAATCTTGTATCATATCAGTATTTACACTATGGAATGACTGCAACAGTATCCTTTTAAAGACACAAATGAGGAGACTCATATCACTTATCCAATTCTAGAGGTCTTGTAGTATATTTTGACAAGAAATGAACAATTAAACTAAGATCATATTTTTATTCCAACCACTGCTCACAATGTGATAGGGAACGTGCCTCAGGAGAAGCTCATATCAAGGTAGAAAACAATGAACATAACTTTCCAAAGGCATAATATCATTATCATATCCCCATTATAACAAAGGATCATAAAGTGAGAGTGGAACATGTCTCAAGAAAAACTCATATTCCCTTGAATAATAAATAATATCATTGGACTATTCTAGAAGATTCATAGAAATAAAATCATATACCAGCAGCACCAGACTGTTATCAATATATTTCAGCATCCATCACACCATAGCTTAATATCCCTGCATAGTTACAAAAGTTGGGACAAAATATTACAACCACAACATAGAAGGATTTTTGAATCCGTATTTTGTTTTCAATTCTGGTTTCCTTGATGTTGATTAAGACACATAATCAACACCCCAAGGGTTTGTCAATTGATTAACAAAAGAAAAAGGTTATCATTACTATGGTACTCCTTCTCATTGTAGTGTAGAGATGGATCACAAGGAATCTACTATAAACATCCTCTATTTTCAACATACCCAATGTAATATCTCCCACAAAAATGAAGTCCTACACTTTCTAAGACATCACTGTAGAGATAAGTACTAAAAATTCAGACATGTTCGTATAGAGATATTCTTAAAACATCATGTTTGACATCATAATATTCCCCAAAAACATCTAGGGACACAACACATCCTTTAATATGTGACCCCAAGAAGCATATTTTATAGTATAACCAGATTGAGGCATGTCGGTATGTTGTAGAGGAAGTCGTCATTAACTTATGTATAGAGTTAGTATGAAACAACCTCCCCACCATGTTCTAGTCCCATTCTATTTCTGACTGAGATATCCTAGAAAGAGATAAGAAAGGATGGAATTCCTTATCTATTCTAAAATATGTGGTCTACATAGTAGATATGGAATGCTAGACACCTACCTTATATAGGATACAAGGATCAACTTCAGACTAGCATGAAAAACATATTCTATCTACATCGAGATGCTATTTTCAAAGATAAAGAGAAAAAACTAGAAATGAAAAATACAAATATACTGCATGCTTGATGTCGTTGTATCCCAACTATTCGAAAACTGATTAAAAGTGCCTTACCATGTATATATTTTTTAGGATGGGGAATGGATGATGTGTTTCACTTTACCGAACACTTGGAGCAACATAACTCCCTAAATATGACATCCTGTAATGTCATAGGTTCTGATGAAACAAGGGGACTAGTTAAAGAACAAGAGAGTTGGTCACTATAATGGATTTCCCCACTTCAATGGTGTCAAGACATCATAAATTGATGGATATGACAACCCCCCGATCTTTGAAATAAGACCCTCAAAACAATGAGAATTCAACTCATATACAAAAGATGATGTTACGATCTACACAAAAACTTTCCAAAAAAAATAACTCCCATAATGAGATTCTATTTCCCCCAACTACTTTAATAACATAGCTACACCATGTGAAATAGGTCTAGTAGTATCTTCCATAGCATTCATTCAAGAGCTATCCCGTCCCTTTAGATAGAAGGAATATATATCACTGCCTCCATCCATCTGATTGTCAATACATGATAGTATTCAGGACATATCAGAAAAATATACAGACAAACAACTACCGACTAGGATGGGGAAATTAGTATCTAAATCACCACACCCTTATTCAACATCTCTCGAGAGGGTTCCAATTAAATCAATGGTGGTTCTCGATCGACCACATCCTAATGGTCTGGGAAATTTAATTCTCAATGTCTTTATATGGAATCATCAAATCCTCAACTAGAATCATTTGATAATGGTGGATTCATAGACATAATATCATTTCAATATATTTACGAGACTAAATATAGTATTTTACTATTAGATCTGTTAATTTATAGTATGTAAAGAAGAAGTATGAAATAATTTTATTAATTAATGAAACTAACTCATCTTTGAATGTAATCACTTATATAACATAAAAATGATCATCGTGTTGGAATTTTGGGACGATAAAAAACCAATATAATGTGGATGAATATCTTTAGCGAGGTTTTAGGATGGGGTTGATCTAGGTATCTGGAACAATGTAGTGTGAATAAGAGAATGGAGGGGTTCTCTTTAAAAAGTGAGGGGAGGGGCACCTTTAAAATTATATAAAAGTTAAAAACATAATAAAGTCTTTATCTATACAAAATTCATTAAAAAAGAAATGTATTTGAATCAAATAATGTATTTTTTGATACTTTACTATCCAATAAAAAATGGGAAGGTTAAAATTTTCTTTTATACATTATCTTCTAGTTTTACACCATAGTTAACATATTTTTTACATTAACCACTATAATAATTTTTTTCACTCCAAAAATGGGTTTTAATTTCTCTTATAAGTTAACTATTGGATCATAAATATAATATTTATGAAATTCTCGAACATATATCATCCTAATATTTTTCTTGTAATATTTTTTAATTTTAAAATAAGTTATTTAATATTATTTTGATAAATTTTCATAAATGTCAATTTCGACACTAAATTTAATTTGACATAAAATACATAAATAAAAACATGAAAATTCATTATAATACGACAAAATAAATATAATGAATCATATTTAGCAATAAAATTTACATAATACTATAAATCACTGAAATTATATTACTTTCAATATTTTAAAATAAATAATTTTATTTTTCTAATAATTGATAAACACTATGTCAAAATTGCATAAGAATATAACGAAATTTTGTAATTTATAAAAAATATAAAATAATCTTCATGTTTAAAAATTTTAATTAAGCTAAAAATAGATATTTATGTTCATTCATAACGTTATTTTTTCTATATGTGGACACATAAGACCGATTTTAGACTAATAGTGGAACATTTTTTAATATTTCTTTCTTTAAAAATTATATATTACATGTTAATGGAATAGTGTCCATAAATAAATAAATTTAATTTCTAAGGTAAAATAATATAATTACATTACTACAATATTAAATAGGATGAATAAATCCTGATGTTTTAATCTATATTAACACAATTTTCCCTTTAACAAGCTGGTAAATTATAACACCATTTATTTTCATAATGCCTAAAAATAAAAGACTCATATTTTAGAAATTTAAACCTCCATACTCAAAATATTGATTCCATTTTATCAAATTGAAAAACATAAAGTATCCTAAATTAATTTAAAAATTAGCATGAAAAACACAATGAAAACCACCTTTAGAAAAAAAATCTAACAATAAATGTATATTTATTCTCATCCCACGCATCGTAAAATATTAACTGAATTTTAAAACATTTTATTAAATATATAATATATAAATATTATAATATCATTTAATAATTGTGATAATTTCAATTTTTATTTTATATACACATTGTGCATATAGTTTTTTTCTAAAAATGGCTTTTTTTAAAAGAGAATTCATGATAATTGGATTAACCATGAGAAATTGGCATACATTTGAATTGTTATAATTCATAATAAGGAATGATGAAATTAAGTTATTTTTCCTCAGTAGGAGAATACACCAATTGAGAATAAATGGAATTTTTAATGGCAATGGAATGAATTGACAAATATAAAATTTGATAACATTTGTGTAATGATTGATGATTCTGTTAGGTCCATATGGGGTCTAGATACCCTGGAAGGCTAGGTGAATCATGGTATGTGAATAATTTTCAATGTTCATCTTTCCCCATGATATATTTTCTATTTTATTATAAATAAATCATTATAATGGTCGCTAATGTTAATGTTGATTACATCCTTTTGAATTTAATCAGATGATAATTCACTAAATGTAAATAAATAAATAAATAATAAAGACACAAAGTTATTTACATGGTTCACTATCACTGGGAAAATTCTATTGAGCATTCAAAGAAATTGTGAAAAGTGTACCAAATTTACTAAGGGTAATTACTAATAATGATGTTCTGGATAGTTCACTTCTATGCTGAGAATCACTGCATTTATAGGGTTTAGGGTCTTCTCACAACTTCCCCAAAGGTCACTCTTTATGTCTCTTTCTATATCTCTCTTACATTGTAAAAGATAACCTTCATCTTGTTCATTTTCTCATTAATATTGGAATTGAATCACAAATTGTTAATGGATATGTATCATATTCATTTTAATGATTTCATGCATCCACAATTTAGGAAGATTCCCTATTAAAGTCTCATTTTCACTTGTAGATGAAAAAATTTCAACTTGGATTGAAAAAAATTACCTTCATGGATTCTCAAATCCACATTGAACTACCATGCTCCCTCTAGGAACTGGATTTCACCATGTGGGTTGAGTGCTTCATGGTCCACCTCTACATGCATGGATTGACTCTTTTTCTGAAGACTACTAATGGTCGGAGGACCATTGATGCTCTGTGGAAAACCATCCCTTCCTCAAATATCATCTTCTCTACAAAAAATCCATCTCTTCTATGGTCTACCTCTTCCATAGATGAATGATTCCCCACTGAACACCCCTACATATTTTTCCCTTTTCCATTGTAGGACAATGTTCCTCGAAAAACCCCTTCGGTGATCTGTCTCTATGTATGACTTTCCTTTAACAGAATCATTCCTCATGAACTCTTCTCATTTGCAGAATTCTCCATCACCAACTACTTGGAAACCTCCCCAAATTCTAACCACAGTGATGATACATTCAAATGGAATTAACTCCCATCTAATGATCTATTTAGAGGTTGTTATATAGGAATATAGATACAAAAAACCCAATATTATAAAATAACCAAATCATTTATGCAGTATAGCCTTCACTATGCATTGAGCTATGTCGTCCATATATTTCCTCTCAAATTTCCTCATGGTGGCTTATGCCTTACCCAAAATAATCACTACATCTCAACCTAAAATTACTACCTTCTTTAGAACATCAGGCCTCTCACAAACCAAAAGATTCCTATAAATGAATTTCCCTTATGAGGCCTACCTAGCTGAGTTTGTGGTCTCCATAATGCTGATATGCATAATTAATCTTTTACTATATTTCCTTATCCATTCCAAGAATTATGCTTGACAGTCTGAAATCATAATTTTTAGAAGAACATCTATTCTTAAAAGTACAAACTCATGGTTTTGAAGACTAAATTTTTGAAAATAGTGGTAAACAACATGAACATAAAAAACTACTTCGGCAATAATAACCATACTTATTCATAGTATTCTGGAATTCTCAATAAATAGAATAAACATAAACAACAAAATGGAACCAAGAAGGATTTTTCTCCAACAATATCTTTTTTTTTTGTTTTTTTGACATATCTTTTTCATTTTGATGCATCGTTAAAGCATCACCCATATTCTTCCAAAATTAACCTCTTATGATTCAAATAGAAATAAAATATTTACTAAACACATACTATAATCTCACAAGATCCATACTTGGCATGAGTAATAAGTGTAGAAAGAAAATTTCATAAATTAATAACATCATTCAAAAACCAATTAGATAATTTCATCACTACCCTCATCTGTCAGGTTATATAATCATTGATCAATCACCATTAGCATCTTGAGATTTAATACCCCATATCTCGCTAATACCCTTTTCAGAATCTAATGCTCCCTCTTTTTTCTTCTTCCCTATCTTGGTTAAGATATTTTCATCCATTTTACTACTATAATTCCCCCCCTTCAACAAACACAATGGCCATTATTTTGAGTTCATTAATAGGGTAAAGTACACATATTAACACATTATGGAAAACAGACCATTCCATGGGGAGAGGGGTCAAAAATCAACACTTATCAAGTAAAGGGAGTCAAATTCACTCCCATAGCCAATAAGTGCCTTTAAAATGATTATTTGGGCATGAAATTTGTGATAATTTCCAAAAAACTATAGTTCAATATTCACATACTCCAGCTTCACAAGTCCGTGATCTACATTTTCCTTAATGAAATAGTAAAAGAATTCAATGTGATTTTTCCTAAAATGATGGAATGGATTTTTCTTATGTTTCATAGTAGTTGAATTATCACAATGGATTCTGATCAGAAATACAACTGCATTTACACTATGAGAAAGATATTGTTTCATCTCGAAGAACTATGTGAATTTATGATTCATAAAAATATATTTAGCTTGTGTAGTTCATAATGAAATGAAATGTTGTTTCTTTCATGTCCATGAAATACACAATCTGCCATAATAGAATGCATCACATGATGTTGATATTTTATCTTCTACTGAACCAACCCAATTTTCATCTATGTATCCTATTAACTATTGTTGGGATTTTTCATTATACAATAAAACCAAAATCTCTATGTCTTTAACATAAAAAATTATTCTCTTTTACTAAAAGTATATTTACATGGGATTTCATTGATATCATGCTATTTGGGATGTGGAAAATACAATATGTTGTCTTTCCACTATCATGTACAAAAAAATTATTATTATTTGGCAATATTCTGTTAAAATAAATGTATTTCATTCATCTTCATGTAATTGGATCAGTCAGGTAGCCTCCAAAGTCTTCATATCATTGGAATTATCCACTATGAATAATCTCAAAATCTCTATCGAAATTTTTTTATTAAGAAATAAATACGTCATTATTTCCAAGCATCTCCGTTACCATCAACCTTTGATTAATATCACTATTTACATAGAGATTGTAATAAACTCCACCACAACGAAAAACCATATTCTTTTTAAACTGATCTAGCCATGACTACCATGCTCTGGGGGATTGATTCATTTTATATACCACATTCATTGGCCTACAAACACTATTCCAATTTTCAGGATTGAGAAAATAGTCTAGCATCTCTACATACACTTATTCTTCCAGAACCCCATTTAGAAATGATGACTCCACATCCATAAGGGAAAATTTATCCCTCATTTTCACCATTATGGCCAAGAATAATATGATTGTTCAAGCCTTGATAATGTTGTAAATGTATTATCATCATCAATAACCTATATTGGGGTGTACCCTTTGTACAGTAGTTTCTATTTTCTTCAAATCATTGTTCCATCTTTATTCGTCATGTTCCAAAAAACCATTTAGTCCCGATTAAATTTTTATATATCAACCTCTATACAATCTCTCATGTTTGGTTCTTATCAATTTGGTAAATCACTACATTCATAGCTAGATCCTAATCTCATTTTCCAACTACTTATTCCATGAAATTAGTCTCTCCACCTGATAATAATGGTTCTTTCAATATATTCCTCATCATTCATGTCAGCACAATAAGTGTATGATCACCTATTATGTTCTGTTAATAAATTTAGGATCCTCTATTCAATATTTGTGTAAATATTAATTTATTATAAACATTTTCATTATTTTAATTCTCTTTTGATTCAGCCTCTAGAACCAGAACATCCACTGATCATCTTACATCTTAATCAATATGCACCTAAGTTTGATCATGTAATTTCTAAATATTCTTATCATTCTCTAATATAGTTACATCATTAATTTTAAAAACCATTCCACATTCATGTTGTACTATCGTCAATATTCTCTCATAGTTTCTTGTTATCCCGAACAAATTTAGATGATAACATGTTTATAGAACAAAATAGACAATCATGAAATAAATTAATGTTTCTACTTCTCCCTCAATTAGTCTTATGATTTTTGAAAAAATAAACTTTCATCCTTTCTATAACATTGTTACCTTGAATGTGATTAGAATATTGATTTCCCCCTATGATATGCATCTCTTTATATTGTTTGGCCCACTATTTAATCCACAATAATTTTTCATTTCCAACATCATTTTACAACAACGTACAACAATTTTGAGGGAATTATCTATCCCAAAAGAAATTTACAATTGTAGCTTCCTAAAATAATATTTTCAATTGGTAAATTTGCCACTTAACAATGAGCCACAATGAAAACTCTATTCCTATTGAGTTAGAACTCATTGTAGGAAACAAGAGATAATGTTAATAAAACCATAACAATCCACAGAACTCAATTAGTTACTTAATTAACCATAATACATATATCATCAACTCCATTAAAGGAATTGTCTAGATTTATTCTTCAACTTTGGTAACTAATTTGAATCATTTGACAAGCTCAAGAACATTACATGACCACATTGCATCTTCTAATGAAACTTACCCATATATTGTATCTCCCCAATAACCTGAAACACATAATCATTAGTTAATAGAATATAAACACACAAGAATAGGGGTATCTCGATAATCATAAAGAATATGATTTTCATCAAATTGGATGGACCAACCATTTTTTACATTCATAGAAATCGATGTACACTTTCTGTTCTCATTCCTACTACCAATCCAACCCAAATGTTTTTTCTATATGAATAAGAATTCATTATACACACTATTAGTCTTCTTATGATATTTTGGTTTTGTAGGCTTATACATGTTCCGAATTTTTTGTTTATACCCACTAATAAAAATTTACATTTTTGAGGTTCCACCAATATCACAATTTTCATGACACATTCCTTTAGTAGGAGTATTTCCACATTCTTTATTCTGTTTTATCTTTCTCCATTAAAGATATATTTCATCTCACATCAATTCTCACCTTACGGAAGGACTTGAGGGTTTGATGAAACCTTATTTATTGTTTTTTTGGTTTTGAAGTTATCAGACTGACATCATCCTTTCTTGTTGGGGTTGAGTCTTTAATAGATTCTACATTCCTCATAATCTCAATAAGAGAATCTCCTCCATTTTTCATTCAGTTTTTTCACATTCATTCCATGAGAGCTAATGTGAGTGTAACTATGGAGATGATTTATATGCCTTACGTTGAGCTCTTTTTGACTACCCAAAGTTTGTAAACCTATTTTAAACCTATCATATTTCCTTTAAATATAGGCATTCTTAATATACGCCACTAGAGTTGCGGATCTCCTTTTGGGTCCTTTTCCCTGCCTACTTTCATCCTACTACAATCAATTTCCAAATTCCCATGATTAAAACATATAAAAAATCTTCCATTAGGAACATATATCATGTAATAATTTTTCAGATGAGATGTGGATATAACTTGTATTTTTATTCTACTATTAAGCTCGTAGGATTCCTGACACACACTCATGGTGTGCCCAGTCTTCAATAATAGTATAATATCTTCAATACTTTCTTATAAGAGACTCTTCATTTTTATTTCTCAAGATTCTCCTTCATATTCGGAGATTTCAAAATATTTCTATCAAGAATGAATGAAATATATACAAAATATATGAAAAAATATATGATTTATGACCATTAATACCACAAGAATAGCACATGCTATCATTTAAATTTTTAAAACCATTTTAGGTTTTTTTCTAGTATCTATATGATTTTTATTATTTTGGGAACTGTTTAGAGCTCTCATGGTATCATTCATGGGAGAGGATTCCTCATATAAAGTACCAGTTTTTCCAAAAAATATATTTCCTTAAGGATAAGTCAATCCTTTCATGTTTTTCCTCTGATGTAGAATATTCTCTTTTCATTTCATTATAACAACTTAAGGATAATCAGATAATTAATGTAATGTATCCTTCAATGTGGGCTTGTATTTGGCATCATATTTCTCTACATATTTCATCATTGATTTTATCTCTTATATTAATTATTTATTCTCTATATGTCATGAATCAAGATGAGACATAAGTTATCTATTAATATTCTCACCACTACTCGTATCAATTTCCAATTTTCAAGTGATATTGTCCACTATGTCCCATTTCTCTCTTATTTTGATTTTTTGAGTAACAAAATCAATACAAAATTCAAACTTCTATTGTAGCATTTGGTTCTCCTGATCTAGTACATATAGCTGTATATGAAGATATTAATTTTTGGATTTTAGATTCAAAATTCCATCTGAGTTTAGATTATTTCCCTTTTCATCAACTTTAAGTTGTTCAATCTTTGTAGTCATATTGTATAGTTATTTTTTCTGGGAATCATTATTCTCTATTAGATTTGTATCCACTTCAAGATGTGTTTTATTTAAACCATTCAACTTTATAACTTCAATTTCCGGAACATAGATATAGGTATCGTTAGTTTTATTTTATTCAAATAGTTTCTAAACAAATTCCATTATTTTTTTTTGACAACCTATGATTTTAGTTTTCTTTAAATTTACTCCCTACTAGTAGTAAAAATATCACTCGGAATATCATGTTTATATCCCCTTCATTAATCAACTTCTAAAAAGTGAATAGTATCATTTTATGAATCATCCATTTCTTTCTTTAGTACGTTGTTGGTTTCATTCATTTGAATCATTTCCTTTAAATGGACACATCCACACTGAGTAATTCCACAATAATTCATCTTCTTTGACATGATTCTATTTTCTAGGGAACATCAAGATAAGAGAAAACTGAAATTCCTATTCCAATAGTAGTGTAAATTTAGATATAGAAATCAAATCCACAAAGTTAACATATCCTCAGATACCACTTTTTATGTCCACATGGAGTCAAGATACCCTGAGTGTGGAGGGAAATCAAAGAATGTATATTATTTTCAATGTTCTTCATTAAGAACTATAACTTGACTTATTTTTTATAATGGTCACTTTGTTTTGATCATTAATGTTAATGTTAACTAAATCCTTTCAAATTTTATCTGTTGATAATGCATTGAAAGTGAAGAAATAATGAAATCATAATGAAACATCAATTTTTACATGTTTCACTATCACTCGGCTACATCCAAGGAGCATTCAATGACAATGTGCAGATTGTATTAAATTCACCAAGTCTCAATACTAATAATGATTTTTTGGATATATCACTTATATACATAGGATCACTTCCTTTACATGGTCTAGGGTCAGTTCACTACATTATCAAGTGTCACTCCCTCGGTCTATTTCTATATATCACTCAATGAGGAAAGCATAACCTTATTTCTATTCCATTAATTACAATTATTATAAGGGATTAACACACAGTTTATCAACATGTCAGTCTCATTATTTTCATGAATTTACATATCCTAACAATAGTCAGATGCTCTGTTGAAGACCAGTTTTCACCCATAGATGAAATCCACTTTTCTTCTTGGTTTGTGGAAATTATTTTCATGGATTCTTGAATCCTACATTAACTTCCCTAATTCCTCTATGATATGATATGCATTATGTGGGGTGAGTGATTCGTGATCTACCTCATCTTATTTTAATGGTTTCTTCCTCCATGGACTATAGATACTCCATAGAACACTACTACTATGTGGGTTACCATCTCATCCATTGACCACCCCTTATCTGCATAAGGCCTTCTCTTCGACAGAACACCTCTTCAATGAATGGATGATGCCACATTAACTACCTCTACATCATGGTCCCTTTTCCATTTCTAACTACAGTTCCCACAAAACCCCTTCCATGAACTATTTCATAGGATACTTCTCCTTTTATGGAATCCTTCCTTTTTAACTATTTTCTTTTATAGAATTGTCCCTCATGAACTAATTTATGACTTCTCTAATTCTTCCCAAAGAGATGACACATTCTATAGAATTCTCTGTCTTCTTATGATCTGATTATTAGTCCTTATATAGTCATGTAGATAAGAAAACACGCTAATCTGAAATACACAAAACTTCAATGTGGTAAATCCTTCACAATGTACTATGACATGCCGTCTGCATAATGCCTTTATTATTTTTTAATGGTGGAAAATGACTTATGTAAACTAATAATCACCTCTAATTCCAAAATGACTTTCTTCCCATGAAAATAAAGCATCTCAAGACATGAGAGTCTCTAAAGGAATGTTTTCCCCCATACTGTCTATGTGGTGCACTTTGTAGTCTGAATTTCACTGTTATGCAGAAATATTCCTTTTATGAATTTTGATATCCATTGTATGAACTATGATTAATGGTCCGAAAACAACGTTTAAAAAAAAATACATTTCCAAATAAAAAAATCTTGATTTTGAGGCCCAAAAATGTCACAAACACTGAAAAATAATGATACATGAAAAACCTTATTTGGCCAGACCAAAAATATATATTTGCGATCATTTGTTTTTTTCAAAAAAAAAACAATCAACCTTAAAACACAGGAATAGAAACATTATGTTTTTTCCCAAACAGATTCATAAAATTGATGATTATTCAAATTTAGGAGAATCCACCAATTGATTGAGATATTTATTTTCTTTCTTGTGATTATTTTTTAATTACATGATGCAGAACCTCAATGATTCTACCTATGTAGGATAATCCACTAATTGATATGGTTACGTTTTCCTTGGTATGGTGTCAGACCATGGAGATAAGTATGTGAATCTAACTTGAGTAATTATAATATATCCCAGTATGGTTATTTTTTCCCTATCATGGTATTATTCCAATAGAACACATAATTTAATCCATCGTGGGTATTTTACATGGAGACCATTTTGGTTACATTCTTCTAGGCATGATATTGAACCATGTGAATAATTAATTGACCCCATATTTTGGAATTCACATGTTTCTCAGAATGGTTAGGTTTTACTGGCTATGTTATTGCACTATTGGAACATGATATCAACTACAACATTGGTAATTCATATGGAGCATAATTTTTTTGTTATATGAGACATGGTGTGGTAGATTTATCCTATAAATGATAATCCATTAAGGAACTGGGTTATAAAACATGGGAAGGATAATCCACCATTTATAGGGATATCTGAAAGCATACTGAAGTCGCTTTGGATGACCTATGTTTCAACCTTTATCATGAGATGTAGCATTAATATTTTATTCTTTTATTATTTTACGAATTATTACCCCTCTATATTGTACTATTTATTTTGATATATATATTGATTAGTCACCATTGTCATTAAAAAAATGATTTATACTCATACACTATTCAAATACAATTTATACCTGGAACGATTTCATATTTTCATGAATGGACTAGGTGAAGGGATAATGTACATATTTGTTTCTTGGTAGATGGGTTGATGTTTAGAGATAGTACATAAATGGGGTTCGAGACTGGGGATTTTGGATTCTTTTATTGATTCTATTCAGTCTATTTTTTTTATGACATTCGACATTAAATTTAGTTAAATTCATATTATTATTACATTTGTTCAATTATTATTTGGATAACTCGGTTTTCCCTTTAGTGTCCTTTATTTAATACTGATGATTTATATTATTTATACTATTATTTCATCTCTTTACTAGAGGTTATAGTCTCCCCAATATATTTCTTACCCCAACATCTATTTAGACATCTCTAGTGTATGTGGAGGCATGCCTGAGGCCCTTTTTCCATCTCATCTCGATCATATTAGGGACAACATGGACATGTAAATTACAAATCCCTGGTCAGTATTAGGTTAAATACATCTATACTGTCTTCTGGCAGTTAACCTTCTATGTACCCCATATTCTTGTATTGGGATAAGCTCCCATGTTACCTTTTTTCTACAATTGGGATATCCTCCCATGTACCCTTTGATCTCATAAAACAATAATCTTTATCCAATGAATTATAGGGATATATAAATCTATCCCATATCACATATTCATAATCCATTCATGTGAATTCCACAAGTTCATGAAAATATTCATTATTCTATCATATCCCAAACCATGTAAAAAAATAGGTTCTATCAATATTTTATAATCTTAACAAAAATACATCTATTGAATGAATAAGGAGGGTATAAAATAATCATATCCTTTTTAAAGTATATTTAACATCAAAGGATGTTATCATTGAAGAAAAATTCTGTTAAATATCACTAGAATAATTCATGAGGAAAATTTCAATTCCATTTGATATATAATATTCAAAATCTAAAAATTTTCATAATATTATCAAAAAAATTTCCCTGAAAAAATATATATACATGTAAAGGAATATTAAAATAACACAACAGTCATTATGGTAGAAAATTCCATTCATTCATTTTTTGTTAATATAATGTTTCCTTTCTCATTATTTGTAAAATATTTGAACTACCTTGTTTAGAAAATTGAAAAGAAGATTAATTTTATAGATCTATATAGAAATAAATATTGGGTAAAAATTACTTAAACATCATATAATTTTAGTAAAATACATTATCATTTTTATTAGAAAACATGGATACATAAGAAATAGATCTTCTGACCAACAAAAGAGAAATGAGGTCAAAATTTCTAAAATGTAATTTCTAAACCATTTTGAATACCAAATACAGTAAATAATTCTCAATAAAGAAAACAATAGAAATAACTAGAAGACAATATATGTTAATTTGGTTATCCATATAAGGATATTATAATTAAATAAATGTAGATTCAAGAATAAACAATTTTATATGTGAGGTTTACCCAAGGTGTGATATAAAACTCATTCTCAATATATTTTTTCTATCATCAGTTGTAATAATAAATTATTTAATATTTATATTATATTTTCTAAAAAAAATAATAATGTATATCCCAAATGGTTTGTCATATGAAAAATCTATAAACATAGTTAGGCCTAGAATGTGTTTTTTACATTAGGCATGATATATTTTTTTTCGATCGAGAGTTTAGTAACATCACATGCGTTTGTAAATTATATTATATTATTATATAGTCCTTAAATATATAATGAAATATTTCCCAAATGGTTTCTCATATGATAAATCTGAGGCCATCGATAGGTTTGTGATGTGGGGTTTATACTATACACTATGTAAAATTTGTGCTCGTCAGTTGTTTGGTAACATCAGACATGATGATAAGTAATTTAATGAATTATTATTATTATTACTATTATTATTTATTAAATTCATTTACTTTTACCATCTTCTTCTTCCTCCCACACAACACACCCTACCACCATTTTCATCTGGACTCCATTTCCAAACAATTAAGAATTATGTTTTTTGACCTGTTAAAAATATAAATCCTTAAATACGTAGAATTAAAGACTCAAAATATACTTTTTTTAGAGTTTATAATTAAATAAAATTTTTTAATTTAGTTTTTTAAACAATGTTATCATGGTTTATTTATAATAAAATCATCTTTATATAGGTTTGGGTTGGTCAATTTGAGTCCATGTGACCCTCATAAACCTTTTTATGCGACTGATGATCATTCAAGGATTTCATTCAGCATCCTATACATTTTCATCGAATCCACAGATGTGTTTTTTATAACACCTACATGGTGAAATAATTATTATATTTATTTATAAATTTTTAATTTATTTCCCTTTTACTTTTATTTAATAAATTCTTGAGAAAAATGGATTATTATTTAAAATTACAAAACTAATATTAATCAATAATCCATTTCATTAAATCATCAATGGTTAATTTTTAAAACATTATAAAATATAATTTCATGAATTAACAAAGATAAATTATTGAAATTCCCAAAAAAATATTTTTTTAATTATCAAAGAAACATTATGTGAACTATTGAAAAACATTATCATGAATAATTAGTTGAAAAGTGAATCAAATTATCAAAAGAAAATTTTCAAAAAATAAATTATGATAATAAAATTTGGAAAAGATAATTATTAAGAAAAATTATTGTTGGATAATTATACAAATTAATTATTGATAATTAAAGGTAATTTTTAAGTGATAATGATATTTAATTATCACAGGATAAATATTAATTTTCAATGAATAATTTTTTTTGTTATTAATGAACAATTATAATGAATACCACATGTGTCCTCTAAATAAATCATGCATAAAAATTATAAAATGTGGGATTATAATTATTGTTGAGGAGAGTCTAGTTAGAATATTAATTTGACTAAAGTGAATATTTAAAAATTATCTAGGAGGGAGAAAATATCATCAATTGTGATATTTTTTTATTTTTGAAATAATATAGCTAGTTTTAGATCTAGAAACAATTATCATACCTTGAAAATCATTGTTATGACAACTAGGATAATGAGGACCATAATGAGGTTTCATTAACTATTTATGTTTTCACTCCAACCATCGAACCACACATGATAGTTTATACTTTCTATTGATATTAATGAATTTATGGGTTGAAGTTCATTACATCTTAGGCCCTCATTTTTTACTTGTTTCCATATCTGATTTATGTTTCGGATTATTTGATACCATGCATGATTTTGGTCACATGTGGGTGTGTATATAATCCACGAGACCTATTATTATCCAATGAGGGAAATTGTGTATCATTTTAGGTATATTATTATTTTTTCATGATGTTTTTTCCATAACAAAATTTATCATGATAACGTATTCTGTTATGTGTACTTGTCTTCCCATCATGTGTGTATAAAAGCATTCAATGGTGGTAGTTAGTTGTTATTGATATAGGTAGACCATAATGAAATATTTATTCCATAGAGGTGGAGTGAACTATTTTATTATGATGGAGAGGATGGAAATGTATACATGGTCGATGTATGGTGTAGCCATGATTCCATGCTATAGAAACAGTCATAGTAGCCTTGTTTTTCTATGTGTTAAGAATTATGTGGTGGCATTGACAATTGTAGTACATTATATTATTAATTAATAGGACATTGGGTTAAATGGTCATCTTCACGGAAATATGAAGTTGGGTAACATGTTCACATAAAATGATGAGGATTCCATAAAAGAGATATTTTTATACCTTCAGACATCATTTGTTATGATTTTTTCATGTATCCACATAAAGTATAACAGTGGGTATATGGAAGAATGGTTACTTGATGGCCTCTTAGATATTTATTATGTTATTGTTCCTATTATTCATTTATTACAATTATTGGAATACAATTTTGATTCTTGAGAACATGATGTAAGGAATCATTAGTGGTGTCCTACTAAAACTTTTACTCTAAACCTACTTGGGTATTTGAGTTGTCTAGTATATTTCAGGATAGATATGATAAAGGTAAAAAGAACTATTATCAGAAAATAAGTACTGGTAGATGGATCTACCAATGGGTGATAGTGGAATCCAGTGCCCTAATGTATATTTAATGGCTTTTTAATCCCCTCTATTAATCAGGATAGAATTTATAATAACCCTGAACATTATTACCCAATTAAACATGCTTCATTATATTACCATGAACTTTATACAACCTATAAGATATATAAGACTAGATTATTTTAGGATAAGAACATTATATGACAACATAAGATATAAAATAAAACACCTTTATTGAAAACTTCTTTTACATGACCAGAAAATTCCTTCGTACATAGCATTGCATGGGATAATGTGAGGACATAAACATGAAAAGGATGATCCATAAGGACATTTAAGGGATAAAACAAGGAATAAAATGAATAATACAATACATGTTGGGAAATATGCATAACTATGGAGCGCAAGAGAAATGTGAAAATATATACATGATATAACATGATTATCATAACATGGAAATGTGGAAACAATTTAAAACATTGATTCATTAACATAAAGAAATCAAGTAAAACCATATCCCAAAATTGTGGGAAAAGGTCCAAAAATGATATAGGTAAACCCATGTCTCAACATAACGTATCACGATACTAATAATTACCCAATGCATTGGAGCACTATTTGGGTTCCCCCTTCACAATCCTTTCAATCTCATGCTTAAGTGTGCCAATAGATCATATAACATAGATTCATTCAACATAATAAATTATTTCACGATAAAGGAATACTTAATACATACATTAAATTATATAATATATATTTATATGTTCCTAAATGTGAATACCCTTGATAGAGAAATTGGCATGGTATTCCCTACACGATGATTTTGGTTTTGAAAACCATGGTGCAATTGCAGCAGCCCAATGAGGTGACATAAAAATTCATAAAAAATGGTTGATGAGAGATAAATGTGTATCTAATAATATTTACACAAAATGTATAGTAGGGGGGTCATATAGATACATGTTATATTATAAGTAATTTCTAAATTTAAGTCACAACAAAATAATGAAACTTGAAGAAATAAGAGAAAAGGAATAACTCTTACAAATTTTTTGCATGGTATAGGGTGTACATGAGATGGATTAATGAGGGAGAAATAAGTCTATAACCATTAATAAAAGATTAGGTATTTATGTGGGAGGTTATAAATCATATCCCAACATTTCTAATTGAAAATAAAATGGTATAAGGATATAACGAATCTTGGGGAAAATGAGAAAGGAAAGAATCACTTAAACAAATTCGGCATGGTAACGAGAAGGGTTCATAAGAAGGATAAATGAGAGTGAAATAGAATATAATAATTTATAAATAAAATGGTACGTAAGGTAGATATTTAATAACATATCTCACCATAGTAATAAAAGATATTAAAATACATAACATGAAAATAATTCCAGATAAAATAGGATGGTGGAAGATCCCTTACATGAGTGTGTGACTTCAAAAGATTCAATAGGTGATTATTGAGAGATTGGGGAAATTTGGGGTCATTGTAGAGAGGGTAGTACATTTTAGGGATGATCTCCATGTATTTTTAGTTAAGTGAAATTTGAGATTGGGTGGGTTTATATAGGAAAGGAGATACAATTCTTTATTATTTAGGTTTCGGACACTACACACTAGAATATTCAAAACCACAAACCAAACCATGGTATTTGATCATGTTTTTTTTCCAAATATGGTTGTAAAAAAATATTTTATAAGGCCAATGGACGAAAAAATTAATATATTAGGCTCACTTATGTGTAGGTGAGTCACACTATCAAAGACATTATTTTAAAATCTTAAAATATTTTATATGTCTTGGAGGGTCCACTATGGCTTTATTAAATAGGTAAAAAAATTCCAATATAATATTATTATAATGGGAAAACTTATATTGGGCCAAAATACCCTTTATATCATTTATTACATTATTTTGTGGTCATTATGATTTCATTAAACACCCTATAAATTTATATATTAATTTATTTTTACACAAAAAATTAGACTATCTCAAAAATATAAGAAAACATAAACACTGGATAATTGAGAAATCTTGATTCCAAAAATAATATTAATTTTATCAAAATAAATTTTTAAATATGTGAATTTTTTCTTTTAAAACGCAAACCGAATTTTATTTAAAATTCACGGGTATGGACAAAAATAATATTCAAGCCTGAATAAAAATTACATTCGAAATCAAAAAAAATATACTAATTTATTATTTATAAAATTAATTTGATTATGATATTTTATTAAAATATTAATTAATTCCAAAATTCATTAATTCATAAAAATAAATTCTTTAAAATATTTTTTGTTTTTTTGTATAAAAATTATAACTCTTCTCATACTGATTATCTAATAATTTATAGATTAATAACTGATATTATAATAATTTATAATAATTATTTTTATAATATTATTAATAATAAAAAATATTTTAAAATAATAATGTATATATTTACCAATTTTACTCGAATAATCAATTTATCAAATTCATCAATTTTTTAATAATGACTATTCTTATAAAAGAATTTATAGAATATGACTTTTATTTATAAAAGTGTTTACACAATAAGTAACAAATACCTTATTATGTAACCCCTTATAACAATGACATAAATCTAAAGGTATGGTTTGCGATGGTGACAGACTCTTAAGGAGGCTTGGATAACATCGCCCGAGTGGTAATCTCTATTAGCTTAAACTTCTCTGGTAAGCGATTCTGTTCAACCATAACATGTTGAAGACTAGATGGGGCTTTGCCAATAGAAACCCCCAGTGATGTTACCTCCTTTCCAAGCACTGAAAAATGTGCTTCATACGGCCTGAGTCTACTGGATGAGGTCATACTCTCTTTTTTCTGTACTGAATGTATTTTCTTAAAACTGTATATTTATATCAGTTGTGTGATAACTTTTCAATGTCTATATCATCAATGATAGAGATAAATAAGATTAATTAAAAAAATAGGGTATATTTTTTATATATCCATAAGACATTAAAATAAAGGTAATTTTACTCATAAATGTTTGGGTCGTTACAGACTTTCCACAATAGGAGTTGTTTTATTTGTGTGAAATGTATTCCATTTATTGTATCCCATTTATATACATAGAAATTATTACTATAATGATTTATTATATTATTTAATATTAATTTATGATCCTATAATTTGAAACTAAGGGAATTGTATCCCCATGGTTTGATGTAGACGTTCGTAGCTAGTCAGAAACCTCTTTCAAATTGAGAGGCATCCATGAGGTCACGTAAAACATGGATTAAAGAATGTGGTTTGGGTTAGGATGTTATAAAATGGAATCATAGGATCAGGATTCAGTAACATGTAATTATATTTTCCATGGTATGGGACATGATTGATAATATATTGGGTGGTTGAGACTCGTGTAGGGGAGCTATGATAGTGCCTACCACAATCAACATAGTTGACCTCTGAGTTTCTTTTAAGCGGGGAAAATTATGTTTTGTTGTTACAGTTGATTGGATTTACCATGGATGATTCACATGATGTTGATATGTGATTTATGTGATATTGGTTATGTGTGTAGAGACCCAAAGCTTGACGTACATGGACATTACATTACTTTTGCGGGATACTTAATACATAACAAAAATTAACACTCAAGGATCGTAATAGTTTAGTCTCTTTAGAAACATGGAACATAATCTTCTAATCATGGTGAAAGATCTTCAACAAATCCCATAAAGATCTTACCCTTTTTTTTCTTACCTAAAATTGTTCTTTATATCTTGGGGAAAACAAAACATATAAAGGGTGAGCTCAAATTCTCAGTAAGGGTAAGCATTGAGAAAATAAAACAAACCATATACATTTGAACATAAAAACATGAACATAATGTTTAAACATCAAAATATAGAGCAATGACATAAAGTATGTAAGTACATAATGCATAGATCTTAATGAAACATCAATATTGATAAAATATCATGGGAATAAAACATGTAATTGTGGAAAACCATTAAGCAAATGATAGGATTTCCATAGTAGCCAAGGATTTGCTGCCAATACCATCTTAGTGGACAAAGTCCCCTTCTGAATAGAGTTCACTCCTCATTCCAGTCCTGTATCACTAAAACAGATTATCTTTCCATTCCAGCCATGTCTATCTCATGAGATATAAATCTTTACCCAATGCATTGGAGGGAGATATAGGTCCCACCCATCTCATAATGAAATCATTATTAATTGTGCCACAAAATAATCATTCATCATAACCCAAAGAATAAAATGGGTTTCATAAATGTCATCCCATCATAACGTAATCCATAAAAAACAAATGGATATCATTTCATCATAAGAATAATGAAAACATGTAAATAATAGAAACATTATAATTGTAACCTAATAATACTAAATAATGACATCTTAGATGGAATATAGTTTTTATAAAACACTTGAAATGATTTCATCAGGAAAATATCCATTCTTCTTAAAAATCATTTTCTTTTCACAAAATTACATGAAATTTTAAAAGAAAAGGATTTTTTTGAAAATAATCCTGAAATATTGTATGGGAATATTCATGAAAATAAATAATTATAAAACCATAAAAATCCATTCATTCCGTATAAGTAAAAAAAAGATTCTCCTCGTACTTTTAACGGAAAAGTAAAAAAGTACCACGTATGGTAAACAAAAGAAATATTCCTTCCATAACACAAAGTAAAAGACAAATAGGGGTAAACATGACATCAAAAATGCATGGAAGAATATTAAACACTTTATAAAAACATTTTTATGGACATGGATGTAAAATATAACCCCAGTAAATAATTACGTATAAGTAATCTCGGATAAAAATGAGATTTGGAAAATTATCCCTTACCTTATGACCGATATGCTTCGTATGTATCTGAACCTCCTGTATAATGATTTAAATAATGTCATTAACTTATTAAAAAATAATATTCATTGTTATTATATCATATATGGTTCACTTATGACTTTATATTACCCGTTTTTTGTAAATTCCGTGTTAAAGAAGCGTTTTGGGTAAAATCATTTCATTTATCGTACATGTTTCGATTTTTTTCTTTATATTATTACTTATATCCTGATTTAATTAATTCCATAATGTAAAACAAGATTTATATATAATATATATTCAGAATATAAATATATATGATAGATCGATAAATGGAATTTAATACACCGTTCATGGAGACGGTAGGCCGTACGTACGCATGAATGCTTTTTTTCGTTTCCTTATTTAATTGAATGGAATTAAGTAAATGAAACATATATGTACAAAAATATAGTATCATTAGTTTTTAATATATTTCATTATTATTTATTATATATACTTTACAATCATACTTTAATGGTTAATCATGGAAAATGAATCTCATCTTGTTCGTGGAGACGGTAGTCCGAACGTATGCATGAGCGATGATATCATTCCCATAATTATAGAATAGAATTGGAGTGGATTATATAATATATCAGAATAGTTATGATGTAATAGTAACCATATATAGTTATTCTTTAAACCATTACACCCATCCAAGTAAGGTGGTGGTGAAAAAACAGATTACACCATGGTGTGGAGACAGTATTACGTACGTACGCACGCTCGATGATTTTGTTTTCTGTAGGATGGATAAAAGGTGAAATGGGGTTGTTTAATATTTATAATAACATATCATTATATTATTGATACTAATGTTATTACTTTATAATGAAATAACTAAATAAGAATAAGTTTAAGAAGAAAGAAACTTGAAAGAATTGGTAGAAGAGATTACCTCTTCTTTGAGGCACCTCATTTAAGCTTCCTTTTAAGGTACTAGAGTTAGTTTTTTGAGAAGACCAGAACCTCTAGAATTTTTCTCGGGAATTGCATAAGATAAATTGTCAGGGTTTGGCCGAGCTTGAAGGCTCAAAGTTGTGTAAAGAGGTGAGGGAGGAGGTGCCCTTTTATAAGGGAGGAGAGGGGAACCTTTGGAAACCTCAAAAATATTAATTTATAACAAATCAAACCCCACATAAAAACTTCAAAAATGACTCAAATCCAAATCTTAGATGATATAAGGTTGTAATATCATCATCCAATAAAATTTTCAAATTTTGGGAATTTATTTTAAAACTTATCAATTTGATCTATCCTTATTTAATTTATTTAATCTTATTTGTGGTAATATTATTCTAGATTTTAAATTGTTATAAATAATTACTTATGTGTTGTGAATTATCCATAATTGGGTACTTCATGACATTTAAGACCGTATAAATTTAAATATAAATTTTTTAAATATTTATGTGATTTTTAATCAATTTAATAATATGTAATTTTTATAAAATAACAATACTATTCATTTTGACACTATCCATTTATTTGAATTTAAATAAAATCCACACATAGGATATATTCAAACCAAAATGTTTAATAGATTCATAAAATTTCATATTCATCTAGAAATTTTGTGGAAAACATTAATTAGGTCATATAATGTTTTTTTAATATTTATAATACTATTTATTTGATATTTATTTTAATAAAACAATTACTTCATCTATTTTATAATCATTTAATATACTTATTAGTTGCATAAAAATTAAAACTAAAATATTATTCTGAATATAAATATAATACCTTTCATAAGAATATTTTTACATAATTTATCATCTTAAAATCATATAATTTAAATTTTTTAATTTATTAAATTATGAAGGTGACATCTTTGACATCATTTAAAATAAAAATATATAAATGTACTAATCTATTTTATTAGGCTCTAAATGGTCCAAAAATCTACCCTTGGATGATTAGGGTATATATATACTTGACCAATAAGGTTTGGTCAAGTTTATGGTTTTTCTGATAGGTATTATTATTTTAATAAAAACTATAATAATGATTTTTTACTAAATAAATAATTTATGCCTTATTAATGTATAAGCTATTAAGGTAATTAAATATTTCTTAAAAATTGAAAATAAATGACCATGATAAATAGAAATATTTTATATTTAAAATGAATATTTATAATTGAAATTATAATTTGTATAACCTTATATTAAAAATAATCTAATTATTAATGTTTGAGTGATACATATTTCACTTTCTTTAAAATAAAATTAATTGAAGGTCTCAATCACATCCAAGTGGGTTCCAAAGGATTCTATTTCGAACCAAATATGCCTTAGGAGGAAATATAATCATCCAATTATATTAATACATGTGTTAGGGTAATTTTATAATATTATATTTACACTTAATTACATGATTTACCTTTAACTATGGTAAATAAAGTATACCGTAGTTACTATTCATAGTGACCAAAAATAAAAAAATAGCATATTAACATAATTTGGACCTACTGTAACATCCCATGTAAGTAATTAATAATAGATATATTTATATATGTATATTAATGAATTAGATAATGTTTTAGAGGCTTAAAATGAAAATAAATCCAATCTTAAGCATGGAATACACTAATATTTTTTAAAAGATTGTTTTACTGCCTTTTGATGGAAAACCATTTTTAAATCTATATTTTGAAAATTTTATAAGCTATGTTTTTGAAAATAAACTTATTCTTTATGATTGGGACATCAAAATTTACTTTGTGTGAATTTTTGGTAATTTTCTGACAATGTTCATTTTTTAATGAATAGTGAAAAATACTGCATTTTACATCAAAACTGCTTTTTAATCTAATTTATTTATATGATTTTATTATCTTTTGATTTGGTTTTAAGGTGAAATTAGAATATATTTTTACCACTTAATACAATAGTGGTAATTGAAATTAATTTCACTTTGAAATTGGACTTAAACAAGTGTCAATCTTTTGATACATATTGTTTCATAAAAACACACTATTTGCTCTGACAGTGGGAATTAATTATTAAATTAATTAATGTAACTAATATGTTTTTAGTTTTGTAAAATAGAAAACATTTTTGAATTCATAATATCAAATATAGCTTAGGGTGAAGTTTTGGTATTGTTCTGAAAAACTTCAATTTTTGATGAATAGTGAAACCACTAAGTGGTAGTTAAAGAAACTGATTTTTCGTTTAAATGAAACTTTGCCACTTCTATGATTTGATTTTTAAAAATCCGACATACATGGTTGTCATTAAGAATTAAAATGTGGTTCAATGAGATTAAAATATTTTTTTTGGTGAATAGTAACTTTTATGTTTTTAATCGCGATTAGTGGTAATTAGTGTAGTTTAAGGTAAAAATAATGTTTTAATAATATGATAGGAGCTTGAAACATGTCCTACTCTCATTGGATGTGTCATGTACGACCAAGAAAATCCATGGGTTAACTTGGGGACCCCATGGAGCCACTTTGGTTGGGAAATGACATAAATAACTTTTTATTTAATGTTAAAGTAAAAATGACACAAACCTGAAATGTTTTACTAAAACAATTTTTACATGGGGTTATACAAGTCAGAATTTTGATTATAAATAATCTATGGAAAGAAAAAAAGCTTTTATACATCATAGTATTTTTTTATAATTTTTAGACAGTAAATAAATGCAATTATTTATGACATCATAATGATGCAGTGATGACCTCATTATTTGACGATTTAAATAAAATGGAAGGATAATGTAAAATCTAAGAACTAAACATGTCCAAAACCTATTGGGTGGGTATATTTCGAACCCTTATCACCTTATCCTAGAATTATATCAATGTGGGACCTTTAAAATCTGAAACCCATTTGAAAATAAAGTAACATTTATTTACTTTCCTAGAGTGCCCCTCCTCTCCTCTTATAAAAGGCCCCCACCTCTACCCCCATACCCACACTCCCAAAGCCTTTGGCTCGGCCAAACTCTACCTATTTTGTCTCTTCACTT
Source organism: Viscum album (assembly GCA_963277665.1). Taxonomy (NCBI): domain Eukaryota; kingdom Viridiplantae; phylum Streptophyta; class Magnoliopsida; order Santalales; family Viscaceae; genus Viscum; species Viscum album. The sequence continues at coordinate 1,584,351,355 of OY728147.1, forward strand.
CCCTCTCTCACTACTTGAAGCCTCACCTTGGGCAGAAGTCTTCCCAAGGAAGCCTTTGAGCTCAAACCAAATGGAGTTACCCGATTTTAAGGTAATGTCTTCTATTGAGTCCTTTTGTTTTATTTTGTTTCTCCAACCACCTAAAATCTTTTTATTCATTTCTATTGTAACAACTCTATTATCATCAATATACTCAGATGTTTTTATAATAAGTATTCGAGCTACACTTACACACACCTACATCTAATGGTTAAAGAACACACTTTTTCCGTGGATGGCGAAATTATGCCTCCCGAAACAATGATTGTTCAACATTATTTTAACACCTTCAAAGGTTTACATTAAGATGTAACTATATTTATATATGATAAATAATATGTTTATGTTTTCCTTAAGCTTCTGTATTTTTCATTTTGGGCATACCTTTATGTTTTCCATTATGGGTAAACGCGATATCTTCATTTAAGGAAGTGCGGACTACCGCCCCCTCAAAGTGATTTGATTCGTTAAATACCATATGTGGGACGTATAAAGGATGGATTTATGATATTATATATGATATTACACTGGGATTATAATATACCTTTATATCATTATGATTCCATTCTATAAAATACGAAATAGAAATGAAAGTAGCGTTCATGCATACGTACGACTTACCGTCTCCATGAACGGTGCATTTCATTTCTTACCTCTAAATGATTATGTAATATTATAAATGCATGTATATACTGGATATATATGATATATACATCATGATTATAATTCTGGATATAATGGATACATGAACAACATGTAATTATAAAGGGTTTATTTTTGACTCAAGTACCAATGATCGTTAGAACGACCGTTATTAACTTAAATAATTACACAGTGTTCATGACATGGAAATAAGTGATATAAAAGGAATAATGAACTTTAAAAAAAGTTCTTAAGAAAGTAGAAATTAACTCAAGTTTATTATTCAGGACATTAAAGAATGATCGAGTCAAGTTGGACCCAAGGTATGGGACTTCATCTCAATCTCCTTTCATGGAGGCATATTTTGTTTTATAATCAACCTTCTTTTATACAGTGTATAAACCCCTTAGACATTTACGTTTATCCAAAAGGAATCTTTTTTATACAAAGCGTTTTACTAAATGAAACAAGGGAATGTTTTTTCGTACGTATGCGGTGACAACGACTTCTCCGCCGCCATGACCATTATTTGAGTTTCGGCTTCCTCTACAAGCCATACCTTCTTTCTAAAAGAAAAATAAATACCATGTTTTTCTTTTCTTTTATTTTGGTATTGAAAATGGTTTTCATAATGTTTTTATATCAATGTGTTGTATTGATATCTTTTGATTGAAAGGTGAGAAAGTTATGTTTCCTTTATGCGTGTTTTATGTGATACGATTATATTGAGGTTCTTGGGCATTATTATGAAGACGGGTGGTTCCATGATAAACTAAGGACGGGTGAGCCCGATATAGCTCTCCAATGCATTGGGTAATGCGAAGGAGTGAAACGTCAAGGTTTCTCCGAAGAGATTTAGGGAATATACTGTGATGGGTATTCCAAACGTAACCAAGAGGGTTACTCCCTACGTAAGAATGTTATGAATGCCTCAAGTTACCTTTATGTCTTATGATTTCTATGATTTATTCATGATTTGATGAGGTATGTTAAAGTGATTATGTTTTATGGGTAGAGTATGATTTCATTCTTATGTATATATGTACCCATGTTTCCTTTCCATATTTTTATATCCCTTACTGAGCTTTTTATGCACATCCCAAGTTTTTTTGAAATGTTTTTCACAGGTCAAGGGAAATGTACATGATATGATGATAGTGTCAAGGATGTGTCAAGAAAGAATCCATGTTTTATTTTAAATATGTTTCCATTTATGGGAATGAAGAATACTATCTTTATGTAACCACTTTCTTTATATGTAGAATGTAATGCAAGTTTTATGATCTAATTCTCTGAAACTCTAAACCCAAAATATCCTCAATGTGTAATCTTATAATAACTCAAGATTAAGTAAGGTTTAAGGCAGGGGCCTTATAGTTGTTATCAGAGGTCGGTTTAGATAACCTTAGGTGTTAGAATTCTATTAAATGATTATCCAAAAATATTTTTTTATGGTCAAATTGAAGTGATATAGTATTTGAAGATTATCAGGTTGCTTCATCTAAGACATGTTTTTTTAGAATGGTTTTCCGCAGAGGAAATAGGGAAGTAGTGCTAGGAAGGCATGCAGAAGGAAATAACCATCTGAATCAGCATCTTGAGATGGTCAGAATTGGAACTGAACAGTTTGTTGCAGTAATGGCGTAGTTGACTCAAGCGATAAATGGTGGTGGTATCCTTGCACGAGATCAGCCAGATCAACCTCCGAGGAACATGTCAGTGGTAGAACATTTCATGAGGAAACATCCCCCATCATTTATAGGATCATCTGACCCTGTTCTAGCTGAAGGGTGGATTAATGTACTGGAGAAGATTTTCGATGTCATGGGGTGTTCAGAAAAGCAAAAGGTTATTCTTGCTATTTACTGTTTGGAGGGTGAGGCAGATCAGTGGTGGTCTATGGTTAAAAATATTAGGGACGCCGATGAGATTGATGCTCTTGACTGGGATGAATTCAAAGGTATGTTTCTTGAGAAGTATTTTCCTAAGGCTGTTCGACTTAGGATGGAAAATCAATTCTTGGAATTGAGGCAAGAGGATGAATCAGTGGCTGCCTATGAAGAAAGGTTCACTTGATTGGCATGGTATGCTCCAAATTTTATCCGAGACCTTGATAGTAAAATAAATCATTTTTACTCAGGATTAAAGCCAAAATATCGAAGGGAATTAGCTTCTCGTGAGTTTAAAAGTTATGAAAATCTTGTTTGATGTGCTGAGAAGGAGAAAATAGAGTTTGCTGATGATCAAGTGTTCTATAACAACAAACAGAAGAAGAGATCGAGGTGGCAGGAAAAAGGTAAGAATTCTTCAAAAAAGTCAGATGGAAAGAAAACTAAGTTTCCAGTTTGTGATAAATGTGGCAAAAGGCATGTTGGGGAATGTTATCTGAATTCTTGAAAGTGCTACTGATGTGGAAAGATGGGACATAAGTCTCGTGATTTCACTGAAAATGATCAAGGTGATGGTAAGTCCAAATTTGATTTACAGTTAGTGAAATGTTTTAAGTGCAATGAGATGGGTCACTATGCAAACGAGTGTCTGACAAAGAGCTTGAGTGATGGGAAGTAGTTAGACTACAAGCAGAATGGGGTGGTAAAATCCTTTGCAACTACTTCAGCAGATGTCGGGCCATCAAATGAAGTTGTATCAGGTACTTTGTTTGTTTTTTTAGATTATGCCACTGTGTTGTTTGATTCGGGGTCTACACATTCTTTCATCTCTGAAACCTTTTCTAGTAAAATGGGAATACCATCTCAAGGAATGACTCCTGAACTTGTGGTAAAAACACCTGGGGGAAATTTTGAGGAAAAAAGAATTTATAATAATCTTCCTATCCTTATCTGTGGAAAGAACCTACTTGCAAACCTTATTGTTCTACCTCTAGTAGAGTTTGATGTTATCCTGGGTACGGATTGGCTCTCTAATTACCATGCTAAGATTGACTTTAGAGCTAAAGAAGTTTCTTTTCAGAAAGACTTTCAGTTTCTGTACAAGAATGAACCCTTAATGTTGATAACTTATCAAGAGGCCATGAAACTTGTAAAATATGGAAATGAATGTTACCTTGCACACATCATTGAAAATAAAGGAACTATTCAGATTAATGATGTGCTAGTGGTAAATGAGTATCCTGATGTTTTTCCTAATGAGTTTCCTGGAATAATACCAGATTGGGAAGTTGAGTTTACTGTTGACTTAGTTCATGATGCTAAGCCAATTTCAAAACCTTCTTATCGAATGGCTCAATTTGAACTTTTAGAGTTGAAGGAGAAATTGCAAGATTTATTAGAGAAAGGTTTCATTCGACCTAGCACATCACCATGGGGTGCTCCTGTCTTTTTTGTTAAAAAGAAATATGGCTCAATGAGACTTTGCATTGATTATAGGGCCTTGAATAATATCACTATTAAGAACAAATATCTTTTGCCTCATATCGATGATTTGTTTGATCAGCTCCAGGGAGCTCAGTATTTTTTAAAGATTGACTTGAGATTGGGGTACCATTAGCTGAAGGTAATGGAAGTAGATTTTCCGAAGACTTCGTTTCGTACATGATATGGCCATTATGAATTTTTAGTAATGCCTTTTGGGCTAACCAATGCACCTGCTGTATTCATGGACATAATGAATAGAATTTTCCATGAGTTCTTGGATAAGTTTGTGGTGGTTTTCATTGATGATATTTTTGTGTTTTCTAAAATTAAAGAGGAGCATGAAAGGCATTTAAGGGTTATCTTGCAAAACTTAAAAGAAAAGAAATTATATGGAAAATTCAGCCAGTGTGAGTTTTGGTTGCAACAAATTTCTTTCCTTGGCCACATTGTTTCTAAAGAAGGGATAACCGTTGATCCTGCAAAAACAAAGGTTGTTGAAGAATGGACAAGACCCACAAATGTAACAGAGATTCATATTTTCCTTGGTTTGGCAGGATATTAACGAAGGTTTGTTAGAAATTTTTCACGGTTATCTAGTCTAATGACTAAGCTAACTCAGAAGGGTGTTATGTTTATCTGGACAAAAGAATGTGATAATTGTTTTCAGGAATTGAAAAGAAGATTGGTGAATGCTCTAGTTTTGGCACTACCTTCTAGGAATGGTGAGTTTGTTATATACAGTGATGCTTCATTGAAAGGACTTGGTTGCGTGCTAATTCAGAATGATCAGGTAATTTCTTATGCTTCACGTTAGTTGAAAACTCATGAGGTAAATTACGCTACACATGATTTGGAATTAGCTGCTGTTGTTTTCGCTTTAAAAACTTGGAGGCATCATTTGTATGGAGTAAAGTGTGAAATATATACTGATCACAAAAGTTTAAAGTATATATTCACTCAGAAAGAATTTAACATGAGACAAAGGAGATGGATAGAATTAATCAAGGATTATGACTGTACAATTCATTACCATCCGGGAAAAGCAAATAAAGTGGCTAATGCTTTAAGTCGAAAAAGTAATGCTTCATTAGCAATGTTGCGTTTGGAATGTGATACTTTGGTTAAGGATTTGATGAAAATTGGCATAGAAGTTTTTGGTGCAGGATGTTCTTCTGTTTTGTTTCAGGTATCAGTGAAATATTATTTATCAGACAGAATCGAGCAAGCACAGAAGCAAGACAATGAGTTACAGAAAAAGGTAGAGCTGGTTTAGAAGGGTAAGTTGCCTGAATTCAACACTGATAATGATTGTGTTTTTATATTTGGGAAGAGATTGTGGGTGCCTTGTGATTCACAGTTAAAGAGAGAGTTGTTATGTAAAGCTCATAGTTCTCCATTTTCAGTTCATACTGGCAGTATTAAAATGTACAGAGATCTGCATGAGTATTACTGGTGGGATGGAATTAAAAGAGATATTGCTGATTTTACTGTGAAGTGTTTGACTTGTCAACAGGTTAAAATAGAGTGGCAGTTACCGAAAGGGATGCTTCAGCCTTTACCAGTTCCAGAGTGGAAATGGGAGAATATATCCAGGGACTTCGTTGTGGGATTGTCGAAGACCCCTCGAGGTAATAATGCAATCTGGGTTATTGTTGATCGCTTGACTAAATCTCCTCATTTCCTTGCTATACGAGATACTTTTTCCCTAGATCAACTTTCCCGTTTGTATCTTAAAGAGATAGTCATGTTACATGGAGTTCCTCTCTCCATTGTATCTGATCGTGATCCCAGGTTCACTTCTAACTTTTGGAAAGGACTTCAGAAGTCATTAGGTACTGAATTAAATTTTAGTACAACTTTTCATTTTCAATCAGATGGGCAGTCGAAACGAACAATTCAGACCTTGGAGGATATGCTACGAGCTTGTTCGATGGATTATTAGGGAAGTTGGGACCAACATCTTTCTTTGGTTGAATTTTCATATAATAACAGTTTTCATTCTAGTATACAGATGGCACCATTTCAGGCATTATATGGGAAGCGGTGTTGAACCCCATCTTTCTGGGATGAAGTGGGTGAAAGGAAGTTCATGGGACCATAATTGGTAGAAGATTTGGCAAAAAAAGTTCAGCTGATACCGAAACACATGAGAACGGCACAGAGTAGGCAGAAGAGTTATGCGGACAACAGGAGGAAGGATCTCTCTTTTGAGGTAGGTGATCATGTTTTTCTCAAAGTATCACCATGGAAAAGTGTGATGCAATTTGGTAAGAAAGGAAAGGTGAGTCCAAGGTTCATTGGACCATATGAAATTATGGAGAGAGTTGGATCAGTTGCTTACCGAGTGGCTTTACCTCTGAGTTTATCTCAGGTACACAATATTTTTCATGTTTCGATGTTCAGAAGGTATATGCCAGATCCATCTCATGTTTTGAGTCCCGAGGTGGTTCAGCTGGAAGAGAACCTATCTTATGAGGAACAACCGGTCCAGATTCTTGACCACAGGGAGAAAGTGTTATGAAATAAGGTGATTAATCAGGTAAAGGTTTTTTGGAAAAACCACATGATGGAAGAGGCAACATGGGAATCTGAAAATGCAATGAGGGATAAGTACCCCCATTTATTTGATAAGTAAATAAATTGCGGAGACGCAATTTTCAAAAGGGGGGAACGATGTAACATCCCAAGTAAGTAATTAATAATATATATTTTTATCTATGTCTATTAATGAATTAGATATTGTTTTAGAGGCTTAAAATGAAAATAAATCCAATCTTAAGCATGGAATACACTAATATTTTTTAAAAGATTTTTTTACTGCCTTTTGATGGAAAACCATTTTTAAATCTATATTTTGACAATTTTATAAGCTATGTTTGTTAAAATAAACTTATTCTTTATGATTGGGACATCAAAATTTACTTTGTGTGATTTTTTGGTTTTTTTCTGACAATGTTCATTTTTTAATAAATAGTGAAAAATAATGCATTTTACATCAAACCTGCTTTTTAATCTAATTTATTTATATGATTAGATTATCTTATGAATTGGTTTTAAGGTGAAATTAGAATATATTTTTACCACTTAATCCAATAGTGGTCATTGGAATTAATTTCACTTTGAAATTGGACTTCAACTAGTGTCAATCTTTTGATACTTATTGTTTCATAAAAACACGCTATTTGCTCTGACATTGGAAATTAATTATTAAATTAATTAATACAACTAATATGTTTTGAATTATGTAAAATAGAAAACATTTTTTAATTCAGAATATCAAATATAGCTTAGGGTGATGTTTTGGTATTGTTCTGAAAAACATCAATTTTTGATGAATAGTGAAACCACTAAGTGGTAGTTAAAGAAACTGATTTTTCATTTAAATGAAACTTTGCCACTTCTGTGATTTGATTTTCAAAAATCTGACATACATGGTGGTCATTAAGAAGTAAAATTTGGTTCAATGAGATTAAAATATTTTTTTGGTGAATAGTAACTTTTATGTTCTTAATCGCGATTAGTGGTAATTAGTGTAGTTTTAGGTAAAAATAATGTTTTAATAATATGAGATGAGCTTGACACACGTCCTACCCTCATTGGATGTGTCATGTCCGACCAAGACAATCCATGGGTCAACTTGGGGTCCTCATGGAGCCACTTTGGATTGGAAATGACATAAATAACTTTTTATTTAATGTTAAAGTAAAAAATGACACAAACATGAGATGTTTTACTAAAACAATTTTAACATGGGGTTATACAAGTCAGAATTTTGATTATAAATAGTAATTGGAAAGATAAAATAATTTTCTACATCATAGTATTTGTTTTATAATTTTTAGACAGTAAATAAATTAAATTATTTATGACATCATAATGATGCAGCGATGACCTCATTATTTGAAGCTTTAAATAAAATGGAAAGATAATGTAAACTCTAAGACCTACACATGTCCAAAACCTATTGGGTGGGTATATTTCTAACCCTTATCACCATATACTCGAATTATATCAATGTGGGACCTTTAAAATCCGAAACCCATTTGAAAATAAAGTATCATTTCTTTACTTTCCAAGAGTGCACCTCCTCTCCTCTTATAAAAGGCCCCCACCTCTACCACCTTACCCACACACCCAAAGCCTTTGGCTCGGCCAACTTCTGCCCATTTTGTCTCTCCCCTTCCCTCTCTTACTCTTTGAAGACTCCCTTTGGGCAGAAGTCTTCCCAAGGAATCCTTTGAGCTCAAACCAAAGGGAGTTACCCGATTTTAAGGTAATGTCTTCTTTTGAGTCCTTTTGTTTTATTTTGCTTCTCCAACCCCCTAAAATCTTTTTATTCATTTATTTTGTAACAAATAATGTATCATAAATATACTAGGATGTTTTTATAAGTATTATTCGAGCTACACTTACACACACCTACATCTAATGGTTAATGAACATACTGTTTCCGTTGATGGTGAATTTATGCCTCCCGAAACGATGATTGTTCAACATTATTTTAACACTTTCAATGGTGGCCATTAAGATGTCACTATATTTATATATGACATATAATATTTTTATGTTTTCCTTAAGCTTATTTACTTTTCATTTTGGTCATCCCTTTATGGTTTCCATTATGGGTAAACGGGATATCTTCATTTAAGGAAGTGCGGACTACCGCCCCCTCAAAGTGATTTGATTCGTTAAATACCATATATGGGACGTATAAAGGATGGAATTATGATATTATATATGATATTACATTGGAATTATTATATACTTTTATATCATTATGATTCCATTATATAAAATACGAAATAGAAATGAAAGTAGCGTTCATGCGTACGTATGGCTTACTGTCTCCATGAACGGTGCATTTCATTTCTTACATCTAAATGATTATGTAATAATATAAATGCATGTATATACTGGATATATGTGATATATACATCATGATTATAATTCCGGATATAATGGATAGATGAACAACATGTAATTATTAAGGGTTTATTTTTTACTCAAGTACCAATGATCGTTAAAATGACCGTTATTAACTTAAATAATTACATAGTGTTCATGACATGGAAATAAGTGATATAAAAAAAATAATGAACTTAAAAAAAAGTTCTTAAGCAAGTAGAAATTAACTCAAGTTTATTATTCCGGACATTAAAGTACGATCGAGTCAAGTCGGACCCGAGTTATGGGACTTCGTCTCAATATTCTTTCATTGAGGCATATTTTGTTTTATACTCAACCTTCTTTTATACAGTGTATAAACCCCTTTGAATTTTACATTTATCCAAAAGGAATCTTTTTATACAAATTGTTTTACTAAACTACAAAAGGGAATGTTTTGCCGTACGTATGCGGCGACAACGACGTCTCCGTCGCCGTGACCATTATTTGAGTTTCGGCTTCCTCTACAAGACATACCTTCTTTCTAAAAGAAAAATAAATACCATGTTTTACTTTTCTTTAATTTTGGTATTGAAAATGGTTTTCATAATGTTTTTATATCAATGTGTTGTATTGATATTTTGTGATTGAAAGGTGGGAAAGTTATGTTTCCTTTATGCATGTTTTATGTGATACGATTATGTTGAGGTTCTTGGGAATTATTATGAAGACGGGTCGTTCAATGATATAATAAGGGCGGGTGAGCCCGATATAGCTCTCCAATGCATTGGGTAACGCAAAGGAGTGAAACGTTAAGGTTTCTCTGAAGAGATTTAGGGAATATACTGTGATGGGTATTCCAAACGTAACCAAGAGGGTTACTCCCTACGTAAGAATGTTATGAATGCCTCAAGTAACCTTTATGTCTTATGATTTCTGTGATTTATTCTTGATTTGATGAGGTATGTTAAAGTGCTTATGTTTTATGGGTAAAGTATGATTTCATTATTATGTATATATGTACCCATGTTTCCTTTCCATATTTTTATATCCCTTACCGAGCTTTTTATGCTCATCCCATGTTTTTTTGAAATGTTTTTCACAGGTCAAGGGAATGGTACATGATAAGATGATAGTGTCAAGGAAGTGTCAAGAAATAATCCATGTTTTATTTTAAATATGTTTCCATTTATGGGAATGAAGAATACTATCTTTATGTAACCACTTTGTTTATATGTGGAATGTAATTCAAGTTTTATGATCTAATTCTCTAAAACACTAAACCCGAAAAGATCCTCAATGTGTAATCTTGTAATAACTCAAGATTAAGTACGGTTTAAGGCTGGGGCCTTATACCTACTTATTCCAAATATGGAATAAATTTTTCCAAAATCAAATCACATAAGTTTTAAAAATTAATTTAAATTGAATCCTGTTAAGAAAACGAGTTTTAAAAGTTAAAACATTACAAAATATTGAAATTAATTTACCTTTGAATTCAATGTAAAATAAATTCTAATGACTTACATTATATTAAATGGTAAAAACAATTCTATTTATACTTTAAAACAATTTACTATTATAATTTTCCCATATAAATTATCTCGATGAAAAAAGTTGTTTTTAAGTAAAATATAGAATGTTTTTACTATTTATCAAAATAAGAACATTTTCAGAAAAATATCAAAAAATTATCCAATGTAAATTTTTATATCCTGATTCAAAATAATAAGTCTATTTTGTAAAATTGAACTTACAAACTTGTCAAAAATTATATTTAAAATGGGTGAGCCATTAAAATGTGGCAAAACTGCATTTTTTTAAAAAAACTTATTTTACCTCAAAAATTTATTTTGTTCTCATACCATTTTCTGGAAAATGTGTCAGATGAATAATAATTTTATAAAATTCAAAATTTTGTTATTACTGTTCATAATGGCTAGTTCATTATAATATTATAACCATATATCTTTGTTTAGTGAAACCGGGTATTGCGTATAACACACGCTGTCGAGGAAGGCCGTGATTGCGTGTAATGAAAGTCAAGTCAGGGATGTGTGTAGTGAAAGACTCTTTTGTTGTTACGTATAACATAATCCAACCATATTTTATTTATACATTGAATATATATATATATATAAACACACACACATAATGTTGCGTAGAATAACTACTATCAAACAAACTTGAAATTTTGTGTAAAATAATCCAAGAATAGTGTTGCGTATACTAGAAGCTAATACGGTGTTGTGTATAGCGCAAAATAATCTTGGTGTAGCGTACAACTGAAGAGATGAAAGAAATTAAAATGAATATATCTCATAAAATCTCGCGATGTTACATTCTACCCCCCTTAAAATGAATTTCGCCCTCGAAAATCGTCAGGGTTATAAATGGTTTATTACATGAGAGTTTCTTTCATAGAAACCCACATCATAAAAAGAAATACCAAAACATATCTTTAAAAATTAAAGTATGAAATGTAACGGTTACCCAAATTAACTAATCACTAGGCTTCCACATATAATAACATAAATGAAAATATGGATATGGAAGAGAAATATAACCATCAAGTTCAGATGGAGAGTGGTAGAGGACATGGCTATGATAAAGACAACATTCACAAAGCCATAAATTTTTTATTATCTAAGGTATCATCTGATTCATCAGATATTAGAGTACTAGGACAACATTTTTGGTTTCCCGATCATTTCCCTAATGTTGAAGAATTTTTGAATTAAAAGAAATACTTGATTTTGGTACAATCTCACTGTTCTTCGTGCCTTGAATAGTTTTCACTTCATCTATTAAAGAAGTGAAGTTGAATTTGTCTTCTGTGAAGTGTTAACGGATCATGCGATAGAATTATAGGTCATTCCATTTGTCTCAAACAAAATGTTAGAAAAAGTTATTAAATATACATAAGTCAATCTATAGTGAGATAAATCGTATACGGTGCCTAAAATGGACTTATACTTCATATATCATACAGCTTATTAAATTAAAACTAATTTATACTAACCAAGGACTTCTTGTTGAACATTGGTAGGCAATAAAGTCATATCACACTTCGCTTGTGAATTTGATTCCCATAGCCTTGTCTGACGTGACGGGTTGTCGCCTGTCCTGTAGGTTGTCCTTTTTCTAAAACTACACTATTATAACAGTACAGAAATTATATCGAAAAAAATTCCTAGCCTTAAACAATACTATCTTATGTCTAACTTAATTCATTCCATTCTTTAGGCTCATCCAAAATACTCCGGTCCAAGCTCATAGTATAAAGAAAATGATTACTGGAAAGGTCACATAATAAGCAAGTGAATACCATCATTTATCCCCCATATATCATAAGATATATCTTGTTGATCACATTCCAAACATGTGAATACCTTAATCATGTATTCTCTTGAAACATAAATTATCATAGAACCATAGTGAAAACATGAATGTTGTCACAAGGTAACTCTTTCCACATACCAAAATCATGAAAAATATATATACTCAAACCATGATATCACATTGTCCTTATATCAATCATGAGTTAATTAATACTATCAAACATTTCATTATCTCCTTATCCCTTCTTTATGCGCCTATTGGGTGCTTTCCAAAAATATATGAATAACCTTTCATTCTTATCGGCACCATTCAACATATACTTTCAAAAACATAAGGAAAGAAAATAGTGTGACAATCCTTATATGTCTTTTTATACCATATTACCATGATATTACTTATACAACATTACTCTTGATAAACATGTAATCATTCCACTACCTTATTAAACCATTGACCGATCTTGAACAATTCTTTCATATCACATATCATTTGTAGTTTCTTCATCATCATCAATATAAATACTACCCATATTACCATTTTGATTGTCTTCATAAGACTTTCCCTTAGGGCATTGGTTTTCATTATAAAACCCCGGCCTTAAACCTTACTTAATATTGAATTAAATGAATAATTCACATTGAGGATCTTTTCAGGTTTATATTTTTAGAGAATTAGGACATAACTATTACATCTCATAGATTACAAAGTAGAAACTTTTACTAAGTTTCCATAAAATAAAAACTCTTAAAAAGAAACATTTCCAGTTCCATGTTTTAGGTTGCATGACTTTCCCATGATCCCATCCTTGACCCTATTCCACGTTAAGTCCTGTGATAAACTTTTCAAAAACTTGGGATGAGCATAAAAATCTCAGTAAGGGATACGCAAAGAATGAAAACTGTTAGTTTTTCAAAACAACAAGTAAACCATGTATACTTTATCAAAGTAATACTTTTCACCTTTTTGAAGTAGTAAAAACTCTTTACTGAATAAAAGTTCATTACTTACCCTTCTTTATCCAAAAGATTACCATAAAACCCATATAAAGATCACATAACATATAAAGGTAACTTGGGACATAAACATACTTAAGTGGAATAACCATAACGTCGACTTCCACACATATCACTTAATGGAATCGCCATTCAGACAACTTCCATACATACTTAATGGAATAGCCATACGGCTGAATTCCATACCCAATGCATTGGAGGTTATAACGTAACCACCTTCCCTGGTATTCACGTCACCACCCGTCATATGGTTTATCACATAACCACCCGTAAAATGTCCAAGTACCATTATAAAATTATAACACATAAAACCAATATAAATGAATGATAAAATTTCCACATTTCAATCACAATATAACATTTAGATATATTGAAAAAATAGAATCCTTTATCAAAACCATTTTCAATACCAAAATACATAATAGAATATATGGTATTTATTTTATTTTAAAAACATTACGGCTTGTTGAGGAAGCCAAAGATCAAATAATACTCGCGGCGGCGGAAAAGGTCGTTGTCACCACGTACGTTAAAGGAAACATTCCTTTTTGTCATTTAGTAAAATGCTTGGTAGAAAAAGATTTCATTGGTATAAAAGTAAAATTCAAAGGGTTTTATACACTGTATAAAAGAAAGTTGTGTATAAAACGAAATATGCCTCAATGAAAGGAGATTGAGACGAAGTCCTTTACAAAGACGGTATCCTTGGTTTAAGGATAAATAAATTACATAATTATGTGTGACAAATGAATAAACCAAATATAAGTGGATATTAAGTGTAAAAAAATCAGAGGTTATTCACACATATTCATAGAACGACATATTCAAGGAGTATAAGTTTATCCCAAAGAATCAAATTTGACTTAAGAAGTTCCCTTGCAAAAATTCGACAGCCTAATGACGTCATTATAAAATTAAGAAAATGAGTTGATGAGAGATAAAAAGGGTATCTCATCACATGGAAATAAAATTTAAATCAATAAGGATATATAATAACATATCCCAACATGATAGTATGTGAATTAAAAGACATAACAAAATAAGTCTTTTAAAAAGAGGAGGGTGAAAGGTTCCCTTACCGACAAGGGTATCTTTTGAAACATACACCCCATGAAAGAAAGACAATACATCATTAATGTAAATACTCATAAATGAAATTATATTACACAATGAGTAAAATAATGGGCAGTACATACACCACTCAAAGGAAATTGTGGCAAATGTAGGATAAATCTCACGGGAATAAAAGTGAGATGAAAAATCCCTTACGAAAACTCGGCAGCCTAACGGTGCCACTTAAAACTTACAAAAATAGATCGATGAGATAAAATAGGGTCTCTAATCATATTAACATAATGTTTAAAGTAAGAGTAATATAAAATAACATCCCCCAACATAACAAAGAGGAGCTTAAAATAAGTGACATAAAGGATAGTACGTAAAAAGAAAGGGAGAGGTTAGATCTCTTACTAAAATTCGGCAGCCTAATGGCGCCACTCAAAACTTCCAAAATGGATTGATGAGAGAGAATATGGTCTCTCATCATATGAAAATAAAAATTACAGTAGTAGTAATAAAAAATAACATCCCGGTCACAAGAAAGATGAGCTTAAAAGGAATGACATAAAAGAGTGTACTTAAAAAGAAAGAGAGGTGTAGGGTCCCTTACCTCGGGTCCGACTTGACTCGATTGTTCTATAATCTCCTGAATAATAAACCTGAGTTAATTTCTACTTACTTAAGAACCTTTTTCTATTTCATTATTCCTTTTATATAACTTATTACCATGTCATGAACATTATGTAATCATTTACGTTAATAACGGTTGTTTTGTCGTTATTTGGTACTTAAGTAAAAAGTGAACTTCTTATATTTACAAGTTGATCACGTAGTCAAATATCCATTATCTCAATAATGATATTCCTGATTTTGGTATCATATATATCATATATATCCAGCATATGCATGTATTTATAATATTACATTATCATTTAAGGGTAAGAAATGAAATGCACCGTTCATGGAGACGGTAAGCTGTACGTACGCATGAATGCTACATTCATTTCTATGTCATATTAATGGAATTAAAACTAAATGAGAGATATGTATATTTTTAATTACATAATTATATTAATACTTTTTATGTATCATACATCATATATATCCATTATATGTACTTATAATAGTACATTACATTTGAGGATAAGAAATGAAATGCACCGTTCATGGAGACGGTAAGCCGTACATACGCATGAACGCTACTTTCATTTCTATCTCATACTTTAATGGAAAGAAAACAATAATGATATAAAGGTATATTATAATTCCAGTATAAAATAATATATAATAACTTTAAATCCATCATTTATACATCCCATATATGGCATTAACGAATCAAATCACTTTGAGGGGGATGTAGTCTACACTTCCTAAAATTAAGATATCGCGTATACACATAATGGAAGCCCTAAAGGTATTACAAAAATGAAAAATGCATAAGTTTATGTAAAACATAAAAATGTTATATATCATATATAAACATAGTGACATCTTAATGGCCACCTTTGAAGGTGTTATATGAGTGTTGAACAATTATCGTTTCGTGAGGCAGAAATTCGCCATCCACAGAAACAATATGTTCTTTAACCATTAGATGAAGTTGTGTGTAAGTGTAGCTCGAATAATTATTATAACAACATCCTAGTATATTAAAGATACTGGAGTTGTTACAAATGAAATGAAAAATGAGTTTAGGGGGTTGGAGAAGCAAAATAAAACAAAAGAGCACAAGTGAAGACGTTACCTTAAAATAGGGTAACTCCCTTTGGTTTGAACCAAAAGGGTTTCTTGAAGAGCTTCCTGCCAAAGTTAAGGCTTCTAGGATGAGGAGAGGGATGTTGAGAGACAAAATGATTATAGATGGACGATCCAAAGGTTTTAGAGGTGTGGTTAAGGTGGTAGAGGTGGGGGCCTTTTATATGAGGAGAGGAGGGGCACTCTGGGAAAAGTATAAAATGTTACTTTATTTTCAAATGGTTTTCGGATTTTAATGGTCCCACGTTGATGTGTATCGAGGATATGGTGATAAGGGTTCAAAATACACCCATCTAATATGTTTTGGACATGTTTAGGTCCTAGATTTTGCATTATCTTTCTTTTTTATTTAAATCGTTAAATAATGTGGTCATCGCTGCATCATCATGATGTCATAAAGAATTTAATTTATTTATTGTCTAAAAATTTAAAAAAATACTATGATGTAGGAAATCTTTTTATCATTCTAATTACTATTTATCGTAAAAATTATGACTTGTATAACCACATGTAAAAATTGTTTTAGTAAAACCAATCATGTTTGTGACATTTTTATTTTAACTTTAAATAAAAGGCATAAATGTTATTATCAAACCCAAGTGGCTCCATGGGGTACCAAAAATCGACTCATGGGTTTTCTGGGTCGGCCATAACTGATCCAATAGGGTTAGCACAAGTGTCAAGATATTTTCATTTTATTATAATATCATTTTTACCTTAAATCACACTAATTACCTTTAATCGCGATTAATAAAACTTAAAAGTTACTTTTCATCAAAAATTATTTTCATCCCATTGATCCACATTTTACTTAACAATTAAAATAATTTAAATTGTATTTTTGAAATTCAAATCACAGAAGTGGTAAAGTCCCATTTAAATGAAAAATCAAATTTTGTAACTACCACTTTGTGGTTTCACTATTCATCAAAAATTGATGTTTTTCAGAAAAATAACAAAAATTCACCCTAAGCTATATTTGATATTCCGAATTCAAAAATGATGTCTATTTTACCAAATTAATAACATAGAAGTTGCATTAATTAATTTTATAATTAACTCCCGATGTTAAAACAAATAGCGTGTTTTTATGAAACAATATCTTTCAAAAGATTGACACTCGTTTATGTCCAATCTTAAAATGATATTAATTACAATGACCACCATTGGATTAAATGGTAAAAATATATTCTATTTAAACTTTAAAACCAATTAAAAAGATAATCTAATCATATAAATATATTAGAGTAAAAAAGAGGTTTTGAATTAAAATACAACATTTTTCACTATTCATTAAAAATTGAACTTTTTTGGAAAAATACCAAAAATTTACACAAAGTAAATTTTGATGTCCCGATTATAAAGAAAAATTTTATTTTGTCAAATATAACTCATAAAAAAGTGGATTAAAATAAGGTTCTCCATCAAAAGGCGGTTGATCGACCTTTTAAAGAATATTAGACTCTCTAAGCTTAAAATTGGATTCATTCGCATTTTTAATCCTCTATTTTTTATTGTAAAGAGTAAAAATATTTGACAAAAATATATAATAATTTTGTAGTTAGTTCTATTCATTCCCACCATTACAACGTCTAGGCATTAACTATCATTTAAAATAATATTATTTTATTATTAGAGTGCAACGTAAGATTCCCAAAAAACTCGTTGTTGCGTATTGGGTACGCCATCGAGCATAGCATCCCCATTAAAGTAATATTAATATTTTATTCAAAAATATGGATAAATATAAAAATTTCATATTCTTTATTTACCTGGGGTGTTACATGCTTCCCCCCTTTTTGGAAGTGCGTCCTTACAATTTTAAAATTGAGCTTGGAAACATCCTTTAATGTCCCACATCAGAACAAGATTCGGTAAAACAATCACTTTAAAATAAAGAAAGATAAGTACAGAGGTCACCCGAGTTATCCCATACTAGGATTCCAAGTATGAAAATATGGACATGGAGGAAAAAAAGGGTCATGATCTGATGGAGACTGATAGTAAACATGTCTAGGAGAAAGTTAACCATAAGAAAATCACAAACTTGTAATGGGTAAAATGGTATTCGATTCCCCAGTAGGAAAAGTTAACAGACAACTTTTTTGTTTTAAGATACTTTTCATTGAGGAATTTATTTTTGAGCTTAACTAAATCATAATGAAACATACTTACTTTTCATGTAGACTTTCAACTTTTACTAGATTCCTTAATCAAACTCATATTTTCTCCAAAAGACGAATATTTAGGAAGACTTGTTTTCATTAAGAGTACAATAATCAATTTCTAGAGAATCACCTAATCCAAAAAAGAGAACTATATACTTCCCATGTCTTTAGACTCTAACCAAAACCAAAACCAAAAAGGATAGTACAAGATCAGATAATCCAGAAAAGGATAACCCTTTATAAAATGAAAATCTATTCTTAATCTCCAAAATTTTCCCAACAAAACCAAAAGTTCAACGAGGACCATTCGATAAACAATTTGCCCATAAAATTCTTCAATGTAAACCAAAATAAGATTGAATCCCAAATATTTAAAGGATTTAGTCACATAGTCTTCTAAGTTAAGTCGTAACATTTATCTCCAAAAAAACATCAGTTGCTCCTAAAGTCTCGCATTGAAAAGTAATTAACCTAATCACATATCCTCCATGATAAGTTAATAATTTTCATAAAAACCCAAAATCAACTTACTCTTAATTCATAAAGTCACCTAACTAAAAAGAATATGTCATGCTAACCAGGGACTTCACATAGTCCAGTGGTAGGCGATAAATACCCATTGCACTTTGGTTGTGGGTTTGATTCCCACAGCTTTTTCCGACACGACGGGTTGTCACATGGTCTGCGTGTTGTCCTTTTTCCAAAACTACCTAATTCTTAAAACATTGCCCAATAACGAGATAAAATATTCAAAAATAACCATAATGTAATTTAACCTCAATTTTATCTATTGACTTTCACTTTCCATTATTACATATTGTAACCCATAATTACCTCAAAAGTAAGGATCATATAAACCCAAATGGTTCTTTATAACTATGTCCACAAAATAACAGATTACTATTCTTTGAATAAAATTTTTATATATCAAACATCAGTGTTACACATACTATAAAAAGTCTTCTAATGTACCCCATCATCAAAAGAGATTTAATACTCTTATGAATTTCACCATAACTCTTGAAGCCCTTATATGTTGACATCATACTCATTCAACATTCTTCATGATCTATTAACCATTACTTTCCAACTTATTCTGAAATACATCTTTCCTACAAACCAAATCATGAATCATATCCTAAGATTCCAAAATAGGAAAACAAAAGTTAAGAAATAATCCATAACTTTGATTGGTCATTTTTAGTTTCTTCATCCTCAATCGGAATGGCATTATGTATTGGTAAACGAATATTTGTATGATCTTGGTGATCCCATTCCCGAAACTTTTTCATAGGACATGTGTTTTCATAATGACCATGCATACCTCATTTAAAACTTTCAATTGATCCCTCAAAAAGAAATTATTTCCCTTTCCTCGAGTCAACTGGATGCTTCCTTTTTCCATGGTAGGTTCTTGCTTTATGACCATCATTTCAACATTTATAGCATATTTCTATCCCTTTGAAACATTTTCCTAAGTGTTTCATTCCACATCTTTGACACATAGGTTTTTGAACACACTTACCTTTATGATTATTACCTGCAGTTCCGTAAGGATTTGTTTCTCGCATATATGATTCCTTATAGAAATTAACAAGGTTTAGGTGGTAAATCATAACCCCAGATAGTTGGTTGAGGATATACACAAGAGTTCTAATTGCAGCTCCCATATCATTCAGTTTCTCACTCAGAAAACTGTCATAGTTTCCTTCACATCCACTGTTACTTTGGTACCTGGTAGATCCAGCCATTTACTAAAACTAAAAAGGTTAGTGTGAGTATATCAACAAAAAATTCATGTATTATTGAGTAATATAAACTCTAAGATATACTTATTCATTCACTATATCTAAAACTAGGACTCTTTCTGAAATCCTAACCATTATGGTAATGCCACTTATGCTTAATGAATACCCTAACCTCTAAAGTCATCTAAACTGACCTTTGATACCAACTATAAATCCCTGGACTTAAACCTTACTTAATATTGAATTAAATTAATAATTAAAATTGAAGATCTTTTCAGGTTTAGAGTTTTAGAGAATTAGGACATAACTATTACATCTCAAAATATTACAAAGTAGAAACTTTTAATAAGTTTCCATAAAATAAAAACTCTTAAAAAGAAACATGTCCAGTTCCATGTTTTTGGTTGCATGACATTCCCTTGATCCCATCCCTGACCCTATTCCGCGTTAAGTCGAGTGAAAAACATTTCAAAAACCTGGGATGAGCATAAAAAGTTCAGTAAGAGATACACAAAGAATGAAAACTGTTAGTTTTTCAAAACAACAAGTAAACCATTTATACTTTATCAAAGTAATACTTTTCACCTATTTGAAGTAGTAAAAAATCTTCACTGAATAAAAGTTCATTACTTACCTTTCTGTAACCAAAATATTACCATAAAACCCATATAATGATCACATAACATATAAAGATAACTTGGGACATAAACATACTTAAGTGGAATAACCATAAGGTCGAATTCCACACATATCACTTAATGGAATATCCATTCAGCCAACTTCCATACATACTTAATGGAATAGCCATACAGCCGACTTCCATACCCAATGAATTGAAGGTTATAACATAACCACCCATCCTGGTATTCACGACACCACTTGTCATATGGTTTATCACATAACCACCCGTAAAATGTCCAAGTACCATTATAAAATTATAACACATAAAACCAATATAAAGGAATGA
Organism: Viscum album; assembly: GCA_963277665.1. Classification (NCBI taxonomy): domain Eukaryota; kingdom Viridiplantae; phylum Streptophyta; class Magnoliopsida; order Santalales; family Viscaceae; genus Viscum; species Viscum album. Next base: position 1,584,372,346 of record OY728147.1, read on the forward strand.
TTAAATTTCCACATTTCAATCAAAATATATCATTTAAATATATTAACAAAATAGAATCCTCTATCAAAACCATTTTCAATACCAAAATACATAAAAGAGTATATGGTATTTATTTTATTTTAAAAACATTACGGCTTGTTGAGGAAGCCAAAGATCAAATAATACTCGCGGCGGCGGAAAAGGTCATTATCACCACGTACGTTAAAAGAAACAATCCTTTTTGTCGTTTAGTAAAACACTTCGTAGAAAAAGATTACTTTTGTATAAATGTAAAAGTAAAAGGGGTTTATACACCGTATAAAATAAAGTTGTGTGTAAAAAAAAATATCCCTCAATGAAAGGAGATTGAGACGAAGTCCCTTACAAAGACGGTATCCTTGGTTTAAGGAAAAATCAATTACATAAATATGTGTGACAAACAAATACACCAAATATATGTGGATATTAAATGTAAAACAATCAGAGGTTATTCACACATATTCATAGAACGACATATTCTAGGATTATAAGTTTATCCTAAAAAATCAAATTTGGGTTAAGAAGTTCCCTTGCAAAAATTTGACAGCCTAATGGCGTCACTACAAAATTCAGAAAATGAGTTGATGAGAGATAAAAAGGGTATCTCATCACATGGAAATAAAATTTAAATAAATAAGGATATAGAAGAACATATACCAACATAATAGTATGTAAATTAAAAGATATAACAAAAGAAGTGTTTTAAAAAGAGGAGCGTGAAAGGTTCCTTTACCGACATGGGTATCTTTCGAAACACACAGCCCGTGAAAGAAGGACAATAAAACTTTGATGTAAATACTCATAAATGAAAGTATAGTACCCAATGAGTAAAATAATGGGCAGTACATACACCACTCAAAGGAAATTGTGGAAAATGTAGCATAAATCTCACGAGAATAAAAGTGAGATGAAAAATCTATTATGAAAACTCGACAGCCTAACGGCGCCACTTAAAACTTACAAAAATGGATCGATGAGATCAAATAGGGTCTCTCATCATATTAACATAATGTTTACAGAAAGATTGATATAAAATAACATCCCCCAACATAACAAATAGGAGCTTAAAAGAAGTGGCATAAAGGAGAGTACTTAAAAAGAAAGAGAGAGGTTAGATCTCTTACGAAAATTCGGCAGCCTAACGGCGCCACTCAGAACTTCCAAAATGGATTGATGAGAGAGAATAGGGTCTCTCATAATATGAACATAAAAATTACATTATTAGTAATATAAAAGAACGTCCCAATCACATGAAATATGAGGATAAATGGAATGACCTAAAAGAGTGTACATAAAAAGAAAGAGAGGGGTAGGGTCCCTTACCTCAGGTCCGACTTGACTCGATCGTTCTTTAATCTCCTGAATAATAAACTTGAGTTAATTTCAACTTCCATACGAACCTTTTTCTAGTTCATTATTCCTTTTATATCTCTTATTACCATGTCATGAACATTATGTAATCATTTAAGTTAATAACGGTTGTTTTGTCGTTATTTGGTACTTAAGTCAAAAGTGAACTTCTTATATTTACAAGTTGTTCACGTAGTCAAATATACATTATCTCAATAATGATATTCATGATTTTGATATCATATATATAATATATATCCATAATATTCATGTATTTATAATATTACATAATCATTTAAGGGTAAGAAATGAAATGCACCGTTCATGGAGACGGTAAGCCGTACGTACGCATGAATGCTACTTTCATTTCAATGTCATATTAATGGAATTAAAACTAATTGAGAGATATGTATATTTTTAATTCCAGAATTATATTCATTCTTTATATGTATCATACATAATATATATCCATTATATGTACTTATAATAGTACATTACATTTGAGGATAAGAAATTAAATGCACCGTTCATGGAGACGATAAGCCGTACGTACACATGAACGCTACTTTAATTTTTATCTCATACTTTAATGGAAAGAAAACAATAATGATATTAAGGTATATTATAATCTCAGTATAAAATAATATATAATAACATTAAATCCATCCTTTATACGTCCCACATATGGTATTAACGAATCAAATCACTTTGAGGGGGCGGTAGTCCGCACTTCCTAAAATAAAGATATCGTGTATACCCATAATGGAATCAACAAAGGTATGCCACAAATGAAAAATACATGAGCTTAATTAAAACGTAAAAATATTATATATCATATATAAACATAGTGACATCTTAATGGCCACCTTTAAAGGTGTTATATGAGTTTTGAACAATCATCGTTTCGTGAGACAGAAATTCACCATCCACAGAAACAGTATGTTCTTTAACCATTAGATGAAGGTGTGTGTATGTGTAGCTAAAATAATTATTATAACAACATCCTAGTATATTGAAGATACTGAAGTTGTTACAAAAGAAATGAAAAAATAGTTTAGGGGGTTGGAGAAGAAAAATAAAACAAAAGAGCAGAAGTGAAGACGTTACTTTAAAATAGGATAACTCCCATTGGTTTGAACCAAAAGGGTTTCTTGAAGAGCTTCCTGCCTAAGTTAAGGCCTCTAGGATGAGGAGAGGGATGTGTAGAGTCAAAATAATCAGAGATTGGCCGGACTAAAGGTTTGAGAGGTGTGGGTAAGGTGGTAGAGTTGGGGGCCTTTTATAAGAGGAGAGAAGGGGCACTCTTGGAAAAGTATAAAATGTTACTTTATTTTCAAATGGTTTTCAGATTTTAATGGTCCCAAATTGATGTGTTTCGAGGATAAGGTGATAAGGGTTCTAAATCCACCCATACAATAGGTTTTTTACATGTGTAGGTCCTAGAGGTTTCATTATATTTCCATTTTATTTAAATTGTTAAATTATGAGGTCATCGCTGCATCATCATGATGTCATAAAGAATTTAATTTATTTAAGGTCTACAAATTATAAAAAAAACACTATGATGTAGGAAATATTTTTATCTTTCTAATGACTATTTATAGTAAAATTTATGACTTGTATAACCGCATGTAAAAAGTTTTTTAGTAAAAAAAATCTTGTTTGTGACATTTTTATTTTATCTTTAAATAAAAGGCAAAAATGTCATTATCAAACCCAAGTGGCTCCATGGGGTACCCAAAATCGACCCATGGGTTTTCTTGGTCGGCCATAACTCATCCAATAGGGTTAGGACAAGTTTCAAGATATTTTCATTTTATTATAATATCATTTTTACCTTAAATCACACTAATTACCTTCCATCGCGATTAATAAAACATTAAAGTTACTTTTCATCAAAAATTATTTTCATCCCATTGAACCAAATTTTACTTAAAAATTAAAATAAATTAAATTGGATTTTTGAAATTCACATCACAGAAGTGGTAAAGTCCCATTTAAATGAAAAATCAAATTTTGTAACCACCACTTTGTGGTTTCACTATTCATCAAAAATTGATGTTTTTCAGAAAATACCAAAAATTCACCCTAAGATATATTTGATATTCCGAATTCAAAAATAATGTCTATTTTACCAAATTCATAACATAGAAGATGCATTAATTAATTTTATAATTAAATCCCGCTGTTAAAAAAATAGCATGTTTTTTATGAAACAATATCTTTCCAAAGATTGACACTCATTTATGTCCAATCATAAAGTGATATTAATTAAAATTACCACCATTGGATTTAATGGTAAAAATATATTGTATTTAAACTTTAAAACCAATTAAAATGATAATCTAATCATATAAATAAATTATATTAAAAAGAGGTTTTGAATTAAAATACAACATTTTTCACTATTCATTAAAAATTGAACTATTTCGGAAATATACCAAAACTTTACACAAAGTAAATTTTGATGTCCCGATTATAAAGAAGAATTTTATTTTGTCAAATATAACACATAAAAAAGTGTATTTAAAAGAGGTTCGCCATCAAAAGGCAGTTAATCGACCTTTTAAAGAATATTAGACTGTCTACGCTTAAAATTGGATTCATTCTCATTTTTAATCCTCTATTATTCATTGTAAAGAGTAAAAATATTTGACAAACATATATAATCATTTTGTATCTAGTTCTGTTCATTCCCACCATTACAACGGCTAGGCTTTAACTACCATTTAAAATAATATTATTTTATTATTAGAGTGCAATGTAAGATTCCCAAGAAACTCGTTGTTGCGTATTGGGTATGCCATCGAGCATAAGATCCCCTTTAAAGTAATAATAATATTTTATTCACAAATATGGATAAATATAAAGTCATATTCTTTTTTTACCTGGGGTGTTACATTCAAAATGACCATATATTCTACATTTAAAACATTTAACCGTTGTTGATGTCTTAGCAATACCATTATACTTGTTCATGGTGTTAACTGATCCTTTTCCTTTACAATTACTGGCTTTGTGTCCTTCTTTTCCACACCCAAACCACTTTCCAGTTCCTTTGAAACAATCTCCTTGATTCCTCTTCCCACATGATTTACACGATGGAAATTAAACTTTCTTTCCTCTATGATCATCACGAAACTTCATATTTCTCTTATTAGCTGAGTTAGGAAACTTACCAAAGTTGAGATTATTGATTATATTATGAGATTTCTGATTTGGAATAATAATGATATGTGGACCTCTGGATCCAATTTCATTTGGTTTCTCATGAATAATATCATTCCATTGTCCATCATATCCTCCATTATCGTGAATCTTCACGTTTCTAGCTATTTTCAAAAACCCAAAAAAATAGTGTGACATGAAAAAATCATAATCAAGGGGGAGTAACTTCAATATCTAACATCTTAGGTTTAATTCTATATGGTTACCGTAATTCTAGGACTATAACCTATAATTATAATTAACCTTAGAGACAACCCTAGACAAACCATATAAATATCTCTAGGGATTTCACTAATGTTTTCGCATCCTAGTTTCCAATGGTTGACTAAACCTTTCCTCTAATACAAACTATAGAGACCCAAATCTTGAAATACATGGACATTACATTAATTTTGCATGATACTAAATACATAACAAAAACCAACACTCAAGGATCGTAATAGTTTAGTGTCTTTCGAAACCCGGAACATAATCTTCTAATCATGGTGAAAGATCATCAACATCTCCCATAAATATCTTCCCCTTTTGTTTTCTTCCCTAAAACCTTCCTTTATATCTTGGGGAAAAGATAACATATAAAGGGTGATCTCAAATTCTCAGTAAGGGTAATCATGGAGAAAATAAAACAAACCTTATACATTTGAACTTAAAAACATGAACATAATGTTTAAAATCAAAATCTTTACCAATGACATAAAGCATGGCAGTACATAAGGCCCAGATCATAATAGAACATCAATCATGATAAAATAGCATGGTAATAAAACATTTAATTATGGAAAACCATTAATTACATGATATGATTTCCGTAGTATCCAAGTCATTGCTGCTGAGACCATCTTAGTGGAGAAAGTCCCTTTCTGAATTGAGTTCACTCCTCGTTCTAGTCCTGTATCACTGAACTAGATTATCTTGTCATTCCAGCCATGTCTATCTCATGATATATAAATATTTACCCAATGCATTGGAGGGAGATATAGGCCCCACCCATCTCATAATGAAATCATTCTTACTTGTGACACAAAATAATCATACATCATTCATCATAACCCAAAAAATAAAATGAGTTTCATAAACATCATCCCATATTAACGTAATCCATATAAAACAAATTGATATCATTTCATCATAAGAAGAATAAAAACATGTAAATAATACATACATTATACATGAAACATAATCATACTAAATAATGACATCTTATATGGAAAATAGTTTTGATAAAACACTTGAAGTTAATTTTCAGGAAAATTTCCTTTATTCTTCAAAATAATTTTCTTATCACAAAATGCCATGAAATTTTAAAAGAAAAGGTTTTTGTTGAAAATAATCATGAAAAATTGTAGATTAATCTTCATGTAAATAAGTCATTATGAAACCGTAAAAATCTGTTCATTCTGTATAAGTTAGAAAAACATTCTCCTCGTACTTTTAAAGGAAAAGTCAAAAAGTACCACGTATGGTAAAAAAAGAAAGATTCCTTCAATGACACAAATTAAATGTCAAATAGGGGTAAACATTACTTAAAATATACATGAAATAATATTAAAAACATTATAAAAACATTTTTATGGACATGGATGTAAAATATAACCCCAGTTAATAATTACGTATAAGCAATCTCGGATAACAATGAGATTTGGAAAATTATCCCTTACCTTATGTCTGATATGCTTCATATTTATCCAAAACTCCTGTATAATGATTTAAATAATGTAATTGACTTAGTAAATAATCATATTCATTGTTATTATATCATATATGGTTCACTTATAACTCTATATTACCCGTTCTTTTGTAAATTCATTGTTAAAGCAGCGTTTTGGGTAAAATCATTTCATTTATCATACGTGTTTCAATTTTTTGTTCTTGATATTATTAATTATATCCTGATTTACTTAATTAATGAATGTAAAACTTTATTTATATATAATATATTTTCAGCATCTAAATATATATGATAGATCGATAAATGGAATTGAATACACCATTCATGGAGACGGTAGATCGTACGTACGCATGAACGCTGTTTTCATTTCCTTATTGAATTGAATGGAATTAAGTAAATAAAAAATATATGTATATAAATCTAGTATCATTATTATGTAATATATTTCATGATTATTTATTATATATACTTTATAATCATACTTGAATGGTTAATCATGGAAAATGAATCTCATCGCGTTCTTGGAGACGGTAGTCCGTACGTACGCACGAGCGATGATATCATTCCCATAATTATTTAATAGAATTGGAGTGGATGATATAATATCTCAGAATCTGTATGATGTAATAATAACCATATATAGTTATTCATTACAGAATTATACCCATCCAAGTAAGGTGGTGGTGGAAAAACAGATTACACCACGGCGTGGAGGTGGTATTCCGTACGTACGCACGCGCGGTGATTTTGTTTTCTGTAGGATGGATATATGGTAAAATGGGGTTGTTTAATATTTATAATAACAAATCAGTATATTATTGATACTAATTTTATTACTTTATAATTAAAAACCTAAAGAAGAAGATGTTGAATAAAAAGAAACTTGAATGAATCGGTAGAAGATATTACCTCTTCTTCGACGCACCTCCTTTAAGCTTCCTCTTAAGGGACTAGAGTTGGTCTTTTGAGAAGTCCCGAACCTCCAGAATGTTTCTAGTGAAGTTAAGAATAGAAATGGGCAGGTTTTGGCCGATCTATAAGGCTCAAAGTTGTGTAAAGAGGCGAGGGAGTTGGTGCCCTTTTATAAGGGAGGAGAGGGGCACCATTGGAAACATCAATAATATTAATTTATAATATATCAATCCCCACTTAAAAACTTCCAAAATGACTCAAATTCTATGATTAGATGAGATACGGTTTTCATATCATCATCTAATAAAATTTAGACATGTTGGGAATTTATTTTAAGCCTTATCAATTTGATCTATCCTTATCTAATTTATTTAGTATTATTTGTGGTAATAATATTCTAGATTTTAAATTTTTATAAATAATTACTTTTTTGTTGTGAATTATCCATAATTGGGTAATTTATGACATTTTGGACCATATAAATTTAAATTTATAATTTTTAAATATTTATGTGATTTTTAATCAATTTAATAATATGTTATTTTTATAAAATAAAAATAGTGTTCATTTTGACACTATCAATTTATTTGAGTTTAAATAAAATACACACAGAGGATATATTCAGACCAAAATGATTAATAGATTTATAACATTTTATATTCACATAGAAAATTTGTGGAGAATATTAATTAGTTCATATAATGTTTATTTTAATATTTATAAAACCATTTATTTGATATTTCTCTTAATAAAACAATTACTTCACAATTTTTATATAATCATTTAATATACTAATTAGTTGCACAAATATTGAAAATGAACTCCTATGATGAATATAAATATAATACCTTTACAAATAATTTGTTTTCATGAATTTATCATCTTAAAATAACAACATTTAAATTGATATATTTATTAAATTATGAAGGTGACATCTTTGACATCATTTAAAATAATATAATATAAATTTCCTAATATGTTTTATAAGGATACAAATGGTCCTCAAATATACCCTTGGATGATTAGGGTTTATATATACTCTAAAAATAAGGTTTGGTCATGTTTCTGGTCCTTTTGATAGGTATTATTATTTTAATAAATACTATATTATTGGTTTTTCACTAAATAAATAATTTATACCTTATTAATGTATAAGATATTAATGTAATTAAATATTACAGAAAAATTAAAAATAAATTACCATGATAAATAAACACATTTTATGTTTCAAATTAGTATTTATAATTGAAATTATATTATGTATAACCTTATATTGAAAATAATCTAATTATTAAAGTTTGAGTGAGACATATTTCACTTTCTTTAAAATATAATTAATTAAAGGTCTTAATCACATCCAAGTGGGTTCCAATGGATTATTTTTCGACCCAAATACACCTTAAGAAGAAATATAATCATCCAATTATATTAATACAAGTGTTAGGGTAATTTTATAATATTATATTTACCCATAATTACTCGATTTACCTTTAATTGTGGTAAATAAAATTTACCGTAGTTACAATTCATAGTGACCAAAAATAAAAAGTATCTTATTAACATAATTTGGACCTACTAAATCCAAATATGGAATCTATTCTTCGAAATTCAAATCACAGAAGTTGTAGAAATTAATTTAAAATTAATCCCCTTATTAAGAAAATGATTTTCAAAAGTTAAAACATTACAAAAGATTGAAATTATTTTACCTATGAATTCAATGTAAAATCAATGATAATGACATAAATTATATTAAATGAAAAAAATATATTCTATTTATACTTTAAAAAAATTTACTATTATAATTTAATCATATAAATTATCTCGTTGAAAAAAGCTGTTTTTAAGTAAAATTTAGCATGTTATTACTATTCATCAACATAAGAACGTTGTCAGAAATATATCAAAACTTTATCCAATATAAATTTTTATATCCTGATTCAAAAGAAAAATTATATTTTGTAAAATTTAGCTTATAAACTTGTCAAAAATTATATTGAAAATGCCTGCGCCAACAAAAGGTGGCAAAACAACATTTTTTGACAAATACTTATTTTCCCTGAAAATTTTATTTTGTTTTCATACCATGTTCTAGAAAATTTGATAGATGAATAATAAAGTTATAAAATTCAAAATGTAGTTAATACTGTTCATAATTACTATTTCCTAATAATATTATAACCATATATCGTTGTTTAGTGAAACCATGTATTGCGTACAACACACGCTATCGAGGAAGGTCATGATTGCGTGTAATGCAATCCATGTCAGGGTTGTGTGTAGTGCAAGACTCCTTTGTTGTTGTGTATAACATAATCCAACCATATTTTATTTATACATTAAATATATATATATATACACTCAATGTTTCATAGAATAACTACTATATGAACTTGGAATTGTGTGTAACACAATCCAAGAATAGTGTTGCGTATACTGCAAGCAAATATGGTGTTGCGTATAGTGAAATATAATATTGGTGTAGCGTACAACAGAAGATATGAAAGAAATTAAAAATAATATATATCATAAATCTATGGGTGTTGCAATGTGCATACATCATGACTAGGCGTGTAGGATCTCATTCCATATATATACATAACGTTTTATTTCATAGTGATTCACTAATTAAGTTCCTTAATTTGTGATATTTATTTGCAATAGTTTCTCTTTGTGTGATATATCTAGATTTCATGATATTGAAATACATATTTATTAGCATTAATTAGTTGAACTAACCACTCTATTTTTTTAATATATATATGATGAATGTGACTAACGTTTCCAGACAAATACAATGATTTTTTCTAGTCAGGTTATACCTTAGGGTATGAGTGGACTTCTTGGTGATCATTTTGTGGTTCCAATGATTGTTAGTACATTATATGTTCATTATTTTCTTTATATTGTAGAATATTATACCCCAACGATGTTTTACGGAACCTCTATATGAGTAGTATTATCTTTTTGAGAATGTTCCCACACCATATCTGATAGAATAGAAAATGGTTCCTTACTATATTTTACTATAATCCATGGTAGAATATTCAAAGGATATCTTGATACTCTATCCCCCATCCAATCATGGGCTAAATAACTATAGGATATAGAATATTGTTTAGATACTATAGAGAGCATATTCAACCTCATCGAGATGTTGGTTGATAAAAAGATTATATTGCAAAAAAATTATGCTCTAGGGACATTCCATAAATTATTGGGGAGTCAGGGGTTAGTCAGTATGGTATTATGGACTGTAACGCCCTGACCCCAGTTTCCCAGAGTCGGTGTGTTATTGTGTATCATTGGCATGATCACAAAGATCAATTCTCGAATGTCTGATTAGTTTAGTAGCCTTGAAACACTAGATACATTCACAAGTTTTACATTACATCCTAAATTATTAAAAAACCACAAAAAAATATTTTCTTCATATCCCCTCATATTATCCCTTCAGGTCATTCATAAAATACTTCTTCACATCCTGGAAAAATTAAAACATTGAAAGGGGTGAGCTCAGATGCTCAGTAAGGATAACCATATAGCGGAAGCTTTCATAAATAAACATAAACATTTAAGGCAATGTATATTTAAAACAAAAGACTTTTAAACTTGAACATCAGCATAAAATAGAAAAATTAAAATGAAATAATCCCATTTACTTATTCACATGGATATTCTACTGGTCGAATAATCACATGCAATATCAATAACAACTTTCATAATGATGGAATTCGTAATGCCAGACTATAATAACCACGTATCCAAGGCCCCGTGCCAAGACTGCAAATAAAATTTTTTCAAGGACTCGTTCCAAGACACTAGTTTGTCTCATGAGCCCTTCCAATGCATCGAGGAGCTATATCGGGCTCCACCCATCTCTTATTAAGTCCAATGCATTCCTCATATGAATAGGTTTAAACATATCATAAACCATAACATAATCGTATCACATAAAACATGCATAAAGGAAACATAACATTTCCACATTTCAGTTACAAGATATCAATACAAAACATTTATATAATAAAAACACTTTTAAAACCATTTTAAATACGAAAATAAAAGAAAATTATAACTTTGTTTTTACTTTTCATTTAAAAAAATGATATGGCTTGTAGAGGAAGCCGAAACTCAAATAATGGTCATGGTGGTGGAGAAGTCATTGTCACTGTATACGTAAGACAAAAAATTCCTTTTTTCATTTAGTAAAAATGCTTCGTATAAAAAGATTTATTTTGAATAAAAGTGAAAGTCAAAGGGGTTTATACACAGTATAAATGAAAGTTGTGTATAAAACAAAATATGCCTCAATGAAAGGAGATTGAGACGAAGTTCCTTACAAAGATCATTTTTATTAAAATAAAGTAGATCTATTATGTGTATTCAATATAAGTACACATTAATAAAGTACAAATACAAGATAGTACATAATAATATCATGACATAATTTGAAAGTAGGAGATTAACCCAACGAATGGAAATTGGGTTAAGAAGTTCCCTTACCTCGTGTCTGACATGACTCGATCGTTCTTTAATCTCCTGGATAATAAACTAGAGTTAATTTATACTTGTTTAAGAACCTTTTTCAAGTTCATTATTCCTCTTATATCACTTATTACCATGTTATGAACATTATGTAATTATTTAAGTTAATAACAGTCGTTTTGTTGATCTTTGGTACTTGAGTCAAAAATAAACATCTTATAATTTCAAGTTGTTCATGTCGTAAAATATCCATTAAATCCATAATTATATTCATGATGTAGATATCATATATATCCAGTATATACTTTCCTTTATAATATTACTAAACTTTTATAGGTAAGAAATGAAATGCACCGTTCATGGAGACGGTAAATCGTACGTACGCATGAACGCTACTTTCATTTCTATTTTGTATTTTAATGGAATGAAACATAATGATATAAAGTTATATTATAATTCCTATATAAAATAATATATAATTTCACTTTCTCCATCCTTTATACATCCCACATATGGCATTAACGATTCAAATCACTTTGAGGGGATGGTAGTCCGCACTTCCTCAAATGAAATTATCGCATTTTCACAACATGAAAAGCATAAAGATATGTTTTAAATGTAAAATACAGAATCATAGAGAGGAAATAAATATAATATATATAATAAATAAATATAGTTCCATGATAATCTTTACCATTATAGGTGGTAGGAGAAGATAGAACAATCATCATTTCGTGAGGCAGAAATTCGCCAACCATATAAACAGTATGTTCTTTGACCATTAGACGAAGGTGTGTGTAAGTGTAAATCAAATACGTCTCATAAAAACAACCTAGTATATTTAAGATACTTGTTTTGTTACAAAATAAAGGAATAAAAATAGTTTAAGGGGTTGGAGAATAAAAATAAAACAAAATAACATAAGAGAATACATTACCTTAAAATCGGGTAACTCTTTTTGATTTGAGCCAAAGGATTACTTGGGTATACTTCTGCCCAAATTGAAGCTTATAGGAGTAAGATAGGGATGTTTAGAGAGTATTTGGGCAGAGTTTTGCTGAGCCAAATGACTTGAAGGTGTGAATAAGGTGGTAGTGGTGGGGGCCTTTTATAAGAGGAGGGTAGCGTCACTCTTGGAAAGTAATGAAATGTTACATTATTATGAAGTGATTTTCGAATTTCAAAGGTCCCAAAATTATATATTTCTAGGCTATGGTGATAAGGGTTCTAAATCTACCCATCCAATATATTTTTGACAAGTGTAAGTCTTAGATTTTACATTATCTTTTCTTTTTATTTAAATCGTTAAATTAATGAGGTAATCGCTGCATCATCATGGTGTCAAAAAAAATTTAAATTATTTATTGTCTAAAAATTATAAAAAAATATCATGATGTAGGAAATATTTTTTTCTTTAAAATGAATATTTATAGTTGAAAAGTTAACTTATATAATCCCATGTAGTAATTGTTTTAGTAAAACAACACATGTTTGAAACAATTTTATTTTTACTTGAAATAAAAACATATTAATGTCATTTTCTTACCCATGTGGCCCCATGGGGTCCCCAAGTTGACCCATTGATTTTATTGGTCGTTCGTGACTCACCCAATAAGGGTAGCATAAGTGTAAAGGTAATTTCATATTATTATAACATTATTTTTACCTTAAGTTACACTAATTACCTTTAATCGCGATTAATAGAACATAAATGTTACTATTCAACAAAAATTATTTTAATCCCATTGAACCACATTTTACTTCCTAATGATAATGATGTATGTCGGATTTTGGAAATTCAAATCACAGAAGTGGTAAAATTTCATTTAAATGAAAAATCAGTTTTTTTAACAACCACTTAGTGGTTTCACTATTCATCAAAAATCGAAGTTTATCAGAACAAAACCAAATATTAACCATAAGCTATATTTTATATTCCTAATTCAAAAATTATGTCTATTTTACAAAATTCAAAACATATAAGTTTAATTAATTAATTTAATAATTAATTCCCACTGTCACAACAAATAGCGTGTTTTTAAGAATGAATATCAATCAAAAGATTGACAATTGTTTATGTCCAATTTCAATGTGAAATTAATTATAATGACCCCCATTGGATAAAATGGTAAAGATATATTCTAATTACACTTTATAACCACTCAATTTTATAATTTATCACTATAAATTATTTTAATTAAAAAAGTTGTTTTTAAGTATTTTTCACTATTCATCAAAAATTGGAAGTTCTCAGAAAAATACAAAAAATTCAACATAGGGAAATTTCAATATTCTGAATCTGAAAATGAGGTCCATTTTGAAATAAAAAAATTATATAATTTCAAAAAGTGGGTATTACTATTCATAACTGCTACTTTTATTTGTCGTGGTGTGTTAGAACTCAAGGTTGCGTACAACACACACTGCGCTATTATTCAAAGAGGAGCGTACCATGGAATCTTGGGTGTTACATTCTCCCCTCCTTCAATAAATTGCGTCCTCGCAATTTTAAATTGTTCTTCGAAAATAAAAGGTTGAAAATAGAAAATACCTTTGTGGAAAACCCACATCCAAAATAGGGTTAATAAGAATAAAACTTTAAAAGAAAGAAAGAGAAGTACAAAGGTCACCCGAGATAGCACACACTAGGATTCTATGAAAATATGGATATGGAGGAAAAATAAACCATCAAGGTATGATGGAGAGTTGTATAAAACAGGATTAGGAGAAAGTTAACTACAAGAAAATCACAAACTTTTGATTGGTTAAACGGTCATTGATTCCCCAATTGGAAAAGTTAACTGACAACATTTTTGTTTTAAGTTACCTTTCATAAAGTTGAGGAATTTATTTAAGAGATTTACTAAGAACGTAAGTAAATATACTGACTTGTCATGTAGACATTCATTCTTTAATAAATTTTTACCTCAAACCCATCTTTCACTCCAAAAGGTAATAGAACTCAAAAATATTCTATTTATCATAATTGTATAAGGTTCCAAATATTAACACATACATTTTGATTAGGAAAACTTTTTTGTAATAACCAGGGACTTCCTGTAGGCTAGTGGTAGGTAATAAAGGCCAGTCGCACTATGGTTGTGGGTTCGATTCCTACATCTTTGTCCGACGCGATAGGTTATCCTCCAACCTACAGGTTGTCATTTTCCTGAAACTATAGTATTATAATATTACAAAAATAATCTTCATAAATGTTTTAACCTTAAACAATACTATCCAAAGATCAACTTAATTTATTCCAACCTTTATAGTTATCCAAAATACTTCTGTCCAACTCACAGTCGAAATTTTATAAGGAAGGTAAACATAATGAAGATCCTTTTTTCCACATAACAACAAGTGAACACCTTCATCATTTATTATTTTAAAACACTGCAACATCCTAAATTACCATAAATCCTTATTGATTACATTCATGATCCCTTATTCCTTATATACTACTAGATATACTCCTATCCAAAAATGTATACAAATCATTAATCAGTTTCAAGTAAGTTAAGAATATCCAATATAATTTATCCAAATCAATCATGTATTATTATAAAATAACTATCTCAGTATCATAACCATATTATGTTTTATCTTTATCTCAACCATATATTTTCAAAAAATTTAACATGCTGTGGAGTCACTTTTCTTGGTTCCACACAATCTCAAGTCCTTGATGAAATAGTACTGCAGTACAATCCTTATATACTCCATAATTATTATAACCACTACATCATTGATACAACACTCAAATGAAAAAAATTCTTTAATAACAACATAAGAACAATAATAATTCCTCCTCATCTATGGTATTATCATAACATGATTATTATCTAATAACATCATTTCGGGCATACTCTAATGATTTGGACATTGGTTTATGTAGTGTCCCCACTCCTTGCAGATGAAGCATTGTACATTTGAATCCTTTTTCTTACCCTTGCAGTCACGCACTTGGTGTCCTTTTTCTCCACACTTATAATAAACTCCCATTCCCTTCAGGAAAGTTCAATGGTGTTTCTTCCCACAGTTATCACATATTGGAAAATTCTTATTTTCTCTCGTCCCTTTATCCATTATTCTCTCTTCCATCATTTTCTTCTCTTTCTTCCCTTCAAATCCATAAGACTCATAGAATTCATTACTAATCTTATTAACACATGATACTATTTCTGTATATGTTGATTACACATGGGAGACTATTTAACTTCTAAATGTTGGCTTAATACCGTGAAAGATATGATCATTCTTACTCTTTGGATCATACGTATTGATGGAGTTCAAATTCCTTTTACTGGGCGCGATTTCTATACAATGTCATAAACTAGGTTAGTTTATGAATTGCAATGAATAATTCCAATCTTTTAAAATACATAATGTAAATTGAATGGTTTATGGATATAATCCATAATCCTAAAAAAAATTCTTTGAGGAAGTATATACTCATAAACCCTTCATAATGCTTTGTAAAAAATGAGAATTATCCTAAGCATATCCCCCGAGAGTGTCGTAACCAAGAGTGTAGCAAGACCCATTGTCGTGCACCAGTTCCCATTCGAGTCTAGCTCAAAGATGTGTTTTCGGGTTTTACCCCTAGGTACATCTGTGCCAGAGCCGCCTCTACCTGCTCATATCCAGACAGGGATGTATTGCTTGGAATAATCATAAAAATATTTATAATACCAAAATTCTAGGAAGTTATTCTATACTAATCCTCAAATTTTATCTTAGGTCTATGTGCTATAATCAAGGTTTATCTAAATCTAGCTTCCAAGGTTAGTACTAAACTGCCTCTGATACCACCTTTAACGCCCCAACCACAGTTACCGAGATTCGGTGCGCTATTGCGTAACATTGGCATGATCACAAAGATCAAGTATCGAAACACCTATTAGTTTAACAGCCTTGAAACACTAGATACATTCATAAGTTTTACATTACATCACAAAGTATTACAAAACTAAAATAACATCTTGTCTTCATATCCCCTCATATTATCCCTTCAAGTCATTCATAAAATACTTCTTCACATCCTGGAAAAATTAAAACATTGAAAGGGGTGAGCTCAGATGCTCAGTAAAGATAACAATATAGTGGAAGCTTTCATGAATAAACATAAACATTTAAGGCAATGTATATCTAAAACAAAAGCCTTTTAAACTTGAAATTCAGCATAAAATAGAATAAGTTAAATTGTATAATTCCATTTACTTATTCACATGGATATTCTACTGGTCGAATAATCACATGCAATATCAATAACCACTTTCATAATGATGGAATGCATAATGTCGGACTATCATAACCAGGTAGCCATGGCCTCATGCCAAGACTGAAAATAATATTTTGTCAACGCCTCATACCAAGACACTAGTTTGTCTCATGAGACCTTCTGATGCATCTAGGAGCTATAGTAGGATCCACCCATCACTTATTAATTCCAATGCATTCCTCATATGAATAGGTTAAAACATATCATAAACCATAACATAATCGTATCACAAAAAACATGCATAAAGGAAACATAAAATTTCCACATTTCAGTCACAAGATATCAATACAACACATTGATATAATAAAAACACTTTCAAAACCATTTTCAATACCAAAATAAAATAAAATTAAAACGTTGTATTTACTTTTCATTTTAAAAAAATGTGTGGCTTGTAGAGGAAGCCGAAACTCAAATAATTGTCATGGCGGCAGAGAAGTCATTGTCGCCGCATACGTAAGACAAAACATTCCTTTTTTTGTTTAGAAAAAACGCTTCGTATAAAAAAATTTCTTTTGAATAAAAGTAAAAGTCAAAGGGGTTTATACACCGTATAAAAGAAAGTTGTGTATAAAACAAAATATGCCTCAATGAAAGGAGATTGAGATGAAGTCCCTTACAAAGATCATTTTTTAAATAAAGTAGATCTATTAGGTGTATTCACTATAAGTACACATAAATAAAGTACAAGTACAAGATAGTACATAATAATATCATGACATAATTTGAAAGTAGGAGATTATCCCAAATAATGGAAATTGGGTTAAGAAGTTCCCTTACCTCGTGTCCGACTAGACTCGATCGTTCTTTCATCTCTTGGATAATAAACTAGAGATAATTTATACTTTCCTAAGAACCTTTTTCAAGTTCATTATTCCTCTTATGTCACTTACTACCATGTTATGAACATTATGTAATTATTTAAGTTAATAACGGTCGTTTTGTTGATCTTTGGTACTTGAGTCAAAAATAAACTTCTTATAATTACAAGTTGTTCATGTGGTAAAATATCCATTACATCTAGAATTATATTCATGATGTAGATATCATATATATCGAGTATATACATGCCTTTATAATATTACATAACATTTAGAGGTAAGAAATGAAATGCATTGTTCATGGAGATGGTAAGCCGTACGTACGCATGAACGCTACTTTCATTTCTATTTCATTTTTAATGGAATTAAACATAATGATATAAAGTTATATTATAATTCCAGTATAATATCATATATAATATCACTTAATCCATCCTTTATACTTCCCACATATGGCATTCACGATTCAAATCACTTTGAGGGGGTGGTAGTCCGCACTTCCTCAAATGAAATTATCGGATTTTCACAACATGCAAAGCATAAAGATATGTTTTAAATGTAAAATACAGAAGAATATAGAAGAAAGAAATATAATATATATCATAAATAAATATATTGACATCATAATGGCAACCATGGGAGGTGGTAGGAGAAGATAGAACAATCATCGTTTCGTGAGGCAGAAATTCACCAACCACAGAAACAGTATGTTATTTAACCATTAGACGATGGTGTGTGTAAGTGTAAATCAAATACTTCTCATAAAAACAACCTATTATATTTAATATACTGTTTTTGTTACAAATTAAAGGAATTATAATAGTTTAAGGGGTTGAAGGAGAAAAATAAAACAAAATAACATAAGAGAAGACATTACCTTAAAATCGGGTAACTCTTTTTTATTTGAGCCAAAGGCTTCCTTGGGAAGAATTATGCCCAAAGTGAGGCTTGTGATAGTAATATAAGGAATTTGAGAGAGTATTTGGGATGATTTTGGTCGATCCAAATGGCTTGATGATGTAAATAAGGTGGTAGTGGTGGGGCCTTTTATAAGAGGAGAGGAGGGGTACTCTTGGAATGTAATGAAATGTTACATCATTGTGAAGTGTTTTTCGAATTTCAAAGGTCCCACAATTATATATTTCGAGGCTAAGGTGATAAGGGTTCGAAATATACCCATCCAATAGGTTTCTGACAAGTGTATGTCTTAGATTTTACATTATATTTTCATTTTATTTAAATCATTAAATTAATGAGGTAATCGCTGCATCATCATGGTATCATAAAAAATTTAAATTATTTAATGTCTAAAAATTATAAAAAAACTATGATGATGTATGAAATATTTTTATCTTTCCAATTAATATTTATAGTCTAAAAGTTAAATTATATAACCCCATGTAATAATTGTTTTATTAAAACAACACATGTTTGTAACAATTTTATTTTTACTTTAAATAAAAAGTTATTAATGTCATTTTCTTACCCAAGGGCTCCAGGGGGTCCCCAAGATGACCCATGGATTGTTTTGGTCGGCCTTGACTCACCCAATATGGGTAGGACAAGTTTTATGGTAATTTCATATTATTATAACATTATTTTTACCTTAAGTTACACTAATTACCTTTAATCGCGATTAATAGATCTTAAAAGATACTATTCACCTCAAATTATTTTAATACCATTGAACCACATTTTACTTCCTAATGACAATGGTTTATATCTGATTTTGGAAATTCAAATCACATAGGTGGTAAAATTTCATTTAAACGAAAAATCAGTTTTTTTAACTACCACATAGTGGTTTCACTATTCATCAAAAATCGATGTTTTTCAGAACAACACCAAAAATTAACCCTAAGCTATATTTGATATTCCTAATTAAAAAATGATGTAATTTGTACAAAATAAAAAACATATAAGTTTAATTAATTAATTTAATAATTAATTCCGGTTGTCACAACAAATAGCGTGTTTTTAAGAAAGAATATCAATCAAAAGATTGACAATTGTTTATGTCCAATTTCAAAGTGGAATTAATTCTAATTACCCCAATTGGATAAAATGGTAAAAATATATTTAAGTTACACTTTAGAACCACTGAATTGTATAATTTATTTCAATAAATTATTTTGATTAAAAAAGTTGTTTTTAAGTATTTTTCTCTATTCATCAAAAATTGGAAGTTCTCAGAAAAATAACAAAAATTCAACATAGGCTAATTTTGATATTCCGAATCCGAAAATGAAGTAAATTTTGAAATATAAATTTTATAAAATTTCAAAAAGTGGGTATTACTATTCACAACTCCTACTTTTATTGGTCGCGGTGTGTTAGAATTTGAGGTTGTGTACAACACATGCTGCTCTATTATTCTAAGAGGAGTGTACCATGGAATATTGGGGTGTTACATGGACTCTCATGTGAGGCCTTTATGATATTGTTTTTTGAAGAGTTTTTTCCCCACACACTGTATCACTACCATGCACAATAGTTCATGGTGTTGTTATAGGGATTCATGGTGGTGTATTCTTTCTATAATATTACTTTTGATCTTGTCTAATTGATCTCTTTATGTACAGTAATGAATCCTAGAAGACTGAGAATATCAAAATTAGAATTTATCATTATCGTAGAGAGTATCTCTGAATCATTGAAATACCATCATACCTGGAGGTGTTATGGAAGGCCCTAACCATGAAGATGATCGTGGGAGAGGGTCAGGTAGTTTGTCTCCATATACCCCTCAGGGCATAGTCCAGTGGTCTTACCACTGAAACCTGGGGTACCTCTTCTAGTTATAGGAAGATGACATAATTATATGTACAAAAGAGTAGCACTATTTAATAAGGATTTATTCTATATTCTTTAGTCCATTTAGGAGGCAAACCTCAGTTATTCAACAATGTATTGTTCAGATACTAAAGTAGGGTGTTCACTACACCCAAGAACTAGTGAACCTAATTTATAAAAACACGAAATCTATAATAATTATGTTCTTAGGTATCGAAGCCAAGGTTCCACGAGGTTTTAGGACAGTATCAAATATTAAATTAGGGATCCATCCCAGTCCCTCTGAAGAATACCCTTATATTGATGATGATAGGTCATGTGTATCATGGAAAGAGTCATGGTGCAGAGGTGGGTTGTGTGTATGATGTGAGAGAAACTCTTATAAATAGTGGTGAAGGACCATATACTACCATGCCTTAGTTGTATGAGTTTTTCAATAAATTCCTCTAAGGTTACTTCTCAGGAATGAGATATTGATAGGGGGTTGTATATTCTTTAATTTTTTAATGATAACCAAAACCCTCATATTCGATAAAGTATACATATTTTTATGGGTAAATTAAATTTTCCCACAAAAATAACCCTCCATTTTTTCCATGAAATTATTTGGAATATTCATTGGAACTTTTTCAAAGGAAGTCGCTGAGGTAGTGAAAATTTTTGGGGCCCATAGAAACTCATCACTCAAGTAATTACAATACTAAATATATAATTTCCCATGGAAATGATTTTGCAAAAAATAAAATATCCCACAAATAATGTCTCATATGAGATATTTGATAACATCATTAGGTACTGGGGGAACACATGAGGACAGGTTTCACCCATCATGTACCTTGTGGCTTTGTTTGGGATGTTACAATATCAATCTTCAGTTGGAACCATGTTGGTATATTATTAGATGCATCACTATAGATCACAAACCCATTTTATCTATATGGTAGTGTGAGTACAAGGGCAACAATGAACCTAATTCTGATCACATTAAAAATTTCATCACATTAATCTATTCAACAGAACATGATTATCTTTTGAGTTTACATGGATAGTGTATTAGATAGTTGTGATACATTCTCCACAAATCCTTGATAATATCTTCCCAAACAATTAAAACTATAGATCACATACATTTTGGTTGATTTGTGATAATGATAAATAACATTAATCATTAATGGGTCCACCTATATAACCTTGTTTATGATTATATCACCAAAAATTAAATATTATATACCACAAAGTCACACTTGTTAAATTTTTTCAACAAATTCTCCATTTGTAGTCTCTTAAATATAATTCTCAATTGATATTCATGTTTTTCATTGATCATGGAATATATAATAATATCCCTATAAATACTCCCTAAAACTGGTCAAGGTAATCTACAAAGTATGTATTAATTATATCCATAATTATAGAGGGTACAATAGTGTAACCAAATTGAATAACTGTTAATTCAAGATGTCTATAGCTTATAAAAAATATGTATTGGTTAATTAATTACATTTAGGCATCAATTGATAGTATCTCGATCAATGAACCATCTTGGAAAATTATTAACATCCTTGTAATTAGTGGAAATGCGCCAATATAGGGAAGATGATACTTATTCATTATTGTCAACTTGTTCAGTTCATAATAATCAATGCAGTGTTCCATCAATAAATTTCACTTCTTTAAATAAAGAATAGGTTCACCCCTTGGGGACTCACATGGATGAATAAATCTAATATAAAAATTCCCATGTATTTTATTATTCTATCATTATAAATCAATATGGGAAATTCTATAAGGAGAAGTTTAAATATTTTTATCAACTTGTATAAGAAATGTTTAAAAATAAACATTTCAATTTAGTGGAATACTATGTAAATATTCTAGAAACACATCATAAAATTCCCATAAAACATAAATATAATTGAATATGAGTTCCTCCCCAATAAACTGATATATATAACAACATTTAATAGGAACCTTGATATCTAGAATATATATAATTTCATATTTATCATTGCACTAATAGAGAATCATTGGTTTTATGGAATATATAATGTGACTTCCTTTCCTTAATGAATGAAATAAATTTATTATGAAAACATACAATCCATTACTAAAATCACATCAAATTGAAATAGAGGGAGAATAATATGATTTTAGGAATCAAATTCCCAAAAACCTAAATCAGAAAATAATCATAAACATGATATGTGATAATCAAACCATTTTATGTTTGAACTTCTAATTTAACATTCTGATTCAACCACTAGTTTTTATAATGAATATACTCATTTCATTTGATTCATTAGTATGGGGTGATTAATTCATTTGAGATTCCCCCCTATTATAATAATTATAACACATATTTATATTACATTGTCATTCGATTTACCAATGGCCTTCATTTTGGTAAAATAATAATTTATTATTCTCCAAAAGATAATTTCTTACGTCTTTCATTACATACATCAAGAATAGTATAAGGAAAATATTATTCTCCCAATGATTTTTTATTATTATATTTTTTTGAATTCATTATTTAATTTCATAGAAAATTCTTTAGATCGATTGTTGTGAAACTCTGATTTCTAATTTCATAAAAGAATGTATTTTTTCCTCATCATACTAATTATTTTTGAGTTATCTAATGTTTGGGGGAAGTCATGTGCGATTTGTGAAGCTTTAGAGTGATTTAGTTTGGTTTTGGGTACTTTTCTGGCCAAATCATGGGTCACCACACCATAGAAGAAGTTATTGCACTACAACACCTCATTGGGTTAGGACCACATTGTAGAGAAAATGATCTACACCATTGAGGATATATTATATGATAATTTATCTATAGCTATTTACAAGGAATAATGTTCTATGAGGTTTTACTACGGTGTAATAGACGACACTATTGTGCCTCTTCCATGTTAGTTATAGTAGTAATAACATCCATTAATCATGTTTTTTTATTTCGTTTTTATGTATATTAATACTTCATTCAGAATTTATTTAGGAATGAACATAAATATTAATAGAGTAAATCTAATAGACTTTAATGATGATTTTTCATTCTATTATAGGCCCTAAAAATTCCCAAATCATCATCCTTGCATTTCCTGGTTCCAGATCTCCAAATGACAATAGACACGACACCACAACATATATCTCTAACAACACCTTATGAGTTCTTCTTTACAACATTTCGATGATAAAGTTTTCCCCTATGCTCCATGGAAAAGGTTCTTCAATGTATTTCATATTATAGTTCCACGAAATTATGCTTGGGGGTGTTAGTTCCCACCATACAACTCTTCATCCTATATTGTGATGGCCTCTTCAATTTATCCTTCTCAATATAGTTTCTAACTCTTTTTTGTAGTGTATATATTCATTACAAATCGATTCTATATTAACATTCCTTTCACTATTGGGGATCCCATATTTATAGAAGATCCTTAAAATAGAATTAAATTTCCAATAAAATTCAACTTCATGTAAAAATATTCTACCATTTGGTATGATTTTTCTTTTACAAACTCTAGAACCCCTATGATGTTGAATTGAAACTAATTCTAGGAGTACTTTTAATGTGATTTTTTTTCAGTTAGTGTGAAAACATGGGAAAAGTGATGATGTGTTTGATGAACCTTCTCACTAAATTGAAAACCATGAGTGACTCATTTTCATGGGATCATGTTTCAATTGTTGTGATAACTTATGTAATGTGATGATGCATTCAATGATCCTTGGAAATGATATTAACCAATAAAATTATTGGTTCAACTAAGGTTATGCTATGTTGAATTCTGTTATACTAGTTTACATAATCCTTGAAATAGAGATAAAAAATTACATTGAATATTCTTATAATACTCTTGAAAATTATTTAAATCTATTCTCTTAAAATAAATCTTATACCTTATATTGGGAAGAACAAATAGAATAATTTAACTCCATATTTTAATTTATTACATCCACTGTCACATTCCTATTAGGTTCTCTAACCTAATTAGTTAAAAACTTAATAAAATAATTCATTTTCGTTTAGTAGATATGTTGTCAATAAAAAATAAAATTTCTCCTAGGTGTATCAAATGTGTTTTCCAATTATGAAAGTTTTTCATACCCTAAGAGACAGTTGAGTTAATACACAATACACACTTTTGGGGATTATTACCAATCAGTAATTTTATTATATATCATTTATCCTCTTATATTATCTAGAAAGGGATTAAATCTGCAGAATAATAAGTTAATCTATTAATTACCAAAAAATCTTGATGTTATCTAATAAATATATTACTATTTTAGATTTCTCACAGTGTTTTATTTTAGTAAAAATCAATTATCCCAATCCTCAAATAAAATTTTATCTTTTACTTTAACATTTTATCATACAATATTCCAAACTGTTATCTATTACTTTGAAATAATGATCAACCATATCATATAAAATATTAAATTATCCTGAATAGACATCGTAATATCCAATGTTATCTAAAAACTACAATGATACAAACTATGATTCCCATTATATGTTCTCTTAGACACAATTTGAATGACACATACACTACATAGTGTATGTGATACAAATTATAGATTCCCAGTCCTAACAATCTGTTAATGACATGAAAAATATAAAATATTACATTAGAAACATTCTAAAGGCCATTATGTTTTATAAATTAAGATAATTATGTATAAAATAAAATAAAATCCTATGTTATTTTAATAAAATGGATATATTCTATTATATATGAAACTAATTAATCTATAATGAATCTTAGACATCTCACACAAACTCATTCACATATTCTATATTTATAAACATGTCACATGTAATACTTTCCTTCATAAACTAGGGAACATATAATAATGAAATGGGTGAGATCAAACACACTTTAATGTAAACATATACCTGATACTATAATGATTTTAATCATGGTTTATAAAATATGGAAATAATAAATTTTAAAGATAATGCAACAATCAACTAAAATTAGAATATGTTATATCCATAAAAATAAATAAAAACATGGATATCAATTATACGTATCTCATAATGATGGAATTAATAATTTCTTATATAAAAAATATACTATCAGTGAATTGTGATAAGAATTTATATTGATATAGGGAGAGGCATGAACAAAAACTGAAGAATTTTTTTTTTCAGCAGACCCAGTGATTCATTAATGGGTATATAATGTCAAACACCTTGTGTATCTTTATTATCTCTAAAAAACACACCATAAGAGTCAAAAATATATTCCATCAACTTCAACAAGTAACATATGGCTAAATAAACAATCGTAACAATGTTATGAAAAATACCATGTTTAAAAAAAATCAACCAATTCTAGCAGTTACTATTCATGGATAATGTGAATACTAACCTAGGAAATAGATTTTCATTATTTATTTCTAAATATTTTCAATTATGATTCTTATAAAATGATATATTCCTACAATAAATGGTAATGATTTAATTGTTATGAAAATGATGTGATAACATGATCATAAGACATCCCAAGAAATAAGGTGGTGGTTTGAAATAGAAAATTTACCCTATAACAAAGGAAATATATAATTTTTTTGATATAAATGAAAATAGCCACATAGAAGAATTATTTAAACAATATCTTAATAAGGTATTTTGAATCAAATTATTTAATACCGTGAGTTAAATCCCACAAATTATATATATATATATATATTAGTGGATAAATATTAAAACATAAACTCTATTAGTGTAAATGTTTTTCAAAATGATAAGGTAAATGGAAGTAAAAATATAAAAGAGATATAATGGAAACAATAATTTTGAAGTATAATTCAAACATACATGTCTCCTTTGAAGGTATCTTTAGAAAAGGTGACATGAATGTTTTTGAAAACCTTTACATTTGAAAAGAATTCGAAATAATGGATCCTTGAATATGATATAATGTTTAACAAGGAAAAAAAGAAGATTGAATGATAAAGTATATGAAGGTGTGAGAAAAACTCATTTTATAATTTTGATAATACCTTTTTTCATAAATCACTACATAAAAAGAGTAACAACACATTCATTTGTCTGAAAATATGTTTTTCCCAATATAGGCATACTAATTACTATGTAATAAAATATCAATATGGAATAATCCAGACATGGAAGAAAAATGTTCATGATGAAACATTATAAGTCAAGGATATAAGAATGTAATTATCAATATCTCTTCTAGTGAAGAAACCCATTTAATTATAAAACATTAAAAATAGTTTTATTTGGTACCAGTGTAAATACATAAAATAACACATCATATAATACAAGGGATCAACATACCAATCTAATTTGAAATAAATAGAAGATAAATTAGCATTACCCAAGAATGAAAATTGAGTTTTAAAACATCCTTAAAAATAGGGTAAAAAGTGTAAAAAAATGTAACACCACATGTTTTTATGAATTTTATTTCAAATAAATATAATTTCATTAAGATCATGTGTTATAGGCGACACTAAGTTTAAACAAACCAGAATATAGTATTAATTATATTTGTTTAAACATGTTCATTATAACCAAAACATTTTGTTTGGCAGTATGAATATAAATAATATCATTTTGAAAATTATGTATGCTGATTTTATAGAAATAAATCATATTAAAAAATAAGTACTTAATTTTCGGAAATTTCTTTATCTGGTGAGTAAATAATATTTTCTAAAAAATGATTTTAAGTGTATTTTGTGAATAAAAATTAAATTAATTTACTTCCACTTTTATAAAATTTAATTGAAAAAATAATATTCATTTATGATTCCATCATTTTAAATTAATTTATAATTGATTTCTTTTTAATTTTCTAAAAATATTATGTTTTAGTTGAATAGGGAAAAATAATATTTTTGTATTGAAAACTACCTTTTACATTAAAACATTCACAGAGAACATATTTTTTAAAAGTATAAGATTAAAATTAGTAAAATTATGTTATAATCCATTAAATTTGTTCTTTATATTTAATTTGATATTTTAGTTTGATAATAAAACATGTTATACATCGGAAAACAAATCTTTTGGAAAAAAAATTTCATCGCATCCACATGATTTATTTTATATTAAATTATACCAATACTATGAATTTATTTTGTTATAATGGATTAACTATTTGGAATCCTAAAATTTAAATATATAAAATAATTGTAACTTAATTCATGAAAATAATGAATATAAATGATATTAAAAATTAATTACCATGGTTGATGTTTAAATGAGTTTACTAGGGGGTTAAACTAAAAAGATAAGGATTAAAATTACTTCAAAACAAGTAAAATGACTAATCTATGGCCATACTTATGCATTATATCATATGAGGATTGATAATGATCCATTTTTATAATTTTTCATGATTAGAACATTAGTATAACGTTTTATAGATTAATTCCCAGAGAGTCCACTCTCACACTTATTTGAAAGATCCACACTCATATGTACTTCACTATTCCTAAGAAATTTAGAGAAAAAATATATAAATAAATAAATTAAATTCCACTTCATATTTTAGGGGAACATGTTTTATTATAAAATCATTATATGATTAATTTTGGTGTTAACCTAATGAGGTTTTCAAAAGAAGAGCCATCATTCTTAACTGAAAGTTTTTATTTTATTTATTCAACCAAATCATTAAAATATTTTTCAACAATGATTATGTAATAAAATAATTATATACTATTTTAATTATCACACCGCATCCTTGGGACCCGTGTCATGGCTACCCCAAGCCCTCCTTCAATAGGCCAGGGGCCGGCAACTAGCACCAAAGGTGAATCCTCGATAAAAAGGGAAGGAATTGCCTTTAAACCTGTAACCCACATAGTCCGAACACAAGCAGTAGAAGCAACAAAAGCTAATATAGAAAATAAAAGTGTGTTGAAAGTAAGTGGGCCAGTATACAAACCCAACCAATCAACAAGTACAAGTTCAAGTAAAAATGGAAAACAACACTTGGATCATCCACTAGGGAATCCTACATGAAGGTTATGTTCATAACTCAAACAACTAAACCTTGAGGTATATCCCATATTGTCCAGCTCCGAGCAACCTCCCATCTATCACCCTCAGCCTTGATCACTGCAGATCATCATCTACACAGTACACTACAAGGTGCGGGCGAAGCCCGTGTAGAGGTGAGTATAAGAATACCCAGTAGGGGACCTTGAGAACCCAGAAGGTCTCCCAGAATCCACTAAGGATATATCACAGTAGTAAGATACAATAACGAAGTTCCAACCAACCCTACATAGGTATATACCCATCCATATACCTAAGTTACCAATCTCAGTCTTGCTCCAACACTCGTGCCTAGGCACAACCCATTCCACAAAGTAAGTAAAGTCAATCATCTCAAAGATAACAACTGAAAGACAAGACTCAGCTCACACAGGTATACAACTCATGTAGAGGGGTGGAGATGATTAGTTGTAGCCATTGGATCATCTCCTCTGTCGAACCCACGTAAGATCCTGGTTATAGAAGTCATCATTGTCGAACCCACAGAGGATCCCAGGCCAGTACTATCGCTGTCGAACCCACGGAGGATCCTGGTACAGTATCGTTGATGTCGAACCCATAGAGGATCCTGGTATAGTATCATCACTGTTGAACCCATGGAGGATCCTATCATCTCAATCGCAGCCAGCTGTAGGGTTCCTGCACACAGCACACTCAATTCCAAGAGGGTCCGCTCCTCGATCCAAGTGTCGATAAATCAACTACCAAGACGTCTCAAGTTGATGTATCTCGTAGTTTTATCTCATCATAAGGAACCTAACGGAACAGACAATGCATTAATTGGATGCCCGGTTTGTGAGTTATTTTCATCTTCGTTCTAGGGTCTAGTTGGATTCGTGATCGATCCAACCTGACCACAATCCATATCAACCCAAATCTCTAGTGGGGTATACTCAATGCATCGTCTCACTCAAAGGTTTCCAGTTCCACTGATGATTTTTCAAACGGATGCCCAGTGCCTATGTTATGGAGGCTTGTGCAAGGGCGCATGGTTTGTGCACAGTCTACACAAACTGTGCAGCCAGGTTGCGCGAAGTCTCTGGGTGAGACAGTAGAAACTGCACGGTTGGCGTATTGTTTAACAAACCGTGCGGCCAAGCCGTGCGAAGTCTCTGGGTGTGATAGTAGAAACCGCACGGTTGGCGCACGATTTGAAAAACCTTGCGGCCAAGCCATGTGAAGTCCCTAGGTGGGACAGTGGATACCGCACGGTTCGCACCCGGTTTCCCAAACCATGCGGCCATGTCATGCGGCCACATAAAATTAGGTTTTTATGTTCTAGTCCACTGCGGATTTCCAATATTTCCCCCATTCTTCCTCCCACTCGTACCTCATGTGGGATTTCCAGTTTTTCAGAGGTTGGGGGAGCTTCTTAGCTTGTTTTGGAGGCACATTGAAGAGGTTTCTTGGTGAATCAAAGGGGGTTCTCCATTCGTCACCGCAATGAAAAGCCTCCGCCATCCATCACGATGAACACACCATTCAAGAAGAATGGCGGAGGGTTCGGGCCATGTTAGTTTGGCCCGAACCCTCCACATTATAGCGGTAACACGCGGCTCAACATGAACTTAAAAGAAGATCATAAAACTCTAACCTCCCATAATGATTATTCCCATACTGCAAAAGAAAACATCATTGTTCTTTTTTTTAAAATATAAGAACATGGGAATATATTCATACTCAAAATCCACCCCCTAACTCGATTTCGGTGATCAACTATGGAGTCGTTGAAGATGAACATCATAGGAGATGGACGTCATTCCGTCAATGTCATAGGAGGAAGATCTCAGAGAAGACGATTCGAGATGGGGTTATACGTGTACTTCATGGGTGGCGGTGCTTCCCTTCCTTGCACTGGTTGAAGAAGAAATAAGTTTATGCTCGACTTTCTTTGGAGATGAGGGGCATTCTTCGTTGGAATAAGTCGTTCTCCAAGAACATGCAAGCTCCCTCAAAAGAAAATTTCCAACCCAAAAATAATAGATGAATTGTCCATTATTTGTTGGCACAACCATTCAAATTCCTCTATTTTTATTAAATGAAACAACTCATCTAATTAATGGGTGGAATGGCTCAAATTAAAAAATATTAAGGGGAGGTGAGGAGTTCCATTAATTTAATAGAGGTATCATGTTAAAAAAAATGGGGAGTTAATGGGGGTATAAAGCTCGGGTGGGCCCCACTAAATAATATCCTCCCAAGGGAGGTTATTCGCAGGTGGGACCCACCTCTAACCTGTCCTTTGAGAATCAAACCCCCAAAAATAAAAATAAAAGTAACACATTTATTTATATTTATCTTAATTAGAAATCTCATAAACTAACTTCTAATCTCGTTAAAACGCAACTACAGTGATGGTCTGCTTAAGTGAATACTGGCGCTGTGACTTCAACTGTGTACTCATATTTCAATTCCAAGCACCGGTTCAAAAGATATGAAATCTCACTCATACATTTACTGAACTTACATGAAAAAAACTTCAGAAATTGATTCCTGGAACACCGGGCCTCAAAATCAAGTGTTGTCAGAAATTGAAGACTCCTAAAATTCCCATGTATTTAAAGAAAATCCACTGAAATTCCGGGTCTTTACAGTATCCCCACCTCATGAATTTACATCCCCATATGCTATAACTCACACTAAAGAAACAAATGGGGGTACTGGGAACGCATCTGAGCCTCCTACTCCCATGTTCTCTCCTAGAGGTTCTCATTCTGTCAGCGAACGCACACCAGAGGTATCGACCATCCACGCAGGACCTACTTCTATTGATCCTCAATCTCTACTAGAACCTCTTTGAAAGTCACCCAATCATTGATGTACAGCTCCCTGTGGTCGATGATGTGGGACGGGTCATGCACGTATCTCCTCAGCTGAGATACTTGGAAGACATCGTGCACCCGGTGCAACTGAGGTGGAAGAGCCAGGCGGTAAGCCACCTCTCCTACTCTGCTAAGGACTAGGAACGATCCGATGAATCGTGGAGAAAACTTGTCATCTCAGCCAAATCTCCATAGACCTCGTCTAGGTGAGACCCGTAGAAAGACGTGACCGCCATCCTCGAACTCCAGTGGTCTCCATATCCTATCAGCATAGGACTTCTTCCTGCTTTGTGTAGTCTTCATCCACTCTTGGATGATCTGCACCATCTCCTTCATAGGCTGCACCATCTCTGGTCTGATATGTACTGACTCCCCTGGGTCAGTCTGGCACAGTGGTGATCTGTAAGGTCGGTCGTAAAGTTCCTCGAAAGGTGTCATCTCGATGGTGGAGTGGTAGCTATTGTTATATGAAAACTCTACCGAGGGTAAATGATCATCCCAACTGCGACCGAAGTCAAGGACGCATGCACAGAGCATTTACTTGAGAGTCTGAATGGTCCTCTCAGTCTGACCATTCGTTTGAGGATGGAAGGCAGTTATCAAGTGAAGCTGCATCCCAAAATCCTCCTGCAACCCCATCCATAGCCGAGAAGTGAAACGAGCATCTCGATCAGAGACGATCGTTGATGGCACATCATGAAGCTGTATGATCTCCTGTATATAGAGGCGTCCCAAGCTTTCTACTGAACCCTACTCTCTAATCAGTAAGAAGTGGGCTGACTTGGTTAGTTGATCGACAATCACCCAGATAGTGTCGTGTCCCCTGGATGTATGTGGAAGTACTATTACGAAATCCATGGATATATCGTCCCACTTCCACTCTGGGACCTCTAAAGGATGAACTAAGACTGCTAGAACCTGGTGGTCCACCTTCACTTGCTGACAAGTGAGGCATCAAGAGAAAAACTCTGCTACTGACTTCTTCATACCTAGCCACCATTACTGTCGTTGGAAATCCAGATACATTTCTGCCACACCTGGATGTACCGCTAAAGAAGATGTGTGAAATTATCTCAACACTTCCTCTTGAAGTGAAACTTGTACCATGGTACGTCCTCTGAAAAGAATGGTGTGCTCCCCACCTTCAGAAAATCCATCAGGTGTCTGTCTTGTGGATATTTGATCATGTCATGTCTCACAGTCAACTTCCCCACGCTGTGAATCCCTGACTCACTGGAGAAGTGGAGGAGTGACTATGAGAGACTATAGAAAGGCTGCTCCATCTCTATACACAAAGGATATCTGCAACACAGCCAGTTGCTCCATCGCCTCTCCTAGCAACTGAATGTCGGATCTCCTTATGAGATCATCTTCTATAACATTCACCTTCACAGGTGTATAGAATATCTCTAAGTCAATGTCCTGGAGGAACTCAAGACAATGCCGTTATCTCAGGTTCAAGTCCTTCGGAGAGAAGATATACCTGAGACATTGGTGGTCAGTGTAGATTGTAAAATGTCCACCGATAAGATAGTGCCACCACATCTTCAAGGTGAAGACCCCTGCTGCTAAATCTAGGTCATGGGTAGTGTAGTTCTGCTCAAGCTATCTCAACTGCCGAGAACCATACGCGATCACTACTTTCTCCTACCTCATGACACACCCGAGTCCGGTTCCTGATGCGTCGTAGTAAACTACGTACCCAAATCCCTCCTCCGGTAGCCTCAATATGGGCACACTAGTTAACCTATGCCTCATCTCCTAAAAACTCTGCTGGCATCTCTCTAACCACATGAAGGGTTTCCCCTTCTTTGTCAATACTGAAAGTGGTGCAGCAACTCTGGAGAGGTATGGAACAAATCTCTGATAGTACCTAGCTAGTCACAGAAAACTCTGTACTTCCGTCACACTCCAGGGTGGCTCCCAAGAAAGTACTGCCTCGATCTACGCTGGATCCACTACAACTCCAGCCTCTGAAATGATGTTTCCAAAACAATGTACCTCTCGGATCCAGAACTGGCACTTTGAGATCTTACTATAAAGATGGTGCTCTCGGAGTGTGTCCAGTACTACCCGAAAATGGTAGGTGTGCACCTCCTCGGTAGCTGAGTAGATCAGAATGTCATCGATTAAGACTACCACAAACAGATCAAGGTATTGCTGAAAGATCCTGTTCATGAGTCCCATGAACACTGGTGGTGCATTGGGTATGCCGAATGGAATAAACAAGAACTCGTAGTGGCCATACCGGCATTTTACGGTCATTTCTTTGACATCTCTATCCCGTACTCTGAGATGGTGATAGCCTGACCGAAGATCTATCTTCAAGAACCAACACACTCCCTTCAGCTGATCAAAGAGGTCATAAATCCTCGGGAGTGAGTACTTGTTCTTCATGGTCACCAGATTTAGGAACCGATAATCAAAACACTGTCTCAAGCTCACATCCTCATTCATGGCAAACAAAATCGGGGATGCCTAGGGTGAAACACTGAGTCAGATAAATCCCTTCCCCTGTAAGTCCTCTAGTTGTACTCGTAGCTCACGAAGCTCGGCGGGATCCATCCGATATACTGGAGTAGATATCAGTGTCGTCCCGGGGTACATGTCTGTGTAGAAGTCCACCTCTCTATGAGGAGGTAGTTTTGGAACATTTGTCAGGGAAAACATCCGCATACTAATCCACCACAACTGGAAATGTTGTACTCCGCACATCAACCGATCCGAGAATGAGGCTGGCCAACTGACGTGTTATCGGCTTCCTCCTATTCTTTGTAAGTCCATCCTACGCTGCAAAGGCTCACTTATCACCGGTGAAGTTAAACCTCATCCCGTACTCATGGACACATAGCACTTTGAGCCTAATACAATCAATCTATGAATGAACTGTGGATAACTAGTCCATACCCAAGATGGCATCATAAGGACTCGAAGCCACTATGAGGATATCCTAGCCGAATCTCTCACCTCCTAGATTAATCTCACACTTCCAGCACCAGTGTGTCATCATCGAGTCTGCTCCCGTAGGAGTCTCTTTCCGTAAGGATCGAGCCAACGACTTGGTCGGAATCTCTGACCTCTAAATGAGGGAAGCTGCAATAAAAATAATAACTCACACTTGTGTCTATATGTACTGTAGAAAGGTTGGAGTAGACATAGATAGTACCTCGAATCATCTCAGGTGTGTCGTGGTCATAGGCCTCGACTGCCTAGAGCTGAGCCCACCCCTGTCTTCCAGCTTCATATGGTCAGGGTGGACATCCTGGTGGTAGTGGTGGTAGAACCAAAAAACGTCATCCACCACCTTCTGCTCGGCCATCTCCTCTGCCACGTCCACCTACTCCTAGCGGACCTCCATGGTCGAACCTCTGCCTCTGCCTAGGAGGTCCCTCTACTGTCTTCTGCTCATCTGCATGGCGGGTCAGGCAGTCATGATCCATGTGACCCTTCCCGCCGTATACATACCACTGCATCCTCTTCATATGGTTGGATCTGTCTCGTGTGCCCCTCACAACCGAACCTGTATCTTGGGGTCTCCCACTTGATGGCCTGGTCCGCTTGGACCTCTGCGACATCTGTCTACTGCCTGATGTAGAAGACTCCACTATGTGTCACCCTATGGTGGGTCTCACTACTGGTGACTTCTCAGCAAGAAAACTCTCCATAAGAAGGTCTCTCTCCAGCACCCCCGCCTACTTCAGAATGATGAGGGAGATCATCGAAGCCCTGATCTCATGCCTGAGTCCCTGCTCGAAGGTTCGGGCCCTGAAGAACAGGTACCGCACCATATATGTGGAGTAGAGAGAGAGGTTGTGAACCTCACAAAGTATTCTGCCGCTATCAAGCTTCACTTCTACAGATAATGTAGCTCTTGAATCTGCACCACACGAAGGGCTGGTGGAACAAACTCTAACTAGAAGAGACTCTCAAAGTCTGCTAAATGTAGTGATGCCTCATCAGGCACCTAGAGCATCAGGCTCCACCATCTGTCTGCTACTCCATGCGGGAGACTTGCGGCAATGATCACCATGAGCTCAGATGGTGTCCCTACCAATCCAAAAACTCATATAACAGCCTCCATACAATCCATAGCTGCCTGTGGGTCCATATCTCCCAAGAACCTGGGCAGCCTCTGGTGCTGGAAGTCGGGAAATGCACTCAGACGGCGTGCACTCTCTGCTGCTAGAGCTGGTGGTATCGGTGGCCTAGCGGGTAGTGGTAACACTGGTACCTCCTCTGTGATGGGGCCCTAAACCGAGGCCTCATCACTCGGTGTGCTACCATCTCATATGAATCTCGGAACCCTAGCTTGCTGCCTTCGTGGGGCCATCATGAAAAGAAACAGGTGTGCCACGGTCAAAAAAATATACTTGGTGAGATGACACAAAGTAATCATGATGAAAACATTTCAGAGGTAACACACATGCAATCATTTTTTTCATGCACTAATTCGGAAGTTAGAAATCAGAGTCCTAGTGTATGGATACATCGACCGCCGCACCAACACCGGTTTCCCTAAACTAATAACCACACCCAAAACACTAAATCTATTTCCATTAAAAGGAATATCATAGTCCTATGTTCTGCAGAAGAATCGACTCCTTTGATAGCAATTTGTCACGACCTGTCCTTAGAGCCCATTTCATGACTACCCCAAGCCCGCCTTCCATAGGCTAGGGGATGGTGACTAGAACCAAAGGTGAATCCCCGATAAAAAGGGAAATCATTTCCTTTAAAACTGTATCCCACACAGTCCTAACACAATCCGTAGAAGCAAAAAAAACTAATATAGAAAAGAAAAGTGTGCTGAATGTAAGTGGGCTAGTATACAAACCCAACAGATCAACAAGTACAAGTACAAGTAAAAAAGGGAAAACAACTCCTGGATCGTCCACCAGGGAATCCTACTTGAAGGGTAGGTACAGAACTCGAACAATTCGTCCCTGAGGTATGTATCGTCTAGTGCAGCTCTGAGCAGCCTCTCGTCAGTCACCCTCAGCATCAATCACTACTGACCATCATCTGCACAGTACACAACAAGGTGGGGGCAAAGCCCGTGCAGGGGTGAGTATAACAATACTCAGTAAGGGACCCCAAGACCCCCAAAGGTCTCCCTGAATCCACTAAGGATAAATCACAACAGTAAGATACAATCATGAAGTACTAACCATCCCTAATTAGTTATATTCCAATACATATACCTAAGTTACCAATCTCAGTCCGGCTCTAACACTCGTGCCCAGGGACAACCCATTCCACAATGGAAGTAAAGTCAATCACCTCAAAGATAAAAAATGAAAGACAAGACTTAGCTCACACATGTATACATCTCATGTAGAGGGGTGGAGATGATTAGTAGTAGCCATTGAATCATCTCCTCTTTCGAACCCACGTAGGATCCTGGAATATTATCAGCACTGTCGAACCCACATAGGATCCTGGTACAGAAGTCATCACTGTCGAACCCACGGAGGATCCCAGTCCTGTACCGTCACTGTCGAACCCACATAGGATCCTGGTATAGTATCATCGCATTCGAACACACGGAGGATCCTGGTATAGTGTTGTCATTTTCTAACCCATGGAGGATCCTATCATCTCAGTTGCATACAGCTATAGGGTTCCCTCATACAGCACACTCGATTCCAGGAGGGTCCGCTCTTCGATCCATGTGTTGATACATCAACTACCATGAAGTATCGAGTTGATGTATCTCGTAGTTCTGTCTCATCATAAAGAACCCAACGCAATATCCTAAGCATCAATCAGATGCTCGGTCTGTGAGTTATTGGCATTTTTGTTCCAGGGTCCAGTTGGAATCGCGATCGATCCAACCTGACCATACTTAATCTCATCCCAAATCTTTATTGGGGTATAATCAAGTAACCGTCTTGCTCCAAGGATTCTAGTTCCACTGACGATTCATCAAACAAATGCCCGGTTCCATAGTTATGGGGGTTTATGTAGGGGTTCATGGTTTGCGCATCGTCTAAACAAACCGTAAGGCCAGGCTTTGCGAAGTCTTTGGGTGAGATAGTAGAAACCGTACGGGTGGCGCATGGTTTGAAAAACTTTGTTTCCAATCGGTGCGAAGTCTCTGGGTGTGACAGTACCAACTGCATGGTTGGCGCACAGTTTGACAAACCGTGCGTCCAAGCCATGCGAAGTCCCTATGTGGGACAATGGCTATCGCACGGTTGGCGCAAGGTTTCCCAACCCGTGCGGCCAAGCCGTGAGGCCACGTAAAATTAGGTTTTTAAGTCTCGGGCCACTCGGGAATCCCATCTTTCCCCCGTTCTTCCTACCACTCGTGCCTCATGCAAGATTTCCGGTTTTTCAGAGGTTGGGGGAGCTCATTAGCTCGTTTTAGAGGCACATCGAAGAGGTTTTTTGGTGGATTAAAGGGGGTTCTCCATTCCTCACCGCTACGCAAAGCCACCACCTTCCATCATGATGAACACACCATTAAAGAAGAATGAAGGAGGGGTTATGCCATATTATTTTAGCTCACACCCTCCGCATTAGAGCAGTGACATGAGGCTCAACAAGAACATAAAATAAGATCATCAAACCCTAACCTCTCGTAAAGAATATTCCCAACCCACAAAAGAAAACATACATATTCTTTGTTTTTTAAATATAAGAACTTGGGAATATAATCATACTCAAAATCCATCCCCTACCTTGATTTTGGTGATCAATGACGGAGTCGCCGAAGATAAACATCATGGGAGACAGATGTCATTTCGTCAATGTGAGAGGAGGAAGAGCTCGGAGAGGATGAGTCAAGATGATGTTATCTATGTACTTCATGGGCGGCGGTGCTTCCCTTCCTTGTACCAGTTGAAGAAGGAATATGTTGATGCTTGACGTTATTCGGAGATGATGGGAGTTCTTCGTTGGAATAAGTCGTTCTCCAAGAACTCCCAATCTCTCCCAAAAGAAAATTCCCTACCCAAAAATAATAGATGAATTTTCTATAATTTGTTGGTACAACCATTTGAATTCCTCTATTATAATTAAATGAAACAACTCATCTAATTAATGGGTGGAATGGTTCAAATTCAAAAAGAGTAGGGGGAGGTGTGGAGTTCCATTAAATGAAGAAAGGTGTCAAATTTAAAACAAAATTGGGAGATAATGGCGGTAAGAAGCTCACATGGGCCCCACTAAATAATATACTCCCAAGGGAGGTTATTCGTGGGTGGGCCCGACAACCAACCTCCCCTTGAAGGATTAAACCCCAACAAATAAAAATAAAATCAACACTTTTATTTTTATTTAACAAAATTAAAAATCCCATAAACTAACTTCCAATGTCGTTAAAAAGCAAATGTGGTGATCTTCTCTTTAAGCGAATACCGGAGTTGTGAGTTCAACGGTGTCCTCATATTTCAATTCCAAGCATTGGTTCAAAAGATATGAAATCCCGCTCATATGTTTACTGAACGTACTTGAACAAAACATCAGAAATTGATTCTAGGCACACCTGGCCTCGGAATCAAGCGCTGTCAGAAACTGCGGACTCGTAAAATTCCCATGTATTTAAAAAAATCCATGAGAATTCAGGGTCTTTAAATTAATATATTTAATTATTTTAGTGTAATAAAATAAATTCATATTATCTCCCTTCAAATAGAAAATGAGAAACATCGGTAATGTGTAGGGTAGACTACCACCTCACCAACCAATTTAATTCGTTTTTCATCACAACCTACCATGTATGAATATAATGATGTATTTAATCTTTATATATTATATTTATGGAAAAATTTTATTATTCATATTAAAATATCACTTAAATTATATTACCTTTAGATCATTTAGAAATTTATAACATTTCTCATGTGTATGTGTGAATTATCGCTTCCATGAAGCGATGTGAGATGTTTTTAATTTTATATTGATATTGATGGTAGAAATGATAGATATAGTGAATATATTTGGTATAAATGAAATATAAATCATTGTGGAATGGTGATATATATTTTAATTTCATTCATTCCATCCATCATTAAAATGGAAACCACATCCATCTGTACATATGACCTACCATCTCCATGAACAATATAATTTGTTTTAAATATCAAAATTAATAGATTAATATAAATTATGATATAATGGAAACAAAACCAATTTTAAAGGACCAAAAATACTAAACCAAAACAAAAGGAATAACAAATCAGTTACTACTAAAATCATGATTTTAATGAGGAATTGTTATTAAAAATGTAACAAAAAACCATAAGTACATCATATCTTATATTATATATATCAGTATGGTTTTGGATAATATTTATAATTCCCCTATTTTTATTCTTCATGTGTTTGTAATGTGTTTTATTAATGTTGAAACTTAATGTAAGGCATTTTTTGTCTCTCATTTATTCCTGGGAGACGTATCCATTAATCACTACTCATTTCTTTTATGTGGTGTATATACTACTAATGAATGAATTTAATGGTACATTAATATAAAAAAATATCTTTCTTCCAAGTTTCTCATGATTAAATAGTTACCAAATCTGTAAAGGTTTTTGTTATAATCGTTTTATTTGGATTTTTTATGATTATTCTTGCAAGGATGAAATATTCTGATATATCAATAAATAAAATCATTAATTTTAATCTAAATAGGTTATTTCAAGAAAATAAATGTTTTCCATAAATTTTACCATGTTTATTCAATCTAGGTTCAGGAATAATAAACTATGGAAAACTAGATTTATTTATCTATTCAGTAAGAAAACATTTTCATCCATATCCATGTTCTAAAAAAAATTATTAATAATTATTTTTAAAATTATCCATGGATTTTTAAAGAAATTTTCACCCATGTTTTACATTTCACCATGTTTTTTAAATAAATATTCATTTCAGTTTCTAAATGATCGACTTTTGACTCTTTACTAAAAATGTAATAAGGTTCTTCCTTTTAATGTTTACAACATAAATGGTATTTTAATCTATAATGGACCCTAAATGATTTAAAACATCAATTACATGTTTTGATTTTTTTTCTGAAACTACTTCTTTAATATTAAGAAACATTTTATATTTACAAAAAATTATTTTGAAATGTAAAAGATATTTTATTCATTAAATTTTCCAAGTGGTCTTTCAAAATCATTTTTCCTCTTTGATGGCATCATTTTAGGTTACACAAGAGTTATTGGAGATATTATCCAATCATACAATCCATATTATTTCTTTGGATTTTATATTATTATTGTGAAACAATATTAGAAATACCATTACATTTCTATGGGTTACGTAAAGAGGAATTTATTAAATGATTAAGAATCCAAGATCTTTTCCATAGTTTATGATGTTATGAAATGATTATAAAACACACTTCTTTTCAAGGGTTTTGATATGATTAACGTTTTTTATCATATGGAATGTATATGAATGATTTTCATCTTGTGATGGGTGGGACCTAAATCTTACTCTAATTCATTGGGAGAATAATAATATCTCATGAGATAAAAAAGGATGGAATGGGATGTTATCCCATTTCAGTAAGGGACATTATCAACTATAATATTATTAGGAGTGAAATTTGAATCCTACGATGGGCTTGAGAGTGGATCAATTCTAGTATGATATCTTTGATAATGAACCTTGACTACAAAAGAAATGATTATATGCCACGACATGACCCTACCCGGGCTCGAGCCGCAACTACCCCAAGCCCACCTCCACAGGCCAGGGGCTGGTGACCAGCGCCGAAGGCACAATAACTCATGGAGGCCTTTTCCTAAGTACCTGTACACACACACACATCACACTCAATGCAAAAGTGAAGAGTAAAAAAAAGGTAAAGTACCAACTGCTATAAATAAACCACAAACTGCATCAACCTCTAACAGTACAATGAAAAAGCTGAAGGTAAACTGAAAAGGAAAAAGGAAAAAACACAAGCCCAACCCGAAAAGTGCTACAACCTAGCAACAGGTAAAAAAAAGTAAAACAGCTGGAAGGGTCCCCCACCTGGAACCCGACTACGTCCACCACACACGGTCCAAGCTCTCGAACTCCTAAGATCTGCTAAATTCATGACCAACCTGTCCGTCATCTACAAGGGCACACTAAGTAAGGTCAAAGCCCAAGTAGGGGTGAGTATAAAAATACTTAGTAGGATACCCTGAAGGCTCGGGGAAGAAACAAAGGAGGTACCGAAGGGTGATCACTAGATCAAATAGGGAAAAGTAAACGAGTACAACTGAGAGTGCAGTAAAGAGTACAACAAGGAGTGCAGTAGACTATCAGTAGAGAGTCTAGCTCAACCCAACAAGAGAAATGAGGTAGACTCGTCCAGACACAAGGAGCTGGAAACGGTGAGAAGATGAACTTCATGTCGAGTATTTTCTACCTATAGCAGAAGAGTAGACTCCTCCAGCCATGAAGAAGCTAGACACGGAAAGCACATGGCATACCTCGTGTGTCTTCACCTCTTCTGGGAGGAGAGTAACCCAAAACCCAAGAAGTGGGTACCGAAACAAGGTATATACATTTCCATATTCTCAAAAAATAATCCCGAACAAGATCGTAAGCTGATATCCATCCCGTAGCCCAGCCCAAGAACGTGAGTGTCCAATAGTCCTAGAAGTAATCACCATTGCTGCCCAGCATCCCGCCCGTCTTCCTCGAACTGTAAGTCAAGGGGCTCCAATCACCACACCTTGACACTATCCGCTTTGGACGGCACTAACTCGCCAGCACAGTTATAGGTCGCATCTCAAGGACTCGTCTCGGTGGGGAAAGCACCCCCTCATACTTGAGAGTTCTGGGGGAACATCATACCAAACCTCATCACTACCCCGCAGTCGAGAGGTCTCCTCAAAGTCGACAGGCGACCCCTTACCCAGCCCCGCTGGAGGGTAATCCCTGGAAGTCGACGGGTTCCCACTGGAGGGAGACCCGGAAAAATTCGAAGGGTGCCACACCTTCCAGTCCTGTAAAAGGGTAATCCATTGGAGGGAGACCCGGAGAAATTTGTTGATGAGTCCCAATGCCCAGTCCCGTAAAAGGGTACTCCACTAGAGGGTGGCTCGGAATCGTCATCGGGGACCACTTCTTGGCCCAACTGGAGCTAAACGTGGAATCGGGGACCACTTCTTAGCCCCACTGGGGGTAAACCCAGCATCGAGGACCACTTCCCAGCCTCGCTGGAGGTAAACCCGGAACCGCTCTGGCCATCACTGTTGGATGGTACTGCTCGGTGAACACCGCTGTACTGGCCATCCATGCTGGATGGTAACCCACTGACCATCCCTTTTGGATGGTACCACTCTGGCCAACCCTGTTGGAAACAACATCCTGGGCAGCCCTGCTGGAAACAACCTCCTGGGTAGAGGATCAGTGCCCGTGTAATGTGTTGGTCACACCGAATCAACAAGAAGTCTACCAGGGAACACGAAGCAACTCTGCCGGCCAAACCATCGAGAACAGAATCAGGGGAAACCACTCAACCCTACCAGTTGAAACCATCGTGAAAAGGACCAGGGGGAAACTCAACCCTACTGGTCAACAAACAAGAACAAAACCAGTGGAAACTAAACCCTTCTGGTCCAAAAACGAGAACAGAACCAGGGGAACTCAACCCTTCTGGTCAACAAATGAGAAAATAACCAGGGGAAAACTCAACCCTACTGGTCCAAAAACGAGAACAGAACCAAGGGAAAACTTAACCTTGCTGGTCAAACAAACAAGAACAGATGGACCCTCTACGTCACGAGAGGTCAAGGGTACTCAAAGCAGAACACGGAACTCACATCGGGCCCACACGATGTGTTTCCCCAAGTCAACTCCAACCAAGCGCAAAAACATTCTCAGGTACCAACAACCACATGTACCTCCATGAATTCCCATATACTCCCATGTTATACCATGTTTCCATCCCAAAGGATATCGTGCATATGGCACCCAACGTCAATGTGAAGGGCGTAAATGTAACAACTCCCACTTTCCACCTCAGTAGCCCAGGCATGGCCAACCAAAACCCTTCAAACATTTACATCACTCACATGGGATTGAACGTGAACTCATGCCAAGGGTTCTCTTCCGAACACAGAAAGAAGAACCACCATAGGAGAACCCTTCATATTTCCACATTTAATAAGATCATGTAATAGGCTCTGCTCGCCTGAACAGATTACACTGTTGTAATCCTCAAGGAAAAACATGCTAGATAGAATATTTAATTTCCTCAAAAGGATATCTAACGGACAAGTCGCCAACACCATTTTACGCCCGAACGACATCCCGTGATCCCGAGCCTCTGTCCCGAAAACAGTCTGGCGCATCACACAATTGTGATATACTCGTAAAGACATGTCAAAGGGACCGCTCACTTGAGTGGAACAAATATCCGGAGAAAAATATGTGTTTCGTCGTACCGCACAAGAGCAGTGATTCATGGGACCTGCATCCCAGTGTCGAAGCGAAACGAACAGATCGCATCGTTGCGATCCTCTCAAAAAAGTACACAAGACCGACTAATCACTTGTCCAAAACGGACACTTGGTGATAGAGCTGGAGATCACTGCCAACTCCCAAAACTGCCCTCTAGGGGCCCGCACTACCGTGCAGAATTAAAGCGGGCAGATTGTTTCAATGCAATGCCCCTAGAAAAACATCCAAAAATGACTGCTCATACACCCTGAACTGACGACCGATGAAAAAGTTTTAAAGAACTACACACAGCTCGAAAGACGGGACATGGGGCCCATGCCTCAACACTAGCTTCAATGCCCAAAACCACACTGGTAATCTCCGCCTCAACACCACAGTGGCAACGCCACTGACGGTGCTCAAAATGGACATCGGATGTGTTCGTGCCTTCCAAAACAAGAACCACCGGACAACCGCCAAACTACTTAAAGGTGTGTCGCACCTCTGAGACCCATCGTTTCGAGAGTCAAAATCCCGCGAAACCATATCAAAAAGTAAGCCTCGTCGATATGGTTCCACATCCATAGAAGTCACATCAAATGGACATGCCATTTAAAAGATACGGCTCCCTGAATGCAAGGGGGGCTGGCCGGGCCGGTCCACCCCGGCCGACCCACTCCAGACCACCGGCCCACTGGCCGATGCCCACCTCCAAACCACCAGACCCGCCTTAGGTCTGGTTTTTTAAATGTACTGGCCACCCTAGATAGTCTCCTCTCCTCCTGTCGCGTCAAAGAAGACCCGCCGAGGGCGGGTCTTACTCCCCCGCGGGGTCTCGCACCGCGACCCCGGAACTGTCGCGTCAGCAGGCCGGCAGCTCCGGTCGGTCCTCCCACCCCGCACCCCCAGCGGAAGCCCGGCCACCTGCTTGAATCCTGGAGCGCCACCGCCACCTGGAGCCCGGAGCGCCGCCACCTAACACTTGCCGCGCCTGCTCGCCGGACCGCCGCGCTGGACCGCTAGAGTGCCCAG
Organism: Viscum album; assembly: GCA_963277665.1. Classification (NCBI taxonomy): domain Eukaryota; kingdom Viridiplantae; phylum Streptophyta; class Magnoliopsida; order Santalales; family Viscaceae; genus Viscum; species Viscum album. Next base: position 1,584,417,200 of record OY728147.1, read on the forward strand.
AACCGCCGGAAAAACATCACAAACACCCCGGACTTCGCCGGACGATTGCGATTCCCTCGGGATTCATATTTCAATTCTAAAAAGTGTGTCAGAATGCTCAGAAAATAATCTATGTAACCATGGAATTCGATCGATGAAAAAACAGTAATTCGATGCATATAATCGAGATCAAAGTAGGTGCGGGAAATTAAAAAAAAATTAAACGCACGATCCTACCTCTTGCACATAGCCCGACGCTTCGCGACGATCTGCACCTCACTGTTGCCGCTTCCACCTTGATTAAGAGGGAGGAGGAGGAGGGATTGAGGGAGTGAGAGAGATGGTTAATCCAAGGGGAGGAAAATGGGGAAGGAGAGGGGTGGGTTATGGCTTAAATAAATTAACATTTAAATTAATTTAAAACCCCCAAAAATAACCCGCATCCTAAACTCTTGACAGGGTCGAGTTTAAGCCACCCATAGGGTAAACACCACCTCTCGAAAAAAACATAGGTTTCATAATTTTAATCTGAGGCTCCGTTCAAAAGTTATAAAATTGAACGCATGAGGCCACCAAATTACGAAAACACCCCCAGGGCCATTTTTCATAGACGGCCAGCGCCCAAAAAACTTATACCCCTCCTAGGGTAAATGGCATGCTCTGAACCAAATAGTCCCCTCAGTTTTCCCATACGAGAAAATGTTTAATAGATACTTTAGTTTAACCCTTAAACGAATAAATTAATTAATTTATTTATCTGTTTAATGTTCTGTTAACGGGTGAGAGGTCACAACGTCCCACGCCGACATGATTTATGTCGTTCCTAGGGTAAACACCCCATGTATGACCCATCCATACACTCATATTTCTGATCTGAAGCACTGTTTTGGAGTTATCCCATTTATTTCGCATGCCCAGTGTGAACGGACTGAAAATTTAATTCCGGCCACACCGGGTCTTGGAATCACACGCTGTCTGAAAGCACTACTCTGGAATAACATCAAAAATATTCCAAAGTCTTTTATAGAAAAAACCAGGTTCTTACATCATTCCCTCCTTCAAGATTTTTGTCCCTGAAAAGAAAAACTAAGGAACAACATAGGGTACTAAGCCCACACCTGGCTCTCCTGTACCCAGAAGAACTCTTGCACAGTCTCGTGTCACCGCACACAGACCAAAGGGGTTGATCTGTTCACATGAGGTCTTCCCTTCCCGATGACGAGCATAGGATTACGCACACATCTGCTCAGGTAATCCAAGCGGGAGACATCGTGCACCCACTCCAAACTTTGTGGTTAGAGAAAGGCGGTAGGGATCCTCGCCATCCATTTTCGCGGTCTCAAACGGCCCAAAGGATCTCGGGGGCAGCTCACCTCCCTGACTGAACCCTTACATCGCACGCCACGACTAGAATCACCACCCACACCAGGAAAAAGGCCCGATGATTCCCTTCTCAAAAATATCCATATGGTGGAACACCGAAGGATATTAGGTCACACAAGATTTCGTAGTCGATGTCTCGCAACCAAGACTCTCTTACACGCTCGAAGAGCAATGGAGTCGACACCATCGACTAAAGAGGAAGATCCCACACCTTTTTACCTTACCAACACAGGGTTAAACCGACTCCGCGTGCCACCCCGACAACATCTCAAACAAGGACTAAGTGAAAAGAATTTTACACAAATAGTCTAACAATTCTACTGCAAAAAGTAGAAGAGCTATAGAGCGTACCTATTATCACCTCAGGATCAGTAGGATCGTAGACATCCAAAGCTCGTGGCTGTCTATGGTCCCAACTGTCAGCTCCTGGAGCCTGACGTGGACCACCTGGTGGTGATGGGAAGACCTCGTAAGGTCATCCTCCACTTCCATATCCTCCCACTCCTCTGCAAGCACCACCTCTCTGGGCACTACTCCGATCACGGCGCTTCCTCTGCCACGGTGGTGCACCTACTTCTTGCCCGATATTCTTAGCGTGCCTGGTTGGGCAGTCTCACACCAGGTGAACTCGCCCATCGCAAGCATAACACCGACCCTCTACGGGATGTACTGGTTCCCTCCAATTCCACTGTGGTGTACGACCATGCCCCTGAGTCCGGTTATAGGAAAGCCACCTGCGTCGAGGTCTTGTCACCTGATGCTCGCTCGCTACGGTAGACGTCTCGGCTCTGTCGAGTCTGCTGCCACCACCAACTATAGAACGCGATAGGAATCTCTCTGTCCCTAGCACCTACTCTAGCTCCCTGACATAAGTGGGAATGCCCCAGGGTACTATGATAACATGAATTTCTCAGCTGAGACCCTGCTCAAACTCCTGTGCTCGGAAGTTGCCATCATAGACCAAGTCCGAGAAAAAGCGTGCATGGTCTACGAAACTAGCCACGTACTCAGCCACCATCATCCCTCCATGCTAAAACTACAGGAGATCATGAAGCCAAACAGAGTGTAAGAAGGAGGGAAAAAACTCCTCATGAAACAACAACTTAAAGTCACCTCATGAAAGCAACGAATAGTCAAGAAACTGAGTCACCAATATCCACCAATGCCAAGATGCTCCGCGGAAAAGGTTGGCGTCCAAAGCCACCATAAGATCTGTCGGCGTCTGCACAATCCTGAAAAGGCGAACAACTGTGTTGAGCCAAACCTCTGCTACCTGAGGGTCTGGCTCACCCCTGAACATCAGTGGTCTCTGCCGCTGGAACTCACGGTGTGCGCTCAACCTGCGCTCAAGCTCAGTTTGTTCTGCTGAATCCATCATCTTCTCACCAGGTGGGGGTGCTGCTACCGGCCCACCTAGGGAAAGGGGCTCACTTGATGGGTCCTGGACTGAGGCCTCGTAGCCCACAGGGTCATCGTCACGAACCAAAGCTGGTATCCTGGATGGCTATCTTCGCAGAGACATCTTGAATGTTATCAAGGAGTGTCGCGGTCAGATGAGAATATATGTATATAACAGTAACAACAATGGGGAGATGACTCAAGAAGGACAGTTAAAGACTCAATCCTAGGTGATTCACAAACATATTTTCCCTGCAACGAGTGTCTCAGCATACCAAGTCAACAAGCGGGTTATCTGGGTCCTGGTGAATGGATACGTCGGCTGCTGCACCATCACTAGACTCCCTAGCCTGAGAGCCGCTCTAGAGACACATTAACATGGTTTCCCTAAATCCCAACCAATTACTTTTTCGGGACGTTCGAACAATTTCCCAAGGAACGTACCAGCTCTGATACCACTTTGTCATGACCCGACCCTACCCGGGATTGAGCCGAAACTACCCCAAGCCCGCCTCCATAGGCCAGGGACTGGCGACCAGCGCCGAAGGCACAATAACTCAGGAAGTCATTTCCTAAGTACCTGTACACACACACGCAGCACACTCAATGCAAATGTGCATATTAAAAAAAAGGTAAAGTAACCACTTCTATAAATGAACCAAAAAGTGCATCGACCTCTAACAGTACAAAGCCAAAGTTCAATGTAAACTGAAAAGGAAAAAAGGGCAAAACACATGCCCAACCAGAAAAGTGCAACAACCCAGCAACAGGTAAACAAAATAGAAATAGCTAGAAGGGTCCCCCACCTGGAACCCGACTATGACTACCGCATGCTATCCAAGCTCCCGAACTCCTAAGCTCCGCTGAAGTCATGACCGACCTGTCTGTCATCTGCAAGGGCACACCAAGTGCAGGCAAAGCCCAAGTAGGGGTGAGTATAAAAATACTCAATAGGATACCCTGAAGGCTCGAGGTATCAACAAAGGACGTACCGAAGGGTGAGCAGTAGATCGAACAGGGAAAAGTAAAGGAGTACAACCAAGAGTGTAGTAAAGAGTACAACAAGGAGTGCAGTAGAGTATCAGTAGAGGGTCCAGCTCAACCCAACAAGAGAAACCAGGTAGACTCGTCTAGACACAAGGAGCTGGAAACAGTGAGAATAAGAACTTCCCGTAAAGTCTTCAATACCTATAGTAGGAGAGTAGATCCATCCAACCATGAGAAGCTAGATACGGAAAGCACGTGGCATACCCCACACGTCTTCACCTCTCCTGGAAGGAGTGTAACCCAAAACCCAATAACTGGGTACTGGAACATGGTATATACATATCCATATTCTCAAACAAGAAGCCCGAACAAGATCATAATGGGATCTCCATCCCGTAGCCCAGCCCAAGAAAGTGAGTGGGCAAAAGTCCCAGAAGTAAACACCATCGATGCCCAGCACCCCGCACATCTACCCCGAACTGCAAGTCAAGGGGCTCAAATCACCACACCTTGACACTATCCACTTTGGTCGGCACTGAATCCCCCGCACGGTTTTAGGTCACATCTCAAGGACGCGTCATGGTAGGGAAAGCACCCCTAGAACATGAGAGTTCTGGGGGAATGTGAAACCACACCTCATCACTGCCCCACGGTTGAGAGGTCTCCTCAAATTCGACAGGTGACCCACTGCCCAGCCCCACTGGACTGTAATCCCTGGAAGTCAATGGGTTCCCACTAGAAGGAGACCTAACAAAATTCAACGGGTGCCACACTGACCAGTCCCGTAATAGGGTAATCCACTAGGGGAGACTCGACTAAAGTTTTCGACGAGTCCCAATGCCTAGTCCCATAAAAGGGTACTCAACTGTAGGGAGGCTAGGAACCATCATTGGGGACTACTTCCCAGCCCACCCGGAGGTAAACCCGGCCTCGGGGACCACTTCCCAGCCCCACTGGAGGAAAACCCAGCATCGAAGACCACTTCCAAGCCCCGCTGGAGGTAAATCCGGAACTGCTCTGGCCATCCCTGCTGGATGGTGCTGCCAGGTGAACATCGTTGTATTGGCCATCCCTGCTAGATGGTAACCCACTGGCCATCCCTACTGGATGGTACCACACTGGCCAGCCCTACTGGAAACAACCTCCTGGACAGCACTGTTGGAAACAACGTCCTGGGTAGAGGATCGGTGCCTGTGTAATGTGTTGGTCACACCAAATTTACAATAACTCTACCAGGGAACACGAAACAACTCTGCCGGCCAAACCATCGAGAACAGAACCAGGGGAAACCACTCAACCCTACTGGTCAAAACCATCGTCAACAGGACCAGGGGGAAACTCAACCCTGTTGGTCAACAAATGAGAACAAAACTAGGGGAAACTCAACCCTTCTGGTCCACAAACAAGAAAAAAACCAGGGGAACTCAACCCTGCTGGTCAACAAACGAGAACAAAACCAAGGGAAAACTCAACCCTGCTGGTCCACAAACGAGAACAGAACTAGGGGAAAACTCAAACCTGCTGGTCAAAGAAACGACAACAGAGGGATCCTCTATGTTGTGAGAGCTCAAGGGTACGCAAAGCCGAACACGACACACACATGGGGCCCACACGATGTGTGGCCCCATGTCAACTCCATCCAAGCGCACAAACATTCTCATGTAAAAACAACCACATGTACCTCCAAGCATTCCCATATACTCCCAGAGTATACCACGTTTCTTTCTCAAAGTCCATCGTGCACACGGAACCCAAATTCAACGCGAAGAGCGTAAACGTAACAACTACAACTTGCCACCTCATCAGCCGAGGAACACCCAACCACAACCCTTCAAACATTTACTCTACTCACACGGGAGTGAACGCGATCTCACGCCAAGGGTTCGCTACCGAACACAGTAAGAAGAACTGCCACCAGAGCACCCTTCATATTTTCACATTTAATAAGATTGCATAAGAGGCTCCGCTCACCTGAACAGATTACACCGTTGAAATCCTCTAGAAAAAGCATGTGATATAGACTATTTACTCGCCTCAAACAGATATCTGACGGAAAATTCGCCAACAACATTTTATGCCCGAACGGTGTCTCGTGATCCTGAGCCTCGGTCACGAAAACAGTCAGGCGCATCACACCATTTAGATCTCATCGAAAAGACACGTCTAAAGGAATACTCACTTTATTGGAACCGATATCGGAAGAAAAAGATGTTTTTCGCCGTACCGCACATGAGTGGTGCTGCGTAGGACCCGCATCCTGATCCCGAAACACAACGAATGGATCACACCGTTGCGATCCTCTCAAAAAAGTACACAAGATCGACTATTCACTTGTCCAAAACGGACACCCAGTGATAAATTTGGAGATCACCACCAACTCCCAAAATGGCCCTCGTGGGGCCCACACCACTGTGTGGAATTAAAGTGGGAAGATTTTGCCAATGCAATTCCCTCAGAAAAACATCCAAAAACGACTGATCGCACGCCCCGAACGAACGTCCAATGAAAAGGATGTAAAGCATTACACGCAGCTCGAAAGATGGGTCATGGGGACCATGCCTCAACTCTAGCTTCAATGCTCGAAACCACACTGGTAATCTCTGCCTCAACACTAGGTTCGCAATGTCACTGGCGACGCTCAAAACGGACATCAGATGTGTCCACGCCGTCCAAAACAAGAACCCCCAGACAAACGCCAAACTACTTAAAGGTGTGGCGCACCTCCAAGGACCCTCATTTCGTGATTTTAAATCCCCCCAAACCATCTCAAAAAGTTCGCCTCGTCGATTCGATTCCACAGCCGTAGACGACGAGTCAAACGGACGTGCCATTTTGGAGATACGGCCCCCCGAATGCATGGGGGCCTAGCTGGGCCGGTCCACACCGGCCGGCCCACTCCAGACCACCGACCCGCGGCTGAGCCGCGTGTCTGGTCCAGTTCACCACAGTCTGCTAGCAGCGGCCTGCCTCCAAACCACCGGACTTGCCTCGGGTCTGGTTTTTCAAACGGACTGGCAACCCTGGCTGGTCTCCTCTCCTTGCACCGCGTCAACCGGCCGGCAGTGCCAGCCGGTCCCCCTGCTCTGCGCCCCCAGCTGAAGCCCAGCCACCTTCCGGAAGCCCGGAGTGCCGCCGCCGCCTGGAGCCCAGAGCGCTGCTGCCTGACCCCTGCCGTGCCACCACGCCCACTCTCCGGACCGCCACGCTAGACTGCCGGAGTTCCTAGAACTGCCGGAAAAACATCACAAACACCCTGGACTTCTCCGGATGATTGCGATTGCCTTGGGACTCATATATCAATTTCGAAAAGTGCGTCGGAAAGCTCAGAAAAAAATCTACGAAAAAATGGCATTAGATAGACGAAACAACAGAAATTCTATGCATATAATTGAGCTCAAAGTAGGTGTGGGAAATTGAAAAAAAATTGAAACGCACGATCCTACCTCTTGGGCATAGCCCGACGCTTCGGGACGATCTGCACCTTGAAGTTGTCGCTTCCACCATGATTTGGAGGGATGAGGAGGAGTGATTGAGGGAGAGAAATAGATGGTTCTGCCTGGGGGAAGAAATGGGGAAGGAGAGGGGTGTGTTATGGCTTAAATAAATTAATTAACATTTTAATTAATTTAAAACCTCCAAAAATAACCAGCATCTGAAACTCTCGACGGGGTCAAGGTTAAGCCTCCCCTAGGGTAACCACCACCTCTCGGGCACAAAGGTGGTCTCAAAATTTTAATCTGAGGCCCCATTCAAAAGTTATAAAACTGAACGCCCGAGGCCGCCAAATTACGAAAATGCCCCCAGTACCATTTTTCACAGACGGCCCGCGCCCGCGAAACTTATACCCCTCCTAGGGTAAACGGCATACTCCGAACTCAACAGTCCCCACTGTTTTCCAATACGAGCAACCGTTTAAAAGATAATTGAGTCTAACCATTAAATGATTAAATTAATTAATTAATTTATCTGTTTAATGTTCCCTTAACGGGCGAGGGGTCCCAACGTCCCCTGCTGACATGATTTATGTCGTTCCTAGGGTAAAACCCCATTTAGGACCCATCCGTACACTCATATTTTTGATCTGAAGCACCGTTATGGATTTATCCCATTTATTTATTGTGCCCAGTGTGAACGCACTAAAAATTTAATTCCGGCCACACCAGGGCTCGGAATCACACGCCATCTGAAGACGCTGCTCTGGAATAACATCAAGAATATTCCAAAGTCTTTTATAGCATAAACCAGGTTCTTAAATTATATATTATTATCTTCATAATACATTTCTATGTCTTATGACACTGTTATTATCCCATGGATCATAAAATTTAATTCCATTTTGATTAATTTCTTTTGAAGCTACAATATTTATTCAATGACTCACGTTTATGATCTATGATATGTTGGGTATGATATTCTAATGTAATTATCAGGTCATTATACCCTTATTCCCATGTAATTATTGTATGATCATTAATATCTCATATGTTTAACCATATTGAGTATCTGAGGTGACCCTTTCTAATTTTTACATTCCCTATGATATACAGAATGAATTAAGTTGTGTATGTATATGAGGTACACTAAAGGGGGAGAAATTTTGGGGGATTTACAATGTCCTTTATTATATAAGATGATTGTGCGTCTAGTACCAAAAAAAAAACATGATCCGTTTTAGTCCCCATATTTATGTTTTTATAATGAAATGAATATTCATATAATGAGATGAAATATCTATATATGAAAATGTGAGGTTGTTTTTATTCATATAAAAGAAGGATTTAGTTAACCCTTTGAATATAGAAAGAGATAACTTTAGTGAGATCCCTATGTATATGTCTATGGAATCTTTTAGAGATTAGTCAATGTATATGACACTATACTAAAATATTGTTGATGGATAGAGTGAGTGGTTTCCAATTAATTACAAACTACTATGTATACTACAAGTTGTTGTTGATTTGGAATAGGTGTACCTAGTGGTAAAAACTCATAAAATGGTGCATTGGGATTTAACTCGATCATCACTTGGTGGATGACAATGGGCCTTCTTACACAATTGGATTTACACTTCTTATGGATGTGTTGTGGAAATTCACAATCTATTTTGGATAAATAATGAAGGATTTGAATAAGTGTTAAACAAAAATGACCTTGATTAAAAATAAGGATCAACTAAATGAAAAGAAGGTGGCCTAATTTATATATCCTATAATTTTTTTTGATGATTATGTGGTTTTCTACCAGGATTATTATTGTTGACACTGTGTTTTTTGGTTTTTTTAATGTATGGAACACAATGGAATCGTGACAATTTTGAATACTATAGCAAAAAAATCATCTCAGGAAAACAAATGTTATGGGAGATGGATTACAAAATCTCACTGTTATCCTCACACAACATTATCAAAATATGAATCATGCTGAACATACAAACAAAAAAGGGGGAAAATGTTATATTGTGTCCTTTAAGAGGAAACATACATATTCATTTATTGTTTATACTGATACACTAGTTTATTAGTAACAGATTAGTACTATTTAAAAGATAGTTTATGTTCTCTATTTTTCATAGAATGGAAACTTCATTTTGTTTATATATCTTTATAAAGCATAAGATGATTATTGGAATACTCTTATCAAGAATACATGTCAATAATATGATATTGAATCTATATAATGAGATGGGTTTAGAAGACCAATTTTTATGAAGCTCATTCCTCGTATTTTTTTATGAATATTTATATGTAATTCTTTGGTTAAGGCTGAAGTATAATGAATAAATTTTTAATTATAATGAAAATTTTATAATACTTATGGGGTATGATTATTTCATTATCATATGTCTTAAATTTAAGGATGATTGACTCATATATGGAAAAAATGATGTCGCTAAATAGAATTATCCATAGTGGAAATTAGTATCAATGATTATATAGTTGAATGAGATATGAATATGGGAATAGAGGTTGGAGTTACCCATACATTTCATGGTTATGATAAGAAATGAAATATGGGATTGAATGGATATTCTAAAAACCGTGGAGAGGTAGAGATAAAATTTCTTTCATGCTGGATGTGTGGAAGGGAATATGTGATAAATTTTCTTAAGGTTCTGGTAAAAGTTTTATGTGTAGAATGGATGGTCCTTTGGAAAATTAATATTGAAGTGATCGGAAGAATTTATCTAATGTCAAAAATATAATAAAAGATCTAAAAAAGTCCCCACCCAATCTACAGTGTTTCAAATTCATAGAGTATGGGTGTCATGATGATTATTAAAAAAATAAACATGTTAAGGGTGAAAAAATACATCTGCAACCTCTTATGATAAGAGATAAATTGCAATATTCAGTGAGCATTATTTCGTCAGAGGGGTGAAATTATAATGCAGAGAATGGTGCACTTAACACTCTCTCTCAAAAAGGTAATGTATTATTTGATTCATGAACTACCCATTTTTTAATATTTGTTTAATTTTATATGGTATTCCCAATACCACACAAATGATAAATATCAACCCCCCCTAATTATTGATTCCATTCTATGGGTCTCGATTACTATTTCAATTGGATGTTTATATCATATGGTTTCGGAGAAACATAAAATTAATGATATAGTGATTATATCAGAGGTTTTATCTATTTCTATAATTGTTTCATATATTTCCAATAGATCGTAATGTTTATTTATCAATATAACTCGTAATTGTTGCTAAAAAATATTCAAAAGAATCTATATAGAATCAACTTGATTGAGTTGCATGAATTGAAGAAGCAACTCTAAATGAATATTAAGAAGTGATCTATTCAACCATGTGCTACACCTTGAGGTGAACTTATTAAACTTTAAGAAGAAATATGGAACATTGTTCCTCTGTTTTAATTATTGAGAGATGTATAAGATCATGAACAAGAACCTATATACCCTAACCTATATTGATGGCTTATTTGATCAACTTAATAGAGTATAATAATTCTTCATGATTTGCCATCATCATGTATAACAACAATTTAGTGTAAAAGATGACATACCTAACATAAAATTTCATATAAGGTATAAAAACTATGAATATAGAGTGATTCTATTGGGATATACGAATTCATGGTATATATTCATAGATTTAATGAATTTATAATTTGGAGATTACATTGATTTTTTTGTTGTAGGTTTTACTGATTATATAATTATCATTTAATAGAAAAAGGAAGAGCATGAAAATTTCTGAAAATTGTAATGGAGACCATAAATACGGAATTTCTGTGTGAACAATTTGAATATTGTTAATTTTGGATATAAAAAATTACATTTTTCTTCTATACAATCTCATGAAAGGTTATAAAGTTTGATCCATCAATAAAAGAGGCTATTAAACATTGACCCATACAATGCATGGTGATAAGGATATACTATTTGCATGATTTGGAAACAAATTATCATCATTTTTTGAAACAAATATTCATGATTATCTAATCTAACAATAATTTTATATAAGAAAAGGTCTATGTTCTTCTGGATAGATAAATGTGTGAAAAAATTCAAGGAACATTTGAAGTGGTTAGTTATGGATAAAGTTATTACATTACCCTAGAGTAGATATGTGTTGGTAATCTATAGTGGCACATTTAATAAGGGATAATGAATTTTTTTACAGAAATAATGTTATGGTTATTTCTTATACATCATGAGAATTGATGGTTCTTGATAAAAATATCCAATTCATGATTTGGAGTTAGACGTAATAAGTATTTCATTAAATATATGGAGGTGTTATCTTTATAGATAATTTTTTGATATATATACTAATAATAAGATTTTGATGTATATATTCACATAGAATGATTTGAACACAATCTAGGGAGGATGGTTGTAGAAAATTAAATATTATGACTCCTCAATACATTACCACCATGAGAATGAGAATAAGTACGTAAATTATTTGATTTGAAATGATCATTTTATTTTCTCTATGATGAGGATTAAAAAAGATCCAATAATTTTGGATTTACAAAAGATGTATATGGAAATAATAAATGATGGGGGAAATATTAAATTTCTCAAATAATTTTTCAAACATGTAAACATGTGATGATTAAATAGGAAAAGAATTGTAATTAAAAACTAATGATGACGGTATGAAATATTCCTTAGAAGAACCATGAATATTATGGATTTATAAATATTATGAATCATTTATGTGATCCATCCTCACCAGATTTGAATATGTTTTTTTAGAGGAATATTATAGTTATTTATTTTCTATTAATTTTGGATGTATATAGATTTACATGATTATTTATGGTGTATTGAATGAAGGGATATATTGTAGAGATTATATATCAGTATTGGGAGGTCTAAGATTAAGGTTGAGAGACACATGTCTAAGGGTATGTTATGACTATAACCCATATATGTATGGAAATGGGATAACATCACCATTTGTTCTTTCATCAGACTCCCCAAAAAATATAAATGAAGTAATTATATATGGGATTTAGTTGATTAACATACAAAATCATCCAACATTTTTTCAATAACAGAATATTTCACTCTTGATCATATTTCTATTATATTAATTAATGAAGTGGTGATATTTCTTAGGGAACTACATTCTATTTTATATTATTGGGATTTTGGGTTTACCTATATGTTTTCGTGAATTTGATTGAAGGATGGATACATGGAGTTGTGTTATAGAACTATGTATCATCCTTAGGTAGATATTCATATTTAGAAAACATTTCAAATCCTAGTGGATATTTTGATATCATATTTTATGGATTTAAGTTGTAGTAGGTATCAAAAATATATTCCTATTTATTTTCAATTCAATAATATATTTCATTCAAGAATTTCGATCGATAATTATGAAGCCCTCTTCGGAAATAATTTTTGAACTCCAACATTATTTATGATAATGGAGATATAAATCTATTCGGACCTGAGCTACATGTGGAAATTATAGATAATGTTAGAACCATCCATTTAAACATCACAACATCTAAGAGTCAATATAAAAGTAACGCTAACGAGAGTTAAATTGATCTTGAATAACAGGTTAGTGACACGGTTTTCATTTGAATTTATCCACAGAAGAAGGTTATGATATCCATAATGAAAATAAAATATTATCCCAAGGTATATTATCCCCTTAGATAATTTTAATTTAGTATGGATGGAAGCTTATCATTTGGAACGTCCACTAAACCTCTTTCTTTTCCATGACACATTCTATGTATCTCACTTGAGGAAATACCTAAATAATCCTTTACATATATTAAAAATTTAATTCATTCCACTATATCATTATCTATAGTATGAGTAATAACCCATGGGTATTTTTTATTATAGATAAAAATTAAAATTAAATAAGACCATTAAAGCGGTCAAGGTTTTATGAAGAAACAACCTACTTAAGAGAGCTATATGGGAACCTGAAGATATGATGAGGAAATATTATCATCATTTTTTTATCAGAGTAATAGGATTTAAAGGGATAATTTCATTTTAAAAGATTTATAACATAAAAAAATTATATTTTATTACATTTTTCTATTAAATTTAATATATTTGATATCATAATTTGACACGAAAATGATTTGAAACAAAATATGATATACTAATAGAAATATTCTTTTTAAAATTTTATTTTTTTCTTAGAAATTATATTTGGTTGTATGAATATAAATAAAAATAATTTTTAAAATCATGTATGAAGGTTTTATATAATAAAAACATAATGATAAATAAGTAGTAATGTTTCGATAATGTATTTATTTGCTTTGAAAATACATTTTCTCAAAAGTGTTCTTATTTATTTTTGTGAAAGTATAAATAAATTAATTATTCCACTTGATAAATAATTAATTTTTAAAAATAAATATCAATTTTGAAATAAAATTTTAAGAATTATCTTAGAGTGAAATTTTTATAGTTTCTTGGACATGTTAATTTTTTGATGAATTTAGAAATATTTCTTTTTGAAATATATATATATATTATTAATGAATTTAAAATGATTTACTTTAATATAAAATGTTTTTTTAAGTAAAATTAGTGAAATTAATTTATAAATAATTCAATTATTATAATTTTAATAAATTTCATATTTTTTTTATATTAAATCATAATATACAAATAAAAAATTTAATTAGGCAACCGCTTGTTTTTCAAGTCTATTAAAATATTTTCAAATTAAATTTCACCATTTATATGAATTTAATTTGGTAAAATAGATTGAATATTTTTAAATATCATTATTAATCTAATATAATAAGTATATGTAATTTTCTTTCATAATGAATTATAAAATAGAAAAACATATTTGTTAAGGTAAAGGATAAAATGATTTTACTAGAGGTCAAACTAAAATTATAATCACTAAAATTAAAAAAACTCCTAATATTTATTTTTCATTTACATATATAGAACTTATATCAACAATGGTTTGAGAATTTTCTGAATTGGGTCCTTTGATTTTTTTAAAAAAACGGTATACCTTTTTCTGGTCAAATATTCTAGGTGTATCTTCTCCCCAAATTATGAAATAAAAACCAATATAATCTCATATTCGATATTAGAAATAATTTTATATCAAAAAATACCAAAACAAATTCCTTCCTTACATCCCCCACCGCATCATATAGGTCATGTTTTCTTAGTAAACTGTCTTAATAAGGCTTTTGGATTTACTTAAGAAGATTTTCTGAAGAACATGCATCGTTCCTAACTGAGTGATAATATTATTTCTTATTATCCCTCCTCAAAATAATATTCAACTATGTTAATATTTAAAAATATATATCTCTCATATACTATTATTTTATTTGGTTAGTGACATAAAATACATATATCACATCTCCCATCAAATGGGAAATGAAAACCATCCGACGTTTTTATGACGAACTACTGCCTCATGAACCGATGTAATTCACATTCTATAACCAACTCTCAAATATAGATAAATATATGGATTTAATATTTATATATGATATTAATTACATTTTTATACTACTGTAATCTTAATATCCCATATACAATCAGACTGTACAATCCATTGGAAAATGATAACCTCACTCATGTGTCTGTGTGGACTACCGCCTCCATATTGTGATGTGATTTGTTTTTCATTTTATTTTGACATTGATGTTAATGAAAATAGATTTAATTTATATATATTATATCAATTAAATATAATATATTCAGTAAAGGTGATATATATTTTCCTTTATTTCATTACATCTGTCATGAAAATGGAAGGAATGCTTATGTGTACATATGGATTGTTGTCTCCATTAATATTATAATTAATTTCATATCCATGAATTTAATTAGTAAATATAAATTTATATATAACTAATAAATAATATATTTATGTCATTATTAACATTATATTTGTTCTAGAACCACTAGAATAGTAAAAGTACCAAAAATAAAAAAACATAACATAAATGAAAAACAAAGCAGTAATTACCCAAAACATGATTTAAAAAAGAACTTATTTATAAACATGTAATAAGAGGTCATATATAAGTCATATATGGTGTTTTATAAATAAATTTAGTAGTTTAATATATTTATATTAAATCAATAGTCATTATAAATTATGCTCAAATGTATATGAGGAATATTTGGACTAGAGATAAGGGAATTCATTTGTCTCTTTTATTTATTAGAGACATATGAAATATTCACCAACCAAATATCTTTTGTTTTTTTTAAATAGAAAATAAATTTATTTTATTATTATTTTCACTAATTTAATGGAATATTAATATCCATCTATGTCTCTTTGATTTATGTGTTGTACACTTCAATAGTTACCGATGAGGTAAAGGTTTAATGTTACAATATCATTATTTATAAAAATTGTTTATGATTATTCTTATAAAGATAAAATGTAATGAAATATATCTCATGAAAACCATTAATATTGTTATCCTATTGTTATTTCATGAATATATATGTTTTTACTTCATTTTTACCTCATTAGTTACTCAAGGGTTTAAGAAGATGTCTTTATAGACAACAAAATTTAATTCTCTCTTCAACCAACAACCATTTTTCTTCCACATCTATGTTTTTCTATAAAGATGTTTTAAATTCATTTTTTAAAATTATCCAATTATTTTTAAGAATTTTTATACATGTTTGAATTTTTAAAAAATTATTTAAAGTAAATTTTCTTATTGTTTTCCAAATGTGGATGTTTTGATTTTATATCAAAATTGTAAAGGTAATATTCATTTTAATATGTACAACACAAAAAAATATTTTTCTTCTAACATGGCCATTAAATTATTTAATGAATACTTTAAAATTTTTCCAATATTATTTCATAACATTTCATTAATATTTTATACTATTTTAGATTTGAAATAGGTGATTTCAAAGTGTAAATGATATTTTTTTATAGAAATGTTCTAATTAATCTTCAAAAATAATTTTCCATATATGATGACATCAGTTGATGTTACCTAGGAATTAATAGGGAAATGATCTAATGATACCATCATTATTTATAATATAGATGTTTTATTATTATTATTATGAAAATATTTTTAGGAAATATATTCCTTTTCCATGGGTTATGTTATGATAAAATTATTAAATTATTTTAAAACCTATTTATTTTGAACAGGATATTCTACAAGGAAATGTTTTTGAAACACTTTTTCAATGGGTTTTGATATGAATAACGATTTTGATATTTTAGAATACATGTGTATGATTTTCATTATGTGAAATGTGATACCTATATCTCCCCCAAATTCATTATCAAATAATTGATATATCCTGAGATAAACTTTACAGGAATAGGAAGGGAACCCTATTCTTTAAGGGACTCTATCCACTATTATAGTCTTGGGAGTGATCCCTGACTAGTACAATGATTTTGGGAATAAACCCATTCCAATACTACTCACTTAGAAATGGTCATTGAATACTAAGTAAATAATATTTTATACATATGTGTCTGAAATTTTTTTGTGTCTTATACCATTGTTAATCTCTCATGGCTCAATATCATTGATTTTATTTTCTTTCATGATTGATGAACATTGATGTGTTTTTCCATGGCACTTGTTTATGAATCATTATATGCATGTTATTATAAGAAATTTCATTCTCATGTTCTCATGCCCTTAATCCATATGTCATTCATATGTGATAATAGATGTCTCCCATGTACACCCATATAAATCATCTTTACTCACCCATTCTTATGTTTCCTTTCTATATGTAATTAAGAAAGTATTGTGCATGTATTCATATGAAAAGTAATAAATGGGAAGATATTGATGGGGATTTTTAATAACATTCATGAAATTATAATTTTTTATTTAATATCCAAATAATCCAAACAGTTGTAGTACTCATATGTGTTTTTTATAATTAAATTAATAATTATCTAATATGATGATACATGTATGTATAAAACTCATGGTACAATGAAAAAATAAATTTCAACAAATGAATCTAATATTTCACATTAATTAAAAAAATAAAAATAATATATAACAAATATAAATACATGGTTTGAGAATTCACCATTAAAATTAAAACAAGGTGCATAAAATAGACTTGCGTCAATGAATTAATTTATGTCTCAAATAACCCTTGTTTCTTTAGTAACACATTATTGAGACCCTCGTGAGTGGGTGGGATTTTAATTTTACATCAAATAGAATGATGAAAATATAATTAATGAAAGGATATATAAAATATGTATTATATATACCACAAAAATGAAATTTGGTGAATAATATAACACATGTCTAAAAAGTGAAATTTTGAGATGAAAACCTATACATCGGTCCTGATTCGTTACATAATTAAAACAAATTTCATGATTATTTTAATATTTTTGGTTAAATTCATACCCACAATCCTTTTTTATAACTATAAATATGTATAAAAATAATTTTTAGTTATTATATATATGTTTATTAGTATGGATTTATATGTTTTAAAGAATTGGTATATATCATATTTATCACTTCAAATGTGTTTTGTTAATGAGGTGGTTGGGTCTATAATATTCCAAATCTAATTATTTATTAGACCATCTTTTTTAATATTATATATTTTATTGGATTACTTATAATATTATATTTTAATATCATGGATGTTTTGTTTTTTATCCATAGGGATAGAATCATTTATGAGCAAATATTGGTGATTCTTTATGAACAAAGAGTGATTTATTAATTAATGAGGTAAATGTTAATATAACCATACCATAACCCAAAAAATTATTATAGTAATATTTATATAATATTATAAAAATAAAAAATTTCCCATATTCATCCATGATATAAATTCAATGTATTGTTTGCATGTTTGGTTTAACCGACCCAAACATGAACCTACCACGTCTAAAGGATGATTATAAGGAAATTTATTTATGATATCAATATATTAGAATCATAATTTTCTCAATTTATACTTATTAGTGTGTAATATTAAAATTTAATTGATTTATAAAGAGAATATAATTTATTTAATTTAATTACACATAATGAAGAGATCATTTTTTACTTAGTACGTTCGTTTTAAATGAACGAAATAACGATGAACATTTGTTGATAATATCCTTAACTGGTTATATAATTTTTTTATCATAATATTAATGATGTCATAAAAATGACATTTATCTATTAAATGAATTTTCATGACATACAATGTCAGTTGGTGAAGAAAAGAAAACCAAAAATCAATCATTCAGTACAGGATGTAGTCCACACATGCATATGAATGATGATTTTATCATCTATAGAATGAGATAAATCTATAATATTTTTATCATATAAGATTATAAATTTTTTATATATTTAGTAATTATTTATTAAATGAATTATTAATGTCTTGTATGTATGGTTTTGAAGGTAAATGATGTGTAATATTTTGTTGTGGCAGTAGTCTGCACACACTAACACACATGAATATCATTTTCTTTTCTCTTAATTGAAATAATGAAAATTTGATCATAAAATATTCCATAAACATAATAAATTTAATTATATACCCTATAATAAATTAATTATTTGATTATTTGAAAATTATAATAGGAAAAAATAGAAATGAAATAAGTTAAGTAAAATTGATCTGTCACATTGAGCAATTTGAGTTTTCCATGGATGATCCCTTGGAAATTCATGGAATACATTAATATATTTCAAAAAACAATCTATTATCTGAGAAATATAATTATTGAAAATTTAATAAAGGAATGTTTTCCTGAGAAAACTGATTTTTTCGGAGGTATTAAAAGGGTGGAGATAGGCCCCTTTATAAGTGATGATAATGGAATTTTAGTAAATATTTGAACTTAAAAAATGTGAGAACATGTTAAACTTATCAAGTAGCATGAAAAATAGATAATAAATTAGTTTGGGTTGAGATAAGTTTTATAATATCTCCAACAATTATTTATAGACACGTTTTTATCAAATTTCAATCCCTTTATCCCTTGAATTTTTACATTTACAATTTTATCCAATACAAAAGAATCTAGTTCTTTCCTAGGGTATATTATCATTGTGACAAAAAATAAAAATGGTATTTTTTAAATAATTTTTACCAGATGATTCTAATTTCTAAATCCACTTATTAAAATTTTATTTCTAAAATAGATATAAATTATTTTTATAATAATAAAATTGATGGTATTTTAACAATTTATTTTTTAGAACTAATATATGTTCTTAAATGTAAATTATGGTCTTTTAAATTTAAAAAAAACTCATTAAAATTATCAGAACACCTATAATAAAATATATGATCTTATAAAAATGTTTCCTGAATATAAAATTCATTCTTATTTACTATATTTTAATAAAATCATGTTTTATTCCGAAATTATATTTTTCATTAGTCACCAGAAAATTAATATTATTATAAATTTTTTAAAAAATTAATAGTAATAAAATATTACATTAGTTAATCTATAAAAAATATTTATTATTTTATATTAGCAATCAAAATTCAATAAATTTACCATTTAATGAAATATTTGAGATATAATGGAAATTTTATTATGAAAATATATTTTTGTAGTATTATTGAATCTCAATCATATTTCCTATTATTTACAAATGAAATTTATATTAAAAAATTATTCATAAGAAATATATATTTTCTTCATTAATAAGTATTTTCATTAAATATATATTCATATCATATAAAAATGAAATATTAGTAAAAATAAATTTTAATGAATAAAATAATCATATTAGTCATTTTAGCTACACCAATTGAATTAAATTAATATAAAATGTTTCATTTTTTTCCATAAAATAAATAGTTCTTAATGATATTATTGATATTAATTATCTCTAATTGAACAATAATGTTTTAATGATCAAATCATATCATGGCCTTTTTTAGTTTAGTGTTGTGTATGGGGAAAACTATCGAACACATTTATTTATTTTAACCTAAACAGATATAAAAATTTTAGGTTTTTACACTAAGAAATGTATGTATGATAAGAAGGATTGGAAAAAGTGTACTTTAATAATATATGATGGCTATATAACTAGATAAATGTGATTGAAGTGAAATTGATAAAGGGGTGTAGTTAATTTAACATGAATAATTACTAAAATTTCATGAAGCTTATTTGAAAAATGATGGCCCAAATATTATTTAGAAAATTTGTGGAAGGCGTAAGTTGGATGGGAACAAATAAAATTATTGTATTAATAGTTTTTCAAGATAAGAAGAAATTATTAAGAGCCTTGAAAACAATGTAAATTCATTATTTATTGAATGTGAATTATTATCTATGGTTAATAATATTATTTAACCCAAGAATACAGTTGGAAGGAGAATATGTTAGTTTATACTGATGAGAGTGATATAATTGAAGATCAAATATGAAACCATGATTGATGGGGAGAATGTCGAGACTTGGTTAATAATTACTTCTCAACATTGAGATTTACATATTGGAAAATAGATATATAACATATTCACATAACTTTTGTACATTATTTTTGTTCTTTCAATATATGAAATATAAGGTGAGAATATTTTTATGAATTTATATAATCATGAATAAGAGATTTTTTAGAATCACTATTCTATATATATTCAAATGGTAAAATGTCTGTTTTAGCGTACTCTTAACATTTAAAATATTGAATCCTATTTAGTAGACACGTATAATCAATCATAGATGACTAGGATTATCACTTTGAGCAAGTGAAAAGTGAATATAGTATAGGTTTTCTTCTATAAAAGTTGATTGATGAAAAAATATTATATTTAGAAGGGTCTTGAGTAAATATCCTTCAAAATATATATTTTTATATTACCTCACCATTGTATAAAAATTAAATCATTTCATTAATTGGAGAAAATATTTTATAATCATTGACATAAAATTGGAAATCTTGGGAGAAATCAAAGAATATTTATAATGAAATATATTACTACATGTTATTGAATACATTTCATTTTTGTGGTGATTTGAAATATAAAAATATAGGTTCAAATCGAAATGAAAATGTTTTACCAAATCTAATTAAGTGGGTCTATACTTATAATAGCTAAATAAAATCTGAATGATATGGTCATCAATCACTGAATTCTTACGTATTCATTGAGTAAAAATATAGTTGAGGTGAACCAAATATTTTATTGAAAAAAGTAGTATCCCCTTGAGAGTGAAAGAACCATGATGTGATACTTCTAAATCATTTTTGTATACAAATCTTGAAATCATACTTTCCCTTAGATAATTTTAGAATGTGGTATTCCAAATACAATTTTCTTTGTTTCACTACTAATATATTTTATAATGATAGTTATTGGTGTTTTTTATGATAACTAAATTTAGAGGATTGACAAATGCCAATATGCAGAAATTTTTTTTTTATTTTTTCATTGAGAATGATTTTACGAACAAATTTTCGTGACAAATATTTATTTCTCAACAATTATGAACAGAATTAAGACTGATATAAATGTTTGGAATATTTAAGGATATATTTGAATTCGGTGATTACTTTATCTTGTCTTATACACATATCATGCCGAAATAGACTTATATTAGAATATATAATGTCCTTCTGTGGATGAAATGGGTCTTTAACATTCTCATAGGTGCTATAAATATGTAATTCATATTTATAGATGGTGAGAGGATTTTGGGAATTCTTAATCGGGTGAAGATAAGTTCAGATAAATCCAATATATTCCATTTTAATTTATTATCAATACAGAAACGTTAACATTATTGTATTTTAGGTAAATTTAGGGTAAATTGAATGAAATATTCAATGGGAGAGATTGATTTTCTCCGGTTAATATTGTTAATTAGATGACAATAATAATGATAATTGTTATGTCAAAATATATTGAGATGACAGAGATGACATCACAATATATAAAAAAGAATATTTTGAGGCTACAACCTAATATAATTTTTTGGAATGAGTAATGAAACATGAATACTATGAGGCTAACAATCAATTCGATTATGATGATTGAATGTGATGATTATCATGATAAATAATGAAAATTTATAATCCATATGTAATATTTCACTCAAAAATATCTCCTAGAAAATACAGTGATGTTGGAAACATAGGGATCTTGATAGTCTTTGTTTGAAGGAAAAAATGTTTTATTTTGTAAGGAATACATTATACAATGATTCTGAAATTGAATGAAAAAATCACTGTGAAAAAACATGGATGAATTTTTGAATAGTTTTAGAATCATATATAAATTATTGAAGGAGTCATATATGCATTTTAATAAGTCGTGAAGCTGATTGTGAAGATGTAACACTATGTTCCCTTCTTTAATTTATGTATTGACTAATGTTTTTGGTTTCCCTTTTAATTTGGCTGTGTTGCAGGAATCTTGGGAATATAGATAATTTCCTAGGGAAATTTAACTAAACATTTGTGATGTCTGTTTGTAATAATGAATGGATTTAGAGATTAATTGTTCAAATGGATTTAGAATATTCTCACTTGGACTATAGAGCCATATGAATTTTTGGGGGTGTTCTATAGAAATCTGGCCAGAGAACTACATATTGGACATATTCATGATGTGAATACATTACATGATGTGAATATATTAAAAGTATTATTTCATGTATCTCATTAAGGGATTAAAAATTTTATAGGTCATTAAATATTTACATGATGTAAAATTATTAATCAATATTAAATTTAATTTGAGATTAATCCTTTTTAGAATATTATTAATTCAACATATTTTATACAGAGGAAGTGATTCATGATGTTCATTTCTCATGTCCATTAGTTATAAATTCATTTCACACACATTACTTCTACAATTTTGGTGACATGATTCTCTCTCCAACCCTTAGGATATTTTGAGAGATTTTGGGTCATACCCCTCAATTTGGATCACATTGTCCAGGGTTTGAGTCTTGTGGTGTTTGAAAAAACAAATCCTTAGTAAATTTCATTTTTTTTAATTCCCTTTGGTCATAGAGGCAAAATTGGATACATCTTCATTTCTGATTCATGACCGAATAGTGTTTTTTATCGACCCTTTGTAGTTTCTTATCATGCTTGACTTTCAATGACAGGTCATTTGTTTTTCAATCCACATTTTATATGTTTCCATCTTTCTTATGGTAGTAGTGTCTAGGAATGTGTTTATAATTTTTGGATTTATATATTTTCTTGTTGATACCTTTGGGATATTCATTCGAATGTAATTAAATTGATGTAAAATGGGTTTTCCTAATCTTGAGAATGCTTTTGGAAGTTATTATGAACAAACATTTAAAATTTGAAACCTTGGGTGCATCAAGAAATAGGAATAGCCGACCCTACTAAGTGTGGCACTGCAAGGGGTTACAATTTTTATAACAATATAATGTGGAAGGAATTTATATAATTTCGGACCAAGGTATTCATTATTTAGGATTCTTTTATTTCCAGTTAATATTCCCATAGGAAAGATCCCAAAAGGTGTCATTTTCTTCTTATATTAGGTATATCTCATGATGTCTTATTTCATAGATATTTTTTCAAATTTTTAATTTGACAAATTATCATTTTAACCAAATAAATTCTTGGAGTTTGGGATTATTTTATTAATTTACATAAATTAAAGAAAATTTTCTCTAATATTTTTATTTATGAAAATTCAAGAAAAACTAAATAATTTTTTCAAAGCTATAACTTGTGCATTATTGATATTCAAGCTTGTATAGATTCTTTAGTATAATCCTCTTGGGATTTGTGATCACAAAATAATTTTAATTAGTTCTATTACTGACATTTTTTCAGGACTTGATAAAATGGAATGTAATTATATAGAAATCCATGTTCTCTTATTGACTATTTTGTTCATATAAGAATGGTTTGGGGGTGGTGATTAGGCACATTAATAAATTCTTTTCTTATTGATTCATTATTTTTTGGATTGTAAAATTTATATTGGGATTTATGGTACTTTTTTATGAATTTATTCTACATTATACCTTGATTTTATGTCTATTATTTGGTTGTATTCATGAATTTATTTTATACATCAATATTCAGTGGACCACTATGGGTGACCTGTCTAGTTGACCTGGGTTGGTTCTTTATAAATTGGAGTCAAAGGGATTCTAATACTAATGTGTGTTAACATTATGTGATTAATTTTATATTTAATGGGTATCAACTATTTAGGAACACTAAATTATTTGTATTTATTATGGAAGGAGGGCCTATCCATCTCACTTCCATACCTGAACTCATGTTCCCATGTTTTGATGGAATATTTTGACCATGTGCAGACTTGGTATTTGACGTTTTTTGAATGATTTGTATGGAAATTTTATTTAAATTAACTCATTTCTTTTTAATGTTTTATTTTATTAGTAATGTTCATAATTAATTTAAATTATAATCATTTTAGATCTTCAATGTCAATACTTGGAGTTGGCCTTATGATTTTGGAATCTTCTCAATACATATTGATTGATATCTTATGATCATTATAAAATGTCTCCTTGAAGATAACATATAGATCCATGAGAGTATACTACATGGCTTATTCCATAGGATAATCCACTAGTGGAGCATTCTTTGGAAGATGCTGTAGTATGAACAATTTAGACTCTAGATCATGCTGGTGTTAGTAACGTAGAATGAGTTATTGATCATATATTATGATTTAAAAAGAGGCATTCACCTACTTTCCATGGTGACAATGGACTACATGAATTGTAGATTGACTTGAGAATATTGAGAGGATCTTAAATGTCACGACCCGTCCTTAGGGCCCATGCCGTGACTACCCCAAGCCCGCCTTCCATAGGCTAGGGGATGGCGACTAGCACCAAGGCATAAATCCCGATAAACAGGGAAGGCATTTCCTTTGTAAAGTAAACAACCACCCCAGAGTAAACAAGCGGAAAGAGTAAACACTAAGTAAAACTGAAATAAACTGTGCTGAAAGTAAAAAGGGGCTTGAAATAAAATCCCAACTATAAAGTACAACTGAAGGGAAAAATAACAACTGAAAAGAAAAGCCGTAGCGTCGAGCCATCCTCTGGAAGTCCCACCTGCAGGGTGGGTACAGATATCCTCCACAGCTCCTCGGTCTGCTCCGTGTACACCTCGCCCAGTGGTCCACCTCCAGGTACCGTCCTGCTCCACAAACCTCGACCATGATCAGCGTTGTCTGTCATCTGCAACCAACACAATGAAGTGCGGGCATAACCTGTCCAGGGGTGAGTATAAGCTACTCAGTAGGGACCCTGAGATCCCCGAAGGTCTCTCGAAATCCATAAAGGATAAACCACAAAGGAAAGATACAATCACGAAGTAACATCCGACACTGCTTAGGTATATACTCATACATATACCTAAGTAATCAATTCCCTGTTCGGCTCCAACATCCGAGCCCAAGCACAACCCGGTCCACACAGGGAAGCAAAACGTAAACCCACACAGGATAGCACAACACAATCCACAAGGAGATAAAAAAAGAAATCCACATAGGATAGATCAACACAATCCACAAAGGAGAGTAAATAGTAAATCCACACAGGATAGTTCAACACAATCCACAAAGGAGATTTAACAGTAAATCCACACAGGATAGTTCCACACAATCCACAAAGGCGAGTTAAACAGGATTCATCTCACACAGGTATACATCTTCATAAAGGTGAAAGAGATGATCAGATATAGATACTGAATCATCTAAGCTGGGACCCACATAGGATACAAGACCAGCTATATCCATTGATTCATCTATGCTAGGACCCACATAGGATACAAGACCAGCACTGAATCATCAAAGCTGGGACCCACATAGGATACAAGACCAGCATAGTTGGGACCCACATAGGATATAAGACTAGCACAGCTGGGACCCAAATAGGATACAAGACCAGCACTCTTCATTGATTCATCTATACTGGGACCCACATAGGATACAAGACCAGTACTGAATCATCTAAGTTGGGACCCACATATGATACAAGATCAGCACAAATGGGACCCACATAGGATACAAGACCAGCAGTCTTCATTGATTCATCTATACTAGGACCCACATAGGATACCAGACCAGTACTGAATCATCTAGGCAGGGACCCACATAGGATACAAGACCAGCACAGCTGGGACCCACATAGGATACAAGACCAGCAGTCTTCATTGATTCATTTATACTGGGACCCACATAGGATACAAGACCTGCACTGAATCATCTAAGATGGGACCCACATAAGATATAAGACCAGCAATCTTCATTGATTCATCAATGCTGCGACCCACAGAGGATACAAGACCAGCACTGAGTCATCTATGTTGGGACCCACATAGGATACAAGACCAGCACATCATCGGACCCACACAGGATCGGTAACACTGATCCACGTAGGATCGCGGAGTGCTGTAGTCATCGCCATCGAATCCACTGAGGATCCCTGCAAAGTCGTTATCGTCGAAGTCGCAGCCAGCACTAGGGTTCCCGCACACAACAAGCTCGTTCGGGAGGGTCCGCTCCACGATCCGAGAGGCTGATACATCAAATGACACAAGGTCCAGAGATGATGTATCCAAAAGTTTCGTATTGTCAACAGGAACTCAACGTCGCAGACGGCGCGTCAATCGGACGCCCGGTCTGAGAGTTATTGGTTTTTTCGTCCCAGGGGCCCGGTTGGTTTTTTAAGGCAAAACCAACCCGACCATACTCCACCTGCATCCAATCCTCGGGCGGAGTATTCCAAAAGGACCGTCTCACAAAGAGTAATTCTTCAAAGTCGACGGAACGTCAATCGGACGTCCGAAGCTCAAGATATGAGCGTTTCTACTCCGAGGGCCTGGTTGGTTTTGTGTACAAACCAACCCGGGCGAACCCAAAGTTCTCTGAATCCTTGACTGTAATATACCGAAACGACCGTCTTAATCCATGGATCACGTTTCTGCTGACGGCGTGTCGATCGGAGGATCGTAGCTCATGTTACGGGCAAAAGACCGAAAAGGTCCGGAAACGGGGGGTCTGGGCCCGGACCGACCCGGCCCGACCCCCCTAGGTCAGCCCAAACCGGGTCGACCTGACCCAGGTCCGACCAGGCTGGACCCCTTCCGGCCCGGCCGGCCGGCCCCGCTCGGCTCGGCCGAGCGGTCGAGCAACACGGGGAGCGCGCTGCCCCCGCGTGACAGCATCGCGGCCCCCGCGGGCGCCGCCCTGGATCAACGGACGCGGCAATGGCCGCGTCCTGTGTGTGCCGGACCCGCGCGGCCGCGGGTCCGCTGGCGCCGCCGCCGCGGCGGCTTCAGCCGGGGTGGCCCTATCCGGCGGCGCGCCGGGGCTCCGGTGGTCAGATTTCCTTCCCGTCTGCGCCGAAGCTCCTCCCGGGTCCCATTCTTCACTGCGGAAACAATAGATCATACCTGCGGCATGTTTCGTCGTCGCCCGCCAATCCGCGCATCAACGAAGAACTGTGGAGGGTTGTCGGGCCGTGTTTGTTTGGCCCACACCCTCCGCATTAGATGATAATAGTCGGGAGAAATAATCAACGCATGAATAACAAGCAAGGCACAATTTTAATGGAATTAAAATTGAACATTGATCTGGGTTCTTTGTTTTAAAAGAAACAATCACGGGAATCAAAGATTTTTCTACAATGAAAAATCCCTACCTCATAAAGTCATCTCACGCGCGTTCTTTGCGAAATTGATGGTCGCGAAAGGAGGGGACCATCGCGTCGTCGCGGTATCCGGCGTTGCGTCGACGATCTTTGAGGACCAAGAAACAACAGATTTAATTATATCGATTAAATCCACAAAGATGATTTAGAAGAAACTCGAAATCTCCTACCTCAAGCAGTTGGTGATCGGAGATCGTGGCGGGGAAGAACGTCTCAGATGAAGCGTCGTCAATCTCTGAGGGTGACGGCGTTCTTCACGTTCTTCGCGTTCTTCGCGTTCATCGCGTTCTTCGCGTTCTTCACGAAGGAGGAGGAAGGCATAAAATTCTGTCAAATCCTCTCAACGAACAATCTCAACAAGCCATGTGTTGGTCTTATTTTATTATTACGCCAACGGTTTGTAAACAGGTTAAGAAATGATTATATTAATTCATATAATTAATTTAACGAAGTTAACCACCCAATTAAATGGTGTGTCAAGAAAATAAGAAAACGCGTCAGTTGACTTTCATAATGACGGGTTTCCGCGGGTGCGTTACTTAGCGGAAAAGAAATGGTGGGGCTCGTGTAGCCCCCACCTCACAAATATCCTACCAATAGGGTAGGATATTTGAATTGCCCCATATCCGCTTCAACTGAGCTTAAGCAGCTTAAAGTGGTCTTTAAGCTGCTTTAAGTGAAATAAAAATAAAATTGTCTTACTACTTTATTTTATTTCATAACTTAAAACCCAAAAATTAAAAACTAAATCCGAGAAAATGCAACTCCGGAAGAGGCATTTCTAAGAAAACAACGTCGACGTGAGACCCGCATGAAGACATGGTCGTCATCCTCAAACTCTTGTGGCCTCCGCCTCCTATCAGCAAAAGACTTCTGTCAGCTCTGAGCTGTCCTCATCTGCTCTTGGTTGACTTGGACCTTCTCTGTCGTGGCCTGGACCATCTCTGGTCCCACAAAGGCTGCGATGATTTCTTCTTTGCAGATAAGAGAAATCTGGTCTCATCCCTTGGATGAACCACTTCCTTTTTCCTAATACAGTCAATCCCGACATGGATGGTACCAATCCATACCAAGGATAACATCGTAAGGCCTCGACGCTACTATCAAGAGATCCAACTATTACTCTCGCCTCCAAGGGTTGAGTCACACTGTCAGCATCAGTGTGTGGTAACTGGGTCTCCTCCAGTAGATGTCTCACAAGTGAGGGTCAAGTTAACAGTCTAAACTGGAACCTCTTAGTAACAACACAAAAGAGGACAAGAATGAAAACATCACAATGTTATGCGTCTTTTATTATTGCAGCTCATAATACAAAGACACTACACAACAGCAACAAGGAACTAGAAGTATAAAAGATGTATCCACTAGTTCTGATCCTATCCATATGCTCCCAGAGCTCCATGATCAAAGGCCTCAGCTTCCTGAAGCTGAGCTCTCCCATGTCCACCAACTCCCTGCGGTCGGGGTGGACCTCCTGGTGGTGGTGGTGGTAACACCTCGAAGTGTCGCCCACCATCTGCTACTCGGCCAGCTCCTCTGTCTCGTCCGCCTGTACCCTGCGGACCACCGTGGCCGAACCGCTGTCTGGAAGGTCCCTCTACCACCTGCTACTCATCTGTAAGACGAGTCGGGTAGTCTCGAGCCTTGTGACCTTGCCCGCTGCATGCGTAGCAATGACTTCCCCTCGTGTAGCTGGCTCTCCTTCGGGTGCCCTGCACAACCGAATCTTTATCCTGAGACTACCCATCTGATGGTCTGGCCCTCTTGGACCTTTGTGTCACATTTCTACTGCTAGCTGCAGAAGACCCTGCTATGGGCCGCCCAGCGGAGGGCCCTGTCACTGGAGCCTGCTCGGCGAGAAAACTCTCCGCTAGAAGGGCTCTCTCCAACACCTCTGCCTGAGTTGGAATGTTGAGGGAGATCATCGAAGCCCTGATCTCGTGCCTCAGTCCCTTCTCAAAGGTCCGGGTTTGGATGAACGGGTCCCGTACCATATCTGTGGAGTAGCGCGAGAGATCAGTAAATCTCGCCGAGTACTGGGCCACTGTCATGCTGCCCTGCCGTAGCTATAGAAGCTCTTGGATGCGCACCGCACGGAGGGTGGCTGGGACGAACTCGGAGCGGAAGATGCTCTCAAAGTCCGTCCAGAGGAGAGATGTCTCGTCGTGCACCTAGAGCATCAAACTCCAACATCTTCCTGCTGCCGCGTGCAGGAGGATCACTGCGAGGATCACCATGAGTTCTGCTGGTGTCCTCACTAACATGAAAACCCATACAATGGCCTGGGGGTTCGTCTCCCCGCGGAACCTATGCGGTCGCTGATGCTGAAACTCATGAAGCGCGCTAAGGTGACATGCATCGTCAGTGGATGGGGCTTGTAGCATCGGTGGATCGATGAGTAAAGGTACCGCCGGTGCCTCTGCTGACAAGGAGCCATGCGCCGAGGCCTCGTCGCTCGGTGGGCTGTCATCACGCTCCACTCTTGGAACCCTAGCTGGCTGTTGTCGTGGGACCATCCTGAAAAGGAACATGTGCGCCACAGTCAAAACAGGATACCTGGAAATCTGACACAAGTAATCACAATGAAATCGTGAAACACACACGCAAACAATGTTTTCGTGCATTATGTCGGGAATCAGAAGTCAGGGTCCTGGTGTACGGATACGTCGGCGGCTGCCCCAATATTGGGCTCCCTGGACTGGTAACCACACTCAATACGCTTAAGACTATTTTTACACATAGAAGAAAGATCAGAGTCTGCGGTAGAACCGAACTCCTCTGATACCAATTTGTCACGACCCGTCCTCAGGGCCCGTGCCGTGACTACCCCTATCCCGCCTTCCATAGGCCAGGGGCTGGCGACTAGCACCAAGGCGTAAATCCCGATAAACAGGGAAGGCCTTGCCTTTTTAAAGTAAACAACCACCATAGAGTAAACAAGCAGAATTAGTAAACACTAAGTAAAACTGAAATAAACTGTGTTGAAAGTAAAAAGGGGCCAGAAATACAAGCCCAACTATAAAGTGCAACTGAAGGGAAAAACAGCAACTGAAAAGAAAAGCCGCAGCGTCGAGCCGTTCTCCGGAAGTCCCACCTGAAAGGTGGGTACAGATAGCCTCCACAGCTCCTCAGTCCACTCTGTGTACACCCCGCCCAATGGTCCACCTCTAGGTACCGTCCTGCACCGCAAACCTCGACCACGATCAGCGTTGTCCATCGTCTGCAACCAACACAACGAAGTGCGGGCATAACCTGTGCAGGGGGAGTATAAGCTACTCAGTAGGGACCCTGAGACCCCCGAAGGTCTCCCGAAATCCATAAAGAATAAACCACAAAGGAAAGATACAATCATGAAGTAACATCTGACACTACTTAGGTTTATGCCCATACATATACCTAAGTCATCAATTCCATATTCGGCTCCAACACCCGAGCCCAAGAACAACCCGGTCCACACAGGGAAGAAAAACGTAAACCCACACCAGATAGAAAAACACAATCCACATGGAGATCAAAAAATTAATCCACATAGGATAGCTCAACACAATACACAAATAAGATTAAACAGTAAATCCACACATGATAGTTCAACACAATCCACAAAGGAGAGTTAAATAGGATTCAGCTCACACATGTATACTTCTTTGTAAAGGTGAAAGAGATGATCAGATATAGATATTGAATCATCTAAGAGGGGACCCACAAAGGATACAAGACCAGCACTGAATCATCAAAGCTGAGACCCACATAGGATACAAGACCATCACTCTTCATTGATTCATCTGTACTGGGACCCACATAGGATACAAGACCCGTACTGAATCATCTAAAATGGGTCCCACATAGGATACAAGACCAGCACAGCTAGGACCCACATAGGATACAAGACCAGCAGTCTTCATTGATTCATCTATATTGGGACCCACATAGGATACAAGACCATTACTGAATCATCTAAGCTGGGACCCACATAGGATACAAGACCAGCACCGCTTAGATGATTCAGAAATGGTCTTGTATCCTATGTGGGTCCCAGTATAGATGAATCAATGAAGACAGCTGGTCTTGTATCCTATATGGGTCCCAGCTGTGCTGGTCTTGTATCCTATGTGGGTCCTAGCTTAGATGATTCAGTACTGGTCTTGTATCCAATGTGGGTCCCAGTATAGATGAATAAATGAAGACTGCTGGTCTTGTATCCTATGTGGGTCCCAGCTGTGCTAGTCTTGTATCCTATGTGGGTCCTAGCTTAGATGATTCAGTACTGTTCTTGTATCCTATGTGGGTCCCAGTATAGATGAATCAATGAAGAGTGACGGTCTTGTATCCTATGTGGTTCCCAGCTGTGCTGGTCTTGTATACTATGTGGGTCCCAGCTGTGCTGGTCTTGTATCCTATGCG
This sequence comes from Viscum album, assembly GCA_963277665.1. Lineage (NCBI taxonomy): Eukaryota > Viridiplantae > Streptophyta > Magnoliopsida > Santalales > Viscaceae > Viscum > Viscum album. The sequence goes on from OY728147.1 coordinate 1,584,449,499, forward strand.
GGTCCCAGCTTTGATGATTCAGTGCTGGTCTTGTATCCTATGTGGGTCCCAGCATAGATGAATCAATGGAGACAACTAGTCTTTTATCCTATGTGGTTCCCATCTTAGATGATTCAGTATCTATATCTGATCATCTCTTTCACCTTTACGAAGAAGTATACCTGTGTGAGCTGAATCCTGTTTAACTCTCCTTTGTGGATTGTGTTGAACTATCTTCTGTGGATTTACTGTTAACTCTCTTTGTGGATTGTGTTGAACTATCCTGTGTGGATTTACTGTTTACTCTCCTTTGTGGATTGTGTTGACCTATCCTATGTGGATTACTTTTTTTCTCTCCTTGTGGAATGTGTGGTGCTATCCTATGTGGGTTTACGTTTTTCTTCCCTGTGTGGACCGGGTTGTGCTTGGGATCGGGTGTTGGAGCCGAACAGGGAATTGATGACTTAGGTATATTTATGGGCATATACCTAAGCAGTGTCGGATGTTACTTCGTGATTGTATCTTTCCTTTTTGGTTTATCTTTTATGGATTTAGGGAGACCTTCGGGCGTCTCAGTGTCCCTACTGAGTAGCTTATACTCACCCCTGCACGGGTTATGCCCGCACTTCGTTGTGTTGGTTGCAGACGACGGACAATGCTGATCGTAGTCGAGGCATGCATAGCAGGACGGTACCTGGAGGTGGACTACTAGGCGGGGTGTACACGGAGTGGACCGAGGAGCTGTGGAGGCTATCTATACCCACCCTTCAGGTGGGACATCCAGAGGACGGCTCGACGCTGTGGGTTTTTTTAGTTGCTATTTTTCCCTTCAGTTGTACTTTACAGTTGGGATTGAATTTCCGGCCCCTTTTTACTTTCAGCACAGTTTATTTCAGTTTTACTTAGTGTTTACTCTTTCTGCTTATTTACTCTGTGGTGGTTGATTACCTTACAAAGGCAATGCCTTCCCTGTTTATCGAGATTTACACCTTGGTGCTAGTCGCCAGCCCCTGGCCTATGGAAGGCGGGCTTGGGGTAGTAACGGCACGGGCCCCGAGGATGGGTCGTGACATTAAACATCATGATGACTCATGAGGATTTCAAGTTGGGATTCTCTGTATATATTTTGTAGGGATTCAGAAAAAGATGGTGGGACTCTATTATAAAAATTAAATTTTAAGAGGACCCTACCTAGTCATCATTCAAGAAAATATTCAATTATATGTTTTTTTATGAAAAATTAAATACTGTGTACACCAAGGAGTTTTGGCCAAGAAACATGGTGGGTATACTATTTCGGGGTATTCCACCATTTTTTATGAGTTGTAGCACATGTCCCCATAGGTTTCCACCAATGAGTATCTAAAGAACCATGGTCTGAGTTATGACAAAGGCAAGATATTTGGTCAATATTTATTCCCATTTTCCATCTTACCATTGTGGAGGTTTTCGGCAAGGAAATATTGAATGGAATAGACATTGATGGAAATACATGTTTCTTTTGACCATCAGTGGGTATTTTTATTGGCCATAATCTCTATTTTGGCAAAAAAAAATGAACCACAATGGTAGATAGTTCTCATTACGACAATTTTTGGGGGATACATCTAGATAATAGTAGGTTATTCACTATTAGTGGGGGGATATGGTCATAAAAATACTAATTTTATGGAGGATCCAAATACATGTCATAAATTTTCACAATCTTTACATCGTAAACATTTTTGTGGGAGTATGTTCCAAGGAGGTAATATTTGATTGACATTCAGAAAGGGCTCGTGGGTTCATACAAATTCTTCCAAGGGTTGTGGGTGTTATCCTTAGGTTAAGGGTTATGTGTGTGTGGATTATAAATCACATGGAAGAGAACAGACCTGAATTTTTTATGTATTGGAGTACTCACCATAAGAATATTATGTAGGTCCAACTATTATTAGAGGTACACTGTTTTTTTTCATCTTTTATGGTTCTAGATTTTATTGATACAGGTACTACCCATTTTGTTATTTCTTCAATGCATGTTGAAAAGTTTGGATTTAAATGAGATCTTATGATTTAATTTTTGGATCATTCAATGCATTTGGTATGGAGGTCTAAATAGGGTTTCCAGTGTCCCACCTATTTGGTGATGATATCTTACTTTTAAGAGTGAGACTTTGTGGTGCTCAAACATGACATCTTTTACCATATTATCAACACGGATATAATGATTAGTTTTAATAAACATATAATATTTTACCAAATATGAGTTCAATTTTTATATTATAATGGTTTCTATCATGTTTTTAGTACTATTAGTATTATAGATAGAGAGGGGAATGATATGGTTTTCGTTATGTTGGGGTATTCATGTAACACCACAAGATCATGTGAAATAATTTTATGTCGAATTAACATAATATTTTTGAATATTAAATTTCATAAAATAATGAATATAAAATATTTTTAGATTAAATTATATGATAAACCATGTTATAAATGCACTACATAATACAACAATCATAGATTTCATTACACACAATACTGAGTGTCTTTTATAGCTTGTCCTATACATAATTCTGAGATTTATCAAACAAAAAAATACCATCAATATTATTATGAAATTATTATTATATTCTTCACATATAAATTGGTATTGTTTTTTTAATATGATTTAATACACTATGGAAAGATGGTTTACAAATTTATATAATATCAATTCTTTGGTTATCAATTACTTTGAAATGAAAGTAAAAAGTATTTTGAAATTAAAGATGTTCCTTTTCTATGAAAAATATTTTTCTATGCATGAACTCATTATATATCAAAAAATTGATCAAAGAAATTTTTATGATTTTTTTAATACAAATAATACATTATATATTCAATAAAATATATTTTATACTCAATCAATTTATTTTATAATGAATGGATAAGAATAAATATAAATTTGTGAATAAAAAAATGAATTTTTTCAAAAGGGTAGTTTTACTAAATCATAATGGGGAAGAAATATTAAAACTAAATTATTAATCTTATATATTTTCTATTTTACAAAAAAAAGATTTTATTTTAAATAAAATGTATTTTTAAAAAGGGTAGTTTTTAAAAAATGTATTATTTTGAGAAGTTTCATTTTCTATGAATAATGAAAAATACTGAATTTCAATTGAAAATTGTCTTTTAATCTGTATTATCTATTTAGATAATTTATATTCTTATTTGGTTTTGAAGTATATTTATATAAATTAACAACCTATTAATCTATTTTTGTTAATTGGATGAAAATTTACATTGAAATTTGATATTAAATCATTAAAATTGTAGAACATTTTTCAATATAAAAACTCATTGTTTGGTCTTGTTTGGGAGATTAATTTTAGATTAATTTCATGAAATTATGTGATATTAATTTGAAACAATTGAATCCATATATGGAATAAGAATAATTTATACTTTTCATTAATGTAAACATAATAATTTTCCCAAATTATATGTTAAAAGTTTTAAAAGTAATTATATTGATTAATAAAAAAACGAGTTTACTATGGGACTAAACTTTAACATAATCTTCCAAGTGAACAGGACGCATATATAAAACCTTATTTATCGTCATACTTCGATAATATAACCAATTTTATTGTCTTTTATATAGTAATAGTGGAATATAATGTATGTTATACATCCAAATAGCATTTTCCTTTCGGTGCAACAAGAATACCACTCCTCCTCCAATATAATATTTCACTCACCCTCATCACGTATTCACACATCTCAAGCCCATTAGATCATAAAAAATATAAAAACAAATATCTAAAATTCCATACACTCATCAAAGAGGCCTAAATTTGGTGTCAAATCAAACCATGGAATCCCTTTCGTGCAATCCAAAAGGAGTTACCTGAAGAAGAGACAATGTTCTTCAACAAGAACTACTAATTTATTTATTTTTACAACCAATAAATTATTCTTATTATATTATTTTATAATAAAAATTTATTTTAAATATTATATTATGATTTATTATTTTAGTTATGGCCAAAAACCTCACACAGTTCCATCAAATGGGACACATAATCATCATTCGTGTGTACGATGAACTATTGACTCGTGAAGTTATGTCGTTAATTCATCCATTAACACCTTTTTTGTTTGGGAATGACTATGGAATTATTGATTTTATATGATATATCGGAATTTTTTTTATATTTAATCTTTTATAATTATTACATAACACATAATTTTTTACTTTCATTTTTTTTGGAATATGATAACATTATTTTGGGATGTGTAGACCACTCCCTCCTCCAAGAAATGTGATTCATTCACACATTAAATGGGATGTGTTAGGGTTGAGTTTATTAAATATATTTGAATATTTACGAAATAATAACTATAGTGGAATGATAATATAAAAATATATATAATAATTATTTACTTTTCTTACTTTCAATTCAAAAAAGAAAATGGAAACAACGTTCAAGCGTACGTACAACATACCATCCCTTTGAATGATGTAATTGATTTCCTATTTATATATCTTATTGATTATTATAAATACATATATAGTGAATTTATAATATAATTTTATAAAATTTTAATTATTTAAATAATGAAATCATGATCCAAATAATAGGACCATATATAACAAGAGAAAACTTGTACAAAAAATAAAGCAATTATGACCCGAAACATAATTTTATCAAGGAAGTTTTAATAAAAAGGTATTATAATGTCATAATAATATATTCTATTAAATTATATAAATTAATACTGTTATATTTTTTATTTATTATAAATTTATATTTACATTATAGGAGTTTTGACCACGTACGATGAGATTCAAGACATAAGTTAAAGAGATTTCTAGTCCCACGTTTATTTCTGCGAGACATATTCCATATTTACCACTCATTTGTTTTCTATGGTGTATATAATTACCTTTAAAATATCATATAATTATTATATTTATATTTATGGTTATTTACATATCCATTTTATCATCTATATTTCATGGTTTTAATCTTTTAAACGTTTCCAAATTTGAATTGTAGGTGTGCCTCAGTATTTCTTTTTTGAGACACATGTTATGTCATTTACCTATATTACTTTAAAATGTTTATACACATGCCTTTAAAATGATTTATCATGAATATAATTAATTTCATGATATATATTAATATTCATTTAATTGTATTAATTCTTGGGTATCAGGATTCAATGTTAGTTTAGTAGTAACAGTTTATAGGGATAATCTCATCATTTATCGAGACTGTTCATGATTATGCCACCACTAATGGAATAATATGATCTATCTCTTAAAAATATTCGTTTTTTTCTTATTATATGGTAATTCATGATATATTAAAATAAATTATCCATTTTACCATTATTTTTTACATCATATTATTTAAAAATGTTTTTAATAAAATATGAGGTTATTTCTCTCTTCTGTCAAAAATCTACTTTATACTAAAAAATTGTTTTAGAGAAACATTTGAAAAAATATATAAGTTAATATCTTTTTTTGGAAAATTATTTTGAATTTGTTAAAGTTTTAAATTTTTTATAATTGAATCATTGATTCTTTTATTTTTTTATAAGGTTATTTTCAATGTAAATTGATTGAAAAAATTCTTTTTGATTTAAAAGTGTATTTCAATGAAAAAAATGATATTTTCCACCAAAAATAATTTAAATTATTTTAAAATATTATTTCATATTATTTAAAATATTGATAAAAGAAAAGTATTTTGAAAATTTTTTATGTCATAAGATATAATTTTCAGAAAAAGGTTATTTTCCTTATGAAAAGACCAATGTGATATTTCAAAATCCTTATCAATCATGGATGAAAAATTTTGATACAGTTTATGCTTTAGAGGTGGTGTGATCCAAGGTTTCCATATTTATTCTATCTATGATCTTTTTTATTTTTATGATGACATCATTTTTATGAAACCATTTTCACTTCCATGAGACATACCATTTTAAAATTCTCTTGAAATATGATTCTATTTACGGGTTAACATATGATGAAATGATTATAAAACATGTAACTTTTTTTTCATGTAATGATATGATCAAATATTTATAATTCCCATTTCATTTTACGGGATATGATAAGATATTTATGATATCCATATTTTTTGTGGCTTGATATGATGAATGTTTTAGTATATTGTGACACACGTATGTATGATTTCATTATGTAAATGGTGGTACCTATATCTCCCTCCAAAAAATGGATAAATAATAATATCCTAGGATATATAGAAGGATAAAATTGGGATTTAATCCCGAAAAGTAAAGGACATTCTCTTATAAAATGCTCCTGGGAATGAAACATGACTACTAAGATGGTTTTGGGAGTGAACCCATTCAACTAAAATAGGAAATATGGGAAGAAAATGTAGCTTGATCCAAGATGATGAAACATATTCCACTTTCTATGGTGGTTTGTCCCACCCATTATCAATATCCACCTACAAAAGAACATGATTGCTTTTTCAAAAATTCAGGCATGAATATGATTACAAGGTCACTATTTTATCAGTGAACCCGATTACATGTTTATAATGTTTTGTGTGAACATGATTACATGATCAAAATGATATGCATATACCTTATTCATGTTTATAGTGGTATGAATGAAAATGGTTTTATGTAAGTAAGTTTATGTGATGACTTTATTTTATATCCCTATCTTAATGATTTATCCTGTTTCTATTTATACGTGTTTAAAATGATATAAGATGTTGTTTAGGACATAAATCTATAACCTAAGGATATGTTATACTCTCATGGATCATGTTCTAGGTTATATTATGATTCAGGTCTTATGAAATGGGAATCTATATTCCTTGACTAATTAATATTATCCTTGATTCTTAGTGTATGGTTCTCAAATTTTAAACTCATTCCCTCATATTTATGTTATGCTTACATATCTATATTTTTTTACACTTAATGAGTTTATAATATACCCATTTATGAAGTTTCCTATACCAATTTTATAAATAAAGAATTTAATTTTTAGTTATAATAGATTATTTTATTAAGTTATATGTTGAAGATATTTCCCCAAGTGTGAAGATTATGTTTCCATGTTTCCAAAGTTACTAAAAAATTGTGTTCCTCAAGGATGTACATTTTTAATGTGATGAATATTCATCTAAAATGATGAAATATACATATATCAGAATCATTGGCATATATAGACAGTATTAAAATAATGTTTAATTCCGAATTTGGAAACTAGGATGAGAAAAAATTAATGATTATCATGTTATATTGATAAAGATACATATAGGAATTTAGATAAAGATAAGTATAATGATGAGTAAAAGTTTTGGAAAATTCCATATAATTTTTAGAAAGGATTATAAAAGTGGTTTCAATGAAATTACATCTCAGTACAGATACTATAGGTCGACAAATAAGTTGTGGATGAAGATATTTTGACTGTGGAAAATATGGTCACATAAAAATTATCTGAAAAGTTAGAATAAAAAAATCTAGTTAACCCAACAGGTGGGAATATTAGTGTCCTTAAGGTATTTTTAGTAGTTGAACATTTTTTGTATGGAATATATATACATTATTTAAATAAATTATTTATGGTGAAATATCATAGAAGAACTAAACAGGGATGTATAAGTAATGGTTTTTCTGAGGATGGTGAAGAGGCCCTGAATAACACGCGAGAGGTTTGTTCTATTCAAATATTATTTTTTATAAGCATGAATAAATATATATTTTTAATGTTATGGAATGATTTTTATTTCATATTTTAGGAAATGGTTATTATATAATATTTCTATGAATCTTAGAGAACCATTTGAGAATGAAGTTGGAGGAATGAAGTATTTACGTATTGTAATTCAATGATTATTTCATAAAAATCAAAAAATATATAAGTATATTTTGTGTATAATTTTCATTATTCAATTAAAAGTATATGGTTAATTGTGATGATGACACAACCAAGTGATTTAATGGAAAGGTTATATTTTAATTAATAGAAATTAACCCTTAATTTTTTCTTAATGTTGAGAAATTTTTTTTATTTTGGATAAAGAGATGAATGATATAGATAATGTAATTTTTATAGTATTGATGATCATAGAATTGATAAATAATTTTATGAAAAGTGGTTTATGTTATCATTTCAAATGATTACAATTTTTTTTGTATTTCTGGAATATATCCAATATATTTTTCCATAGATGAAAAAAATAAGTGTGAATATTTTCAATATCTTTTAATGTTAAATTATGTTATTATAATGACTTAATAGAATACATGATGATTGTATTCAGGTATTTTTTTTTATGAAAACCAAGATCTAATTTATGATATATGGGGGAAAAATGTTAAGATTTTTTTTAGTAATTTAGTGGACTTGTTACGAATGTTTTTTATTTTCATATATATGATGGATTATATGAATAACCATTTAGAGAATGGTTTAGGTGAAACCTAGGACAAAAATTTATAGATTACAATATTATTTCAACATATGATGATTTATGCATATTTGATAACCTGTTCTAATTACTTTTTGGTTATGATAACTATTGATGGATGGAACAACATATCATTATCTTCATGGATCTCAGGAACTGTTAGTGCATCACAGATGAAAATACTACCTTCATTTCATGGAGTAAGAGTTTAATTGGGAATTGATCAAGGCAGAAATACTATTTTATGTTGTATATATGAAATGGACTGAAATTAGTTATGTATTTATTCTTGTTTAAAATTCATCAGTTTCATAAAAGGGTCAAAAAATATAACGATTTCATATTATCAAAAAAAATTGTCAATATCAATGATCTTTTTCATGTCAGTTTGGTTTATGGATTAGAGATCATTAGATTCATCCTAACCTTGTTCTATATCACTCTCTATTAGTATTTAGGTGATATTTTTTTCTTTAATGTCCATGGTTTTACATTCTGACTATGTTCTCCTACATTGAAAACTAGTTATGAGTTACTTTGGGTAACCGTTATGTTTCTAAAATTATTTTTTTAAAGGAATTTTTAGTATTAATTTTTTACTATGTGGGTTTCTATTAAACTAACTTTAACGTAATAAATCATTGACGACCCATATGAATTTTTAGGGAGAAATTCATTTTAAGGGTAGGTGGCAGAATTTATCACCCAGAGATCTTGTAAAATATTTTTTTAATTAACATAACATTTTAGATGTTTTATATTTAACACAATAAAAAATATATAAGTAGTTTGTATTTCATTGAAAGATACATGAAGACAATATTAATCTATATGAAAAACAACGCTTACATTGCATTATATAGAATACCGAGTTGATTTGACATCTTCTGTTTCACATCAAGGTTGAGTTTTACAGAACAACAATATATTATTAATTATATTAGTAAAATAATAATATAATTATTGTCTATAAATTTGAGTGTAATTTAAAAATAATAATATATTAATTTTAAACATATGGTTTACACATTCATATAATATGAATCATTTGGTAATGAATTATTTAAAAATAAAAGTAATAACTATTTAAAAGTAACAAAGATATTTTTCTAAGAAAACAATTTCTCTATCTAGAAAAACATTTTATATAAATAAATTAATGAAAATGATTTCTATGAATTTTCTTATGAAATATATTTTTTATATATTCAATAAAATATAATTGATACAAATTCACTAGATTTTATATGTGTAAGATAAGAATAATTCCAATTTTATAAAGAATAAATATATTTTTTATAAGGTAGTTTTATCAACTTTTTATTGAGAACCTATTCAATTTTTTTTCAATTTTATAAATTATACATGAAAATTTAAACTTTATTTTTCAATAATATTTTTAAAATTAACTTTGGGTGATTTTTGTATTTTAATGACATGTTTCCTTTTTTATGGATACTGAAAAAATATTGAATTTTAATTGAAAACTAACATTTGGTATACAGTTTTTATTTAGTAAAATTATAAATTAATTAGTTTTTAAGGTATATTTATATCATCTGTACATCTATTAATCCTATTTTGTTAATTTTATTCAATTTTACAATGATCATGGAAATAATATAATTTTGAACATTATTCACATTTTTGACATTAAAAACTCATTGTTTAACCCTTTTTGTAGGATTAATTTTAAATTAGACTCTACCACTTAGCTGATTGGAATTTGAAAAGACAGAAACCATAATTGCAATTGGAATAAATTATAATTTCTAATAATGTCAAATTATGATTTTACCAATATTAGTTATGAAAACAATTAAATTTGATTATAATAATTAAGAGGAAATGAGTTTATTAAGGGACAAATAATTAACTTAAGGTTCCAAATGAAAAATACACAAGTACCTAAACCATTTTACGGCCATATTTAAAACATATACCAAAAGTTTTCTATTTTTTATATATTGGAGCCACATTATGTGATTGGTACCTCCCAAAAGTTTTTTCCTTTTGGTATTTAAAATAATTCCACTCATTCTCCACTATAAAATAGAACTCACCCCACATCTCTTATTCACACATCTCAATTTACATCTCAACAAACTATCAAATTATAATATAAAACATTTCCTCCTATAAACCTATAATAATCAATTTCGGTTGAAATCTAACCAAGGAATCCCTTTGGTGAAAATGGAAAGGAGTTACCTGAATAAGAGGTTACAAGTTTCAATGAGCACATATGCTTTATGTCATTATACGTCGCATAAATTATTATGGTTATATGATTTCATAATAATATATTTATCCTAATTTTAATTTTATGTTTTTATATTAATGTTACCACCTAAAACATTAAATGATTTCACTAAATAGGGCACACAATCATCATTCGTGTGTATGGTTGTCATGACCCATCACCCCGAGGCCCGTGTCGTGACTACCCCAATCCCGCCTTCCATTAGCCAAGGTCAGGAGACTAACACTGAAAATCATATTCCCTATAACCGGTAAGGCATTTCCATTATTACAAATAAAAACACGCAACCAAGAACACAATGAGATATGAACACAAGTAAACTACATAGTAAAAAGAGTGTGAATAGTAAAAAGGGGCCAGAATACAAGCCAATTATTAAAGGTACAAGAACAACTAGAAATACACTACAACTGAAGAAAGAGAAATACAACTATTGGGTCATCCTATGAGGTTCCTACCAGAAGGGTAGGTATAGATCGCCTCCTCAACACTTCCCGTCCGCTCGTCTCCTCTGCGTACTAACACACCGTATGGTTAACCTCTGGGCACCATCCAGTCCTGGTACCCTCAGCCCCGATCAGCACTGTTTGTCGTCTGCACCAAACACAACATGGTGCGGGCGAAGCCTATGGAGGGGTGAGTATAACGATAATCAATAGGGACCCCGAGACCCTCAAGGTCTCACAAATAAACCATAAAGCTTGTAAACCAGTGACAACCCAAATTAGGAATATTCCCATACATATACCTAAGTTATCAAATATTACCCATCTCATTCATGAGGAAACACAAGGACAAAATCCTTAGCCAAATTTCAGTACTTCCACGAATGAAATATTACCATGAATGTAAGTACCACACATGTACGCCACACAGAACAATACAACAGAGGTAACACCACGAAGGTAAGTACCACATAGGTAAGCCTAATAGAAGAATACCACAAAGGTAAAGACTTACCTCACACTAGGTTTAACTTATGCACGGTAGTGGAGATGATTATAAGTAACTACTAAATCATCGCACACTGTTAAGAGGAAGACCCACGTAGGATCCTAAATCATCAGACCCACATAGGATCCTAGTTCATAATCAGACCCATACAAGATCCTAGTACATCAAACCTCCATAAGATCCTAGTACCTCATCAGACCCACACATGATACTAGTACAACAGACTGACATAATATCATAGATTAGTCCCACATGGATTCCTAGAGCGGATCCATGTGTGATCCTTGAGCATAGACCCACGAAGGATCCCTTTCTCATGTTACGTCCAGCTATAGTGTTCCCGCACTAAGCTCTCTTGATTCCAAGAGGATCCACTCCTCAAACCACAGGTCGATACTCCAACAATCATGAATTATAATGAAGATGTATCCCAAAGGACCGCCACATAAAAGAGGTCTCAGATCAATAGACATTGCATCAACCGGACGCTCGGTCGGTAAGTTATTTTCATTTTAGCCTTGAGGGTCCGATTGGATTCATGTTCGATCCAACCTGGTCGTACCCCAACATTAACCAAAACTCAAGTGGGGTATACTAAAATGAATTTATCGCTCCAAGGTTTTCTGCACCACTGACGGTTTTTCAAACGGACACTTGTAGCTCAAGATATGGCCGAAAGAGAGAAAAGTTTCGAAGTTAGTCTGGGTCTAGTCCGACCCGGTCTGACCACCCGGCCTGACCCAGGTCTGGTCCTGGGTCGGACCTGGCCCGTGGCATCTGAACCATCATGCTGGGTCCAACCTGACCACCCGGTGCCACCCAACCCACAATGTGGCGGCTCGTGGTGTGGTTCACTATAGCGGACCAATTGGTTGCCCTAGGTAGGCCGGATGGCCCGCCGCTCCTCTGTTCGGTGCGGACGCGCACCGCACCATCACCAGTGGCCGACAACAATCCAACCACCCTTTTCATGCCAACGTGACACATGTCTGTGATTATTCTCCACTGGGCGGCGCATACGTGCTTCGCCACCCCTTTGCGCAGTTGGCCACCTCTAGTCACCGCCCTTGCTCCGTCGCGGCTGACGGACCATGGCTATTCTCCGAAATCACGTTTGCACCGCCACCTTAATCACGGTCGGCTAGAGTGATGGCTGCTATTCCTAAGCCCCACCGGTGTTTTTCATTGGCATCTATCTTCATCCTCTTCCATTGCATAGAATGCACCGAAAAACAACAAGGATTGCGGAGTGGTCAGGCCATGTTCTTTGGCCCTTACCCTCTGTGTTAGAGCATTAGAAAAAAAATCATGGGGAGAGATTCAACGTGGAAGAAAAATCAATGAATATTAATAAAAAACACACCCCAACCTTGAAGGTTCCGAAGGAGGAAGCACGAGGAAGACAAAAAATTCATTGAAGAACATCGGCATTCATCGTCTCCACAAGGTGCTTCCGATCTGGGCACATTGTTGGTTCCTCATTGTTGATTTTATGGTTCGGGGTCGCTCATCACCGCTCGCCAGAACTGGCTCCATCCTCCCAGTGTCACGCATCACGGAACTTTACCAGATATTTGTTGTTTGGTGAAGCCGTGCCAAATCCTCTCCCCCATGATCCAAATAAATAAGATAGGGTGAGGCTATGTAACGATCATGGAACTTATAAATGTTCATTTAATTGAAACCTTCATAAATTCCAATGATGCTATTACTTATTATTTTATAGGTTTAAATAATTAATTTACATTGGGACAATTAAATGGTTACACATTTAATAAATTTTCATTGTCTCAACTAATTAAATGGGGAGTTGAAAGGTTTTCTCCAATTAAAGAAGGTTCGAGTGGTCCCCACCACTATAAACCATGGAGAAATTTCTCAATAAAAATAAAATAAAACTTTTTTTATTTTATTGTTATTTCCACATAAAACATGAAAAATAACATTCACCCTCGACCTACTGTAGTTGAGGGGAAGGTCTCCTTAAGCGAATAGCGTGGCTGCGAGTTCAACGGTATCCTCGAATTTCATTTCCGAGCACTGGTTCATAAGATACAAAAACCTACTTGCACGTTTACTGAACGTACCCGAATTTTTTTTTATAAATTCACTTCGGACACACCAGGCCTTGGAATCACGCACCCTAAATTTTCATGGACTCGTAAAATTCTCATATAATTAAAAAAAATACATGGAATTTTCGGGTCGTTAAATTCTCCCCGCCTCAGGGATTTGCGTCCATGAAATCCACATCACAAAAAATAACAAAACAAGTGGGGGTATTGAGCACGAATCCAATCCTCCTGCTCCCATGTGCACTCCTGGAGCTTGTCATGCTGCCAACCTACGCACACCAAAGGTATTGATCACCCATGAAGGACTCTCTGTTTTTGTTCTTAAATCTCCACTAAAACCTCCGTAATCTTCACCCCATCATCGAGGTACAACTTGCCGTGGTTGATGATGTGTGATGGGTCATGAACGTATCTCCTCAGCTGGGATATGTGGAAAACATCGTGCAATTGGTGCAACTGAGGGGGAAGTGCTAGGTGGTAAGCTACCTCGCCAACTCTGCTGAGGACTTGAAAGGGTCCGATGAACCTCGAAGATAACTTGCTCACCCAGCCAAAACTCTACAAACCACATCGGGGTCAGGCCCGTAGAAATACGTGGTAACCTTTCCCGAACGCCAAAGGTCTCTATATACTATCAGCATAAGACTTTTTCCTGCTATGTGTTGTCTTCATCTACTCCTGGATGATCTACATCTTCTTCGTGGTAGCACATACCATCTCTAGTCCCATGAGTGTTGACTCCCTAGGGTCAGTCCAACATAATGGTGATCTGCAAGGTCAGACGTACAAAGCCTCAAATGGTGCCATCCCAATGGTGGAGTGACAATTGTTGTCATATGAAAACTCCACTAAGGGAATGTGTCCCTTCTATCTGTGACTGAAGTCGGGGACACAAGAATGCAGCATGTCCTCGAGGGTCTGAATGGTCCGCTTAGTCTGGCCATCCGTTTGAGGATGGAAGGCGGTGCTCGAATGAAGCTGCATCCCGAAAGATTCTTGCAACCCCTTCCATAGCTAGAAAGTAAAATGTGCATCACGATCAGAGACAATCATCAAGGGTACTCCTTGTAGCCTAAAATCTCCTCCACATAAAGGCATTCCAAGCTCTATACTAAACCTTGCTCTCTGATCGACAGGAAGTGGTCCGATTTGGTGAGTCGGTCGATGATCACCCAGATAGATTCATGAATCTCAAGAGTATATTGAAGTCCCGTCACTAATTCCATGGATATCCCATCCCACTTCCTCTCCGGACCCTCTAAAAGATGCATTGAGCCTGTGGGTACCTGATGCTCCACCTTCACTTGCTGACAAGTGAGGAACCGAATGTCAAACTCTCCAACTACTTTCTTCATTCTCGGCCACCAATGTTGTCCTTGAAGATCCTGATACATCTTCACCACTCCTAGATGTACCGCTAGTGGGGATGTGTGTAACTCCCTCAACACTTCGAGATCTTAACATAAAGCTGGTACTCTGAGAGTGTGTCCAGAACTACCTACAAATGATAAGCATGCTCTTCCTTCGTAGCCAAGTAGATGAGAATATCGTCTATGAAGACTACAAAAAAGTGATCAAGGTATGACTGAATGATCATGTTCATGAGTCCCATTAACCTTTTTGGAATGTTGTTGACACCGAATGGAATAACCAAGAACTCAAAATGGTCGTACCGACATCTGAAAGTCATCTTCTGCACATCCTCATCTCGTACTCTGTGCTGGTGATAGCCTGATCTGAGGTCTATCTTCGAGAACCACTGTGCACCCTTCAGCTAATCAAATTTGTCATCAATCCTCGGAAGTGGGTACTTGTTCTTCATGTTTATCTAATTCACGTTCCAATAGTAAACAAAAAGTCTCAAGCTCCCTTCCACCTTATTGGCGAACAAAATCGGGGCAGCCCAAGGAAAAATACAGGGCCAGATGAACCTCTTCCCCTACTAGTCCTCCAGCTGTACCTACAGCTCATGAAGCTCTACGAGAGCTATCTTCTACGCTGGTGTAGATATTGGTGTCGTCTAGAGGTATAAGTCAATGCCAAATTCCTCCTATCTGCATGGAGGAAGACCCGGAACATCATCAGGGAATACATCCACGTACTAATCCACCAAAACAGGATAACTCAGACACTCCACATCAACCGCTCTTATTGTAAGGCTAGCCAAATGATGAGTTATTTGATGCACTCTCCTACGGGTAAGTCCATCTTGTGATAAAAAGTTCCCCTTCTTGCCGGTGAAGGTAAACCTAGTCCCATCCATGTGGACGCACCACACATTGTGCCTAATATAGTCGATCTGGGAATGGACTGTAGAAAACCAGTCCATTCTCAAGATGACATCGTAAGGCCTTGATGCCGCTACTAGGAGATCACAACCAATGGTCTCATCTCCTAGAGTAAGCTCATACTACTGGCACTAGTGTGTAATCATCAAATATGCTCTCATAGGAGTCTCTAGCTATAAGGATCGAGCTAATGGCTCCAGCAGAATCTCCGAGCACCAAATGAGGGTAGTGGAAATAAAATAATGGCTGGAACATATGTCTATAAGTACTGCAGCTATGGTGGAGTAGACACAGATCGTACCTCGTATCATCTTTGGGGCGATATGGTGGTAGGCCTCAGCTGCCTGGAGCTGAGCTTTCCCCTGTCCACCTGCTCCATGTGTTCGGGGTGGAAAACCTTGTCGTGGTGGTTGTAACATCTCAAATCATCACCCACCTCTGGCTGCACGACATGCTCCTATTCCACGTCCTCCTTCTCCCTGTCGACCTCCTTGGTCGAACTTTTGTCTCTGCCTAGCCGATCCTTTGATAGTCTACCGATCATCTGTACAACTGTGTGGGCATTCAGGAGCCATGTGACCCCGCCCTCCTCAAGAAAAACACCACCTGCTCCTCACATGACTGGATCTATCTCCGGTATCCCACACAACAAACACTGAATCCTATAGTCATTGACCTATACTCTTGGTCCTCTTGGACCTCTGTTACATATGTCTACTTTCTATTGTATAAGACTCCGCTACGTGATGCCCGGTGGTGGGTCTCACTGCCGGGGACTGCTCAGCAAGAAAACACTCCATTAAGAAGGCTTTCTCTAACACCCCTGCCTACGTCGGGATACTGAGAGAAATATTCGAAGCCCTGATCTCCCACCTGAGCCCTATCTCAAAGGTTCATGCCCTAAAGAATGGCTCATGCACCATATCAGTGGAGTAGCACGAGATGTCGGTGAACCTCATTGAGTATTGATCCAAAGTCATGCTTCCCTACTGTAGATGAAGAAGCTATTATATGCGCACTGTGTGAAGGGTCACTGGGAAAAACTCTGCCCGAAGGAGGCTCTCAAAGTCAGCCCAGAGAAGTGAAACCTCATCATGAACCTGGAGCATCAAGCTCCACCATATACCTGCTACTGCCTGTAGAAGTCTGGCGGCAAGGATCACCATGAGATCAGATGGTGGCCCTACCAGTCATAAGACTCTCACCACGACCATTAGCCAATCCTCAGACGTATGTGGGTCCGTCTATCTCCTAATCATGGGTGGTCTCTAGCACTGGAACTCGTGCAACACACTCAAGAAGTGATCCCCCTCTGCTACTAGGGCATGTGGCATCGGTGGCCTAACGGGTAAAGGTATCGCTGATGCCTCCACTGGTGCCTCTACAGATAGAGGGACCTACACCGAGGCTTTGTTTCTTGGAGGGCTATCAACACGTACTATACCCAAAAACCTAGCTAGCTTTCGGTGTGGAGGAATCCTGAAATGAAATAAGTTCTACACTGTCAATAAGTTGTACCTGTTTAGTTGGCTCAAAAATATTACAAATAAAACTTTTCTAAGCACACACGCAATTTGTGTTTTCATGCGCGGTGTCAGAAATCAGAAGTAAGCGTCATGGTGTATGGATATGTCAGCCTCCACACCAACACTAGAACCCCTAAATTGATAACCACACTCACTACACTTAATACTCTTACCATTAAAAAGATCAGAGTCTAATTTTCTATAGTAGAACCGACTCCTTGGATACCAATTTGTCACGACCCATCCCCTGGGGCCCATGCCATGACTACCCCCAGCCCGCCATCCATAGGCCAGGGGCTAGAGACCAGCATCAAAAGGCATATTCCCTAAAACCAGTAAGGCATTACCTTTATAACCTGTAATCACACACAACCAAGCACACAACGAGATATGAACACAATTAAATTTCATAGTAAAAATGGTGTGTTTAGTAAGAAAAAGGGGCCAGAATACAAGCCCAACAGTAAAGGTACAAGTATAACTTGAAATAAAATACAATCGAATAAAGAGAAAGAGAGCTACCGGGTTATCCTCCGAGGTTCCTACCTAATGGGTAGGTATAGATCGCCTCATCAGCACTCCACGCATGCCCATCTTTTCTACGTACCGACACACCATATGGTTCACCTCTGAGCACCATCCAGTCCTGGTACCCTCAACCCCAATCCGTGTTGTCTTCCGTCTCCACCAAACACAACAAGTTGCGGGCGAAGCCCGTATAGGGGTGAGTATAATGATACTCAGTAGGGACCTCTAGACCCTCAATGTCTCACGAAATCCACAAAGGATAAACCACAAAGCATGTAAACTAGTGAAAACCCTACTTAGGTATATGCCCATACATATACCTAAGTTATCATATATTACCCATCTAATTCTGGAGAAAACAAAAGGCCCAACTCCTTCACCAAAGTACAACTATTCGAATATGGAATGATTACCATGATGGTAAGTACAACACATGTACTCCACACAGAATAATACCACAAAAGTAGCACCACGAAGGTATATACCACACAGATTTGCCACACAGAAGAATACCACAAAGGTAAAGACTCATCTCACACCAGATATAACTTAGGTACAATAGTAGAGATTATTAGATGTAACTACTAAATCATATTACTCTGTTAAGAGGCAGACCCACGTAGGATCCTAAATCACCAGACCCACACTGGATCCTAGTTCATCATCAGACCCTCACAGGATCTTAGTGCAGCATACCCAAATAGGATCCAAGTACATCATCAGAACCACACAATATCCTAGTATATCCTAACCACACATGATCTGATAATAGTCCCACATTGATTCCTAGAGTGGATCCATGTGGGATCCTTGGGTACAGACCCATGAAGGATCCCATTCTCATGGTACTGCTAGCTCAAGGGTTCTCACACTAAGCTCACTCAATTTCGGGAGGATCTGCTCCTCAAGCCATAGGCTAATACTCCGACTTCCATGGAGTCCCTTGAAGAATTAACCCAGAGTAACTCCATGTAAAAGGGGTCTCAGCGCAATAGACGGTGTGTCAATCTGACTCCTGGTCTGTAAGTTATTGGCCTTTTAGACCTGAGGTCGTGGTTGTATTCGTGTTTGATCCAACCCATCTATACCCCAACATTAACCAAAACTCGTGTGGGGTATATCAAAAGGTCTGTCTGTCTCCAAGGTTTCTAGCACCACTGACGGTTCGTCAAACGGAAGCCTGTAGCTCATGATATAGCTGAAAGAGCGAAAAGGGTCGAAGTTGGTCTCAGTCCAGTTCGACCCATTTGGCCGACCCGGCCCGACCCAGCCTAGGCTGACCCGACCCTATCAGACCAACCTAGCCCAACCCGGGTCTGGCCCTGGGTTGGACCCGGCCCTTGGGATCCAAACTGGACTGTTGGGTCCAGCCCGACCCACTAGGTGGCCCGCGGTGCAGTCCGCTAGGGCAGACCTCTTGGTCACCCTCGGCTGGCCGAATGGACAATCGCTCCTCCGTGTGGCGCGTTCATGTGCCATGCCATCGTTGGTGGCCGGCAGTGATCTTACCACCCTTTTGTCACCGTCACAGCACAAGTTCACGGTTCTTCTCTGTCGGGCGGTACAAATGCATGCCACTGCCACTTCACGCACTCGGCTGCCACTGGTCACCGCCCTTGCTCCGCTGCTGGCCGCCTCCCTTGCTCCTCCATGGACGACGGGCCATGGCTCTTCTTTGGTGGTACAGTTATTCCACCTTATTTGTCACACCCGGCTGAAGATCCAACAGTTGTTCTGGAGCCCCACCACTATCGGTCGCCGGCACTGGTCGTCGTCCTCCTCCATCGCGTAGAACACACAGGAAAATCACAAGGATTGTAGAGTGGTCGGGCAATGTTCATTTAGCCCGCACCCTCCACGTTAGAGAGGTAGCAAGCGGCTCATGGGGAGTGATAAAACTTGAAAGAAAAATGAATAAAGATTAATAAAAAACACACCCCTACGTTGAAGGATCCGAAGTAGGGGGAATGAGGAAGAAGATGAAGTCATTGAAGAACATTGGAATTCGTCATCTCTACAAGGCGCTTCCGATCTAGGGTCAGGGTTGGTTCCTTGTTCTTTGGTTCGTGGTTCGTGGTCACTCTTCACCACCCACTAGAACTGGCTCTGGCCTCCAAGTGTTGGGCGTCGCAAAACATTACCAGAGCTTCATCGCTTGGTGAAGTCGTGCCAAATCCTCCCCCACAAAAGCTCTATATAAATATGAGAAGGGGAGGGTAAGTAACGGTCGTGGAATTTATGAATGTTCATTTAATAGAAACATTCATAAATTGCAACGATGATGTTACTTAGTATTAGATAGGTTTCAAAAATTAATTTACATTGGAATAATTAAATGTTGACACATTTAATAAATTTTCCTTGGCTCAACTAATTAAATGGGGAGTTGAATGTTTGTCTCCCATTAAAGACGGTTTGGGTGGTCTCCACCACCATAACCCATGTAGAGAGGTTTCCTTGAAAATAAAATAAAACATGTACTTTATTTTATTTTTATTTATACATAAAACACAAAAAAATAACTTTTACCATCGACCTACTGCAGTCGAGGAGAAGGCCTGCTAAGTGAATACCAACACTACGAGTTCAACGGTGTCCTCAGATTTCAATTCTGAGCACTGGTTCATAATTTACAAAAACCTGATCGCACATTTTCTTAAAAGTACCTGAAAAAAGATCTGAAATTCACTATGGGAACACCATGGCTCAGAATCATGCACCATTAATTTTCACGGACATGTAAAATTCTCATATAATTAATAAAAATTTACATTTAATTTCCGGATCTTTATAATGGTGAACTACCGCCTCCCTAATCGATGTCATTCTTTCATCCATTATCTCCACTAAATATTGAAGATAATGAAAACATTATATTTATGTAATATATATATATATATATATTATATTTATGATTTCATTTTTCTTATATAATTCTATGATAACACATAACTTCATGTTTCTCATTTTTTTGGGAACACGATAACTTCATGTGTGGACATGTGGACTAACCCATCCTAAAAGATATGTGATTAATTAATGCATTACATGGAATTAAGTAAGGATGGGTTTATTAAAAATATATTATATTTATGAAATAATAATTCTAATTTAGTGATAATATTTATTTATATATATAATCATGTTTACTTTTTTCTTTCAATATGACAAAAAAATTGTATGTACGACCTACCGTCTCCATGAACGATGTATTTAATTTTAAATTTCAATATCTTCTATTTTATTATAAATAAAAATATAATAAGTATATATTTTATTTATATCATATTTTAAATTCTTAAAATATGAAAATAATTATCTATTTTGGAGGACCATGAATAAATTTTCAAAACATGTATGGAAAATAAAGTGATTATAACTTGAATCATTGCTTTATCATGGAATTGATAATAAAAGGGTAATATAATGTCACAAGTAAATAATATATGGTATTATATATATGAATTTGGTTTGTTTAGATGTATAATAAAAATTTATTTATTGTACAAGAGGTTTGAACATGTATGAAGTGAGTCGGGACTTAAGGTAATAGGATTTCTAGTGTCACATTTATTTGGTCGAGATTTATGAAATATTCACCAATGGTTTCTTTTATGTAGTGTATATAATACACATATATATATATTATGATTGATATCATAAATTTATTTGTATTTACATATAAATTTTATGTTCTATCATTCATGGGGTTTTCATTTTAAAAATTAACAAATGGGTAAGGTAGTAGTGTATGAATTTTCCTTTTTCTAGACACTTGTTCTATTATGAACTTATATTATTTTATGATATATATAAACTGAAATTTGAACCTTTTCTTCCTTTATATCTATATTTTAATTATATTTGATTTTTCATTTAATTTTATTCATTCATGTGAACCATTATTCAATGTTTACAAATTGCTAACATTTTATTACTACAATCTCATTGTTTATCAGAATTCTTTATGATGATGAATCTATTAAGGAAATATTATGATCCATAACTAAATAAATCTCCTTAATGTTATTCTAATCTGGTTATTTAGGATATGTTAATGTAATTTTACCATTTTCACACTTTTTTCTTTATGTTATAATGAACAACTTTTGATGAAAATCCCACATTATTTCTCCATTCAGTCAAAAATATATTTTCATCAAAAAATGTTTTTTCTAAAAATATTTTCAAATATTTTAAAATTATTTTTATGCTAATTTTTATGGAAATGGATTTCATAAATATTTTAGGTTTTAAAAAGTTTTAATTATGTTTTTCATGTCATCCTTTATAATATTTCATGGTTATTTTTAAAGAAAAATGTTTTCAAAAAATATTTTGGATTTAATACAATTTTTTCAAATTAGAAAGGATATTTTATATAAGAAAGGTAAAAAATTATTTTTAAATATTAGTCATATGTTTCGAATTTGGGTTTAAAAGAAAAGTATTTTTCATATTTTTTATGACATAGTAATTGATTTCCAAAAATACATTTTCCTTAATAAATGCTCTTTTTGATCTTTCAAAATCCTTCTCCATTTAAGTTGAGATAATTTGATATATTTTATTCTTTACTAGTGGTATTATCAAAACAATCCATTAATATTATTCTTTGATTGGTTTATGTATTAAGATGAAATATTTTTTTGAAATTAGTTTCTCTTCCACAGGTTATAAAATGATAAAAAACTTATGAAATCTGCTTTATTTCATGAGTTGTTCATGATGAAATGATTATAAAACCTTTCTATTTATTCAATAGTTAGGATATGTTGAAATTTTTATAATACACATTTCTTTTAATGGGTTATGATATGATATTTATGAATCAAATATCTTTTTATTGGTGATGATACAATTAATTTTTTAATCTTGTGGCACATGTATGTATGATTTAATTATTAGAATGGTGGTAAATTTTTTTCCATCCAATGAATTGGGTGAATATTTATATCTCATGAGATATAAAAGGATGAAATGGGGATTGATCCTAGTTTAGTAAACAATTTTTTTATTCTAATATGGTTGTGGGAGTGAACCTTAACTACTAAGATGGTTTATAGAGTGAATGCATTCCACTACGATGACCACTATGGAAAGAAGTCGTAACTTGATGGACTATGAGGAATGAGATTCCATAGGGGATAGAGGGGTGTCATACCCATAAGGTGCATTCACCTATTCCTAATGTTCATTACATGTCCACAATATTATATGTGAACCATATTACATCTTCTCAATGTTATGAATGATCTGGATTACATATTCAAAATATCATGCTTGAACCAGATTAAATGTTAAAAATGTTTTGTTTGAACAAGATTTCATGTTCACAATTTTATGCATAGACCTGGTTTCATGCCCAAAAGAATATGTGAGGATTATATTTTTTATCTGTTATTTATTGAGTGAACCAATTTCCATTTATACATGTTCACAATGTAATAATCTAATGTTTATGCCACAAATTTCAATCATATGACTCTGTTATGATTTTATTGACCGTATTCATGATTATCTTATGATTCATGTCTTATAAACTTAGAATCTCAATTCTATAATATTATGATATTTTATATTAAATGTATAATTTTCAAATTTTACACTCATACACTTGTTCTCATGTTATTATTACATATCTCCATTGTTTACCCTTACTAAGCATCTGAGACCACACTCTCTTATGTTTTCATTCCAATGGTTATGAATAATGGTCTCAATTTTGAGTACTTATGGGTAATATATTTAATGGATATGTTTATGTTCATTCAACAAGTCAGAATATTATTTTCCATTTTTTCTAAAGACACTAAACTAATACGTTCCTCGATCATGTACTTTTGTAACATGCTGAATAATAATCTAAAATTATGTAATAACAATTTATTTCAATATTGGGTATTTATAAATATCATGCCAGATGTAAGATATGTTACTTGATTTTTTTGACCCTTGTCTGGGAAGTCACCTACCTACGGTGGTGTCTAGATTTCCATATGTGTTTCTGGATGATATTGTTGGTTTTCCACCACATATAGAGGTTGTGATTACTAGTGTCCAGATACCTAGCATGATAAACATTTCTATTAAATCATAAAATATGATATCTCCTAATTTTGTATAATTCAAGTTCCATCATGCAGACCTAGGTGCTATGGGATTTATTCATCCTATCATGTCAATATGCGCTTCAGGTATATTCATTATTATATGGCATAATAGACCCTCAAAATTTGTATTGACTATCATAGGTTAAATAAGTTATCCTTCAATAAAAAATATCACTTTCCTATTATTTATGATCTATTTTTTATTCTTTGTGGAGATCATTGGTTTGAAATATTGACCTACAGTCAAGGTACCACTATATGAGATTCCAAGAATATGATATACTGAAGACAATGGTCAGGAACTATTAAGGGAATTTCAAGTTTATGGTTATTCTATTCAGACTAACTAATACTGATGTGGTGTTTATGGAATTGATGAACTAGACCATTCATTGGTTCTTGGGATTTTTTTTGGGTGTTCATGGATGATATTTTAGTTTACTAGATATTAGAGGAGGAAAAATATATTATTTTTATATCATTATTACATTGTTGAGAAAAAATATTAGGTACGGAATCATTTCCAAATATGTTTTTTGGATTCATGAATTAAATTATTTTGGGAATTTTTAATCAAATATTGGTATCTCAGTGGATCCAAAAAATGTACATGCAGATATTTATATGAGTGTCCTAGAAATGTGTTGGATATCCCAACAACTTGGGGATATCCAGTTATTACTGGTGTTTTTCAAGGATGTATCGAAACTTGAATTTCTTATGATATCTTTAACCTATAAGGGTGTAATTTTTTAGTAGACTGAAAAATATTAGAGATATTTTGGGGAGTTGAAGTTGCGTATTACCTAAGGACCAGTTTTGATTTTTCCAAAACTATGTCCAAGTTAGGATGTTTATTTTAATGCTTCTAGTTTTAGTATAGGATGTGTTTTGATAGATGGAAAACATGTGGCTGGATATTACTATTTCTAGTTATTCCATCATGAAAATAACTACCCTAACATCATTTTTAGATACCAATAGTTATTCATGTACTAAAAATGTGGTTTCCCTACCTATTTGGGAATACATTTTTAATATATTCTTTCCATAAGAGACTGATGAATATTTTCACTCAAAGGGATCTGAACATCCAATAGGGAGGTTTGGTGGAGTATCATCAGACTTTAGATTTTGATTTTTCATATAATTATGGAAAGGGGAATTTAGATAAAGACGAGATGAGAAATAAATTATCAACCAAAAAATGAATGAAATAGAGGAAAATTGGTCTTTGGTGAGTTTTTTTATTATAGTGAGCTTGGAAATGAATTAATTTGGTGGGAATTTATGTTTGGATTTGATAAAGGAAAACTCATCACTTGATGAGTGGGTTTTTTCTAAACAAGGTGTATAACCCTGAGTTCCAGATCTTTTGTAAAATTATTTATAGCAGGGATACCTCGGGTGAGAAGACTTAGTCTCCGATTAAAGCTTTGTGCTTTCATAGAAAGTAGGTTGTTTCAATTTTTTGGAGGAAGGAGTAGATGGATACTAGAAACATTTCTTTTTAGTATATACATAAAGGTACTACAAGTTTTTTCATAAATTTTTACATTAGTATTGGTGGAAAGGAATAAGAATATTGATTTTTTATTTTGTATCATAGTGCATTGATTTTATGAGAATTAAGGTCGAACACTAGATGCATGCTGGATTTTTTAGCAACCCATACAAATTCTACTATAGAAACGGGGTGATATTTATATTGATTTGGTTACTATTTTTCCATTGAATCCTTATTTTATGAATGTAATTTGTGTGATCATTTATTGACACATAAATGTGGCTCATTTCATACATATTAAAGAGATGATTATGTTAGAAAATCTCGGGGTCTTGTATGTCTATGTGATTGTTAGAAATCATTCAGTTCCCCATCCGATTGTTTTTTACAGGGACTCAATGATCAAATTTTGGTTTTTGAATGGTCCATAGGATGAAATTTGTTTCTAGATGATTCTTTTCACAAAATATCATCCATATAGTAATTATAGATAGATTGATATATCCAAATCCATGAGAATATTCTTTATGATTATGTTCTTGATTTTAGAGGTTCTTGGGAAGTGAATTGAACTTTAGTCAAGTTTTCATATAATAATATTCATCATCTACTGAAAAAAATAAAACCCATCCGGGATTTTATGAGAGACCATGTAGATCTCCCATATTCTAAAATGAGTTAGGAGAGTGGTCCTTGGTAGGGATGTGTATTTATTTTGTGACAAAAAAGAGGGATTCATTGATTCAGAAGAGATTTACCATGAAGAGGAGTCGTAAGTAATATTTTGTGGACATTCATCAATTTTTAATTGAATTTGAGGTTTGTGATTGGTCAATAATATAGTTTCACCTTTCATGGGACATCATCATTTGGGTATGTCATGAATTTTGGCACCAGGGTTTTTAGGACCCTTTGAGATATTTGGATGACTGGGAAATGTGGAATATTCATTGGACTCATCATGTATCTTGAGTTTTATCCATAATTTCATTCATGGTTTCTAGCTAATGATATATCAACCTGATCTATACCATGTGATTGAATGGGAGGATATCGATCATGATCCTGAAATCACAGTGTGTGAGAAACTAATTCGTATTATGTTTCACTGAGAGAAGGTGTTGTGTTGTAAAATGATTCTATTGTTTTGTGAATTATGGAATTGTGGATGGGATAACCATGAGATATGTTATAAATAATTATTATGAGTTCCAAGTGGCCAATAGTTTTTTCAAAT
Organism: Viscum album; assembly: GCA_963277665.1. Taxonomy (NCBI): domain Eukaryota; kingdom Viridiplantae; phylum Streptophyta; class Magnoliopsida; order Santalales; family Viscaceae; genus Viscum; species Viscum album. The sequence continues at coordinate 1,584,476,416 of OY728147.1, forward strand.
ATATGATATTGATTAATTTCTATGGATAAAATGTGTTTATTATGGGTATATTGTAGCATCAAATTACCTTCAATTAGATTTTCCTTGAATGTTGTTTTGGTTTCTGTTTTAATTTTGGATTTATTGAGACAATATAAAAAATATAGATCATTTTTGTTGGTAAAATGAACTAGTGTTCAAGGATGTATAATTTTTTTAATTAATTTATTCTAGATATAAATGTTTGAATGTATTTATATGGTCTTATATGGGACCATAGAGCCTTAATATTTTTGTTAATTGGTGTTCTCCATAACATTCTGTAGAGAATTGATTACTGGAATAATTAAAATAATGAATGGGATATAAGACATGAATTTTTTATAGGGAATATTTCATGAAACTCATGAATAGTGTGGAATGATTATTCATTGTGAAATATTTACATGATGTGAAAAGTTTGTTTAGGAATAAATTTATTCTTTGGAAATGACATTTTCATTTCTCATTAATTCATGGGATTTCACATTATGAAATAGACTAATGATGTAACTATAAGAGTTCAAATGGTTTTATACATGTTTCTGACTTAATTATTATTTTTTTATTTTGTATTCAGTATTCAATATCCAAAAGTCTCGGGATTTTAGTTCATCTCCCTTGTTACGAATCGATTTGTTTGACATTTGGTTCTGGTGGTGGTTTCACCACATATGCCTGGTATGACTTTTTTTTCTTCTTATTCATTACCATTGGTCATAGTATAGGCATTGGGTATGTTTTTTCTATATTCATTACCTATTTGTATTTTCTATCAATCCTTTACAGTATCACGTCATTTCATGTCTTCTGAATGTATATTTGTTCTTTTTTATCAAATTTTTATAATGTTTATTGGCTTAAAAAATTATTGAGATTTATAGATCTATGAAATTGATTCTTATTCATGTACATATCTATGTTCTTGTTGATCGATTTTTAATTTTCATCATAATGTTATTTGATTAATAGAAAATGTACTTTCATTAAATGAGAGAACTTTTTTGGATGTATTTTTGGAAAAACATTTCACATTGAGAATCTTTCGCTATCAGAAAATAAACATAGGTGGACATAGTGTTTTTGGAACCCATATTGTATACTTTAATAGTTTAACTAGACAATGGAATGACTTGATATTAGTTGTAACTAACTTATTCATGGGTATTTTTTAATTTTGGTCTAGTAGATATTAACAAAGGAAAAATCCCAAGAGGTTTTCTTTATCACTTGTATTTGTTTTTATCAAATGATGGTTTATTTCATGGATATTTGCAACATGATAAATTAATATGTTTTTATTTTATAAATAATACACTGATGTATTTTTTAAATATGGTAAGAATTTATAAAGAATAATGTAAAATTTTACAAATGGTATCATTTGTGAAATTGCTTTATTAATGGGATTGTTGTTTTAAATCTAGAACTTATGAATTCATTATATTTGAACATGTATATACTCTTAAGTTATACCTGAATTGGATTTATTCTTACACCCTATTTTTTCATTTATAAATTATAGTCCATGTTGTATAGGACATAGTAATATGGAAGGGGATTATGTAGCATTCCAGATTCTCTTATAGTCTATTACCTTCAAAACAGAATAGTTTAGAGTTAACGATTGGTCACATGGATACTTTTCTATTTTTTGTTTTTCATTTGTTTCATATTTTGTGTGTTTATCATGGGTTTTATGGATATGGTTTTATCTCTTTCATCAGGGATGTAGTGTAGTTTCATGATTTTTTTGTGCTATATTAAAGATATATTTCTCTTATACATCACTTTGTTGATGACCACCATGTGTGACCCTAGTAGTTAACCATGAATGGTTTGTTACATGATATAGAGATGATATGAGTTGATTATTATTCATGAGAGATGAGGAATGGGAATAATAAATAGATTCAAGATATTGATAACATTCTATGTTTTTGAATTTGGAAGTCATTTCTTATGAAATTTGAAGTAATCTTTTTAAATTTTTTATTTCAAATGTCTTTATTGGTTTCTTATGAATTTTTTGGATGTATTAAGACTACAGTATTTCAGCTAACAATAAATTTTAATTTTTATGATCTTATATGTCATTTATGGATTCAAAGTTTATTTCATATGAATTCTTGAAATCCTATAGTAATTATGAAAATAAGTGTATTTTACAATAGATGAAACCATATGAATTTGATGTAACAAAAAAAGAAATCATTGTGTAGTGAGTGACTTATAATAATAGGGAAAATCCAAAAATATGTTAATTGAATGTGTAATTCTAGATTAAATTTCCAATGATATAAAACATGGAAATGATTATCACTATTATTCATTAATTAAACATCCCTTTGATTTGATTCTTCTATGATTCCCGATCATGTTAAAGAATCAATCCCTTGGTGATGTTGAATGATAAAATAAATTATATACACTATAAAAGCTAATGAAACATCATAATTCTAGGTTAGGATAAGTGGAATTTGAGATATTTTGAGTTTTTAGATGTTTTTAGAGGACATTTTTTCCATGACTCTTAATGTATCAAAGAATAAAGATAATGAGTTTAGGAAATTTTAAAACAAATTTAATATTTTTGATCTAGATCATTAGGGGATTTTAATATGAATTTATTGAAATAAAAAAATGATCATATTTTAGTTGCTATGAAATACTGAGTCTAATTGATATAAAATATAAGAAATAATGGTGTTTAAAGATAGTTTGAAGAATAATGATTGAATTTTATAGGATATTTTAGTGAAAATAGATATAAAAAATATAATGTTTCAAATATACAATAGATATGATGATTTAAATGGTGACATTTAAAGGAGTTATTAATATTCTAAATTTTTTTAGATTCATAGTATTATATTCAAACAAAAATGAAAATATATAAGATATGAGGAAGAAGGAATAACTATTTTTCAACTATTTTTTATAGATATTATGTAATTAAAAAGTGAGAACTTATTACTTTAAACTAGTGAATCGAAGAATAAATTTATATCATTTATATATAAAGAATAAGTCTTCCAACAAAACATAAATATGACTTTTTTGGAATTCTGAAGGATAATTTGAATAAGATATTCCTGTGATATGTATACATCATAAAATTATATTAATCAATAAAATTTTCCAACATTGTTTCATCCATTTAAGATCATTTTTGTAAGGCCCATAATGATAAGGGAACCACTATGACCAATATAAACAGTGATTTTGAGAAGATACCTCAAAACTAGAGTGCACGAATAGATGGTGATGTTATTCTAGAATACTAAGGATTTATTACTTGGGGAGGAAGATCCCCATGTAGTGATATAAAATTTAGAATGATATGTTATTTTGTAGTATATTAAAGAATGTTCTAGAATAACTTGTTTCACAAGGTTAGATAATTCCCTCAAAGAAGTAGTGGTTATATATAAATATATATGTATTTGGGATGCACATCATACTTCCACGATACTTTTTATTTAATTTAAAAAACTTTTTATCGCTAAAAAATTATAGTGATAATATAATTTATGTACTTGGGATGGTCAAACAAAAAATATAAGTATGTTCTCATTTTAATGATGATGATTGTACATTTTTTGTTGTGTTTTCTATTCAATTTTTGTACTACCGGATAATAAGATATTTGTGTGTAATTAATTGAAAAATTTGTATAAACAATGGTATTAGTTCAACTGTAAGATGGGTTTATTAATTTAATTAAAAACATATAAAATATTGGCTATACTGATTAATCCACCTTCTCATTGCCCATATGTAATACACTAGGCTCTCTACATATTTAATAACGAATCACAATTCCTAATCATAGATGGAGAATAACATTACATTGATGTTTATAATATGGATATTTCGATTAAAAAACAACACATTATCTCTTTGTTGTAAATAATTTTCCATAGTTATCTTAGGAATCTACAACTATTTTATTGGATCATATCTTCAAATAACAATGACCATGGACCTAAAAAATCAATTGTATCTTATGCTTACTCTAGTGGATAGTAATTATGAGGAATTAAAGAACTTATTATTAATATAGGTTTGGTAGAAATGAAATTATTTCATTGTTAATAATATAAAATAAGTTCTTCTTGACGGTGATTTATAAAACAAGGTTAGTATTAGACCCTAGAACACCCTGAGAGGGGAGGGATTAATCACAGTGTAAATATTTTCTCAGCAAGAGACATATGTGGTCCCTAATTTTTTTGGAACCTATTAACCATATTTTATTGATTCTAAAAATTATCTAACACCCAAATATAGAAAAAGTATCACAACACATCAGTTTTTACATGGTATACCACTGTGGGAATGTCCAAGAAGAATACAATGATAGTTGTATGTTCTTACCATAATCTAATATTTTTTACTATATAAGGGGTTTTTCATTTTCTAGGAACGATTAATATATTCTCATACCACTTCTTTTACATAAATTTTATGTTCATAATATTACCTCCTTTAGATCACTTTAGTCGACCCCCCTTTCTCACTTCCTTAGATGTAGTCTTAGCCTGTTTATCGAATTGAATGTCACATAAATATATTGGGAACATTTGTCTTTGTACCTTATTAGGAAAATGAACTACATTCACCAAATTGGTGAATTGATGAACTTTTTCACAATTATCAATAAATCATGATTTTAAAAAATATTATTTTCGAAAGCCTTGCACATGCATGCAACTTTTTCCGTTGTGTACTATTTTTTCACATATGAGAAACATCTTCAATTGCTAGTAACTTATCAGTTTGATGCAACTCAAATTTCTTTCATAGGTAAAATATATATTCTTTTAACAAATCTAATGGTCACAACTTGGATTCATGAAAATATTCCAAACACAACTCTTTCACGAATTAGATGTTACATATTTTTTTGAGAGAGTTCACTTATAAACTAGAGGTACCCACCTATTTATAGATGCTACTATCCATATGTTCATTTTTCTAGAGCATTATCCCCCACATAGAAAACAACATGGAATACATAACATTATCATTTTTATATTGCCTTTTGTGATAATCGTTATCCATATTTCTTGGGTACACACAACTCTGATTTTTACAAAAATTCATATCTGATTCCAAACACTTTCCATAGACGAAATTTGATATGTTGGTCCTGAATATCCCTTTGAATGGAACATTAAAAGCCTCCATTAACATTTCTCAAAACTATTGTGTTTTTAAAAAATTTTTCTTCGAAAAACACCATTCTCCATCCTATACTTTTTTGGACATAATAATTGGGAATGACTGAAAAATTGTGCCACCTTCAACACTAAGCCATTCAGATCACTTGAATTATAAACTCATAGATCAATGTAGTGTAATTTTTTAAATGAAATCATCTATTTCTAGCTTAGAAACCACTTGGTTCGAATAATTTCTCCCTTTGGGATTGTTGGAAATTAGCTAATAAACTCAATAAAGCACCAGCCTAAAAAACCTCATAGGTGTGAAATAACACATTCATTGATCTATGTCTACATGAGAAAATATTGGTGTATAAAACAAGGGTTCAAAATATAATCACATTCCATAAGAGACCTCATGTCTCGAAAACCACAATTTCATTGAATTACATTATTCTCCGCTATTTCAAATAGACCCAATGAAATTTTATTAGTACTTTTAGTGATAAAAACATCCATTAGATCATATCTCCCACAGAGATCTGCATCACAACAAGAAACATATGAAAATAGTTAACATATATGGTGATATTTGAAAAATGTAACCTCTTTATGCAGTGGGATGTAGATGAACATTGAGGTTCAACTGATGTTCCACGAACATATGTGTTACAAATGGCTTAGTTAGAATGTCAAAATCATGATCATTAGTTCCAAAATTCTCTTTTTTAATTGATTCTTGTTCACATTTTTATTCAATGATGTGAATTATAATCCAAAAATATTTATTATCATGGTGATGAATCAAATTTTTCAAAATATTTACCATGGTTTTGTTGGCACACAGAATCACCATAAGCTATTTCCCCTCATCACCAATATTAGTCAATTGTAGCTTCATCCAAAATAGAAGATTGCATGCCCTTTCAATTGTGATATACCCTACTTCAATCATACTCAAAGAAGTGATATTGTGATTCTTTCTCAAACATCCAACCCAATTGTTTTTAGTGAAGAATTAACCCCTACATGTGGCTTTTGACCGACCACATCTCCGTCCTAATCACCATTAGAATGAGATAATAATTAATTATATCTTCCAACATCAAGGTATATGAATATTATAAGAGAAAATTAGTTATATATCACAAATATTTTATATTTTTCCAATTATTCTTCCTTTATAATAATTTAAAATCGTTCCCCATAAAAAATTGATAGGAAAATTTGTGGTAGTTTTGTTGTAAAATATAGCATGCTTCCAATAATCCTCTTATACAAGGTTGGAATAAAATATTTCCAATCCATGTTATTTCCATCTTTTTCCCAACCACATTCAGAGTCCAAATTGGTTTCTATTTATTCATGTTTAATTTATTTAGAATCTCTCGCAAACATTTCATGAGAAATTAATGTGTATTAATTCTTTTGAATCACCTATAGCCCCAAAATGTAAGTGAGTTCACCAATAATGTACATTTCAATTTATTATTTTACGTGATTTGAAAAGTATTAAACAGATGAAATATTTCATGTGTGAAATATAATGTCATCCACATAAAAAAACAGATTCAATTTTTCCCATTGATAATTCTTCAAATATACATTATGATTAAAATGTCATATTTGGAATTGTAGCTTCTATTAAAAAGTATATAGTTAAGAATAACATTATTATGGTTCATTTTTTAGACCGTAAAGACAAATATTTAATAAATGTACCTTTGTATAATAATTTCCAATTTTTAATACCACCGGTTGATCAATGGAGGATTCTTCGTCAAGGACACCATTCAAGAACACTATTTTGAAATCCATATGATAAACTTTGAAACCCCTATCAATTTACAAGGATACAAATATCGTGCAAAACTCTAGTAGGGATACTAGAGAAAATAATTATTTAACATCAAAATGTTAAATATTTATATAGCCTTTACACACAATTTTTCCCTTGTTCCTTATCAAATTTTCCATCTCGTCAAATTTGTTTGTGAAGATCAACATTGTTCAAATCACATTGTGATTTTATGCTATCCTGATAAGATCCCATGTCTAGTTTTTGTCAATCAGATATAGTTCTTCATTCATGAAATTAACACATAATTCATCCCCACGCACCGCCAGCTGTTTCTAATTTTGTTACCATTACTTTCTCACCCTCTCGCTCACCATTATCTCTCATAGGCTCACCCTTTGACCCTGGAAGCACTTCGGCTTCCCTGATGCATCCAATTTCTTCATCTCTACCGTGCTTGTGGCTTCCTGGTAGAAGGGCCCTAGTGGTTTCCCTTCCCTCCCCTCCCCTGGTTCTGTGCCCCTGAGAGCTGGTTCCCCCAAGATCCTACATCCTAGATGTTTGTGTACCTCCAGTGAAGGTCTCGAAGGAGGGGACATGTTTGTCCCCAGAGTTCCCAGAGTCTGCCTTCTTGGGGGCAAAGGCATTCATAGAGTGGATTCTGGCGGCTCGGTTCAGGGCTGAGAAACCGTCTCATCGGGTCTTTCAAAGCATCGTCCTCTCCTGGGGTCATCATTTTCTAGTGTAAATCTCTCTGGTGAACCATAATTTCTTCTACCTCATCCTTTCCTAAGAGGAGGATTTCATTGAAGTGTGGTGCAGGGCCCTCTGTTCATTCTCCCGATGGGGTTCAGCCTCTCGTGGTGGTAGATGGACTCCCACGCGGGCATTGTGAATTAATGAATTAATTCATTGATATATTGTTTTTATTTAAATTCATTTTAAATTCTCTTTTATATTAACCCTCTATTTTTTTTGCCGCATGCCTTTATATTTTCTCCCGCATTGCCTCAGTGGCAATCCTTGTATTGTCGCATCTTGTATCATGGAAGTTGATCAGTTCTGCCGCCCATTTCACCTGGGCCGTCCACCTATTCGAACAGATTGAACCAACCCAGCGGCATTTCTGTTTTGGTTTGGCTTCGTGGCATCCGCTGGAGATTCAGGATGTTTTCATCGAACCGTCGATTGCCGGGGGTTTAATCACCCCTGTTGCAACCTGCTAGTTGCTGGTTTTTTTGACACACATCGGCAACGATTCTTGACGACATCTTCGGCTTCTCTTACTCCCAGAGATCACATCGCTTCCCCTTCCAAATATCCTGGTGCTCGAACCCGTGTAGGGTAACCTCGACGGAAACAGACTCCGCGGCGCACTGCTGGTGTGCCGCTTCTGGTGGAGCTCCGTCACAGCTTCAATTCGACATCATCACTTCGACGACCAGCCCAAGAGAACCAATCGAACCAGATCTTGGCGTGCACATGAAGAGAACATGACTGCCGGGAAAGATTGCGCCCAACATTGTAAGTATTTCTTTCATTTTTGCGGGTTTATTCAAATCATGGAAATCTGTTATCCCTATTGTTCATCTCCGTTTGGGAGTATCTCTTTCTTTGTAATATGTTCTGTTTTGAGATTTAATAAAACAAGGTGTGCGTGGGGTGTTCTTACCGTGCAGTAGGATCCAAAGGGATCCGAAGAACGTAAATTCTGCTGTGATTTTTTTTCCTTCCTGCAATTTTCTTTTCTGCATTTTATTCTCTGTTGGTTCTTGTTCAACTGGCACCAATCTGCTCTATTTGTTGTTTGCTGGATGTTGTTGTGCCCACCATTTCTCCATTCATCCACGTAACAGGTTGTATCAGAGCCACTCTTTGGTTGCCGTTTAGTTTTACATTGCTGTTTGTTTTCAATTTCCTACTGTTTTCTTTGCTGCTCTGTCTATGTTGTTATAATCATTCACATGTTCACAATCTGCATGTATTCGCTATCTCTGTTTACACAGTGCAAGTAAACCAGTTTCTTGTGTTTATAAGATGCATCTTGAGATCTGTTTACAATCTTCTTGTATCACTGTTACTGTTTACATTCTGTCTAAATTCAGTTTCCCGATTTTGCACATTCTAATTGGCTGGAAACACTTGGTAGCCCCTTGTATTGCTTACAAACTTGGTCCATTTATCCTTCTGTGTTCAGTTTCAGCAATGTTGTGACTACTGTTCACTGTTCTCTGGTTTATAGTCCAGCCTGCCACTAGTTGTGTTAATAGATTGGGGTTTCTGTTTTCCGCACTGTATCTGTTTAATTCTGCCATTACATTTTTGTCTTTTGTTTTTTATTACGATTGAAATTATTGTCTTCACCAAATATTTTTTTTGTTTTTCATTACACATTGTACAAATTTATTCCTAGTGAGTATTGACCAGTCTTTTGGGGGCGTACACTCTTGTTGTCCCCAATTACTTGGCATCAACTCAATGTATATAAATATGTCTACAATGAGGTATGAAATCGAAAAATTTGATGGAGATAATGACTTCAATTTATGGCATATTAAAATGAGGGCATTATTAGTCCAACAAGGTCTTATTGATGCTCTGTCTGGTCCTACTAAACCCATAAAAACTGTTAATGAAGCTGGTCAAACAATAACTGAACACCAACCGGTCCCCAATGACACTCTAGTTCAAGCCCATAGTTCCCTCTTGTTGTCCTTAGGAGATAAAGTCCTTAGAGAAGTGGCATTTATTTCCACTGCTGTCGGCATCTGGCTCAAGTTAGAGAAGCTCTACATGACTGCCTCCTTAGTTGGTAGGCTCTATAAGAAGCACCGCATGTTCACTTTTAGGATGAGACCAGGCTCTTCCTTGAAATCTCATCTTGATGAGTTTAATAAAATCATGCTTAAATTAGCTAATATAGATGTCACGGTAGATGATGAGGATCATGCTATTATTCTCTTGATCTCTCTAGACCATAGCTATAGCACTCTGGTCGAGACCATGATGTATGGTCATGACTCCTTTCCTCTGGAAGAAGTCAAGTCTGCCCTTCTATCTAAAGACCTTCATTCATAACCTAAGGCGAAATGCGAGGCTGAGAGTTTGTTCACTAGGGGTAGACCTCAGGTTAAAAACAAAAAGAAACATGTTAGCGGAGATAAAAGTAGCAATAGTAAAGAACCAAGGCATGAACAAAAGTCAAAGAATAATGATAATAAAGACAGAAAAGTTACTTGCTTCCATTTTGGGAAGACATGGCATATTAAGCCCGAGTGTAGGAAGCTTAAGAGAGAGCAAGAGCACGCATAGCCCACTTACCAGTCTCTTATTGTTGACTCTGGTTATGACACAGCCGAAGTTCTAAATGTGTCCATCCATACACTCGACCGTGAGTGGGTCCTTGATTCTGGCTACTCCTTCCATATGTGCCCCCATAGAGAGTCTTTCTTAGAGCTGGTCGAGAAAGTGGAAGGGGACGTCCTATTAGGGAATAATAAGAAATGCAAGGTTGTGGGCAGAGGATCTGTCTTGAAAGAATTGGCTGACCATTCCATCATCACCTTACTTGATGTCAGGTGGGTCCCCAAATTGCAACGAAACATGATCTCCCTAGGAGTCCATGATAAAAAGGGATATACTTTTAGATCTGAATCTTCTACTATTAAAGTCTCAAAAGGATCAAGAACCATCATAAAAGGATACCTTGTGAATGGTTTGTATGTCTTGAATGGCAGGACCCGTTCAAGACAGTTGGATAGTGTGTATACTATGAACTGTGACAACACTATGCTCTGGCATAGAAGGCTGGGGCATGTAAGCTCCAAAGGGTTTAAAGAACTTAGCAAGCAGGGATTGATGAATGACATCACACCTACGAATCTCCCATTTTGTGAAGATTGTGTGATGGGAAAAGCTAAAATAGTGACCTTCAATAGATCCTCCTTCAAGGCAGCCGCCCCACTTGATTACATCCATTTAGATTTGTGGGAGCCGGCTAGGACTTCCTCTTATGGTGGAGGTTTCTATTTCATCACTTTCATAGATGATTACTCCAGGAAGGTTTGGGTATCCTTAAAAATAAATTAGATGTTTTCCAAACATTTAAAACCTGGAAAGCCTCAGTCGAGAATCAGACTGGGAAGAAAGTTAAGACCATGAGAACTGACAATGGGATTGAGTACCTGTCCACTGAGTTCATTCAATACTGTGAGTCTGAATGTATCAAGAGGCACAAAACTATTAGGGAAACTCCCCAATAGAATGTCCTAGAAGATAGGATGAATCAGACTATCCTTGAAAGAGTCTGTAGCATGCTTTCTCACTCTGGCCTCCCTAAATCCTTTTGGGATGAGGCCACAAGCACTGATGTGTACCTAATTAACAGGTGTCCCTCTTCTGCGAATCAATTCATTACTCCAAAAGAACTATGGACCGGAAAGCCCCCATCGTATTCCTACTCAAGGGTCTTCGGGTGTACAGCCTATGCCCACATCAAGACTAAAAAACATGAACCTAGAGCACTCGCGTGAATCTTTATTGGTTACCCCGATGGAGTTAAAGGACATAAACTCTGGGTGGATAAACCGGGATACCAACGGTGCATTATTAGTAGAGACGTTGTCTTCCATGAGTCCTCTGCTCCTAAGACCAGGATTGACACACCTGGCAGTTCTGATCCATACTTTCATAAGTCTGATGAACATGAGTCATTTACTCATGTTGAGACTGATGTTCAGTCTATTCCTCCTACTCCTCATCCCACTGATGCAGCTGACTCTGAGATGAGTTCTGGTTCAGGCTCTGACTCTGGACCTTCCATCGATCATCAAGATTATCAATTAACCCGAGATAGACAAAGCAGAGTCTCTAGACCTCCTACTCAGTTTAGGTAGTATGATATGGAATCATATGCCTTTCATGTGTCCCAGAATCTCATCGATGATGATCCTCAGTCGTATAATCAAGCTTTAAAGGACAAGGATTCAAAGCATTGGATCATAGCCATGAATGAAGAGATGCAATCTATAAAGAAACATCACACCTGGATCGTTATTCACAAGCCTGTGAATGCTAAAGTGATTGGGTCCAAGTGTATTTACAAGTGAAAGGAAGACAACACAGAGGGAAATAAAGTAAGGTTTAAAGCTAGGCTATTCGCCAAAGGATTTCTTCAGAGAGAGGGAATCGACTATGCTGAATTTTTTTCTTCTGTTGTCAAACAATCTTCCATTCGGCTCCTATTAGCCTTCGCTGCCTATCTCGATCTGCACATCGAGAAACTTGATGTTAAAACTACCTTCTTGAATGGGGATTTGAATGAAAAACTCTATATGAAGCATCCTGACGGTTATTCAAAGGAATTCAAATCCAACCATGTTTGCCTTCTAAATAAGTCCTTGTATGGTTTAAAACAGGAATCAAGGAAATGGTATAAGAAATTTGATTCCTTTATGTTAAATAACCAATTCACCAGGAGCCAATATGATGCTTGTGTCTACTTCAAGTCAATTCAAGGTTGTATGATATACCTTCTTCTTTATGTAGATGATATGCTTATCATATGTAAGAATGTGAGTTTTATCACTTCAATTAAATCTCAATTAAAAGGCAAATTTGAATTGAAAGACTTAGGTGCAGCTAAGCATATTTTAGGTGTTGAAATCATTAGAGATAGATCTAACAAATTGCTCTATTTATCTCAGCATGCTTATATTTTAAACATTTTAAAGAGATACATGTTTGAATCTCTCAAACCTGTGAATGTACCTCTTTCTCAACATTTTCTGTTGCCTTTAACAAAATCACCCAATGTTGATGATGACGTGAAATTTATGTCTAAAATTCCATATGCTATCATTGTTGGTAGTATAATGTACTCTATGATTTTCACCAGGCCTGACATTTCTTTTGCTATCTGCACCCGGAGCAGATTTATGGCCGCTCCTGGGATGCCCCATTGGCATGCCCTAAAATTGCTTCTCATATATTTATCATGTTCAAATAATTTATCTTTATGCTCTGGTAAAAATGTTGATGCTTCTAACATTTTGGTAGGCTTTGTAGATGCTGATTATGGAGGTAATATTGACACCAGAAAATCATTGACTGGATACGTGTTCACTGCCTGCGGTGGGCCTGTTTCATGGAAGTGCAACATGCAGTCCGTTGTTTCCCTCTCCACCACTGAGTCTGAGTACATTGCACTCACTAAGGCAGTAAAGGAAGCCTTATGGCTTAAAGGCATGTCTTTTGAACTCAAGCTTTATGATTCAGCTATTAATGTTTTCTCTGATAGTCAATCTCAATTACATTTGTCTAAAAATTTAGTTTTCCATGGTAAATCAAAGAACATAGACATTATATTACACCTTATTAGAGACGTGATAGAACAAGTAACCGTGTGTGTCATTAAGATACACACTGATAAAAATCCATCTGATAGTTTGACTAAACCAGTCATTTTATCTTAGTTCAAATATTGCCTAGATAGTTTGAACTTGGTTCCTGTTCCATAACCCTAGGTGAAAGAAAATTCCTAAATTTAATTAAAAATGGTGGAGTTTTGTGAATTAATGAATTAATTCATTTATTTAGTGTTTTTATTTAAATTCATTTTAAATTCTGTTTTATATTAACCCTCTATTTTTTGCCGCATGCCTTTATATTTTCTCCCGCATTGCCTCGGGGGAAATCCTTGTATTGCCACATCTTGTATCGTGGCCATTGATCAGTTCTGCTGCCCTTTTCACCTAGGCCGTCCGCCTATTCAAACAGATTGAACCAACCCAGCGGCATTTCTGTTTTGGTTTGGCTTCGTGGCATCCGCTGGAGATTCAGGCTGTTTTCATCGAACCGTCATTTGACAGGGGTTTAATCACCCCGGATACAACCTGCTAGTTGCTGTTTTTTTGACACACATCGGCGACGATTCCTGACGACATCTTCGGCTTTGCTTACTCCTGGAGATCACATCGCTTCGCCTTCCAAAGATCCTGGCGCTCGAACTCATGTAGGGTAACCTCGACGGCAACGGACTCCGCGGCGCACTACTGGTGTGCCGCTTCTGGTGGTGCTCCGTCACGACTTCGATTCGGCATCAACACTTCGACGACCAGCCCAAGAGAACCAATCGAACCAAATCTTCGCGTGCGCTTGAAGAGAACAGGATGGCCGGGCAAGATTGCGCCCGACGTTGTGAGTATTTAATTCATTCTTACAGGTTTCTTCAAATCCTATAAATCATTTATCCCTATTGTTCATCTCTGTTTGGGAGTATCTCTTTCTTTGTAATCTGTTCTTTTTTGAGATTTAATAAAACAAGGTGTGTGTGGGGTGTTCTTGCCGTGCAGTAGGATCCAAAGGGATCTGAAGCATGTAAATTCTGCTGTTTTTTTCCTTTCTGCAATTTTATTTTCTTGTATTTTATTCTCTGTTGGTTCTTGTTCAACTGGAACCAATATGCTCTATTTGTTGTTCGCTGGATGTTGTTGCTCCCACCATTTCTCCATTCATCCACGTAACAGGCATGGAGAGCCCTTTGGCTGCAGTTTGGATTGACCTCACATGCCTTCCTCTTCCGTTTTAAAATGGGGGCTTTCGGAAATCCCCTGTTTGGAAACGTCGGTGGCTCGTATTTTTGTGGAGCTTGATCTCTCCATCCCTTTCCCAGAGAATACCGCTCTTTAGGTGAAGGACTCCTTCAGAAAAAACCAAGACATTTCTTGCCCCGTCTTCCCAAAATTCTCTTCTCATAGCCTTCTTGAAAGGTATTCCGTTCTTGTTTGTAGAGGGAGACGCCGGGACGTCTATCACCATCCTCTCAAGAGCACGGGACCAAGAATCTGGTCAGGGTATTTAACAAAGTCCCCCTCTCCTGATGTTTTCTTAGTATCAGATGGGGAGTCCTCAAAGGCCTCTTTTTGTGGCTCATCTATCCACCCTGGATTCGTTTCTCTTTTTCCCATCCCACCTCCAGTCTGACGATACCGTGGCTATCCAGTTGAGCTAGCTTCTCTCGATCCTTGGGTTATTTCCAGGTCATCCTTTGAGCATAGCACTTCCCCCTCTTCTCGGCTCTCTGTTTCTTCAGATTATTATCCTGGAGGAAATCCTATCCATGTTCCCACCCACCTTATTTGTCCCCCTAGGCATACCCCCACCCTACAGTCATGCCTTGTAGACCCCTTGATGATTCAAATTTTCCCCAAGATGATCTTGGATGGTTCCCGACTATTACTTAGTTCTATGGCCCCTGTGAGTCCCATAATAATCTCTGGCTCCCCTCACTCCCATTGATCTAGCCCCTTTAGAGGTCCCCTATTGAGAGAAATGCCAACAGCTTGGATCTTCCCCTATTTTCATTGCTATTCCTTCCTCCATGATGTCTCCCAAAACGGATGGAGTGTGCACCCGATCTCAATCCCAGAGCCTCAAGGTGATCCCAACATCCTTCTTCAAAAATTAATCTAGTTATGGAGCCAGTTCCATAACTCTATCCTTAAAATGATTCCAATTCTCATCTGGAATGCTTGAGGATTCGGGGCCCGAGCCTCGGTGGATTTCCTCACCGCAGATGCTCGAAAATTGAAGGTTTTGATCTTTTAAATTCTTGAAAATAAACAAATCTATTCAAAACACAGTGATTTTGTGCAGAAGATCAGCATTCATGGCTCCATGCATGCTGACCCTTATAAACACCACATTTGGATATTCTAGGAAAAAAGCCTTTCCATCCACCAGGTGCAGGGGGTAATCAGTACATCACAACCAATGTGACTAAAGGGGACTCTGTTTTCTTAGTGTATGTTGTTTATGGGAGCTGTGGCCAAAACAATAGAAATGATCACTAGAGTGAACTCTCTACGTTCAATCATACCAATACCCCATTGATCATCAGGGGAAATTTCAACATCATTCTTATCCCGTAGGAAAAGAAAGGCAGGGGTCCCTTGGCTAGGGATGCTAGTATGGAGTTCACTCAATTCCAGGATGGGAAAGGGCTCTTCGAGCGTGGATTCTTTGGGGACCGATTCACTTGGTGCATCAACGAAAGGGGCACCCATCACTTGTGGGGCTTCCTGGATAGCTGCCTTGCCAACCTCCAAGCCTCTATCGTGTTATCCAAAAATTATGTGGGTCATCTTGTTTGGAGCCTTTCAAACCACTCCCCTATTCTGGTTAGCCTCTCTTCTAGTCACGGAAGCATAGAATGGTTTCATTTATTGAAACACTGTTCATGTTCTCTAGCATATCATGTGTTGGATAGTGAAGTCCGGAATGATCCTTCTTTGGGGAACATGTGGGTTTCCATTCACAACAAGCTCCCTCGACTTAAATATCACCTTCAGGTGTGGGGAAAAGATTATCTTTTGAGTTACAGAGAGGTTGAACGTGCCATGCAGGAATTCGAAAGGCTTGAGGGAGATCTAGAGGAAGTTTGAGATGATTATCCATTTGAGGTCCTTACACATATGAATGATATATTAGTGGAAATGATGTTGAGACCGGAATGTCTTTTTAGGGATAAATCACGCGTAAAAGTGTCTTAAAGAGGGAGACAAAAACACTGATTTTTTTTTCATGCGTGCATCAATGAGAAGAAAAGGCCAATAAATCCCAATATTCTTTTGGAAGACAGATCATATATTGAAAACATGGATGTGTTGGGGAACCATGCTCATTATTTCTTCCAAGATCTACTTGCGGGTCCTAATCCTCTGTTTCCAAGTGGTTACCCAGGTGGTGAATTGGGTTTCTTTGATGTGATCCCAAACATCTTCTCTAACCAAGATAATGAGAGGCTGAGTGCGTTGCCAGAGGAAAAAGGAGTCCATGAGGAAATACTGAGCCTGAATCCCGACAGTGCCCTGGGTCCCAATGGTTTCCCAGGCTCATTTTACAGGGCCTCGTGGGGGTGGTGAAGAAGGAAATCATGTTAGCTATTCAGTATTTCTTCTTCAAGGGTTTCCTTCCAAGTGTTGCTGCAGCCACTTCTCTCGTGCTTCTTCCAAAAACAAGGAATACAACCTCTGTTTTACACTACCATACAATAATTCTATGCAAATTTCTGTGTAAAATCTTCACCAGTGTGATCAATTCTCGTTTGTCTGCGAATCTCCTTCAGTGGATTTCAATGGATGAAATTAGATTTTTCAAGGGATGCTCGATCCAAGGAACTATAGCTCCCTCCCAAGATATGATAAGATATATCAATATCACGAATCTCGACTCCAATTCTTCCATCATGTTGTACATGAACAAAGCATATGACTGGGTGGAGTGGAGCTTCATTAGAATAATTCTGGTAGGTATGGGTCTCACCTCGGAGAATATTGATCTTATTTTCAGGTGTTTTTGCTCTTCGTAGCTGGCAGTAACCTTCATTAGAAAGTCATGTGGATGCTTCAAAGCCACATGGGGGCTCAGAAAGGGAGATCTAATTTCCCCAAGTCTCTTTGTTCTCAATCAGGATGTCCTTAGTCGCCACATCAACATAAGATTCATCAATGGAGATCTGATCCCTCTGAAAAGAAGCACAAGATAAAAGGCGATCTCCCACCTTATATTTGTGTAATATGTACCCATATTCAAGAATAATAGGATCAAATCATTCAAGGTCCTCAAGAAGATGTTCGAGGAATATGCCCACTATAGTGGCTAAGTGACATGTAATGACAAAATCACCTTCAATATCATTAACAACTACACTTCCAGCCAGATCATGGTGATCTAATAGACCCTTCACATGAACAGAGAAGAATTTCCCATGGATTTACTTGAATCCACATTTTCCTTGGGAAGACTTCATATTAGAGATTTCAATTTTCATACCTGTAAGATCACATACCACATTCTGAACTGGAAGAACAAGTTCCTCTCCTTTGGAGGTAAATTGTGCTTATTAACAGTGTGCTCCTTGCTGTTGGAACCGGGCGTGCAGCAGAAGCCCCAAACAGGTGGGTTTTTAAAAAAAATTCCACCGACGGTCGACGTAAACATGTCGACGTCGGAGAGGAGTAGCCCGGTGTTAGTCGAGGACCACACAAGGTGGATTTTAATCACAGAAATAAACCGTAATATATCTGGTTTAAATCCAAAGCCGCACACGACGTCTGCTCATCGTTGGTGATCACTGATCAAAGAATCCGAAGCCGAATTCCTCTAGATCATCCACACGCACTTCAAGGAATCCGCGGGAGCACCGTTCATTGTAATCCATGTGCTAGCATAGATTTGCGACGATGAATTCGACGCTCCAACGACAACCGCATCGCATCGATAGTTATGCCCGAGAGAGCTCTATCTGAGCTCCTTTGATCCAGAGCATCTCTCTCTAGAATGTTGGAGAGAGGAGAGGAGAGATAAGCTCTATGAATATTGTTTGGAAAATGCCCCTCCTCTTCTATTTATAGTGCACAATTATAATACCTGGTATCGCCTCACCGGCCCCCGAATACTTAATGCACTATCGATGACATTTATGACTACTACACTGAGTCATAAATATTATTAACATTTACTTGTAATATATTAAAATATATTACGTGATAATACTTGAGTCATTAACTGGACTCGTTGCTCCCATAAATATTAATTGAACATTGAATAATTTAATATTCATCAATTAATATTATTTTTTTCATGTATTTATTTAAAACTAGTAAATACATTTAATAAATAAATTCAATATTCATTATTCTAAACTCGAATAATATGAATTTATTTATTTCATTGGTGATCGTTTAACTTTGGACAAATCCCGAACCCCTATGGGGGGCCCGTTATGTCCAAAACTCCTATTCAACTGAATAGGGAAGATTCTTGAATACGCTATTGTGTGTGACCCTCTAGGCCCTTATTTCGACAGTCGTGAATAGTATTCACAGACCAAGAGTGGGATCTAGAAACCCATCATGGCCCCTGAAGAAATAAGTATTGTCACAGCAGTGACAACCAACCTACGAACATGAACTGTGTAATATAATATCTTTTTCTATAATATCTCATAAAGCAGGACGCACTCTCGTGTCATCACCCTTTTCATGCTTTATTGTTTGTTGATGTAACTGGATGGATTTACCCTCGACTACCATGGCCATGGTCTTATAAAGGTACTTCCATCCATATCATCATGGCCAGAGATATATTACTTCCATAACCTAGAATCAAAAAATCATTTCTTGACCATTCAACCAATGTCATGCCAACAATGACGCACCCGACACAAACTACCTCACCACGACTTCATTTCCATGTTTTTCATCTTGCATCAATGTACACAATCAAATGACATACATTGGTAATGATCTCAATTCAGGAGACCATTACACATGATCATAGATAGGAACATCCAATGACACCAGAAACATGTGGCGTTCCTATTGGCGGGTCAGTCCTCATGATCTCACTACTAGAGATCACTAAGTGTGAACTTCATGAGAAGAAGTCTCAATGCTTATGAGCTGCCAGCACCTGATGGTCAGAAATCTACTATGTCCAATTAGTAATATGTATCTTTACCATAGAACATATATTTAAGATTAATGTCATAGTATCTGGAGATTCTCATTATATCCTAGGAACTACTATAACCTTTTGATACAACAATTAATTTTTGGACATTACCATTTCAATAGTGGACGCAGAAAAGTATACACTATAATGGTAAGATGAAATCATGCATAGTTAACTCTATACACGATATGGTAATCAAAATCACATAATAGTTGGGTCTAGGGCACCCACTATTTCAATACTTGCAACCACAGTCCATGTTATTTCTAATATCACTATCACAAAGGGGGTGATTCGCAGCATTGACATGATTATGGAAAGCTTCATCTGGGACCACACTTCAGAAGGGAAACACCACTGGTCATCATTGTGGAAGGTTTCTCATCCAGCCAGTGAAGGGGCATCAACGTCTGCTCCATTGAAGATGTCATAATCTGCATTCATGAAAAAATTTCCTGGTAAATACTTGAACAACACACACTTTGGGGTATAACAATTCACTTCTTCCATCTTTGTAACCCCCCTTTAGTGGTCAGACAAGGATCTCCACTCTGGTCATCCATTCACCCCTCCTTGCTGACCTTCAACCGGACTGTCAATGGCTCGTGGGGGAGTGAGAGTTTTCTTTCAGGCACACCAACTAGGATGGAGAGGTGATTGGGTTCCCAGGTTTCCTAGAACCCAATATCTAAATTCGATAAGAGAAATAACATACTGACTTCACCAAAGAGGTGTTGGACGATGATCCATATGAAACCTTCAATATCATCAAACTCTCCCTCGAGCAAGGTCGTGGTATCTTAACTCCATCCTCCTCAGGGTCCTTCTCAAATCGGGAGATCTGCAACACTCAGTCCCCTCAATAAGACCCAATCTCAAGGGAAGAAACCTTATAACCCAAGGTTCTCCCCACAAAATATAACTTTTTATCTTGGCGTATCCAAAATAGAAAAATCCTTACAGATGACAACATCAATCGTTGTGGAATACCTTTGGCATCCCAGTGTCACTGCTGCCGAATAAACAATGAAGAAACTATTGACCACCTTTTATTCTGGGGTGACTGGGCATGTTCTGTTTGGAGTGCCCTTGGAGAATTCATAGCCCTTGGTGTCCCCATAATGGCTGAGACATCATTTCAGGAGTGGTGGTTCCAAAGATCAAGAGATAGGGGTCTGGAGAGGGAGGTACATTCCACCATTCGGCACGCAGGGTTCTAGAGTAATTGGACAAAAAGAAAAAAAGGTAAGGCATGAGGGGGTCTCCTCATCTGGTTAACCGTCATCACCAGGACCAAAAAACTTCTTCTAGATTTTGCCCGTATTTTAAAAAAATGGTGGGAATTTCCATCTCTTCGTTTTCATCAGAAGTATTCCCATGAACCCCAGAGAGAATAAAGTGTCATCAGAGGCCACTAGATCTGATGGATCCCCCCTCAAAGGGGTCTCATACTCAACACTAACAGTTCCTACTACATGGTGGTCCTTCGTGGTGGAGACATTGTCGGAGAAGAAAATGGGTCTGTGATACTTTCATTATCCTCCCTCCTTGGCCAAGGATCTTCCCTTCAAGCGGTGTCCAAGGATTTGATCTAGGGTATCAGTCTGCACCATCAGAATAAAATTGAGTTATCCAAAGTTGAAACAGACACCAAAATCTGGTATGTTGCTTTTCTGGCTCATATCCCCTCTCCCTTGTCAATCCATTACTCTATCAGAAAGTGCAGGGGTATGCTCAATAGAAATACCAATGTTTTACACACTTGGAGAGAGGGAAACCATGTCACATACTACCTTGATTCCTTAAATGTTACTATCCCTAAGCCTCTAGTCCTCCACAATGTAATGTCCTTGAAACCTAAAGGGGAAACTTGATTCGAGGGGATGCCCTCGGTCGTCACTACATTAGTCATCTATGAGCCTAGTTCTCTTGTGGACCTTGTGCCTCTTTATTTTAATAAAAATCTACTCATGATGATGAGTTTGGTTCCAAAATTGATACGGGGGAAGATTTTACTTCAGCCCTCATTCTCCTTCCCTATAAAGGTGGGATTCCATAACCAATGATTTTGGAATGATCAACATTTGCAATTATATTTCTCCAGTGATGTCCACATAGTGTGTCTCTGGCTGTGGTTTCCTCTTTTGATTCCAATTTTGTTCCATTATCAATTTGATAATAGTGATTTTTTGGCAGGATATCCACAATTTTTGTATTTAAATATTTATCTCTTCTACTATCTTCATCAGATTCAATCATATAAACATATGATATTTTTATTATATTAAAGGTAATATAATCAATGATCTTGAAATCATTACATTCCAAAAAATATATGGTAAAACTATTTTATCATTTGGATGCTTTACTACTCATTGTCAATCCATGGAATATTCTCCCATATGTAGTATAACCATACATTCCATGATTGTCTTTTTTTTTTCAGATGAAACATTTACTTACATAAAAAAATTTATTTTAATTTTGGATTTCTTCCATTAAATATATAATATAGTGTCTAGTACTCCCTTACAGATATATAATTCGATTTTGAGTTTACTCTGCAACATGAAAATACACCATCATGTAATAAAAGAAACACTACTCTCAATGAGTGTAGTTTGGATCATATTATTAAGCTATCAAATTGTCTGTTAAAACCCCCCATACTATTGATTTGTTTTCACAGAAGATAGCTTAGGATTGACCCAAATTTTTTCATGTTAATCTTCAAATTCATGGAAGTGAACTCTATTTGTCACGACCCGTCCCCCAGGGCCCATATTGTGACTACCCCAAGCCCGTCTTCCATAGGCCAATGGCTGAAGACTATCACCAAAGGCATAACTCCCTAAAACTTGGGAAGGCATTGCCTTTATAAAACGTAAACACACACAACCAGAGTAAAAGAAGAAGAAAAAACTATGTAAAGTAGTATAACAAGCGTGCTTAAAGTACAAAGGGGTCGGAAATACAAGCCCAAATGAAAGGTATAGCTACAACTAAAAGAAAGTACAACTGAAAAGACAAACTGATGAATGGTGAAGCAGCTCCTGGATCGTCCTCTAGGTTCCTACCTGAAGGGTACGTACAGATGTCCTCCTCAGCACTCCACTTCTATCGGTCATCTCCGTGTGCCGTCACACCAAGTGTCCACCTCCGAGTACCGTCCAGTCCTCGTACACTCTACCTCGGTTAGCGATGTCTGTTGTCTGCATCCAACACAACGAGGTGTGGGCATAGCCTGTGCAGGGGTGTGTATAATGACACTCAGTTGGGATCCTGAGACCCTCAAGGTCTCACTAAATCCAACAAGAATAAACCACAAATAAATATCGCAATAGATAAACATTACTTAGGTATATGCCCATACATTTACCTAAGTTATCAAGTAACTCATCTCAATCATGAGGAAAACACAATAGTCATTGACTCAGCTCATACCAGTATTTTTATTATCGAAACCACACCTGCTGGAGAACTCCTCCTCTGTTAAGTAAAGTGTCCCTGTCGTGACTCCGAGGTGCTACTCACTAATATTAGACTGTTGCGGTACCCCTCCTGTCGAGTACTGTGGGTCTGCTGCCAAACCGGGTGCTCCGTCCGTTGCGGGTCTACCGCCAAACTGGGCGCTCCCCCTAATAGCCGTCAGAGGTACACCTCCTGTCATGTACCACAGGTCTGCTGCCAAACCAGGTGCTCTGTCCGCCGTGGGTCTGCCGCCAAACTGAGCGCTCCATCCACTGGGCTAGTTGAATCACTTCGAGTCGAATCTGTCAAACAGTCGTCTGGTCTACAGCTACTAGGTCTCTACACTTTGTCTGCTCATCTCTGGGAGGATATGCTCCATGAGCTACTAGTCGATACTCCTAGTGTCACAAATTCTTAGGTGGAAGTATCTCAAAGGACCACCACATCCAAGGGGTCTCAACTCAATCGACGACACGTCAATCGGACGCCCAGTCTGTGAGTTATCAACTTTTTCGTTCTAGGGCCCCTGTTGGATTTCAGGTGCAATCCAACCCGGCCATACTCCAAACTCATCTGAACCCTATGTGGAGTATGCCAAAAAGATCATCTCATCAAGAGGAATCTAATGTAGTCGACGACACGTCAAATCAGACGTCATGTCCTTAAGTTGTAAGCATTTCCGCTTCGAGGGCCCGGTTTGTTGTGGGATCGAACCAACCCAGCCGTTTTTTCGAAGCCTTCTAAAACTCACATAGGGTATCTCAAAAGGACCGTCTCATCACGAGGGCCCATGTGCCGTAGATGGCACGTAGATCAGAGACCCGGTCTTAAAGTTATTCCCATTTTAGTGAAAACGAGCCCGACTCGTTAAGCCCAGTGGGCAGGCGGGTCGGGTCAACATGGTTTTGGTGGGTTCAACCCAGTAGAGGGTCGGACCAGCCCGACGATTTGCGCGGCCCGGTAGGGCACGACCTGGGTGGCCGAGCGGTCCAGGGGGGGTGCTTTCCCGAACCGGTGGCGCTAAGAGGAGCTGCCCACCAATCTGGCTGGCCGAAGCCAGCCGGCTTCTCCTACGCAAGTGGCCCGCTGGGGCGGGCTATTGCATTCCGAACGCAGCGCCAGATGGCACCACGAACTTTTCCAACCCGACCGGCCGACGAGCCGGCCGGTTCGCCCGCCGAAGCGGCCCGTAGAATGTGGGCCGCAGTCCTCCGCAGTGCGGCACCCCTTGTGGCGCCGCGGTCTCTCTTCGGCCTGGCCGGCCTTAGCCGGCCGGTTCTTCTTCGGCCGAGCGACCTGTGGTTGCGGGCCGCGGTTCCTCCACAGGAGGCCGGCGCGCGGCCATCTCCTTCGCTCACCGTTGCCTCTTTTCTCCACCGCCTCCCTTTGTGAATTAATAAAACAAGAAACGACAGAGGGTCGTCGAGCCATGTTTGTTCAGCCCGCGCCCTCCACGTTAGGCGGTAACAATCGGCCATAGGAAATCATTCACATTCAACAATGACAATAGTAGAATTTTATCAAACTAAAATTATACAATTCCCCTACCTCGATCAAGGTTTGTTCGTCATAGACGCGGAAAACGGTGTTGCCCCGTCAACGTCGGAGGAAGAGCTGTTGACGTAGGCGACACTTCTCGCGAGCGGTGTCTCCTCCCTTGACGCGAAGGAAGAGGAAGGAAGACACTTCGTCGTTCTTCGGTGGAATTGGCGTTCTTCATCAGAGTGGACGTCGTTCTTCATTGAGAGAGGATGAAGATCTACTCCAAATTCTCCAAAGGCTCTCCCCACCAAATTATTTGCCAACCAAAATTATTAGAAAGGCTTTCACAATTAAAAAAAGTATCCATGCAATTAGAATTAATTCAAATGGAATCATGGATTAATTAAATGTGGAATTTAATTAATCCTAGTTATTGGCATTAAATAAGAGAATGTGAAGAGTTGACATTAAGAGCGGGGAGTTTTTAAAATTTAATGAAGGAGAGTTAAAGGGGTGTTTAGGAGATAGGGGTTCGTGTGGTCCCCACCTCACATTATCCTCTCATGGGAGGTTATGTGGGTGTGGGACCCACCTCAAACTCCCCCTTGTAGGAATTAACCAACTCTTAATCAATAAAATTGCGTACAACAGTTTTATTAAATTTAAAATAAAACCCCAAAATTAACTTCTCCTCCCGAGCAAACGCAACTACGGTAAAGGCCCCCATAAGAGAATACTGGCACTGGGAGTTCATCGGTGCCCTCTGACTTCAATTTCACGCACCGGTTCAAAAGATAGAAAAGCCTGCATGTACCTTTACTGAACGTACCCAAAAAAACTTCAGCAATTGATTTTGGGCACGCCGGGCCTCGGAATTAGCTGCCATCAGAAACTGCGAACTCGAAAAATTCTAAAGAATTTATGAAAACAATTTCCTTGAAATTTCCTGGTCTTTACACTATTCTATTTTTAGGCCATAATGCCTTTATTGTGATCCTATTTTCACGGTTAACTATTCGAATATATCTCTTCATGGAGTCAATCACCTATCATTTTTTGTAGATAATCATAAAACATTCCATTATACTATAATCACCAATTAAAATAAAAAATAATCTCTCTCCATATGTTCCATCAACATTGATTGGTCTACATACATCATTGTTGAAAAGAAAATATAGACTTGATGACCTTTTTTTGTGTCAACATGAATTATGATCCATATCTTTTCACATTAAAGCATCATATGTATTTTCCCAATCATGATTATTATTTTGAATGGAAACAACAACCTTTAAATTGGATAATTTTTACATTGTCTATTTATTATTGGGACCCATCCTCAATTCCGACAAGTTGTTTTCCATTATTATTTTGAGAAAAATTGTTTTATATACTGTCAACATTGTATAAATATCTAATTTTTCTATAGAATTTATGAGATAATTTTATTTATTTCCTTTGATAGTTATTAATTTTTTATTAAATTTCCTTACTAGTCTTTCGTCACATAGTTTACTCACACATAGGATATTTTGATGAAATCATTCTACATAGAGAACATCTTCTTTCAATAACTCATCATTTTCTAATTCTATATTTGTAAACCATTTAACATTTAAAGAACCTTGGTTTTCAAATCTCATTGTTCCATCAACCATTTTAATAACATTTTTATACAATGTTTCATTTCCAAACATGTGGGATGGGAATCCACTATCAATAATCCAAATGATATTATTCTTAGTAACATTGAGAGTGATCTCTGTCAGGATAGTTTTCATATTCATCTTAATTTCCATTCATGAGAAATGTGATTGAGTAGAGAAAATGATACCACCTAAAATATAATTTTAGTATACATGGTTGAATCAGACTCATATTCCTATTCAAGAGGAGAATACCAATTACTAAGAGTGATCCTCCTTTGGTGAATGGTATTGACTTTTCTTGGAGTTCTGTAGTTATATCTCCCAACTTTTCTCTAAATGCAATGAATAGATTTTTGTCCATAGATAGAATAGTGAAAAAATATAAATATAAATTAATTATTCCATATGATTAATTATATGGTCTCATTATCTTTTTTGGACTACTAGGTGATTCCCTATGTGGATAGCTCATTTCCTATACATATTAATAGTTGGAATGGTCTAGAAATCCATATAATTTCATTTTCATGGGAGGAAATTTCTTCCCTATTTTACTCTTATACAATACCTTTTATTTTGTATAGGTATATTATTGGAGGTAATCTATAAATAATTGAGGTTTATTTTTAAATTTCTTATCTATTTGGTTAGAATCTATTTTTGATTGGATATCTATGGTATTTCTAACATACCTGACATTTTACAACCCTTTACTTTGGATTATCTCATTTCATGCCATCATTATTTTTGTATTCCAAAAAAATCCACATTTTCACATAAAATTAGGTCGCTGATTATCCAAGGTTATCTCAAATACTTCAAAACAATGTTTAACTCGTTCCAAAATCCTTAGATATGAAAACCTTCCAAACAATAATTTCTATTCATTTCCCTTGATTTTGAATATGTTTTTATTTTCCTTCTAAATGAAATGAATTATTAATTAAGGCCCAAAACTATGTTATCATTTTCCACTATCCATGTTTCATGTTCATTGATGATGTTTTCCTGCTCTTCAATCTTGATTTGAATCTACACAACCTCAAATAATTTTTAAATAGGTGTAAAATGTTTTTCCTCTCCTTTCAGTCGATCAATATCAGATTTATGTTTATACACATACTTTAACGATTCATTCAAAAAAATCACCCATATTTATAATCATCATTATTTTAATTTCAAGGTCCTCAAAAGAACTGTCAATTCTCACCATGGGATATAGAAATCCTATCTCCTAGTTATCAACATTTTTCGTAGGTTCTACCCTTTCAAATATATCTATTAGGTAATCTTCCACATCATATTTAATCTCTAGTTAGAAATCCTAAAAAACAAATTAGTAAATTGTTCCTTTTTGAAGTTGAAGAAACTTTTTTGAAATTTATTTTTTCATATGAAGTCTTTCATTTGAGGGAACCTCCTATGAACCCCCTATAATATTCCATCTTCACTTTTTTGAATTATAAAATTTCCTTGAGCACTGAGCAGAATGTTTTCTACTTTACCAAATCAAAAACATGACAAAGGAAGCTATACGTAACATCTACCTTTCCCAATCTTTAATTTTCTAGAGTCAAGTGAATGAAATTAATCAAACCAAACTTCAATATCTTCTCTAAATTCATTAAAATAATGTCTTTTCTTGGATATAAATTCAATTTAATTTCATGATCAATTTTTTCTTCTTCTTACTCTACTCTCATTTCATAAGCCAGATTACTACTCAAAAGATCATTAATAGAAATCATAGACATATCTTTTTTCTCAAATTATAACACTGTTGGATTGTATAGAGGTGGAATAATTCTCATGATTTTCAACACAATGTTAATATCATTCATTTTTTCACCATTTCCAAAAAACGCTCATGCAAAATTTTCTATTCAATTTAATAAGCTATCTGCAATTATATCTGGAAGCATTTTATGATCACTAAACTAATTATAAAAAACAATATATTTGGCCACCTTCACTTTACTATTTCTATCATATATATTTTCCAGCTTCTCCCACAAGGAAATGGATGTAGTGTACTCATCACCTTAAAATAGATTTGGTCTGACAGATATGTCGTAAGAAAATTTAGATATTTGAAATCTATATCAAGTAATTTTCTATATCTTTTAGTCATAGAATGAAATGTAACATTATTGACCTGAATCCCATGAAATGTGGAATTGACAACATCCTTCCCATGATCTTATAGATAATATATCATCATATTCTTCCAAATTTGGATGTTTCTTCCCACCACGTTGGGAACTCAATGAACATTTACTCAATTTTCCATGAAAACAAAAATAGATGAAAGATTTAACACATTTAATATGTACTCTTTGATACCACTTATAGGACCCTAGAACAAATTGAGAGGTGAGGGGTGAATCAGGGTGTAAATTAGAATTTTATGAGATATATATTTTATTCCCATGTTGGTATGAACATATGAAACATGTATGATTAATTCATGGAATTATCAAACACACAAATACATAAAAAAACACTACACAATAGTTTTTACATTATTAACCACTAAGGTCTTTTCCAAGGAGCATAAAGTAACAATTTTTGATCATACCATAATCCACTATGATTTAAAAGATATTGTTTATTACATTTGTTTAGACATGATAACATAATGCTAGACCCACTGCCTTTACATGATTTTTTGGTATAACACACTACTTCCCTCAGATCACTTCCATCGACTCCCCCTTTCTCACTTCTATGGGAGAAGTCGTACTTAGATTATAGACTTAAAGGTTACTTTAATAAAATGTAATTTTTTTTATTTGGACCTAATTGTAACAAGAAACTTCTTTTCCGATAGTGTCAAATTTTTTCATTTCTACAAACTGATCAATACATACAAATGTTAAAAAAACCCTAAAAATCATTTATCTCTTCCATTTTAACTCTTATATTTTACCTTGAATACAACCTTTGATCTTGAGAACAATTTTTTAACTTTTACACGTCTTCTCATATCAATGAAAATCACTTTTCCTTAACATGTACAAGCTATATTCTTTTCACAACTCGGATGTGCTCAACTCGTATGTGTGCAACTATGTTACATGCAACTATTTCATGGATGATAGGTTATGGATATTTATTGAGAGAGTTAATTTTTATAATGAAGGTACTAACCTAATTATTAACACATTTTTCCACTTGGGAATCAATATTGGACACTATCCCCTATGCATGAAACTTATCAATTTGATAAACATCAACGTTTTCACATTGTCTATTGCATGAAACTCTAACTGTATATCATTGGTGAAAATAACTCTGATTTTAACATAATTTCATAACTTAAGGAAAAGTGTTACGTAAACTAATATTGGTATAATGTTATCAAATATAAAATTATGATCAACTTTATAATCCTCCATTATCATTTCACACAAATATGACTTTTTCATGACAATATTTCGGAAGACAAAAATTCCATTATCATTCCTCTAAAAATTAGACCAAACAATATGGCACACAATGGATAACCAAGAAACCATCAATAATGAATCCATCTACACCATAAAATAATTGGAATTTTTCATAATCATATATCAAGTGAGCGTTATTTTCCAAAAAATTGGAAATACCTTTTTCATCTCTGAAAACACATAGTTCCAACAATTGGCTTGAGAAATCATGTAGGGTGGATATAACATAGTATCCTATCAGAATTTGAAGGGATGACCCATCTATAGAGAGTGTTAATATTTTATTATTTCATAAAAATTATTATTTTTTATTTGATATAGATATTGGAAACAAATTATTTCATAAAAAATATACCCCTTATACTATTTTGTGTGTTTGTATATCTGAAGATGATTATAATTAATATTCCACTAAGAAAGTGGGTAAATGGAGTATGAATTGTTCCAATAATTGTATATTTAGGGTACCCTTTGAGAATCATAAGAATTTATTCACTATATACGTGAATAAAATTGACTTAATTTATAATATATATTTTTGAAACCAATTTTGATCGAGTATTGACTACTAGTGAAGGTAGGTTTATTTTTTATTAGTGGATTTTATTTAGTATATAGATATTGTAGAGTATAAGTTCGATGAATGTCAAAATGGTCTGAATTATTGGAAGGCTAGATTTATTACTACTTAAATAGATAGTTAGATAGTTTGAGGAATTAATGATAATTAATATAGAATCATACATCCAATGATAGACCACTACTCTATGTTTTAATGAAACCAAATTATTTCACCAAAATCAAGAAATGAAGTAATCGATTAAATAATTAACTAGACTATGTAGAAATTTAATTATGCATAATTTGATGAAACAGAACAGGATTTTCAAATTGAACATCTAGTTAAAGGATTATATGGATATGGGTTTCATTAGGCCTAAAACATCCATATGGGGTGTAACTTTACATTTTTCTAATAAATTCATTGGAAATGTTTGATTATATATGGATAATAAGGGTTAAAATAGGCATATAGTAAGAATCATTATCCTTTTCCTCATATTGAATATTTATTTGATGAAATAAGTGTAAAGATAGTTTTTGAATATATACATATGATTTATATATCATTAGAATATATAAGATAAGATAACATTCCAAAGACAAAATTTTATATTCTATTATGTGACTAATGTGTATTGTTTTAATTATTTTATAAATTGAAACCTTTTTTGGTTTTTATCTGATAATATTATGAGTACCTTACTATAGGGAATTTTTGATATTAAAGGAACCTAAATTAAATATTAAATATTAATGATGTGAAAATAGTTATTTTACGATAATTATTGAAACCTAATTTTTGGGATTGCCCATTAAATATTTGATATTGAAATCATGAATCACTTTTCATGAATATAAGTCTAAATATAGAAAATGAGGTTCTATATGATTATTTGAGAAACATTGATAATAGAATTCCAATTAATCCCTCCACATTAATATTATGTTAAGAAAAATCAATTGTTCATTGTCTATTTCAGATATACGAGAGAAAGTGTCAGAATAACAATTTTACATACGTTAAGGCTTACTGATGTTCCAAAATAAAACACTTAAATCCATTCTATCAGAACACTATGAAAATTATATAATGATTCCTAATGATATTTATCAATCAAAATGGAATTATTGGATGATGAATCCCTATAGTTTAATGTATCACGATATCTTGAATGAATTGGGGAAGTAAAATTTATAATTACAATATAAATACAATAAAAAATATAATAATCAATGAAATATTACATATGATAAGATGTGAAAATTTTCCAAAAACATCATATTTTAATATAAAAAAACTAAACCTAATCAAATCCATAATGATTCCAAATATAATGTAATGCTGACATCATAATCTACATTTTGATGAAATATCTCAAGAAAATAGTAAATTACATGTTAGAGAGATAACATTATAAACCATTTTTATATTGTTATAGTCCATCAAATCATCATCATTGCAACACGATATTTTATACTGTCAAACATTGCCAATATTTCAATCAAAATAAAATATTACATTTTCAAAATCAACTTAACATATAATTCAGAAATTATTGTTATCTCCATGAAACCTCAAATTTTCAAATGAAACAACATTTAATAATGTTTATAAAATATCGAGAAGATTTATATTAAATATAGAATTTCATAATAATTAACTAGATGATCATAATTACTTTAATAAAAAGTTAAGAAGAATGGTCATGTTTTAAGTATCCTGTATTAAAAAAAGGAAAACATGGATGACCTGAGTAATAAGTTTCTATTAAATGAATCTCCATATATTAAAGTCTAACTAAATTATGTAATCTAATAATAACTTGTCATGGTGGATACATATATTGATGATATAGAAGATATGTATATGAGAAATGTAGTGGAGTTTAATCTCAATAGATGATGGAGGCATCAATATTTGTTTTTATGACTAGAAAATATTAGATAATATCAACTCAAACCTCTCATGTGAAGTGATCACACATTTTGAGGAGCTTATAGGGGAAGTGATAAATTTTAATAAATAATTAAGAAATGTTTGTGTAAATATGGATAAATATTAGTTTTGGTGTATAACAGATGATGATCAACAAGAAGTGGAATTAAAATGATCACATTAAAAAGAATTATTTTTCACTATTTTATATCAATTATTGAATTATAATCATAATTGCTATTTTCAATATGATGCTCATATGATGAAATGATTCAGATCATTATAAAATATGGAATAAATTGATCTCATTCTATTTTTCAAAATTTTTATTAATTATTAAATAACATCATTAACCAATATCATTTATGATTAATTGAATTAATTAACATATATATATATTTATTGAACTAGGGATGATGAAATGTTTATTTGAAGAATAATTATATTCATGGACTCTAAAATAAAATATTACTTCAAAAAAATAACCTAAATTTAAATAGCATAAGAAATCATATGGATAAATGTTATTTTACTAAGGACCTAAAATGGGTTTTGATAGAGATACTGAAATATAGAGTGATCATGATATAATAATATTAAATATTTTAAGTAGAATCATTGTGATTCAAGAAAAAATATATACCTTTCACCCCACTACCTCCTCTTAGATGACTATTTATTTGTTCCTCTTGTTTACACAAACAAAAATATTTTTTTTGATTAATATTATAATTTATCTCACACTGTAACAATGACACATATGCACATCATTTAATTTATATTTATTTAATTTTATTTGATCTATATGTATAAATTTTCCAATCGTTCCCAAAATAAAATAATCTAAAGTATATCTACAAATTTTTTTCTAGTGATCCAATAAACTATTAGTGTTGTTTTAGTTACCACTACACATTACAACCAATCAATTTATTAATTTTTCCAATTATATACGTTGTTTCATATTTCTAATTTATATTTTATATGGACACACTATGGGAAAAATAATGTAATCTAATGGTTGTAAAATATCATTAATGTCAATAGATCCATTAGTATTTCCTATACAAATTGTTTTGTGAAATTTTGGGATTATATAAATTGAATGTGGTATAAACAATGGTTTTACCTGAAGTCATTGGTGTAGCTCACATATAAATTTGAATACCTTCAATTTGAATTATGCTGTTAGTATACATCTATAACAACGGTTCCTAAAACCATTGGTATATAAACCTGTCCAAAATTGATGCATAAACATGTTTAAATGAAATACGGGATTGATTCCTATCCCTGATGCATAACAACAACACCATCCAAAAGATCTCCCTGAACATGAGAATAAATAACAAGCTATGGTACACATTAAATATAGATCAATTAATATATTTTTCACCCATAACCATCTTGTAATAATTGTTTTCAAACCATTTACAATATTACAACATACATATAAAATGAACCCAAATAATCATTTTAGTCATGATTCATTATCCAAACATGCTTTTTGGTAATGTCAATTGAAAATAGAGAGGATTAATATCTCCATAATCACCATTGTTGTCATCATAACCATCACCAAAAGCATATACCTGAGAACTGTAATGGTTATCATCATCATCATATTCATCATCATCATCACCACCACCACCATCATCATCATAATCATCCCCAATAGTATCATAACCATGGTCCCCACTAGTAACCTCATTAAAATCACAATGTTCACTATATAAATTTTACTTTGATTCTATACACATATTAAAAAAATCATCATCTTGTATAATTGATGGACAGATAACTTACATAGATTTCTAGAATTGTTATGTGGATTGTTTACCTCTATCATGCACTTTTATAGCTAGTTAATTGGCCTCAACTACTTATGAAAGAGTGTTTTGAATTTTGGTGGTGTGAGATATTTGATAGGATCTAGATTAGTGACCATACCTGGAAGACATCATGTTTTTCATGGGTCAACATAAGACTCTCTCCTTGTGATCCTCGCCTAATACCTTACTTACATGTTCATTTGGCTAAATGTTTACATCCTAATTTTCATCAAGGTCCACTAGGGATTACTATTGAAAACATATACAATATTATTTATTATGAATTACGTATAATTTTTTTAAAATATCATTAAAAATACTAATTTTTTTGATTATTTATTTTCCTTTACAACACTTCCAACTTTTAACCTCCTATTAGAGAAAAATATGTTTTCCCGACACACATGACCTTTGATGCCCAAAGTTGAATACTGAAAATGGAAAGTAATGTTAGATTAAAAATATTTTTAGAAGATCATTTTGAAGTATCCAATTTATGTTACATAGGATTTCAATAAAACCTAACTTGAATTAAAATTTCTTCTTTTGAAAAAACCCATAAATTGATGATGTATGTAAATATATATGTTATTAGTAATTTAATAAAAGTTGGAAAACATTATCAATAAATATTAATTATCAAGATAAACATGGGTATTATTTGGATACCTATTGTATGTTAATGTCTGTATATTTCTATTTGTGTTACGTTATTTGGATATTTGGTCCATGTTTTTGTTTTTTATTTAATTTAGTAATTTGAAAATTTGGTCATTTATCTCATTGGTTAGTGTATTATTCATATTTTTTTCATTTAATTTATTTTAGGTGTGGGTGATTCTTCTATAATAGAGTTTTACAATTTGAACTTTTTGGTTTATATATTTTTTCATATTATTAATCTATGTGATTTGTCTAGATATTTTTATTTATTTTAATTTAGGTAATTATGGTTTATTTCGTTTTTCCAATTTGATACATTTTTTGGCGAAGTAATTTTTGAGATATATAATGTGGGTTTTTCAAGTAAATTATATTTTTTCACTTTGGTTGAATTGAGGCTTTGTTTTATCATTTTATTCATCTTCGGATTATATCATATTTTAGTTAGGTCATTTGGTTTATACTGGATTAAGTCATTTGGTTCATTTCTGGGTTATGTAATTTTGGCCATTTCATTTCGATTTTTTTCATTTTTTGTTAGATCAATTGATTTATGTGCGTTTAGGTTATTAAACTATTTCATGTTATTCCATTTTTATATTTTTGTTTTGGCATTTTTATGTTATTTTTTTTACTTCATTTCACAATTATCTCTTTTTCATGTTAGGTTGTTTGGAATATTTTGGATTAGTTAATTTGGATAATTTCTTGGTTATGTATTTATTGGGTAAAATTAGTTTGATAATTTTAGTCATTTTTTCATTAGTATGAGTTTGATTAGGTCATTTGATAAACTGTCCATTTTTTGGTTGTTTACTTAGTTCAACATTTTTTAGGGTGTTTATATTTTTTCGGCTTAGATTATTTATTTAATATTTATTTGGGTATTTTATTCATTTTGGGATATTTCACCTTATTATTTTTATATAAGTTTATTTGATTTTAAAAGTGTTTCAAAATTGAGATGTTCTCCAATTTATCCCTTTATGAATGAAACACTCACTAAACAATGATTTTAATTATAGAAATATTATATTTCAAAATAATCAAGGCAAAAAATTTATATCATAAAGGATGGCCTTTATGGATTTCAATGGAAATTCAGAATGTTTGGTGTACTAATGTTCTAATAACCTAGAGGGAGAAGTATGGCTTCATTAATTATTGCAATTCTATGTTACGAGGGATTTATCGAATTGTATTAATTATATTAATGATACTAAAACATAAATTTCCACCTAAAAATATACCTAAATAGTAAATTTCAAACCTTATATATTAATGTAAAATTTCCATTATTCAGTCTTAGGACATTATAAGTTTGTATTAGGACATTTTAAAAATTTATTATTGATTTTTGAATCCTTTTTCTGACTATTTGTATTTTTATACTTCATAGAATGCTAAATAAAACGAAACCACTACATTATAATCATTTGATTCTATTTAATTATATCTTGGTTTATTTAAATTAACTATAATAAATTAAATGTATGAATATTTTTTAGTCAACCAAAAAAATATTTATTAAAATCATTTTAACATTTACAAAATGAGACAAAAATAAAAAAAAATTGAATATAATGATCCTGAAAGTCTCATGTTAAGCTGAGATGAATGAAAATACATAATATACAGTCAGTCGAGTAATATAATTGGTGGGTAAAATTTTTTAATTGTATTGTCTCCTTATGTTTTTCATTACTTTTTGTTTTCAAAACATCTCCAAACAACAAGCATCTTCTTTTGGAAAAACTTTTAAAAAAACAAAAAAGAACAAAAATAAAAATTTTAGGTCATCGAGTGACAAATTATATGTTTGGGAATAAAGAGTAAATTTTTTTGGATCATTATTAATTATTTTCAGAAATATATAATATTCCATGTAATTTCAATTTCAATATTAAACATCATGATTCATATCGAATATAGAGGTGCCACCAAATTTTATCATCATAAAATTAATCCCATTGAATTATATTATAGTATAAATATATATATTATTTTTATTTTTAAATAAGTACTTGGAAACTCTCTTGATTTGGTGTTCATGTTCACCCTAGAGTGTGAATATACATTATTGAATCATTTTTATTCTTTTTAATGCATCCTAAAAAAAATCAATAAAATTGAGAATAAAAAAAATCAATACAATCCATTAATTATTATGAATACTTTAAACTAATTAATCATCCAATACATAATTATTTATTAATATCACACTATTGGGATGTTGGTAAATATTTTTACAAAATCTAAATTAGAAACAACTCTAATCTTTAGAACAATATCTAACTTATTATTGTATGATCACCACAAATCCCCAAGATCAATCAACCACATGACCATAGTAGCTTCACCATCAACGAATTTATACTAATTATTTGAAGAACATGTTAATTAAAATAAATAGCATAGAAATATATAAATCAATTTTTAAAATTATCTTAAACAATTCTCTTCTAATGATTTATCCCTAATTTCATTACTTACATTCCTCCATGATATGGGTTTCACCAAAATGATATTGGCATAATTGGTGGAAGATTCCATAAAATAGATAAAATGTATGGAACTTTTACCTATCATTAGATTGTTTTCATTGTAATTTACCATTATTTGGGTTTTATGATTACAATAATCCCACACATAGGTGTTCTAATGTAGCCTTCTAGAATATCCCATTGAATAAGATAAAATAAATAAATTACAATTGATTAATAGTATAAAGAGAAAAAATGCTGTGATATAATTTTAAAATTTATATGGAAACTAGATCACAGATAATCATTAGACTTTGATGGATCTATGGGATATCAAGGAATCAAATCCAATGAAATATGTTCTTATTTGAATGCATTCACTTATTCGTCTACATACATTGGATTAAATGCTGAAGGAGTAAAATCATTATAACATGGGTGGTTAGAAGGAAATGGAGGCAACATTGAAATGATAGGATATGGATATAATAGATAGAGATACATCATAGGATAGATATTTTTACGGTGGGAACATCCTTATACGTATTGTAGACATTGTATGAGATGTATAGAAAAAATAAGATGATGATATATCCACGTGTGGGAACATCCATATAGTCTCAAGTGGATGACTAAAAGGTGCAGTAGATGGGATGTTTGCTAGATGTTCTGGGTGTGAACTTGAATAATGGGTGCATCATGAATCCATATGATCACCCCTCTTCATACCCATACTAGTAGGCTGTGGATAACCAACATTGGTTCAGATGATTGTCACATAAGCTTTTTAATAACGAACAAGAACATGACTGTAAAAGCAATGTAGAAGGAAAATATTATAGTTGTTATACTCAATATGGGAATGAGAGAAGGAAACCAAAGTTATTTCATTTTTTCATTGTTATTAAATAATCTATTACATTTAATATCAGAAATATCTTACATAATATTTATATGAATGAAATGTATATTTTTTAGAAATATTTTTAAAAAATTATGAATATAAATTAAAAGTCAAAGAAGTTATAAATTATATCATAACTTGTTTTATAGACTATAATTTAAAGCCATGATATACAATTTTTTAAAACCCATTTGAATCCTGGTTTTATGAAGATAAATAAATAATATTAAATGAAAAAATACATTAACAAACATTTAATTTAAAACAGAGACTAATGTAAAGAAATTAATGTGCTTCCAACCTGATAAATGAACATTATGGTAAAATAAATGAACTATGAAAATAAATCATTACATATATTTATTAAGCACCATTACATAAGGTACAAAATAAATTCAAAAAATTGGAATATTAGAGACATCATTGAAAATATTTTGGTCTACACCAACAGGGGAGTCATTGATTTCAATCTTGTCCCCACCATGAAATAAATATGTAACATGATTAATTCAATAATGACATAGTAATTAGTTCTTAGTAGATATTTCTCATAATTTATTCCCATTGATGAAAAAATTTATTGTTCATCAGTATCTACGAATCAAGTCATGTCAATAACATTGAATCCATTGTCATCAATAAATATATCATCCCTCATTATTGAACAAAACCATTTATATTTCATCGTAGTGACTCGACTATGAGAGTAGTAATCCAATAAAACTATTTTCTAAAATAGTCTATAATAAGAAACATTCTTTATTGAGTCCAATTATCTGATGCATTTTAATAATATTCAATTATTGTAGTTATCCTAATTCCATATTTTTCTTTCCACATATTCACTACTCGATCAATTCTAAAAAATTTATACCCATTGATAATTATTGACGTCTGTTCATGAACCAAGGAATTGGGACCAAAATAAAATTATATTCATTATTGATACAAAAATAAAATAGATAATAATGATAACTCAAATATATATGAATAATTAAAATAAATAAATAAATAAATATTTTTTTTATTAATTAATTTAACTATCTTACCATTGGTTTCAATCCAGAAGAAACTTCATGTTATATAAATCCTATATCTTTATAAAAAGGAAAATATTTATGAACTCTATATTCAGCATTATAATATTTCTACAATGAAATTATAATAAAAATTCAATGTATATATGAAATTATATAGTATGTTACAATAAAGAAATAAACAAATTAATTACATGATATAGTCAAAAAAAACTATAGTTAAACAAGGGTTTGTATTGTGCTATATACTTATCCTCAAGGATCAATGTATCCAATGTATATGACCTAGGAATTCCTCATATTTGGGGAATATATAAAAATGGGGATTAAA
Organism: Viscum album; assembly: GCA_963277665.1. Classification (NCBI taxonomy): domain Eukaryota; kingdom Viridiplantae; phylum Streptophyta; class Magnoliopsida; order Santalales; family Viscaceae; genus Viscum; species Viscum album. Next base: position 1,584,515,720 of record OY728147.1, read on the forward strand.
TTTACCCATACATATAACTTTAATTTCAAATTGTACATTTATGTTTTGTTCTCACATCCGAAAAATACATTGAAAAAAATCAATAAATTCAGGATTTGGACAACTTTAACCAATAGAAACATCAATATGACTCTTCTTTTAGACATAATATTTCATTGTGTATAAATTTATTTCATTAGTTGACATAAACTAAAGTAAATTTTTTCTCTTAATAATTGTTTTAGTTGGAAGCAGAATTGTAAAATGGAAAATAATTGTTAAAATTGATGGAGGTATTCATTTCTCTAAATCACACAATATTAATTGTACCAGATTATGGATATTTTTAAATAACTAAATTGAAAAAATTTATAAAAATTTCCTCTATAAAAATGGCACCAGAGAATCTCCCTGAACTATACATTATTGGATAGTAAATTCTAGATTTCTATTTGAATCATTTCAGGTTGAAGGTTTTCATAATCATGATTTTTTAGGGATATTAGTTCAAACTTCCTTCTACATAAACATTCAAATATGATTCTAGAATAACCATTAAGAACATTTATATTCTCCAGTAATTCTAAAAAATTATTTTTCACTAAAGATTTCATCGCATTATATGTACATGGAACATTCCATTTCTTTTCAATGATACAAATGAGATGTAGATACGATCAAATACGTCCATCCAACAAGTCCCAATATGATTTTAAGAATTATTTGATCTCCCCCTTGATATTTAGAATAATTGAAAGCGAAATATCAAAAAAAATCTCAATGAAAATTACATCTAAACAGTGACATAACTAATTTGTTGACCAATCTGGAAACTAAAAATGGATAATATTATTTATACCAATTGTATGTGGATTCAGTGTAAAAATTATTTCTATTTTGATATTTAATATAACATTTTATTATTGAAAAACTAATATATTTCAATTCATTAAGAACAACAGTTCATGAAATTGGTTAGTGTGGCTATTTACTATCGCTAATATTATCAAAACTCTAGTGATCGTTTCTGTATTGATTATCCATCAGAAAGAATCACTAAATCCCTATGAAACCAAAACATCAACCATATTTTACTATTCTCAATTAGGTGTTATTTATAGACATAATACACAATACTTTTCAATTTTTGAATCAACATGAAATCATTTCATAAGCTGAGAAATCAATTATAATCTATAGAAGAGAACCATAAATCTCATATAATTTTTTTGAATAAACATCGAATGTGTGCAGACCCATATCTCAATGATGATTCAACATTACTTTTAAAGGTTACAAGTATATGTCTATATCATTTATAGGATTAGATTGTAATTCCCACCACCTAGAGGCACGAAGCCTATGTATTACATGATTACATTGGCATTATTGTATGGAATATAATCCTAAAGGATTGATCAGATTGGATATCTTGGAAATCTTGATTACATTAATGATACCCACAATAAATTTTGAAAAAATAAAACATTCTACCTAATAAAATAAAATAAACAACATCCTTGAATAAAATGAAATGAAATGAAATGTATCCATAGATATGTCAATTTAAAATCTCACGGATGAATAATAACTAAAACTAAATTATGGAAATGATTAATTATTGGATTCTATGTTTCCAAGGTATATGGAAGCATTTCTGTGAAAACCTTTTTCAAGAGTGTTTTGATATCAGGTAAAAACCAATCTATATTGTCCTACTATTTCATCTAATGCGACTACCGATGCATCTAGGGGCTAACAATTACTGGGACACAACTATGTCATACCTTTCAAAATAATTATCATAAATAATAATCAATTTAAATATTAAACAAAATTCCTTAAAAAATATAATTATTCAATGAATTTTATAGATTTATCCATTATTCCTTAGTGAATTAGTTATTTGTCAGTATAAAAACTATTTGTAAAATGATATATATTTTTGGAAAAAATAATATCCATCAAATGAAAATGTGGATATTTTAAGAACTAAATATGAAAAAATTATTACCATAAAGCTTTTTTTTCAAGATAATTCTAACAATCACATAATCTAGTGAAATTACAAAGATTATCATTAAGAATATTCATGATGAAAATAATCATTAAACATCCAAAAGTTTCCCATACAACATCAAACATATAAATCATATTTCCTATGTAGAAAATATATCATACCATGAAGGAAAATGATTCATGTTATAATTTATCAAAAGTGGAAGTATATAAACTACACAAAAGTAGTAAGTGGTGTATATGGTGTATTCATCACTAAAGGAAAACTATGGAAAGAATTTATTACCATAAACACAATTTGGTTGTGTGGTCTTTATCAGCATGTATAGTAGTTCAAAATATGTTAATAAATTTTAACTGATCTATAATCATGATTATAATATTATGTACCATATTATTATAATTTCTTATTAAACATTTGTTAAAAATATTTCACTATTTTCACTATTTTGGATATTAGTAGAATAGTTTTCTCAAGTATGTTTTGATAAGTTATTTTATTATCAAATTAAGTGGATCATAATTTCATCATATACAAAATGTAAACCACGAATTAATTATATTATATATTCAATATATATATATATTAATAATAATTTATATTTTTTCGATATAATAAATGAAATGCGCCGTTCTTGGAGACAGTAGACCTGACATACATATGAACACACCTTTCATTTATTTATTGTATTAATAGAAAAAAATTAAAATATATATTTATATTATAATTATATCATCATATCTATATTATATATGTTACATAGTTTTAATGATACCATCAATTATAAATTCCATTTATGGCATGAATGAGTATGATCTCTTTGAGAGGGTGGTAGTACATACTTACGTCAATGAAATTGTTATATTTATAGAAAATGGAAAGAATAAAGGTATGTTATAAATAAAAATTACAAAATACTAGACATTAAAAATATATAAATATATATATATAATATATAAAAATATTTTCCAACATAATTTCCATAACGAGCGGTGTTAAAAGAAAAATGATAAATCCTAATTTCTCAATGATGTAGTACACAATTCAATGATACAATTTAGGGAGCAGAGAATCAAATAAAATAAATGATATCATTGTAAAACATTACTATAAAATTGGGTAAATCCATTTTTTTTAGAAAATGGCTTCCTTGGAATGGTGTCTTTTGAAAGGGAGGATTCATAGTCATGGGGAGGGATTTTAAGAAGCTATTGTAGATCTTAGATGAACATAAGTGGTTTGAGATGTGTGAGTAATGGGGAGATGTGGTAGCCTCTATAGTGGAGGGGGAGTGGAAGTCTTTTAAATACAAAAAAAATCCTTTAATGGGATTTCTACCTTACATAATGTTCCTCCAAAATGAAAAAATTGGGTAAAGGGGAATAATGGTCAATTTAAGGCTCTACCACACAAAAATTTGTGCATTTTAATAATTTTATTCCTTAACTATTATGATTCTCTAATTTTATCATTTAGGTTTTTAAAGCATCTTGTTTTGTATCCTATGTAATTTATCCATTAAGGCTTAACTAAAGTATGATTTATTAGATAATATAGATGCAAAGAAATTTAATACGATATTTATATGTAAAATCAATGTCCCATGTGTTTTGGAAACTAATATTTAAAAAGAACATGGGATGCACTATAACACTACATAAACCCAGACAGGGATATCACCATTATTACATTATATATGTAAATGTGTTAATTATAAAATAACAATTGATCCAATAATAAACCATATTTTATATTTATTACCACATAAAAATAACTTGGAAGAATATATAAATTTCATTAATTTGAAATCATTTAATAAAATATTATTTATTGTAAAATAAAAATATTGTGAATTTTGTAATTATTAATTTAAATTTAATTATACAATTTTTAAAAAAAAATATTAGTAATACAATTTATTAATTTCATATCTATCTAACATGATATATTCATCTATCAAAATAATTATGGACAAAAAATCAATAAATATACATCACATTTAATTTTTATTGTATAACTTATTTTAGTTAATCATTAACTAAATAATCGCAATGTTGGCATTATATAAGAAATTTAAAACGGAAAATCATATCTAAAAATAAATGATAAATTATTATGAATAAAATAACTCATTTATGTTACAAAAGGATATAAATAATTGAAAATATGATGTTTTGACATATCTCAATGGTTTATAAATGTTAACGGTAAGGAATGTTCCTTTTTTTCTATTAATTTACTTATCATTTTATAAAGGGAACATTCATTTATTAATATCCCAATAATATATAAAATTAAAACCAATTGGTTATATGGTCGAGTTATTGATAGCCAATATCATTTAAAAAAGTTTACATGCCATTTTGGTCCTTAAGATTATGTTTTTGTCACTTCTAATGCTTAATCATACCTTTATCATCGTAATTAATTTTATTCACTTTCACTAATAATTTTTTTAACATTGAATTTTATCTCATTAGACAAAAAATATTGTATTAATTAAAACTTGTTATTTCTATTTAAAATAATTCACATCCTAGATGTTTTAAATTAATGATTAACACTAATCCATCTAATGTGGTGAGAAAACTGTTTTTAAAGTAGAAACATTCAAATGTTCAATAATATATTATATTTATTTTCTTTATAAAAATTATTTCAATGAAAAATTGGATTAATATAGGTTTAATTGATCTAATATGACTTTAAAAACCAATTAAAAATATATTTTACCAATAATAATTTCTTAAATGAAAATACTATTTTTAACTAATTAGTGGTAATTTTTACTATTTATTAGAAAATAAAATTTCCCAGAAAAATATAAAAAATTTACCTTAATATATTTTTGATAGGATGAATTCATAAATGTTTTTTTCTTGGAAAATAGAATTCATAAATGTGCTTTTTTTAAAATAGGTTCTCTAAAAAAGGTGGTAAAACATAGTCTTTCGTTTAATATAAGCTATCTCAGTATTATGTGTTGCATATGTTTAACATGGTGTTTAAAGAATTATATGAACAAATATATTCTAAAAGGATAATATTGTAAATTCTTGGAGCGTTACATTCTCCCCAACTTAATTAAATTTCATCCTCACAATTTAAATATGATCTCAGTAATCAAGGGACTGATATTTAAAAATAAACTATTATTGAAAACCCTTCATTTTAAATAGGATTAACAAAATAACTTCTTAATATGATTGAATAAAATGTACAATGGTTGTATAACATGGTTCCCTAGTAGGAAAAAATATGGAGTAAATTAAAAAATATGTGTGGAAGAAAAATATCACATTCACGTTTCTAATATGGAGTTCTATAGAATATTTGTTGGATATAGTTAATAATAATCAGTCCATTAATATGTGATTATATAAGTGGTGATTTTATTCACTCGAAACTATGGTACTAGGAAAACATTTTTGTTCCAAAATAATTTTCCTTGGTGTTACTGGGTATGTTAGTATAACCATAATCATATCATTTATTCATGCCATGAACTTTTTTTACTTCATATCTTGGAACATGATTCATCATAGAGTGATGTAATATATCAATATCTAAAACCACATCAAATGTTAAACATAAACCACTACATAAATGGAAAATTTTCCAATAAATTATGATTCAATTTTTTAAAAATAAGGTTACTAAATTTCCAAAATGAACATTTTAGAAAACATCAATCAATATAATGTAGATATTTTAATCATTATATACTAAATATGTTAACACGTTCCTCACGTATCCTCATAAAATATGGTAATAAATTTAATAACCATAATACCTTATTAGAAACAATAATAGATTATTACTATTTTTGTTAGACACATGTAATTGGATATATTCCCTGAATTCAAATGTATTTTAAACTCCCTGAATTATATTATAGTCCAATTTATCATGAAAAATCATTAATTAGTTACAATTTAGTCATCAATTTTCCAAAACAATAATTTGTTCATCATTATCTGTTCCATATTAATGGTTGTATTCCCCTAAATTTTGTTTGTTTTTTAAATTTTAACATCTTACTGAATAACTTTTCTTATTACCATTTAGCATATGATCTCAAATACATAACAAAAAATAATATAGTAGAGTATTCATATATTCTGAAATTCTTCTAAAAATTACATTACTAATAAAATATTAAAATAACATAATTATTGAATAGTAATATTAATCATTCCTCTATATCTGCAGTAATAGCTTAACATAATCATTATCCAATGGCTGCATTCTGGGTATATACCTCTGATGCTTGAGAATTATTTTTCCATAGGGTCCTATATCCCTGTAGTTGTAACACTGATTAGTAGGCGATTATGTTTTACATTTTCATTCTTTTTTATAGGGAACCATATTAGCACACATATAACAAAATCATATTCCCTTCAAGAATTTTATAGGGTGATTATTTACAAGGTTATAACATGATAGAAAATCCTACTTTTCCTTCTTCCCATTATCCACATTTTTCTATTACATACTCTTCATTAATTTCTAGACTTAAAATACACAGGACTTGGAGAATGTTTTTCCTATCTCACTAGACGATGATACTATTTAATCATCTGATGATAATACATGGGAAACAACATCCCTTCAAAATGTTTTATTATGACCATAAATGATATGATCCTTCTTAAAAATTGTATAACACGAATCGGTGGAGTTCTCACTCAATATAATTGTAATCATTTATAACAACAAAATATACTGGATTAAATCATAACAAAATCTACAATACTATAAATGGAATAATAAAAAAAATTATGCATAATGAATCCTTGAATTGTAAAATTTGGTGTCCTTGGGGAAATATTTCATTTAAAATCCTCCGTAATGTTAGGTTAATAAAATATAAAATATCCTAATAATATCCACAGGGAGTTTCAATCTTGGTGTGATGTGACGAACATTTTTTGTGTTCCAGGATACATCGAGTCAGGCCGGGAATACCTTTTCAAAGTTGTTACTCCTAGATACATCTATTCTTGAACCACATCCACTTGTAGTATCCAGATATGAATGTATTTCTAGAAATATCCTAATAATATCTACCTTACCAAAATTCAATTATGTTCTATTATACATATCCTAAATGACTTTAATAGGGGTTTTCTCCCTAATCTACACATTCATAATCTATTTTCCATGTTGTTTTCAAAATATTTTTTGATATCAACAGTAATGGCATAACCCCATATGTTTGGAGTCTGTGCATTATTTGATTACATGCCCTGATTTCAAGGAATAAAATCCAAAAGGACCAATCAGTTTATTAGTCTTGGGAATCCATAATACATATATGATACAGATAATAAATTTGAATAACAAAATAAGACACGAAACGCAATAAATTTAAAGAAACTTTGTCCTTGAATGCTTATTCAATGTTCTCTTCTTCATAACATGGTGAAAGAAACCTAATAAGGGTTATAGAAAATGATTACTAAGGGTGAATACAATAGATGAATTAGTTAATAAATCTAAATGGAAATGTTGATAATTGAGTACACTTTCCCTTTACAAAACTAGGTAAGGCATAATTGACATTCCAAGGTATGAAACTAGAACACAAGACATTTAATCAATGTACTAAAATTAAAGGAATCCAAAGACATGTTGATGAAAAATATCATCGATGAGTATTAACTGAAACTAAATGAGGTAAATTAACAATTATTAGACTCTATGTTTTACATGTACATGGACCCCTTACCATTAAGACATTTGTATAAGACATTTTATGTATAGGGTAAAGAACCATCTATTTTGGCCAACAATTTTGTCTCATGAGATACCAATGAATTGAAGGGATATCTAAAACTGAGACCCAACCATTCCATAATTGTCCAAATAATTCCTCATATATAATAATTAATTTAAATAATAAACAACATTCCATATCAAATATCTATATTGATGGAAGTATACAAATTTGTCAATTATTCCCCAGTTAATCAAATAACTGTCAAAGTAAACAACGTATATAAAATTATACCGGTTTAGGAAATAATAATATCCATAATATAAAAATTTGGATATTCACTAAAATTTATATTTATTTTTTCAACATAACATGATTATTTTGTTACAATGTTAACAAACAGAAATGGAAGTGAAATTTAAAATATAATAATTAAGGACATTATTGAGGAAAATAATTTTTAAACATCCCAAAGTGTCCTATAACACCTGAAACATTTAAATCATAATTCCAATGAAGGAATTTTCCTCATACCATGAATAAATAGGATTCATGATATATAGTATGAATAGTGGTTATAGATATACTACACAAAATAAATTAGTGGTGTATTTGTTGTATACCTCATGGAATGAATAACTATACAATAATCCCTTACCTTAACCTTCATTTTGTTTTGTGTTATTTATCCCCTGAAAAATAGTATTTAAATATTTAAATAATTTATACCATAATCCTAATCTAGTTTATAATATAATATATTATCTTCTTATAACTTATTATTTCCCATTTAATAACAAACATTTAATATTTTCACTATTTCGGTTGTCAATTTCCATGTTTTCTAAAGTATGTTTTCACATGTGATTTTCTTCTCCTACTAAATGGATAATAATTAAATCATCTCCAAAATGTATATCATGACTTATTAATCTTATATATTCAGTACATATTTATTAATAATAACATATAAATCTTTTATATAATAAATGAAACACGCTGTTAATAGAGATGGTAGGTCATACATACACATGAATGTTATTTTCATTTCTTTTTTATATTAAATGAATTAAAAAAAATTGATATATTTATATTATAAATAAATTATAACATATAGGTTATATATGTTTTACATTTTTATTATGAAAATCCTTTACACATTCAATGTATGGCATGGACAAGTCACATCGCTTTAAGGGGGCAGTAATCCACCCTTCCTCAAACAAAATTATCATATTTACACAAGATGAAAAGAAAAAAGATATGTTATAAATAAAATTTAAATAATAATAAATAAATTATAAATATTATATATATCATATACATTCAATTTTTTATCATAATGTCCACCAAGAGAGGTGGTAATGGATAAATGTACAATCATCGTTTCGAGAGGCAGTAGTTCACTGTACACAAAAACTATATGATTGTTACCCATCAGATGGAGGTGAGTGTAATTGTAGGTAGAAATAATTACAGGAAAACATCCTAGTATATTTTTTATGCTATATTCATTATGTAATAATTCAATAAAAATATAATAGGGAGTGAAGAGTCAAATGAAGGAAATGAGATCATTGGAAAATGTTATCTTAAAATTTGGGAACTAATTTTGTTTCATATCAAAGGGATTCTATGGAATAATTTATTCACAATGAGAAAATTCAACGAACAGTGTGTAGATTTTGTGAATATATTTGGGAATAACGTGGTTGAAACTTTTTGGTTTTATAGGTGTGAGGTATTGGGGTAGTGGTGGCCTTTTATAGTTGAGGGGGAGTGGCACTATTGAAAATACAAAGATTTATTCTTTAATGGGAGGTCTACCTTATATAAAGTGCCCCAAAAAATTAAAAAATAATTGTTTATAGGGGAATCATGGTCTATTGAAACCTCCACCAATCAATAATATGTTCATTTTAATATTTTGGTTCATTAACAACCGTGATTCCCCAATTTTATCATTTTGGTTTTTGTTAAAGCATTTAGTTTTCCAACCTATGTAATCTATCAATTAAAACTAAACTAAAATAATATATCTTTAGAATAAATAGAGCCCATAAATTATTAATATTATTCATAATTTTTAAATCAAAAATACATGGTGTTTTGTACATTATATTTAAACTAAACGCATGTGACGTGCTAAAAGACTACTTAAACCCAAACCGTGTTAATAGTTTTTTTACATTATATGGTTAAATATGTTAATTATAAAATATAAATTATTCACCTAATAAGATCATATGTAATATTTATTTACAATTATAAATATAATGCCAGAATATAGTAATTTTATTATTTTAAATCATTTAATAAAATATCATTTATTGTAAAACAATAATAATGTCAATTTTGACATTATTTATTTACTAATAATACAAAAATATCAAAAAAAAAATTAATTAAAATATATTAATATTATATATTTTCTACATGATATATTTATTGAAAATAATAATTAATGTCTATAATTTAGTCATTATACATTAGTTGTAATATTTATAGTATTATTTATTTTTGTTAATTATTAACTAAATATTCAATATGTTGGTGTTTCTTAAGAATTTTAAGCAACTAAATCATCTAAAAATTTAATGATAAATTATTACGATAAAAGTAACACATTGATATTTCAAATGTATATTAATAATCTAAAATATGGTTTTTTACGTATGTCAATGTTTTATAAATGTTAAAAGAAAGGAACGTTCCTTTTTGTCTTCATTCCTTATATAACATTTTATATAGAGAACATCTATTTAATAACATCACAATAAACAAAAAAAATCATTCCAAGTTGGTATATGGTAAAAATATTGATATCTAATGAATTTTGGATATGTTTCTAGGTCATTTCGGCCCATAAGATTAAGGGTTAGTCCCTTATGAAGCTTAATATTACCATAATCATCATTATTAATTTTAATAACCTACACAAATATTTTTTTTTCAAAATTAATGTTTATCTCAATATTCCACAAATATTGTACTGATATCAACCATGTCTGGACCATTTCCATATTCAAATCACAAAATTGGAAAAATTAAGATTAATGATAATCCAGCACACGTTGCGAGAAATAGGGTTTTTATATTAAAACTTTCAAAAGTTATATTAGATTTTATATATAATTTTAATTTAAAAAATTCTGATGGAAAAAATTGGATTAATATATTTATAATTGATATATTATTACTTCATAAAGAAATCTTAATTTTAATTTTACATCAACAATTATTTAGAATAAATTCCAATTTTTAACTAAAATGCAGCAATTTTTATATTCATCAAAAAATGAAATTTCACATACAAATCCCAAAAATTCACCATAACATAATTTTTAAATTATTAATTAAAAAATGCTATTATTTTTAAAATAAAATTCATTAATTTTTTACAAAATAGTTTTAGAATTGGTTCTATATGAAAAAGAGATAAAACATGGTCCTACGTATAACAGAAGCTAATTCAGTGTTGTGTGTAGTGTATGTTTAACCTTATATATAACTAATTATAAGGAAAAACATTATTTATTATAAATTGATCATATTTTAAAGTAATGGGGTGTTACATAGATGTTCTAGATATTAGTATACCCAAGAAAGTGTGTGGTTCTTTTATACATATCCATACAAGAATATTATAAACATGAATAAAAACTAGTATCATGCTTTGTGAAGTAACCATACTGAAAAAAAAATGTTATAAAATGCATTGTAATGTTATGAATTGGACTTCCTCAGGGCTTTCCTTTGTGAAATTTTTTATTTGGTGTGTTTGGTAGGCAATAATATCTCATTTCGACAGTTTTCCAAAAATCCATATTTGAACTTTTGGCATTAGTGAGTCAATGGAATCATCATCGATGAGACATGGAGTTTCCATCTGTGAGTCAAGGGCATAAACATCAGTGAGTAAAGGGAATTGACATCGATGATTCATGGACGTCGGTAGGTCAAATCATCAGCAGGTCGAGGCGTTGTTAAGTCATTGTGTCCGTAGGTCAACATTTATGGCTCAGTGTCGGTAGGTCATGTTGGTATCTCACTCATTAGTAGATCAGCATCAGTGACTCACCAATAAGTGACTAATTTTTGGTTTTCCTATTTTTTCCAAGTTTTCCAGTTCTCCCCTAACATGTCTAATTTGACATAAACCATGTTTAAAGCATTGTTTTAGTTTTTTAATGGACTTTAAATGTACATTATGTGTATAATTAATATCATATTGTTTTGAGGGATTTGATGTACACAATCTACAAGATCGTGATTACGATCCCATGTTAATGACTTTTAAAGCCTTTGGTACTTTAATATAGGATTTTTCTCTTCAAATACTTGATATTCCCTTCCTAGTTTGTCTTCTATTCCCTCTTGAGCGTCTAGCGGCTTCTAACCTAGGAAAGTATTGTGCCTGTTCTATTTCCCATCCTGCTCAGTATTCTTAGAGATTCCTGCTTCTTATGGGATCCCCTGTACTTGGAACAAGAAGTAATATATATCCTTTGATCATTCAGTAGGGATTTATTTTGCCACTCATAAATTTTTCATCTTGAGTTTTGGGTGTATTAATGACTCGTTGTGAGGAACCATGAATAATATTTCATAAAATAAAAAATATATAACAAAGGAATATGATCAAATGATAATGGGTGTTACTAACATAACAGGTTGGGAGTTGTTTTATGTTGATCACCTATTTTTTTGTTATCCTAGTTGATGTTATAATCTGTTTTGGATATAAAGTCTTATGAAAATCATTTCCATTGGTGTTGTTGGTTTATGCATGGGTGACGCTTTGTATCTATTGTTGTTTCCTTATAAACAATTGTCATAAATTATAATATGTCTAATCCTGTATAATCCGTTAAATGAAATTAATGCCCCAAGATAAAAACACTTGTGTGATCACCCCTATTTATCAATATTACTTAAATAATAGTTTTTTCCATATCGGAATATTTATTGTTTGATAGGTGTGGGCGAGTGATGTGTTTAGTTGGGTTTTTTTTGACCTAGTTCGAGTTGTCTGGAGCCACTATTGGGTGAAAATTTATGGGTGAATATGTGGATGAAGAGTTGGTTTAGTGAAAATGGGGTAGGACGTGTGTGCAATGGGGTGGTGGGTTAATTGAATTTGTCATGGGTTTGGTGTGTTGGGAGACACATGAGGTGTATTGGGGTGTCGGGATGAGAGACTGATTGATTGTGGAATGGATTGAATTCTAGGCAGTGAGATTGCCATTGATTGTGCTTTGGTCCTGGAGTGAAATTGGGAAGTGGGACTATAAGGTGGTTATGAACATATATGCAGTGGGACTGCATTGGGAAATATTAGGATTGTGTAGTAAAACTTCTAAGAATTATAGTTGGAAGTGGATGAATGGGTGAGTGTAGGGGGATTGCAAATCAGGTTTTGTTTTTGTTTTGATATGGTCGTGGTTGGTAATATCCTGATAGTGATGGAATAAACTAACGTGAACCCCGAAATAAATAAATGGCAAGTGGTTAAATTAAAAGGTGTTGGGATATGCTTTGGTAGAGGATGTTGTGGGGTAGTGGATATAAAGGTAGCATCAAATGTCATTCTATATGATTTGGTTGTTTATTTGGGATTCATAGGATGGAGATGTTTATTTTCTTACCTATGTATATATATATATATAAATTTTAGTACATTGTGATTTATATAAGAACCCCGCCCTTGTTGAGAAACTAGTGCCGAACTCCCCCAATCATGGGGGATGGTTCCTTTCCCAACACCCCTATGGGAGGATGGATGGTTGGTTACTGACTTTCTTCCTCATACCATATTTTGGGTTCATACCATTTGATCATATCTGGGTAGGCTTTAATGGCTCGAGGCTTACCATTGTCCCTTATCCATCAGGAATATTTTTTGTGGATGAAAGAACAAGGTTTTTGTGGTCTAGGATTTTTTTCCCCAGTGTCTTCGAGATGAGACCTCGGTGTCTTCGGGCGAGAGCCATGGTTGTTATTTCCTAGGTGTATGTGGGTAGGATTGTGTGTGATTTGAGGCCCAAATGTGTGTTGGAACATTGTGGTAGTGGGACTATGTATGGGAAGAGTGGTAGCTTCAAGACGTTATCTGTTAGGGATGAGTAGTTAACAAGTTGGAATGTGGTGTGAGGTACCCAAAATTTGAGGTAATTACACTATTTCATTACATGAATTTATATATATTTTTTATCATTCCTTGGTGAGGCTAGGCTGGTTAGTATTCCTTGGCAGGTTCCTTAGGGTTTACAATTTTCCCACAATGACATTAGTATCTTCCCCCACTATTGCCTGGGTAGCTTTAGTTTCCCTAATGAGTATACTCGTATGCTCATTGTACGTATATAAAACTATTTTCATGTTTCCAGGACAAATTTGAGGACCGTGATGGACTTTAATAGCTCGGGCGTTAGGATTAGTTGATGTTACTAGTTTTTCCACATTCCTTTGGTAGTTTACCTTTTTTTTTTGTACCCTATATCATCATTACTTATTGATCATGCATTTGGAAATGGATTTTGGATTTTTTTTTATTTTATTATTAGGAATTTCATGGGAGTTACCACCTTATCTCTAGATATTGTTAAATAAATGTGTAATTACTTCCCTATTATCTGAGATTCTATACACTTGGAACATGATACCGCTCCAGTGCCTATTTAAGGTGGGAATCTAGGGTCATTATCTCTCCATCATATTGTGGAATGAAGGGAAAAGAAGATTCTTTGTTCCTTCACTCATCTTGAAGAAGGAATCTCATGAAAAAATGGTATCAGGGTGAGGTTTGGGGGTTTTATGGATATGATGGAGTTTCGAGTTAGGAAGAGTAAGGATTACATGTGATGGAAGTGAAACAATATTAGGAAATCATGGTGAGTAAAATAGGCCAAGGAAGACCTACAAGGACATGGGAATTTAGGGCCACCCATGATCCACATCAAGGAAACTGGACCTACTAAACGACTGAGTGAGGATATACTAATTATAGGGTAGACCCCTAAGAACATTACATGCTTCATAATGACATTTTTCCTTGTGTAAACTAGGTGTTTTGGTAATTCAAAATAAATTAATAGTTAAAATTAATTTAAAATAAAATTTCAACACTACTAGGGCTTAAGAGTTCCTTGTCTAATTTTTTAGCTATGGAACTCAGATTTCACCCACATGTGGTACGAGATGTTGAGGCATAGAATATTGACCTAGTTCATCATTAGATTGCCAATTGAGAAGAGGATGATGACCAGTGATAGAAGATTCTTTGTGCCTTCAAGCGGCAGACTCTGGGAATGTACGAGGGAAGCATCATATACATGGACATGGAGAGTTGTTTCATGGAGCTGGTGATCAATTTTAGCTTGATATTGGATCTGACAGAGTACTGGGTTCCTCTAGCAGTTATCCAGATGAATGGAGTTGAGCATCATTTGTGGATGCTTTACCTTGGTGAATGGAAGGAGATCAATGTTTTGTGGGATGGATTTGAGGATTTTGGGGTGGAATTCCATTCATCCACGATGAAGCCTGAGAAGAGGAAAGATATACTCTCCCTCTAGTAAAGGATTATATCAGTAAGAGAACTGGGGATCATGTTCAAGGATCTCCTAAACATCTCATGGGATCTCTTTCCAGATGAGCAGTCCTAAGCGAGATACTTAGAAGATGCACTCTTTCATTCTCATTAGTATTTCATCACTCCCTTTTCCATACATACATACATATATTTTCTAAATAAGGATAATATAGTGTAAAGGATTTACTCATTGAGATGTGTACCATGAGAGGGTAGACAACTAATTCATCAAATGGGATAGCAGTCAATAATAGGTCTCTAGTGTCAGGGCCTTCTAGGTTTCGACCAGCTAAAAGATGTCCTCAGTTGTTCCAGTTCTGATCTCCTGGTCCTCGCCCTTTCCCCATGGGCCCGATAGAATGGTTCATTGTTCAAGAGGTTGTGTACATCTTTGAAACTAGTACACAGTTCGAGAAAAGTATAGTGGGGGTGGGTAGGTTTAGTTCCCACCTCAATAGCAGTAGTTTCTGGTCATCCCTTTCCTGTAGTAGGGGAAGAAACCTCCTGCTCCACTGAGAGTAGATGGTAGTTGGGGAGGCCGACCTCTGGGTGAATTATAGGGACCATAACTAGGGTGTGGTCAAGAAGGTGTTCGACAATAGAGTGGTATAGAAGCTGGGCATTGGATGTTACTTGCTACTGGGGGAGTAGTTCCAGTAGGACCAGAGGTTGTTTGAGGTATTATCAGTTTGTTTAGTACAATTTCATGTTTTTTTTATTCATGAGCTTCACAATCCTTTGTTGAACCCAGTATTTCCTATTCCTTAGGACTATACATGGATATAATTTTTGTTCCCCTAGTGTTTAGAATTCAATCATAGTAAAAACCAATCTATATAATGTGTTCCAGAAATATAGACTGATGATTGGACCACATCATTCCCATTGGGATCTTCATCTACAATAGATGTTGTCGTACATTTTCATCTTATTCAACAACTATTGGTTTTCTATACTTTGCATATTTTGACTACTATCGGATAAGAGTCATGTTCTTAGATATAGATGGCTAGCACATAGATTGTTTTGGTGTGTGGGGTTGTCAAGTGGAAATCCTATGTGTGGAGCCTCATCATTCATTATTATACAAGATTTCAGTGGAATCAGTGGACACATACATAGTGGAATCTATTTGGTTTGTCTATGAGTTCTTAGATGCTTTCCCTGAAGAGGTCACATCTCGACCACCGCAACGTGACATTGATTTCATAATATACTTCCAACCTAGTGCCCATCCAATTTCTATGGCTCCCAATTGGATGTTTCCCTCTAATTTGCAGATGTTTCATATTTATGTTGATAGTCTGTTGAAGAAGGGTTTTATTTGGAAGAGTGTTTCATTGTGGGTTGCTCTAGTCTTGTTCACAAATAAGGAAGATAGTGGTATAAGACTACTATTGACTGAATCAGGTGATGATCATGAACCATTACCCCGTTTCGAGGATCACCAATATTTTTTCAACCAGTTAAATAGAGTAAGTTGGTTCTCTAAGATCAACCTGCCATCTGGATACCACCAGTTGAGGGTGAAGTAGGGTTACATACCAAATACATCTTTCAAATGTAGTTATTGGAACTTTGATTTCATGGTCATAGATATCATCATAAGGAATGTGCCGACCATGGTTATGGTGCTCATGAACTCTTTTTTCTGTGAGTTACTTGTTTTTTCTATCATCTACTTCATCAATGGAATCCTGATCTACTCAATGTCAGAGAAGAAGAACACCGAGAATCTATGGACATTCTTTGATGTAGTACGACACTCCTACATCCATTAAATTTTTTCCAAGTGAATTTTATGTACATAAGAAATGAACTTCTCTGGACATGTAGTGTCTTATTAGTGGATACAAGTGGACTCTTCAAAGGTCAATGTGGTTGTTTCATGAGAAGCAGCAAAGAATGTGGTAGATGTTTGTAGATTCCTAGGACTAGAAGGCTATTGATGGAGATTCATTTTTGAGTTCTCTCGAGTTGCAACTCCCTTGAAAACTTTGACCAGAAATGTCCAGGCCTTCATATGGAGTGAGCAGAGTGAGGTAGCTTTCAGATACCTAGAGGGGAAGCTATTCGGTGCCCCAGTGCATAGGTTTCCAAAGTAAGGGGTGATGTTTGAGGTGTTCTACGACGCTTCTGGAATAGGTTTAGGGTTTTTGATGATGAAACAATGGGGAGTAATCCCTTATTGATATAGGAAATTATGTCCTCACAGACATAACTATGCCATCCATGACCTGATGCTTATGGTGGCCGTGGTCGTGCTGAATTTATTGAGGCATTACCACATAGAGGAGCGCATCATGGTCTTTATGGATCACTAGGGATTATGGTATATCTTTTCCCGACAAGACCTAAACATGTGGTAATGATAATGGATATAGTTTCCAGTAGACTTCATCATTGATATCTCTTATACCCCTGAGAAGGGGAACATGGGGCCCAATTATATGGGAAATAAGACATAGAAGGAGGTAGTTTGTGATTCCTAAAATGCTTGGAAGGAAATATAGGAGTTGGATTTATTGTGTTTAGATGCGGGAGTGGATGGTGGTAGTGGCTATCTATTTCAAATGACATAGTATTCATCCTTAATGCAGTAGGTGGTGGAGTCTCCGTGGTGAGACTCAGAGTCTAATGTGATGCATGATCGTGCAACCCAGGTTATTCTCCAGAGGTATGGTCAGAGGATAGTAAGTGTCGAATTTTGTTCCATGGGAATATATTTGTCCCATTGGAAATATGTGATGTTATTCTCAGTGAGTTCTATAATACACCCATACCAGTGCATCCATTAGTTTCCAAAATTTATGGCTTGAGGGAACCGTTTAGGTGTCCTTGGATGAAGCGGGCTATGGAAGAGTTTGTGGAAAGATTTATAGTGTGTCAATAGGTAAAGGCTAAAAACCATGTTCTCTACAGTCTTTTGGAATACATAGATGTTCCCAGGTGGAATGGGGATGAAATATTAATGGATTTCATAATACGATTACCCCGGATATAGGGAGGATGCGATGCTCTTTGAGTAGTAGTGGACTGATTGACAATTTCAGCTCACTTCTTGTAAATCAATGAGTCACGCATAGTAGATCCCTTAGTAAGGACTTATGTGGATGAGGTGGTGAGTATTAAAGAAGTTACAAGATCCATTGTCTCGAATCGGGATACACATTTTAGGTCCCAAGTCTAGAGAGTATTGAAGATTTATTTTAGCACTCATCTACACCTCTACACTACATTCCACCCTCAAATAGATTAATAGACATATAGGACCTTCCAGACATTGGAGGATATGTTACGGGCATGTTTCTTGGACTTTAGAGGATCGTGGGTGTGACACTTTCCCCTGGTAGACTATTCCAATAATTATAGCTACCAGTCCTCCATTATAATGTTGCAATTAGAGACTTCGTACGAATGGTCATGTAGTTCACCAATATGCAGGACAAATGTTGGGGAAGAAGACGTTCTTCGACTAGAGTTAGTGCGGTGCACAACAGCGAAGGGAAAACCTGTACGTGAGAGGATCAAGGAAGAACATAACTGAAAAAGTCATATTCCAATCATAAGAGGACTTCCATGGAGTTTGAGGATGGGGACAACGTGTTTTTAATGGTTTCCCCTTAGTGCGGGTAGCAGAGGTTTGGAAAGATAATAACACTTTATTTAAGGTTAATTAGACCTTTCTATGTACTGTTACGACTTGGAGAGGTGGAATATTAGCTAGAATTGACACCATAGTGGAAGAGGATCCACAACATCTTTTTTACCTCTCACCTTCATCAGTATCTACCCTATGAATCCCACATCATTGAAGGGGGGGGGGGAGTTGGGTATTGAGGAAGGCGTGATTTTTGTGGAATGACAAGTATGGATTGATGATTGTGAGGAGAAGGTGATTTATCAAAGGTCCATTCCATTGGGTTGTGTGTTATGGTGGCATGGTGGCCTCAAGGAGAGTACTTGGTAGTGGGAGACATAGATGTGTTCCATGTAACAAGAGTTGTTCTATGTTTTGTTTCTATGTTTTACTTTTTTGATTCATTTTATGATGCATTCAATGATATTTCTCATTATTAGATGAGTTGTTTCCGTATTTTCAAAATTTTTGTGAAAATTCCATAATCATGGGGAGGGGAATACCTAATCCTTAATCAATACACATTAATTGCAGGTGTTATTAAACCTGTGCAGGGGAGACTATTCCACCCAAAGTGGAAAGTATCTTGACAGGGAGAAATGATCTCCCGAATCCTTGTGTATGGATGGTATGGCCATGGTGTTTGCGTGGTTGTTTGGGGATTTGGGGCCATAGAGTTTTTATAGTTGTTCAGGAGATATATGTCAAGGAGGATTCCCTTTGATGTCCTAGTTTTTACTCCATATTTTGTATAACATTAGGTTGTTTTATTCTCAAATGTATCATAAGGGGTTTTTTTTCAGTGCCCATTTCTTCTAGTTCAGCATTGAATTCTCAAGGATGAGAATAGATTGAGAGGTATCTGATGTAATGAACTGGAATTACCATGCCTTTCATTTATGAAAATCTAGTGTTTAGGGTGTTCTAATAGGGAATAGTAGATCATTATGAGAGTTTCCCAAAAATATATCCGTGAATCATAAGAATCAGTGAGTCAAGATCATCAACATTGATAAGTCATGGGCATCGACATCGGTGAGTCATAGGCATTACCATCGGTGAGTCAAGTGCGCCGACATCTGTGATTCAAGGGAATCGATAGGTCAGATCATTGGTAGTTTGAGGCATCAGTAGGTAATTGAATCAATAGCTCAACATTAATGGATCAATTTCTGTAGGTAGATTTGGTTGCTCATCCATCAATGGATCAGTGTCGGTGACTCACCCATTAGTGACCCATTTTTTGTTTTTCTAGTTTTTCATAGTTTTCCAATTGCACACCTCTTACATCTTATTTGACATAATCCATGATTAATGTCTTTTTTGACCATTTTTAAAGGGTGTTTCGAAAAACAATAAGCAAATATTTAATATCCTAACATTCTGAGGGATTTTTGGTACTCAAACTATGTGATCATGACCAGAATCCCACATTAATGACATTTAGAATCATTCTTACATTAAAATAGGATCTATTTCATTGATGACGCGATATTCTATTACTAATATGTTTCTCGTTACATATTGGTGTGTCTATATGATTCCTCCCCTGATGAGTCATTCACATGTTCTAAAGCACCTCCCACTTAGAATTTATGGATTTCTTGCTATACTCTCGATCCCCTATTCTTGGAATAAGGAGGAACTTTGATATATTGGTCATCTGGAAGGGAATTCTTCTACCTCTCTTAAATTGTTCAAGATGCATGGGGGGTCTATTAATGATTCATCATGAATAATGGTGAATACACTTTCTAAAAAAATCAATAAATAACATGGGAATATGATGATAAGATAATTGGGGTAAGTAACACAATGTGTTGGGAGTGGTTTGACATTGGTATCCTATTTTATATTTTATCTGTATTGATGTTATGAACTATTGGGGCCATAAAGACTTCTGAAAATTAGGGTTGTTGGTGGTGTTTGTCTATTAATTGGTGACACTTTATAAATATTGGTGTTCCCTTATAAAAAATTGGTGTAAATTTTAATCCGGCTAATAATGTATACACGATTGAATCCAATGAAACCCCAGGACGAAAACACTAGTGTGATCACCCCTATTAATCAACTGGAATTAAAGAACAATTTTATAAAATCTAAATAAGTCTTCTTTGATTGGTTTGGATGAGTGTTGTGTTTGGTTGGGTTTTGGGACCCTGTGTAAGTTGTGTGGTTCTACTATTGAGAGCATGATTATGGGTGTTAGGGTGGATGGGGGAGTTGGTTTTGTGAGAATTGGGTGGGGCGTGTGTGCAACGGGGATGCAGGTTAATGGTAGTTGTTGTGCGTTTTGTGTGTGGGGTAGTACATGTGGTCTGATGGAGACTTAGGTTGAGAGACTGATTGAATGTGGAATAGATGAAAATATTGGCAGTGGGAATGTCTTTGTTTGTGATGTGGCTGCGGAGAGACATTGGGAAGTTGGACTATGTGGTGGTTATTAACTTTTATGTAGTGAGACTACATCATCAAATATTATATTTTTCCGGTGTAACATTGAATAAATATTGTTGGTAGTGGTTGAAAGGGGGTGTGTAGTGCGACAAAAAATCATGGTTTGTTGTTGTTTTGATATGGTTGTGGTTGGAAGTTTCCCAGTAGTGCTGTAATTAACTAATGTGAACCCCTATACAAAATAATGGCTATTCGTTAAATTAGAAGGTGTTGGGTTACGATTTAGCAGTGGTTGTTTTGTGGTCGTCCATATAGGGGTAGCAAAAAACGCGGTTCTCTGTGAGTTGGTTGTTTGTTTTAGGATATATATGTTGGGGCAGAGTTTTTTATTACACACACACACACACATATATATATATATAAATTGTAGTTCCTTGTGATTTATATATGAAGGACACCCTTGTTGATCATCTTGTTCCGAACTACAACTTTCATGGGGGAGGGTGTATTTCCTGACAGCCCGATGGGAGGATGGATGGTTTGTTACTGACATTCTTCCTCCCACCCTCTTCGGGGTTCACACTGCTTGAGCGTATCTTAGTAGGCTATAATGGATTGAGGACTAACATAGTCGCAGATCAATCTGGAAGTTGTGTAATGGATGAGGGGCCTAGGTGTTTTCAGGCCAGGATTGTTTTCCCAGGTGTCTTCGGGATGTTGCCTAGAATCTTTTAGTTGAGTGGTGTGGTTGGTGTGTCCTAGGTGTCTGTGGACAGGATTGTGTGTTATTTGAGGGCTAGGTGTGTGTGGTATTGTTTTGGAAGTGGTATTTTGAATGGGATGAGTGGTAGCATAATAAATTAACTATTTGGGAAGAGCAGTTAACTAGTGGGAAAGTGGTGCGGTGTACCAAAATGTCGATGTGCTTATATTAGTTCATTACATGACTTTCAATATTTGGTGGGCGTGCATTGTTGAGGCTGTGCTGGTTAGTATTCCATGGTAGGTTCTATGAGCTTATACTGTTTTCTCATCGTGACATTAGTATTTTCTCTTACATGTGCACATATAGAATTAATTTACCTACTAAGTATACATGTATTCTAACCCAATGTATATGAAACTGTTTTCATGTATACAGGAGAACATTTAGTACTGTTTTTGACATTACATTCTTGGGTGTCGGGATTAATTGTCGTTTATACTTAGTCACTTTTATTTTGGTACTTTACCTTCGAATTTTGTTTCAACCTGTATCAACTTTACTTATTGAACATACATGTGGGAATGGATAATGGATTTACTTTTACTTTTAGTAATTGGAGTTTCATGGGATTTAAAGTCTTGTATTACAATCATGTTGTATAAAAAGGGTATCGCCTTCCATATTATGTGAGATTCTATAAAATTTGTTCTATTCATCATTCTGGGGCCAATTGAAGGCAGGAATCGAGGTCATTATCTATCCTCATCTTGAGGATGGAAGGGTGGGTCACTTATCATTCCCTCCCCCTATCTTGAAGAAGGTGGGTTGTGACAAGGATATACCCAACCCAATATTACTATCCACAAAACAAATATCAGGGTGTTATGTGTCAAATTTCATCCATGCTAATCCATTTTTAGGATGAACCAACTCATGAAATTTCTTTAATTATCTTAGCTTAAAACCAATTAATATTTTTTGATATTTATATGGGAATGAATGGATTTGGTAGATTAAGAATCAATGGAATGTTCCACATGACATTATATGGTGCAAAAGATGGGGTTCCATCAATATTTTTCTTACATCAAGATGTGGCACATAATTTATAATCATTAATTTATGGTTTTTCCTATGAAAATAACCAATAATCTTCTTGAAATTCAAGAATTTTATTATTAGAAAATCAATATTATTAATTAAAATTCATTTCAATAATGGATTGAAGAAATATCAATACCATTATGGATAAATTCCTTCATTTAGGTAATATTATAACAAATAGATGTATAATAAATTCTATACATGAATTTTCCATTATATAACTATGTTAAGAATTCCATACTTTTCATTTTAGTACATTGATAATATATAGGAATTATGAAATAATTAATTATTTTTTTACTATATCATCACCGTCAACTTTATTAATTTCCTCATGTGTATTAATATCTATGTTTTATTTTAGTGGAATAATATCTCTCTTATGAAGATTCACAAATAAAAAATAGTAAAATATCAAATTCTCCATACCAATTACTTCATTATATTCATGAACTATAGAAAACTATTCAATATCTCTATTATGATACAAAAGATAATAGTTTTTTTAAATCAAACTTTTTCATATGGTAACTAACTTCTACCTGACTTAACAATGACCATCCAACATAATTATAACATTAAAATTGTACATGACCTCTATATGAATCATTTTTAAATGAAAAGTCTTAAAAATAACCAAATTATTTAGAAACTGGGTTGAGATATGATGATAATGACACATCCCACTTTTATACACTATATTATAGAGAAAAATTGTAAGAACTCGGATCTTCGTTTCAGGTACGCCTTTCCTTTTTCTAGAGTTTTTGAGAAAAATGAAGTTTCTGGAAAATTTTGAAGTACACGCCATGTACTCTTCTCCGTCTCGAAGTCGTGAGTTTGCCATGCCTAGGCCACACACACGTTGTGTAGGGGTGATGTGGAGGCCGATTTTGGCGGAGTACGGAAAGACCTAGTACACGCCGTGTACCCTAAAAGTACACGCCATGTACTTTATTTTTTTTATTAAACGGACCGGGGTCACGCCTAACACACATAAATGTCTTCTTCTAGGTCCCATATGTCCGAGAGCACCGAGGATCCATGAATATTCGACGATCTTTCACCTCTCTGTCCATTCTCCGATTTGAGCACAGTCGATTGCGTTGGAATCAAAGCAGTGAGTTCTTCCTTCTGCTTAATCATTGTTTTCCAATTCCCTCTCTTTATCATGTAATCATGGTTTAAGTGTTTCAAATGTTTTCTCAGATCTACAAAATTCTATGTAGAGTCTGCCGTCGCAGTTCATGTACATCGATCTCCTAGGATCGAGGTAGGTAGTTTGTGTCTTTCTGTAGAAAGTCTTTGAGTATCTTGTGCAATTGCGCCAATTCCCTTGAACAGGCACTGTCTGTTTCCATGTTCTTCCCCTGATTGTTTTCCTGCTTGGTTGATTTCTATAGTAGAGGTTTCCCTTTGTGAATAGAGTGGTTTTTGTTGTACCCTAGATGCTTGTCGTGCTTGTTTTTCTTGTTTGGCATTTTCCAGTTTCCATGAATAGTTGTAGGTTATTAAAATAGTTGCTTTGTTATTCTTTCTAGCCTTAGAATGATAGCCAAGTAGTTTTGAGGATTACGTGGACGTTGCATGCGCACTGAGCATGTTAATTTCACACAAGACTGTGAGAACCTAGTGTAGTAGACCATAGGGAGAATGGACGTAAGGGCTTCGCCAGAGTGTCTTTTAATACGACGCGAGACCACATGGGGAATTATTGATGAGTGCTTCCTCATAGAGTCTATAGTTCATCGATGCGGGCCACAGGGGGAATGAGATGTTGAGTGCTTCCCCATAGAGCCTTTAGCACGATACGAGACTATAGGGGGAATTGATGGCGAGTGCTTCCTCATAGAGTCTATTCTTTAGCTAAACCAGAGGGGTGAGACTATGTGTGCCTCCCAGGGGGTCGCTAGTACATATAGGTTGAACCATAAGGGTTAGGCTGTGAGAACTACCCAGGGGGTTACCTTTGTTTTACTTGTTGATTGTTTCATACTTTTGTAGTTTTTATGTTAGACTGTAAATTGTAGCTGCTGTATATTTTCCTGTTTACTGATCTTGTACATTACATTCCATGTATTCATTGACTGTTAGGCACAGATCTTTGGGTGGTTGCCTACGTGGAATTTGTCTCACACCCTGTTTGGGACATGCTTTTGGGACCAAGAAGACTATGTTGTTATAGGTATAAATAATGGCAAGAACCCTTCTACATCAGGTTCTTGATTGCACTAGAGCTGGAGAGCATGGGACCGAGCTGAGGCTTGTGATGCTGAGGAGTTTCTCATCTGATTTTCTTTTTCTGTTTCTTTAGTACTTGTGTTTAGTTGTATTTTAGCACGTTGTTGTGTTTGATTCTTTCATTAGATACTTGTACCTGCTGCATCATTATGATCATTTCTATATATTCATTGCTTCCGCTGTTTGATTTCAGTTGTTGTGTATTATTTACTACATCAGCTATTTACTGTTAGTTATTTATTGTATACCTTACCAAATGAGGTCATAGTTTCACCAATAACTTACCAAGGCCCTCACTGCTAGTCGGCAACCTCTGGAATTTGGGGAAATTCTCTTGAGGTCATGTGGCGAACCGGGCACGGGGCACGTCTGGGTGGATTCTAGAACTGGGACATTACAAAGTCGTATCAAAGGTGTTTTTTTCTCTTGATTTACTATTTGGAGCCTTAATCTAGGGGTAGGATGGATTTGGTACTTGGGATTAAGCTGTTCTCGGGATTATCTACCCCATGTATAGGGAAAAGCCATACTACCTCGTTATTGCAGTTTTCTGGTTTTGAGATTTACGGTTGATATGATTTCAGCTGGAGTGATTCAGATGTCCTATGTTGTTGTTGTTTTGCTATCACGGTTCTATTTCTATTGCAACCCGATGAGATGAGGGTATGACATCTCATGCATCATATAGGAAATTTTATAAATCACATGCCATGCACTCTTGCCATGCCATCTAGGGTGCATTATCGATTTCATGCTGTTGTGTTAGACTTTGTGTAGATTATGCATGTTGTTGTGACAGATGCTTGATAGAATCTCTACTTCCTTGTTAGAGGATTGTTTGTATTCTACCTTGCTTAAATGATCGCCAAGTTTTGATTC
This sequence comes from Viscum album, assembly GCA_963277665.1. Lineage (NCBI taxonomy): Eukaryota > Viridiplantae > Streptophyta > Magnoliopsida > Santalales > Viscaceae > Viscum > Viscum album. The sequence goes on from OY728147.1 coordinate 1,584,542,005, forward strand.
GTGGGGAGTATGGGCCCTCACGAATTGGAATTTGGCACCTCTTTGACTTGTTTTCTGTGTTTTCTAGGCTTTTGTGCAGTTTCTGAGCTACTGCCCAGAAAATCCCATAATATACAACATGTACTTTTGACTACACGCCATGTAGTTTTTAGGCCGTTTCACTGACCATGTGAGTAGGGAAACACTGTTGTGGACGTAACTTCAGGAACACGCTGTGTACGGTTGGTACACACCGTGTAGTTCGGAGCCCTGTACTCGGCCGTGTCACGAACAACACGGGTCGACATCACCTTCTCTTAGACACGCCATGTGGTTTTTGGAACACACCATGTAGTCTGGTTCAGGTACTCGGCTGTGTCATGAACAACACAGGACGATGTCACCCTCTCTTATACATGCTGTGATTGTTCATAACACGCAATGTAAGGTTCATCCATGTAGACGTCCATGTATATAACAACACGGGCCACCAAATCCTTGTCTAGTACACGCCGTTTGTGTTCAGAACATGTCTTGTAGTCTCAGGTTAAGTCGGATCATGGGGGTTATCTGTGTAAGGAGACTCGGGCATGAGAGTAGTTTTCAAGTACACGCCGTGTGTGGGTTCAACACGCCGTGTAGTTTGAGGTGTTACACGACCTGTAGGGTAGGGGTACAGGCCCATGCCAGTGGCTTAAGAAGACACGTCGTATAGTTTTTATACACGTCATGTAGTCCTGTTTTGTAAACTTGTGTGTTTTCCTTACCCTGTTCCCATTTTGTAATCTTGTGTTCTCTGTCCTTGTTTTTCTGATCCAAGGTTTGCTTTTGATCTTTCATAGCTATGCCTCCGAGACATCTTCCGGTTGTACATCAATCATCAGGCAGTGATCAGATGCCAGATATGGCTTATCAGGGACTTCCTGCCGATCCTCCAGTCAGGCCAGCCTTGGCACCGATACTCATACCAGTTGCAGGTGCTGATGCGCGGTTCGGGGAAGGTTTTATGAGGATGATGCAGAACTTTCAGGGAGCACCTCCTCCAACCTAGACTATGGACTACTTGATGCGGGTTTCCAAGAAGCAGCATCCTCCCACTTTCTCGGGGGAAGGAGGACCTCAGGCTGCATAGTCATGGCTAGAAGCCATGTTGACCATATTTGATCATCTGGAGACACCTCTAGAGAGGCGGGTCAAGCTCTCTACCTATATTCTACGAGACTACTCCAAGAGGTGGTGGGACGTGATATCACAGGCAGGTCATCGGTAGGTTATGGCTTGGGAGGAGTTTCAGCGCGTCTTTTATGACTAATTCTACCCAGCGACCCTGAGGGCCAACCGAGCCCAGGAGTTCATGAGCTTAAAGCAGGGTACACTTTCTGTCATGAAGTATTCCGCTCGTTTCACCATGATGCAGCAATTCACACTCCTCCAAGATGGGAGTGGGGTGTTCATAACAAGGAAGTTCGAGGATGGTCTCAAGCAGGAGATCCTCTCGCAGGTGAATCTCTTCCAGTTGACTTCCATCATTTCCATCGTCAACCAGGAACTGATTGCAGATCGCAATCTAAGAGACTCTAAAGCTACGAGCCTGGGAGGTTCTGCTTCCAGAGATAGTTTTCCTCCAGATGATAGTAAGAAGCGCCATAGGGAGTCTACGCGTGGAGATCTGAGGAAGCGAGATGAATCGTCAGGCAGCCAGGTGGTATGTTACCAGTGTGGCCAGTTAGGGCACACAAGGCCGCAGTGCTAGAGAGACCCCATGGAGTGCCGATCTTGCGGCACGATGGGTCACCATCAGTGTTTCTTCAAAGATTTCTCACCAGCGGCTGGTGACCGGGGTTCTTTCATGACTCCTCTTTCAGGACAAACACCACCAGTTTCTCACCAGTCGGGGAACTGGAGATTTTCTAGCCGTTCGGGCCGAGGTGGAGGTCGAGCCCGTGGCAGTCAGTCACAAGTCCCTCAGCGCCAGTAGGGAGGATCAGCTTAGGGTGGTCAGGCAGGGTCACAGGGCTGCAGGACAGGCTAGACTTTTGCAGTGGAGCAGACCTACTAGGAGCAGGATCCCGGACCTTCTACAGTTCGAGGTACGATTTTAGTAGCCTCAGTTTTATATTCAGCTCTTTTCGATACTAGTGCTACACATAGCTTTATCTCTATTTCTCTTGTGGAGAGCCTTGGGCTCTGTGTCTTTTCTTCTGCTGACTCGTTGACACTAGACACACCTTTGGGGATGAGGAAATCTAGTGTACACCAGTGTAGAGAGTTACCTCTCGAGGTTGCAGGGTATTGTTTCTTATGGGATCTTTATGTCCTGGAAATGACAAGCTATGATTTCATTCTTGGGATGGACTGTTTGGTTCCCTTTTAGGAATTCTTCGACTGTTATCTCCATAGAGTGAGTTTCATTTCATCAGAGGTTGAATATTTTCTTCATATAGGTGAATGGGATGTTCAGGCGAGTCGACCAGGACTTGAGCATCATGGGCTAGGAAGGGTGACGGCCCATATTTCTAGCCTTTATCTAGATGATCATGGGACTTCATAGTTAGACTTTCCTCCAGTGGTGGATCATTTCAAAGATGTCTTTCTAGAGGAATTTTCGGGTTTACCTCCAGAGCGTGAGGTAGAATTTCTATTGAGATCATGCCAGGAGCAGCACCGGTCACCATTCATCCTAATAGGTTGGCTACACCTGAGTTGCAGGAGCTCAAGAAGCAGTTGGAGGAGTTGTAGGAAAAGGGTTTCATCCAACCCAACACTTCTCCTTGGGGTTTACCTGTCCTGTTTGCAAAGAAGGCAGACGGTACCCTTCGGCTTTGTGTGGATTATCGGAAGCTGAACCAGTTGACGGTCAAGAACCAATATCCCTTACCGAGGATCGATGACCTCTTTGATCAGCTTCGAGGAGACCGAGTGTCCTTGAAGATTGACTTGAGTTCCGGTTATCACCAGTTGCGAGTTAGACCATTAGATATACCTCTGATAGCCTTCAGGAGTAGGAATGGTCTATACGAGTATACAGTCATGCCGTTTGGTCTCACGAACGTTCCTGCAGTTTTCATGGATCTGATGAATCGATTGTTCCATCCTTACTTTGATTCCTTCATCGTGGTCTTCGTGGATGATATATTAGTGTAATATCACACTCGGAACGACCAGGCTACACATCTTGAGATCGTTCTGAGTACACTGAGAGAGCACCGACTCTATGTTAAACTCTCGAAGTTCCACTTTTGGATGGAATAGATTGAATTCTTGGGTCACGTCATCTCAGAGGCAGGAGTATCTATGACCCCAAAGAAAGTGAGAGCTGTATTCTCCTAGGAGCATCCGAAGAACGTTTTTGAGGTACGAAGTTTCCTAGGGCTGGCTAGATACTACAGACACTTCATTCAAGACTTTTCACACCAAGAAGCACCTTTGACAGGTCTGACCAAGAAGGACGTGATGTTCTTATGGTCATATTCTTGTGAGTCATCCTTTCAGGAGCTTAAGGGAAGGTTAACGTCAGCACCAATTCAAGTCTTGCCTGAGCTAGGCAAGAGATACAACTTTTATTGTGATCCTTCAGGTATCAGACTAGGAGCTGTGCTTATGCAGGGAGATGGAGTCGTTGTGTATGGGTCTCAGCAGTTGAGGACACATGAGAGGAACTACTCAATACATGATCTGGAGTTGGCGGATGTTGCTCATGCCTTAAACTGTTGGAGACACTATCTTCTGGGAGAGCACTTTTTGGTCTTCACAGACCACAAGAGTCTCAAGTATATTTTCACTCATCGGGATCTGAATTTGAGGCAACAAAGGTGGGTCGAGTATCTTCAGTCATTTTATTTCGAGCTTGCCTATACACCGGGAAAGGGCAACACAGTGGCAGATGCGTTGAGTAGGAGAACTCAGATTTAGGAAGTTAGAAGGCCAACAGTGAGTGGAAGCTGATGGCTCTGTTCTCTGAGATGCATCTGGAGGTGCACGACAGACAAGGACAGACTTTTATATCTTTTTTAGCTATTACCTATATATTACTTGATCGGGTACGGATGAGGAAACTATCATACTCAGAAGGATTATTCCTATGGGAGAGCGTGTCAGGAGAGAACACTCTTCCTTGATGGACAGTGGGCGAGGATGAGATCATGCATTTCTGAGGACGCATATGGGTGCCAACAGACATATGTGAGGAGCTGATGCAGGATTTTCATTCCTCAGTTTGGACAGTTCATCCTGGAATCAGCAAGATGTATCTGGATCTTCATTTCCAATATTGGTGGCCATGTATGAAGAAGGATGTTACTGGTTGTGTCATGATATGTTCTACTTGCCAGCAGGTGAAGGCGGAGCATCAACGACCAGCAGGACCTTTACAACAGTTACCCATTCGGGAGTGGAAGTGGAATGATGTCACGATGGACTTCATGACAGGGTTTCCAAGGTCTCCCCGAGGTAACGATACTCTTTGGGTAGTCGTCGACAGACTTACGAAGGTTTCACACTTCTTGCTGATCAAAGATAACTTCAGTGTTGATGATCTGGGATGATTGTACATCAGAGAGATCATTCATCTGCATGGATTTCCACACTCTATTGTTTCAGACAGGGATGCGTGCTTTACCTATCGATTCTGGCATAGACTTCAGAAGGCCTTCGGTACACATGTACTTTTGAGTACAACATACCATCCTCATACAGATGGCCATTCCGAGCATACGATCCAGGTGCCAGAGGATATGCTCAGAGCTTGCATTCTGGACTTTGGCGGTTCTTGGGAGAAGCATATTCCTCTTCTGGAGTTCGCCTACAACAACAGTTTTTAGGAAACTATTCAGATGGCACCTTACGAGGCTTTGTACGGTAGGCCATGCTGATCACCCTTATGCTGGCTGGAGGCAGGAGAGGCATCTTTGCTAGGACCTTGTCTTGTTTAAGAGATCTTAGAGCCGATAGAGCTGATTCAGAAGAGTATGGCCACAACAAAGTCTCAGCAAAAGTCTTATGCTGATCAGTGGAGACGACCTTTGGAGATCAAGGTTGGGTATCGGGTTTTCCTATGTTTCGCACCGAGGTTGGGACATAAGAGGATTCAGAGATTGGGTAATCTATCACCACGGTATGTCAGACCGTTTGAGGTTTTGGAGAGAGTTGGGCCGGTTGCCTATCGGTTGCAGCTACCCCAGAGGTATTGGGCCATGCACGACGTCTTCCACGTCTCTCAGCTCTGACGTTACTTTTCAGACCCGTCTCATGTCTTTCATCCTGAGGAAGTTGTGCTCGAAGCCGATGCATCGTTTGAGGAGCATCCTATCTGGATTGTTGATCGCAGTATGAAGGTTCTCTGTGGGCGGTCTGTCCCTCTTGTACGGGTGCTATGGCATCATGGGAGAGTACAGGATGAGACTTGGGAGAGGGAGGCCGATGTGCAGTCGTAGTGGCCAGAGTTGTTCAGGATTTATTTTTCTCCGCCTTGCTAGGGAACTTCGGGGATGAATTTCTTTAAGGGGGGAAGTTTGTAAGAACCCGGATCTTCATTTCAGGTACTCCTTTCCTTTTTCTAGAGTTTTTGAGAAAAATTAAGTTTCTGGAAAATTTTGAAGTACACGCCGTGTACTTTCTGAGTACACCCGGTGTACTCTTCTCTGGATCGAAGCTGTGTGCTGGCCATGCCTGGGACACACACACGGTGTGCAGGGGTGACGTGGAGGCTGATTTTGGTTGAGTATGGAAAGACCTAGTACACACAGTGTACTCTAAAAGTACACTCCCTGTACGTTTTTTTCATTAAACGGACTGGGGTCACGCCTGATTCACAGAAACATCTTCTTCTAGGTCACGTACGTCTGAGAGCTCCGATGATCCATGAATCTTCGACAAGATTCTGCCTCTCCGTCCGTTCTCTGATTTGAGCACAGTTTATTGCATTGGAATCGCATCAATGAGTTTTTCCTTCTGCTTGAGCCTTGTTTATCAATTCCTCCTCTTTCTCAAGTTATCGTGTTTTAAGTGTTTCAGATGTTTTCTTAGATCTACGACGTTCTAAGGAGAATATGTCATCGCTGTTCACGTATATTGATCTCCTAGGATCGAGGTAGGTGGTTTGTTCCTTTCTATAGAAAGTCTTTGAGTATCTTGTGCAATTGCGCCAATTCCCTTGAACGGGAACTATGAGTTTTCATGTTTTCCCCCCGATTTATTGATTGCTAGCTTGGTTGCTATAGTAGAGGTTTGCCTCTGTGAATAGAGTGGTTTTTGTTGTACCCTGGATGCTTGCCATGCTTGTTTTTCTTGTTTGGCATTTTCCAGTTGCCATGCCTAGTTGTAGGATAGTGGAAATATTGCTTTGTTATGCCGTTGAGCCTTAGAATGGTAGCCAAGTAGTTTTGTGGTTTACATGGATGTTGCACGTGCGCTAAGCATGTTAATTTCACACAGGACTGTGAGAACCTAATGTATTAGACCATAGGGAGAATGGATGTAAGGGATTCTCCAGAGTGTCTTTTAATACGATGCGAGACCACATGGGGAATTGACGATGAGTGATTCCTCAAAGTGTATGTAGTTCCTCAATGCGGGCCACATGGGGATTCAGACGTTGAGTGCTTCCCCATAGAGCCTTTAGCACGATACGAGACTATAGGGGGAATTGACGGTGAGTGCTTCGTCAGAGAGTATATTCTTTAGCTGAACCAGAGGGGTGAAACTATGTGTGCATCCCAGGGGGTTTCTAGTACTTATTGGTTGAACCATAAGGGTAGACTATGAGAACTACCCAGGGGGTTACCTTTGTTTTACTTGTTGATTGTTTCATACTTGTGTAGTTTTTATGCTAGACTGTAAATTGTAGCTGTTGTGTATTTTCTTGTTTACTATTCATGTACTTTACTTTACATGTATTCATTGACTGTTAGGAACAAATCTTTGGGTGGTTGACTACTGGGACTTTTTCTCACACCCTGTTTGGGCCATGCTTTTGGGCCCAAGCAGACTATTTTGTTGCAGGTATAGATAACGGAAATCACCCTTCTACATTAGGTTCTTGATTGCACTAGAGCTGGAGAGCATGGGACCGGGCTGAGGCTTACGATGCTGAAGAGTTGCTCATCTATTTTTCTTTTTTTTGTTGATTTAGTACTTGTCATTGCTCTGTTTTCTTCTTTCCTTAGATACTTGTACCTGCTGTATCATTATCACCATTTCTATATATTCATTTCTTCTGCTGTTTGATTTCAGTTGTTGTGTACTATTTACTACTACCACTATTTTCTGTTAGTTCTTTCTTGTATACCTTACCAAATTAGGTAATAGTTTCCCCAATAACTTACCAAGGCCCTCGCTGCTAGTCGGTAGCCTCTGGAATTTGGGGAAATGCACTTGAGGTCATGTGGCGAACCGGGCATGGGGCACCTCTGGGTGGCATCCGGAAACGAGACGTTACAAAAAATTTATATTTAAATCAAACATGTAAAACATAATAACTAAATTCATTATTACCAATTTTAATATGAAATTCACTACATCATTATCGAATCAAGTTGAATAATAAATAAGAAAAATAACATATGATATAATATATTCCAACAAATAAATAACTGATGTGGGTATCCCTAAAATTTCCGAATTCACTATCATGGGGGATAAATAGAATAACATTGAGACATAAAAATGTTCAACCCACGGTTTTAAATATAAATAATCTATCAATAATATTCAAACAATGTCACCACAACAATTTCATAAAAACATATTCTTACTTTTAAAATTATCACATTAATTAAAATAACCGAAAATACATTTTAGAGATCAAAACAAGAATAAAAGGATAAAGATGATCAATATAATGAATAGAGAAGAGTAATAATTGCCTCAGAATATCAATTAATTTAACATCATGATCTATAGTATTATTCTTTTTCTTTCCTCTTTAGATAATTTAATCTATAATTTATTTGTATATATATCCCAACAATCAACAACAATGACAGGTCTATATTTTTTTTAATCAATATGGATTGGAATGCCCAAATCAGCCACATTAAAAACACATAATGTTTTCATTCATTCTTTTGGTGTGAATATTTATGTATATTTCTTCAAAAATTTAAGTTCCCCAACATTATTCACTTCACGAAATGGGGAACCATTACTTTTTTTGGATGATATAGGGAATCCACCCTTCATTGGTTATGTCCAACCCATTTAGAGTCATTAATTCCCTATGGGATCATTCATTTTAGATATAAAAAACACAAACCCCAAATCCCAAAATATAAAATCAAGTAGTAGGGTGTAATAAAATTATAAGGATGATCCCATAAAGACAAGGATATATAATATTAAATTCAATAATTAAAATACTAAAATAATTCTACAAAGTAACAACTACATGAAAATTAAATGAAGAAATATTGATGTTGATTTAAAAGAATGATATATGAAAAGAAAAAATGGCATGAGACTTATAAATCATAGGTTCATGTATTAGTTACACTAAAAACATAATGAAATATTCTTATTTTCATTTGAATTAGTTCATAGTCACCCATTACTGAGTGATTACTCTCATTACCTCATAAATTTTACATTTTAATGCTCATATAATTTGTTTCGTTAGTGAGAATGGTAGTATAACAATTTTTTTGTTTATATAATACCATACCCAATGGTTATAGTGAAATTAGTATTATATTAACATCATTGTATAACAATATAGTCATAAAAACATAATGGAAATGTAGTAAAAAATAATATAGAGAGAGTGTGAAGAGAATTTAATGTCAAACTCAACAAGAATTACTGAAAAAATACTTAGTCACGCTAGTAAAATCCACCCTTAGTCACATGTTATGTTTCAATTAAGATCACACACTTATTATATGTATGATTTTCTAATGATAAAATTAAATAAAACAAATAGAATCTATGATAAAATGACTTTTTGATCCAATCTATTGAAGAAAATCAATTGATCCCTCTCACAGTTCACAATAATCCAAAACCCATTATTTATAGGTTGAAATTTATCTTTGGCTCAAATTTTCATTCCAAAAATATCTATCCAAATTTGAACTTGGATCTCATGATCAATAGACAATAAAATATTTTACTAAAATAGTTGATTTTATGATATTATTTTAATATTGATTGGAGCATCATGATATGCACATAAACCATAGAAAGACCTATGTATGGCCATCTGTATGTTCGGATTCATCTATTTACATCATGTTATGAACGAAAACTCATAATGTATTTAATTTTAAAATGTGAACCAAAAATCAAAAAATCTATATATAACTAGTTTTAGAACCTGAATATCAGAGATTGATCACATGATGACATAGATAAAAAAAGAAATAAACAATCAATTGAAAAGTAGAAGGATTCAGAACTCAATAAACTAATGTTAAGGAAGAATAAAATACCAATAACTGAATATGTAGAGAACACTGGAGGAGAATATAATACATCACTATCATAGGTGAGGAAAATTATGGATCATACATAAATGGGGGGAGGTTGAGAGATCAATTGATATGTGAAACATCTATACCAATGATTTTTAAAAAACCATTATGATATCCCATCTTATATATATAATTTTTAATAATATGTTGGAATATATTTTTATACACAAACGGTTCATGTAAACTATTAGCAAAGAGGTTTGGGGAAAACCCAATTTTCTATTAGTAATAGAAGAAAAAATTTCTCTGATTTTTAATATATATCATTATAGATTTTAATATGTTCAAGATTACATTCAAATATCATAGATAAATATTTTATTTTTATGTATATGATCTTAATTGAATATCATGTGAACATATATATCTATTTATAAATTTTTTTATAGCTATGTAAATAGAATTTATGAAAATATTTAAGATTTCATAGATTGAAAAAATCAAGAAAGGATGACTTACGAAACGAGGGTAGATCAATAGTTTTCAAAAATTATTTTAGAAATTATAATATTTCATTTAGATATAGAGACATATAAGTACCAATATTATTTGTTAATCCACCATATTTTTTACATAAACAATATTCTAGAATATATTACTTGAAGTTCCATCCATTTTCATAATTTCCAATCTTTAGTAGACTTCTATTTGGGGATTCATGAACATTCACTAAAGAACTTTTTCCCTAATGTGAATTTTTTATAATATAATGGTGAATCATACTATTAAGATATTTCACTTGTATTATGAATAGAGATAAATAAAATGGTGTTTTATATACATAAAATTCATTTAAAATATGGTATTACATATAATATCCATTTATTAGAAGACTCTATCCAGCTGAAAGGATGGTGAATTTGATGAAAAATATATCATGATTTGTGATAATTGAAGTCAATTAAATATATTAGGAATATGAGAGATATATAGACAATTATATGTAATTCCCACATTATTTATTTCAAAATTATTTTCAAATAAAATATATTATTAAGGATCAAATTCACGTGAATAAACTATTTTATATTTTGTTGATGGAGAAAATTATGGGAATAAGACTATAGATAATAGAAAAATAAGTTAATTTCATCTTCCCAAACACTACATAAATGTAAATTAAAGTAATTAGTATTATTGTTAATGAGGAAAAATTGATAGATGATTTGCACACACAAATTAAACATTTTTACAAACTAATAAAATAGATTATGTCAAAGGCCAAATGAAATATTGTGTAATAAAATTACTGTCATGTTTAAGATTCCATTCTACATGATAATTGAATTTTTTTACTTTCCATCATTCAAATCAATAGTATATAAATTAGAAAATTGAGATAAATGTTTATCTCTAGGATATTACTAATAAGAATTAAAAAATTATTAGAATGTTATAATTAATGATTAAAAAACAATCAAAATATTTCCATGATGGTTAAATGGAATTTGATGTAACCTGGTACTTTTGAAAATAATGGGAAATAATAATATCAATGGAATATTTAAATTCAAATATATAGATTTGTAATTTTGATGTTATAGTCAATTTGATCATGGGTCGGATATGATACATAGTGTAATGAATGAAAATTTTATCAATGGAAATTCTCTTCCTATATTTATTGCATATTTTATAAACCACATAAAATCACTTTAATAATATAAAACAAAAATTAAAAAGGATGAATGAATGAAGTTATATGTATCTATAGGAATTAGTAAACCTGTCTCGATGGAATAGTATCCAAACCCTAAGAATAGTAACATGGCCATTAGGATTAGTGATTCAGCTAATAGAATAGTAACCTCATCTATAAATGTATAAACAAAATTTTGGCATCAAATAATAGATAATATGATATAATTATATCATGGTATAAGTAAATAAATATTTTAAAAATTAATAATTAATTTTTGATTATATGAACCCACTCTTTTCTTATATTAACATTATGTAATATTTATGCAATACATAAATCATTATTCAAATAGTATCCCATAGACCATACTACTCTAGTGCCTATGGAAACAAGGAAACATAAACACTGAAACATAAGTGTGACACATTATCTCACACTAGGTTTTTCTTGAATAGACCCCTTCTTAGACACATTAGTCCAAATCCATATCTTTATAATAAGGGTAAGGAAACATAAAAATTGGTGAGATCAAATTCTCAGTAAGGGTAAACAAGAAATATATGTAAGCATAATCATGAGAATAGTGGTATTTGAACATGGTCCTAAAAAAAGAAGTTCATACCCTTTATATCAAATAACATATACATGAATCTTGGCATAATGCATGGCAGTTAATAAGACATGATCATATTTTCACAAAGAACATAAGCCATGAAAGCATATCATAGGAACAAAAAATAGGATTGTGGAAGACACATAAGCGTATATTATGATATCTATAGTATTAAAGGAATTGTTTCCAAGTCCATCCTAGCGCACAATGTCTTTTACTGAACTAGGTGCACACCATTTTCTAGCCATGTATTACTAAAATGAGTTCACCCCTAATCCCAACAATATACTATTGAACCGAGTTCACTTCCAATTCCAGCCCTGTAATACAGACCCATTTTCATTTCATGTTCCAACCATGTTAATATCATTAGATAAAAATCATTACCCAATGTATTTTATGGAGATATAGGTTCCACTCATCTCATAACTAAATCATACAAACATGTTCCACAAGATCATAAATAATCATATTATAACCCATGAAATGAAATGGGTATTATAAACATATAATCAATTCATAACCAATAGAAATATATAGGTTTAATAATAATTTCATCCTGAACATAACTCTAAAAAAGAATAAAGTTTCAAAATCATATAAATAATGAAATAGAAATGGGTTTCCAAAGCATATAACCTGTGAAAGAGAAATGGTATTTATAAATAGCATTCCACCAAAACATGATCCATTCAGAGATGGAATATGAATGGAAGCATTGAATAATTTCCCTATAAAATATTATGTAACACTGATTGATGTTATCGTAGATAGTAAATAGTTTGGAATTATCTATTAAAAACATTTCATGAAGAAAATATCCTTTCTACATTGAAGACTCTTTTTAAAACATAAAACCTTTTTGAAAACAAAATTATTTTGATATAGATTTGAAAACATATAATGAATGCATTGAAAACAATAAAACGTTTTTCAAATTATTTTTCCATGAAAATTTGTTTCAAATATATTTGTTAAATTTTTTTTAAAATTTTGGAAAACTTTTATGAAAACATTTTTTAAAACATGGTTTTTGAATACAATATATTTTTGACAGAGAGACAATCGAATTTCAATTAAGAACGTTTTCATAAGTACCAATGAGTATAAAATGCTCACAATACATGGATATACAAATAATAAATAGATTATATGTAATATCATGATTTTTCTTTAGAAAAGGATCATTCAATATCATTATAGTAAGCATAAACATAAAAAAACTCGAAAATCGAAGAAAATTTTTCAATATACTCTTATGACAAGGTAACATGGGAACACATTTTCCATGTAAGAAAATGAAATTAAATTAATATTAAAATATAATGAAAACAAATAAATTAATTATATAATATTTAATATAGAAATATATACACCATATACAAGTTTTTATGTTCATACCAAATCATTAGTCTTAAAAAAGAACAATCGAGTCAAACATATTCTACTATTTTGTTAACTTTTATAACATAGACCCCATGAAATAAAGATCATGAAATGGATATTTCCATACCCATTAATTTTATTATAATATAAATATAACATAATCATGTTTAGTATATACACCATATAAAAGTAAAGAGTGGCGAACATAACATGAATATCACGAAAATAAAAATTGAGAGAAATCTCTTTACCTTGTCTCTCGACTCTCATTATACTCATTCAAACCAACTGTATTATAAATGAAAATTTATTATTCATCATTTAACGAAACATATTCTTATATCTAACACAATTTATGGGGTTATTTTGACATTATATTTCCCTCTTGTTCACCATCATTTGGTAAAGTATCATTTCAGATATTATTCTCTTTGTTCTTCACATGTGTCTTAATTTGTTATATCGTTGGTCCTTATAAAAATATCATGATTCTAGATATTGAACTATTATATAAATAAGATTTATATTTATTATCTTTTTATTATAATAATATATTTAATATAAATTTATTAAATGGTGTCCACCGTTAATGGAGATGATAAGACCTACACACATATGAATGTTATTTCCAATTTTTTTGTTTTATTAAAAGAAAAAAATGAAAATTAAATATGTTTAAATATGTATAAAATTAATATAGTAGAATTATGATATCATATATATCATATATAATCAATAAATCAATCCATAATACATTCCATGTGTTGTACAAAAGAATCATATCGCATTGAGGGGGAGGTAGTCCTCACTTTCTAAAATGAAATTAGCGTATTAACAGAAAATGGAAAGTAAAAAAGTTATGTTTTGTAAAAGTTATAAATATTCTAAAAACATGTATAAATAAAATATTTAATAAATATACACATAGTTTCAATCACAATGTCATCCATGATAAGCATTAGGGAAAATTGTTCAATCATCACTTAGTGAGGGGGTAGTTCTCCGTACACATAAATATTATGTGCATTACCCATTAGAGGGAGGTGTGTATATGTGTTGGTTTAAAAAATATCATAAATTAGTACTAGTATATTTATGATATATTATTTTTTATATAATAATGGAATTATGATAATGAAAGGGTGGAGAAAAAAATAAAAGAAATGACTTGAGAGAAGACTTTATCTCTTAATCGGGTAACACCATTTTTCTTATTCCAAAAGGATTCCATTGATTGAATTTTTTATAAGGGATTGATTCAAGGTGGAATGGATTATTTATAATAAGTTTATTGGGAAGATATTGTCCGAATAAAATAGGTTTTAGTGGTGTGAATAAGTTGGAGAGGTGATGGAATTTTATATGGAATGGGGATGAATCACTTGATATATTTGAAAACAAGTTAGGTGGACCCCCGTTTTTACCTAACACATGTCATAAAAATCCAAAAAACCAAATATTTTATTATTTATGGTTAAATAATTTCCATAATAATGGTGTGGGATAAGTTTCCATGTCTTTTTGGACTCTAAATTTGAATTTTAGTTATTATTTTATTATAATTTTACCTTTATCAGTTTAATTTATTTTTTTTACTTTCACTAATATTTTTTTCAAAAACAATGTTGATCCTATTATAATATATAAATTATTCTTGTTCAAAATGTGTAATACATTTTTTCATATTTTTATAATAAAAGAGGAAGAAAGTAATTTAAAATTTATCCCGCACTCGGGTTCACAATACGTGTATTTAATGTAAAAATGATAAAACTTTTCCTATGTTTTTATAGTCAATTTCTTTGACAATTAGATTAAATTACCAAATCGAATTAATTTATTAAAATATTATCTATTTAAAATTTAAAAAAAATTAAAATATAATTTATCCTTATAAAAAATTAGATGAAAAAGAAGTTTTGAATTAAAATGTGGTATTTTTTACTATTCATCTAGAAATGATATTTCTCGAAAAAAACTCAAAACATCTCCTGAAAATAGTTTGCAAATTCAAAATTAAAAAATGAAGTTTCTTTTAGGAAATTAAATTTCTAAATGTTTCTAAAATAAAATTTTAAATTAAATGAATTCCATATGAGAAAAATTATTTAAAAAAGATATAGACATTAGAAAAAATCATATATTTCCTTATCAATTATAAAGAATATTTAAAAAGTATTTATTTCTATT
Organism: Viscum album; assembly: GCA_963277665.1. Lineage (NCBI taxonomy): Eukaryota > Viridiplantae > Streptophyta > Magnoliopsida > Santalales > Viscaceae > Viscum > Viscum album. Next base: position 1,584,557,279 of record OY728147.1, read on the forward strand.
AATATTACATTGTCTTATTGATTAGTAATAATTATATTATTTATATAATTATAATAGAATAATAATATTTCTAAAAACATTGATGTTTCTTGTATCATACACTAAGTGGTCATTGCATATAATAAATGCAGAGTTGATGTTTCTTATAATGTACACAAAGTTAACATTCCATGTTTTTTATTCCAATTCCATTCCATGTGAAAGTATTGTTTGACTTAGTGAATTGAAATAAATAATTGAAAATTTAATTTATATGAATAAAAGTATATTAAAACATATCATGTTACATTCAACCTCCCTTAAATTGAATTTGAACTGCGAAATTCATCACTTGGGTAAGAAAATGGGGATAATTTTTCTTCATCATATTCTAAAGTTCCCACATAGAATCCTATAACTAGTTATTTATCCAAAAAACGTAGACCATGAGAGTGGTATTGTTTTGTAAACTTTCCTTGATCAGTCTATAATTTCAAAAGGTTTCTCCTCATAAGAAATATCCTACTTTAGTGGATTGGCCTCTGATTTTATTACATTTGAAGGGTCTAGAATATACTTCCTCAGGAGAAATACATGGAACACGTCATGGACTTAAGAGATATTTTTAGGAATTTATAATTAATGTGATCCCATCCTGATATGGTTAGGATTCTAAAAGGGACAAATATACATAGGGCTTATTTTTCCTTTCTTCCTGAATATCAGAACATTCTTCAAAGGTGAGATTCTAAGAAACAACTATTCACCAACTTCAAATTCTCAATCATGTTGACCATTATCAATGAATTTTTTTCCCAAACATGAGCTACCATGATATGATTCTGAATGGTTATAACCTTTTCAGCCATTTTATCAGTAATATTAGGTATGAATATCATTTTTTCTCTAACCACATCCCAGGCCATTGAAGCTCTAAATTTCTTCATACAGAGTTGTTCGTACGGTTCCATCTGAATACTTGAGTGAATTATATTGTTGTAAAAAAACTAACCTTGTAGAAGGTGTTGATCCCAACCACTTTTGAAATCTAGAGACCATGATCTCAACAAATCCTCTAGGGGTTTAATTATTATTTTAGACTGACCATCTATCTAAGGATGATAAATTGTGTAAAAACTCAATTCGATATCAAGTTGTTACTGATGGTTTCCCTAGGACATTGAGGTAAACCTCATACCCTGATCTGATATAATTAAATTTGTTACTTAATGATACATTACAATATAATTAATGTATATCTAGGAAATATGATCCTAAGATAAGTCTCCTATGGTAGTGATAAAGTATGATGACCTAGTAAAGAGATTGACTACCACCAATATAGAATTAATCCCTTTAGACATTCTGGGTAGTCGAATGAAAATATCCTGAGTGATATTCTCCCATTTCTATTCTTGTAAGTGTAATGGTAGCAACATCCCTCTAGAAATTTCTCTTTCAGCATTGTCTTATTGGTATACCAAGTACAAAGATACAAACTCTACAATATGTCTCTTCATTCCATCCCACTAGAATTATTCTTTTATTTCCCTATTCATCATTGTACTTCTAGGATGAAAAGAGAATTATGAACTATGAGGTTCCTATAACACATCCTAATTTAAATATGGTATAGAAGGAACAAAAAATGGTTCATGAACCTCATTATTCCATCATGGTCAATGTTAAAAACATGCTAATTTCTGAAATTATTTTGTACCACTACATTTCATTCTGTGACACCATTATCTTCACGTGGATTGAGGGTTGAAAAATAATTTGGGAATGATATGATTTTTCTCCATCCTTTAGGATATCTATATCCATCATTTTAAAATTAAACAAATATAGGATCTTTTTTGATCCTCATAAAGTATAATCTAGCATGATCCCTCTGACTGAACTCATCGACCACCTTATTTTCCTTCCCTGAGTGGTAATTTATTGAGTAGTAATAATCAATTATCAACTCTAAACATCTTCTACTGCGCATGTTCAACTCCTTCTAGGTGAATATATATTTAATAAATTTATTATCTTTATATATAACACACTTCCATTCATAGAGATAATACATCTATATCTTTAATGAAAAAATTACCACTACGAACTCCAAATCCTGAGATGGGAAATTTTTCTCATAAATATTCAAATCTATTGAGGAATAAAAGATAACAATATTATTCTATAAAACACTTCCAAATCCCATCATGGAAGAACCACTATAGATTATAAACCCTTCTCTACTATAGGGTAATGTAATCACAGGTGCACTAACATACATTCCCTTTAGTTAGTTGAAATTTTCTTCAAATTCATCTATCTAGAAGAACTTGAAACACTTATGATTTAATGTGGTCATAGGATTAAATAGTCATAAAAAATTCTCCCAAACCCTCATTAATATCATGATAAACAAAGAAACCTATAGATTTATTTCACCATTGTTGGTCTATGAATGCTTTTAATAGCCTCCCCTTTGATGGATCTACTACTACACCATCTCTAGAGATTATGTGAGCCAAAAATTAAACATTTTTCAGTAAAAATTCCCAATTTGTTAATTTTTCATATAGTTACTCCTTCCTTAGGTTCATTAGTACAATTCAAAAGTGATATTCATACTCTCCCTTTCTATTTGAATAGAAAATAATATCATATATAAAGAGTACCGCAAACTAATTTCAGTAATCAAAAAAGAATCTATTCATTAAATCAATGATGATAGACAATGAATTACTAAGACCGAAAAGAATCACTATATATTCATAGGGATCATAACTTGTACGGAATGTTGTACTAGGTATATCCTCATTCCTAACCATCAATTGATTATATCCATAATAATGGTTAATCATAGAGAAGTGTTGGTCTCCATGTAGTTGATACAAAAGTAATAAATATGGGGAAGTGGATACATGTTCTTAATTTTTATCTTGTTTAACTACCCATAATCAATACAAATTTTCATTAATCCATCATTAGTTTTCAAAAAAAAGATTCAGTGCACCCTATGGTGACACACATTTCTGAATGAATCCATTATCAATGTCTTCGTGGAGTTTCTTCTTCAATTACTTCATCTCAATTAGAGCCATTCTATAAGGAGTCGTGTAAATTTGTTTGAAACCAAGTATATGTTAAATTGGGAACTCAATTTCACATATTATTGTAAGACTAAAAAACTCCTATAAAAATACACCCAAAAATTCATGGACAATAGGAATATAATCGTTTTCAATTCTCTCCCTAACCATTTGAGATAAAAACCCATTTTTAATGGAAATAAAGATCCATAGATTGGATGTAACTCAATAAGGATTTCATACATATAATCACATGGATGGATGATCATAAAAGGGTCTGAAATATCAAAATTAACACCCCCTACTTGACAATTGATGTTGTATTTATACAGTGAAAGCCAATCATTATATTAGATGATGTAAAATTCAACAAAAGGAAGAATAAAAAGATTTCCATGATGAATATTTCCAAAAACAATAGCTGGAAATAAATCAAAGACTTAAGATGAAATCATTGTTGCATTAGGATTTTTCAATGCTATTTCCAAATCTAAATATATTTGTGTAATCATAAAACCCTTAAAATTTATTTATATATGAAAGAGTGGGTAGATCTAGAATAAAATATGACATTTTTAGTTATACAGTGGATGATATGTGTACTATTCAATTAATAGTTATTTCACGCCTCATCAGAAATATAGATTTCATGAGATTTACACTTTTCCCTTGGATTAAGAGGTTACAAACATCAATAATCGTCATTAGCCCTTCATTTTGGATAGTGGCTAGTATAATTTCCATTCTCCTTACACATGCAGCATTGAATCATGGGAGGATCATTTTGTGAATCATTTTTATATTATCACATTAACATAACATCTTCCCATAATTTCAACATTCAATATACCATTTACCTTCCTCTACACCCAATTTTTTTTTTCTAGACCCCTTATGAAAAATTCTTCCCAGATTATTCCCACATTCAAAGAATAAATGAAAAATCATATTCTTTCCTTGATGGGTTTTGGGGTTTCATATGAAATATATCTAACTTTTATTATAAAAAAATGATATTTATGCATGACTCCAAACTCCATTTCAACCTTGATTTCACACCACACAATCTCTATAACGCTACTAAAGAATCTTATGACCAATGACCATCTAAGACTTAGCCTCAATCCACTTATGAACCTATCAAATTTACAGTCATGTTGGATTATTATTCCAGAAGTGTACCACACATTTCATGTGAAATGAGCCTCATAAGAACTAAAATAGTCATCGTCTCTTTATATCAACTAAAGGAACTCATTATCCATCTTGGTGTAATAAATATGAGGAATGTACTTATTGAAAAACATGTTCTTGAACTCATCCAAATACATGGATTCAATTTTGTCTAACTTCCTCGTATTCTGTATCAACATCCACCACTAGTATACTTCACTTTCAAACTAATTGACTTCCAGAATAACTTTCTCAAGCTCCAATAATTAGATAACCGAGAATATATTTTTAGTTGTAAAAATCCATTGTTTATTAAAAAATGTGTTTGGAGACCCTATGAAAGAAGGTATAACATTTTTTATTACAGACTTAATAGAATTTTGTTCCCCCTTTTCTAACATGTAATTCCACCAAGATTCATATCTTTAGAATTCTTTGTGTGCATAACAATGGGTTTTTTTATTCAAACTCCCAAGGAATTAGATTTCTTCTAGAGGAAAATCGCTGCACAGGCCAACATAATCACCATTAACGTAGTTCCATTTTGTTCTAGTCATTGACTAAAACCAAAAAGCATAGAGTAGGAGACATTTAAAATAGCGAGGAACTACATAATCATGAGAAGTCACTTATAGTATGCCTAAATTATGTTCACCTCCCATAATCACTAACACATTAGGTTTATCATAGGTTATTCATATCCAAATTCTATTTAAATCCTTCGTAATGGTTCGTGAAGATTTATTGAATTCCCAAAAAATATCCACTAGGAGTGTCAAATGTGGTGTGCAACAAGTCCCATTTTTGTGTTAATGATTACCCTAAGTGAGGAGGGAAACTTCTTGTCTGACCTTTTACCCCTAGGTACAACTATGCCAGAGCCACATCCACTAGTAGTATCTAGAATGGAATTTATTTCATGAAAACCACCCATTCTGTCCTTCACCAAAATTGCATGAAATGTTCCTTTAATTTTCCTTACTATTAATCTTATTCATAGACATGTCCATTGAGTTGTCACTATGGTTTTCTTATCCTAGAATAAAAATGTTAATTAAATGTTTTTTATAATACCAACTATAGAGATACTCACATTTCTGACAATTATATTACAAAATATTTGGGGAATACATAAAATAGTATACAAAAAAATTCCCAAATACCATACTAGTTTAGTGCCTCTAAATGCATGAAAACATAAACACTAATACATCAGTGAGAGACATTTTCTCCCACTAGGTTCTTCTTGACATGAACTCTTCATAGACACAACAAAGATAAAACATATCCTCATCACTTCGCGTTGTAAACATTAAAAATTGTGAGGTAAAATGATCAACAATGGTTAAAAAGGGAGATATGTATGCATAATAATGAGAATAAGGGTATGAGACCATGAACCTGAAAATAAAAAATCATACCTTGCATATCAAAGGTAATATACATGAATCTTGGTAGAAATACTGAATGTTTATAATAAATGAATCATAATATATCAAAGAATATAAACCTTGAAAAAATAATATAGAAAAAAAAATTGAATTGTGGAAGAAACATAAGAATATATAGTCATTTTCCTACTAGTAAATTCATTACTTCTAATACCATCTTATTGGACAATGTTTTTTACTGAATCGGGTTCACACCCTGTTCCAGCACTACATTACTAAATAGAGTTCACCCATTGTTCTAGACATGTATTACTGAATAGAGTTCAATTCATATTCAAGCCCCGTAATACTGAACCAATTTCATTTATCATTCAATCGATGAATATATCATGATATATAAATCTTTACCCAATGCATTGGAGGGAGATATAGGTCCCACCCATCTCATTATGAAATCATACATACATGTACAAAAATATAATAAATAATCATATCATAACACATGAAATTATATAGGTATTATAAATATGTAATCATGTCATAACCTGTAGAAAGGGACAAGTTTAATAATCATGTTAAAATGAATACAACCATTGAAAATATGCAGGTTTCAGAATCATATAAACAAGGAATGAGAAATGTGTTTACGAAGTATATAACCCATGAAAGGGAAACTGGTTTTATAAACATCATTCCATCAAAAAGCAATCCATTTAGAGAATAAATATGAAAAAATGAATAATTTCCCCATAAGGGTATGAGTAACACAAAGGGTTTTTATTTTAGCAGGTAAATATATTTGTACTTCATTTAAAAAAACTCAAGGAAAATGTCATTCTTACAATGAAAATGATTTTTTAATAAATAAAACCTTTTTGATAATTTTTTATTTGAACATAAATTTGGAAAATAATAACGAAATCAATAAAAACATTAAAACGTTTTTGAAATCATTTTTCCTTGAATATGGGATTCATATATCCTTTGAAAGCATTTTTGAAAACATGTTTTTTTGAATACAATAGATTTCCAACCCTGGAGGGTGACTATCATATTTCTCATAAAAACGTTATCTTAAGTACCAAAGAGTAAAAAAATTGAAATAATACATGCAAATTTCATGAATAAATATAGGATAAGTAAATATATGTTTATCCTTGAGAGATTGATCATAATATTTTATTATATAAAGCAAAAACATAATCAATCACAAAAACCAATGATATTGTTTCAATAAACTCTTATAACATGGTATCTTTAGATCATATTCTCCATGTAATAAATTTAAATTACATGATGAATAAAATAAACTTTAAATAAATAAAATCATGATATAAAATGTAAAATGGATAAATATACAATTTGGAAAAGTGTTCAGATGTATAATAAAATGGGAGCCTAAATGAAGGAAAATTGAGACAAATATATTTTATTGTTTTGGTATATTTTGAAACATAGAACCCATGATAAAATGATAATAAAATCGATATGTGAATACCCATAAAGTTAAGTAAAAAATTCATTGAATAAAATCAGGGGAATTACACACACCCTATAAAAGAAAATAGTGGTGAACATAGCATGTATCTCACAAAAATAAAAAGTAAGATGAAATCTACTTACCTTGTGTCTTCATTCTCATTGTACTCATTCAGAAAACTCGTATAATAAATATAAATTAAATTTCAATATTTTAATGAACCATATTAGTATATCAAATACAATATATGGTTTTATTATGAACTACCCCCTTGTTAACCATTGTATGTTAAGGATTCACTTTAGATAATATTCTCTTTGTTCTTTGCATGTGTCCTAATTTTTTAAATCACTTGACCATATAGTCATATCCTGATTACCGGATTTAAACCATAATAAAAATAAAATTTTATACATTATATGTTTTTTATAATAATATATTTAATATATAATTATAAAATGGAATACACCATTCATAGAGACAGTAAGCCATACATACGCACAAACGACAACTCTGTTTTTATTGTCATATTGAATACAAGATTAAAAATTACATATATGAATATAATTATATCATTATTAATATAGATTTATTATATCATATATATCATATATAATCACTATTCCCATTCTTAATACATTCCATGTAGTTTATGAATGAATCGTATCTCTTTGAGAGGGTGGCAGTCCCCACATTCTCAAACTAAATTATCGAATTAACAGACAATGGGATGTAAAAAATATATGTGTTTTTAAATGAATAATTTATCTAAAATAAATAATAAATATAATATATAACGTATATAATAATATTTATCATCATAATTTCCAACATGGGAGGCCGTAAAGAAAATTGAACAATCATCTTTTAGGGATATGGTAGTTTATCATACACAAAATAGTATGTTCATTATCCATTAGATTGAGGTGTGTGTAAGTGTTAGTTGAAACAAAAGAATAAAAACATATAAGTATATATTTGGGACACAGGTGTTGTTATAAAATAATATAATAAAGATAGTGTATGGGTGGAGAAATAATATAAAATAAAGGACTTGAGAGAAGACGTTACCTCATAACCAAGAAACTCCTTTTGGATTATGCCAAAAGACTTCTTTGGATTTCCTTATACTCATGGTAAGGAATATATTTGGAAATGAGAATTTCTAGGATGAATAGAGATAACTTTTCTGAACTTAATAGGTTTGATAGGTGTGATGAAGTGGGATAGTTTGTTTCCCATTATAGATAACAGAAAGGACTGACATCGTATTTTTGAAAAAATGTTTGGTGTGCCAACATTTTTACCTAAAAAAATTCATAAAAAACAAAAACATATAAACAATGGAAGGTTAATGGAAACATAATGGTAATAAAATGGGGTTTTTAAAAGTGTCTAGGTCGTTTTGTGTCTTATATTCAAGGATTAGTCATTATTTAAGCTTAATATTACCTTAACTAATGTTATTAATTTTAATTACATTTACTGATATTTCTGGCCACAAACTTAATTAATCATATATGAAATATAAATTTTTTTTGATACCAAATATGGAACCAATTTTTTTAAATACCAATCGTAGAAGTGGCCGAAATTAATTTAAAATTAATCTTATAGGCAAGTCAGCAATGCAGGTTTTTAAAGTAAAAATGATCAAAAGTTTGATATGATTTTATATCCAATTTCAATGTGAAATTGGTGAAAATTACACAAATTTTATTTTCTATTAAAAATATAATATAATAAAAATTTTAAACTGAATAAAACTATAACATAGAAATTCAAATAAAATAGAAGAAAATGTTGTTTTGAATTAAAATACAGTATTTTTGACTATCCATCTAGAATTGATGTTTCTCAAAAAAATCCAAAAAATTCACTATAATTAAATTCAACATAAGAAATTCAAAAATGAAGTTTATATTTTAAAATTTAATTTCTAAATGTTTCTGAAATGAATTTATTAAAAATGGTAGTTCATTCGAGGAAAGCGCATTGTTAAATATGTAAAGACATTAAAGAAACTGATATGATTCAAAACAATTATAAAAAATATTTGAAATATAGTTATTAATATTCATATTAATAAGTATAATGGATATATTATAATTGTCTTATTTAAATAATTATAACAGGTAAATTATGTTTCATAGAAACATCAACATTAACTGTAACATACACCAAGTCGGTGTGGCGTGTAACAAATGTTATGTTAATGTTCCATGCAACATATTCCAAGTTGATGATTCATGTTACATATTCAATGTTAGTGAAATGTGAATATAATGTCAAACTTATTTCTTGAAAATAAATAAATTAATATTTAATTTATTCAAAAAAGGTCCCTAAAAACTCAGGGTGTTACATTGATATATCTTTTAAAACATAAATTTTTATTTAAAATATTCTAATTAATATAATTAATTAAATGGAAATTTAGTTTCACATAATAGATTATGAAATTAACAATTTTTTTATTATTATTATATGATAATTTTTTGAGATATTAATTGATTTTTTATGGTGTTATAAAATTAGTTATAATTTTAATTATGTTACATTACATGAAAATCATGATTTTAATTAAATATTAAATATCTCATTATTGAAACCCACCAAATGAGAATCTCAAGATACAGAAAGGAATGAATACCATAATATGTGTATAATTTCCCACACAACAATAAATGGAGGGAGAGGGTGGCCGAAGCTCACAGATCGTGTAATCCTACAAGATAAATTCTATCACGTGACAATCATTAGGTCATGAGAAGGAACCAGGTGTAGAGGATAGTATATAGTATTCCTCATGAAGACCCTATTAAAATATCCTTATCCTATCAGAAATCCTCCTCGAATATCTGGTGTTCATATGTTGGTATCTAGATATGTTCCCCCAGGCCATGCGATTAGTCATCGGTGAGGACCTGAAAAACAATCTAATAATCCTTAGAAATTAGGAGGGAAAAAAATCAAATGTCGAAGGAGTTTAGTGGTCATAATTATAATGAACCATACTTTGGATACATGGTTATTACTTCAGAATTTAAGCATACTTATTATAACATATAACAAAACCATGGTAGGACCGTATAAGTACAATGACTTTAGAAATTGGGAAACATAAACAACTGGTTCGTAAATCATCTACATTGTCTCCCACTTATTTCATCTTATATAGTGTTCCTTTTTGGCATATCCTACTTAATACCCTTCTTCCTGAACTGGTTAAAAGAAATCATACAAAAGTGTGAGCTCAAATGCTCAGTAAGGGTGACCAAAAGAAATATCAATCATATTATATTCATAAGAATATAACATTTTGAAAATCTTAACCGGCAAAAGAGATCATAATATCATAACATGAGATAAAACATAGTAGTGATCATTATTCCCAATAATCATATCTTAAAACATGAAACTTTGTGTCATAGACACATAATCATAAAAAATAATTTCATATTAGTCAAGACTCATTGCCAAGACTATCATAGCAGACAAAGTCCATTACTGAACCGAGTTCACTCCTCGTTCCAGTCCTATGACACTGAACCAGATTAACTGGCCGTTCTAGCCATGTCTATATCATGAGATATAAATCATTACCCAATGCATTGGAGGGAGATATAGGTCCCACCCATCTCATAATGAAACCATTCTTATGTGTGCCACAAAATAATAAATCATACATCATAGCATAACACATGTAATAAAAATGGGATTCATATACTTCATGCCATCATAACATAATCCATAAAAGGACTTCACAAAAATAATTCCTTCATAACATAGTAAAATAAATGTAATAATAGGGATATAAATAGAACCATATATTATCGTAGATGTAAATTAATTTTGATAAAACAAATGAACTCCATTCCTGAAAAAAATATCATTTCTTCTTCAAAAACACTTTTCCTTTCTCAACATGTCATAAAATTTCTAACTAAAAGAAGTTAATTAAAAATAAACGTGAAAACATGTAAAGGAAGCTTCATGTAAATAATTTTCTATGAAATCATAAAAATCCATTCACACCGTATAAGTTAAAAAAACATCATTCTCATACTTTGGCCGAAAAAGTCAAAAAGTATCTCGTACTGAAAATGCAAAAAGATTACTTTCATATATTTTACTAAAAATTCACTAATAAGTAATATTTGATTTAAAAAATTTTAGGAGGATATAAATAATATTACACATTCATGAAACATGGATGCGTATAATAAATATGCCCCAGTAAATACCGAAGTATAAACAATCTCAGATAAAAATTGAGATTGCATGATTTTCCCTTACCTTAAGTATGATATGATTTGAATGTATCTGAACCTCCTGTATAATGATTTAAACAATGTCATTGACTTATTACAGAATCATATTCATTGTTATGATATTATATATGGTCATATTCTTATCTTCTTATTTGTAATATTTCATTATTACTTGTTATTCGGGTGTTTATTGCTTTATGTTCTTATGGGTGTTTTATCGAATAAATTCTTCTTCCTATTTTAGGTTATAGATAAATCATTTACATAATGGTATTTTTATAATATATATCATATTTATTCATTCAATTTGTTTATATAATCATGGTTTAGTGAATATCATGTCGAACGAATCACATCGCACCGTGGAGACGGTAAGCCGTACATACGCACGAGCGACGTTATCATTCTCATGATTTTGGAAATGTATTGAAGTGTATGGTGTATAATATTTTAGAATAAATATCACTTAATAATCATATATAGTTATTTCTTCCATTATTATACCCATCCAAGTAAGGTGGTTGTGAAAAAACAGATTGCACAATGACGTGGAGACGGTATTCCATACGTACGCACACGCGGTGATTTCATTTCTTATAGGATGGATCGAAGGTGAAATATGGTTGTTTAATATTTATAATAACATATCATTATATGAGTGATACTGATGTTATTACTTTATTATGAAACAATAAAATAAGAGTAAGTCCAAGAAGAAATGAATTTGAACGAATCGTTAAAGCTTATTACGTCTTCTTCGACATGCCTCTTTGAAACCTCCTCTTAGGACACTAAAATTGGTCATTAAAGAAGACCATGACCTCTAGTATGTTTCTAGGGAGGATGATAATAGAAATGGTTAGGGGTTGGCTGAGCTTTAAAGTTCAAATTTGTGTAAAGAGGAGGGGGAGGAGGTGCCATTTTATAAGGGAGTAGAGGGGCACCTTTGGAAACATAAGAAATATTAATTTATAAAAAATCTAAACCCAACATAAAAACCTCAAAAAATAAATCTAATCAGAATATTATATTAGATATGGTTGTTATCGCATAAACCAATAAAATTTAGACAAGTTGGGAATTTATTTTAAACATTATCTACATGATTTATCCTTATTTAATCTATTTAATGTTATTTGTGGTAATATTATTCTAAATTTTAAATCATTATATATAATTACTTATATGTTTTGAATTATCGATAATTGTATTCTTTACTACATTTTAGACCATATAAATTTTAATTCCTAATTTTTAAATATTTTTGTGATTTTTTAACAACTTTATAATATGTAATTTTTATAAAATAACAATAGTGTCAATTTTGAAACTATTTATTTATTTGAATTTAAATACAATATATACAGAAGATATGTTCAAAGTAAAAAATTTAATAGATTCATAACATGTCAGTTTTATCTAGAAAATTAGTGGAGCACATTAAATAGTTCATATAATATTTATTTTAATACATTTAAAATAATTTATTTGATATTTCAATCAATAAAATAATTTCAACATCACTATTGTGTCATAATTAATGATAATTATTTAATCCCTAAAAATTATAAATAAATTCACATGATGTAGATAATTTTATTACCTTTTTGGATACTATTCATTTTGGACGTTTCATGAAGTTTATCACTAAATTAAAATTATTATACTTATAAGATTTTATAGAGTGACATGTTGTCACTTTCATTGGTTTTAATAATAATTAAATTATTTTAATGGTAAAAAGTTTATAAAATGAATTTATTCTGACCCTTAGGTGATAAGGGTCAACTTTTAGTCATCCAATATATTTTTTTCAGTTGTTAGGGTAATTTTATAATCTTATCTATACCATTAATTACCCGAGTTACCTTTAACTACTGTAAATATAAATTACCATAGTTACTATTCATAATATCAAAAAAAATAAAAGTAACCTATTAACATTATTTTGACCTACTGAATCCAAATATGGAATCCATTTTTCAAAATTCAAAACACAGAAGTTTCAGTAATTAATTTAAAAATTAATCCAGTTGTTAAGAAAACAAGTTTTAAAAGTTAAAACATTGGCAAAGATTGAAATGTTTTTACCTATGAATTCAATTTAAAATTAATGGTAATGAAATAAATTATATTAAATGGTAAACATATATTCTATTTATATTTTAAAACCACTAAATATTATAATTTAACCATATAAATTATTGCGATGAAAAATGTTGTTTTTAATTAAAATATAGCGTGGTTTTACTATTCATTAAAATATGAATGTTATCAGAATAATTTGAAAATTTTATCCGAAGTAAAATTTTATATCCTGATTCCAATGAAGAATTTTATTTGGTCAAATTTAACATATAAAAATTTCAAAAACTTGATTTAATGTTGGTGCGCCATCAAAAGGCGGAAAAACTGCATTTTTTAAAAAATACCTATTTTACCCAAAAAAATTATTCTGTTCTCATACCATGTTCTAGAAAATTTGTAAGATGAATAATAATGTTATAAAATTAAAAATATAGTTAATACTATTCATAACGGCTAGTTTATATAATATTTTAATAACATATTGTTGTTTAGTGAAACTCGATATTGCATACAACACATGCTATCGAAGAAGGTTGCTTTTGCATATAACGCAAGACAAGATAGTGTTGTGTGTAGTGAAATATTCCATTTATGTTGAGTATAAAATAAGACATAAAAAAATATACTTATCATAAAATATCAGGGTGTTACATTCGACCCACCTTAAAATGAATTTTTCCCTCAAAATTCATCACTTCGTAGAAAACAGATGATGATACCACTCCCTCATCATATCCTCAAGCTCCCATGTAGATTATTCTAATTGGTGGTTCCTCCATAAAACATTAACCAAGCGAGTGGTCTTGTTTTGTAGAAATTTTTCGCTACGATCCCGAATCTTTATCGGCTTTTCTTCATAAGAAAGATATTGCTATAATGGTACAACTTCTGAGATTAGTACATGTGAAGGATTTGGTATGTACTTTCTCGAGAGATATACATGGAAAAAATCATAAACTTGAGAGAGATTCGGTGGAAGGACCAATCGGTAAGCAAACTTCCCAACACGATCCAGTGTTTCAAAATGACTGATAAACCTAGGGCTCAGCTTTCCCTTCTTTTCAAAACTCATTACTCTATTCCAAGGAGATATTCGTAAGAACACTTCATCACCCATTTCAAACTCTAGGTATTTTCTTCAGTTATCAGCAATACTTTTTTGTCGACTCTGAGCTGCTCTTATGTGTTGTTTAATAGATTAGACCTTTTCTTCCATCTTATCAACACCATCAGGTCCTAATAGCTTTCTTTCCCTAACTTCATCCAAGCAAGTTAGAGTTAGACATTTCTTTACATAGAGAGATTCATAAGGATCCATCTGAATACTGGAGTGAAAGATATTATTATAAGAAAATTCCACCAAAGGTAGGTGTTGATCCCAACCCCCTTTGAAATCCATAGAGAAAGCTCTCAACATTTCTTCTAGAGTTTGAATTGTCCTCTCAGGCTGACCGTCTATCTGAGTATTATAAGAAGTTCTGAAACTCAACTCTGTATCTAGACTATGCTAAAGGCCTCACCAAAACATAGAGGTAAACCTCGGATCCCGATCAGATATAATGGAAAGTGGTACTCCATGCAATCTTAAAACTTCCTTCACATATATCCTGGAAAGCTGATCCATAGGGAAATCTTCTCTAATAGAAATGAAGTGTGCTGACTTCATAAGACGATAAACTATAACCTAGATATCATTATTTCCTTTGGATGTTTTAGGAAGTCCAGTGACAATGTCTATGGTGATGTTTTCCCATTTCCATTCTGGTATGGGTAATAGTTGTAACATCACCTTAGACTTTTGTCTCTCAGCTTTAACTTGCTGACAAACCAAGCATCAAGAGAAATATTTAACAACATCTCTTTTCATTCCATCCCACCATAACTACTCTTTTAGGTCCCTATACATCTTCGTGCTTCCAGGATGAATAGAGAATGAATAACTATGAGCCTCATCCAGCATCTCCTTCTTTAATTCTGGGATGTGAGGAACACAAAACCGATTCCTGAAGCTTATTATCCCATCACAATCAAGGCGGAATTCAGGAACATTTCTCACCTTCTTTTGTAACTCTACATCTTTTTTATGTGCCTCTTTAATCCTCACATGAATAGATGGTTGAACATTCATTTGAGAAAGATAAGATATCTCCCATTTCTTTAAAATTCCTAGATCCATACTTTGTAAATCCATAAATATTGGATCTTTTGTGATACTCATAATGGATAATCTAGCATGGTCTTGTCGACTTAATGCATCCGCCACCTTGTTTTCTTTCCCAGGGTGATAATGATTTGAGCAGTCTTAATCCTTAATTAACTCCAACAATCTTCTTTGGTGAATATTCAGCTCCTTTTGTGTGAAAAATATACTTTAAACTTTTATGATCAGTATAAATATCACACATTTCACCATAAGGATAATGCCTCCATATTTTTAATGCAAAGATTACCACGGATAACTCCAAATCCTGAGTTGGGTAATTTTTCTCATGGATTTTCAACTGTCGTGAGGCATAAGCTATCACCATATTATTTTTCATGAGAACACACTCAAATCCCTTCTTTGATGCATCAATATAGATCACAAACCTTTCTCCACTATAAGGCAGTGTGAGAATAGGTGCACTGGATAACCTTCGTTTTAACTCCTTGACATTTTCTTCACACTCCTCCATCCAAACGAACTTAACTCTTTTTCGAGTCAACCTGGTGAGTGGATTAGATAACCTTGAAAAATCTTTTACAAAATGTTGATAATACCCAGCCAAGCTAAGAAAATTTTGGATCTCAGTTACTATTGTTGGTCTCGACCATCTTTTGATAACCTCTATTTTTTCTGGATCCACAGATATCCCCTCTTTTGAGATTATGTGACCCAAAAATGAAACTTTTTGAAGCCAAAATTCACAAATGGTAAATTTGGCATAAAGATTCTCCTTTATTAGGGTCTTTAATACAATCCTCAAGTGATCTTCATGTTCTTAATTATTCCTTGAATAGAAAAGAATATAGTCTATAAAGACTACCACAAACTGATCAAGATATTCTCTAAAGGCTCTATTCATTATATCCATGAAGATAGCAGGGGAATTAGTAAGATCAAATGAAATCACTATAAATTCATAGTGTCCATAACTTGTTCGGAAAGCCGTATTTGGTATATCCTACCTTTTGACACTTAATTGATGATACCCTGAACGAAGATCAATCTTGGAAAAGTATTGATCTCTTCTTAGTTGGTCAAATAAGTCATCAATGCATGGTAGAGGATATTTGTTCATAATCGTGATCTTGTTAAGTTTTCGATAATCCATGCCGAGTCTCATTGTTCCATCTTTCTTCTTAACAAACAGAACAGGTGCTCCCCAAGGTGACGCACTAGGGCATATGAATCCTTTATTAATATTCTCTTGGAGTTTATTCATCAATTCCTACAACTCAATTGGAGACATTATATAAGGTGTATTAGAAATAGGCATAGCGCCCAGTATGAGTTCTATTGAAAACTCAACTTCACGATTTGGTGGAAGATCTGGCAATTCCTCTGGAAAGACATCATCAAACTCCCGTACAATGAGTGCATTCTTAATTTTGAGTTTCTCACCAACCATTTGAGATAAATAACCTTCATTTAGTGGAATCAAGACCCATAAGATGGAAGAAATTTTCACTGGAAGTTCATGTTCATCCTTGCATCGATAGATGATCATAGATTGATCTAGAATATGAAACGTGACTTCCCTTCATTGGAAATTGATATGAGATCCATATATAGAAATCCAATCCATTCCAAGAATCAAATCAAATTCCACTATAGGAAGGATCACAATATTTGTATGATACACTTTCCCAAAAACTTCAATCGGAGAAGAATTGTAAACTTTTGATGCGACCGTTGTGCCATTAGGAGTTGTCACAACTAACTCAACACCTAATTGTTGAGGTAATATGATGATAACCGTAGAAAGTTCTTCATAAATAAAAGAGTGGGTGGATCAAAAATCAAATAAAACATTTTCTACTTTAGAGTGGATGGTAAGTGTACCTTTCACCACTTCATTATCACACTCCACATCGCCGATAGTAATTGCATGTGACTTTCCTTATTATTTGTCCTTAAGAGTTTTTTGACATTGATCATCATAAAAAACCCTTAGATTTGGGCATTTATTGGCATAATGAACCATCTCCTTGCACTTGAAACATTGAAGTGTTGGAGGTGCATTCTGTGTATCCCATTATTTGTTCGCATCATTAGAAATCTTCTTCCCATTATTTCTACATTCAATTGCCCGATGATCTTCTTTTTCACACATAAAACATCTTCTTGTGCCTTTAAGACAATTCCATCCATGTTTCTTTCAATAATTTGAGCATAAAAGAAAAACCCATCAGACAATTTCCTCTTTGTTATTGAAGTCCCTTATTGCTAACACCCTTCGAAGACTTGGTTTTAATCCTCTAAAGAATCGATCAATTTTACTCTCAGGTTGGATAATAATTATGGAAGTGTACATTGCAAGTCTTGTAAAATTTGTTTTGTAGGTACCAACAGATTCATCATCCTTTTTCTTAAGTTCAAGAAACTATTTCCCCATCTTTGTTCGAAGAATATGAGGGAAGTACTTATTGAAGAATAAGTTCTTGAACTCGTCCCATTCCATGGACTCAATTTAATCTCTTTGCCTCGTATTCTTGATACGACTCCACCATTTATCAGCTTCACCTTCCAAACGATATACTGCTAAAATGACTTTATCATGCTCAGAACATTGAAGGACTGAAAATATCTTTTCTGTGGTACTGATCCATTGTTCAGCCACTAATGGATCAGAAGACCCGCTGAATGAAGTTGGACACTGCCTCATTAAGGATTCAATAGAATATTTATCCTTCCTTTGCTCGTTTGGAAGTCCTGCATGATTCATAGCTTGAGAAAGTTGTGTGATCATGGCTACGAGATTTTGCATTCCATCTATCATAATATTTGGTTGCTCAGGGGGACAATCATTGCATTGTCCGTTGCATTCAGCATTAACACGGTTCCTTCAGGTTCTAGCCGTTGACTAAAAACAAGAAGCATAGTGTGAGAAACACTAATTACAATAGGAAAACCACATAATCAGTAATAAAATTTCACACTTTAGGTCTTATCATATGTTATTCATGGACATTTCTAAAATACTAAGATTATGTTCTATGCTTAGACATATCCTTAGGGTTCTTAGTAAGGCTTTCACATCCTAGTTTCTAAAGGTTGACTATACATTTCCTCTGATACCAACTATAACGACCCATACATTAGATACATGGTTATTAAATCATAATTGAATCGTAATTATTACAACTTATTACAAAACCATGGTAGGACCATATAGGTATAATGTCTTTAGAAATTTGGAAACCTAAACAACTGGTTTATAAATCATCTACATTGTCTCATGCTTATTTAATCATATCTAGAGTCCCTTTTGGGAATATCCTACTTAGTACCCTTCTTCCTGACCTGGGGAAAAGAAAACATACAAAAGGGTGAGCTCAAATTCACATTAAGGTTAAACAAAGGAAATATCAATCATATCATATTCATAAGAACATAACATTTTGAAAATCTTAACCTGCAAAAGATATCATAATATCATAACATGGGATACAACATAGTAGTGAAATGTAATACCAATAATCATAACATAAAACATGAAACTTTGTGTCATACACACATAATTATATAAAATCATTTCATATTAGTCAGGACTCATTTCCAAGACTATCATAGTGGACAAAGTCCATTACTGAACCGAGTTCACTCATCGTTCCAGACTTGTGTCACTGAATCAGATTAACTTGTCATTCTAGCCATGTCTATCCCATGATATATAAATCCTTACCCAATGAATGGGAAGGAAATATAGGTCCCACCCATATTTCATTGGTACTTGTTATTCGGGTGTTTATTTATTTATGTTCTTATGTGTGTTTTGTCGAATAAATTCTTCTTCCTATTTTTAGGTTATAGATACATCATTTGCAGAATCATATTTTTATAATATAAATCAAATTTGTTCATTCAATACATTTAAAAAATCATGGGTTAGTGAAGATCATGTAGAACGAATCACATCGCACCGTGGAGACCGTAAGTCGTACCTACACATGAGAGATGATATCGTTCACATGATTGTGGGAAATATTTGAAGTGTATTGTCACGACCCGTCCTCGGGGACCATACTGTGACTACCCCAAGCCCGCCTTCCATAGGCCAGGGGCTGGCGACTAGCACCAAGGCGTAATTCCTAGTAAAAAGGGAAGACATTGCCTTTGTAAAGTAATCAAACACCATAGAGCAAGCAAGCAGTAGAAGTAAACACTAAGTAAAAACATGGGAAAACAGTAAGTGCGGAAAAGTAAGTGGGCCAGTATACAAACCCAAACTGAAAGTAAATTACTACTGGAAAGGGAAAACAACAACTGTAAAGTAAAGCCGCAGTGTCAAGCCGTCCACTGAAGTCCCACCTGAAGGCTGAGTACAGATAGCCTCTATAGCACCTCGGGTCCAGCCGTCCGCTCTGAGTATGTACCGCCCAGTTGTCCACCTCCGGGTACCGACCTGCTCCGAAAGCCTCAACCGCGATCAGCGTTGTCCATCTTCTGCAACCAACACAACGTAGTGCAAGCATATCCCGTGCTGGGGAGAGTATAAGCTACTCAGTAGGGACCCCTAGACCCCCGAAGGTCTCCCAGAATCCACAAAGGATAAACCACAAAGGAAAGATACAATCATGAAGTAACATCCGACACTTCTTAGGTATATGCCCATACATATACCTAAGTCATCAATTCCAGTACGCTCCAACTTCCGAGCTCAAGTACTACCCAGTCCACACAGGAAAGAAAAACATAAATCCACGCAAGATAGCACAACACAATCTACATAGGAAAGCAAAATAGGATTCAGCTCACACAGGTATACTTCTTTGTATGATGATAGAGATGATCAGATATTACCACTGATTCATCTAAGCTGTCGGACCCACAAAGGATCTATAGGTACTAACCCCCGCAATGAACCACAAAGGATCTGACCCACAAGGGATCGATAGGTAACTGACCCCCGCAATGACCCACAAAGGATCTGACCCACAAAAGATCGATAGGTAACTAACCCCCACAAAAAGCCACACAGGATCTGTAGGTGCTGGCCCACACAGGACTGCTGAGCGCTGACCCACACAGGATCAGACCCACATAGGATCGGTAGCACTGATCCACGTAGGATCACTGAGTCCTGTAGTCGTCGCCCTCGAATCAACTGAGGATCTCTGTACAGTCTTTGTCGTAGTCGCAGCCAGCTCTAGGGTTCCCACAGACAACAAGCTCGTTCGGGAGGGTCTGCTCCACGAGCCGAGAGGCTGATACATCAACTGACACAAAGTCCGGAGTTGATGTATCCAAAAGTTCCGTATCGTCAATAGGAACTCAACGTCGCAGACGACGCGTCAATCAGACGCTCGGTATGAGTGTTATTAGCTTTTTTTGTCTGAGGGTCCCGGTTGGTTTTTATGTCAAAACCAACGTGACAGTAATCCAACTGCATCCAAACCTTGAGAGAAGTAAGCCAAAAGATCCTTCTCACTAAGATGAATCCATCAAAGTCGATGAAACGTCGATCGGACGTCCGGAGCTCAAGTTATGAGCGTTTCTACTCTGAGGGCCCGGTTGGTTTCGTGTACGAACCAACCCGGATGAACAAAAATTAATCATAAACCATGAGTTCAATATACTGAAACTACCGTCTTGATCCAAGGATCGCATCGCAACTGACGGTGTGTCGATCGGAGGCCCGTAGCTCATGTTATGAGCAAAAGACCGAAAAGGGTCCGAAAACGGGGGGTCTGGGCCCGGAACGACCCGGCCCAACCCCCTGGGTCGGCACGAACTGGGTCGACCCGGCCGGCGCTGGCCGGGGGGCCGGCCGAGCGGAGCGGGGGGCACGTTGCCCCCGCGTGAAGGACCCGCGACCCCCGTGTGGGGCCAGCCTTGCTAGCGGATGCGGCCGGCTGCCGCGTCCCATCCCCCTCCGGTCCCGCACGGTCGTGGGACCGCACACTGCCGCTTCGGCTTCAGCCACAGCGACTCCTTCTGGCGGCGCGCTGGGCGCCGCCGCCCCCTACCGCCGGCGCCGTCGTGCCGGCGAGGCGCGCCGGCGGGCTGCTCCACGGACCACCGGACGAGT
The DNA here is from genome assembly GCA_963277665.1 of Viscum album. Classification (NCBI taxonomy): domain Eukaryota; kingdom Viridiplantae; phylum Streptophyta; class Magnoliopsida; order Santalales; family Viscaceae; genus Viscum; species Viscum album. The sequence goes on from OY728147.1 coordinate 1,584,578,984, forward strand.
TCCGGTGGTCAGAAAAATGCACCGTCTTCACCAATGGCCCTCCTGGGACCCGTCCTTCACTGCGAGGACCTCACATCGCCCGTGCAGCTTGTTTTGTTGTCGTGCGCCGTTTCACACACCAAGAACGAAAGGGGCCATGGGTTCGGACTTGTTCGTTGGTCCGCACCCACCGTGTTAGCGGTTTTTAAAAGTCTCAAAACAAATTTTAATCATACTCCGCGGGTATAAATCACAAAGATTTAAAAAATTCAACCCCTACCTCAACGTTGTCGTCGAACGTGAGTTCGTCGCAGAATTGACCGTCGCGGAAGAAGAGGATCGTCGCATCGCGGAAGGGGTGTTGCTGTTATCGCGGTACACGGCGTCGCGTCGACGATCTCCGAGGGTTAAAAACACACAGATTTAACTGCACCATTTAAACCCAAGTTGAGGTTAATATTCACAAAGAATTAAAAGAACCGAAATCCCCAATCTCAATCGGTTGTTGATCGAAGATTGTCGTGGGGAAGGAACGTCGTGGAAGGAGTGTCGTGGAAGGAGGATCGTCACGTCGTGCTGTCGATCTCTGAGGATCCGGTTTTCTTCGCGTTCTTCACGGTCTTCGCGGTCTTCGCAAAGAAGGATGAAGATCTCCAAGACTTAGAGCTTCCTCCAATTCCTCTCAACAAGCAACACTCAAGTAAACACGTGTTGGTCTTGTTTTATTCCCATACCAACGATTTGAAATTCAAAGTTAAGAAACAAACCATTAATTCGATGAATTAATGGTAATGACATAACTGCCCAATAAATGAGGAATTTCTTTACTCAAAAAAAACTCACAGTTGATTTTATTTAAAAGAGGTTTTCGCGGGTGCGTTACTTAGATGAAAAGAAACGGTGGGGCTCGTGTGGGCCCCACCTCACAAATATCCTACCAAGTGGGTAGGATATCGTGGTTCCCACCTTATCCTCTTAACTTGGATTAAGTGGATTTAAGTGTCTTTAAGTGAAATAAAATAAAGTGTCGCATCACCTTTATTTTATTTCTTAACTTAACCCCAAAAAATTAAAAACCACACCTGAGAAAACACAACTCCGGAAAAGGATTTTCTAAGAAAATACCGACGCTGCGATTCCATTTGTGCCCTCAGAATTCGATTCTGAACAATGGTTCAAAAGTTAGAAAAACTAGCTCGTTCGTTCACTGAACGTACCCCAGCCAAACTTCAGAAAATGATTCCAGGCACACCGGGCCTCGGAATCAGGTTCCGTCAGAAACTGCATTCATGTAAAATTCCAATAAAAATTAAGAAAAAAATTTCCTTGAATTTTATGGGTCTTTACATCACTACCACCTCGAGGCTTTATGTCCCTGTAATGATACAACATAAACTAGGGAAACAAAAGTGGGTATTGAGCACGCATCTGAGACTGTCGCTCCCAAGTGCTCTCCTAGAGGTTCCCGTGCAGCCATCTGATGCACACTAGAGGAATGAACCATCCACGTAGGACCCGCTCCTGTAGATCCTCGATCTCCACCGGGACCTCCACAAAAGTCGCCCCATCATCAACGTCCATCTCCCCATTGTCAATGATATGCATCGGGTCGTGCACGTATCTCCTCAGCAGGGATACATGGAAGACGTCGTGCAGCCGATGCAACTGAGGCGGTAGAGCCAGGAGATAAGCCTCCTCACCAATCCTGCTGAGGACCTAGAATGGTCTGATGAAGCGTGGAGACAAATTTCCACCTCGTCCAAATCTCCGTAATCCACGTCGAGGTGAGACACGCAAGAAGACGTGGTCTCCATCCTCGAACTCTAGTGGCCTCCACCTCCTGTCAGCATAAGACCTCTTCCGGCTCTGAGCTGTCCTCATCCGCTCATGGATAACCTGGACCTTCTCTGTCATGGCCTGGACCATCTCTGGTCCCACAAGTGCTCACTCCCCAGGGTCTGTCCAGCACAAAGGAGATCTGCAAGGTCGGCCGTACAACGCCTCGTATGGTTCCATTCCGATGGTGGAGTGGTAGCTGTTGTTGTACGCAAACTCCACCAAGGGTAGGTGGTCCTCCCAGCTATGACCAAAGTTGAGGACACATGTGCGGAGCATGTCCTCAAGAGTCTGTATGGTCCTCTCTGTCTGACCATCCGTCTGAGGGTGAAAGGCGGTGCTCAGACTTAGATGTGCCCCGAACGCCTCCTACAACCCCTTCCAAATCCGGGAAGTGAGGCGAGCATCTCTATCAGATATGATAGATGATGGCACACAGTGAAGTCGTACAATCTCATGAATGTAGAGACATCCCAAGCTCTCTACTGAGCCCTTCTATCTGATGAGAAGGAAGTGAGCCGACTTGGTGAGTCGGTCGACAATCACCCAAATGGAGTCGTGTCCTCTGGAAGTGCATAAAAGTCCAGTCACGAATTCCATAGATATGTCGTCCCACTTCCACTCCGGGTCCTCCAAGGGCTGTACCAAGACTGCTATTACCTGATGCTCTACCTTCACCTTCTGGGAGGTGAGGCAACAAGAAAAGAACTCTACCATAACCTTATTCATGCCCGGCCACCAGTGATGTCGTATGAGGTCCTGGTACATCTTCGCCACTCCAGGATGTACTGCCAAGGGAGAAGTGTGAAGCTCTCTCAACACCTCCTCCCTCAAAGCAACTGGTACCAAGGTATGTCCTCTGAAAAAGACGTTGTGCTCTTCTCTAAAGGAGAAACCATTAGGATCATGTCCTGAGGATATCCGCGCACACCGCGTCTCATAGTCGGCGTCCCCATGCTATGCCTCTCTGACCCACTGCAGTAGTGGAGGGGTGACTGTGAGAGACTGAAGGAAGGATGCTCCATCTCTATCCATGAAGGATATCTGCAAAGCGGCTAGCTGCTCTATCGCCTCCTCACGTAGGTGAATGCCCGTCCTCCTGATGAGAGCATCAAATACTATGTTCCCCTTCCCAGGAGTATATACTATCTCAAAGTCATAGTCCTGGAGGAACTCGAGCCATCGCCGCTGTCTCAGGTTCAGGTCCTTCTGAGAGAAGATGTACCTGAGACTCTGATGGTCAGAAAAGACTGTAAAACTCTCGCCCATCAGGTAGTGTCGCCATGTCTTCAGAGCGAAGACCACTACTGCTAACTACAGGTCATGGGTAGCGTTGTTCTGCTCATGCGGCCTCAACTGACGTGATCCATAGGCGATCACCGCCCGCTCCTAAATCAGGACACATCTGAGTCCGGTCCATGATGCATCACAGTAGACTACGTACCCTACTCCCTCCTCCTGTAACCTCAATATAGGTGCGCTGGTCAATCTCTGTCTCAGCTCTTGGAAGCTCTGCTAACATCTGTCTGACCACACAAAGGGTTTCCCCTTCTTTGTAAGAGCTGAGAGTGGTGTCGCAACTCTGGAGAAGTCTGGAACTAATCTCCAATAGTATCCAGCTAGTCCCAAGAAACATCGCACCTTCATCACGTCCTGGGTGGCTCCCAAGCTAGCACTGCCTCGATCTTCGCATGATCCACTGCAACTCCCGCCTCAGAGATGACGTGCCCCAAGAAGTGGACCTCACTTATCCAGAACTGACACTTCGTGAGCTTGCCATAAAGCTGGTACTCTGGGAGTGTGTCTAGTACAACCCGCAAGTGGTAGGCATGCTCCCCCTCAGTCATCGAGTATATTAAAATGTCTTCGATGAAGACCACAACAAATCGATCGAGGTATGGCTGAAAGATCCTATTCATGAGGCCCATGAACACTGCTGGGGCGTTGGTTACGCCGAAAGGCATAACCAAGAACTCATAGTGGCCATACCGACATCTGAAGGCCGTCTTTTGCACGTCCTCGTCCCGAACTCTGAGCTGATGATAGCCTGACCTGAGGTCTATCTTTGAGAACCAATGTGCTCCCTTGAGCTGATTGAAGAGGTCATCAATCCTCGGTAGCAGATACTTGTTCCACACTGTCACCTGGTTCAGGCGACGGTAGTCGATGCACAGTCGTAAGATCTCATATGCCTTCTTGGAAAACAATATCGGGGATGCCCTATGTGAAACACTGGGTCGGATGAAACCCTTGCCCTATAAGTCCTCCAACTGTACTCTTAGATCTCGAAGCTCGGCGGGAGCCATCCGATATGCTGGAGTGGATATCGGGGCTGTCCCGAGGTACAAATCCATATAAAAGTCTACCTCTCTGCGAGAAGGTAGTCTTGGAATGTCGTCGGGAAAGATGTCTGTATACTGATCCACCACTAAAGGAAAACTAGGACTCCGCACATCAACTGCTCCTAGGATGAGTCTAGCCAACTGATGAGTGATGGGTTTTCTTCTCCTCTACGGAAGTCCATCCTGTGCTGCGAAGGCTCCCTTCTCACCGGTGAAGGTGAATCAGCTCCCGTCGGTGCGTACACATCGCACCTTGCGCCTAATACAGACGATCTGAGCATGGACTGTAGATAACCAATCCATGCCCAAGATGATGTCATAAGGCCTCGACGCCGATACAAGAAGATCCCAGCAAAAGCTCTCGCCTCCTAGAGTAAGCTCACACAGTCGGCACCAGTGCGTAATCGTCGAGTATGCTCTTGTAGGTGTCTCTAACCGTAAGGATCGAGCCAACGTCTCTCTCAGAATCTCCGAGCCCCGAACAAGGCCAGCAGCTATGAAAGAGTGACTCGCTTCTGTGTATAAAAGAACTACAGCAAGGGTGGAATAGACACACATAGTACCTCGAATCATCTCGGGCACACCGTGGTCATAGGCCTCCGCTGCCTGGAGCTGTGCCTGTCTCTGCCCGCCAGATCCTTTTGGCCGGGGTGGACCTCCTGGTGGTGGTGGCGGTAGAACCTCAAAGCGTCGCCCACCACCTGCTTCTCAGCTAGCTCCTCTGCCTCGTCTGCCTGCTCCCTGCGGACCGCCACAGTTGACCCTCTGCCTCTGCCTGGGTGGCCCCTCAACCGTCCGCTGCTCCTCAGCACAGTGGTTCAGGCAGTCACGAGCCATGTGGCCCTGCCCGCCGCATGTGTAGCATTGCCTGCCTCTCGAAAGACTGGCTATGCACTGTGTGCCCCGCACTGCTGAGCCAGTGTCCTGAGGTCTTCTGCCTGAGGTTCAGGTCTTCCTGGACCCATGAGTCATCTGACGACTACTTGCTGCAGAGGACTCTACTACGTGGCGCCCCGTGGTAAGTCTCGCTACTGATGAAGGCTCAGCAAGGAAGCTCTCGATCAAAAGGGCTCGCTCTAGTACTCCTTCCTGAGTCGGAATGCTGAGGGAGATCAGCGTTGCCCTGATCTCATGTCTCAATCCCTGCTCAAATGTCCGGGCCCGGTAGAATAGTTACCGTACCATGTCTGCCGAGTAGCACGATAGATCGGTAAATCTCGCAGAGTACTGGGTGACCGTCAAGCTTCCCTGCCACAGCTAAAGAAGCTCATAGATGTGTACCGCACGAAGGGTGGCTGGGATGAACTCCGAGTGGAATAGGCTCTCAAAGTCCATCCAGAAGAGAGATCCTCATCGTGCACCAGGAGCATCAAGCTCCACCATTGGCCCACTGCCGCGTGCAGTGGGCTCGCTGCGAGGATAACCATGAGGTCTGCTAGTGTCCTCACTAACCAGAAAACTCGTACAACTGCCTCCAGCTAGTCCTCGGTTTCCTGGGGGTCCGTCTCCTCACAGAACCTTGGCGGCTGCTGGCACTGGAACTCGTGAAGTGCACTAAGCCGACATGCATTGTCAGCGGATGGGGCTGGAAGCATTAGTGTCTTGGTGGGTAGAGGTACCGCCGGTGCCTTAGCTATCAAAGGGCCATGTACTGAGGCCTCGTCGCTCGGTGGGATGTCGTCACTCTCAACTATCGGAACCCTAGCTGGCTGCCGTCTTGGGGCCATCCTGAAATGGAAACAGGTGCACCATGGTCAGAACAGTATATCTGGTGAGCTGACACAAAGTAATCAAAACGAAAACTTGAAACACACATGCAATCAATGTTTTCACGCATTAAGTCAGAAATCAGATGTCAGGGTCCTGGTGTACGGATACGTCGGCCGCTGCACCAACACTGGACTCCCTGAACTGATAACCACACCCAATACGCTTAACACTATTGCTTCACATAGAAATATATTATAGTCCAAAGTTCTGTGGTAGAACCGAACTCCTTTGATACCAATTTGTCACGAACCGTCCTCGGGGTCTGTGTCGTGACTACCCCAAGCCCGCCTTCCATAGGCTAGGGGCTGGCGACTAGCACCAAGGCATAATTCCCAGTAAAAAGAGAAGGCATTGCCTTTGTAAAGTAAACAAACACCATTGAGCAAGAAAGCAATTGAAGTAAACACAATGTAAAAACTGGGTACAACAGTAAGTGAGGAAAAGTAATTGGGCCAGTATACAAACCCAAACTGAAAGTAAAGTACAACTGGAAAGGGAAAAACAGGAACTGAAAAGTAAATCCGCAGCGTCGAGCCGTCCACTGGAAGTCCCACCTGAAGGGTGAGTACAGATAGACTCCATAGCTCCTCGGGTCCAACCGTCCGCTCCGAGTATGTCCCGCCCAGTGGTCCACCTCCGGGTACCGACCTTCTCCGCAAGCCTCAACTGCGATCAGTGCTGTCTGTCGTCTGCAACCAACACAATGTAGTGCGGGCATAGCCCGTGTAGGGGTGAGTCTAAGCTACTCAGTAGGGACCCCGAGACCCCCGAAGGTCTCTTAGAATCCACAAAGGATAAACCACAAAGGAAAGATACAATCACGAAGTAACATCCGACACTGCTTAGATATATTCCAATACATATACCTAAGTCATCAATTCCAGTACGCTCCGACTTCCGAGCTCAAGTACAACTCAGTCCACACAGGAAAGCAAAACGTAAATCCACACAGGATAGCACAACACAATCCACATAGGAAAGAAAAACAGGATTCAAGTCACATAGGTATACTTCTTTGTATGACGATAGAGATGATCAGATATTGCCACTGATTCATCTAAGACGTCGAACCCACAAAGGATCGACAAGTACTAACCCCTGCAATGACCCACAAAGGATCTGACACACAAAGGATCTGACCCACAAAGGATCTGACCCACAAAGAATCGATAGGTAACTAACCCCCGTAAGGACCCACACAGGATCTGTAGGCGTTGGTCCACATAGGACCGCTGAGCGCTGACCCACACAGGATCGGACCCACACAGGATGGGTAGCACGGATCCATGTAGGATCGCTGAGTGTTGTAGTCGTCGCCGTCGAATCCACTGAGGATCTCTGTACAGTCGTCGTCGCAGTCGCAGCCAGCTCTAGGGTTCCTGCACACAGCAAGCTCGTTCGGGAGGGTCTGCTCCACGAGCCGAGAGGCCGATACATCAACTGACACAAATTCCGTAGTTGATGTATCCAAATGTTCCGTATCGTCCACAGAAACTCAATGTTGCAGACGGCGCGTCAATCAGACGCCCGGTCTGAGAGTTATTGGCTCTTTCGTCCCAGGGGCCCGGTTGGCTTTTAAGTCAAAACCATCCCGACCGTACTCCACCTGCGTCCAAAGCTCGGGCGGGGTAAGCCAAAAGATCTGTCTCACTAAGAGAAATCCATCAAAGTTGACGGCACGTCGATCGGACGTCCATAGCTCATGTTATGAGCGTTTCCGCTCCGAGGTCCCGGTTGGTTTCGTGTACGAACCAACCCGGCCGAACACAAAGTATTCAGAAACCTTTAGTGAGATTTACCAAAACGGATGTCTCAATCCAAGGATCGCATCGCAACTGATGGTGCGTCGATCGGAGGCCCGTAACTCAAGTTATGAGCAAGAGAACGAAAAGTGTCCAAAAACGCGGGGTCTGGGCCCGGACCGACCCGGCGGGGTGCGACCCGGCCCGGCCGGCGCGGCGTGGTGCGGCCCAGCCAGCGCGGCCCGACGCGGTTTGGATGGGGCACGACTCGGCTGACACTGGCTGGGGGCCAGCGGGTCGGCGCGGACGGTTACGGCCGAGCGGAGCGGGGGGCGCGCTACCCCCGCATGAAGGAGTCGCGGCCCCGCGTGGGGCCGCCCTTGCCAGCGGATGCTCTGCGGACTACCGGACGAGTTCCGGTGGTCAGAAAAACACGCCGTCTTCGCCAATGGCCCTCCCGGGAACCTTCCTTCACTGAGAGGACCCCACATTGCCCGTGCGGCTTGTTTTGTCGTCGTTCGCCGTTTCACACACCAAGAACGAAAGGGTCAGTGGGTTCGGACTTGTTCGTTGGTCCGCACCCACCACGTTAGCAGTTTTTAAAAGTCTCACAACAAATTTTAATCATACGCCGCGGGTATAAATAACAATGATTTAAAATAATCTGCCCCTACCTCAACATTGTCGTCGAACGTGAGTTCATCACGGAATTGACAGTCGCAGAAGAAGAGGATCGTCGCGTCATGGAAGGGGCATCGCTGTCGTCGCGGTACACGACATCGTGTCGACGATCTCCGAGGGTTAAAAACACACAAATTTAACTGCACCATTTAAACCCAAGTTGAGGATAAAATTCACAAGGAATTAAAAGAACCGCAATCCTCTCCCTCAATCGGTTGTTGATCGATGATTGTCGTGGGGAAGGAAAGTCGCAGAAGGAGCATTGCGGAAGGAGGATCGTCACTTCGCACCATCGATCTCCGAGGATCCGGCGTTCTTCGCGTTCTTCGTGAAGAAGGATGAAGATCTCCAAGACTTAGAGCTTCCTCCAATTCCTCTCAACAAGCAACCCTCAAGTAAGCACGTGTTGGTCTTATTTAATTCTCATGCCAACGATTTGAAATTAAAAGTTATGAAACGAACCATTAATTCGATGAATTAATGGTAACGACTTAACTTCCCAATAAATGAGGCGTTTCTTAACTAAAAAAACGCACGGTTGACTTTATTTAAAAGAGGTTTTCACGGGTGCGTTACTTAGAGGAAAATAAACGGTGGGGCTCGTGCGGGCCCCACCTCACAAATATCCTACCAAATGGGTAGGATATCGTGGGTCCCACCTTATCTGCTTAACCTGGATTAAGTGGCTTTAAGTGAAAGAAAATAAAGTGTCACATCACTTTTATTTTATTTCTTAACTTAACCCCAAAAAATTAAAAACCACACCCGAGCAAACGCAACTCCGGAAAAGGAGTTTCTAAGCAAATACCGGCGTTGCGATTCCATCAGTGCCCTCAGAATTCGATTGTGAGCACCAGTTCCAAAGTTAGAAAAACCAGCTTGTTCGTTCATTGAACGTACCCGAGCCAAACTTCGAAAATGATTCTGGGCACACCGGGCCTCGGAATCAGGTGCCGTCATAAACTGCATTCATGTAAAATTCCAAAGAAAATTAAGAAAAATATTTTCTTGAATTTTATGGGTCTTTACAAGTATGGTGTATAATATTTTAGAATCAGTATCACTTAATAATCATATATAGTTATTTCTTCCATTATTATACCCATACAAGTAAGGTGGTGGTGGAAAAATAGATTACACCACGGCGTGGAGACAGTATTCCGTATGTACGCACGCGCGGTGATTTCATTTTCTGTTGGATGGATCGAAGGTAAAATATGGTTGTTTCATATTTATAATAACATATAATTATATGAGTGATACCGATGTTATTATTTTATTATGAAACAACAAAATAAGATGAAGTAGAAGAAGAAATGAATTTGAAAGAATCTGTAAAGGATATTACCTCTTCTTCAACACGCCTCTTTGAAACCTCCTCTTAGGATACTAAAATTGGTCTTTGAATAAGACTATGACCTCTAGTATGTTAATAGGGAGGTTGATAAGGGAAATGGGTAGGGTTTGGCCGAGCTTAAAGGCTCAATGTTGTGTAAAGAGGAGAGGGAGGAGGTGCCATTTTATAAGGGAGGAGAGGGGAACCTTTGGAAACATAAGAAATATTAATTTATAAAAAATCCAAAACCCACTTAAAAACCTTAAAAAATGACTCAAATACAAATATTAGATGATATAGGGTTTTAATATTATCAACCAAGATAATTCATACAAGTTGGGAATTTATTTAAAACATTATGAACTTGATTTACCCTCATTTAATCTATTTAATTTTAATTGTGGTAATAATATTCTAAATTTTAAATCATTATAAATAATTAATTATATGCTGTGAATTGTCCATACTTTTATAAGTTACTACATTTTAGACCTTATAAATTTTAATTTATAATTTTTAAATATTTTTGTGATTTTTAAACAATTTTATAATATTTAATTTTTATAAAATAACAATAGTATCGATTTTGATAGTATTCATTTATTTTAATTTAAATAAAATTAATACAGGAGATATGTTCGAAATAAAAGATTTAATAGATTTATAACATGTCATTGTTATCTAGAAAATTAGTGTATAACATTAAATTGTTCATATAATATTTATTTTAATACTTTTCAAATCATTTATTTGATATTTCAATCAATAAAATAATTTCAACATCACTATTGTGTCATAATTAATGATAATTATATAATCCCCAAAAATTATAAATAAATTTACAGGATGCAGATAAATTTATTATATTTCTGGAGACTATTCATGTTCTATGTTTCATGAAGTTTATCACTAAATTAAAATTATTATACTTATAAGATTTAAGAGAGTGACATATTGTCACTTTCTTTGGTTTTAATAATAATAGAATTATTTTAATGATCAAAAGTCTATAAAATGAATTTATTCTAATACTAAGGAGATAAGGGTCGAATTTTAGTTATCCAATAGAATTTTGGTAGGTGTTAGGGTAATTTTATAATTTTATTTTTACCCTTAATTACCCGATTTACCTTTAACTGCAGTAAATAAAAATTATCGTAGTTACTATTCATAATATCAAAAAAAAGTAACCTATTAACAGAATTTGGTCATACTAAATCCAAATATTGAATCAATTTTTCAATATTCAAAACACAGAAGTTGCAGTAATTAATTTAAAAAATAATCTCGTTGTTAAGAAAACGGGTTCTAAAAGTTAAAACATTGCCAAAGATTGAAATATTTTTACCTATGAATTTAATGTAAAATTAATGGTAATGAAATACATTATATTAAATGGTAAAAATATATTCAATTTATACTTTAAAACCATTCAATATTATAATTTAATCGTATAAATTATTGCGATGAAAAAAGATGTTTTTAGTTAAAATTTAGCGTGGTTTTACTATTCACTAAAATATGAATGTTATATGAATAATATGAAAAATGTATTTAAAGTAAATTTTTATATCCAAATTCCAAAGAAGAATTTTATTTTTTCAAATTGAACTTATAAAGAATGTCAAAAAATAGATTTAATGTTGGTGTGCCATCAAAAGGAGGCAAAACGACATTTTTTGAATAATACTTATTTTACCGGAAAAATTTTATTTTGTTCTCATAACATGTTCTAGAAAATGTGTATGATGAATAATAATGATATAAAATTCAAAATTTAGTTAATACAATTCATAACGGCTAGTTTATATAATATTTTAATAACATATTGTTGTTTAGTGAAACTCGATATTGCGTACAACACAAGCTATCAAGGAAGGTTACTTTTACGTATAACTCAAGCCAATATAGTGTTTTGTGTAGTGAAAGATTTCTTTGATGTTGAGTATAACATAAGAATTAAAAAAATATACTTCTCATAAAATATTAGGGTGTTACAATAATTATCATTACAAAAATTACATATGGGAAGGGAATAATTCCTTGACAACATTCATGTGGACTCACATGAACCCCAAACCATTATTGTCTAAAAATAAATTAAACAAAAGAAGAGGAAGCTGGAGCTACTCACAGTGGTAAAAGACACGCATCACACCACTAGTGATCCAAAAGAATTTGCGAATACCTAGAAATAATCCTTCCTCATCTCATGATATCCCTTTGGCATTTCATCTTCATCGCGTGAAATTCTTTGGATATGTTCAATTATACAAACACTCCCCCATTGGCTCTATAAGGTAAACAAATGGAGTTGACCAAAAAATTACCACACATCTCTGTAAGACCATTATTGGTCACGTGTTGCATCATCAATAGCTAGAGTAATATTATTTGACAAACCTTATGTAATGTTTCATGACTCCAATTCATTGAAAAATAGGTAATGGAAATATAATAGGGGAGGACATGAGAGCCTCTTGTTGTCGTAAAAAGATTAAGACAATGCTGAGGAAGTCTACATCATAGTTTCATGAGACTCCTTGAAATGTCACCCTGATCTCATGATGAGCTCGGACAAGCCATCCTTGTAACACCCCAGGTAAATAAAGAATATGACATTTTTATATTTATCCATATTTTTGAATAAAATATTAATATTACTTTAAAGGGAACACTATGCTCGATGGTGTACCCAATACACGACAACGAGTTCCTTTGAAATCTTACGTTGCACTCTAATAATAAAATAATATTAATCTAAATGGAAGTTAACGCCTAGCCATTTTAATGGAGGGAAAGAATGGAACTAACTACAAAATGATTATATATGTTTGTCAAATATTTTTACATTTATCTAATAAATGTTCGAGGCGTAAAATGAAAATGAATACAATTTTAAGCATAAATCTTCTAATATTCTTTAAATGGTCGATTAACCGCCTTTTGATGGAGAACCCTTTTTAAATATACTTTTGAAAATTTTATATGTTGTATTTGACAAAATAAAATCCTTCTTTAGAATCTGGACATCCAAATTTACCTTGTGTAAATTTTTGTTATTTTTTCCGATAAAAATTATTTTTAGTGAAAATTTTTCATTTTAATTCAAAACCACCTTTTAATATGATTTATTTATATGTATATATTATATTTTTAATTGATATTAAAGTGTATTTAGAATATATTTTTATCAATTAATCCAATGGTGGTCATTGGAATTAATTTCACTTTGAAATTGGACTTAAACTAGTGTTAAATTTTTAATAGATATTGTTTCTTAAAAACATGCTATTTGTTTTGACAGCGGGAATTAATTATTAAATTAATTAATGCAACTTATATGTTTTTAATTTTTCAAAATATACATAATTTTTGAATTCATAATATATCAAATATAGCTTAGGGTGAATTTTTGGTATTTTTCTGTAAAACTTCAATTTTTGATGAATAGTGAGACTACAAAGTGGTAGATTAAAAAACCTGATTTTTCATTTAAATGAAACATTACCACTTTTGTGATTTGAATTTTAAAAATCCGAAATACATGGTTGTCGTTAAGATGTAAAATGTGGTTCAATGGGATTAAAATAATTTTCTGGTGAATAATAACTTTTAAATTTTTAATCGCGATTAGAGGTAATTAGTGTAATTCAAGGTAAAGATAAAGTTATAATAATATGAAATGACCTTGACACATATCCTAACATTATTGGATGAGTCATGGCCGTCCAAGAAAATCCATGGGTCAACTTGGGGACCCCATGGAGCAACTTTGGTAGGAAAATGACATTAATACCTTTTTATTTAAAGTCAAAATTAAAATGTCACAAACATGTATTGTTTTACTAAAACAATTTTTACATGGGGTTATACAAGTAATATTTTTGACTATAAATATTCATTAGAAATATAAAAAGATTTCCTACATCATGATATTTTTTTAAAATTTTTATACATTAAATAAATTAAATTATTTATGACACTATGATGATGCAGCGATTACCTCATTATTTAACGATTTAAATAAAATGAAAAGATAATGTAAAATCTAAGACCTAAATTTGTCAAAAACATATTTTATTGGTGGATTTAGAACTCTTATCACCTTATCCTCGAAATATATAATTTTGGGACCTTTAAAATCCGAAAAAGCATTTTATAATAAAGTATCCTTTTATAACATTCCGAGAGTGCCCCTCCTCTCCTCTTATAAAAGGCCCCCACTTCTACCACCTTACCCACAGCTCTCAAGCCTTTGGCTTGGCCAACCCCTGCCCATTTTGTATCTCCACATCCCTCTATTTCTCCAAAAATCCTCACTTTGGGCATAATTCTTTCAAGGAATCCTTTGAGCTCCAATCAAAAAGAGTTACCCGATTTAAAGGCAAAGTTTTCCCAAGTGTTCTTTTGTTTTATTTTGTTTCTCCAGCCCCATAAACTCTTTTTATTTATTTATTTTGTAACAACACCAGTATCTTAAATATACTAGGAAGTTTTTATGAGAATTATTCTATCTACAGTAACACACACCTCCGTCTAATGGTTAAAGAACATACTGTTTCCGTGGATGGTGAATTACTGCCTCACGAAACGATGATTTTTCAATATTCTTTAAAAACCTTCAACGATGGCCATTAATATGTCAAGATATTTATATATGATATTTTATATTTTTATTTTTTCCTTAAGCTTATGTAATTTTCATTTATGGCATACCATTATGTTTTCCATTATTGGTAAATGCGATGTCATCATTTTAGGAAGTGTGAACTACCACCCCCTCAAAGTGATTTAATTCGTTAATGCCATATGTGGGACGTATAAAGGATGGAATTAATGGTATTACATATGATATCCTACTGTAATTATAATATAACTTTATATAAATATTATTTCATTCCATTGAATACAAAAAAAAAGAAATGAAAGTAGCGTTCATGTGTACGTACAGCTTACCGTCTCCACGAACGGTACATTTCATTTCTTATCTCCAAATGTTATGTACTATTATAAGTACATATTTATAATGGATATATATGTAATATATTACATCTAAATTATGGATATCATTCTGTAATTATAATATATATATCTCTCATTTTGTTTTAATCCCATTAATATGAAAAAAATGAAAGTAGCGTTCATTCGTACGTACGGCCTACCGTCTCCATGAACGGTGCTTTTAATTTTTTATCTCAAAATGTTATGTAGTAGTATAAAATTAATATATACTGGATATATATGATATTTAAATTATTAATACAATTCTGGAGATTATGTACGTATAACTACATGGGAAATTCTTTTCCAACAAGTTCAATTTTGACTCATGTACCGAACATCGACAAAAATGTCTGATTTAAACTCACATTATTAACCAATTATTATAACATTATAATAAGTGGTATGAACTGAATAATAATATTTAAATGAGGTCCTTAAGAAATTATAAATTTACCCAAGTTTATTATTCAGGAATATAAATAAATGAACAAGACAAGTCGGACTTGAGGTAAGAGATCCTACCCCTATATCTCTTTTTAAGTACACTTTTTTATGCCATTCCTTTTAAGCTTATTCTATTATGATTGGGATTTTCTTTTATATTAATCTTACTGTAAATTTTATGGTCATATTATGAGAGACCCTATTTTGTCTCATAAGTCTATTTTAGATGTTTTGAGTGGCGCCGTTAGGCTGCCAAATGATCGTAAGGGATCCAACCTCTCTCGTTCTTTTTAAGTACTCTCTTTTATGTCATTTCTTATAAGCTCTTAATTATTATGTTTGGGGAGGTTATTTTATATTCATCATACTGTATTTTTTTTGTTCATTTTATGAGAGACCCAATTTGATCTCATAAATCCATTTCTGGAAGTTTTAAGTGGCGCCGTTAGGCTGCCGTGTTTTCGTAAGGGATTTTTCATCTCACTTTTATTCCCGTGAGATTTATACTACATTTTCCACCATTTCCATTGAGTGGTGTATGTACATCCCATTATTATAATATTTGTGTAATATAATTTTGTTTATGATTATTTACATAAATGTTTTATAGTCTTTCTTTCATGGGTTGTATGTTTCGAAAGTTACCCAAGTCGTTAGGGGAAACTGTCACCCTCCTCTTTTTAAAAGACTTCTTCTGTTATGTCTTTTAATTTACATATTATTATGTTGGGATATGTTCTTCTATAGCCTTATTTATGTAAAGTTTATGTACAAGTGATGAGATACCATTCTCTCTCTCATCGACTAATTTTTTGAATTTTGAAGTGACGCCCTTAGGCTGTCAAATTTTAACAAGGGAACGTCTTAACCCAATTTCAATTTCATTGGGTTCAACCATTACTTATTGAACATTTAATCCTTTGAATATGTGTGAATGACCTCTGATTTTTTCACACTTAATATCCACTTATATTGGGTGTATTTATATTTCTCACACATAATTATGTGATATATTTATCCTTAATTTAAGGATAACATCTTTATAATGGATTTCATCTCAATTTACATTTCCATTGAGACTTCATTGTTGTTATGAACCAATTCACTCTTATATGGTGTGTATACTATCCTTTGACATATTATATCATGAATCCCTTTATTCTCATGACATAATAAAGTTCTGATTAAATGTTATTCTGTAATTATTTGTATTCAAGAGTCTCTCATTTTGTTGAAAAATCTTTAACAAAAATATCGTTGTAATTGTTTTAAAGATTTATTATTCTAAATATTTATATTTAATGTCCATGTTTTAAAAATGGTTTTCAGTATTTATTTATATGGACATTAATGTTTTAAAATTATAATTCCATTAAAATCTTCCAAGTTGTATGGGACACTTTGATTTGAAAATCTCTTTTAAATGGTTTTTGAAAATAGATTGATTAATTCAATATCATGGAATTACTTATTGTGATTGAAAATGAAATTTTGTTATTGAAATGTTAATATTTTCAATATTTTATGTTTAAGGATGTTACTTGGACATTTTACGGGTGGTTACGTGATAAACCATATGACGGGTGGTGCCGTGAATACCAGGATGGGTGGTTACGTTATAACCTCTAATGCATTGGGTATGGAAGTCGGACGTATGGCTATTCTGTTAAGTATGTGTGGAAGTCGACCGTACGGTTATTCCATTTAAGTATGTTTATGTCCCAAGTTACCTTTATATGTTATGTGTTCTTTATATGGGTTTTATGGTAATCTATTGGTTTCAAAAGGGTAAGTAATGATATTTTATTCAGTGAAGAGTTTTTACTACTTCATAAAGGTGAAAAGTATTACTTCGATAAAGTATTCATGGTTTACTTGTTGTTTTGAAAAAAATAACAGTATTCCTTATTTGTGTATCCCTTACTGAGCTTTTTATTCTAATCCCAAGTTTTTCAAATGTTTTACACAGGATTTAAAGATGAATAAGGTCAAGGACAGGATCAAGGAAGGACATGCTATCTAAAACATGGAACAAGACATGTTTCTTTTAAGTGTTTTTTTATTTATAGAAACTTAGTAGAAATGTTTACTTTGTAATCTTTTGAGATGTAATAGTTATGTATTAATTCTTTAAAACTCTAAACCTGAAAAGATCCTCAATGTGAATTATTCATTTAATTCAATAATAAGTAATGTTTAAGGCCAAAGCCTTATAGTTTGTATCAGAGGTTGGTTTAGATAACTTTAGAGGTTAGGATATTCTATAAGCATATGTGACATTACCATAATGGCTAGGATTTCTGAAAGAGTCATAGTTTTTAGATAAATTGAATGCGTAAGTATATCTTAGTTTTTACCTTCCACATTAGTACATGATGATTTTGTTGATATACGCACACTGACCTTTTTGGTTTTAGTAAATGGATGGATCTAGTAGGCACCAAAGTAACAGTGGATGTGAAGGAAACTGGGACAGTTTTCTGAGCGAGCAACTGAATGATATGGAAGATGCAATGAGAACTCTTGTGTTCATCCTCAACCAACTATCTAGAGTCATGATTGACCACCTAAACCTTGGTGATTTCTATAAGGCATCATATATGCGAGAAACAAATCCCTACAGAACTATAGGTAATAATAATAAAGGTAAGTGTGTTCAAAAACCTATGTGTCAATGATGTGGAAAGAAGCACCTAGGAAAATGTTTCAAAGGGACAGAAATATGCTATAGACGTGGAAATGAAGGTCATAAAGCAAGAACCTTCCATGGGAAAAGGAAGCATCCAGTTGACTCGAGGAAAGGGAAAGAAGTTCTTTATGAGGAATCAATTGAATGTTTTAAATGTGGTGTGCATGGTCATTATGCAAACACATGTCCTATGAAGAATTTTCTGGAATGAGATCACCATGATCGTACAAATATTCATTTACCAATACCTAATTCCATTCCGATTGAGGATGAAGAAACTGACAATGACCAATCAAAGGTATATATTATTTCTTAACATTTGATTTCCTATTTTTGAATCTTAGGATATGATTCATGATTTTTTTTCTAGTAAAGAAGTATTTCAGAATAAGTTAGAAAGGAATGGTTAATGGATAATGAATAATGTTGAATGAGTAAGAAGTCAACATATAAGGGCTTCAAGAGTTATGGTGAAATTCTTAAGAGTATTAAGTCTCTTTTGATGATGGGGTTACATTAGAAGACTTTTTATAGTATTTGTAACCCTAATGTTTGATATATTAAAATTTTATTCAATGAATATTTATCTGTTCTTTTGTGGAAATAGTTATAAATAACCATTTGGGTTTATATGATCCTTACTTTTGAGGTAATTATGGGTTACTGTATGTTATGATGGAAAGTGAAAGGCATGAGATAAAATTGAGGTTAAATTATGTTATGGTTATTTTTAATGATTTTATCACTTTTTGGGGAATGATTTGAGAATTTTATAGTTTGGAAAAAGGACAACCCGTAGACCATGTGACAACCTATCGCGTCAGACAAAACTGCGGGAATCTAACCCACAACCAAAGTCCGAATGGTATTTATCACCTACCATTGGACTACGTGAAGTACCTGGTTAGTTTGACTAATTATTTTTAGTTAGATGATTTTATGAATTAAGAGTAAGTTGATTTTGGGTTATCTATGAAAATTAATAACCGATCATGGAGGATATGTGATTAGGTTAATTACTTTTAAATACGAGACTTTAAGAGCAACTAATGTTGTTTGGAGATAAATGTTATGATTTAACTTGGAAGACTATGTGATTAAATCCTTCAAATATTTGGGTTTCAATCTTAGTTTGGTTTACTTTTGGTCTTCATAGAACTTTGGGTCTTATTGGACAAATTTTAGAGATTAAGAATAGATTTCATTTTTATAATGGATTATCCTTTTGGGTATTATTTGATCTCATACTAACCTTTTTGGTTTTAGTTTTGGTTAAGGTCTAAAGACATGGGAAGTATACAATTATCTTTTGTGGATTAGGTGATTCTCTATAAGTTGATTATAGCTCTCTTAATGTAAACAAGTCATCCTAAATACTCATCTTTTGGAGAAAATATGAGTTCGTGTAAGAAATATAGAAAAAGTTGAAAGTCAACATGAAAAGTAAGTATGTTTCCTTATGTTTTAGTTAAGATTAAAAATAAATTCCACAATGAAAAGTAACTTAATAAAAATGTTGTCCGTTAACTTTTCCTACTGGGGAATCCAATACAATTTAACCCATCACAGGTTTGTGATTTTCTGGTGGTTAGCTTTCTCCTAAACATGTTTTCTATCACACTCCCTCAGAACATGACCCTTTGTTTTTTTCTCCCATATACATTTTTTCATACATGTAATCCTAGTATGGGTTAACTCGGGTGACCTTTTTACTTCCCATTCTTTCTTTTAAAGTGATAGTTTAATTTACTCCTTTTCCGATGTGGGGCTTTCAATGAAGTTTCCGAGCCCAATTTTAAAATTGCGAGGATGCAATTCCCAAAAGGGGGGAATGATGTAATACCCCAGGTAAATAAAGAATATGACATTTTTATATTTATCCATATTTGTGAATAAAATATTAATATTACTTTAAAGGGAACGCTATGCTCGATGACGTACCTAATACGCGACAACGAGTTCCTTTGAAATCTTACGTTGCACTCTAATAATAAAATAATATTATTTTAAATGGTAGTTAACGCCTAAACATTATAATGGCGGGAAAAAATGGAACTAACTACCAAATTATTATATATGATTGTAAAATATTTTTAATTTTTACCAATAAATTTTAGAGGCGTAAAATGCAAATGAATCCAATTATAAGCTTAAATATTCTAATATTCTTTAAAAGGTCGATTAACCGCCTTTTGATGGAGAAAACTTTCTAAATATAATTTTGACAATTTTATATGTTGAATTTGACAAACTAAAATCCTTGTTTAGAATATGGACATCAAAATTTACCTTTTGTAAATTTTTGTTATTTTTTCCGATAAAGATCAATTTTAGTGAAAATGTTGCATTTTAATTCAAAGCCTCCTTTTAATATGATTTATTTATATGTATAGATTATATTTTTAATTGAGATTAAAGTGTATTTAGAATATATTTTTACCATTTAATCCAATGGTGGTCATTGGAGATAATTTCACTTTGAAATTTTACTTAAACTAGTGTTAATATTTTAATAGATATTGTTTCTTAAAAACAGGCTATTTGTTTTGAAAGTGGGAATTAATTATTAAATTAATTAATGCAACTTATATGTTTTGAATTTTGAAAAATAGACATAATTTTAGAATTCTGAATATCAAATATAGCTTAGGGTGAATTTTTGATATTTTTCTGTAAAACTTCAATTTTTAATGAATAGTGAAACCACTAAGTGGTAGATTAAAAAAAATGATTTTTCATTTAAATGAAACTTTAGAACTTCTGTGATTTGAATTTCAAAAATCAGACATACATGGTTGTCATTAAGATGTAAAATTTGGTTCAATGGGATTAAAATAAATTTTTGGTTAATAGTAACTTTAAAGTTTTTAATCGCGATTAGAGGTAATTAGTGTAATTTAAGGTAAAGATAAAGTTATAATAATATGAAATGACCTTGAAACATGTCCTAAACTTATTGGATGAGTCATTGCCGACCAAGACAATCCATGGGTCATCTTGGGGTCCCCATGGAGCCACTTTGGAAGGAAAATGACATTAATACCAATTTATATAAAGTTAAAATTAAAATATCACAAACATGTATTGTTTTACTAAAACAATTTTTACATGGGGTTATACAAGTCATATTTTCGACTATAAATATTAATTAGAAATATAAAACGATTTAATCTTTCATGATATTTTTTTTATAATTTTTAGACATTAAATAAATTAAATTATTTATGACACCATGATGATGCAGCGATTACCTCATTATTTAACGATTTAAATAAAATGAAAAGATAATGTAAAATCTAAGACCTAACCTTCTCAAAAACCTATTGTATGGGTGGATTTAGAACTCTTATTACCTTATCCTAGAAATATATAATTTTGGGACCATTAAAATTCAAGAAAATAATTTTATAATAAAGTATCCTTTTATAACTTTCCAAGAGTGCCCCTCCGCTCCTCTTATAAAAGGCCCCCACCTCTACCAACTTACCCACACCTCTCAAGACTTTGGCATGGCCAAAACCAGCCCATTTTTTCTCTCCACAACCCTATATTACTTTTAGAAGCCTCACTTTGGGCAGAATTCTTTCCAAGGAAGCCTTTGTGCTCAAATCAAAAAGAGTTACCCGATTTAATGGTAAAGTCTTCCCTAGTGTTCTTGTGTTTTATTTTGCTTCTCCAGCCCCATAAACTCGTTTTATTTATTTCTTTTGTAACAACAACAGTATCCTAAATATACTATGATGTTTTTATGAATATTATTCTAGCTACACTAACACAAACCTCTGTCTAATGGTTAAAGAACATACTGTTTCTGTGGATGACGAATTACCGCCTCACGAAACGATGATTGTTCAATATTCATTAAAAAAATTCAAAGGTGGACATTAAGATGTCACTATATTTATATATGATATATAATATGTTTATGTTTTCCATAACCTTATATACTTTTTGTTTATGGCATACCTTTATGGTTTCCATTATGGGTAAACGTGATATCTTTATTTTAGGAAGTGCGGACTACTGCCCCCTCAAAGTGATTTGATTCGTTAATGCCATATGTGGGACGTATAAAGGATAGAATTAATGGTATTACATATGATATCCTACTAGAATTATAATATACCTTTATATAATTATTATTTCATTCTATTTAATACAAAAAAAAAGAAATGAAAGTAGCGTTTATGCGTACGTACGGCTTACTGTCTCTATGAACAGTACATTTCATTTCTTATCTCCAAATGTTATGTACAATTATAAGTACATATATATAATGGATATGTATTTAATATATTACATCTAAATGATGGATATAATTGTGGAATTATAATATATATATCTCTCAATTTTTTTAATTCCATTAATATGACAAAAAATGAAAGTAGCGTTCATGTGTACGTACGGCCTACCGTCTCCATTAACGGTGCTTTTAATTTTTTATCTCCAAATGTTATGTAGTAGTATAAAATGAATATATACTGGATATATATGATATTTAAATTATTATTACTATTCTAGAGATGATGTACTTATAACTACATGGAAAATTCTTTTCCAACAAGTTCAATTTTTGACTCATGTACCGAACATCGACAAAAATGTCCGATATTAACTCACATTATTAACCAATTATTATAAAATTATAACAAGTGGTACGAACTGAATAATAATATTTAAATTAGGTCCTTAAGAAATTATAAATTGACCCAAATTTATTATTCAGTAATAAAAAGAAACGAACAAGACAAGTCGGACTTGAGGTATGGGATCCTACCCCTCACTCTCTTTTTAAGTACACTCTTTTATGTCATTACTTTTAAGCTAATTATATTATTATTGGGATGTTATTTTATATTAATCTTACTTTAATTTTTATTTTCATATGATTAGAGACCCTATTTTATCTCATAAATCCAATTTAGAAGTTTTGAGTGGCGCCGTTAGGCTGCCAAATTTTCGTAAGGGATCCAACCTCTCGTTCTTTTTAAGTACTCACTTTTATGTCATTTCTTATAATCTCATCATTATTATGTTTGGGGCTGTTATTTTATATTAATCTTACTGTAATTTTTTGTTCATATTATGAGGGACCCTATTTTATCTCATAAATCCATTTTTCGAAGTTTTAAGTGGCGCCGTTAGGCTGCCGAGTTTTCTAAGGGATTTTTCATCTCACTTTTATTCCCGTGAGATTTATGCTACATTTTCCACCATTTCCTTTGAGTGGTGTATGTAAATCCCATTATTCTAATATTTGTGTAATATACTTTCATTTATGTTTATTTACATCAATGTTTTATAGTCCTTCTTTCATGGGTTGTACGTTTGAAATGTCACCCAAATCGGTAAGGGAACCTTTCACCCTCCTTTTTTTTAAAAGACTTCTTTTGTTATATCTTTTAATTTACATATTATTATGTTGGGATATGATCTTATATATCCTTATTTATGTAATGTATATGTACAAGTGATGAGATACCATTCTCTCTCTCATCGACTAATTTTCGGAATTTTGAAATGACGCCCTTAGGCTGTCAAATATTTACAAGGGAACGTCTTAACCAAATTTCGATTTCCTTGGGTTCAAATAGTACTTCTTGAACATGTCATCCTATGAATATATGTGAATGACCTATGATTGTTTCACACTTAATATCCACTTATATTTTGTGTATTTATATTTCTCACACATAATTGTGTGACAGATTTATCCTTAATTTAAGGATACCATCTTTATAATGGATTTCATCTGAAATTACATTTCCATTGAGACTTCATTGTTGTTATGAACAAATTCACTCTTATATGGTGTGTATACAGTCCTTTGACATATTATATCATGAATCAATTTTTTCTCATGACATTATAAAGTTCTGATTAAATGTTATTCCGCAATTATTTGTATTCAAGAGTCTCTCATTTTTTAAGAAATCTTTAACAAAAATATCGTTTTAAATGTTTTAAAGATTTATTATTCAAAATATTTTTCATTAATGTCCATGTTTTCAAAATGGTTTTAAGTATTTATTTATACGTAAATTAATGTTTTAAAATTATAATTCCATTAAAATATTCAAAGTGGTATGGGACACTTTGATTCAAAAATCTCTTTTAAATGGTTTTTGAAAATGGATTGATTAATTAAATATCTTGGAATTACTTATTGTGATTAAAAATGAAATATTGTTATTGAAATGTTAATATTTTCAATATTTTAAGTGTAATGATGGTACTAGGGCATTTTATGGGTGGTTACGTGATAAACCATATGACGGGTGGAGCCGTGAATACCAGGACAGGTGGTTACATTATAACCTCCAATGCATTGGGTATAGAAGTCGGCCGTATGGCTATTCCATTAAGTATGTGTGGAAGTCGACCGTATGGTTATTCCATTTAAGTATCTTTATGTCCCAAGTTACCTTTATATGTTATTTTTTATTTATATGGGTTTTATGGTAATCTTTTGGTTACAAAAGGGTATGTAATGATATTTTATTCAGTAAAGAGTTTCTACTACTTCATAAAGGTGAAAAGTATTACATTGATAAAGTATTCATGGTTTACTTGTTGTTTTGAAAATATAATAGTTTTCCTTATTTTTGTATTCCTTACTATGCTTTTTATGCTCATCCCAAGTTTTTGAAATGTTTTACACAGGACTTAAAGATGAATATGGTCAAGGATGAGATCAAGGAAGGATATGCTATCCAAAACATGAAACTAGACATGTTTCTTTTAAGAGTTTTTTTATTTATTTATAGAAACATAGTAGAAGTGTCTACTTTGTAATCTTTTGAGATGTAATAGTTTTTTCCTAATACTCTAAAACTCTAAACCTGAAAAGATCCTCAATGTGAATTATTCATTTAATTCAATAATAAGTAATGTTTAAGGATGGGGCCTTATTATCCTTGTCTTGTGAAATGTCTTGTAATAGTTACCTAAGATCATGTGAACTCCTTTCAATAGGATCCATGATCTCTTAATGGTCCTTGGATATATCAATAAGATAATAAGTAAGAAATTTGACATTTCCTCATGATCAAACAAGTACCCATTAATTGAATATAATCTAATAAATGAAACATATTCATGAGGGGTTCATAATAAATGATAATTAGGAAATTTACATAGATACTATCCACAATAGATACTTGTGAAAGTGCATGGATCCCGAACACTTTTCCAACTCCATTTTGGATCTGTGTGAGATACACCTCACAAACTAATGAAAATCAGTGTGAAAAAGATTATAAATTCCCCCACCCAATCATTAAGAATTCACAACTACCTATCATTATCAAGAGTATGAACTCCAGGAAATTCTCACTAGAACAATAAAGGGGTTTTCATATTGAAAAATCTATTGGAAAAAAATTCATCTATCAGGTGATATACTTCCAAATAACCAGATAAATTATGCACCTTGCTTGAAGAACTTTTCAGGATCACTCATTGATCATGTGAATGGATTCTAGATGGAAATTCTAAGAACCTACAACATTTCTACTAGATCCCGCAAGACCTAAAATAAACAACCACTGAATAACTCTAATGAATTCACAATATAAGGGCTAGAAAAAAATAATGAAGGTGGAATACATAAAAAAAATACATATTCGTGGACATCTACATGCTTCATGTGATCTATCAAAGACAAATGAATACAACAAGAAATATTTCTATGATCTCGAGATGCACTGTCAAAATACTATTTAGGGTAATGTGACATCCATTGGACATATCATACCAAGTCACATAATCCCCATATGCATTCCAACATAGTCTTGTGAATCCATTTGGGATTGACACCCCAAACCTTGTGATTTCCATCAGATATGTCACTTAACTCATATAATAGAACCTTCTTGTGCCATCCAAGTCTCACAATAGCCCTTGGTCATGGAAAATATATCTCTTGGTTCCCACTAGGAACACTATATAGGACTTATGATGCCCTCCATACATATAATCTAGGAAATGAGACACACTCCAAGACATGTCATACTCACTATCATGACACCTTCCATATGTGTCCTCCGTCTCTTATGATGAAATTAATGTTTATGTTGGCTGGGAAATATGATACCCACTAGATTGGTAATCTAGGTAATAAGATAGACTCTAGGACAAACCAAGGGGGTATTGCGATGTCCTATGAAAAAATTGTCCTTGATCATGTGAAAGACCTTGAACATGCAACCCAAATCATGTAAAGTCCATTGGACAAGACAACTACATCATTTTATTTATTTTTGGAATTTTATGTAGATACTACCAAACATATCAAGTAATAAATCAAAGAATTTCATGAGGAAAATCAACACATGGCCAGAATACAAGCATGATTGACCAATCAGGGAAACCTAGTACATGATAAACCTGTCTATCCTTAGCGTTTAAGCCTCAATAATGAAGGAACTATCAGTATTTAAGACGAAATAAAGTGGTCAATATGAACTCTGATTCAATAAATAATCATGACATGTAGGACACTACCCTTAGGCCCCATATTCATATTAATAATCTCAAAATAGAACTATGATGACTATGATTCATACCATAACATGGATACATATAATCCCTCTTCGATCCATGATATTTGTAATAAATCATCTAAGGGATGTCCCAGCAAACAAGTCCCACATCCATAAGAAATGGAATTGATCACATTCCATCATTTGTTTCTCAAAACTAGCATAGCTCATGTTGGTTTAGGCAGTTCATATAATCATATCATTTGCGTTATAAGTCTCTATAATAACAAATGTAACCTTTGTGTGGAAGCCATGACCAATTGAAATATGAGAACTTTGATTCCCTATATAGTTGGGATATGTAGAACACCTTCATAAAACTAGAGTTCAATATCAAATCTAGAAAGGATTGTTCTAATGCGTATGTCCCTCACACACCAAAAAATGACATTGATCATTTTCAATACCGTGTTTCTAAAAACTATCATAACTCATGTTGGATTAGGGATCCACAACAATCATATCATTTTTATCATAAATCTATAAAAATTCATGTAAAACCATAATGTGTAACACCCAATCAATTGAAATATAAGAACCATGATTCCTTTTATAACTAGGATATGTAGGATGACTCTATGAGGCATGAGCCCAAACATTGATGGGTATCTACATCAGTGTGGGTCGTGCCATGTATTTTTAATTTCAACCATCAAGACCCAATCCTTCCCATGGGTTGATTGCTAAAACTCATCCATTAATGGGTTATGAAATTAACTAAACTATGGAATCATTTATTCCTACCAGAACCTGGATACGTTGGATTCCATTTTGAGTATCAAACTCAAATAGTAACACCCTTCTGTGTATGTCTTATGATATCTATGAATTCTCAACAATTAGGGCCTAATAAGTCCCATAGGATGATCTCTCTACCTCATCCATCAGTGAGAAATGAAATCCAATGAACTATGACAACATTGATTATCACTATAATTGGGATACATAGAACCTATCCCATGGACTTGATCTAGAATACCCAATGCCTCAGAGAACTCAAATATGTCCTTTACGTATGATGTTTTAATACATGATTATACTGATGTTAATTAGTTTTGATTCCAAAAATAACCCAAATAATTATGATTCCTCGTAATGGCTCAAAACCATCCAGAGAATAATACCAACCTCCTTGTTTGGAAGAAAATTCAAACACATTTGGTTACACATTTACAGCACATGGAATCCATCCATTAATATAAATGGATGGATAATATCTTATAGATATAAAAGTATTTAATGATGATATCCCCATAATCTGTACAATGATATACCCTTAAACTATATTAATCTTGTTAGGGAAAGTAGTTTGGTATTGAGATTTTGAATAGATTCAAAAACATATCTTAAATCTATAAGAGAGTCCTAGATTAGGTAACAATTTCACCCAAAATGGCATGATAAGACCGACCTACCATCCTATTTACCATTGTGAGTTACTAAGTTCCATCGATCCTGAAATCATAGATGAACACCATCCTTTACAAAGAATTTCAATTCCTTGTTATGGATGGGGGAGGTGTTGGGATATTTTTGTGAAGACTGACTAAATGGAAGACCGAATCTGAGTGATTTATAAATTCCCTAAACCCCCTCCAATAAAAACATTATAATGCACCCCTTCCACATCACCTCATTTATGAATGAAAAAAGTGTGTGTACGATAGAAATAACTATAATAAAAAAGATTGGGTTATTATCCATCAGCTTTTTTCTTTTTCCCATTTTACGCAAACCAAATTATAAATCATGATCTGATTCTCTAAAATAAAATGATAATAATGCTTCATGACACATTATTTTTCATATCCTAAATGAAAAACCAGTAATAATGGAATGAACTTTTTTAAGTTCAAATATAAATGATGTTTTTAAAAAATAAGTCCATCTTTATTTTGATATGTCCCTACTATCAAAATGCACAAATCAAGAATAAAAGAAAAATTCTATTAACCATGTATATCTAAATGATCCTATTGTGATTATGATATTGTAATAATCAGTAATATTTATCTTTTCTGACTTTGAAACTACAAATACTTCTCACAGCATCTTGATTCGAAGTAATGTTTTCATAATCCAGTGATCTATCTAGTAAATCACATGTGGACACATCACCCACTAGTTTCAAAACAATATCAACTACTCGACATCACCAAGGTCTGGTAAAAAACATAATGGTATGAGAGTACTATATATGCGGAAGAATCCAAACCCTAGGTGTTTCCCATGAGGTTCTCTAAGAATGTAAATAAGAAAGACCACATCACTCAAGGATTATGGCCACTAAGCCATTATCCCTTATCGCTACAACCATCAACTTTTGGATCTTCTCTTTAGAGCACCACCATTTCCACCTACCATTTAGGATAAAGGGGAATCATGAGTCCATATATGGATCCCATTAAGTTCAGCTACCATTTTGGAAGGAACTATTCAACCATCATCGTGAACACAATCCCATCAATACCCACCGGTCACCTACTAAGGATTCCACCCCACAAGCTTTCACCTCTGATGCCCATGCATGGGCAGTAAGGAAGACATGTATGGTGGGGAAGGTTTGAGATACACATGAATGGGCTCTTATCCCCACTCCCACTAACGAATTCTAACAACATATTTCAGTAATATCCATCGAGCAGGCTCATATCCCTACTCACTCGGAGAATGTATATGGTGATGTTCTTGTAGTATTCATGGGGGAGGATCATATACCTACCCCCATAGATTAAGTCCATCAACATACTCTAGTGGCACAAAGAGAAAAAAAGTGGATGTATATTACTGCTTCAATAGAAAACATGAGACTGCAGATGATGGAGATGGAAAATTAGAATTACTATATCCCTTCACTAAATCTTCTATAATGTGAATAAAATTTATAATAAATAGATGAACTACAACGGTATATTCTATAACTGTTGTAGATAAAGTGATAGGCGGATACTCATATCCCTATATCTAGTATAGATCAACACGATAATTATCGAAAACAGTTGGCTGATCTAAAGAATGGGAATATTCTCCCTCTTTTACCGTAGTATTAATGCCAAATCCCAGAAAATGATGAGGCATCATACCAGAATCATATTTCAATTCCAACTAGGGCTTATCATTAGAGAACGGTGCATGCCATGGGGAAGGCTTATATCCCGACGAGAAAAGTCTGTCAACAAATTCCAAAGGCCCAGGATCAGGCTCATATACCTGTTATGGCTGGGTATCACCATGTGAGAGGGGCATAATCCTAGTAACATTCTTATATTCATCATTATTATGTCTTGAGACATAATCCAAAGGACAACAATTTGGAATATATCTTCGTTCAGGTCTGGGATGACAATTTATGAATAACACTAACCTCAAAAAATGCTTAAATTATTGGGTAAGAATCAAGTTGGAATATTCTAGTAGATCACTGAAGACAAATACATATTCCCACTTCGAACAATGAATTATTTTATCGACATCATTATGATGACGTACATGAGGATGCTCCTCTCCCTTCTCCTATTCTGTAGGTTTGTGGACATACTCAAACGAGGAATACATATTCGTACAGTGATCATAATCATGTTTCAATCGAGGCTCACTAAGTATGAGTGAAACATGCCTTAGGGAAGTATCATGTCCCTTTAATGAAAGACCAATGAGATATCACAATGGTTTGGAATCGGGCTCATACTCCCATCTTTACTATGGCTAACCAAGTGATAATGGAACATTCCTAAAAATAAGCTTATATTTTATCAATTTGTAGACACATTATTTTTATATTAAAATAGATTATAAGAAGAAGATTCATAATCACATATAACCAAGTGGATATAATTCTGTTCATCAACCATCATCCAACAATCCCATATCTAAACATAATTCCAAAATCTATGTTGGAATATTGTGACTAAAATGTAGATTGAGGCCCATATTCACAATTTAAATAATGATAGTGTCCTAGAGGCTATTCGTGACAAATTATAAATTCCAAAAGAGTCCAGCAACTCTTCAACCAATGTAGAAGAATATCATTACCATGATATTCCTCCTTATGTTATTGTGGAGAC
Source organism: Viscum album (assembly GCA_963277665.1). Classification (NCBI taxonomy): domain Eukaryota; kingdom Viridiplantae; phylum Streptophyta; class Magnoliopsida; order Santalales; family Viscaceae; genus Viscum; species Viscum album. The sequence goes on from OY728147.1 coordinate 1,584,609,420, forward strand.
AAATCATAAGGAATCTACTCTAGAAATCCAATGTGGTCAACCTTCCCATATAGATATCTCCCATATAATCGTAAATCCTAAACATGACCAAACACCTTTTTATATAGGGGTTTTAAAAAGATCCAACACCATAGTATAGAGAGGTGCATGAAGCATTGGGGTCATATGTTTAATGTTTTCAACAAATATAGAACAACACTCCACATTACTCAGAAGCAGTACCTCAGAAGCATCTTCAATTGTCTAACGAGATGGAGTTGTGTATGTTTGATGAGTAGGTGGATGATGTTGACATGTAGAGAGAGTTATCCAAAAAAAAACAACCTCCCCATCATGTTTTTCCCCTCACCACTTCTGACTATGATATCATAGATGAGCTAAAAAAGGAGTGAGTTCTTTATCTATAACCAAATACGTGGGGTACTCATCATCGACTAAAGATTAAAAATATATATATATCTAGTATACAAGTATCACCTTCAAAAAATCAATATAATATATTGTTATCTATACCTTTCCCCTATCTCCATGTATTTATGTGAAAATCAGCGACGTGATTCCAGATATTGCATCATGACCTTTCATAAGCTCATTTATATAGACACGACATGCCTCTATATTAAAGTATGGGGATATTATGTAGAGATAAACATTTCAGAAAACATGGAATAACATAACCCCTTAGATACAGTGTTATTTACTATCATAGCCTCTACTTAAATTTGGGGACTAGGTAGAACTCATTCTAGCCGGTCACTATAATGGAATTCTACCTATTAAAATATTCTTAGAAATCATGAATAGAGTGAGAGGATAGCGCAAATGACATCAAAATAATCCAATCAAAGATAAAAAATTCAATTTAAAACACCGGGACATAATTCTCAATCACCTATACAAGTTCTCATAATAAATGGTTCTCATAATGTGCTACCATCACTTCTAGCTCCTACCTGAGCATTGATGTATCGTATCCAAAGGGACATAGTAACAACTCCCATAGAATACATCGATTAGTAGTCCCATCCCTCTTGCTGAGGAAATATCAGTCACTGACTCCACCACATGGATCAGAAATTCCCAAGAGGATTGAAGACAGCACCATCATGAAAACCCCACCCCACTAGACTAGGGGAATTTATATATCAATCACTACCTCTAGGTTCATCATCCACTAAGAGGGTCTTAAGGAAATTAGCGATGATTCACAGTGAACCTATACCATTACTTTGGGGGAATTTATGTCTCAATGAATGTCTGGAAAATCATATAATCCCCAACTAAAATCATTATATCCTCAAAAATAGTTTTATTCAATTCCACATGCAGCCCCAAATAACCCATCATCCTCAAGGTTAGAGGCACTTTCATCATCATCATCATCACATAGGTATTTAGCCTTATCAGGGTTGGGTGGAAACAATCAATTGTTGATATCCCACCTATTCCTCCCACCGTAAAAAACCTTTCTATTTTAGGCCCATTTGGAAAACATGAGAAAATATTACCTCAATGTCACTGATTATAGGAAAAGAAAATAGGAAAATATAGTAAACAAAATCAGACCCTGATGGGGCCATAAGATGAAACAATCCAACATGTCCAAGGGTTCGAATAATAACCCTAATGAATGCAGTGCATAATCATCATCTTACATAGATAGTAATGGAAGCACAGTAATTTCCCAGTGTGCTTCTATAAATGTATTTAATATGAATATATCATACATTATGGATCATGATGTATATGAAGAGAGACGAAACATAGAAAATATACCCTAACAAGAGGATGACCTGGAGTCACCATTTTGGACTGCATGCACCAGGACCCAGATAAGGATCCAAAACCTAGAACTTCTAAATAATGAGATTTCACCACTCTGGATAAACATTATCAACGAGAAAGGGAAAGGTGCCGAAAAATCCTTTCACCACCTAGAATATTTTACGTTCCTTTAGGAGAGTAACATTTTTCACAATATAAGAGTGAAATAAAAACTCTCTGACTACTCAATAAGGAGATAATTTAGGGAAATATCCCCTCTAGGTTTCATCATCAGGATGAGGAAAATATCCCCCCTCCAATAAGATTGGATCTTCCAGAAAAAGTGGAATCCGAGTTCCATACTAGCTCTGGATCTAGGTACCTAGTCTACATATGAGAGGAATTTGAATATTATCATGAATTGCCTCTATTTTAGAAACAACCTCTCCCCCACCAATGAAAAAATTTAGTCCTACGATGAATCGTGAATTACTGGGGTTTGAGGCGAGGACACCTCATTGACCCCCAATATATGGAAGTTGAATTGAGATGGTTGAAACTATAGTTCCTCTAGAGCTACATGACAACATAAAGTCCCTGAATACTCGAATAAAAGCCATAGAATTGCATATTTTGCCAATGAATTATATGAAGAATCCATATCCTCAATGAGTGGATGATACTCCACCTCCATCCGACATCATAAATCCATGATTCCCTACCATTGGTGGTGTTGGAGTCCTCAAACAAAATCTTACAAACATCATCTTCTGATGCATGATGATGATGGTCCCTTTAGATCAACATGAGGTAAAAAATATTACATGGTTCAAACAAACACAAATAAGGCCATCAATTGTTTCATACAGTAGTCTAACAGTGTGATCCGTTGCAGGGTGGGAATATATTTATTAGTAGTTACATTATCAGTTCATCTCCACTCTAAGGGAAACAAAATTTGAGCTAAAAACTATAAGAGTCATGATAATGAAAGGTTATTTGACATCATATTGTGTTATAATGGTTTATCTTACTCACATAGCATCCCTCCCATTAAAGGTAAAAAATGGAACTCTATTTTAAAAATCTCATGGATTAGTTGTGGACACCACAGATTCCAATGATGTATCTAGGTAGATTCCATGAGTTCTCATAAATGATCCAAATTTTGAATGAATACATTTGGAGGACCCAATCCAAATATTTATTTATTCTCTCAACATGTGAGAAAACTTCAATAAAATTAGATGCTATAGCAATCACTCTAAATCTTGCAGAAATACCCTTGCAAGAACCTTGGTAGGCACCAAACTATCATGTACATCCTATCGATTAGTTGAAACCACGGAATTATCCACATCCATATGAAAATAGAAATTAGGGTTGTGCAAGATTTGAGGAATGGATGAAAAATTAATACTTTTTTAGTAATGAACTAGTCCCTCATTATTTTTTGGTTTTCATGGAAAATAACCTTCTCAACATTCCCTAACCTTAGAAGCTTAAAGTGTTCAACCTCACTGACCATGCCAACTACTACCCTTACCATAGAAGTCATTGGTTATAACATACTAGACTGCATCATCTTTAAAGACGTACTAAAATTCAGGTTCTAATTTGGATAGGTATCATTAGATATCACTCAATTGTAGGATTCTTCCTTACAGGTTTCCCAATCAAAAAATATGGTGATTAGTAGAATGTTCCGGCTAGGCATGCGTGAATTATTTACAACAAGATGACTTGAAAAAAAATTCATCGGGTTCATGCCACTATGTTACTATTATTAATTAGACCTGTAGTAGCTCTTCAACCTAATAGGTAGACATTAGAAGTGCCTCCCAATAGTGGTTGTATCCACCAGAAGCAGGAAGAGAAGGAATATGAAGAGTCATATTCTACTCAAATTCAAGCTCGAAGGGTTTAATATTTCTTCCATTTGACATTTGAATCATTAGACCCCCCCAATAGAATCCTCATAAAACCAAGAGAACATATTTGGTTTTTCCAATTAGATACACTTAGCAGACCCATTTTCAGATAATTAACATTCCTCAGAATATTATTTCCCTGAATATAATTGGGGAATGGGAGGTTGCATGCATAGGAACTGAGGATTTATGTGAAATCTTGACCATGGTTTGACCCAATATTTTATTCAATTACTCCCATAGATCATATATATTGTTGTGATCCATAGAATGAAACTCTAGAAAACCCAAACAAGGAACAAAACATGTAATATAACCATCCACCAGTCATTAACACCCAATTGTATTGCATGAACACATTATAGATGATAGTTTATCTAATCAATCAAGACAATGGGGATGGTCAGTGCGGAATGTACCGTTGGTAGAATATACTCACACAAACTCAACACAAGCACCAAGCTTGTCCACCAAAAATTCATATGTTGCTAAGACACATGTCTAGGAGAAACACCACATTGGGAAGCACTGATCTCTGGCTCAAAATTACGAAATTATGAAATAGTTTTTGGAAACCACATCAATGCTCCCATTCATGGATGTTCTCCATCATTCAAAAGTATAATGGGGGAATTTTTTTTAAGAACTCTAGATCCCACAAGTGTTTGATGTAGATGTCTCACCAATTGAGGATTACAGAGTGGAGAGTACTCCATCAGAATTCTGTTTCTCTATCTGATTAACTAACCATGATTAAGAAGACATCATCCAATGGCACATAATTCCCATATATATTTCATGAATACTCTGTAATATCAAAATAAAAAGGTACTTGATTTATAGTTATTCCAATATCAATATCATCCTAGTTTAAACCCTTTGTCGTTTTGGATAAGGTGAAGGGGACATATCTACCACAAAGATAATCATTGAAGGGTATGATAAACTAGGGGAAAATCCTCCAAAGAATATTAAACATGGATCATAGTTTTTGGAGATCACATGTGATGATGAGTTTATGGTTATACAAAATTTCACTTTATAACATATCAGACTTCGGAGTCCTTGTCCTCATAGCCACTTAACAGTACCTTCATCATTAAATCTATGTCGGAAGTACGACATCAAGGGAAATTTTGGCCTAATTGATGGTGAAAATTACCCCATTGATAATTATAGATCCACATATATTGAAGAAAAATTCTCCATGATGGGAGGAATAAAACAAATCAGGATGATGAAATACATGTTAAAGTCCCTAATAACTTTGGAAACACCCCTACAAATAACAATAGTATGTTCAAAAATGACTATGTGCTTTGCATAAATTTGGATGAGGTAATAGAACTAGTCCTGAGGTCCAATCCCATCTTGTCCTCAATGACAGTGTTAAAAAAATTCATATCCAACATCTCTATGATATGAATCATGAATAAGGGGATGATAATGTATCTACTTATTGCCTTCCTTACCCTGATAGTGATGGATTATCCCCCATATTTCCATCTTAACATGAAAATGTCCCCCACAGAATCATAAATAGAGTAAGTGGATGAAGAACATAGAAAACCCCCTCCCATATTTGAGGACGGTTTCACCACCATCATCGATTTCCTTATGAAGAAAATTCATAGGATAGAAGAAGACCCACTACCAAAATTTATTAGTTCCACTATGCCCCATTAATAAAAATATTTGTAAATATCTTTTTTTACATAAAAATGATTTGTGTTTTTGTGGAACTATTCAGAAATGTTAGTACTGAATCTAGATGTGGCTAATCACCATCTTTGACCACAAGATGATCATCAAGGAATAAAACATGTAGCAAGGAGGATGCACCCCCTCATGCGACAAATGTATAGGCCGATTTTGACAAACTAATCCAAGACATCTTTTTTTAGAAGAGAAATACCCACAATGGACCAAAAACATCATCCCCATAAAGAAAAAGAATACACATATTAGGGTATGTATATATTTTAGAGAACATAATCAGTATTTCAAAAAGAGAGATTTTCTATTTCTGACCAAAGAAGTATTTATTGATGAAACTAGAAGTTTCTAATCCCTTTCCATCATGGACATGTATACAGGGTACAATCAAATAATGATGGAACATGAATATGAAGAACCCACTACCATCATGGAACCTCATGGAATCATTTTCTATTAGGTAACTCACAATTGATTAATAAATGAGGATGTTACATCTCAACATTCCATACATCACTTATATAATCCATTAAAATGAAGGATAACCAAAATTTATGTCAATGATATCCTGGTTAAATACCAATAACAATGTGATCACTTTACGGATCTCCAATCAATTTCCAACATGTTGCAACAAAAAAGTCTGAAGATGAATGTACTGAAATACACTTTTCTGTCAACATAAGTAATGTTCCTTGGATTTGTGTTATTCCACTATAGCATTGAGGTTGGCCCAAAAAAGGATAGTTCTATTTTTTAAATGTCACCAACAAAAAATATTAAATAACTAAAGGGACTACATGGGAACCACAAATACATTTGGTGATTCTTATCCAAACTATCCAGAGCGTCTCTCCCCTTAACCAAGATATTGAATAAGGGGGTTTCCCATGAGAGGGATGATGAATTCCATTATTCCATTGAATGTCTAAATCATTACTTACTGCACCTACCAATTTTAATTCCTCTTATGTAAGGGAGGCCACATGTCTAATATGTGGACACCATGGTGCCCTCATTGAGTTCCTACCTCATAGAAAAAATGATTATGAGAGTGATAATAGTCTCTACTATCACATAATTATGATTATAGGTAATGAGACTATATATTATAATGTTGAGAATAACTACCTTGCACTCATCATTACAATGAAAATATTGAGGTACTACTTATTGCACCATGAAGTCCATCTAGTCTCACTTATGGATCTTCTCAAGTACATCCATGGACTCCGAATATTGACAGGGTTCTTGTCCAGATGGATGATTGTTATATAGTAATAAGACATTCAGTTCAAATCCTTGAAATCAATGAGAGGTGAAACAATGGCTTATTTTCTCACAGCACATCATGCCCCTAAAAATAAACCACACAACACCAATGTTCCAAATGATATGGTCATATATTCCCATGATACTTCCCATAAATGGGAGATGTACACTAATGGTCACTCATAGTGTCCCATCAGTATAAGGATTTAAAACCATATACTCAATTGGGTTGGTCTAGGGGATATGTTTATCTTTAATGAAAAACCCATTATGCCCAACTGCTTCTTACTTTCTGAATATTGAACAAATAATGATGTAGAATACCAATCCCTCATCATTAGAAAATAAAATTCCTTACAACATCAAATATATTACTTGAATATCAAATGGGATTAATAATTATTGATAAATAAGATCAATGGAGAATATGCCATAAAAAGGAAGAACTGGACTGTCTCCCTGGTTACCACAGGGGACTGATGGAAGTGTTTCCTTTTGAGCCCACATTGAGTTATGTCACCCAATCATAGAAATATCATGTCGATGAATTGGATAATGAATCAACAATCATGGATTTCCCTGATATGGAGGAATCAATATTACATATCACATATAGATGAATGGTATCATAGATCATCATACAAGATATAAAAGAAATCAATCTGGTCAACACCAACCCGTAACAAGATAAACTATTGAGAACCCCTAGATGGTTGGACACAAAATAGTTTATCTCCAAAATAAGAATCCCCCATTAAAACAAGCCCGAAGAGAACATATTTGGCATCATACTGTGAAATTCACTCTGTAGGATGGTCTAAATGTGTAAAAATTCCACTACAAATTCATCTTTTTGGAATCTTCCTCAGATTCATAGTGGAAGGATAAACATCCTCTATGATAGAGGATGTCCTTGAAGGATATTTACAAATCCATAAATCCAGGACCAAGCCCTCCAACCAAATTAAGGGGTTTTTATGTTACTCCAACCCATGATATAAGACTACACGTAATTCACCAACAAATTTAATACATTAATATTTTATGAAAAGTTCATCCATCAACCCCTATAATATTTACTTACAGAAAAATATTCATAGATATTTTCCCTTTGGGTAATGGATGTTGTGGGCCATATCCCCGAGCCACAACTAATCATTTCATGTAAAAAATTACTGTTACTAGCATCTCTTCCAAATGGGTTGTTGAAATACCCAACAACTTCATGAATTGTCATATCATCACTGGGATTATGGACTCTCCCAAAATATTGATGGAAAATGAAAAAACATTCAATTCTACAATGTTGAATAGACTATATCGGGAGTAAAATATCAAGACCAATCACTCATATCACGATAATGTAGTGATAAATGGACAGATATTGCCCTTCAATAAGATTCTTTTGAATATACTCCAAAATATGGTGAAAATGGATAAGCATTCATTGAAAAAAAATATTATCCCTGATTTATGGGCTCAACATATAACCACATGTACTACCACATGGAAAAAACCATTCTCATTGGGGTATAGGAATGAGGTAGTGTTACCCATAGAAGTAAATCTTCACATGCTCTGAATATCTATTTCCATATATCTCTCAGATGTTGAGAAATCACAAAAGTGGATGGATGAATTAATGGAGTTTAAAGGGGTATGGTCACACACATTGCAAAACCTGGAGGTGCTTTAGAATCACGTCACACGAGCCTTTAATAAGAAATTTCACCAACATTAATTCCTTTAAGGAGAGTTGGTGCTAGCATTTAAAACCTAAACGATACTAGGTATGAAGACTACAAAACTGGAACCCATGTGGGAAGGTTGTTATGTCCTGAAAAATGTGTATCCCAATGAAGCCTACTCATTGGACACAATGGATGAGGAGAGTGTTACTCCCCTAGACAAATGAGAGATTTAATAAGAAATATTTGGTATAGTTATCATCAGATGGGACTTCACATCAGTGTATGTACAACTATTAGTCTTAAAAGTAAGACATTAAACTACACAAAATCCCTCATCCTGACCACATGATGTTAAACTATATGGTTATGTATTTAATAAAAGACATTGAAACTGCATTTCTGATGTCTACATCACATGACAATAAACTACCCATGTTTAATAGAACTATTTATATCTTGATTTCTTTTGATCATATGATATGTAGTGACACCAAAAAATCAATGCTTTGGGAGCAAACACAAAATTCATCTTTGTTCAAATTCTATGATCCATGTCATTACTGAAAGACATTAAACTACATGTCTAACACCCTCATTACATGAAGTTAAACTATATTTCCCATATATAAATATTTATGGATTGACTAATATATCTCAATGGGAAACATATGGATGCCTAAATCATATATATTCATATATCCTCTATATGATATATAATACATCTTTTATACCCGCAAATGCCTTTGTATTGGGAGATAAACCCTTTTTGTTCATTATTTCTCACACCAAGCATTGCTCACATGAGTCATGGAACCACAATAAGTAATTACCCTCATAATCAAGGCATGAAAGTAAAATAATGGACAATCAAGGTCTTAAATGCATGATAGTAAATGGCATACCATGAATCCTTGAGATCATGATGTTAAATTTCATTATTAACGTCCTTTCCACATGACCTAAAATTTCATGGTCCCTCAAAAAAATTATGTATCTTGATTCTTGTAAACATAGTGTATATAGTGACACCTAGATCCCTAATATTGAGATCAATTAAAAAACTCATTTTAAACAATTCAAACCAGTCTGTTTGGGTCATACCATTGAAGATAGAATTTCTCATTCAAGAACTAAATTATACATGATTCTTGTCCTCACATGATATATTGTGACACTATGATTTCTAACTCAGGGCCAAGTCACAATAGATAACAATAAAAGTGAACCCCTATTTTCATACATGTTAGACATGTTCAAGTAAATTTATTAAGAACTATGTGTCTATTGATTCCAAAAACCATGAGATAGACAGTGACACCCAAAATTACAATCATGGTCCCTATTATAATACCAACATTTTATGTCTGTGGCTCACATCCTAATCTCAAGTCATTAAATTACATGATCCTTCAGAACTTGTGAGGATTGAATAATATATTCAATAGATATGTAGTGAAAATTGAAATTACTCAATTGGGACCAAACACAAGATTTTTGTTATTTCATGATAATTTCTTTTTCTTCACCTCATGATGATAAACTACACCATATTTCAAGAATGATATGTGGCTTTATTCATGTATTCATAGGATACATAGTGGCATATGGATCTCCAATACTAGATCCAACTGAAACAATTGATATGAAATGCCCCCAAATACAAATAAAACAAGTCACACAATATCACTTTTTATATGAATGGGCCAAATCGACGTACAACATTGTTGTATACATGATATATCATGCATAAATTTTTCACCTTGGTTCCCACATCCTTGTTGAAAGATGACAAGGTGAACAGATGAAATTCATTACCACGCGATATTAAAATTCAAAGTAATCAAATTATTTTATTGAAATTAAAACTACAAAAAAAATACATTCTTATGACATTATGTTAAATAAAAAAGAAAATTTCGTTACCACATTATGTTAAACTGAATTGAAAATATCCCCACTATATGAAGATAAATTGTACAATAAATCACCCATTTCTAATTCCATAGAAAAATATCATGAGATCCTTACATTGGAAAACTCCATCACATGGTGCCTATGGAATATTTAAAACCACCAGAATCCATGTGCCACAATTCATGTCTTGAGAGCCTTGGGATTATACAAGACATTTTTTCCCTTGGAAAAGAAAATAGATCTCTGGGTTCAACCAAGTTATTGATGTGGAAGTTCATAAAACCCTCCAACTAGAGATATATAGGACCAATGTCATAGATCTAATTACTAATGAGAGTGTGATGTCACTATAGTGAAACCCAACACCTCAATATATATCCGGTCATCCCCAATAAGACTATCCCATATCATCACTCACAACCTGATAAAATCAATCCATAATTTAGAACATTTCCATCTCCCACTCATAAGGATGTGGGAGTTCATTGGAACTTGGGTATCCTAATTAGGCTCTTGTGTAACACCTACATGATGATATTATATGTGCCATGGCTTTAAACTGCTTACAATATGGTCAAAATTGTACAAACATGTTATCTAGCCTATGATGGTACAATCGCAAGACCATAAACTACTAGTTAAAGAGTCACAAGAATATTCTGGTTGAAAACCCATAAAGGGAGGCCTGATAAAAAGTGATACATTTTCCCACTAAACTCTTCATCCCAATATATTTCGAAAATATAACTACATAAATAAATTAGGAATAGATATTGTAATATCTAATTTATATCCATAATTAAATTTAGTCTATGCTCAATGGACCATTTTGTCTAGGAAAAAGTCATTTTTATGATTTTTTATAACCCCATTCCAGGAGAACATGTTCTATATACTGTGACACCACATTTAGGGCGATCGAACCCTTCTTTGATATTACATTTTACATAAATCAAACTTCTGAATTTAATATGCATTTGGTCATCTAAAACCATTTCTATACATTAGAATGGAAAATATATCTATGTTCATGGACATTCTATTGATACAGAAGGGCTTAGTCCCACCAATTAGAGACATCTTGGCCCAAAATGAAGAGATTTCTAATCCATGTGATCCTAAGGACATGGAGGAATAACTCAACACCATTTTGTAGCCAGAATCCCTCACTATATGACTCTACAATATCATCCTCATTAAATGAGAAATTTTGACCATGATTTACATTACCCATACCAAACTATCTAAGTAGATTCAACATCATCATCATTAATTCTCATATTATGTAGAATTTCTCAAAGAAAGAATGTGGAACTCCACTCTTGAACCCTTGATGGCCCACACATCATGATTTTAAACTAAAAGGAATAGATAATAAACTTAAAAATAAAGATCTAAACTGACATAGGTTTCCAAAACCATTCTTGGATGACTATATTTCTATACCCAACCTCATCATCTAGCTATTTGAGTATTTATAAATCTTCTAAAACACCCAAAAAAAGTGGATATCGGCATTAATTGTCCCAACTTTTGATGCATAAGGGATTTGATATGAAATTAATGGAATATGATCATTTCAACAATGGTGCTTCAATCCTTTCGTGACAATGTAATTTCACGATGGAACCTAACAACTTAGAGTGTTTCAGGTTAGCTCCGGCATGACTGCTCTGTATAATTTTCATAGACTCAAATTTTTCTGTTATGATTTACATTACCCATATATACTTTATCTAGGAGGACCTAATTTCACCAACATTTTTACTTTAATAGATATTAATTTAATCAAAATTCTATAAACCTTGTAAAAAAGAAAAGATCAGCATTTATTGGCCATTCTATTGATTCAAACAAGATTTAAACCACCGGCTAAAGGTATGTAATACACGAACGAAATGAACTACAATCCCCATGATTCCTAGAAAATCTATTTCAGAACCCAATACCTTAGTGTTTTTGGTCCATTCATGCCTTGTATACACCGTAATCCAATAAAGCGACATTGGGTCAACGATAAATGACCCTAAATTAAAAAAATATATGGTCTAAGCTAAAATGCAATAAACTAATGCGATATCTAGTTCGAGATAAAATTCTATAAACTAAATCATTATGACTTCCATGCAAAAATACCTTTAACTAATGATATATAAGTTCTAAGATATAATACCGTTAACAATATAATGACAATAATGATTTATCCTGAAAGAATGAAAAATCATGTAATTCCCATAATATGGCCATATCTAAATAAATATTATATAGCAAAGTATATCTTACTTGGGAAAAGAAAAGAAGTATCCCAATGGGACATGCACTTAGACAAATAAATCCTTATGAAAATCAGGTTATCCAAAGATACCATTAATAGATTATCGATAAAAAAACACGTGTTTGTGGGAATTCATAGGAATATCTCAAGGGGAATTTCTTAGAATTCCAATATAGAATTTAATGCATTCATGTTTACATGATATAAAACAAGACATGGGTTACATTATCATTTACTATATGAGTATTAGAATATCGTTCCTTACAAGAATGAAAGAAAAATGGAAAGTAAATTCCGTTTTTTATAAAATTCATTCATTCGTAAGGTGAAAAATAGGAGTTATATCTACCTTTTGAGGTGTCAAAAAAGTCTCACAAAAATAGGATACACAACACTGTTTTAAGTATGATAAAAATAATGTAGCTAAACTGGAAATTTCAGATAGGGAACAATAAGAGTCTTCAATATAATGATGAAGTGCCTCTCACCCAACTTCCTCGACTTCTACATTGGGACAAATAAAATCATCTAAATCCATCAACTTCTCAGCCATCTTTTGGGAGGTTTCCTACGAATGTGAAAATGTTCAAATATTTGACCTCCTATGATATAAGATTTCCCCACATATGCACATTTTCCTTGTAAAATCATAAATTTGGACCTAAAATTTTTATATCAATTGATGAAACTTCTCCAATTCCTCGTACGTCTCCATCATATTCAAAGAAATAGGAAACTCATATACCATTCAAACAAAACCCCTTTCAATCATGGTCAGATCATTCTGAGTAAAAATGATTAGTTTCATGATTTTATACAGAGGATCTTGGAAAAAAATAGTTATTCATAAATTTTCAAATAACTAATGGTGGCATTCCTCTTGATTAGTTTATACATCCAAGGGAGTCTTAGTGATCAACTAATAAATATGTTTCTAGATCATCATATGTTTCACATGAGCCTCTCTGATCGACAGAGTAGTTGCAACCAGAAGATTATAACCAGTTGAGACAATGAGTAAATATGAGGGGAACCCTCATTTTCCCTTCTATCAATCGGTATATCATTCATAGTATTTATAGAATCTATTTCAATAACAGTATAGTTTTAACATGAATATGTTCTCTTTCTTGACATATCAACTAGATATTCCATCGAGCCCTTCAACACCACAAATAGAGGGGTTGTTGAAGTAAAAGGATTGTAAAAAATATTGAATAAATGGTTTAGCACAACACTTGGATAAGATGATACCCAATACTAGGCATAATCCTACGATTGGAAGGTTGAGACAACATCAGGTGGAGGTTTGATCCCGACATCAATATCTTCACATTCTGCCTTCTTCAAAAATTGGGAGATGACCCTAGGATTCCATGACCCTTGAATGCTAGATAAGGGATGAGAGGAGACCCTTTGGGTGTAGCCATAATAATGAGAAAATTGACAGGGTGCATAAGGTTCGAAGATAATTAACTCATTAGCCATGGTAATGCGAATCCCATCCTGATGAGACATCGTGCCTGACTATTCATCATGGGAACCACCACCATTTTCAAATCATGGAAAGGTGTAATGTAGAAGATTTCAGATTAGCTCAGCACATCTTTATCCTTGGTAGGGATTAATCACATTGTCCCAACCTGTGATATATTCAATAGTCTTGGATCATATGAAGAATTCATGAACAATGTGGAATTTTAATATTCATAACAATGAATTTTTTCCCCATCCACCTGAACAACTACTATGGAGGGTCAGAACTTTTTATAGGCATACTACATTTTTGGATGTGGACCTGTAGATGATAATGATGTTCAAGGACCAAAAGATCCAAATTAAGGTATAGTCCTTCTGCAAGTTACACCACCACCACTAATGTGGGTATGCAGATCCTTGAATGTGTATCACTATCCAGAAATATCCACCCATTAAAAAACATGGCTATAAATCTTACCAATATATCATATATTAAAATATCCAAATTCACTCAGTATCCCTTAGATGAATAATCCCAAGATTTCATGATAGTCAAATACAAGCCATAACTTTAGTAGAGATGCTGAGAAGGACACCAATTAAATAGTATGGGAGTTGTCGTAGCACCATAGTATAAAAGAAAATTATTGATCAAATTTATAAAAGAAATGAGTTAATGAATTATTAGTTCCTTCTTCAATTTATCCTCCAAATTAATAATAATATCCTTTTATTGAAACATGGGTAAGAAAGGGGTCATCCAAACCATTCGAAATAGAGAATAATCCATCAAATATATCTTCATGAAGGGGAACCCCACCTGGATAGTAGATGCATCGTAGGATAAAGCCTACTTCACCATGGGACATATGGAATTTGGGGGTGCTCTTTCACCAATGGTTGATCATATCTTGAAGAAGGTCAGGCTAGATATAAACGATGAACTATGAAATCCATATTGATTCATAAAAATGAGCCCTCTATAGTTGATCCAAATATCTATGAAACTTTTCATGACACATAGTGTGCCTGTCGATTCACTGGAGAAATTGAGTCCAGGAAAGTGGTCCCACTTCAAGATCCATATGCTACTAGGTCTTTTCAGAGAAGAATAAAATATAATAAAATAATTCGAGGGGATAGGATGATGAGAGATATCATATCCATACAAACCCAAATAAGTGTTTTCTAGCATATTAGAAAAACTCTGGCACAGAACTACTACCAAATGGACTTCCTCATCAATTATTATTTGAATTCATGGAGAAGAAGTTTACAAAAAATGAATCTAATGATTAAAATTTGATGGAGGCATCGAAACATCATCTAGTAGACCGAAACCATAATGATTAAGTTGTTTAGATAGAGGATTTTCCTAGAACTCAGATGGTAAGAACCTATTTATAAACACATTACCAGAATCCACATGATAGTGAGCATCAGTGTTGTGATTTATAAAAAATCATAGCAATTTTATTGTCCGTAGCTAAGGAATATTGAAGGGAACTAGAGTCCATCAAAATAAAAGTATGTGGAATATGTCCCTAAAATAGAAAATGAAATCTTTTCAATGTAATGACATAATAAACCGAAATTATCTTGAACATCACAAGAATAAATAATGGATTTGAAATCCCTATAAGGATTTCACAAGTCACATAACCCCCAAATATCGATTAGGTTACATAATCCCATATGCCATTTCACAATCACATGACACAGTAGAGACTAATGATCTTAGGACATGAACATGATAACAAAAATTGTATATAACCAGTTAATCAAATGGTCCATCCAATAGATCTTGAAAAACATTTAATAAATTCATAGTCCTCATGGATTAAGTTCAAACAATTACCGATATATGGTCTGTATTTGGGTTGGAAAGATCCTAAGAAAAATCAGCCTTCTAAAGGACTTATCACAAAATGGGCTCCTGATGAGGGCTCATGAAAAGTTCTACTGATATGGTATGATGCAAGTGTCTCACAAAAAGTGTATGTGATGGATCAGTGGAGAGAGTGATCAGAATGAGGAGTATCCAGTGAATTGAATAGAACTCCAACCCTTATATATAGGAAATTTTCAGAATACCAAGCATCTACCAGTATACCATACATCACCCAAGACATAACCTCACCACACTATGAAATAAGATGGTGGGAATTTAAATTTTTAAGAGCTGAACCCTTGTCACTAAGGACATTTATCATGAGGTGGGGAATTTTATGATGCCAAAAAAATGAGAATTAAAAAATTATCAATGGAAGGTATCCCATAATATGTGTATTATTTATCCAATAAAAAAGAACAGGAATGCAAAGGTGGTTGAATCTCATAGATAATGTAATCCTCCAGGAGACTTGTGATCTTTTGAAAATCATAGGGTCAAACTAAGAAACCTAGTGAAATAGATAGTTTATAGTAGTTTCCATGAAGACCCTATTCACAAGTCCTTATACTCTCATAAAGGCTCCTCGGACCTTTGATGGTCATGCAGTGGAAACTGGAGAATCTCCAATAGCACACTCAATTTTTCTTCGATGAGTGCCTAACAATCCATCCAAAACACCTTTTAAAATTGGTGAGAAACGTCAAAAATGAGCCGGCCTTTAATTGACTTAAAGGTCATGTGACACATCCCTGATGGGAAGGGAAATTTTTCTTGAAAACCTACATGAGTAATTGAGAGTTCCCTAAACCATTATAGAAGAAAAAAAGGAAATTAATGAAGAGGAGGTAGAAGCAACTCACAATCATAAGACAAGTGATGCACCATAAGCAATCAGCAGGGCACTATGAGTACCTGAAAAAATTCCTACATAGTCTTTGGAAAAAACAATGTCTTTTCATCCTTATCACGTGAATCGACATGGGTATGTCAAGGAAACCTCCCACTACCACTCACAATAAAAACATATGGTGATTATAAGAGGTCAGTTTAAAATTTATTAGGGTTTATAACCCCAAATACAAAATTTAGTGCCAGTTACCCCAAACTGCCGCTAAAGTGGTTCTTTACTCTTATTAGTGTTGGTTCTAAGTAATCACTAGTATGATATGATTTTTTAGAAATAGTTATATCAGAGGGGGTTGTAACCCTCTCTAATTACACCCAAAATTAATCATAAAATGTAGGAGTTGGGTCATTTTTTACTATATCTAATCCAACCATCGAATTATGTATAGTTCGAACCACCCCTAATAAGGATTTAGGTTTTAGGATTACTGGTGATTATACTGTAACCACCAATAAAATAGACCTTTTCATAACATTAAACACCCTAGAAACTAGGAATGGACCCCTCAGAGGCACACATAAGACTCCTGGTTCAAACCCCCTCAAAGAACCCCACAAGCACCCCCAAAGACTTTGAAAACCCACCAGAAAACCCCAAAAACAGTCATTGACAACCAAACAACCCACCCTAACAACACCCCCAGAACCCTGCAGACACCTGGGGACAAAAAATACAAGTCACACCCCCCAGAAAAACCCTATAGACACTTGGGGAAACCCATCAAAACACCCCTAGAACAACGGGCATATACAAGACCCGTCCATTTATCCCGTGAGCTCAGAACCACACCGACATACCCCCTCATGAGCACATATGTGATCATATACCACCCCAAGATTCAACATGGTAAAAATTCAACCATTGTGATTCAAACCTAGTATCGGTGAGTAACTCCTCAGTTCCATCACAAATATTCTCAAATCCCTTATTACTCATATACAAAAAATTTATATTTTTTACAAAATGAAATACAAGATTAGATATATATATTTATATATATATTTCTATGGAAAAATAAATAATATGATATATTTATATATATGACATATTTGGGTATAATATAATATATATTTTTTTATAATAATATATATATAATTGTTTATAATAGATATACCTACGATATTTTTTTTAAAATAAATGTCTTATATTTTTTATTATATATATATAAAGTTAGATAAATAAATATTAGACAATATATTATATATCTTTGTATAATTTATATATATATATATATAAATTATATGTGTATATATATAATTATATTTACATATATAAATATATACCTAGAGAGATTTTGTAAATATATTCAAATTTGTTAGTGTGTGTGAATATTTATGTTTTTATATAATATTTATAGATAATATATAATTAATATATATATAGTTATATAATAATTTTAATTTATTTATATATATATATAAATGTGTGTAACAATAAAAATATTTATTATTATTATTATTGTATCATTTTTTAAACTATAAAATTAATATGTTGGTTTTATAAATACAACACATTTATATATTTTATGATTTACATTATACATCTATTATATTAAATAAATTTACATTATATATTTATATATTTGATTATACACATTTATATTAAATAATATATATATATATATACAAATAAACAAATTCATTAATATAATTGGAAATACATAATATAATTAAATGATATATATATATTTTATAAATTCATTTATAACTAATATGGTATAATATAATATATATAATATATATAATCATATATATAACTAAATATTTATAATATAATTATCTAACAATTATATGTGTACAAATATTTTTATTCTATATTATAAATATTTATATATATAATACAATATAAATGCAGTCATATAAATATATACAATAAAAATGTATTTTATATAATATATATACAATATAAATCATATTATAAATTAATTTTCCTTATAAAACAATATATAAATTTAATATATTTGAAAAAATAATTTTATAATTACATATATAATATGTATAACAATTTTTATATATGTATACATTTTTTTATATATGAAAAAGTATTTATTTAAAGTATATATATAATGTATATATATATATTTATTTATAATGTATTTGAATACATTTATATAATCTTTTTATGTATGATATATAAATACACACAAGTGAACAAACATACATATTATTCAATTTGAATTTTTAGGAGAGTTATATTAAAAAAATAAAAGATTAGAGGGGTTTTAAAACCCCCTCTAATTGAAGGGGTCAAGAGTGATTTCTGAACCTTGTAAAATTTATTTAATTAGAGGGGGATCAAAAATCCCTCTAATTTTTTTAAATATGAGGGACTTCAAACCACCTCCCCCCAATTTTATTAAATTGGAAATGGTTCAATACCCCTTTAATCCAAGGGATTGTCAGCAGTTCATGAACACCATCTGATATCATAAATTAGAGGGGGTTATGAACCCCCACAATTTCCATTAAAATATATATATATATATATATATCCAAATGAATATTAGATATATATATATATGTATATATATATCGTTTAAAGTCCAACATAATATATAGCAGCAATAATGATCAAATCATTTGAAAATTTGACAAAATCCCCCCTATCATCAAAGAAAATATTAAAAATATTGCTAAATATTTAGAGGGGGTTGTGTGTAACCCCCTCTAAAAACCACCACTAATCAATTATTTTCTTATTTAGTGACTTTGGTTTCTCC
This sequence comes from Viscum album, assembly GCA_963277665.1. Lineage (NCBI taxonomy): Eukaryota > Viridiplantae > Streptophyta > Magnoliopsida > Santalales > Viscaceae > Viscum > Viscum album. The sequence goes on from OY728147.1 coordinate 1,584,628,982, forward strand.
ATGAATAATTGATGTTGCATTCAATGAAATGATCGGGCATTTCAATAGGATCTTTATTGGCCACGCGACGCATCATCAAAAGATAGGGTAATTTTATTTGAAATTATTTATTTTAATTGCACCTGACTCCCAATAGTTGAAAATATATAAATGAAATTTCAAAGGGGATGAGGCGGGAGCCTCTCACAACCGTAAAATGTCAACAACTCTATAAAGATGTCTACATCATAGTCTCACGAGACTCATAGAAAAGCAACCATGATCCTTTGAAGTCCCTAGACATGACATCATTGTCTCGTGAAATGTCGCATACATGTCATCTAAGACCACACAAACACCTTTCAACAGACACCAATATCACTCTAAGGCCATTGGAAATGTCAATATGAAAATAAGGAAGTCCTTCAACATGTATACATGATAAAAACATTCCCCAATAATTGTAAATAATAAAATAATGGAAAACTTTATGGGAGGTACTTGCAGTCACATATAATAAGGTGAGACCCCCAGAAGCGGGTCCACAATTGAAGCTCTTGAAGACTCATGGAACCAGAACCCATTACCAAATCCAGACTTGAACCATGTCAAATATTCCCCAAAAACCAAAGAATAACTGGTGTGGAGAATCCTAAAAATATGTCCACTAATTTTTAAAAATCCTTGAATGCTTAATCTGATCAAGAGGAAGAACTCTGGGAACTTCAAACCATCTCAATTGCATGTTTCTCAGAGTTATTGATCTCCCGAACAACATGTCTCTTTCCAAGAAATATACTAGAAAATAGCTGGATGAATCATGATCCATGTATGATGCACTTCATGAGATCAATAATAAATCACATGATGGAATTCATATCGTACAATAGTATTACAACCCACATATCATCAAGATCTCATGAAAAATTAAAAAACTAATAGTTAAAATCTCTACGAAATTCACTATATAAGGTCAAAAATAAATACTAAATGATTATTACAGAAAACAAATTCATGTTTGTGAACCCTCATTTGCTTCACATTATCCATCCATGACACCCAACAATAGGAGTAAATGTCTATCAGATCTCATGATAGTCTTTCAGTATGCTATTTGTGGTCATTCAAAATACTCTAGACATATCAGTCGAAGTCACACTATTCCTTTATGCATTCCACCTTAGTTACTAAAATTTCTCTGGGATGAACACACGGAGCTCATGATGTCATTAGGATATGTCTTTGGGATCATTTTTTGGAACCTATTCATGTCATCCAAGTCTCACGATACCACTAAGTCATGTCAACACGCTCTCACATTACCTTGTGGGAACGCTAGCCCAATTTTATGATGGGCTCCAGACATGTCATTCGGGACATGAAAAACCCTCTAAGACATGAGAAACTGGCTCTCTTGATATCCTCCACATGGGCCAGCCATTTATTATAATGATATTATTGAATGTTGGATAGATTATCTGACACCCTTTAGTCAAGTCGTCTAGGTCATGCGATGGATTCCTGGAAAAACCATGTAGGTCTCACAATATCCTATAGACATGTCATCCTTGATCATGAATAAACCCTTAGACATGCCACCAAGTTCATGAAAAGTACATTGTTAAAGACAACTAAACCATTTAACTGTCTTTTTGTTTTCTAGGAATATACTCTCTAACATATCACGTAATCAATCAAATCATGTTGAGTGGATAATTAATGCATGACATACAAGCAGGAAAGCTCATACATGCAATGAATCATATGACTTGATAACCCTATATATCATCAGTGTGTAATCCCAAGACATAAGGTAAATGTTAGTAATAAGACACAACCAAGTGTACTATGATATATCTGATTCCTACAATAACCAAGATACGAAGGAAGCCTCCTTGAGGCCAGAGATCCAGATTATGCATCTCAAAACACAACTATAATGACATTGTTTTATAATATATCTAGGATATGTATGATTCCTCCATGAGGGCCAAGATCTATATTAAACATTCTTAGGGTAGTCCAAAAACATATGTTCAACATCCATATGAAATAAAATTTATCACTCTCCATCCATTGTTTCTCATAGTGATCATATCTCTCATGGGATTAAGGATTTTCAATAATCATATCATATAATGTATTCATCTCTATAATGATATGGGAAACCATAGTGTGTATGCCCCAATTAATGGAACTATGATAACTATGATTTTATTCCTTATTGGGATAGGTAGGTTGAGTTTCCAAGTATCGAGTTCCATTAAAAATATAAAAAGGGGTGTCTGAATATATAAGTTCAGCATGAATCACGAGATGATGTTAATCATATTTAATCCCCTGTTTATCACAATGATCATAGATCACATGGGCTTATAGAGATTCAATAATCATATAATTTGAAACATAAGCCTCTAAAAAGGACAGGGAAACCTCAATGTGTAAGACTTAATCTATTGAACTATGAGGACTCTAATTCCTTATATAAATAGGATATGGTGGATTCATTTCTATGTTATGATCCTGAACTCACTCGGGTATCCAACTCATCGTCGATTCCCACTATGTCACTAAAATGTCAGTCATCGAGACCCAGTCATTAACACAGATTGATCACTCTGAATCATCTGTCATTGGATTGATAAATTAGCTAAACTATGAGAACAATCATTCCTGCAATAACAAGGACATATTGGATTCTTTTTTAAGGCTGAGGTAAAATAATCACCCACTTTGGTGAAATTATACTAATTTCTCCAGAACCTCAACCAATGGGAACTAATAATTCCCATGGGCTAATTGATTTTCATTATCCATCAGTGGATAGAAATAATAAATAAACTATTAAAACTCTGGTCTTATCTATAATCAGGATATGTTGGATTTATCATAAGGACTCAAGATTTAATACCCTATGTCTGCGAGCACTCATATGTGTCTTTGTTTTTTGTGATGTTAAAATGAACTGATCTAATGAACTACATGTGGTTTTCATTAAAAAATAACTAGGATAATGAGGATGCCTTATAACATCTCATTATTGTCCTCAAAATATTAAACTCCTACTTGTGTGGTAGAAAATTCTGAATCTCTTGGTTACAGGACTTCCCCACATTGACAGCCATCAATTTCTGGAAACCATTGAGGAAACTCAGAAACATATCAATGGATTCATATATGTGACCCACATATTTTATACAAAGAGACAGAATTAACCTATAGTCATTCATTAGAGTAACTGGTCCCATAAATAGATTATCAAGGGATTCAAGAACATATTTAAAATTTATAAGATACCAAATATTTTAAGCAATTCCCCAAAAAACAGTGTGAGGAGCCCAACCAACCATCCTCAAGACCATTGTGAGTCACTAAGTGCCATCATGCTTGAAAAACCAGGTAGCATCCTGAAACTAGAAAGATGGTCTGTGCCCACACATTTTTGGGGGAACTAATGTGAGTTTATAGGGAATATTGAACAAATGTTAAACATAGTGTGATCCATTGTGTGAGGTGCTAAACCCCTATAATAAAAATGTTCTAGAAAAACCCATCTACATCACCTCATTTCATGATGAAACAGTCATATTTTATAAATTATTTTCATAAAAATGAGGTCATTTTTGAATTATACATATCAAAAAATTGTTTATGGTGATTTTTTATAAATACTTGTATTTTGGTGAATAGTAAAATATGGTAATTTACAATAAAATCCAAAACAAGAATTTTTTAGTCATTTTTGATGTTAGGATAATGTAAGACCAAAATCAAAAACATTCCTTCATTTATTCAATATATTTGGTGTTATGGTCAATGCAATTCATAGTCTTTTTTGAAAACAATAAACTAATTATTAAAATAATTAGAAAACACTCACCTCATCTATTATAAATACCACCCTCACCACCTCTTCTCATCACACCTTCCAAGTGTTGAAACATGTAAGTTGTAAGAACCCAGATCTTCTTTTCAGGTATGTTTTTCCTTTTTTTGGATTTTTTGAGAAAATTGGTGTTTTTGGAAATTTGTCAAGTACACGCCGTGTACATTATGAGTACACGCCATGTACTCCCTTTCCGCGTGAGGCCATGTGCTGGCCGTGTCTGGGCCACACAAATGGTCATGTGAGGTGATGTGGAGGCCGCTTAAATAGGAGTATAGAAAAACCTAGTACACACTATGTACTCCAAAACTACACTCCATGTACTTTTTTTTCATTAAAAACACCGGGGTCACACCTGACAGACAGAACACCCTCTTTTTAGCATTGGTTCGTTCGAGAGTGAGGGTATGACCTCAGATCTTCTCCGAGCCCCCAAGCCTCCGTCTGTTCTCTGAATAGACCGCCATTGATTGTGTTGGAACCGCAGTGGTAAGCTCTCCCTTATTCTAGAGAATCGTTTTCCAATTCCTCCTTTATTGGAAGTTATCATGGGTTTAACATTTTGTGCGTTTTTATAGATCTATGATTTTATAAGGATATTCAAGCATAGTGGTTCAAGTATATTGATCTCTTAACCCCATGGTAGGTGGTTTGTGCCTTTATGTTCAAAGTCTTTGAGTATTATGTGAAAATTCCACCAATACCCTTGAACAGGGTATTGCGTATTTACTATTTTTCCCCTGTAGTTTTCCTACCTTAATTGTATGCTTTTGTTGAGGTCATTTGGCTATATTTATGGATAATTTCTATGCTTGTATGTTTTTCCCATGACTTGTTATGTTTAGGACCTTTTTTCTTGTTCAGCCTTTGGCCGTTATACCTTTTTTCCATGCCTTGTGACCGTAGGATAGAGTGTTGATCCCTGACATGCTTGTTATGTTGTAGACTGGTTAGCCAAGTAGCTCTGTAGGATTACATTTGCTTTATAGAATTATTATGAACTTACTTACACGAGGCCATTAGAACCTGGTTCTATAGACTATAAGGGGATAAACTATGTGAGTTTCCACAGAGAGTCTTGGACATTATAGACTATAGGGGATACACTGAGTGCGCTTCCCATAGTGACTTGGATATTTTAGACTAAAGGGGGATAGACCGAGTGAGCTTCCTCAAAGAGTCTTGAGCTTTATATACTATACAGGGATAGACCAAGTGAGATACCTTAGAGAGTCTTTGTTTTGTTTGAATTTCCATTAACCATTCTAGGCTATAGGAGGAATTGACTGAGTGAGCTTCCTCAGAGAGTTAGTGATCCGCCTGAGGCTATATGAGGAATTAATAGAGTGAGCTTCTTCATAGAGTCTCTAGACCTTGAGGCTATAAGAGGAATTGACCACGTGAACATCCTCAGATAGTCACTGCTACCTTAGACTATAAAGGGAATTGACTAATCATGCTTCCTTAGAGAGTCTTATATTTTTCATATGACCAAACCATAGGGGTTAGGATGAGTGTACTGATCAGAGGGTTTTTGGTAATTATTGCATCGGACCAGAGGGGATGGCTTTGAGTAATTCTCAGAGGGATTCCTCTTTGTGGTTAGGTGTTTTCTTCACTGCTCTTGTTGATATGTGGATTGTTTACTGTTGTGTATCATCCGATTTACTGCTTACTATTTACTGCTTACTGTACTTTTACATTCCATATACTCACATACTATTTGGTACAGATATTCAGGTGGTTGCGTACTGGGATTTAGTCTCAGACCCTGTTTGGGTCATGCTTTTGGGTCCAAACAGATTATATTATTGTGGGTGTAGACAAGGGAAAGCGCCCTTCTACCTCAGGTACTTGACGTGCATTAGAGCATGAGAGAATCAGACCAAGCCGAGGCTTGAGATGCTGATGATTTTCTTATCTATTTTTATTTTGTAATTTTGTTAGTATTGTATTAATCATTGTGACTTTTTTGGCTACTTTCCTAGACATATGTATGATTCATCATATATATATGTGCTCCTGCTGTTTATCATATTTAGTCTTCAGTTGTTCGCTTGTGTATGGATTGTTACTGCTTCTGCTATTGGTTATTGTTTTTTCTTCCACTGTGTACTATGCCAATGAGGGAATAGTTTCCCCACTATCACTCCTAGGTCCCTCGCTGCTAGTCGGCAGCCTCTGGTGTTCGGGGAAATGCACTTGAGGCCATGTGACCAACCGGGTACGGGGCACCTCTGGGTGGATTTCGGAACCGGGGCGTTAAAAAGTGGTATCAGAGGAATTTTTTTCTCTTGACTTACTTTTTGTAGCCTATATCTAGGGATAGGCCAGAATACGTACTTGGTAATAAGCTATGCCTATGAGTAGCTAACCCGTGTATAGGGAAAATCCAATCTACTTCGTTTATTGAAATTTCTTCTGGTTTATCAATTTTTACAGTTGATTAGATTTCACCTTGAGTGACTCACATGATTTTTGTTGTTACTATTGATATTATTGAGGTTCTATTTCTGTTGCAACCTGATGAGATGATGGTATGACATCTCATGCATCATATAGTCACTTTCTATAAATCACATTTCATGCATTTTTTCCATGCCATCTAGGATGAATTAGTGATTTCATGTTGTTGTGATAGATGATGTGTAAATTATTCATGCTGTTGTGACAGTTTACTTGATATAAACCCTATGGTTTGATATGGAATTTACTTGTGTATGTTCTTTGCTTATATGGATGCCAAACGTTGGTTCTTGAGGTGTTATGGGAACTCATGGACCATAATTTGGTGGATTAGTTCTTGTTTTCCTTGTTATAACTTGTATAAGATGTGAAACTTTGATTTTTGGGGAGTATGGGCCCTCACGGATCAGAATTTGGCACATTAACTCTTGTTTTCTGTGTTTTATAGGATCAGGAGCATTTTCTGAGGCTACTGCCTGGAAAAACCCAGAATACATGGTGTGTATTTTATTAGTACACATTGTGTAGTTTTTAAACCATGTCACTAACTGTGTGGGTAGAAACCTGGTGTTGTGGAAAATTTTCAGGAACATAGTGTGTACGGTACGTACACGAAGTCTTGTAGTGACCGTGTGTCTACTTGTGTAACTAATGACACAGATGGATGAAACTTCGACTATACACACCATTTCCTGTTATCACACACCATGACAAGTTACCTAAATACCCGGATGTGTCACGAATAACATAGGATGTGGAAAACCTTCAATTACACGCTGTGTTCTTAGGGAGCACGCCGTGTAGAGTGAACTGTGTAGCCGGCCATGTAACTAACAACACGGGTCGTTGAAGCCTTGTATAGTACATGTTGTGTCCTTTGTGAACATTTCAGGTGGTATAGGATTAATAGGACCGTGTGGGTTAGCCATGTAAGGAGACTCGGGCAGGGGAATAGAGTTCAAGTACATGCCGTGTGTGGGCACAACATGCCATGTGGTTGGGGCGTTACACGATCAATTGTGGAGGAGGTACACGCCCATGTGAATGGCTTTAAAGAACACACCGTTTAGTTTTTATACACACCATGTAGTCATGTTTTGTAAAACTTGAATTTTTCTTTCTCCCTTTCCCCTCTTGTACTCTTGTGTTCTGATTATTTTATAATCTGGAATCTAAGGTGTGCATTTTACCTTACAGAGTCATGCCACCAAGACATCCTCTAGTTGACCGCCAGTTACAGGGCAGTGATCAGACACCCGATATGTCTGATCAGGGACTTTCTGTAGATCCTCCTGTTGTGCCAACCTTGGCAAAAGAGATTATACTAGTTGCAGGCATCAATGCACAATTTGGGAGGTTTTATGAGGATGATGCAGACCTTACAGGGAGCGCAGCCTCCTGCCCCGTCGATGGCTAATTTGACACAGGTTTTCTAGCAGTAGCATCCTCCCACCTTCTCAGGGGAAGGAGGACCTCAGGCTGCAGAGTCATTTCTTGAATCCACTTTGACGATCTTCGAGCATCTCGAGGTACCACCAGATAGGAGGCTAAATATCGCAACCTACATGCTCCGAGACTCCCCCAATAGGTGGTGGGATGTCATCTCTCAGGCGGGACGACACCAGAATATGGCTTGAGAGGAGTTTCAGCATTTCTTTTATGATTACTTCTACCCAGAGACCTTGAGGGCCAAGTGTGGCAAGGAGTTCATGAGCATATAAAAGGGTACTCTTTCTATGATGGAGTATTCCCCTCGTTTCATAGAGTTGCAGTGTTTCACACTGATCCCAATAGGTGATGAGTTGTTCCTGGCTAGGAAGTATGAGGATGGTCTCAAGAAGGAGATATGTTCCCTGGTTAACATATTTAGGTTGACTTCAATACCCTCTATTTTCAACTAGGCGCTGATCCCAGAGCACAATCAGAGGGATTCTGGATCAGTGAGACAGGGCGGTTCGACATCCAATTTTTTTTGTTACTCCTACTAATAGCAGGAAGTATCATAGGGATCTTTCTCAAGGAGATTATAGTAGGCGGGATGGACCTTCTGGTATCCACGTGGAGTGCAAACAGTGCGGGAGGAGAAGACATACGAGGCCACGTTTCCAAAGAGACCCGATGGAGTGCCGATCTTGTGGCAGGATGGGCCATCTCTGACGTTTCGATTAGTTTTTACCTCCAACAGCTGGAGACATGGGTTCTTCTATGACTCCACATTCAGTAGCATCACCATTAGTTTCTCACCAGTCTTGGAATTTGAGTTCTTTTGACCATTCAGACCAAGGTGGAGGTCATGGTCGGGGTGGTCAGTCGCCGGTCTATCAGCGACTGTAGGGAAGATCAGCTCAGAGTGGTTCGGTATGGTCATCAGGTCGTAGATCTGGCCCGAATTTTGCGATGGAGCAAACCCAACCAGAGCAGGATCCCAGACCTTAAACAGTTCAAGGTACGATCTTAGTAGCCTCTGTTTTATCTTCATCTCTTTTCAATACTAGTTCTATTCATAGATATATATCTGTTGCTATTTTGGAGAGCCTTGGGCTATGCATCTTTTCCTCTGTCGATACTTTGACTATAGACACACCGTTGGGGACTAGAGTAGTTAGTGTATATTAGTGCAGAGATTTCCCTCTTGAGGTTGTAGGTTGTCACTTCTTATGGGACATATATATCCTAGAGATGAAGAGATATGATTTGATTCTCAGAATGGACTGGTTAGTCCCCTTCCAAGAAATCGTTGATTGCTATCATCGTAGGGCGAGTTTCATATCACCAAAGGGTGGATCTTTTCTTCATTAGGGTGAGTGGTATTTCCGGGCGAGTCGAGCATGACCCGAGCATCATGGGCAAGGAGGAGTCACAACCTAGATTTCCAGTCTATATTTGGATGACCAGTGAACTTCATAGTTAGACTTTCCTCCTATGGTGGATCGTTTCAGAAATGTATTTCCCGAGGAAGTTTACGTTTTGCCTCCGGAGCATGAGGTAGACTTCTCGATTGAGCTTGTTCAGAAGCACCGGTGTCCATTCATCCTTATGGGATGGCTACACCTAAGTTGTAGGAGCTCAAAAAGCAGTTTGAGGTGTTGCAAGCAAAGGGTTTCATCCGACCCAGTACATCTCCTTGGGGTTCGCCTATGCTGTATGCGAAGAAGGAAGATGGTAGCCTCAGGGATTGTGTGGATTATCGGAATCTAAACTAGTTGACGGTCAAGAACCTATATCTCTTACTGAGGACCGATGATCTCTTTGATCAGCTTAGAGGAGACCGAGTGTTCTCAAAGATTGAATTAAGATCCAGTTATCATCAGTTGCGTGTTAGTCCATCCGATATACCTCTTACATCTTTCCGGTGCAGGTATGGTCTATACGAGTATATGGTTATGCCATTCGGCCTCACAACCATGCCAGCAGTTTTTATGGCCCTGATAAACTGCATGTTCCATCCATACTTGGATTCCTTCATGGTGGATTTTGTGGACGACATCTTGTTGTACTCTCACACTCAACATGACCATGCTACCCATCTTGAGATCATTTTAAGTATACTGAGAGGGAATCAATTATATGCTAAGCTCTCGAAATTCAACTTTTGGGTGGATCAGATTCACTTCTTGGGTCATGTTTTCCTAGAGACAAGAGAATCAGTAGACTCAGAGAAAGTGCTGACAGAAGTTTCATGGGAGCATCCAAAGAACGTCTTTGAGGTACAGAGTTTCTTAGGGATTGATGGATACTACAGATGCTTCATACAAGACTTTTCACGCATAGCAGCATTGCTGATGGGTCTGACCAAGAAGGGGAAAAGTTCTTATGGTCGGATTCTTCTGAGTCAGCCTTTCAGTAGTTGAAAGGGAGGTTGACTTCAGCACTGATACTAGTTTTTCCATAGCCAGGAACGGCTATACCATTTATTGTGATGCTTCAGGAATCGGGCTGGGAGCTGTGCTTATGTAGGGATATGAAGTCATTGGTTTCGGGTCTCGGCAGTTAAGGCCACATGAGAGAAATTAACTGATGAATGATCTGGAGATGGCAGCTGTTGTTCATTCCCTACGCTGTTGGAGACATTACCTTCTAGGAGAGCACATTGTGGTGTTTACTAACCACAAGAGTCTTTAGTACATCTTCACTCACCTTGATCATAATTTGAGCAGTAATGGTTGGTTGAGTACCTTCAGTCTTTAGTCTTTGTGCTTGCCTACAAGCCTAGGAAAGCCAATATTGTGGCTGATGCACTGAGCAGTAGGACTCATATACAGGTAGTTTAGGATGCCGAAATTGAGTGGAAACTTAGGGATCTGTTATCTAAGATTCATTTAGAGGTGCACGATAGCTAGGGACAGACGTTTCTTTAATCTGTAGTTGTTACTTCTACCCTTCTTGACCGTGTATGAATGAGGCAACTATAAGATTCTGAAGGCCTAGTCCTATGGGAAAGTGTGTCAGGAGAGGAACCTATTCCTGTGTGGACCATAGTCGAGGATGGTATCCTGCAACTATAGGGATGAATATGGGTTCCACCAGACATACACGAGGAGCTGATGCATGACTTTTATTCCTCATTTTGGGCAGTTCATCAGGGCGTCACCAAGATGTATCGTTAATTACACCGTCAGTATTGGTGGCCAGGTATGAAGAGTGATGTTGCTGGTTTCATCTTGAGGCGTTCCACTTGTCAGTAGGTGAAGGTGGAAAATCAGCGACCAATATGTATTTTACATCAGTTACCCCTTCCTGAGTTGAAGTGGAATGACATCACGATGGATTTTGTGACAGGGTTGCCGAGGTCTCCTTGAGGGAACGATGCAGTATGGGTCATTGTTGACAGACTCACAAACGTTGCTCACTTATTGCCGATCAAGGAGACCTTTAGTGTTGATGAGCTGGAGCGGTTGTACGTCTGAGAGATTGTACATCTTTATGGAGTTCCACACTCCATTTTTTCAGATAGGGATGCACGTTTTACTTCTTGGTTCTGGAAGGGGCTTCAGAAGGATTTGGGTACACACATACTTTTGAGTACAACTTACCATCCCCAGACAGATGGCCAGTCCGAGCATACGATTTAGGTGCTTGAGGATATGCTCCAAGCTTTCATTCTGGATATTGTAGGTTCTTGGGAGAATAATATCCCTCTTTTGGAGTTTGCCTACAATAATAGTTTTCAAGAAACTATTCTGATGGAACCTTACGAGGCTTTATACGATAGGCCATGCCGATCACCTTTATGCTAGCTAGAGGTAGGGGAGACAACTTTGCTGGGACTTTTTCTTGTTAAAGATACCTCAGGGTAGATAGAGTTGATTCGGAAGAGGATGTATATGACACAGTCTTGACAGAAGTCTTATGTTGATCAGCGGAGACGACCTGCAGAGTTTGAGGTTGGTGATCAAGTTTTCCTGTGTGTCGCACCAAGGATGGGACACAAGAGGATTCAGAGACCGGGTAAGCTTTCAATAAGGTACATCGGACTATTTGAGGTGTTATAGAGAGATGGGCCGATTTCCTATCAGTTGTAGTTACCTTATAGGTACAGCGATATGCAGGACGTCTTCTATGTTTCTCAGCTCCGATGTTACTTTTTCAGACCCGACTCATGTCTTTCAACCTGAGGAGGTTGTGTTCTAAGCATATGAATCATTTGAGGAACATCCTATCTAGATTTCTGATTGCATTATGATGGTTCTTCATGGTCGGTATATTCCTCTGGTACTGGTGCTACAACAGCACGGGCGAGTATAGGACGGGAATTGGGTGAGGGAGGTCGATGTATGATAACAATGGCTGGAGTTGTTCTGTGTTTTCTCTTCTACACATCGCTAGGGAAATTCGGGGATGAATTTATTTAAGGGGGGAAGTTTTTAAGAACCACCACCATTATTTCATGTATGTTTTTCCTTTTTCTAGAGTTTTTGAGAAAAGAGGAGTTTCTGAAAATTTTTGAAGTACAAGCTGTGTACTTTATGAGTACATGTTGTGTACTCCCTTGCCATGCGAGGTCATGTGCTGGACGTGTCTGGGCCACACACACAGTTGTGTGGGGTAATTTGGAGGCTGCTTAAATCAATGTATGGAAAATCATAGTACATGCCGTGTACTTCAAAAGTGCTCGCCGTGTACTATTTTTTTCTTTAAATGCACCGGGGTCACGTCGGACCAACAAAACACCATCCTTTTAGCTTTGGTTCATCAGAGAGAATGGGTACAACCCCAGATCTTCTCCAAGCCCCCATTCCTCCAACTGTTATGTGAATCAACCATAGTTGACTGCATTAGAATCACAGCGGTAAGCTCTCCCTTCTTATAGAGCATCGTTTTCCAATTCCTCCTCTTTTGTAAGTCATCGTGGGTTGACCGTTTTATGCGTTTTCATAGATCTATGACTATCTAAGGAGATTAAATCTTCATGGTTCAAATAAATTGATCTCCTAAACCAAAGGTACGTGGTTTGTGCCTTTACGTTTAATGTCTTTGAGTATTATGTGCAAATTCCACCAATACCCTTGCACAAGGTATTGCGTGTATACTGTTTTGCCTCTATTGTTTTCTTGCCTTTCTTATATTCTTGGGTAGAGTTAATTTGTCTATGTATAAGGATAATTTCTATGCTTGGATGTTTTTTCCATGCCTTGTTCTGATTACAACCTTTTGGTGTCGTTCAGCCATTGGCCGTTATACATTTTTTCCATGCCTTTTAACCTTAAGATGGAGTGATATTCCCTAACATGCTTGTTATACTGTAGAATAGTTATCCAAGTAGCTATGTTTGTTTAATTTGGCCTTATAGAATTATTATTCACTTACTAGCACGAGGCCGTGAGAACCAAGTGCTATAGAATATAAGGGGATAGACCGAGTGATCTTCCTCAGAATGTCTTGGATATTCTACACTATAGGGGATAGACCGAGTGAGAATCCTAGAGAGTCTTGGATATTATAGACTACAAGGGGATAGACCGAGTGAGATTTCTCATAGTTTCTTGAGCTTTATAGACTATATGAGAATTGACGGAGTGAGCTTCCTTAGAGATTCTTTGTTTTGTTTGAATTTCATTAAACCATTCCTGGCAATAAGAGGAATTGATCGAGTGAGATTCCTCAGAGAGTTTGTGATCGACCTGATTCTATAAGAGGAATTGACTGAGTGAGCTTCCTCAGAGATTCTATAGACCATGGGGCTATAAGGGGAATTGACTGCGTGATCTTCCTCATAGAGTCCTTGAATACCTCAGACTATAAGGGGAATTGACTGAGCATGCTTCCTCAGAGAGCCTTATATTTTTTGTATGACCAGACCAGAGGGGTAGGCTGAGTGTACTTCCCATAGGGTTATTGGTACTTCTTGTATAGGACCAGAGGGTATTGTTATGAGTAATTATTATAGGGATTCCTGTTTGTGGTTAGCTGTTTGCTTCACTGCAGCTTGTTGATCTGTGGATTGTTTACTACTATGTATCATCATGTTTACTAAAAACTGTTTACTGCTTATTGTACTATTACCTGCCATATACTCACTTACTGTTAAGCACAAATCTTCGGGTCGTTGCCTACTATGATTTAGTCTCACACCCTATTTTTTCATGCTTTTGAGCCCAAATAGATTATATTGTTGCAGGTATAGACAAGGGAAAGTGGCCTTCTACTTTAGGTACTTGACTTGCATTGGAGCAGGGGAGAATGGGATCAAGGTGAGGCTTGTGATACTGAAGCGTTTTTTATCTTTTTTTCAATGTTACTTTGGTTTAGTATTGTATTCAGCAGTGTGACTTGTATGGATACTTTCCTAGACATATGTATCATTCATCATATATATATGTGCTCCTGCTGTTTATCATATTTAGCCTTCAGCTATTCTCTTGTGTATGGATTATTACTGCTTCCTCTATTGATTATTGTTTTCTCTTCCACTGTATACTCTGCCAATGAGGTCATATTTTCCCCACTATCACACCCAGGGCCCTTGCTGCTATTCGGTAGCCTCTGGAATTTGGGGAAATGTGCTTGAGGCCACGTGACCAACCGGGTACGGGGCACATCTGGGTGGCTACTAGAACTAGGGACTTACATAAATGTTCTTCCCAATATACATTCCAAGACCCTCACACACATCTACTATCCCCTGGTCTCATAATAATTCCATACCATTTTCCTTATGGAAGGTTCTCAAGGTGGATAAAATCAAGAGGTGAAATTCTCTTTCATTTTTTTTAATTTCTTTTTAATATCATATCTTTTTTTTCATCTCCTCACCTCCATTTGTCCAAGTTTCATGATAATTTTTGTACATTTGAAACACATTAATTTTATTATGTTAAAATTTTAATTCATCATCTAATATAATTCCTTTTCATTATATCCAAAAAATGAAAAAATCATTCCTACGGTGTTGATTTTCAGCCACCATGGACAATGAATTGTCATTTTTCACAACTACAGTCAAGGGTGGTCATATAACCATTACAATGGTTGAAAATTTATTTCATATTTATTTCATATATATTTTTATGTTCTCCAACTAACATATGTACATAATATTACCTAATATAAAAAAATGAGTTTTTTGTGATAACAAAACAATCAAATTAATTTAAATGATTATTATTTAAATTTTATCCAATGATTCTTATTTATACCATATATACAAGTCATATATAAGACCAATTATAAATAAGGATGTTCATTAATAACATATAATATTAATTATGGATAATTATCCCAATTTTACCTGAACTTCCATTCATGAATACAAGTTAACTGATCATGAAAACCATGAAATTGAAAACTTCGAAATGTTGAGATTGAACACCAAAACACTTAAAAAAGCCATAAGATAACTTAATAAAGTTATAATGAATAAAATAAATTAACAATAAGTTCTTGGATTATAATTTAATTAAACTAATATTATTTTATAGAATATTAATGTAAATAAATCATTTGTACATAAGATACAGAGATTCTGAAACCTATTTTTCTTTGTTTATGTTATTCATTTTTCATGCCAAATTTCAATGTGGATTTTCCTTATTATTCCTCAAATATATTTTATTCGTTTCAACCTTTTATTTTATAGGATATGATTGTTTCCAATATAATAATATGGCAATTGAAATGATAATTCTAAAAGAAATACAATTTAAAAAAACACACGATTTACTTCTCTTGAGATTATTTCTTCCTCACTAGAGATTGGCGATTCTTTTACTAAGTATGTAATTCCATTTTTATTTTGGGAACCAGAAGATTAATTAATGAATTCAATATATATATAATCCTCATGAAACCCATTCCATTCCATGTGTTATTTTATGTATATTCTTGATATAACTTCTATGTTGAAAGAAGGATTGTGTTAATGTAATGAAGTGATGGGTTCACATGGAAATATATAACACTCCAATGCATTGGGTAATGTGATGTATATCATGAGATAACTTGGAAGTCTCATGAAAATGATGTTACATTTTTTCACAGTGATAATGTTATTATGATGAACATATGTTATGCATGATAATTATGCTATATTTGTTCAGAAATATGCGTGGTAGTTGACCACTAAGACATGATGTTTAATTTTTTCGCCTTCCCACATTAATTATATTTATATAATTATTCCTCACGTTATTATTATGATGATACTGTTCTTATTTTATTATAATGAATTTTAGGCTCATCCATGTTTCATGAATCTTATTCATCATCTAAATAGGATTTTAGCACATCCCTTTGTTTTATGTATATCATCAGGTGAATAATTTTTCTATGGAGAACATGATAAATGATAAAAGGTAGATATTATAGAATTAAATAATTATTATGACTTATTATGTAAATGTTTTCTACGGTCCTAATTTTCCCAGGGTACTAAACCTTTGGATCCCTATTTTGTAACAATTTAATGTTGTTTATCTTTAATATTATGTAATAAACATGTAAAAAATGGTGTTATCTATATTTGTTATCAAATAAAAGTTTAGTTAATTTTGGAATAAGGATTAGAAAACCATAGTGAAAACCATTTGTGTGAGACAATGTAATAACTCAAGAATATTTTTTTAAAATAGTGGAAACCATAGGTATACAATAATATATGTAATTATAGTTAATAGAACAAAGGAATAATTTATTAATTCATGTATTGTTTACTTGGGTTTTGTTCAATCCTTTTCTATTTTATAAAATGGTGGGAACTACGATAAATCATGCCAATACCCTATGTGAGGGTCAACATAGCGATTCCTAGAATGACATCCGAAAAGCCTTGGGAGGTGGAGTTCAAAATTTCACGGTAATGATTACCCAACCATCAAAGGCCTTAAAAAATATCCTAAATAATGTGTAACAACACCCTTCACAAAAGAGACGGAAACATGATATCATGTAATTCATGCAACAATGACACCATAATTTACTAGATCTTCTAATCCACTAGTCATGGAATAGAGGGTCAACTCAATGGAAAATATTATTATTTCGATTCTCCAATCCGTGATGGAGAAGATAACTTTTTATTTTTATTATTTAGATGGAGAGGCTGTTGAATGGTGGGAATTGATTAAGAATATTAAACACCAACATGACATTGAATAGATGGAGTGAGAAGAGTTTATTAAAATATTTGATAACATGCATTTCCCTAAAACTCCTTGTAATAAGAAGGGGAGAGAATTCGTAAAGATGAAAAAATGGATGGTGAATTTCTCATGTAATATTATGTCATTTCTCTCAAGATTTCTAGGTACACCTCATGTTTTGTTATCTATAATAATATAAAAATATATTGAATATTTAGTGGTTTAAAACGACACCTTAGAAAGGATCTATAAATTTGAGACATTGTGTGTTATAAGATGTTTTTCAATGTTCTATCTAATTGGAGATGTATTTGGAGAATACTCCAATGGCTATGGAGATATGATACAAAAGATGGATTTTCATGATTGTGAATCTAATGAAAATGTTGTAAAGAAAACTGACCATGAACATGTCTAAAAAGTTGTATGAAACATCATGGGAATTACCTCAAAGGGATGAAGAAGTGAATAACATGTAATAGAGAAGGCCACCAAGCTAATTATTTTCAAAGAGACATATGGAATTTTGGAAATTTGGTGGTTGAAAGGTTCAATGCTTAATCTATATGGATCAAAGGAGCTATGAATGACAGTGAACATAACCTTGTATCCTTAAGGGTAATCAGTCTTATCCCTCTCCAAATTCATAGGAGAAAGGGAAAGCATATTCCATCACTACAATGGAGGTGGAACTTGAAAATGGTGTGATGACAGGTATGTTAGTTATTTGTTTAGGAATATAGAATATACTATTTTAATCTTGTTATATAGAATATTTCAAAACTTTCAATTATTATATAACTACTCAAACACCACCACAAAATATGTATTTTGAGTTATCTTTGAGAATAGTTAATAGGGAAATTACTTCATCAAAAGTATATAATTACATTGATGTAATTTTATGTTAACCGAACCTCCTAGAATATCTTTTCTAACTTCCTTTTGTGTAGTTTTATACTATGTGGTGCATGTATTGGATACCGTTATACAAATCCAAAATAAAAAATATTGAAAGTGATATCACTTTTCACATCTAGAGGTATCCCTAAATTTAATACAAGTGTAAGGGGGAAGATGAATCTTATTCAAAGACATCATCTCATTCATGGATGTTATTTCATTATAAGTGAGAATATGTAGATCAAATGATTGATTAAAATGAGATAATCATGATCAATGACATGTTCTTTATGAGGGACTACAATGGTGTGTTCAACGAATAATTTTGGGGCTTCCAAAAGACAGAGAGGTTGAATTTTCAATTTAACTTATCCATGTATCTCTATTGATATCTATGACACCTTATTGAATCAACAACCTTGATATGGAGGTACTATATAAGCAGTTACAAGAGAATGCGGACAAGGTTTTTATATTCCTGAGTGCTTAACCATGTGGTGCCCCAGTCCTCTTCATCAAGATTATTGATAGATCAAGGAGCCTCTACATTAATTATCATCATCTCTACATAATCACGATAAAGAGAAAGTAACCATTTCGTTTGATATATAAATTGTTTAATCAACTATGTAGGGCCAATTATTTCTCTAAGGTGGAACTTCGGTTGGGCTATCACCAATTAATGGTGTAAAAGGAATATATTCCAAAGAATAAATTTTGAAAGTGTTATGGATACTATTTTTTTCATAGTGATTCACTTATGACTGACTAATGATCCAACATTATTCATGGACATAGAAAATATTGTATTTTGAGATTATCTCGACAAATTGGTGGTAGTATTTATTAATGATATTTTGATATAATCCAAATGAAAGGGTAACATGAAGAGAATATGAATATTGTTCTAATAGCTTTTCCAAGGGAAAAAAATTATGAAAATTAAAATAATTTTCAGTTCTAGAAAAAATAATTATCATTATTGAGGAATGTTATCACTAAAAAAATAATATATATGAACCCATCTAAGATAATGGTATTAAAAGAGTGGCCAATGAGAACATATCTCATAGAGACCTATAGTTTCCTTGGTCTAGCTATGTATTACTGGCGAATTGAAAATAAAATATCATTATTTTCAAACCCACTAACATAGATTACATAAAAGGGAGAAAAGATTTTATGTAATGGTGAATGTGAATACAATGTCAAAGAGTTAATGAGGATGCTTCGTACTACACCAGTACTCACACTTCTGACAGGTATAAAACATTTTATTATATTCAAGGATGATAATTATAAATGCATAGGCTTTATAATGATGAGAAATGATATAATTATAGCATATTTCTCTAGTCATTTGAAAATTCATGAGAAAAAAATCCCATACAGAATCTAGAATTGGTAGAGATGTTCTCTACATTGAAAATATGGCAGCATTATCTTTATGTAGAGAAGTGTGGAATATATAATGATTAAAAGATCCAAAAATATAAACTCAGAAAGAAGGGTCTTAAGATTCCCCATCAATGTTGGTTTGAGCTCATCAAGGATTATGACTGCTCCATCCACAACCATCCTGAAAAGTTGATAAAGTAGTAGATGATCTATGTAAAAAAGATAGTGTAACATTATCAATGATGAGAAATGATAAGGATCCAATATTTTTAGATTTAAAATAAGTAGGGATGGGAATAATTAAAGATAGACCATAATCAATTCATTCATAAATGATATCTCAAACATCCATCATGGAAAAAAATAAATGTTGCTCAAAGAGAGGATGTGGAAATTCATAAGAAAGAATAATCTATCAGAAAGGGTTGTATGATTTGGTTCCTGACTATGTGTACCTTAAAATTTAAATATGAAGAAAGTTTATATGCGTGACACACATAGCACAAACATGACTATTCAAATAGGGATCACAAATATGTATTGGGATATCTGAGATAATTATTGGTGAGACAGTATATAAAATGAGATCGCTGAATATACATTAATGTTACTATTATGTTTGTAAGTTTATGATGAAATACAAAAGTATTTGTGGATGAATCAACCATTACCCATACCAACATGGAAATTGGAAAAATCACCATTGGCATTGTCACTAGAAACATGACAAAATCTTGAAGAAACCATGACAAATGGGATATTGTAGATTTTATCAAAAATACATCTCACCTTATTGAAATATGAGAGGATTTTTCACTGGGTCAACTTACAGTGATATACATCATAGATGTGGTAAGGATGCATGGAGTATCACAAATTGATTATAGCTAGTCGACCTTTGATATTTATGACGATGTTATGTAAATGTCACCATCAGGATATAAAAACTAAACATAAAATTTGTAAATATCATGATCCTCAAACTGATGGCCAATCTAAGAAGAAATTTAGACATTAAAATAAATATAGGTAACATGTAGTATGAACATTAATGGAGGATGGGACCAAAAGTTTCCTTAGACCAAGTTCTGATAGAACAAAGGTTTAAACTTGAGAATCCAAATGGCTCAATGTGAATCCCTTTTTGGGGAATGTTTCCAAAAACATACATATTGGGATGATGTTAGTGAACATAATTTTGTAGGACCTAAAATGGTCAATGAATTGGTGAGAATGGTGAATACCATTCACAAACACTTCAAGGCAGACCAAAATTGATAAAATCACTATGATGATAATCATTGACGAGACCTAGAGTTTGAGGTTGAAGACATTGTATTCTTCTATATATCACCATGGAATATGATAATTTGATTTTTGAAGAATGGAAATTTGTGTCCCCGGTACATCAGACCCTTTTAGATTCAGGATTATATCAGATATATGGTATATCAAATCGAACATACACCTATCATGTCTCAGGTACATGATGTAATACATGTATCCGTATTGAGGAAGTAAATATCTGGTCCCTCATATATATTAAATCATGATTTGGTTTAGTCTAAAATTTATATCCCTTATGAGGTTCCACCAGTGAAGATGATGGAAAATAGGGAAAATGTTTTACACAACAATAATATTCACCTTGTCCAAACACTATGAAAAAATAAAAAATGTGAAGAGGCAACATGGGAACTAGATAGAGAGATGAGGTAGAAGTACCCTAACTTGGAATCACCAAAGTTTTTAAAACAAAATTCGGAGGGAATAATTTCATAAGGGGGGAATACTGTAATGACAAAAAATTGTATCATTACAAATTCCATTCTTATAATTATTTCATATTGTATAAAGCACCCAAAATTACTTTTAGATCACAAAAAACCTTTATAAATGAAAAAAATAAAAAAAGCGGTATTCACAAAACTAAGGAACCTTTCCTGATGGAATAATAACCTAACCCTCGTAAATGTAACATAAATGATAGGAATAGTAATTTAGAAAATAGAATAAACAGATCAAATATAAAATTATAAATAATATTTAAGAATTTTATAAATATTAATATGATATAATAATATCATGTTATATATGTAAATAAATATTTTTAAAATTATTAATTAATTATTGGTATTTTTATAACACATAAATGAGTATTTATAATTTTATAATTAATATAGTTATTTAATGGAAAATTAATTTTCATACAATATATTAAAACAAGAAATATTTGTTTTCTTATTATAATAAGAAAATTTTATGAGACCTTTATTGATTTTTCAAACTGTTATAAAATCAGTTATACTTTTTAAATCAGTAATTACCTTGAAAATTATGATTTTAATTAAAAATGAAATTTATCATATTTTGAAAATTTTTATCAGAAAATTGATTTCATTTTTGAAATATATAAATCATAAAATTTCTAGGGTGAATTTTTGAGATTTTTTTAAAATAAATTAATTTTTTCATTATTGTAAAATATGATAATTGGCGATAAAAGATAAATACATGAATTTCTGAGTCATTGTTAATGTATGGATGATGTAAGTAAAAAATTTAGAACCCTCCTCTATTATCATAATATATTTAATGATATGGTTTATGATATTCATACTCTTGAGGAAAAATAATAAACGAAAAAATTAAATGATGAGAAAACAGTCCGCTCCCCCACCATAAATTCTACCCCTCAACACATCTTCTTCTCACAACTTCCATGAAATTATATTTTACAGATTCTAAAAATTATCCTTTCCAATCTTTTCCCTAGTGTATAAGATCCCATTTTCTCATCAAAATACTAATCTTTTTTTCTATTGGGCTTCTCATGGAGGGGAAAATCAGGAATTAAAATCCACTATGTTTTTATATTAATATCATTAAAATTTATTTTTTTTGTATTATTATCTCCCTAACCATATTTTTTCATGTGTATTTATAACACCAATATTATTATATTACTAGAATTTTATTTTTTAATAGAATAATTCTTCTTTGTAAAACCAGTATAATGGTAAAAAAATATTTCAAAAATTTATTCTTTAATGTGTTTCATGTTCTGGAACTAACATATATACATAATATTAAATAACAAAATATATTGAGTTCATTGTGATCGAAAAACTCAAAATTAATTTAATTTATTATCATTAATGTTTTGTCTAGTGGTTCAACCTCATAAAATATAACCATATGATCTATAAGATCAATTAATCTTTTAAACGTTCATTTATAACATAAAATATCAGTTCTATATAATTATCCCCATTTTACACAAACTTCAAATCAGTTAAACAAGTGAACTAATCTTGAATACCAAAAAAATAAACACTCCAAAAAGAATAAAATTGAACACTCTAAATCATCAAAATGTCAATAAATTATGATAATAAAATTATAAAAAAAAATAAATGAATACGATGATCTTGCTTTATTAATTATTGAGTGTAATTTGATTTTTCGTGATATTAAATTGAAGAAATCATTTGGAAATAATGTAAGGGGAATTTCAAACCCAATTTCCTTTCTTTGGGTTATTCCACTTTTATGCCAAATTTTAGGGTGGATGTTATTTCATATTCCACAAGTATTTTATATTTTTTCTTACAATTTATTCTCTAGGATATATATGTTTCAAATATGATTATTTCTACAAATGGAAATATTTTTTCGAAATAACTAAAACACATATTTTACTTCTCTCGAGATAGTTTCTTCTTCACACAAGATTGATGATTTGTATACCAAGGATGTTATTCTATTTTTTTTAAAAAGAAACACGGTTTATTAATGATTTCATTCATTATGAAATTATCATCAAACCCATTCCTTTCCATGGGTTATTTTCAATAAATTATTTTTATACTTTTTATGTGTAAATTATGATTACGTAAATAATATTACGTGATGGGTTTGCTCATAAATATATATATGGATAAACTGAATTGGGTAATGTGATATATATCATAAGATAATATGCAATATTATTGAAATTTATTACTTATTTGTTCACACTTATTATTCTATGATGATTCACTTAAGTTATGTGTGAACATGATTTTAACTTTGTTCATATCTATGTGTGGTAGTTGACTGTTATGACACGATTTTTCATTTTTATGAATTTCAACATTGCATAATTATATGTAATTATTCCTCTCATGATTATGGTGAAGATCCATTTCTTATGTTATAATGATGATGATTATGCTCAACCATTTTTCATGTCTCTTATTCATCATCTTTCACGGATTTTATCCCACCCCTTCTTTTGATGAATATCCTTAGGTGAATAATTGTACAAAGGATAACATGAGGGTCAATAAATATCAAGGGATGAAGGAATTAAATAATGTTTAAGATATATTATTTAAATAATTTGTCTCGAACAAATTTTCTCATGTCACTAAACCATGGGATCCGGGTTTTGTGGCAATTTTATATTATTTATCTTTTAAATGATGCTACAAGAATTTATGAAAAGTATTGCCTCCTTAAATGAGATGCAATATAAAAATGGGAACTACCAAATATGAAATAATTGTTTGATATAATAAAGTATTTCTAACATATTAATTGCATACTAGTTCAATCATGGATAAAATGTAAGAATTGAATAATAAAAACATATTTAAGAAGATATGAAAATAACAACACCAATAAAATAAAGGGAAATTTCCAAGCATAAAAAAAATCAATGGATGATATTGTTGTTTGATTACCAAAACTAGGTGAGAAAAAATAGGGAAAGGAAAGGATAAGTAAATTTTTTGAACATGATTACATGAAATCTAATGAAAAATTAGAGAATTACTTAATGAAAAACTAGATGATATTAATCAAGAATAAATATAACAAACTATTAAAATGATTAATCAATTAAAATTAGTAAATAATGAATCTATTGAGAAAATATTATATATATTACTGATAGTTATTTCATGGAATATGAATCACATGGAACATTTATATAAGAAATTAAATATATTTTTGAGCACAAGGATAGTCACTTTCTGATACCATTCTTATCTTTTATATTAACCATGGGTAAAATCACTATATTTATGTTTTACCCGATATGAATTTTTATATAATGCTTATAAATAATTAAATCTTAAAAAAAATTGAAGAAAATTATTTCATTGTTTCACTTTCAGAAGAGTGATGTCTATTAATATAATAAAAGATTTCACAATGGATAAATTACCTATGTATTTTCATGATTTCTAGTGAGTCTAAAATAATGGAAACATTCACATTGTAATATAAAATGGGATATTTAATAAACATCATTAAATTTGTGGTCTATAATGCATTTTCATTTGGTGAATTGAATCCTTTAATCGTGACGATGATTTATTTAGAAAATCCCAATGTTACCCTTTATATTTTAGAGTGTTTTACATGGAAACACATAAAAGGGTTCTTATAATCATTATAATAAATATATTATCCACTGGAGGAGCTCTAAATGATATACCAATAATAGAATTACTATTATATGAGGTAAAATAAAAAGTTATAATATGTTTTATTCAATCAATGATGCATCCTATAGTATAGGATAAATGTCATTAAATAGATGATGCTGATTATGATATTTAATAACTACAAATAATTAGTCAAAAAATAAACCACTTGATTTGATAAATATATTTAAGATAATGTAGAATATTAAAAGATACATTAGGAGTAAAATTTCAAACCCCAAGTTTAATAGAACACAATTTCATATGAAAAGACAAGTTAATAGATAATTGTATATTGGTTAGTGGAGAAGCATCTGTTTAAGGTCCAACAATTCATCATGAAAAGGAATATACATCATTAATGAAATATAAATACATATAAGATACCAACATAGAATGAATAAATTTTGTTTTTTTATGTTTCTAATGGAAAAAAATATAAAAAATATGAAAATTTAAATATGTATTTAAAAAATCATATAAAATATCCAAATCAATCAAATTTTATTCATTATATTTCTATCGGTGGTCAATTAAACCCATTTATTGTAGGTATTTTGGGTCAAACATAATAATTCATAATAATTTCCAAAGCTAGATCACCTATTTGGTGGCTAAATGTATCTATGTCCTTATTTATGGACCCAATTAAATTTTATCGCAGTTTAAAAAAATAAAATATTATTGTTTAATAGGTATTATCCAATTTATCTTCCCTTACCCTTTGAATGTCTGCAGGATCTCACATATAAAAATTAGTAAATATAATTACATAATATGTAAAGGGATTTAGTTTAGACAATCCAAAACAATTCCATTTAAATTAATTCATTTATAGCCTTCAATTCATTATAATAACGGGAAGCCCATCATGAATTATACATTCCATTTAAATACAAGTCATCTAATCAATCAAATCATGAAAAACCATTTAACACAGCTCAATAGGTCACATAGATGGTTCCATGGTTAATGAGGAACATACCTACATGGGTAATACCATTAATAAACAAATTATTTGATTAAACAACATGGAAATTTAATTATTGAGCTTATGGAGGCACCTAGAAGTATTCATTGAAAAATGGGAATTTTCCAACTTGGGTATTCCCATTTATTAAACATGCTATTCCATTTATAAAATCGACAATGTACTTATAAGGTTTCATGGTTCATTTAACATTTAATTTCTAGGGGTAATTCCACTATAGAAGATCTATAAGTGTTATATTCTATAGATTCCACATTCCAATAGTGTTAACAAAGCCTAAATAACAACCATGAAATACAACCAAGAAAGATATATAAACATAAATTATCACTGTGAGTTTTTGAAGAAAGTGCTCTTCCGTTGGAGGGTTTTTATTATAAAAACCATGAATTTTATTAGAAAAAATAATTTATCAAATTTAACACATAAATCATGAAACATAAGAAGTTTAAATTTAAGAGGAATATAATATAATTACCATTATACATTAAGTAAAAATATGGATGGTGTGATAAGTAAATTAATTATTGTATTTATAAAATTAAATGGCAAATGAATGGGAACCTAACTCAGTTGTAGACCCAGACAAGCTGACACTTCGGCATTTGATGCTCTAAAAGGAATCTCCTCCACACTTTCACTCACATAAATTCATATATATATATATATCACTTAACCCAATGCATGAATTCAAATTTCCATGAGGGAATATGTACATTCAAGATGTATATATATTGATATATATATACATACATACCTATTTATATGATCACAATTCATCAAAGATAATCAAATCTCACTAAAGAATTAGAAGAACCCCATAACCACCCTAACACCCAATATAAAAAAGGTGAAACAAATATGTAAATATAAAACATTAATAGGGAGGACTCCAGAAAGATAAATGAACCTAAAACACATATCCTTTAGCGAAGAACACCGAATCATGCATATAGAATTCTTAAAAACCCATCTGCCTGACATAGAACTGGAATAAAAATAAGAAATCAGGATTCTTGGAAACACTATGTTCGGTCGAACCACACTGGGTGATGAGCATGGAAAAAATTGTTCCGAAAAGTAGATAAGGAGAGAGGTGAGGAGTCACCATGAAGAATCAAAGAGGAACCATGAAAAAATCAATGGATAATGGTGATCCAAGAGGTTTCTGCAAGGGGGAGGGTCACAAGTTGTTGGGTTTTCGGCCAGGGGTCATGTCATACATAAGGGGTCATCCTAGGGGGTTTCGTGTTATGGGTAAGTGGAGAAAGGGATATAACATTTCATAAAACCTGAAAAAAATAAAAATAATTATTATTATATTTATAATATTCATATTAAAAATAGCTCTATTTTAATCCACATATTTTCATTGAATTGAAATTTAATAACTTTAATTTCTTTAAAAATATCATAAGAGTGATCCAATATATGAAATTTAGATCCAAATCTCGGTTTGTAAAATGGTCAATCTAGTAAATGAAAAAATTATAATTTCATTCTTTTTTTTGCAGTTCAAGAAAACAGGATGTCACATCCCCTATACTCCCACACTGTGCACATAGATTCTCTCCATCCCTTTCTCTGCTTTCACTTGACACACCAACCGAAGGTGGCACCCCCACGATTCTCCACATCCCCCTTGCCTATCCTTCTAAAATCCAATTTATGAGCCGACCTCTTATGTGGTATCTCTAGGTTAGGTTTTCTTCTCCTTTTCCATTTATGTCTTCCCATTTCAGGGTTTTATTCTCTTCCATGTGGTGTAAATTACACATCCAAACCCTAATAAATTTTGTGGTTTTTTGGTCAATTCGGGATGATTAAGGTGCTTTAGCCATGTTGAGCATTTTTATGGCCACCACTATCAATATAAGCGTGTTTCAATTCAATTTTTTGTAAGGATAATGAGTTTATTAAATTTTGGCCCTATTATAATTAGGGTATTTAATATTTCATCATTCCTATTAATTTTATTTAGATCATTTTGATCTATGATTCTTGAGGGTGACTTACACACATGAGCAGGCGTAGGAAAAATCTATATATATTCCTTCTTTGTAAATATTCCCTCATGGTGATGGGAATATGTCAGATGAATCTAGGGATATTTATACATATGTGTATAAATTCATGGTTGTGTAGCTGTGAGGACTAGATTTGAGTTGTTATCATTAAGTAATTGAGTAATGAGGTGTTTCAGCATTGTATTTCTTCTTCATTTGGAGGTAGGATCCCAATTCATAACACCTTAATTTAAATCCCATAAACATCCTGATTGTTTTAAAAATATGATTTCATTTTTATATAAAATATAAATTCTATGAAAATTATTTTTGTCCATTAGAATTGATAAATCAATTTTTTTACATAACATTCACAAATATGCAATGTCAGTCTGTCATGTAAACATATGCATTAAGTCATGTATTCAAAAAAGTAATCTATCCACAATATATGATTAGTTTTATTGTGGGTGTTTTATTAAAAGTGTTAAATCCTATTTAGATTAATTAATAATTTCAAATAAAGTAGTCTTGAGATGACATGATATGTAGGCCAGTTTTGAACATTTTTTGGTTGTCTTATGTTTTTGACATGGCTTTTCTAATTATTTTCAAATTGATTTGGATTTTAATGTTAAAGGTCCTATCAGTATTTTGAGGTATTTTAGAATATGATTTGAAAGTAATGTGATGTAAAGGATCAGTTGTTACCTGTGCATGATTTGATGTGAGAAAAGAACCACATCGGTAGACCATACGAGGAGAGGGTCATCGCATATGTGGTGTTTTGATTGGGCTTCGCAAGAATGATGGAAATGGGTTACAGTTTGAGCCATATGTGTGAGGAACTCCCCATTAACCCTATACTATTATCATTGGATTTCTGGGAATCATCTAGAGGGTTGAGTGATAGATACTGATTGACCCAGATTAGATGGGTTGGTACAATAAGATTAGATGAGATTCTAGGTGGGATGTGCCACTATATTGTCTAGTTTAGAGTTCCTAGTTGGTTATATACAGTGGAGACGCACCATACATTAAATTGTGAGTATTAAGCAATAAAATCTAGGGATAGTTTCTATATATGATTAGGAAACACGCATGTCTGCTTAGTAATTTTTCATATTTCATTCTGCGACACTTTTTTTACATGATTTCATGAAAATAATATCATTTTCATGCTAAATTTATCCTTTTTTCTGTATATTTATATAGTGAAACCCCAATTTATATTTAAAATTAAATGGTCTGATCTATCATTTCTTATCTTTTAAATTAAGCATTTGAAATGTTTTTCCTCATGACATGGAAAATGATTCATGAAATAAAATGTAAGAAATGTGTTTTCATAAAAATTGATGTTGTTTACAGGTTTTGAAAAGTATAGAAAACACTAATTTTATATATCCTATTTTCAAACATGAAAATATTGATGTTACATTAAATGTGGGGATTAGAGTGTTGTTTAAAAATGGGATTACAACTGAGTATTTAGGTTCTCATGCCTACTATATCTGTTCAGATTTAGGGTTTTTTTAATTGTTGATATCTCTAAGAATGATTGGGGTTTTGTGATTGGGGGTTAACCACAAGGTCACTGGATTGTATTTTTTTCAATTGAGTTTTATTTATTTTTCAACTACCATTTTATTTAATTTGTGTTTATTTAACAATATGTTATGGGAAAAATCATTCCTAATTTTTCATATTTTAATTACAATAGTATTTTCTATCCTAGGAGGATCGGGAACACCTCATGGTCCTTATCACTGGCATGCTCGGGTGACCAGTTCAGGGTCGACTAGGGTTGGGTTAGGAAAAAATTGTATTAGAGGAGGTTATACCCTTTTATTTAGGGATATCCAATAGTTTTTAGATAAATTTTGGAAATCATGTGGTCATTTTTGGGCAGTTTTTTGATGATCAGATATTTGGAAAGACACTTGAATTAAAATTGGTGATATAGGATGCTCTTGCCTTAAAATATGAGATGCATTCTTGATTTTTTTTTAATTTTTTGGAATTTTTGGTCATTTTGAGATTTATTGGATTTTTTTAGAAAATAAAATGATTGGAGTGATTGTTTCATAAAAATTTAAATGGGATCATGTTTTCTATGCATGGTCTAGAAATCCATTCATAGACTAATAAACTGCCTCAAATGACCTCTAATTTTCTCACCTAGTTGGTGCACGATCTTTTAAATAGTGTAGCCAATCTCTGTGCAGTCGTGGTTCTTTTTGAGTAATTGGGAATTTTATTTTTTGAGTAATTATATTGAATCTTTTTTTATAAGTAATAGTTTTAGTCGGTTTTGGGTTGTTTCCCTAAAATTCAAAATTAGTGTTTTTTCTATAAAAAATTAGATTTCAATAATAAAAAAATTGAATATTATTGGAAGTAAAATGTGTTTTTTGGAAAATGATTGTCATTTTGGAATGTGATTTGGGATTTTGGATTGTATTTTTAATGATTGGGATAGAAATTTATGAAGAATTTGGGAATGTTTTTTTAGAATGATAGAGGGATGGGTATGAAAATTGACTTGTCAATTTTATAGAGTGATTGAGAAAGTGATTTTTATAACTTTCCCTTAGAATTATTACATTTTCACACTTATCCATATGTATGTGTTTAGTGTAAATTTATTATTACATTTCGATAGGTTCATGAGATGACACATGAATGTGTATGTGTTAGGATTTAAGTAATAACATCGATAAGTTTCAAAACATTTTTGATTGATTGTCTTTATGCAAATGTTTTTAAAAAGTTTATTATGGTATTTTGATATGTGGTTGTGTTGGAATTAACTTTTTAATGGAAACTGATTTTAATTTATAAAGCGAAAATTTTATTATGAAATTAGTGATTTTAGAGATTGGGGATTTTCAAAAGAGGGGTTCTTCTAGTTTCATGATGTTGTGGTTTTTTG
This sequence comes from Viscum album, assembly GCA_963277665.1. Taxonomy (NCBI): domain Eukaryota; kingdom Viridiplantae; phylum Streptophyta; class Magnoliopsida; order Santalales; family Viscaceae; genus Viscum; species Viscum album. Next base: position 1,584,659,600 of record OY728147.1, read on the forward strand.
GTTGAGATTTTATGTGGATGTGAGTTGATTTGTGATGTGTTATTCTATGATCTTGGAATTTTTTTGGATCTTTTATAAGGTATTGATTCTATTTTTTAATCCTTCTTTATTCAGATTATGCCATCTAGAAAGGTTACAAGGGTTTTCAGTGAGTCTCTCCCAGTTTTTTTCCTTGACCAGACTCTCTATGGAATTATAGAGATTGGTTATTCTAGGATGTTTCCATTTTTATGTGTTTTCTATGGCCTGTTAGAGGGTGTGGAGTTGTAAGGATGTTGAGAGTGTTTATTTGGATTTGGGATCTTCTGATGTTGCGAGGGTTTGAGTTGTTTTGGGTTCAATCAATGTTTCGACTCTAGACTAGAGGAGGGTGGTCATCCTAGCAAAATTCTGAGTTGGGATGTCATGGGAAGTTTTTAAGACCAATTTTATCTAGTGATTTGTACATGAGGAGGTAAATGTGAGGATATTATAGGGGCTCCAGAGACATCACCAAGGTTAGTCCCTGATGAAGGCCTATGTTGAAAAGATTATGTTGCTGGCCTCTTTTTCATTTAAGGTACCATGAGAGGATAAATTTTGGACATTGGTGGATGAGACTTTTTGGGATAGTTAGGTTCCTAAAAAGTAAATGGTTATATCTTTAGTTCTTCATGGTTCCCATGAGGGTTCCCTTATGATAGAGGGTGTATAATAGAGAAACATGCCCTTAGGAAGTCTCTTTTCATTTTTCAAACTTTTTATTCACTGGGTTGACTGCTTACATTCTTTTAGTTCGGCGAGTTTGGGAATTAGAGATCCATCTAGTAAAGATAATCTAGATTCTGGTTGATGATGTGGCTTTCTGGGTCACATGGGGAAGTTCTAAAAGTTCTATCATCAAGAGGGAATGTCTTGTCAATAGGGTTACAACCTCTGACTGTGGGGAAACAAATTCATCATGATGTCAAGGTTCCCACCATAGGTCTCAGAGTGAATCTCTTCAGAAAGATATAAATAGTAGGGATGTAGCGGAACGTGGTTTGAATTTTCTCTCTCGTAATGGAATGGGACAGTTCAAGTCTCTATATTGTTGCTTCTTCATTTTCCTAAGGTTTTGATTTGTTGTAAAATGTTTAATGGTCGTGTTTCCATGTTATGGTAATTTTCATTGAGAGTTCTTATTTGGTTCTAATAAGGATTGGTGGTCTCATATTCATATAATTCTAGGGGTTTTTTCTTTTCATATTTCATCATATAATTGGTTTTCCGTATGTGGTTAGCCTTTGTGGATCAGTTTTGGATTCATGTTTTTTTGTTACGGATGTGCATGAATCTTGTGAGGGTGATGAATTGTGGTATGGTTCACCACTCGGTTTGGAGTTTATTTAATAGAGGCCCCATTATAGTGGGTGTTGGTTTGTTCTGGTTAGTTTTTGAGTTGGACATATTGAGTATCCCATGTCGTTCAATGTTGGATGGTCTAAGATGATTTTTTCCTAAATGGCAGGGAGAACTACTACCTATATTATTGTTAGTTATTCTAGAGATGGTCAGTGCTTGTAAGACTCTAATAGTGGGGTGACCCTTCACTTCTATCAATGGTTATCTAGGTAGCGGGATTCTATAGAGCTGGTCTACTATGAAATGTGGAGATTAATGGTCACACTGTGGTTCTTAGTTTCTCTTGACTTCATTGAGTTTCAAACTCGAGTTATGTTCCTCATTTTGATGGGTGAATTTCTTTGGGGATAATTTTTTTGTGGTAGGTTGAATTGTAAAACACCCTCTATGATTCATTAACTATTAAATATTAATTGGATTTTAATTCAGTTTCGGGTAAAACCGGGTTTGAATTTTAAAATTTGGGGGTTTCCCGCATAGGCACATGGTAAGTCCATGGTTAGTAAAAATTATGTATATACCATGCAAGATCAACTACAATTTTGATAGAGAATAATTGAATAACCTACACCCTATTCTAAAGAATAGTGAGCCTACCCATGTTTGTTTATTAGGGCCTGTATTAGAGGTACATGGTTGGAACATGGTTTGGTCAACCATGTGGCCAAATAACATGTCATGTAGTGTGTGTAAAAAAAATTAATATAAAAAGTGAATTTATAACAATAATATTATTATTTTCCTTAAGAACAATGATAATATTATTAGTGATTTTATTAGTATTATTATTATTAAAATATTACTGTTTTTAAGTTAGTTTTTTAATTAAACTCAAACTGAGGGTTCCTCCTTTCCTACCGACACTCCTCACCTTTTGAACCCTCCCCATTTCCACCAAACTCATGATATAGAACCCCATCATCTTTCTACTAGTGAACATGGCCTCCCTCCCCCCATTTCTACTCTTTTACAAAAAACCCCAACTAATAGAGGATTCATACAACACTCCACTACATCCTCACCTCTACTTCAAATATCTTATTTATTAGTCATAGTCTTGTGTGATATTTCTAGGTAAGGTATTCTTCATCTCTTCCATTTTTTTAGTTCTGATTTTTTGGGTTTATTGTCATCCAGGTGGTGTTCACATCATAGATATACCCAAATATGTTTTTAGGGTTTTTTGTCGAGTTTTGATTATTAGGTTTGGTTAACCATATTGATGATAATTTTAGCTACTACCGTCAAGGGAAGAATGTTTTATATCAATTGCAAGTAGTTTTCTTTGGTTTATTATATATTCATCCAATTATAATTACATGTTTTGTGGTTTCTATGTTATTGGTATTTTAATTTAGTGCAATTTTATCTTCCTTTCAAGCATGTGACTTGCATGAATGTGTAGGGGGTAAAGCACACACATACACAGATATGATTATATATATATATATATATTCCAACATTGTATATATTCCATAAATGATAAGGGAATTTTTTCAATGCATATAGGGATATATATATATATATATATAAATGTATAAATGCATGTGATTGAAAGTGTAAATGTTATATTTCAGTTTTTGTCATCAAGTCATCAAGTGCCTAAATGTTTTGTCTTGGTCTTCTTCTTCTCGGGGTAGGTTACCTATGCCTAAAGCCTTAATTTGAATTCCATAAATTTTGTTATTATTTTAATTTTTTTGTCATTTTTGTATAGACATTATATTCTATGAAATTTTTTTTGTCCCATTGAATTGGAAAATAAATTTATTTTACATAATTTTCATAAACATGCAATGTGAGTCTTTCATGTTAACATATTCTTTATGTCATGAACTGCTAAAAGTAATGTACTCTCACTATTTGATTTATTTTTGTAGATGAAATTTCATTAAAATAGTTATATCCTATTTGGATCCATTGTAGTAGGTCATAAGTTTTCAACTTGTGATTTATAGTGATTTTTAATTTTTGAGGATTCGAATGGTAATGGTCGAGTTGGTATTTCAAGTCATTTTAAAAGGTTATCTGAAACTCATCTGATTTGAAGGCCATGTTGGTAGATGTTCATTAATCGATGCAAGATAGGAACCTCTATGGTGGATCCAATAATGGGAGGGTCATCATGTAGGTGGTGTTGATGTTTGGGCTAGGCAAGCATAGTGGTTGTGGGTTTGGGTTTGAGCCACACTTATAATGAACTCCCCATTCATGAAATATTATTATCATGGGATTCATGGGCATCATCTAGAGGGTATAGTGATGGTTACTTATTGACCCCAATTAGATGGATTGGTACCTGTATAATAGCAGAGAGTCTAGGTGGGATGTGCTACTAGATAGGATAGTTTAGAGTGGCCAGTTAGTTAGAGACTATAGTGTTGTACCATACACCAAAAAATGAGTTCAAACTGAGTATGTCCAGGTATTTATTCTAGAGTTGTTTAATAAATTCCCATGATTACCTATTTTATCTTCCTATTTAATTATTTTATACGTTTTTTCTTTATTCCATTATACTAGATTTAATTTCATGCCAATTTATCAATTTATAGTATATTTTTAAAGTGAAACCATTTTTTGTATTTAAAATTGAAATATCTGATCCATCAGTGCATATATTTTAATCAAATATTTTTAAATGTTTTTTCATGCCCTAAATAATAATTTTTGAAATGAAATAAATGAAATTATTTTTTTATAAAAATGATTCTTGATGGAAGGTTTTTAAAATAATTCAATACCATATTTTAATATATCTTATTTTCAAACAAGAATGAATTGAAATCAATTTGAAGGTGTGTCAATGAGAATTGTTTATCCTTGACATCCCTATGGATTATTTTGGTGTTCACTCTTACTCTATATTTTCAGTTTCAGGTTCTTCTAGTTTTGGATTTCTAAAGGAGCATGTGCGGTTCTATGATTGGTGGTGATCCACGAGTTCACATGGAGGTATGTTTAGCCATTTTATTTAATTTATTTTTCCATTGCGAGTTTGTTTTATTTTATTTTTATTTATTTATCTAGCTTTAGGGGCTAAATCATTCATAATTGAGTATATATAATGAATGCAAGTTGTTTCTGACCTAGGAGAATTAAGAATGGCTGCAATACCTTATTGCATGATATATATGGTGAATGGATAATGGTTGATCTATATTGGTTCGTGATAGTACATATAAAGGTCCTACTTAATTGAAATTTATTATTTTTTTCTCTGTAAGTTACAACTCATTATTTTAAATTCATTTTTTATTTCAAAAATATTTCTACATCTGGAATGAAAATTTATTTCTTTGTGGGAAAATATTTTTAATAACTTCATTAAAATATATAAAATGGTTATTAAAAAACTAATTTAATTTTAGAAATCATCATATAAAATTTACCATATGGAGTAATAATGAGGATATTCTAGAAATTTTTATTTTCAACTGAACATTGTAGATTTATGTTTTTTATTAATAACTATTTTTTATTTTAATCTATTTACAAGGGTAAAATATAATTATACATATGATTAAAAGTTAATTAGTTCTTTTGGATTAAAAATAATCTAATTATAATATTTTGAATGGCTCATACATTTTAGTTTAGTATAATAACAAATTTATACATGGAACAATTTTATTGAGAAAACATTTTTTGTCATGTTTTTATAGTTTAATTTTAAATTGCGAAAATTATACTTATATTTTTTGAATCATCAAAAATGATATAAATATTATTAATAAATTCTACATATTTTTTCAATAGTTATTTTTTATTTTAATCATTATTAATAGTAATCATTGTAAATATTGTTACCACATTATGGTTAAATATCACAATTCAGATTAAAAATAAAATAACATGGACTAAAAACGTCCCTGATATTGGAATTATTTTTTATTAATTATTATATATCATCCAAATCATTTAATAAGTCCAATATGTTCTAATTTTATGAATTGGAAATGATTTTGACTTTATAATATTGAAGTGAATATAATATAAAAAATGTCATACTTTTCCTATTAAAAAATAAAACTTTGTATTGAAGTGATAAAAGGAAGATTTTTTCTGTTATAAATAACTTTATGAAGTATAAATGTTTTTTAAAACATTAAATTATTTATATTTTTTAGTGATTAAATGATTACCGAAAAATATTACACAATAATGACGCAATCATTAATCAATTAAAAAAATAAAATAAATGATTTAAATAATATAAAAATCTATTTAATCTGACTGAAGATTTGATTTTAATTAATTTTTTAAATAAATATTACATGTTAGGGATATGATAATTTATTACATTCTAATTCCATTATTGTATTGATGTAATTAAACACAAAGAAGATGTATATTTCTAAAATTGACATAAATGATATACTATAATAAATAATATTTTATTATTGGATATAATATTAATTAAAATACTATATTCTTTTGATGGATTAATATTGTATATAAAATATCGATATTGTTTCATTTATGGTTCAATTTTAATATTATAATAGATATATTTACCCACTGATGTGTAAAAACATTATGATTTGGTTAATAATAAAAAATTGTTTTTATGGGTTAAAAAATATAATAGTAAATGCCTTATCTAAACATGTAAAAATTTTATTATATAAGATAACTTATATTAATAATCATATTATTTTTTAATATTATCAATTTGAAGGAATTTTGACATGAAAATTAATTTACATTAATTAAATATTTTAAGAATTTCTACGAGTCCTCCTCGCCTCTCTTATAAAAAAGAAATTGTTGGTCTCAATTACTCATAGTAAAAAATCCTCATGGTTCTAAAAATACCTACCAAATACCTTAATAATGTCGACAAAAATTTCCTAGTCAGCTTATTTTGGTCATAATTTAATCATTATATGTCTTAATGTGTAATACAATGGAGGTCTTTCAAAGAAGATGAATAGTTCTTCGGTGAGTGTTTTCGTATTACTTCTTATTACAACTTCATAATATCCCCCTTAAAAACCATTAATTTAAAATATCAGTATAGATAATATAATGGGATATTATTATGTTAAAGGAATAACATATATCCTTTTAAACCTCCATCAAATTTGAATTGAATCGATTATCAATGTGCACGACAGACTACAACCTCACAGACCAATGTAATTCATTTTCCATCCCAACCAATCACATCAGTATATAATAATGAATTTAAGGTATATATGTGATATTAAAAACATATATATATTTCTATAAATATAATATATAAGTTATTTTATCCAATTTTCATTCAGCAAAAACTGATAATGACATTCTTGTGTATGTGTGCACGACCACCTCCATAAAGAGATGTGATTCATTTTTCATCAACACATCATATGAATGATATATATATATAACATTATAATGACATATATATAATTATATGATATAATTATCATAATATATTTATGAAATAATACTCCTCTTCTTTAAATAATTATCATTGAAAATTGGAAATGTTACTCATTCGTGCGTATAACCTACCATGTCCATGATTAGAACATAATTAAATTTTTAGCCATATTTCATGATGGGTTTAAAAAGTATATTTTTTTATAAAAAATGATAATTAATTCATGATTATTGTCCAGATGATATAATAATTACCTACTTTAACATATTCTATGTAACGATGTGATTTTGGATATATGATCTTAATATCAATAAAAATGAAAATGTAAACTAAAATATAATGTATTTGTATAAAACATGGTAATAAGCTAGATAAATAAAATAATAATCATGAAAATGTTTCCCAATCATGTAAAAAATTTAAATATGTATATTAATCTTGATGTTACTGAATGTACATTCCATGTGAGGCTCGGGGGTAAGGGAATTTCTTTTAAATACCCTATCTAAGGATTTCCTCTAAAATATTTTACTACATATAAATATTTAATGTAATTATGTAATTAATGTTTTCATAGAGAAATAAATTATTTATAAAGGAAATATTATTCCTATTTTTAAATTTATTTCAATGGTTTGAAGAAGAAATCTATTTATTTTTTGAATTCAAATAGATTTTTTATTAAAAGATAAATAGAATGGTCTATGTAAATATATATGGTGACCAATAGATTTCCCACCACTGTAACCATTATATAATGTTTGGATTCCAATTACATTATATTATTTTTTATTAAATGAAAAAAAATCTTATTTACCTTTTTAGTTATTTTGTTATTGAATATGGTTTAAAGAAGGACATTTCAATATATTATAGTGTTTTTATATGGGTTCAATATAGTTTTTAATTATTTTATGATAACAAATTTCCAAAATTAAATGTTTTATTCATGACATGGTACTTTATAATTATATATATGAATAGGAAGATCCAAATAAATTTTATGTGATGGTTCGATCCCCATTATAGTTCATGATGGATGCGTGAGCCCGATATAGCTTATACAAGAGTTGAATCCCATTATATCTCATGATTAATAGGTGACCCAATATAGATTATATTAAAGATAACCCCCATTTTAGATCTACAATGAATTGGGAAATGTTAATTATATTAATAGGGAAGGAGGGAGTTAATAGATTATGTAACATATGAATTTAACTAGGTTCCAATTAGTTATGACATGTTTTTTAAACTAGTTGTGATTATAATTTCTCCATTTTTCAAAAAAGAGGATTTAATTTGACTTATATGGGTGTTGATGGGTTTCTTTGTGAAAAAAGTGTGATTTGTCTTCCTGTAGAACGGAATTATTTTACTCTCTTAAATAATATTTAAATAATGTAAAATATTTCATGGAATTTTACATTTTTCAGTGAATAAACAAATTTCTTATCCCCTTCTAGTCTTTTTTACCCATCAAACATTTTATTAAAAACATAACCATGTAAAGGATGGATATGAACAAATAATTAGTCAATTTGGAAGTCATGATGTATTCTCATTAAAAGAAATCATGTTTTATTTTAAATTTTCTTATTATGGGAAAACTTGATATTGATCTGATGTGTACATTTGTAAAATAATTTATGTTTTGTATTTGTTATATCCTAAATCTCTAAAATAATAAAATAAAAAAAATCTACAAATAAAAGAGAATTAATTCGTCAATTAAAAATTAATATTTTGTAATTTTTAAGGTTGGGTCCTTACAATTTATATTTGAGGAAAGTTTTTTATTACATTGTATATTAAGATGTTTTCATGTGAGATTATATTTAAAATTATGGATACTATAATATTTTAACATGTTTAAGTTTGTTAAAAATTTCAATTGTTTATAATCCATATTGTTTTTTATGTTATTATATTTGGAGTTCGTTTATAATATTTTGGAATAATATTCATTGGTTTGTCAAATATTAAACCCTTCAGTTTAATAGAAAACATTTTAATTGCAGAATAATGACATTTAATTTTTTTGATATAAGTTTAATGGTATTTATAACTACTAAATCATATGTGATCATTGTTATTACTGAAATTCTGGATTATTAAAATTTTGGTAACACATTTTTCATCACATAGACAACCATGTGATTTTATAGTGATTTGGTGATTATGTGAAAATGTTATTTTACACTGTATTTAATATTTTGAGAATCATATATGATTATGGTAACCAATAAATTATGAAATTATGTTAATTTTAATGGTGGAATAATGTTTTCATAGAATATATAATTTTAAATTAGATTTGTCTTGATTCGTGGTATTGATGAAAATTATTCTAATATTTTTGATCTTATATGATTAGTATAAATGAATTTATGTTTATATGACTTCACATGTGGATAATGTTTTTTGAAGGGAAATGTTAAATTAATCACGGATGAATATGTGACTAAATATTTCTTATTTTTTGGTATTGTTCTTAGTTGTAAATATTTTGACTAATTTTTTGGATTGTTATTTATAGGATTTTTTTATCTTCACGTATTACTTTGTAATTTTTGAGAATAATGTATTGATTATTATTACAATGGTTTAATAATTTTGAGAATAATATTATCTTATGATAACCATTTTGGTTTATTTTAATAAATATGTTTTTAGTAGCTTCTAATCTATTTTTTGATTATCTAATCTATTGGATGTTAATTTTAGTGCTATAGGAAAACAAAAATTCATCTTGATTAATCATTTCCAGGGGAAAATGATGAAATTATGGTAGAAATTGCATAAAATATGAAATTATACTTTTTAAAAATTATATTTTCAGACTTTTTTGTAAAATAATTCATTAACAACAGAAAATGATTCTTATTGTTTTTATAATATTATGTTCATATCCAATGAATCGATGATATCATCACCCATAATTGATTTATGATATTCATGCCATTAGGTTTCTATTAACTATTTTATCTACAACCATATTTCATTAATTTGGTTTTATTTTTCTCTTCAATGTCCATATATTCACTTCCAACCAATTTTATGCAATGTATACCTGATTATGTAGTATTATTGATGACATTCATATTTAATTTTCACCATTTCAAGAAGAAATTTTGTCGACATTTTTTTGTAGTTGGATTTAATTAACGATATTTGAAAATTAAAAATATTTATTATCAAGTTAAATTTAAAATTTTATAGGTAAAATATATTAAGTGGAATCTAATATCATTGGTTTTTTTAAGAAGGATTGTGTTTAATAGCGTAAAAGATACCCAACACCAAGAAAAATAAAACCACAAAATATTATTATAGGAAAGTTATGAACTAGAAATTAAATTAGATGGTATTAATATGATTATATAAATTATTTAATACATATAATGGTTTTAATCTATCTAAAACCATTTATTAATTAATATAAATTTGCAATCAATATTTATAAAAGTCATTTTAATTTTCATAAATATGATTTCTTCAAAAATAATATTTTATGAATTATGTGTGAAAATAATATAATTAATTTAAATAATAATTATGGAATGGATTTTATAGAATGAAATTAATTTTTCAAATTATCATATCACGGTTTCCTAAACATAAAATTTGGATAATTTAATTAAATGATTGATTTTTCAATAAAGATTGAAAAATAACGATTGTTTTTTAAAACTACACATTGAATTATTTTCAGCATAAAATTAAATTTTTTATTAATTTTAAATTTTAAAGAGTTTTTTTTAATTAAAATAATAAAATTATTGTTTCAAAATTTATTTCATGCATCAATTTTGTATGAAAATAATTTTTACTTAAAAACGAGTTTTCTTGGAGAAATAATTCAATACATTTTTACGATGTAATTTAAAATAAAATTATAAAAATTATGTTTTAATAATTTTGAAAAAATTTAATCTATATTTGGAATAAAGCGTTGAAATTAGGTAAATACAAACCTTTTATTTTTATTCAATTTGAATTGTAATTATATAAATAGTTTTAATATAGTTTTTTTAAATCTTGAAAATAAAGACAAAAATAAAAGTATATGGACAAAAAAATAACACTAATAGTTTCCATAATATTTCTGGATGGCTATATCTCATAAATAATCATCCAAAATTTGAATATATGGTCTTTTTTAAAATTTTATTAGGATTTTTAACTTCATATTTTTTACGTGTATATAGAGTAAATATTTTATCAATATTACTTTTAAAAACAATAATATTTTTTATTTTAGGGATAAATAGAGGATATGAAAAATTAAAAAAAAATCTTTTAAAATATAGATCAATTTTTTTAGAATTTAATATTATTTCAAATTTTTAGAGAATAAATTTTTACCTTTAAAACATAAAAACCATTGACGCGATCATTATTCAATTAATAGGCGAAAATAATTGATTTTAAAAATATAAAAATTAAAAAAAAAATAAATTTATTAATGCATACCGTTAATTTTTTACATTAAAGTAATTTTTTTGGGATTTTTTATTTTATTATATTCTAATTCATTTGTCGTATTTATGTCATTAGTGTCAAATTAAATGAAAGAATCTCAAATAGACATTAATGCTATTATATAACAAGTAAAATTTTATTAAACGATTTAATATTCCTAAAAACTAACACATGGCCAATTTATAGGGATATGAATTAAATGATTAACCATTTTTCATTTAAAAAACAATTTTTCATTTATGGTAACTATATTGACCCCAAAATAAAAAAGGATTATTGTCATAGTAATTTTCAAAAGGTGTAACAAGGGCTAAAATTGAATGAAAAGTTTAAAATAAATATACAAAACATTTAAAAAAAATTTTGGATGGGATTATTTAGAATCATAATAATCATTGATTTGAATATTATCAATTGTATTCCTTTTTAAAATTAAAATTAAATTTTATTAATTTAATATTTCATGAAATTCAATGAATTCCCCTCCCAACTGCTATAAAAGGGAACCTATTATTTTCAATTGGTTATAATTGAAAAGAATTTTGTTTTTGAAAATAAAATATTGAATAACGTAACTAAGTCCATATAAATTTCTTATAGGACTTAGTTTGGTATGATACCAACCATGGTTCTCTTAATGTTTATAGAAAAGGAAGATGTACAAAGAAGAGGTATAGTTCTTAACCGAACATTTTTTATTACATCTTCCACCTCCATTAAGTCATACATAACCATGATAATATAATAAAATAGTTATCACCCATATAATTAGATGCTATTATGTTAATTAAATAACCTATATCCGTCTCCATTCCACATCAAATGTAAAATTAATCCATCATTCATATGTGTGGCAGACTTCAATCTCACGAACCGATGTACTTAATTTTGAATCACCGTGTCTCCAATATGGTTATAAAAAAATATATAAATTATATATATGAGATTAATGAAGTATACATCATTATGAAAGGATAATATAACACCTATCATCATACATTTTCATTTACTGGAAAATGATGTCGTCATTCTTGCGATCATTTGGACTACCACTTCCACGTAGAGATATGATTCATTTTCATTTGTAAAAAACGTGGATGATATATAGGTTTATAATATGATATTTATGAAAGATTTATAATTATATATTGATAGAATAATAATACCTTCTTTCACTAAATATCTTTGAAAATTGGAATCATTTCTCATTCGTACATACTATCCATTGTCTCACCGATTATAGCATAATTCATTTTTCATATACATATTGAATGGGTAGTTTTAATGTTTTAATAGGGTTATTAAAATTATAGTTATTTTATTATTTATAATTTTTTAGATGATGGAATAATGGAATATTTTATCATTTCTAACCTGTCGAAGTTAGTTTGGTCATATAAGCGGAATATCATCAAAACTTATGACATAAAATTAAAAGATAATATAAGTGTATATAATATGTTACTGTTATAAATAAAAGGAATAATGAAAATTAAAATTATTATCAATCAGTTAAATATTTAACATACGTTTATTATTATGTATTATAAGTAACACAAACAAAGATTCGATCTTGAGTTAAGGTACATTATTTTAATGGTCATATTTTAATGTTTCATATAGAAGTCAATTTTATCCATCTTCATATTACCTAAAATTGTGTTATGGTTGTATTTTTATTAAAATAAATGCGTTATAAATAAAATTTTATTCATATTATCACATTAATTTTAATATTTTGAAACATATTTTTTTCAATATTTTATAATGAACATTATAAAAATAATTAAAAATGGAATGTTTTATTTTAAAATATATGGATACAATGACTTTTCCCAACACTATAACAATTATTTGATGTTTGTGTTATCTTATAATATTTGACTTTTTCATTCAATGGAAAATACCCACATTCTAATTTTATGTTTTTTTACTAAAATGTATTTTAAATAAATTGTATTTTAGTTCCCAAAAGTGTTTTTATATATGAATAAACCATTGTATTAATGGTTTTATGAGAAAAAGGTGAAATATTATATTGTTTTATTTATGATATGGTACATGATAAATATCTATGTGAAATTGGAGAATCTAATATATCTTGAATGATGTGTTGAACCCCATTATATATCATGAAGAATGGGTGAGATAGTTATAGCTCATATGATAGATTGACACCCATTATAGCATAGGATGGATATGTGAGCCAAATATAGCTTATATGAATGGTGTGTATCACAATATCTGTCTAATGAATTTGGAAGTGTCCCTTTTCATAATAATAATTATAGAGGGATTTATCAGAGGGTTTTCTCTCTTGGAATTAACTAAAATCTAGTTATTTCGGACAGTGGTTTAAAACATGTCATGAATTTAAGTTCTCTATGTTTTCTAAAGGAGTATTCAAATTAATTATATGGGATTTCAAGGATTTTTTTTGAGAAAATGTATCTTTAATTTTAATTTAAAAATGATGTGTTGAATTCAATTAATGAATATTGATTCAAAGATAAAAATTTCATTAGTTTTTATGTGTTCCACTAGACTAATGGATATATTCATTTTATGTCCCTTAGTGTGTATTTTTTTCCACATCAAATGATTTAATGTTTATAAGATATAAAGAAGGATACGATTAGATAATATGTCACATTTGATGTCATGATGTTGTTTCATGAAAATAAATAATTTCTTATTTCAAATGATTTATAGTATAGGAAAAATGGATAGTTATTTGGTGTGTCCAAATTATAATTTTTTATGTAATATTCTTACCAAATTCCCAAAATTTCCAAAATATAAAATACATTGAAATTTAAAAGAATTAATAACTGAAATATAACTTAAGATTATTTTGGGTTTAATGATGGTTCAATTAAATATCACATGAATTATTTAGTTTAGTAAATTTTAAAATTAACGATTGTATCTGTACAATAAATATGAAGATTGAAATTCATAAAATGGTTTTATAATAAGAAGAATATAAAAATAGAAAATAAAAATAGTTGTTAAATGAAAAAAATAAGTATGGTAAATATTTTAACATTACTTATTTGAATCATAGTTACAATAACTATGATATCATCCATTAAATCTGCCTTCATGTTTTTAATTTCTTATTTAGTAAAAATCAATTATGGTGGAGAATGAATTTTTTAGGTGAATAATATTTTCATAATTGAAAAAAAATAATAGTGACCTCAAACTTGTGTGTTTTTTATGAAATAATATTACTTTATGAATCTATATTAATCAATAATTTGATAACATAGATAAACTAGAGTAAAATAAAGAATTATAAATAAACATAGATGTTTTATAGGTATCTTATAATATAATATGTGATAGAAAAATAAAATCCATATATTTAATTTATAAGAAATTTAAAATCCATTGGTATAATATTAATACTATGATTTTTTTAGTTATCTTCAAGGTATACCTCTTATTTTGAATGATTTAGTTACATATTTTCTATAATAATTAAAAATGAATGATGCACGGTACATTATTAAGAAAATACATATATATTGTGCTATATTTATCATTAGAGTAGGATGTGATGGATCATTACAAACTCAAGTAATGAAGTTGATGATGATTTGTTAAATTATTGTGTTAGATGAAAATAAAGTAGCATAAAATTTAATAGTTGATAAGATGTGTGTGGGAGAGGGATTTTAAAAGGATTGTCATAAGAGGATAATGACTTAACTAATCAATTTTCAATTAATATTCATTCAATCAAGACCCAATTAAGATATAACGTGGAATATCTATGAATATTTTATAATTTTAACTATATTAAGGCATGTAATACCATAATTGTTTGAAACATTTTATTAGAATAAGTTAATCAATATTTTCATTTAGTTTTTAAATAATTTTATAAGTATTTTATGATAAAACATTAGGATTATAGTACGTTGGTGGTTTTATATCTTTTTAGTAATAATAATTAAATATTAAACCCTAATAGATGTTAATTCAGACAAATTACAATTTAAATCATTGTTTTTATGGAATATAAATTTAATCATGTATATAGATTTCCATTATATAATAAGTGAATGATAAAATTAATAATGAAGAAATGGTCATATGAATTAACTTTCTAAACAAAACATATGGTGATAACTCTATAATTCTGTCTAGATTATAATACAATCAAGGGAATTGAATTGTTTGGTGACTTCATAATATATCAAATTGGTTATTTTTGAAAAAAAAATTGAATTGAATATAGATTAGGGATGTTATTTAATCCAATTAAACCCTACATGAAAAAGGAGTTCTAAAAAAATCAAACCTAAATTTGATTATCTCATAATGGTTTGAAAATTTATGGTTTTTGTGTACATCCACTTACTCAGATTGGAAAATAACCAATTTTTGTGATAATTTGACTCCGAAAGGCGAGAGAATGTGGAAAACCTAGTGACTTATGAGGGAGGAAATCTAATATTTGATAATAATCAATCAATTTCATGATTATAGTATTTTATGTAAGTTATTTTAGACCTAATAATTCAATATTTATTCTTAAGATATAAATTTTTTTCTATTTTTTTGATTTACTATTTATAGGGAAGTTTAAGCATCATTAGCCCGATCAAGCATTACATAATAAATTATACCATGCTACAAACTCATATAGTGCCAGACTTATGACAATAGAGTAATAATTTTTTTATTATTTCCAACACCATAAAATTCAATTTTTTCTTCTATATCGATAAATTGTTATAATTATAGTTCTATTTGGATATACAGTATACAAAATATTATCCATTTAAAGGATGTTTAAGCCTAAATATTCATAAAATATATATCATGATCAACTATATTTATAAATAATTTATATCAAATATCTAAAAACATAAGAAAATACTGTGTGATATTAATGACATAATATAGAATGATGAAAATCTCCCATGACATGAGAGATATGGAAGACATACTATGAAACATGGATGAAATGAAAAATGAGTGAACATTAATGATATTATTTTTTAAATTCTTATTTAAAAAATTAATAATTTATATAAAATTAGTTCTTCTTGGAAAATATATTAATGGGAGACAATTTGTTCATCCATGAAATGTGGTTGATATTTAATGGGATTCATGAATGAGGAATCTATATCTGGGTAATTAGAATACATGGGACAATATCAACTCATTGCACCCATTAGGAGTAATAAATATTTATAAATAAATTTATTAAGAAATATAATTAGAGAAAAATTAAAACAGAAAATAGTTCTTAGTTTCTAATGATTCATTTTCTTGTTGAAATAGATGAAGATATACACCAATAAGGATGAATTAAGAATCATTATAGTGAATAATTTAAACTCATTGTTTTATTTCAATCAATGTATTATGTGTATGAGTTTTTTTTTCTATAGTGGATTTTGGTGAGGTATAGTTATCAATAACTGATCGTACATGAATAAATTGATCACTAGTTATTTTTCCTTTTATTTTTAATTTTTAACAGGAATTACTCCATGTTCATTCTCTTAAAATAACGGTTAATGTAATGAAAAATGATTCCCATGTTGTTCATTATAAAGAATGGCATCGTTCTCCATAAGATGGATGTCTATTAAGAGTCCAAGGTAAATTTTGATTAGTGAATATTGAAACGAAATTCAATTAGTGCCACTAGAACATACACAAATATAAGGTCATAGTGTTATACAGAGGATTTATATAGTGTTTTGCAATAAATTATGGAATTATTGATCACGTTATTATAAAAATAGGTAATTAATTTTAATAAAGTAAGATTCATTGAAGAAATATTGAAATTATAACTACCACCTCATAGATTATTAAATGTTTCATTTTTATCTCACATATAAAAAATAGAAAATATATATTTACAATTTTTTTTATTTTTAATCCAAAATATAATCATCACACCTAAACATGATATTTTATTTCCAAATATATTCTTATATGTGATCTGTAATTATAAATTATTAAAGAATATCATGATGAATATGAAAAGGTGACATCTAAATTTTTTATAAAGAAACTTCTCACTATAAAATAGGTTAGTAGTTTCCATAATAAAATTCAACTATTAAATATAGGATTATATAAATCATTATTATTAAATTTTTATTAATTAATTCTCAAGTAGTTTTTATGGGGATAATTAATTACATAATATGTTAATTTTAATACTCATTTATGGGGGTATTTATGGGTGAGTAACAAATATAGTCGAGGTATTCAAAAGATCATGAATGCAATAAATTGATAGTACTAAAGATATTAATTTTCAATGTATTATATTTCATACATTATTTTTAATTGGGTTCATCAAGTTAAATTTCTTGTGAATTTGGTATTGGATGTTGGAATTCGATTTGATTATTAAAAGTTAAAGGTGGTAATTTTTGGGGAATGAAAACTTAATGTTATTTTGGTAAATAGTTTTTTTTATAAATTTTTAGTTATTATATCCATTTCATTAGGAACATTCAATTTATTTTTTATTCAATGATATTGTAGGAAATAGAGGATGTACTAATATTTTAGGTTTAATAGTGGGAAAATATTTTTAAAAACTGTGGAAGAAAATTTTCACTACAATTAACATGATCATACATTAGATATAATTTTTATTGTGTGTTTAATGTTATGTCTCTTTACCAGGAAATATCAATGAAATAATCTTGTATTATTAGGTATTATTTTATAATTCTTTGTAACAATTTTTTAATTAATATAATTATAAGTCCCCTGATTATGAGTTTTATACCTTAGTGATTTAATTATTTTTTGTGAGGTTTTATCTATTTGTTTATGAATTAGTTTTAGATAGAAATAACAATATACATAAGTATATATTTTCTTTTGTGGAACTAAATTTGATAAAGTATCATAGGTTTGTGTAAATCAAATAATTATATTTTTAGTATCTTTAAAAAATATAAATATCAATTTGGATATAGATTCCCAGACATGGAATACTCATCCCCAAATAGTTCAAGAAGTAATATATTAATGAACATTGTTGTGAATAATGGTTTAACACCACTATTTAATTGTTTATGATCATAATGGGATATTTAAGTTTCATACATCTATAGCATCATTCATTATGTATTAGTAAAATGATTCCAAAATCAACTTACATAATTGGAAAATTATTTAATAAATAACTAATGATAGGGATATTCTTTATTAAAAATTTAGAAATTCTATTTTTTCCATAGATTTAATGTGGTTAAAACAAATAAAAGTGACGAATATATAATTTAATAACAATCTTCTTAGTGGTTTATTAATACTATAATATTTATGATATATCAAACCATTCATAGTATATTTTTTATAGGGTCATAAAATAGGAAATAACATGTTAGGTTCCCTAATACCATACATACTATTAGTGAAATAAAGGTTTATTATAACTACTAAATACACTAGTGTTAAAATGGGAAAATATTATAATGTATTTCATTTTTATTATACAAATATCCCGAAATTGATATTATAATATTTGGTAGATTATGTATCTCATGAACATAGAATCAATATTATTACCCATAATAAAATAAGAGTTTATTAATAAATATTCTAAACTAAATGTCATAGACATATTTGATCAATATGTGGTTCTAATGATTATTATTTTAGATCACAAAATAAATCCTCCTTTTAGAATTAATTCAAGGGTTTTCATGATCTCTTATTAATATGGTAAGACTAAGTACAAATTATCACCCTAAAATTTATGTTCAATTAGAGAATACCACTAATAGAAAAAATTTTACATGTTTCTGTTTGACCTATGAAAACCATTTTCTATATTAGATAACATTACTAATAGATTTATTGACTCTATTATTTTAATTTCTATCTAAATAATGGAGATGGTGGAGAACCAATTAAAATGTATGAATGTCTTAAATCAGGTTTTCATAAGATGATAACCCTAAGATACTTTTACAAGTATCAAATGAGGAAGTGTGGATATAGAAAATAAATGTGTTATTTTTTTTATTATATAATTATAAAATGGTATTTTGATATTATGTAGTATATTTTTAGTTGTCATGAGGGTCACATAAGGGCATTCAAAATGATATATAAGAGAAAACCCATATAGTTTTTTGCAGTGGGCATTAATCATTGAAAGTCAATGTAAGGGTGCTAGATTTATTTTCCTAGGAAATGGATTTCCTATGGAGATAGATCTATTTGGGAAAAATATTATGGAATATTAAAAGGTATTAATATCTATTGTACTAGCTAAGGTTTATTAATTTCTTTATAATAGGGTGATTTTGATTCATGATGAGTTTTAAATTATAATCATTACTTGATTATGTAAAAAAATATCTATCATTATTCACCTATAAGTTTTTACTTAGTTTAATTATTGAAAAATAGTTTTTTAGTTATTAGTTATTGTTTATATTAATAATTTCCCTTTTGATTTTTTTTATTTTATTATGTTTTGAATCCTTGTATAGTTTCTTTGGTGCAGATTTTATTGTAAGATCCATTACATTTTTAACCAACTTATATTTTGATTAGTTAACATTGTTTAATTTTGGTAGATAACATTAGTATATTGAGAAATATAATATTCCCAAATTTTTTATTAAACCTAATTTATTGAGTTTTAGATTACTAGTCCCTAGATAACATGTTTTAGATATCATTTTAGCATCACCATTCAACCATTATACATATATGATAATTCTAAAAATATTAGTGGTCTATTTTGAGTGTATATTAATTTATTGAGGGTTTATTGATTCTAGGATAAAATGTATTAAATGATGGTATGGCCAGCATGGAATATTTTTATTAGAAGGATTTTAGATTTTTGATATTATAGATAGAGGCTTTTTTACAATATAAGTATCATTCTATTATATCAAATTATAATTTGTTATAGGAAATGAAAATGAGGATTGTAATGACTAGATAATAAATCATTTTCAATGATCCATTTGTGAATGTACCAAAATGAGACTTATAATATATCTATAATTATAAAGACATTAAAACTCACAAAGTAACCTTATAGTATATTTGAGAAGTATAATACAACATAAAATGTGTTCTTATTATAGATGGAATTAAAAGTGAGATATCTAGAGGGAATTTTTTTGGTTATCATGTTGATGAATTCAATATCATTCAGAGTTTGTTGAAATTGAATATTGTATGTTTTGGGTATTTATATTGGGCACTATTATTAGTCTCTTCTCTTTGGGTATTATGTTATTTGATGGAAACAATGATGGGTAAGTCATGTAGTAGAGATAAATATAGTTCATGGAAATGATGGATTTAATTCTATGTTAAAAGATTCATCGAAAGGGGATCCCATAAACTAAAATATAAACATATAGTGTGGATGGTAAATGATATTTCAAATCATGGAAAAGTCCAAAAGACAATAAATGAAGAAAAATAAAGAGTTTAATTAGTTCATAAGATGGTTATTCCATCTTTTTGAAATTTTAGAATAAATACTATACAAAAAAGTCTATAGTGAATTAGGAGTAATTTTTTTAATTTTTTTCTAGTAGTGAATTTAGAAATCCAATTTTAGAAGATACAAGTGGTCTTTTGAAGGCTGTCTAAAGTTCACATCGGTACTGGATTATGTAATGTTGAGATACATTTCATTGTATATATATGTGTGGAAATATATAAGTTATACATCTAAAATATATAAAAACAAACACATTATGGTCTACGAAGCTCGTATGATTTTGGAATGTAAAAGATTATCTCTAGAAAATGAACCAATGCAAGCTATAATTGAAAGGGGAGCATCACATACTGAGGTTATGTATGATTATTATTTTTGTTAGATAAATAGTTGATTTTTGGTTTTATATAACATTTTTATATTGTGCGTTGAAAATAAAAATGATTCAGTCATGATGGCTAGACGAGTGAAAGATCGAAATTTCTATATTACAAGAGTTTTGGAAGATGTAATATATGAAAAAGTAACTTTTTCAATGTTATGGAATGAAATCATGGGTGACATAATTTGGAAAAAGATAAAAACAATTCCTCTTAAAGGAATTATGAATAATAATATCATTGATTATGGAACATGTGAATAATGAATAAATAAAAATTAGATAAAGATGTTTCACTAACCAAAATATAGGACACCCAAGGACATGAAGTTAGAGGAGGATCATATTAATGTGTAGGTGGAAAACACTAATCCATCCAAATGGATGTTCACAATACTATGAAACATTCATTGATAATTGGGCATATACGTTTTGGTTGTTCATTCTAAAGAACATGTCTAAAGTATTTTGGAACATTTTTAGGGATATTCAAGTGTGAAAGGATAGTATAAGTAATCTAAAGTGTTTTAGTTTTAAAAATGATAGGTAATATAGAATAAGAGTGTTTAAATTGATATACAATGTTAGGGGGTATAGTTTGAGTATAATATACCATGAACCATAAAACTAAACCATTTCACAAAGAGGATTTAACTTTAATTAGTTGAGATTGTAGGTGGAATGAGCGCTCATACTTATATTACAAAGACATCTATTATGGATGTTGTGGAATGTAATTCTTTCAACGTGAAAATAAAATATTCTCTTTAATTAGAGTATGGACATTGTAATTTATATTAGTTTATGGTAAATTCTTATTTTTTCATTTTAATGAATTAATTTCACTCATGTATTTATTTATTGATCCTATAAAAGGTTTCAAGTTAGAGGATATGCCCCCAATTATGTATCATTTTAGGGTATGCCTATTGATATATTCAATTGTAGATCTCGTATGTCAAATATTTGTGGATTATCCAATTCAACGATGTTTTGTTTGTGAGGAACTTTGTTCAAGGATTGGGTCACATTACTCTATGTGTATGAATTTTTGGATTTTAGTTGTCGAAGAAACACATTTCTTGATCTTTAGAACATAATTCAGAGTGTTCATTTTATTCAAGGTCCCTTTACATGATTTTAGAACATTAGAACATTCCTCAGGGTTCTGAGTGGGTTCCAGTCGCTTCGTAGGCTAGACACCAAAATTTTTAGGGTGAACAAAAAGGTGTACATAATTTGGAAAAATTGTTCCCCCACCCACTATAAACCATATGTCCCTTATTATTCATAAGATATGGTTTTATAAAACATGTGGTTGTTAGAAAAAGATGTTTAGGGGAAATATTTATTTTTGAAACATGGTTAACACAAGATCTTCACAATTGAAAACCATGAGGACCAACCTTGGGTGGGGTTGTTTATATACATTGGGTGACCCCTGAGGGGTGATTGTTTTAAAAATAATGTACATCACTATGTGGGGACTGTATTCTAAATATACACCTATGTGATGATCCTTTTTTTAACGATATAAATTTTATGAAGATATATGATATATTATAATTCCAAAATGATATTTTTTTCATGAATATAATATATTAAAATTTAATAAATTATTATAAAAACCCATGAATGGTGCCAATGAAAAATCAAACACATCACTTCATGGTGGTAGTAGTATACATGTACTCAGAAATGATTATTTCATTACCCAAAGGTGGGAAATGGGGGTAAATAATGGTTTTTATTCTTACAAAATAAATCATAGAGCACTATTGACATTTATTTTATTTTATTGAAATTATTAAGACAATGTAACATCCTTTTAGATGTTTTTATGTGTTTTTACCCATTTTTTTGATTACCCAATGATTGGGTAGCTTTTTGGGTTGTTTCCACAATTTTTATGGACTTTTTGTAAAGGTGTTTGGGCCATTTCATGGTCTACACATGGGTTTATCAAGGTGAAACAATGTGTAAAACCAAATATGAAATGAGTTTTAAGGCTTGAGCATATTTTCTTCATGGATATAAAATGTTTTGAACCACGGAATAAGGGGCTTCATGTTTCTCGCATGGTTAAAAATTATTTGAAACCTCAATAAAAGGGGTTGCCTGGTCTGCACATGTTGAGTACAAACCATGTGACCCGGACCAGGAAACGATGCTAACAGTAACTAAAGTTATGAAAATAATAATTATATTTTTTAAAACCCACGTTATTACCCATAAACTCCTCCCACTCAAACTTAATCTGATTCTTAGGGTTTTGAGAGCCATATGAATGTATTTGAGCTACTCAAACTGTATCTCTTAGTAGATTGAAGTGTCAATTGAAGTAGAGATATTATGTTTTGATGAGTTATTTTCTTCTAAATCATGGATCTCCCTTATTATATTGTTTCATTCATTATAATGGTTATTATGCACTTTCATTTTGTTGGATAATGGTAGATTATTATGGGATATTGAATCTTTTAACTCTTTTATCTTATCTTAATATTTGTATTTTGAGGTTCGATGATCACAATCGGATGTAATACATCTCATATTTGTTTTAGTTTAATTCATTAATCTATAAGTATGTTTTTATAGGACATTCCATTGTTTTGGGATTCTATTTTTCTATATAAATTAATAGATATGGGATTATTAATTACGAGCATGTATTCTATGTAATTTATCATTGAAATTCCTCATAAATGATTATTTGAAAATTTTAACATTGAATTGAACATGGGATAAATTTAATGTCTATAATATTGATATTTCACATATTTTTATAAATTTTTTAATTCCATATTTGTTTGGATTTATGTTTTAAGATATTTAAAAGGTTGACTGGGTAAAATTGAGTGATTTGGACTAGTTTTTTATTTATTAAATGATATTCCATGATTTGAATTAAATTAATTGTACTATTTTATTATTTATAAATTGTTTGACTTTATTAAATTACAAATAACCACACTTGAATGATATTAACATTATTTTTATATGGATTTTCTATGGTTATATGAAATAAATGATTTATTCACATGGTATAATGGTGTCAAACCATGTTTAGAAATATATTCAAACATTTTGAAATTATACTAATTCCATTGAATGATTTACGGTTTCTGTGAAATAAATTATTTATTTAAAGGAACATTTATATATTTTTAATGAATTGTTTAATGAATAATTTATTATTATGATTTGGAATATTTAAGTGTATGTATGGTTATTGAAATTTAAATGGATGATTTTGGATGACCTAATTAAAACATTATGATAATTTTACCAAGTGATAATCCCTTAATTTTAACTTGTTTCATTCTTATACATCCCAATTTGGGGGGGGGGTGAAAATGGTTTATTTACATTGATTGAGATTTGGGCCTGAGTGATATGTTGTCAACAAGGATCCTAATATGATCCTCATACCTTGTTTATCTCGGTCATTTTTTTTCTAATCATAGTATCCTGGATAGATATATGTTATGATTTAGATATATTCTTCACTAGTGGACTCACACACATTTAGTGGATCCAATGAGAATGTGGAAGGTTTAGGCTATAGAAGCGTGGCAAGAAAAGTGGGTGTGAGTGGAACTAGTTTTGTTGAGACCCCTAAGATTAGTTGTATGACCAATAATTAGTCATTATTTACATTGACGAGCTATTATGAGTTTCACTCACAATCAAACTAAGGTTTTACCCATGGAATCCATATACTTAATATCAATGCATGACCTCATTGGTTGTCACTATTTGGAATCAAAGTTTACTTGATTGATTCATTTTATTCTATTATGAACCTTGACTCTATTTTATTGATTCTTGTTTTTCGTTCCATACCATGTGAATATTATCATATTTTCACAGTTATATGACTTTAATTTACGATATGGTTTTCAAATATATTCAATAAAATGTTTAGTTTTTAAATGGTTTTATGGAATATTTTACTACATTAGATTGAAAAATTAATTTTAAATATAAATAAATTTTTTAAAACTAATATTATTTCTCTCATATATGTACTCTAATATTAGAATAATATAAATGATTTATAAAATACCATCGTAGAATATTTTTTGGAATACTCTTGGCTTGTTTAGCTCACAAATTTTTTAAATCTTTTTGTGTTTTCATTCCTTTATTATCATATAGTAGGAGTTTGTGAACTCATATTCCTTTATGGTTTTGAGTTAGTGTAACCAAGGGTAGGTGGTCATGGACCACCAGGGGGATGGTTTTGAGTTATTATTAACCACATTAAATTTTCCTAGTGTCTCTTTAAAAATTGTTATGTATGAATTGATTTAAATATATGATGTTGTTTCTATATTTCACTCTTTTATTATAATATTTTTTATAAGATATCTTTCTCAAGGGTGTTCTATTTTATCCAAGGTGCTTTCTGTTGGCCCATGGAGATTAGCAAATCTGTTCTTGTTTGTGGAGATTGAGTATTAGTATTGATTTAGAAGGTCTTTTAGGCCGGTTCGTTACAAATGTTATCTGAGAGGGTCATTCGTTAATGGATAATAGTTGGAAATAAAATTCATATGTTATTGGGGTTGATTTATGGTTGAAAAGATATTAATAATTTTTCAGGACATGAGAGGCACTCATTGAGTGGATTCTTGATCTCTACCCTTTCATGATGATACTTGAGATACCATGGATGTTGGGGATTTAGTATTTAATTTGAGTTATTGTTTTTCTAATGAAATATTATATTTATATTCCTAATGAAATTATCTTTAATTTGGGGAATATCTTATGAATTTTTAAACTAGAATAGAACTATGACCACAGTTACACCATGTTTTAATGGCCAGGTTAACTGTGAAGAATTGATTTGACTGATCTATAAATCCTACCATGAATATTTGTTAGGTTTTTATGTAGATTACGTAACCATATGACTGAGATTTTTTTAGTTATTACTTGGTTCAAAAGTTGAAACCATATCCATGTTCATACAAATGACTAAAAATGTGTTTGTTTTTAATGCCGTTTATAGATGTTGGTTGTTTCATGATCTTGATTCGTTGTTTCAAATTTATTCTCATTTTAATAATTTTAAATCCCCAAGGAAAGATAAATTTTATCTTAAACATATTTTTTCCAATTATTTGTAAAATGTTTCCAATTACCAAAAGGGGTGTTTCAAGAAATGGTTGTTTTGAGAATTTTTTTATAAAATTATATTTTGTGATGTGATAGAATAATATTTAAATAACTAATTTTTAATGTATTTAATAGAAAAGATTTTGATTATTGGAGAATTGTATTTACATTTTTAAACCATATAAATAATTCTATGAATTGATATTGGGTTTATGAAAATTATTATTTATTTATTGGTTACACTTACAATTCTGAAAATAAAGGGAAATGTTTTATAAATTGTGAAATATTATGTGTTTTGAAATCAATAATGCTTTGATAATATGATTTTCAGTTTCTTTGAAATTCATTTTCTTGTTTTTATTCTAATTTTTAAATGCCTCTGTAGATATTCTAGTGTGTTGGGATGTTCATGAATACATCCATGAATGTCCATCAAAAAATATATAATGTTGGTCCAACAGTCTGGTCCATGGTCAATAATTCATGTTTTCAAATGTTTAAAACTTTGTCAATTAGTATACCAAGACGCTATATCGAGTGGTGGTTCTTATTACTATACATACATTGAACATAGTACATTAATTTTTATATTTTTATACGACATCTTATAAATTAAATAACAGTTATCTTGAGGTAGTTAAAATGCTTGAAGTATTTATTATGATCTTCAATTCTCTCTGGACTCTAAATTAATTGATGGTCAAGTATATCAAATCCTTATTTTTGGGAACTCACAAATAATGGTGCATAGTTGTTGTTCCCTCTTGTTGGGAAGAAATATTTTTGTGGTAATGCTTAATGTCAATTATTATTCGGTGGGTGAACCTAGAGGAGGTGAATAAGTATAATGTAGTTAAGTATATATGTTTTGGTAAAAATATTGTATCAGTTGAGAGGTATACCAAGATACTCTCACATTTTCATACCAGGCCTTATTCTTAATGATTCTAGTATGGATATATATTTTTGAATAGGTATTCATCCATACATATTAAATTCTATTCATGTGGTTAGGATGATCATTTATAAGGATATTCATAATATGCATTTTTCAACATAAGTTGATCTTGTGAAATAATATAAATGGAAGGGTGCCTCATTCATGGTTAAGTAACATTAGTATTCTGAGGAAAATAAGAGGCATATCATGGGTTTCCAACGTGGAGAACCTGGTCTTCCTTGCAGGGTGTGTTTGAAGGATCTAATGTTTTGCTAATAGCATGTTATTTTAGGTCTCCTTAATAGGTTTTGTTATATTGGAAAATAAAATGAGAAACCTCAATCAAGAAAATAATATCTCTACTATGGGGAAAACATGTTTCAGGAAAATAGTGCTCCAAACATATGCCTCATAGTGAATAATATATTTTAGTATAAGAGCATCTAGTTTTTAGATATTAGTTTTTGGATGTGGTTAATTTTAATCACTTTTTTTGATTCTATCCTAGAAGTGTAAACTATTTTAGTTTTTCTATCTTCTGTGTTTTTTATATTTGGAAACATTTTGTTTTTTTGGTCTTTGTGGGTGATGCCTTGGAGAGATTTATTTTATTCCATAGTGGATTAGTGATATGAAAATGGTTACCTTTTTTGAAATAATGTTTGTTGTTCCATTATGATTCTTATTTTTGACATCATGGATAGAGATTAATTTTTATATATTGAATGATATCCCTATTGAGAGTGTAGTGCGCTATTGTGTACTGCTCAGGATGTGTGAGCTCTTTTTGAATGGACATGGATAGAACTTTGTAATGTATAAATGTAACTAGGATGATGTGGATATTTTATAGACAAGGAAACTGGGGGTTCTAGTGTTTGATATAATGAGCTCACATTGGTATAAAGCTCAATTTGACAAAAATATTACGTTACCATAGAGTAGTTACCCATAGTAGAAATACTTATTAGTTGGTTACCTTTCTTCTGAATTCTTCATCATAGATGATTTTACATAGTGAGTGGTCGATGTCTCTTCTTTTGGTATAAGGGAATTTCTTCTATGATGTTACACCAAATCAGTGAAAATTAAAATCATGGGGATACAAAATCTAGGTCTCCAATCTTTTTCTGGCTTGGATATGTGTGATGATATTTAATGTGTGTGTGTCGTTAACATTTCGGTGAGTCTCACAAGATGAGTGAATAAGTTCATCATTTATCTTCTTTTTATAATATTCGAATGTGAATAATTCTATGGGAATAATTTTTTATTGTTTGGAGTTTGTAACATTATATCACATTATTTAATTTTTTTCGACACATTTATTTGAGTACCCAAGGATTGGATCTCATTGTAGGTTGTTTCACACACTTTTTTTTGAAGGTTTTGGGATATTTTCATGGGTTTTTTCATGGTTTTTGCAAGTATAAATAATGTTTTCAACCTTGGATGAAATGGGTTCATGGTATTCACATGGTATATTCATGTCTAAATGAAGTGTGAAACTTTTATAGAAGGAGTTTCATGGTTTTCATATGGTTTTCCAACGGCTAAACAAATTCTACAGATGTGGTTTCACTATTTTCACATGGTTGGTACTAACCATGTGACTTGAACCAGGAAACCATGTGAATGGTAATTAATTTTAAAAAAAATTATATAAATTAATGAAACCCTATTAATTAAAATTAATTTCATCCCACTAGAGGATAATCTGATCCATTGGATTTTGCGGTCTCTCTGGAGGCATTTTGGATCCCAAAACCCTCATCTTATGGAATATTGAAGCACCAATCAAAACATTGATCTTCTCTTTGATTGAGTTATTTTATTCTTAGTCTTTAATCTCACTTATTCTACTGATTCCTTCATCCTAGTGGGTTTTATTTCCTTATGTTTTTTTGTATCTTGGTAAATTATTATGGTCTATTGGATTTATGATCATTTTCTCTTCCCTCGTGATATATCTTCTTAGATCCTGTGATCTCTATTGGAGGCCACACATATTAGATTTTATATGGTTGTATTACTTAATTTATAAGTAGGAATTTCTATAATTTTACTCCAGTTTACAATTAATTTTGTGTTCATAAATTCATAGATATTTGATTGTAAATTGTAGATATGTATTATATGTTATTTATCAATTGAATTCCTTATAAAATCTTCTTTGAAAAATTTCTATTTTTTTAACATGACATGAATTTATTGATATAATATGAAAATTTATCACTATATATTTGAATTGTATAATACCATGATTTTTTGATTAATTTTTAAGGATATTTGAAGGGGTGTTTTGGAAAAATTGAGGGCTTTGGCCCATGTTTTAATTTATTAAATGAAATTCATTGAGGTAAATTAAATGAATTGAACAATTTTATGCTTTCTAAATGGTCTAGAATTATTTACGTTTTAAAAGGACCAAGAACACTTTTTGAGTGATTTCAACCTTGTATTTAAATTAGCGTTATCTGGTTATTTGAAATTAATGATTTATTCACATGGAAAGAGGGTTTCAACTCATGTTCAAAATTACATTCAAACCATTTAAAATTATTATACTATCTATTAATGATTTTTTGGTTGATTAAAATAAATTAATTTTTAATGGCCCTTTTATTATATTTGAGACGAATTGTTAAGGGAAGTGGGTATTATAACCATGATGAATATTGAAAAATATAGATGGTTCAAGAATGTAACTGGTTTATGCTTGATGGAAATATTTGAACTATATGATAATTCTCCAATGTGATAATACCCTAACTATAAAATATTTTATTACTATACTCTCCATTGTTAGGGGGTTGGAAAATGGTTTATTTACTTTGAGATAGGTAGGGGTGAAAATAATATGTTGTTGATAAGGATCCTCATGTGATCCAAATAACTTGTTTATCTCACCCATTATTTTGACTAGTCAGTTGTACCTATATAATATGATGAGATGACATTGATATATTCCTCAATAGTGGACTCACAATATTATAGTGGATCCATGGAGAACATGAAAGGTTTAGGCTATGGACGTGTATCCTGGAAGTGGGTGTGTTTTGGACTATATTTCATGAGACCTAAGAGAATATATGTTCACTTGTAAATTATTCATGTTTTGATTTTATTTTCAATTCATATGTAAACTATTTGTCATACATAGGTTGTACCCACAACATCTGTGTTCATGATCTAGAGACACAAAATTGTTCATTGTCACTATTTTTCATCTAATTTACGTTTTTAGATTCATTTATCTCAATTATGATACTTGAAAATATTATCTGAAATATTGTTCATATTTACATATCAAATGAATATCATCATATTCTCTTTATTATATGAATTTATCTTTTAAAATGGTTGTAAAATATTTTCAATACAATGGTTTGTTTTTAAATGGGGAAATGGAATGTTTTTCATGTTTAGTTTGATAAATAAATTATAAATTTTAATGAAAATAATATTAAACTAATACTCGTACTCTTAAATGTCCAATCCTCATTTAGAATATTTGTATTTTCTTTTTAGGAAACTGCATAGAATCTATGATGGAATCCTACTGGGAACCTTATCTCACACACTTAATGTTACTTTTTGAGTTTTAATACCATTATTATCATATAGAAGGTGTTCGTTCTATTTCCATCAATTGTGGTTTAGAGTAAGGGTGACAAAGGGTCAGTGAATTAGTACAGGCTTGGTGTTTTTAGGCAACCATGAAATATGTTTTATTTGTTATGTTATGCTTTCAATTTTTATATTGTCTATTTTTAAATCAATGTTGTTGTAATTATTGAAAAATATAATGTTTTTTCCACATTATACTATGTTATAGTAATATTTTGTGGGAGAAATATTTCCCAATAGTGTTAAATTGATCGTGAGGTGCATATCGACGACAGATGGAGATCGAGAATGCTATTTATGTTCATGTCAAATCTGTAGGGGTATCAGTTTAGATGGTTCTCTTGGTCAGGTCATTCGAGATGTATTTTATAGATATATAATGATATGTAAAATGAAGACACTCGATAGAGATAATTACCTCCACAGTTAAGACCCACATATGGATTTATCTTGAATAAACCAAGGGACTTTATTTTTAGATGGAAAAACCACTATAATATAGTTATGGAATTTAATATTATATTTATGTATTTTTTTTCATCATAAGTTTCTAATGAAATTCATGGAAGAGATGAGATTTGGTGTCTTTATATAAGTGGGGGAGGATCCCCCTTGGAATTATATATTGTATTGAATTAATATAAATTAATTTCTTTTCACACATTAATAAGAAATGATAAATTTAGAATAGATGATAGATGTATGTTATAATCACCTAATAAAATAAAATGTAGATACATTTATGTGACATCTAGACCTGCATCACACTTGGACCGATTGTAAGAACAGTCTCCACATTAACTCAACTGCGTCTCCACATACACCAGAGGCTGCTAACTAGCAGCGATGGTCTAAGGGTAGTCAGTGGGGAGAATACACCCTCTTATTTAAGTAAAAATAGTTGAAAATATTAGAAAATGGATGAAGCATGGTGAATAACATTAAAGCAGTGAAATACAAAATTTTATAAATCTTGTAAAAATAAAAATTGTCAACACAAATTTTATACAATGAATGCATGTTATGATGGTAAAAATATGAATGTGGTAAACAATACATCCTGATTTATATGAAAAAAATAAATAAATAAACAGTGACTCAAATCCCAAAGGGTGATCTCCTCGACCATCCTGAGCTTATGGTCGGTCCTCTACTCACATCTCCCATGTAAATGAAAATAAAACAATCCTGAAGCTAAATAGAATCTACTCAGGTACCCTAGTGCAATCGCATCCTGAGTCGGGTGTGAGATATAAATCCTAGTAGACTAGGACCGCCAGTGACCATCCTAAATCCATACATTCAATAAATAATTTATACAATGTCAATTAATTCATAATTAATTTAAGTAGTACAATGTAACTATATACCCAAGTTCATACATCATCCCTCAAATGGTGTCTGAACCAACATTATACATTTTTATATCATACAAAATGATCATCATACATTCATTTTCATTTATAAGTTATTGAAGCCTCATTAAATTATATTAGTATCAATATCCAACCAATTCAAAACATCACACGTATAAGTAACTCAGAAAAAATGTCTCTAGAGACCATCTAAGAAATCAATGTAAATAATATATCCAATAATGTTCTTTGACTTGGATAACACATCATAATTAATTCAGTATTGTCTTTCATATACTATTTCCAATCCTATCGAATAAAAATAGTGATTCACCCAACCAAAACACCAATCCGAGCTTATCCACTAAATATAGTGATTCTATCCTGGGCCTGTCCAGTAAAAATTGTGATTCAGCAAATTCATAAACATGTATTAGTAATAGCCTAACCAATGATATACTGATCTTACACTAGGACCATCCACTAAATAGTTATTCAGAAAATTCATTAACAATTCTTAACCCGTTCAACCATGAAATGATTTTTCTAGTACTTCAACAATTAGCATACACATCACAAAAATCTAAAGTCACACAAGCTGAATAAAGATCAGATATATAGAAAAAAATATCACCAGGAATATCATATATTTAAACAAATATGCCATAATAAACAGAATCCATGAAAAAAACATGCATCCAAATACTTTCTTGGACCACTTTTCCTTAAATAGTCAAAATAGAGAAACACACTCATGGGGCATACCTCAATCAAGGAAAACAACATTAAGAATTAATGATTTATGAATTAATGATTCCTAATTAATTAATTCAACAATTAATTAATTAGTAAATTTCTTTTTAACCAGTTCTCCAATTTATTAACCACATATTATTTAAAATGTATCAATTAACCCATCCATTAATCATTAATTGTTTCAAATTTATCTTCTGATAAATAACATGTTAAGTAATTATTCCATATTCAATATTCTCACTATTTAATAATGCCACAATTTACAAATTCACATATTGTTAGTTAATTATTCAAATTAACTTCCCTACTAATCATCCTTCCCCATTAAATCAGTTTATTATCCAAATGAAATACAAATGATTGTGTAATTAACATTTTGTGACATGGGGTAAAAAGGAACAAAAATGGGTGTCCAAGTCCAAAGGTCATTTAGTATTATTTACTAGGAAGACCAATGGGGTGCTTCCTGTTTAACCATTTAATGCATAGGAAATAAACAAAACAAATTATAAAGACACAAAAAAATATTCTTTAATATCAACACATGGTGATGTCCTCATTTATCTCACATGGGAAACATTATTCAAAAACATCCAAATCCTTGATTCAACACAACATATATCACCACTATCAAGAAGACATATGAAAATCACAAACCATAAGTAAACATTATATGTCATTCCCACTAACCAGCAGTTTATCTTTAATCATTGTTTTATGAAAACTATGTAGTAACATAATCAATGGAAACTCTCATTCTCGATTTATTTAGAGAAGAAAATAAGAATTCTTAAATAAAGAGATAAAGATTTGGGACCTTACTTTGGGGTGGTATCATTTTAATTACGCAGTGCATTAATGTACTTAGTGGTAACTAGTTTCATTTGGTATGCAGTCTTGCGTACACCACCTATATATATATATATATATATATATACATATATATACATATATGTATTTTTAAATTCTAGCTCTCTGCAACAAAATCAACAATGGATGATCAAATCCACTGCAGCAAGGCCTACACACCTACCACTAGATACTAGGGGCTTATATAAAATATTACACTCAAAATTAGGGGGGTGAAAAACCAAACTATGGAGTAGAAACCTTACCCCAACGATGACGGTGAGTAGAAAAAACCATCTGCAATGCCTTTGATGGTGGATAATGGAATACTAATAAGGGAGTCCTAATACATCATCTGCATACCTAATCGAATGAAGAAACACAAAACATGGAATTTCCATCAAACCCCAAAATGATCTGGAATGAAATAAGACACCAAAAACATGTCGAATTGCAAAATAGATGAAGAATAACCCGATAGAATATCATACCATGGAGGATCTGACCAAACCCATGAAGAAAAAATGAGGAATAATCCGTGGATGGAGAACCCTAATGGAGGGGTGTGGCATGTTTAGAGTACTGCCTGAGGGTGTCACTCTGCTGTAGGAGGTCCTGTTGAGGGAGGAGGTCATGCCACAGGGGGAAATCTCCATTCCTTGAGTTAGGAGTCTCACTAAGGAGGTAGACTGCTACGTACCTAGGGCAGCTGGGGGGGGGGGGGGGGTCATGCCTCTTATGTGTGGGGAAGGAAGGAAAATCCCCTCATTTTCACTATATCTTAAAACATTATAAAAAACCATTAATATTAATATTAATATTATTAATAATAATTTTTTTTAATTAATGAGTATTTAATTTATTCAATTGTATTTATAATAGTAATAATCGTTATAAGGAATAACATTTATAATAGTTGCAATAATAATAGTCATTATGTTTTTATTATTACCACTCCTTTAATTTATTCCTTTCCAACAAAACCCCAAAAATTCATTATTATTATTATTTCTAATAATAAAAAACATAATTAATAATGATTATAACATTTTTAAAATAAAATAACAATATTCGAAATATTATTAATTTTCAAACCACTGATAAAACCAACATCTCTATATTAAAGAAATTTCTTGTTCGGAAAATCCGTATTTAATTAAACGTTTCATTGAGATACCCAAAATCCATAATAATTTGACATAAATGTTACAACCCATTAATCAAGCATTTAAAATATTTTTTCATAAATGTCACACCCCATTAATCATGAAATTAAAATATTTTATCATCCAAATAATTTAGGACACCATAGTAATAATCACATTATTATTATTAAAAAAACATTCTATTTAAACAAAAATATCCAAATTAATATTATTAAATTCAAAAAAATAAAATATTAAATTGATTATGCTACACCGGTTGGACTACAACTATAATTCTCTAACCCTAGTTACCTAGAGTTGGTGCATTATTACCTAACATTGGCATGATCACAAAATATCTTGTCTTGAAAGAATGATTAGTTTAGTAACCTTGTAAATACAAGATTCATTCATAAGTTTTAGATTACATTATAAAATGAAAAACTAAAAAAACATAGTCTATATATGCCACACTCATATCCCTTATACTATCCCTATAGGTAAATCATAATATACTTCTTCGCATCCAGGAAAAAATAAAATAAAGGGGTGAGCTCAGATGCTCAGTAAGGATAACCATATAATGGAAACATTCATAAATAAGTATAAAAATTTAAAGCAATGTAAGAATAAAACAAAAGCCTTTTAAACTTTAAATTCAACATAAAATGGAAAAGATAAAATCAAATATTTCCATTTACATATTCACATGAATATTCTATTAGTTTAATAATCACATGCCATATCAATATCCACTTTCATAATGATGGAATTCATAATGCTAGACTTTATAACCACATAATCAAGGCCTAGTGCCAAGACTACAAATAAAATATTGTCAAGGACTTGTGCCAAGACACTAGATTGTCTCATGAGACCTACCGATGCATCGAGAAGCTATAGTGGGATCCACCAGTCACTTACTATGTCCAATACATTTCTCATATGAAAAGGTTTAATCATAACATAAACATTTGTATTAAAACAAGCATACAAAATGTCAATACATTATCCAAAACCCATTAATGGTATAAAAATAACACATCCAAAGGAAAACATATCCCAAAACATTCAATACAATATGGAAGTTTTGTATCATAATAAATCAACTTCAAATAATCTCACCATCCATCAAAGGATATTGACATAGATGAAATTATTTTTTTTATTGAAATATCATTTTCTATTTTGAAATCATTTAAAAGTCATATAATTTTAAATGAAAACATTTATTTTGAAAATATTATTATAAAATTTTAAGGGAAACGTCGAAGATGTTATAACAGTGGAAAATAGCCGCACCCATCTATAAGTTAAAAAAACATTCTTACCTTAATTTTGTTGAATTGTTCCTAAGGTACCTTGTTTGGAAAACGATGGAGTGATTCCTTTTAAACAATTCTATAAAAGACAATAAAGGGTATAAAATACTTTAACCCAAAATCTAGTAAATAGTAAAAATGTTTTGGTATAAATTTTTAAGAAACATGGAAGTGGATGATAAAGAGGTTTCAATAGATACTTATACAAAAACAACATCGGATAATAAATAGATTGTGAAATTAACCTTTACCATGTAATTTTCCTTGGTCTAGGGTGGGTTAACCTATTGTGTAATGGTGATATAATTTTTATTAAATTATATAAGAACCATATACATTTGTTGGTCGAAGTAGTTAACTCAAGAGGGGAGGGGTGAATTGAGTAACTATAAAGATTTCTATTTAAAAGATAGTAGTTTTACAAATAATGATTTCCCCAAAAATAGATACATCTCAGTTAATCAAGGTTACACTGTTATAAAATTTTGACTGTTTAAACAACTTCTTAGAAGATTGATTAATTCTCAGTAATCTTAATTGGTATTATTAAAATTACTTTTGAAGTTATCCAAGTAAGACAAATTAGATATAACATCTTTCCAAGACTAACTATCTATGTGAATTTAGTGTTTTTTCTGGATTGTGTAGTAAAGCAGTAAAATAGAGTAGACTAAATTTAAATGGAAAAGCGGATATAAATCTAGTGGTTTAGTCTCATGCCAAGACCTAATCCACTACACTTGGGGATAACATCCACTAAACAGTTTATATAAATAAACTCTAATCCACACCCTGGATCGGGGTTAACACCAGTACATGGACTGTCCAGACCATACAGGGACCACTTCAACAGTTTTTGTGGGTAAAACAAATAATGACCAGGCCACACATGGACCTATTTCACAGTTGTCATGGGTAAATAAGAGTAAATAATTTGGTATGAGAATTTTGAAATCCTCAAGTTCAGCGTAGGCGTTAGTGTGTGTGTAAAATATACAATGTACACACACTGCTCAAAAATAAATAAATGAATCACTAAGAGAGTGTATATGTGAGTTTACAATTCTCTAGTTATTATCAGTGCAGCTCTGGACTCCTTGAATAAGAACGAAATTCTTCGGAGTCCTTCTCCGGTTTTTGTGTTGAAAAACAGAGTGTCGTGGTTCAATTATTGTTCTTTATGAGTGAAGATGTTCTCTTGATCCCATTGTACTTCATGTGTTCTTCATTAGTTTTGGATTGCATGCATGAGACAATTTATTCTCTGAATATCTTACAATCTCTTCTTCTTGGTCATGCTCTAGATTGGTGTTCTATTCGTACAGTACACTCACATTTCATAAATTGTCGCATGTTGTATCTTGCTTCTGTTCCTCTTCGGCACTCTTCTCATTATCATTGAATGCATGAGTATTAGCCGATAGGTTCCATATGTATCATACCTCATACCTCATACTATGTGTACAAAGAAACACTAAATATGTCACTGCATTAAAGGCGTCAAATATGACTATTAAAAAGTTAAATAGAAAAACGACAAAATAGTTAGGAAATGGTGTCATAGTAGTTATGAAAACGGTGTCTCCTTAACGATGTCTCTTTCATGTTATCTCATTCACTTTGTATCCTTCACGGTGTCTCCATCATGGTGTCTCCTTCACGGTGTCTCCTTTATGGTGTCTTGGTTACGGTTTCTGGATTCATGGTGCCTTGATGACTGTGTCTTGCTAACTGTGTCTAACACTTTGGTAAACAGAGTGTCTGGCGTACTGTGTCTGTTCTTAGTGTCTTGGTTCATGGTGTCAGGCTTACTGTGTCACAGTGTCTCTTGGTCATGGTGTCTCATTGGTCAATATGTCTCAATGGTCACGATGTCTTTGTCTTGCTCATAGTTTCTAACTTACCGTGCCAAGATTCACGGTGTCATGTACATAGGCAAATAAGTATATTTAGACTAAAATAGTAATATGCATAAAATAAATTAAGCTTGGCCATTATCAAGTATGAGATAACATAAAACATAAATACACATGATTAATAAGATTTGTGAGATTAGTGATCATTAATATGATTTGTAATCTTTATTGAGATTTGTGATAATTAGAACATGATTAATACATGATGAGTCTAACAATGTCTCCCTTTTTTATGATCACAAATCAAGTACAGTTAAAGGGTAACTTAAATGCAGCTATAGAGAAAATAACATAGAGAATAACAAATAACTACAACTTCTCACATTTTCTCCCCCTTTTCGGATTGTCAAAAAGTATAAAGAATAAAGGTAAAACAGTGTATATGGCATTAATAGTGTTCAGAATACAAAAGACTATAGAAATAAAAAAATCATTGACATCCCCATCAAAAATATAGTAGTCACTTTTCCTTTTCAAGGATTGGCATTCTCTTTTCCTTTACCATCAACAGAATAGGAAGCCATAGGTTCATTTGCTGATGTAGAAGAAGGAATAGAAGTGGTAGATAGAGAAGGTAAAGGGAGACCTTCGAAGACTGATGGAGCCAATGTTGGAGCTGTAGAAGATCTTGGTCGTTGCTGGTAAAGGATGACAGGCCTGATATGACTAAGAGCGTGGCCAACAGACATGGTTGTGGAAGCTAAGGCAGAAGTGAAAGTAGGTAATCCCGGTCTGAGGGGAGCAGCCGCTGGAGCAACAATTGATATGCTTTGCACATGAAGATATTTTCTCAGAAGCTTAATGATGTCTACATAATCTCTCCTCTATACTTCATAGCCTTTTCAAAATCATATTTATTTTCCATGAACTTGTCCAACAAACTGGTAAATTCAGTGAGCTTCTAAACATGGTTTTTGAAGGCTTGGGTCATAGTAGGTATTCTCAGATTCTCGACAAGATATTTAATTTGATTGGTCATATCAGTTTTGGAGAAAATCCAGTTGAAATAGAAGTCCACTTTCTTGGAGATCTCCTGCTGATCATCACTAGCATCCTGTGAGTGAATTTGAACCAAGTCAAGCACTCTATCGATGTTCTTAACAACTTCAGATAAAGGAGCCATATCAAAGCCACTTAATAAATTTTGAATCTCTTTATTGACTATAGATCTGAGCATAGAACTGTCCAATGAAGGAGTAGACGTTGGACCAGAGTAAGTAGAAGATTTTACAGCTATGGTTAGAGACTTGAGATGTTTTAAGACCTTTTGAATATATCCAATCTATTCATCTGTGAGTTTGTTCTAGTTCTCCACAAGCTCTCTCTTGCAGTGCAACATCTGTGTGAGACGTTCTCCAATCTTTTCATTAAAGGATAGTAGGTATGGGTGAATCTGGGACACAATATCTTGATAGATGTTTGACACGTATGGTTTAGGAGAAGGAGGAGTAGGTGCAGGAGCAGGCTCTGATCATGAATGTAGTTCTTTCAGTAGGATTTCAACCATACTTTTCAAAGTTGCAACATCATTACTGAGAAACTTATTTTAAACCCTTACATCTTCAATTTCATGAATCATATTGGGTTGAATGTGCAAGATAATCTTTTCTAAAAGTAGTGATGCATCTTACCGACTCAGTTGGGTGACAAGATGAGGTTGAGAGGATAATAATTTCTTAAATATAGATAAGATAGTGTCTCCAAAGACATTGAAATTATATTTACTAACAAATGATTGATGTTCAGGTAATGGTTCTGGTACAGGAAGTGGAACAGGTGAAGGCTCAGGTTGAGGATCAGGTTGAGGTTCTAGTATAGGATTAGATTCAGGTGCAAAGAGTGTGAAAGATTTTAGTTGAAACAAAGAAGAATGATCAATCCTAGTGGTAGTAATCTATTGAGATTCACTCACATCATAAAATCTAGGGAAATTATACTGAGTTTCCACCAAATATAAATAAGTTGGTTGATATTCTTCATCTGACTCAGCCTCATTACCCTCATCTTCATAAGTCTCAAGATTTTGAGGTTCCTCCCCCTCAACAAGTGCTTCCATTTCAGGACCTTGAGGCTCATGAACTTGATTTATATCCGCTAGTTCATCTCTAAATTCCTCATCCATCTCTTGCCTAGCCAACCTAAAGGCCATCTCTATCCTCTCTTTAGTAGAGGGTATTATCTCAACAATATATTTTTCAATATGAAGGTCTTCCATATTAGCTTCTTGGATAACATGGAATTCTTATACTACAGCCTCTTCCATGACAATGAGTTGTTCTAGATTTGTTTCTTCCATGAAATGACGCCCAGGTTCAGGGAAAACTAATTATCTTGTAGCCTCAGAATGGATTTCCAGATTAACATCATCTCTAGGGATAGGAGGCTCTTCTTCAAGAACAACAGGAGGAATAATAGGCCTTTCTTCTTCAACAACAAATTCTCCCCTTTGAGGTACTTCAGCTTCTTCTCTATGTGGTACTTCAGCTACCTCTTCCTCTTCTTCTTCATCTTCTAGATAGACAACAACTTCATATGCTTCCAAACCAGGATCATAAATTTCCTTTGGCCTTTTTGGATAGTCTATAGGATTGAGCTTCTCATAGGGCTTATCATTATCTTCAACCCACTCCTTCTTCCAGGGGTTCCAGTTTATTTTAATCCTCCTAATGGCAGGTTAGGATAAACATTATTCATAGTCCATAAGTACTTCTTCATTGGGTCCAAATACTCCTTTGGCAACAAGCATAGTTGAAATCAGTCAAGAGTAAAATAGATACGTGGATTTGGATGT
This sequence comes from Viscum album, assembly GCA_963277665.1. Lineage (NCBI taxonomy): Eukaryota > Viridiplantae > Streptophyta > Magnoliopsida > Santalales > Viscaceae > Viscum > Viscum album. The sequence goes on from OY728147.1 coordinate 1,584,700,533, forward strand.
GACCATGATCAATTCACACATATAGTGAATGATGTATTTACACAGATTGATTTTGTGTCCATTCTTCATGAGATGAATCATAAATACATCCTGATACTTTAAGATAGAAAAGTCACCTTTCATTGGGCTAATCAGATTTTGAACAAATTTTAACAAAATCCTTGTCTCCCCATCAAGTTCAGCAGCTATGGCCCTTCTCTTGGGGCCATTTCCAGTTAGGGTTTCTAGTGAATTTTCCAGGTCAAATAATTCAGTTTTAGGTGGTGGATCTCTCTTATAATCATTCCAGATTCCTTCGTGAGGTATACTAAGGCATGCATCCCATAACCTCGATGAGAAGGAGCATCTCTGGCCATTAATCCAGCTTCTCACAACAAAACATTCACCAACATAAAAAGAAAACTGTACATACTAAGAGAACTGAGCTACTAACCTCGGGTAAATAGGTCTATCCTTCCTTGAGAACCATTTGAGCTATCCTTTTTCTCTTAAAAATTTTAAAACCAATGACTTTCTAGACAACAACCGCTCAGGGAAAATTTTCTTTTCAGGTACAACAATACGGTTTACCAGGTTTGGATTCAAGGGTCCTTCGGGCGCCAGCTTCGGTGCTCTCTTATTTTTCATTGAGCAGCACTTCTCAGATTGAATCTTCATCCTTGGCACTCACCAAAGGTCGAGAGAGAGAGAAAGAAAAATGTTACAAGGTTGAAAGGGTTTGAGAGGAGTGAGTAGGAGAGAGTTCGGGTGAAGAATCGAGTGAAACCCTTTGTTTTATCATTTGGGAATGTCAAACGTCATAAATGTAAAAAACTCAGGAAAGTAAAAAGTGGTGAAAAAAGAATTACCGTGATAGGGGTTAAAAAAAATAATAAATAATTTTCAGGATGAGACCATGAATAGTCATTACAGTGTGATGGTAAATATTCATCACGGTGAGATAGTCAATGGTCATCACGGTGAGACAGTGAATGGTCAGTTCTATCACGGGGAGATAGTAGATAAACAGTTCAGTCACGGTGAGACAGTGAATCACAGACCGTGAGAACAAGGTGCTAACTGTGAGACCACTAACATGAGATAGTAACTCAGAAACTGTGAACATGAAACAGTAAAGTAAAATATAGTAAAGTATTAAATAGTAAGACCAGTAAGATATCTATTTGTGATTGATCATTCCGAGATTAGGTATGATGTAATCTATTCTCTCAGAATTTAATGGTTTAGTGAATATATCAGCAAGTTGATATTCAGTACCAATGAATTCCAAGGTGATATCACCTTTTTGATAATGATCTCTCAAAAAGTGATGTCTTGCATTAATATGTTTTGTCCTAGAATGTGAAACATGATTTTTTGAAATGTTAATAGCACTTGTGTTGTCACAATTTATTGGTACATGTCTGAATTGATATCCATAATCTAGTAAAGTGTGTTTCATCCAAAAAATTTGTACACAACAACTGCCAACAGCTATGTATTCAGCTTCTGCAGTAGATAATGCAACAATGTTTTGTTTCTTACTACACCATGATACTAGTGACTTGCCTAATAGGTGACATGTTCTAGAGGTTCTTTTTAAATCTAACTCACATCCACCAAAGTCAGCATCACAATAACTAACTAGTTCAAATGATTGTATTTTAGGATAGAACAATCCTAAATTGGGTGTATGCTTGAGGTATTTGAAAATTCTCTTTACAACATTAAAATGTCATTCATTTGTATTTTCTTGAAAACGATCACACATACACATACACACACTAAACATAATATAAGGATGACTAGTAGTGAAGTAGAGTAGAACTCCAATCATTCATCTATAAGTGGTTTGATCAACAGATTTTCCATCTTCATCAAGATCCAACTTACAGGTGGTACTCATGGGAGTGTCGCTACTTTTTGTGCGATCCAATCCAAAACGTTTTAGAAGATCTCTAGTATACTTAATTTGAGTCAAAACAATTAAATAATTATTTTGAAAGATTTTAAATCCAAGAAAGAATTTTGGTTCACCCATTAAACTCATTTCAAATTCATTTTGCATCATTTTATAAAAATAAATACATAATGAATTTTTTGAAGATCCAAAAAATAATATAATCTACATAGATTTTAACAACTAAATCATCATTAGATATTTGTATTATAAAGAGGGTAGGATCAACTATTCCTTTTGTATAACCTTTGTAAATTATAAAAGTACTTAATCTGTCATACCAAGCTCTTAGAGCTTGCTTCAAACCACATAAAGCTTTTGACAGTTTGAAAATATGATTGGGAAAATGGGGGTTTGTAAATCCAGGGGGTTGTTCAAAAAAAACATCCTCAGATATATACCCATTTAAGAATACACTCTTAACATCTATTTGATATAGTTTGAAATTCAGATTTGTAGCATAAGCAAGTAAAATTCTAATGGCTTCAAGTCTGGAAACTGGAGAAAAAGTATCCTCATAGTGAGTTCCTTCTTCTTGACTATAGCCTTGTGCAACTAATCTAGCCTTATTCCTAACTGTATTTCCAGCTTCATCTACCTTATTTCTAAACACCCATTTAGTTCCTATGAAATAAGTGTCCTTGGATCTTTCAACAAGTTTTGAATCTTAATTTCTTTCAAACTAATTGAGTTATTCTTGCATATAAATTACCCAAAATTCATCATTGATAGCATCATCAATGTTTTTGGGATCAAGCTGTGAAAAGAAGGATTGATGTTTAACCTGATTTCTAAGAGATGCACTAGTTTGTGTTCCTTTCTCTATTTATCCTACAACAGCATCTAAGGGATGGTTTTTAAGAGTTCTAACCTTCATAGAAAAATAGGGACTAGTGAATACAGGTTCATCAACAGATTCAGGTTCATTATGACATGATTGCATAGAATTTCCAAAATTGGAAGTTTTCACAGATTCTTTCACAGAGGTATTTTATGATTTTGAGTTAATGTTTAGATTTGATACATCATCTTCCATATTTTCTAGGATGGTCCTAGGATCATGTGGATCTGTTTCATCAAACTTGATATGGACAGATTATTCCACACATTTAGTTCTCTTATTTAATACTCTATAATATTTTCTTGAAATTGAATAACCTAAGAAAATTCCTTCATCACTTTTGGATGAAAATTTGTCAAGATTATCCTTAGTGCCGAGAATAAAGACTTTGCATCCAAAAACTCTTATGTAATTAACATTAGGCTTCCTATTATTCTAGAGTTCATATGGGTTCTTCTTGAGAATTGGTCTTATTAAGACTCTATTGATTATTTTGCATGTTGTGTTAACAGATTCAGCTCAAAAGTAAATAGGTAGGTCATATTCAATAATCATATTTATATAAATTTCGTACAGGGTACTGTTTCTTTTTTCTACATCACCATTCCATTGAGTTGTTCTAGGGGCAGAGAAATTGTGATTACAACCATTTTGTGAGAAAAAGGGTTCAAACTCATGATTTTCAAAACTCACAGCCATGATCACTTCATAAAGATTTAAGTTTAAGTACACTATGATTTTCTTCATACTTGGCATACTTAGTACAATGAGAGAAGGATTCACTTTTGTGAGCCATGAAGAAGGTCCAGGTATATCTAGAAAAATCATCTACTAGAACATATACATACTGCATCCCATTTAAACTAGAAACTCTAGATGGTCAAAACAAATCCATGTGAACCAACTCGAGAGGTTGATAAGTAGAAACTTCTTTCTTTGGTTTGAAAGAGATTTTGTGTTGTTTTCCCTTTTGACAAGGATTAAAATCTTTGTTATTTGAAAACTCGCGCTTGGGTAAGTCTTTAACTAGGCATTTTCTAGCTAGCTTTCTAAGGGAGTGAACATTACAGTGTCCTAGTCTCCTATGCCAGAGCCAAGATTCTTTATGAAATACACTTAAGCATGAAACATTTTGAGAAGTTAAGGAATCTAAATTAACAGAATAAACATTTTCATTCCTTGATGCAGAAAATACTAATTCATCTTTAGAATTAAAGACATTACAAGCATCATTTTCAAATTCAACATGATATCCATCATCACACAATTGTGAGATACTCAGAAAATTATATTTTAAGACATTAACAAACAGTACTTTAGAAATTAATATTAAATCAGAGTTACCAATCTGGCCTAAGACAATGTTCTTACCTTTGGCATTGTAACCAAATGTGACATGTCCTTCATAAATTTTTACAAGATTATGGAAGCATGAGTAGTCTCCTGTCATGTTCCTTGAACACCCATTGTCCATGTTCCATATATTTTTGTAGGAGCTCTTTAAGCAGCTTTCCTACAACATGATCAAGCAAAGACAGATTTTGGTACCCATTCTTGTTTGGGTCCAGTAACATTAGTAATAAGTGCTTTGGGAACCCATATTTATTTCACAGGTTTCATATAGGAATTATATAAAGTATTTGAAAAATAAACTCTATTTGGTCTACAGAAACATGATATAGTAGAATATGTATCAGGACTCGAGCTAGTTGAGCTATGTGCAGAACTGGGAACAAAATTATATGTCCTAGACTTTGAAACAAAATTTGTAATACTAAGGTTTCTTTTACCAGGTTAAAAACCAATGCCAGTATTATATTTAAGAGAAATTTGTTTTCTTATCATTTGGGTAAGGGTATTTTTACCATTAGTAAAATTTTCTAAGTCAATTTTTAATTACTCATTAGAGTTTTTAGTTCATTTTTTTCTTTGAACAGTTGAGCATTTTTCTCATATTTAGTAGTAAGTTCAAACATAACGGTTACAGTGAGAGCATGATGTTTCTTCAATGATTTATATTTATCTTTTAATTCATTGCATGTCTCTTCAAGCATGTTTCAATATTCAATTTTTTTTTCATTGGTCATATTTTTAGAGTCACTTTCCTCTTCAGAATAGTATGAGTTGTGCATAGAAGAGTTCAGTGTTACCTCAAATGTGTTTGTCATAAAACACATATTGTCTTTTTTAGCCTATTCATCACGTGATGCATCTGAGTCACTTGAACTATCCTCAGAGGCACTCTAGGTTGCCTTTATTTCCTTTTTGTACTTCTTGTCTTTGTCCTCATATTTCGTCTTATGTTTGAGATTTGGACAGTATGCCTTTATTTTCTTTTGCTCTTACATTCATAGCATACAATCTCATTAGTTTTTTCACTTCTCCTCCAGTCCTTTTTCCAGTTTCCTTTCTGACCGTACATTCCCTTGAAGTTAGGTTTTCTGAAAAAGTTTTTCTTCTTGTAAAATCGTTTGAATCTTCTAGCCAGTTGATCCATCTCCTCATCACTATCTGGTGATGATTGTTCAGTAGTGGAACTGTCTATAGAAACTTCTAGTTTTCCTTTGTCTTTGTGCTTTGAGAGGGAGGTCTTGAATGAAATATATTTCCTCTTTGGTTCATCCTCCTCTTCTATAGAGGTTCCCCTCCATCTCTTAGTTAGGCATATGATAATTCTCATGATTAGTTCTTTGGCAGTGACTTCTCTTCCTAGAGAAATCATTGTTTTAACAATCTCATTGAACCAAAGATACATATCAGAAATAGGATCATCAGGTTTCATTATAAAATTATCATATTATATATTATACGTATTAATTCTCATTTCCTATACACTAGATCTTCCTTCATGTGAGACAGACAAGGTATCCCAGATTTCATGGGCAGTTTTAAAAGCGGGAATCCTATTAGATTCTTCATCTCCTAAGGAACAGTACAAGAAATTCATAGATTTTCAATTGTTATTGTAAGAAAGTTTGGTTGGTTAATCCCACGTAATTATATCAATCGTAGGAAGTTTGTACTCATCTATAATTGATGACCAGATTTCAGAGCTCATTCTCTCTAGATGCAATTTCATTTTAAATTTCCATTTAGAGTAGTTTGTTCCATTAAATAATGGTGGTATGATTGTTGCAGCACCTCCCAATCTATTATCCATACTAAAAAATTACTTTAAAAGAGATAGAAATTTAATATTGATAGAAATTTACAGATCATTAATGTAAAACTATAATCACAGTTGAAAAAGATTACACAATGTCCTAATAAAACAACATTTGATACCAAATGTTGGTCGGAGTAGTTAAATCAAGAGGGGAGGGGTGAATTGAGTAACTATAAAAATATCTATTTAAAAGATATTATTTTTACAAATAATGAATTCCTTAAAAATAGATACAGCTTAGTTAATCAAGGTTATACTGTTATAAGAGTTTTAATGTTTAAACAACAACTTATAAGATTGATGAATTATCATTAATATGAATTGGTTTTATTAAAATTAATTTTGAATTTATAATACTAAGATAAATCAGGTATATATTCTTTCCAAGACTAACTATCAAAGTGAATTTAGTGTTTTTTTGGATTGTGTAGCAAAGCAGTAAAACAGAGTAGACTAAATTTAAATGGCACAGCGGATATAAAACAAGTGGTTCAGTCTCAAGCCAAGACCTAATCCACTCCACTTGTTGATCTCCTGCCACCAAGTATTTTATATAAATAAACTCGGATATACACCCTAGATCGGGGTTAACACTGGTACATGGACTGTCTAGGACACATAGGGACCTCTTCCACTGTTTTCATGGGTTTGAAAATAATGAGCAGGCCAGACAGGGACCTCATCCACAGTTGTCATGGGTAAACATGAGTAAAGAATTTTGTATGAGGATTTTAAAATCCTCCAGTTCAGTGCTCGAGTCAGTGTGTGTAAAATATATAGAGTACACACACTATTTTAAAATAAATAAAAGAATCACTAAGAGAGAGTAGATGTGAGTTTAGAATGCTCTAGTTTTTAGCAGTGTGGCTCTGGACTCCTTGAATAAGACATAAATGCTTCTGAGTCCTTCTCTAGTTTTTTTGTTGAAAAACAGAGCGTTGTGGTTCAATTTGCGTTCTTCATGAGTGAAGATGTTCTCTTGATCCCATTGTACTTCGTGTGTTCTTCAGTAGTGTTGGATTTCATGCATGAGACAATTTCGTCTTTTAAGATCATGAAATATCTTCTTCTTGGTCATGCTTAAGATTGGTGTTCTATTCAGTACAGTACACTAGCGTTTCTTATGTTGTCATGTGTTGTATCTTGCTTCTGTTCCTCCTAGGAACTCTTCTCATTATCATTGAATGCATGAGTATTAGCATACAGGTTCTATATGTGTCGTACCTAGTAACTCGTACTATGTATACAATGAAAGATTAAATATTTCAGTGCATTAAAGGCATCAAATATGACCGTTGAAAAGTTAAAAAATGAAAAAATAGTTAGTAAATGGTGTGACAGTAGTTATGAAAACTGTGTCTCTTTCATGGTATCTCATTCACGGGGTCTCTTTGATAGTGTCTCCTTCATGGTGTCTCCTTCATGGTGTCTCTTTCACGGTGTCTCCTTCACGATGTCTTGCTTAAAGTTTCATGATTCACGATGGCTTGATGACTGTGTCTTGCTTACTATGTCTAACACTTAGGCAAATAGAGTGTCTGGATTACGGTGTCTATTCTTTGTGTCTTGCTTCACGGTGTCAGGCATACTGTGTCACGGTGTCTCGTGGTCATGGTGTCTCGTGGTCACGGTGTCTCGTGGTCACGGTGTCTCATTGGTCACAGTCTCTCATTGGTCACGGTGTTTGTGTCTTCCTCGTAGTGTTTGACTTACTGTGTCAAGGATCATTGTGTCTTGTACTTAGGAAAATAACTATATTCAGACTTAAACATTTATATGTATAAAATAAATTAACCTTTACCATTATCAAGTATGAGATAACATGAAAAATAAATACAAATGATTAATAAGATTTGTGAGATTAGTAATCATTAATAAGATTTGTAAAAATTCTTGAGATTTTTTATCATTAAAACATGATTAAAACATGAGGAGTCCATAAAAATTAATATTATAACATATATGGTCTTCTAATATTGTTTTGTTAATGATATTTCAGTAGTATCATCGTTTTGGGTGTTAACTGATTTGTTTTCCTTTATGTGATTTGTTACTTAAGTAATGTTTGTTATGGATAGGATGTATCTTAATCATATTAATAATGATATTAAATCTTTAAATATTATTTTTTAAACATCAAATGAAAATTAGTCTTTATTGGATACGATGGGAAATGAATCTTATCGCGTTCGTCGAGATGGTAATTCGTACGTACACACGAGTGGCAATATCATTCTTATGATATTAAAATTGTATATAATTGGATGGTATACCATATATAATGAATAATTATCATCTTATATTAATTATTTACAACATTTATACTCATTATTATACCCATCCAAATGATGAAGTGTTTGAATAACAAACTACACCACGGTGTGGAGACGGTAATCCATAAGTATGCCCGTATGGTAACTTTGTCGTTTATAGGATGGATAGAATAATTAATATGGTTCTAGAATTTTTATAATAACAAAAATGCATTAAGATGACACATGATTCATTATTTTATAATGGAAACAAAAATTAAAGATGAAGTGGAAGAAGAAAAAAACTTGAATGAGGTGATAAAATATTTACCTCTTCTTTGGGTTCATTATTTTGATTTGATCAAAAGTGCTCCCTAAATTACCTTTCTGAATAATTTAAGGCCTCTAGGATTAAGGGAGGATTGTTTATAGAATATTGCGGTAGGATTTGGTGAATCCAAATGGATTTTAAAGAGTGAATTTGAGATAAGGGGAAGTGCTCTATTATATGAGAGGTGACAGTCAGATTAGGAAAATCATGAAATATTATTTAATAATAAAATCATTTTCGTTTTCTAATTGCTCAAAAATATATTATTTAAAGTGTTAGGTTGGTATGGGTCTAAATCCTCTCAACCAATAGGTTTTAGACAGGTTTAGGTCACCATATTAACCTTATTTTTTAGATTTAACTCTTAGTTAAATAGTTTGACATTTACCGTGTCTCTTTAAATTTTTATATTATATGGTTACTAAAAATAAAATAAATAGAAAATATAACCCCTTGTATTCCATTAATTATAAAAATATCATTATATAAATATTTTATCCAATCCTTATATTTTTATAAATAATATATCAATTAAAAATATAATATTTGTTTTTAAAATTCTTTTAAGTCACTTTTGACACTATTTGGTATTCGGTTTTTGTTAATGTCATAAACAAATTATTAATTAGAAACAAATTCATTTCATAAACCATAAAATGTCATATTCACCAATAGATTTCATGTATGGAATCAAAACTTTCCAATTATATTTATTTTACTATTTTAAATATCTTTTATTTGATTGTTTCATTAATAAAGAAAATACTGCATCATTATTGTGTCATATATAAATATAATTATTTAATGTCTAAAAACTATAAATAAAATATATTTATGTTGGAATTTTTTTTATGTTTATAATGAAAATTTATAGTCGAATAGATCAATTATATAACCTCATATAAAATTTTTTCTACTAAAAGATATTTTCTTTTGTTATTTTTGTCTTCACTTTGGATTATTTAATATAAAATGTCATTATCACTCATAAGTGGCTCCATGGGGTCTTAAAATAGACCCAATGATGATAATGGTCATAAAATTATCATCCAATAGGTTTATGACATGTGTTAGGGTAATTTAATATTATTATAATCTTATTTGTTAACCTTATTTATTGGATTTACCCATTTAACCACAATAAATAAAATATTTACTGAAGTAAATATACATAATGTCTAAAAATAAGAGTTACCTATTTACAATATTTAGACCCACTAATACCTAATATTGAATAAATTAATTCAAAACATAAAATTAGAAAAAATAAATTTTAAATTTATTCTCATTGTCAAAACAAAAAGCGTGTTTTTATGAAATAATAACTATCAAAAGATTGACACATGTTTATGTCCAGTTTAATCGTGAGATTACATCTAATGAACTAAATTATATTAAATGATAAATATGTAATCTAATGATACTTATAAACCATTAAAATATATAATTTAACACTACAAATTATATCTATTAACAAATTTGTTTTTAATTAAAATTTAGTATTTTCACTATTCATTAAAAATTGAATGTTTTCTAAAAAGTACCAAAAATTCACTCTATGCTAATTTCGCTATTCCGAATCAAAAAATGAAGTCCATTTTGAATGATAAAATTTTAAAAAGTGGGTATTAATTTTAATAACGGCTAGTTTGATTGGTTGCGGTGTGTTAGAATCTTGAAGTTCCGTACAATGAAAGATATTGCATTATTCAAAGCGAAACGTACTGTAGAAGTTTGGGGTGTAACATTCTTCCCTCCTCCAAATAATTTTGTCCATGAAATTTCTATAATACTACCCCAAAAATAGATTCGGGTGGTTCTTCATCATATGATCCTCTAGTTCCCATGTTGCCTCTTCAATCTTATGGTTTCTCCATAGAACTTTTACAAGATGAGTCGTCCGGTTTCTCAACACCTGTTCTCTGGTATCAAGAATGTCGACATGCTCTTCAAATAAGACAAATCATGTTATAGTTCAATTTATTTATTGGTCAGTAAATTCATTGGGCCATGCATGTATGTTCTCAATAGTGATACGTTGAACACATCATGATCTTTAGAGAGACTTGGAGGCATTGCCAAATGATAAGCTACAAATCCAATTCATTATAGAATTTTGAGTGATCTGATGTACCTGAGACTCAATCTACCCTTCTTACCAAAACGTATAACACCTTTCCATAGATATACCTTCATGAAAATATGGTCTCCTACTTGATATTCCAAATCCTTCCTTTGGTTATCAGAATAGCTCTTTTTCCGACTTTGGGATGCTTTGACAGGGGTTTAGATATCCATTAGATTTTACATTGTTTCCACAAAATGTTCTACGACTGTGAGTTTTCTTTCCCCAACATCATCCATACAAGATGGTGTGTGACATCTCTATCCATATAACACTTCATATGGTGCCATCTGAATACTTGAATGGAAGCTATTGTTATAGGAAAATTCTACCAGATGTAAATATTGATCCCACATACCTTGAAAGTCAAGTGAGAAAGATCTCAACATATCTTATAAGGATTGAATAGTTCATTCTACTTGTCCATCAGTTTGAGGGTGGTATGGAGTGCTCAAATGAATTTCAGTATCCAGGGAATTCTAAAGACTTTCCCAGAATTGTGATGTAAAATGGGGATCACGATCAGAAACAATTTATAAGGGTTCTCCATGAATTCTTACAACTTCATTAATATATAGTCTTGATAGACGTTCAAGTTGTAATCTTCTCTTATAACAAGAAAATGTGTTGACATAGTAAGACGATCAACAATGACCTGTATTGCATCATTCCTTCTAGGAGTCTTTGGTAACTCCATGAAAAATTCCATCATAATTGTAAAGACCCAAAGCTTGGCGTACATAGACAATACATTACTTTTGAGGAATAATTAATACATAACAAAAACAGACACCAAAGGACCGTAATATTTTAGTGTCTTTGTAAACTCGGAACATAATCTTCTAATTTTGCTGAAAGATCTTCAACATCTCCCATAAAGATCTTCCCCTTTTTTTTCTTACCTAAAACCTTTCTTTTTATCCTGGGGAAAAGAAAACATATAAATGGTGAGATCAAATGATCAGTAAGTGTAATCATGGTGAAAATAAAAAAACCATATACATTTGAACTTCAAAACATGAACATAAAGTTTACATATCAAATTTTTGAGTTGTGAAATAAATCCTGGTCATACGTAAGGCATAAGTCATAATGGAACATCAATCAAGATAAAATAGCATTGGAACAAAACATTTAATTATGGAAAACCATTAAGCACTTGATATGATTTCCATAGTAGTCAAGGCATTGCTACCAAGACCATCTTAGTGGAACAAGTCCCTTACTTAATCGAGTTCACTCCTCGTTCCAGTCCTGTATCACTGAACCAGATTAACTTACCATTCCAACCATGTCTATCTCATGAGATATAAATCTTTACCCACTGAATTGGAGGGAGATATAGGTCCTACTTATCTCATAATGAAATCATTCTTACTTATGCCACAACAAAAACATAAATCATTCATAATAACCCAAATAATGAAATGGGTTTCATAAACATCATCAGATCATAGCATAATCCATATAAAACAAATGGATATCATTTCATCATAAAAAAAGTGAAACCATGTAAATCATAGAGACATTATACTTGAAACATAAAAATATGAAATAATGTCATCTTAGATGGAAAATAGTTTTGACAAAACACTTGAAATGAATTCTTGAGGAAAATATCCTTTCTTCTTCAAAATCATTTTCTTTTCACAAAATTCCATGCAATTTTAAAAGAAATGGATTTTTTTGAAAATAGCAAGGAAATAATGTATAGGAAGCTTCATGAAAATAAGGAATTATGAAACCGTAAAAATCAATTTATGCAGTATAAGTAAAAAAAACATTCTTCTCATGCATTTGTCATAAAATTCAAAAAGTACCTTATATGGTAAACAAAAGAATGATTCCTTACATACCATGTAGTAAAAGTCAAAAATGGGTAAAAAGTCCTTTAAACACACATGAAACCATTTTTAGAAAACATGGACATGGATGATAAATATAAACTTATTAAATACTTAAGAATAATCAATCTTGGATAAAAACGAGACTGGAAATGATATCCCTTACCTTAGGTCCGATATGCTTCGTACGTATCCAAACCTCCTCTTCTTCGACACAACTCCTCTTATCCTACTCTTAGGGAACTAAAGATGGTATTTAAAGAAGACCTGGACCTCTAGTAGATTTCTATGGAAGTGGATAACTGAAATGGGTAGGGGTTTGCCGAGCATGAAGGCTCAAATGTGTGTGAAGAGGAGGGGGAGGAGGTGCCCTTTTATAAGGGAGGATAGGGGCACCTTTGGAAACAAAAGAAATATTAATTTATAATAAATTCCAACCCACTTAAAAACATCCAAAAATGACCCAATTCAAATATCGTATGAGATAAGGTTGTAATCTAATCATCCATTAAAATTTAAACATGTTGGGAATTTATTTTAAACCTTTTAAATTTGATTTATTCTTATTTAATTTATTTAATATGTTTTGTTTTAATAATATTTTAGATTTTAAAATTTTATAAATAATTACTTATGTGTTGTGAATTATCCATAATTGGGTAATTTATGACATTTTAGACAATATAAATTTCAATTTATAATTTTTATATATTTATGTTATTTTTAATCAATTTAATTATATGTTATTTCTATAAAATAACAATAGTGTTAATTTTGATACTATCCATTTATTTGAATTTAAATAAAATCCGCACTGAAGATATATTCGAAACAAAATGTTTAATAAATTTATAACATGTCATATTACTATAGAAAATTTGTGGAGAACATTAATTAGTTCATATAATGTTTATTTTAATATTTATAAAACCATTTATTTAATATATCGCTTAATAAAACAATTACTACATAATTTTTGTATAATCATGTAATATACTTATTATTTTCATAAAAATTAAAAATAAAATCCTATGATGAAGATAAATATATTACCTTTCATAATAATATTTTTAATCGAATTTATCATCTTAATATCAAAACATTTAAATTGTTATATTTATTAAATTATGAAGGTGACATCTTTGACATCATTTAAAATAAAATAATATAAATGTCCTAGTATGTTTTATAAGGCTCAAAATGGTCCACAAATATACTCTTAGATTATTAGGGTATATATATACTCGACCAATAAGGTTTGGTCAAGTTTCTGGTCTTTTTGATAGATATTATTATTGTAATAAAAACTATATTATTGATTTTTCACTAAATAAATAATTTCTACCTCATTAATGTAAAATCTATTAAGGTAATTAACTATTTCTTAAAAATCACAGATAAATTTAAATTATAGAAAATCATTTTAGCTTTCAAATGAGTATTTATAATTGAAATTATATTCTTGTATTACTGTATATTAAAAATAATATAGTTATTAATGTTTGAGTGAGATATATTTCACTTTCTTTAAAATAACATAAATTAAAGGCCTTAATCACTTCCAAGTGGGTTCCAATTTATTCTATTTCTACCCAAATATGCATTAGGACAAAATATAATCATCCAATTATATTAAGAAAAGTGTTAGTGTAATTTTATAATATTATATTTAGCCTTAATTACCTGATTTACCATTAACTATGAAAAATAAAATTTACCTTAGTTACTATTCATAATGACTAAAAATAAAAATTATCTTATTAAAATAATTTGGACCTGATGATTACAAATGTTGAATCAATTTTTCCAAATTAAAATCATAGAAGTTGCAGAAATTAATTTATAATTAATCCCGATGATCAGAAAACGAGTTTAAAAAGTTAAAACATTACAAAAGATTGAAATGATTTTACCTATGAATTCAATGTTAAATCAATTATAATCAAAAAATTATATTAAATGGTGAAAATATATTTTATTTATACTTTAAAACCATTAAATATTATAATTTAACCATATAAATTATTACGATGAAAAAGTTGTTTTTAATTAAAATATAGCGTGTTTTTACTATTCATTAAAATATTAAAGTTATCAAAAAAATATGAAAAAATTTTCCAAAGTAAATTTTTATATCCTGATTTCAAAGAAGATTTTTATTTTGTCAAATTGAACTTATAAAAATGTCAAAAACTAGATTTAAATTGGGTGCGCCAACAAATGGCGGCAAAACTGCATTTTTTTAAAAATACTTATTTTACCTAAAAAAATTATTTTGTTCTCATACGATGTTCTAGAAAATGTGTAAGATCAATAATAATGTTATAAAATTCAAAATTTAGTTAATACTATTCATAATTTATAGTTTATAATAATATTATAACAATATATCATTGTTTAGTGAAACCCGGTATTGCGTACAACACACGCTATCGAGAAAGGTTGTGATTGAGTGTAATTCAAGCCAAGTCAGGGTTACGTGTAGTGAAAGACTCCTTTGTTGTTGCGTATAATAGAATTCAACCATATTTCATTTACACATTGACTATATATGTATATATACACACTCAATGTTGCGTAAAATAACTACTATCAAACGAACTTGAAATTGTATGTAACACAATCCAAGAATAGTGTTGCGTATACTGAAAGATAATTCGGTGTTGTGAATAACTCAAGATAATCTTGGTGTAACGTACAATAGAAGATATAAAAGAAATTAAAAACAATATATCCCATAAAATATCGGGGTGTTACATACTACCACCCTTTAAATGAATTTTTCCCTCAAAATTATTTGGGGTTATAAATGGTTTATTACATGAGAGTTTCTTTCATAGAAACCCACATCGTAAAAAGGAATACCAAAAATTATATTTATAAACTAATGTATGAAATGTAATGGTTACCCAAATTAACTAATCACTAGGTTTCCACATAGGATAACACAGGTGAAAATATGGATATAAAAGAGAAATCTAACAATCAAGTTCTGATGGAGAGTGGTAGAGGACATGGCTATGATAAATCCAACTGTCACAAAGACATAAATTAGTGGTGATTTAAGGTACCATCTGATTCATCAGATATAAGGACACTAGGACAAAAATTTTTGTTTTCAATATCATTTCCCTAAAGTTGAAGAATTGTTGAATTAAAAGAAATACTTACTTGATTTTGATACAATCTTATTGCAGTTTGGGCCTTGAATAATTTCCACTTCATCTCTTAAAGAAAAGAAGTTGAAATTTTCTTCCGTGAAGTGTTATCATATCATGCGATAGAATGATGGGTCATTCCACCTATCTCAAACAAAATGAAAGAAAATGTTATTAAATACACATAAGCCCATGTATAGTGAGATTAATCGTATATGGTTCCTAAAATGGAATTATAATTCATATATCAAACCACTAAATAAATTAAAACTAATTTATACTAACCAAGGACTTTTTTCTAGTCCACTGTTAGGTGATAAAGGTCTGTCACACTTTGGGTGTGGTTTCGATTCCCACACCCTTTTCCAACGTGACGGGTTGTCTCCAGTCCTGCAGGTTGTCCTTTTTTGTAAAATACACTATTATAACATTACAAAAATTATATCGAAAAAAAGTTCTAGCCTTAAACAATAATATCTTATGTCTAACTTAATTCATTCAAATCTTTAGTATTATCAAAAATACTTCTGTCCAAGCTCATAGTATAAAGAAAATAATTATAGGAAATGCCATCTACTGAGCATGTGAATACCATCATTTATCCCTCATATATCACAAGATATATCTTTTTTATCGCATTCCAAACATGTGAATAACATAATCGTGTATTCTCTTGCAACATAAATTACCATAGAACCTTAGTGAAAACATGAATGCTGTCAAAAGTTATCTCTTTCCACATACCAAAATCCCAAATATTCTTTATACTCAAACCATGATATCACTTTGTCTTTATATTAGTCATGAGCTCATAAATACCATCAAACATATTATTTTCTCTTTATCCCTTCATTATTCACATATCATCTTCTTTCCAAAAATATTTCAATCACTTTTCATGGCTACCGATGCCAAACTCTTATGGAAAACCACAATGGTCCAATACATTGATATTCCAATATACCATAAAAGTACCTCAACAACATTATTCTTGAATCCCAATACATAAAAACTTCAATCCATCCTCTTCAATTATTGTCATAGAATAAGTCCTTCCATGATTTAGAAGTAACCTCTTAGGTCAGGGCATTGAGTTGGGTAATTCCCATGTTCTCTATAGATAAGGCATTGAACTCCATAACACTATGTCACTCTATGACACTTATCTCCTCACAGATAACATCTTCCCCTCCATTTGATGTATTCATCAAGGTTCTTCTTCCCTTATTTATAAATCTGAATCTTCCATTATTTATGCTCCTCAACATGCGAACATGCATAAAAGTCCATCTTCCTCTTATTTGATGAATTCGGAATACCACTGAAGTTCACCTTGTTAATCATATATCGCGATGTCTGATTCGGCATAATCACAAAATATTTCTTTCTAGGAATTACACAATTTAGTTTCTCATAGTCACCAATTTGTCCATTGAATTCAATTTTGACCCAATTCCTTCTGGTTCCCTCCATTGAATAAGACCAAAATCCATGGTGTAAGAAACAGTTAAAATAACGGCGAACCAGATAATCATGAAAAGTCACTTATGGGATGTCTAACATATCACACATTCTTTAATCCAGGACACCATAGGTTCACCCTAGGTTATTCATGATCATAAACATAAATCTAGGACTGTAAAATATAGTTATACTAAACATTAGGGACATCCTTAGACATACCTTAGAAATATATCTAGGGATATCCCTAATGTTTTAGCATCCTAGTTTCCAAAGGTTAACTAAACCTTTCCTCTGATACCAACTATAAAGACCCAAAGCTTGACGTACATGGACATTAAATTACTTTTACGGAATAATTAATACATAACAAAAACAGACACCAAAGCACCACAATAGTTTAGTGTCTTTGGAAAATCAGAACATAATCTTCTAATCTTGGTGAAAGATCTTCAACATCTCCCATAAATATCTTCCCCCTTTTTTTCTTACCTAAAACCATTCTTTATATCATGGGGAAAAGAAAACATATATAGGGTGAGCAAAAATTATCACTAAGGGTAATAATGGTGAAAATAAAACAAACCATATATATTTGAATTTCAAAACATGAACATAAAGTTTACATATCAAAATTTTGAGTTATGAAATAAATCATGCCAGTACGTAATGAATAGGTCATAAAAGAACATCAATCATGATAAAATAGAATGGGAACAAAATATTTAATTATGGAAAACCTTTAATAACATGATATTATTTCCATAGTAGCCAAGGAATTGCTGCCAAGACCATCTTAGTGGACAATGTCCCTTAGTGAATCGAGTTCAATCCTCGTTCCAGTCCTGTATCACTCAACCCGATTAACTTACCCATCCAGCCATGTCTTTCTAATGAGATATAAATATTTACCCATTGAATTTGAGGGAGATACAGGTCTTAACCATCTCATAATGAAATCATTCTTACTTGTGCCACAACATAAACATAAATCATTCATAATAACCCAAAAAATAAAATGGGGTTCATAAACATAATCCCATCATTACATAATCCATATAAAACAAACGGATATCATTTAATCATAAGAAAATTGAAACCATGTAAATCATAGAGACATTATAATTGAAACATACACATATGAAATAATGTCATCTTATATGAAAAATAGTTTTGACAAAACACTTGAAATTAATTCTTGAGGAAAATATCCTTTCTTCTTCAAAATAATTTTCTTTTAACAAAATTCCATGAAATTTCAAAAGAAAAGTATTTTTTTGAAAATAGTCATGAAATATTGTGAAGGAAGATTCATGAAAATAAGGCTTTATGAAAACGTAAAAATCCATTTATGCCGTATAAGTTAAAAACAACATTCTTCTTGTATTTTTGTCAGAAAAGTCAAAAAGTACCTTGTATGGTAAACAAAAGAAAAGATTCCTTACATACCATGTAGTAAAAGTCACAATGGGTAAAAATGACTTCAAACATACATGAAACCATTTTTATGAAACATGGACATGGATAATTCATAGAACCCTAATAAATAATTACGAATAAACAATCTCGGATAAAAATGAAATTGGAAAAGTTGTCCCTTACCTTAGGTCTGATATGCTTCGTACGTATCTGAACCTCCTCTTCTTCGATGTGGCTCCTCTTATCCTCTTCTTAGGAAACTAATGTTGGTATGTAAAAAAGACCTGGACCTCTAGTATGTTTCTATGCAAGTGGAGAAGTGAAATGGGTAGGGGTTGGCCGAGATTGAAGGTTAAATGTGTGTGAAGAGTATAAAGAGTAGGTTCCCTTTTATAAGCGAGGAGAGGGGCACCTTTGGAAACATAAGAAATATTAATTTATAATGAATTCCAACCCCACATAAAAACCTCAAAAATGACTCAATTCGAATATGAGATGAGATAAGTTTGTAATCACATCATCCTATAAAATTTAGAAATCATGGGAATTTATTATAAACCTTATCTATTTGATTTATCCTTATTTAATTTATTTAATCTTATTTGTGGTAATAATATTCTAGATTTTAAATTGTTATAAATAATTAATTATGTGTTGTTAATAATCTATAATTGGGTACTTTATGACATTTTAGACCATATAACTTTCAATTTATAATTTTTAAATATTTATGTGATTTTTAATCAATTTAATTATATGTTATTTTTATAAAATAACATTAGTGTTAATTTTGACACTATCCATTTATTTGAATTTAAATAAAATACACACAGAGGATATATTTGAACCAAAATGTTTAATAGATTCATAACATGTCATATTCAGCTATAAAATATATGTAGAACATTAATTAGTTCACATAATGTTTATTTTAATATTTATAAACCCATTTGTTTTATATTTATCTTAATAAAACAATTACTACATCATTTTTGTATAATCATTTAATATACTTATTAGTTGCATAAATATTAAAAATAAAATCTTATGATGAAGATAAATATATTAAATTTCGTAATAATATTTCTCTTGAATTTATCATCTTAAAATCACAACATTTATTAAATTATGAAGGTGACATCTTTGACATCATTTAAAATAAAACAATATAAATGTCCTAGTATGTTTTATAAGGCTCCAAATGGTTCAAAAATAGAGACTTGTATTATTAGGGTATATATATACTCTACCAATAAGGTTTTGTCAGGTTTATGGTCCTTTTGATAGGTATTATTATTTTAATAAAAACTATATTATTGATTTTTCACTAAATAAATAATTTCTACCTCCTTAATATAAAAGCTATTAAGGTAATTAAATATTTCTTAAAAATCACAAATAAATTACCATGATAAAGAAAAACATTTTATCTTTCAAATGAGTATTTATAATCGAAATTAATGTTTGTATAACCTTATATTACAAATTTTCTAATTATTAAAGTTTGAGTGAGACATATTTCACTTTCTTAAAAATAAATTAAATTAAAGGTCTTAATTACTTCTAAGTGGGTTCCAATGGATTCCATTTCGAACCAAATATTCCTTAGGAAGAAATATAATCATCCAATAATATTATGACAAGTTTGAGGGTAATTTTATAATATTATATTTTCCCTTAATTACCCGATTTTCCTTTAACTATGATAAATAAAATTTACTGTGGTTACTATTCATAATGACTAAAATTAAAAAATTAGCTTATTAACATAATATGGACCAAATGATTCCAAATATGGAATCCATTTTTTTAATTTCCAAACACATAAGTTTCTGAAATTAATTTTATTAATAATCTCGTTGCTAAGAAAACGAGTTTTAAAAGTTAAAACAATGCAAAATATTGATATGATTTTACCTATGAATTCAATGTAAAATCAATGATAATGACAGAAATTATATTAAATGGTAAAAATATATTCTATTTATACTTTAAAACCATTCAATATTTTAATTTAACCATATAAATTATTATGATGAAAAATTTGTTTTTAAATAATATATAGCGTGCTTTTACAATTCATTAAAATATGAAAGTTATCAGGATAATATGAAAAATTTATACAAAGTAAATTTTTATATCATGATTTCATAGAAGAATTTTATTTTGTCAAATTAAACTTATGAAAATGTCAAAATATAGATTTAAAGTGGGTGCGCCATCAAAAGTTGGCAAAACTGCATTTTTTGAAAAATACTTATTTTACTCAAAAAAACTATTTTGATCTCATACGATGTTCTAGAAAATGTGTAAGATGAATAATAATTTTATAAAATTAAAAATTTATTTAATAATTTTCATATTGTCTAGTTCATAATAATATTATAACAATATATCATTGTTTAGTGAAACCCGGTATTGCGTACAACACACACTATCAAGAATGGTCACGATTGCATATAATGCAATCCAAGTTAGGGTTGTGTGTAGTGCAAGACTCCGTTGTTGTTGTGTATAACAGAATCCAACCGTATATAATTTATAAAATCAATATATATATATATATATACACACTAAATCTTGCATATAATGACTACTATCTATCGAACTTGAAATTGTGTGTAACACAATCCAAGAATAGTGTTGTGTATACTGCAAGCTAATACGGTGTTGCGTGGAGAACACGATAATCTTGGTGTAATGCACAATAGAATATATGAAAGAAATTAAAAAGAATATATCACATAAAATCTTGGGGTGTTACAATAATATTATTCCATTTCCACTCAGGTATGGGAATAGGTTGCGTGACTCCTCCAGGCTGTTGCCTTCTTGCTTTCACTTGTGGATGAACCATACATATTGACACAAAATCAACAATCTATCTCTTCATGTTGTCCCACCCATTAATTTTTTGTCAAATATCTATACATCTTGGTGCTACCATGGTGTATAGAGAAATTGGATCTATGAGCATCATCTAACAATTCCCTTGTTAGATCTGGTATATCAGGAACACAAAGTCTCTTCCCAAATTTTAAAATCCCATATTCATATATGAGGTCACTCAATCTCTCATCATTCACAGCTTTAATCTTCTTTCAAAACACTTCATCATCATCGTGAGAACTTTTTATCCTTTCTAGTAAAGATTTTTTGGAAACCATTTGAAAATGTATTGATGTTTTAACTTCCATGATTATTCCCATATCCATTTTCACTAGATCCATGAAAATAGGATCCCTTTCAAATCTCATCTTGTTCAAAACTCCATGATACTTTTTGCTCCAATCATATTCCACCTTATATGTCTTTTCTGGGTGGTTGTGTATTGTGAAATCATAATCCTTTATTAGATCAATCCATCGCCTTTTCCCCATGTTGAGTTCTTTTTGTGATATAATATACTTCTAACTCTTGTGATCAGTATAAATATCACATTTTACACCATAGAGATAATGTATCCATATTTTCTGAGAAAATATTACAAATACTAACCCAAGATCTTTAGTAGGATAGGTTTTCTCATGAATTTTTAGCTATCGGGATACATAGGCAATAACACTATCATTATGCCTAAGGACAAAACCAATTCCTTTTCTTGAAGCATCAGTATAAATAACAAACCCATCATTCCCTGATGGTTGTGTCAAGATAGGAGTATTGACTACTATTCTCTTCAATTATTCAAAACATTCTCCACAATCTTTTTTCCACACAAATTTAACTGCTTTACTTGTGAGCATGGTGAATGAGTTAGCCAATCGGGCCAACTTCTGGACAAAACGCCGATAATAACCTGCTAAACCAATAAAACTTCATACCTCAGTTATACTCATCATTGCTGACCATTGTTGGATTTCCTTGGTCTTTGAAGGATGAACATATATTCCACCCTCAAAGACAACATGGCCCAGAAAAGAAATCTCTTGATGCCAGAATTCACACTTTCAAATATTCTCGTATAATTCATTTTTCTAAGGGTTTTCCGAATGGATAGCAAGTGATTATCATGATATCTATAGCTCTTGGAGTATACCAAGATATCATCAATAAATACCACTACAAAGTCATCAAGGTTTTCTTTGAAAAATCTTTTCGTTAGATCCATGAAAACATAGGGTGCATTAGCCAGCCCCAAAGGCATTTCTGTAAAGTCGTAATGCCCATACCTGGTTCGAAATGTTGTTTTCAAAATGTCTTCCATCTTCACAATCAACTGAAGATATCCAGATCGAAGTTCAATACTCGAAAAATATTGAGCTCCATGAATTTGGTCGAATAAATCATCATTGTGAGCTAGGGGATTCATGTTCTTTATTGTTATTGCATTGATCTCCCTGTATTCCATGCACAACCTCATAGATCCGTCTTTCTTCTTACCCAAAAGGATAGAGGCTCCACATGAAGAAACACTAGGGAGAATAAATCCCTTATTTCTCAATTCCTCTAGTTGTTTATGTAGTTCCACTAATTCTACAGTGGCCATTCTAAAAGGGGTCTTAGATATGGGTCTTGAACTACGAATTAAATCAATGGAAAACTCAATTTATCATTCTGGAGGATCTCCAAGTAAATCCTATGGAAACACATCAACATATTCTTGCACAATAGGTATATCGTATATTCAAATATTATTTTCCTCACCCATAATTATTTCATTCTCATACTCCCCAATAATTTAATTTAGTTGAGCTACTGTTGGTGGATCTAGATAAGAATCAGATGGTGACGTTTCTATTCTAAAGATAAGGTACTGCTTATAATCATAAAAAATAGTAACCTTCTTATTCTTAAAATAAATTTTCACATCATGGTCTGAAATCCAATCCATATCAATGATTATATCAAATTCAATCATGGGTATGATGAAGAGATTTGCAGATAATGTACATTTATATAACCTAATGGGAACTGATTCACAAAACATTGTTGCAATGATACTTCTGTTAGGTGTTCTGACTGGAAAATCCCTTGTTATGTAAAATTGAAAATAACTAATTCTATTATCAAACTACAATGATATGAAATAATGTGATGATCCAGAATCAAATAAAGCATTGGAAAAACATGAGGAAACCATTAAATTACCTGCCACCACGTCTTTCGGAGCTTTAACCTCAATAGTAGTGATTGCATAATCTCAGCCTTACTCCCTTGGCCTTTTCTGAGGTAATATCCCTTGGCACATTGGAAATTCATTTACATAATGAGCATTTTGTCAACAATTGTATCATTCAATATCGACAGCCTCTTTCTTCCCATTGCAATCACGAGCTTGGTGGATTTTTTCACTACACTTGTAATAGACGCCCATACCCTTCAGGCAATTACTAGGGTGTTTCTTCTCACATTTACGGCATTATGTACATTCAAAATTTCCCTTATTACACTTATTTTCATTTCTATAGTGTTCAACAGATCTCTTATTCTCCTGATTTTCTTTAATGTCGTAAGACTTATAGAATTATTTTTCTATTTTGATAGCACATGAGACCATATCTTCGTATGATGAGAAGGATTTTGAGAATAATGCTCAAAAGAGAAATGGTTTTAACCTATCAAAGAAACGATCTATCATACTTCTTGGGTTACATATATAATCTGTTGCATGCCTTTCTATCCTTGTAATGTTAACCTCATATTTTGCGACATTCTCAGGCGCTTTTTCCTCAGACTCAGAAATTGTCATTCCATATCTTTTTGATGGTCACGAGGAAAGTATTTTTATAATAAAGGTACTTTAAACTCCATCCATTCCATATTTTATACTTCTTCATCATCCTTTGTGTTTTGGATTAATGACCACTATTTCTCTTCATCTCTTGTGAGGTGATAAACTACATTGACAACTTTTTCTCTTTCGATACTCCCCGAAGAATGAAATATTTTTTCTAAGGAATTTATCCATTTCTCAGCAACTAATGGATTTTTGTTCCCATTTAATGCTTGTGGTTGTTTCTTAATGAAGCGTTCTAACATTGATCCTTCACGTTGTGGATCGTGGTGCTCCATATGGGTAAGGATATTATTCATAACCTGAGTGAGTTGTCCCAATATATTGATAAGCTGATCAGCACCAGTTGCTTCACCAGCTCCACTATAATTATCTTGAGTAGGAGGGAAATACCTACATGGATTATGTCCATGATACAATTTACATTCCTTCCACTAGGCTCTATTTATAAACAATGTCATACACTAGATTAATTTATGATTCACAATACATAAATCCAAACTTGTTAAACATTTAACATAAATTGACCAGTTTATGGATAAAATCTATAATCATAAAAATGTTTTCATTGAAGAATTATATACTCATAAACCCTTCATAATGATATGTAATGAAAATGAGAATTATACTAAGCATATCCCCCCGGAGTGTTATAACCAAGATTGCAGTAAGGCCCGTTGTCGTGCATCAGTTCCTATTCGAGTCTAACTCAAAGTGGTATTTTCTAGTTTTTGGGCGAGGTACATCTCTTCCAGAGCCACCTCTACCTACTCGTATCCTAACAGGGATATAATTAATGGAAAATTGACAAAATCTCTACAGTTACAAAATTCTAGGATGTTCTTCTATACTAATCCTCAATGTCTATCTTAGGGTAATGTTCTCTAATAAGAGTTTTTATAAATATAGCTTCCAAGGATTTTACTAAAATTTCTCTAATACCAACTGTAACGCCCCAACCCTAGTTACCCAGATTCGGTGCATTATTACATAACATTGGAATGATCACAAAAGATCAAGTCTCATAAGACCGATTAGTTTAGTATCCTTGGGAATACTTGATATATTCATAAGTTTTATATTACATAATAAAATGAAAAACTACAACAACATAGTATCCATAGGCCACACTCATATCCCTTATACTATACCTGCAGGTCAGTCATTATATACTTCTTCGTATTCTAGGAAAAATAAAACATAGAAAGGGGTGAGCTCAGATGCTCAGTAAGGATAACAATATAGCAGAAACATTCATAAATAAGCATAAACATTTAAGGAAATTTAAGAATAAAACAAAATACTTTTAAACATGAACTTAATTATAAAATGGAAAAGTTAAAATCAAATAAAGTCATTTAATTATTCACATGGATATTCTACTAGTCTAATAATCACATGCCATATCAATAGCCACTTTTATAATAATGGAATGCATAATTTCAGACTTCATAACCCCATAGTCAAGGCCTTGTGTCAAGACTACAAATAAGATTTTGTCAGGGCCTTATTCCAAAACACTGGTTTGTCTTATGAGACCTACTGATGCATCAAGGAGCTATAGTGGGCTCTACACCTCACTTACTAAGTCTAATACATTCCTCATTTGAAAAGGTTTAAACATAACATAACCATTCATATAAAAACTATCATACGAAATGTCAATAATTTATCCATAATCCATGAATGGTATAAAAATAACACATCCACAGTCAAGAATATCACAAAAACTTCAATAAAATATGGATATTTTGTATCATAATAAATCAACCTCAAGTAAGCTCACAATCCATCAAAGGATGTTGACATAGATAAAATCAATTTTTTAGAGAAATATCTCTTTCTATTTTGAAATCATTTAAAAGTCATATAATTATAAATGAAAAAATATATTTAGAAATTATTATATTAATCTGTTAAAGGATACATTGACGATGTTATAATGACAGAAGATAGATTCACATGCCATACAAGTTAAGAGAATATTCTTACCTTAATTTGGTCAAATAGGTCATAAGGTGCCATGTTTGGGAAACGACAGAAATATTCCTTTGAAACCATTTTATAAAAGTCAAAAAAGGGTATAAATAACATTAACCTATATTTTAGTAAATATTAAAATTATTTTGGAATACATTTTTAAGGAACATGGATGTTGATGATAAAGATGTCCCAATAGATACTTATGTAAAAACAACCTCAGATAATAATGATATTGTGAAATTAACCCTTAACGTGTACTTTTCCTTGGATGAGGGAAGGTTAACCTCCTATAAAATGGTGAAATAATTTTTATTAAATTATACAATAACCATATACATTAATATGTTATCATATTTGATCTTCTAATATTTATTTGTTAATGATGTTTCAGTAGTATCATAGTTTTGAGTGCTAACTGATTTGTTTTACTTTATATGATTTGTTACGTAAGTAATGTTTTTAAGGATAGGATCTATCTTATAAATATTAATACTTATATTATGTATTTATACATTATTTTGTAATCATAAAATGTAAATTAGTCTTGTTTGGATACGGGGGGGAATGAATCTCATCGGGTTCGTGGAGACGGTAATATGTACGTATGAATGAGAAAAAATATCATTATTTTAATATTAAAATTGTATATAATTGGATGGTATATAATATATTCAGAATAATTATCATGTTATATTTTTTATTTACATCATTTATACTCATTATTATATCCATCCAAATGGTGATGTGTTTGAATAACAAACTACACCACGACGTGGAGACGGTAATCCGTACGTATGCACGTATGGTGATTTAATAATTTATTGGATGGATAGAATAATTAATATGGTTGTAACATTTATATAAAAACATCTCTGTATATAGAAGATACTGGTGTTATTATTTTAGAATTTAAACAACAAAGAAAGAGGAATTGGAAGAAGAAAATATGTTGAAAGCAGTGATGAAATATTTACCTCTTCTTTGGGTTCTTCCTTTTGATTTGATCAGAAGGGCTCCATAGTTTCACTTTATGAATAAATTAAGGCCTCTAGGATGAAGGTAGGATAGTTGATATGATATTTGGGATGGGTTTGGCTGATTCAAAGGGCTTTGAAGTTGTGAATTTGAGAGATGGGGATGTTCCCTTTTATAAGAGATGTGAGGGTCACTTTAGGAAAAGCATGAAATATTATTTTATAATAAAATCATTTTCGATTTCAAATGGATCCAAAATAAATTATTTAAAGGATAAGGTTTTTATTGGTCAAAAACCTTCCAACAAATAGGTTTTAGATAGGTTTATGTCACTATATTAACCTTATCATCTAGATTTAACTCTTAGTTATATAGTTTGACATTTACCCTGTCTCTTTGTATTTTTTTCTTATATTGTTAATAAACATACTATAAACTTCAAAGCAAACACCAAGTGGTTAATTGATGATAAAAATATCATTATATAAGTATTTTTTTCATAACCATATACATTTATAAATATTATATCAATTAATAATATAATATTGGGTTTTAAAACACTTTTATGTCTATTTTGACACTATTTGGTTTTTGGTTTTTGTTAAAGTCTTAACAAAATGATTACTTTGAAATAAATTAATTTAATCAACCCTGACATGTTATATTCACCTATATAATTCTTTTATGGAATCAAAAGTTTAAAATTATATTTATTTTTATATTTATAATATCATTTATTTGACTGTTTCATCAATAAGGAGAATACTTCATAATTATTGTGTCTTATATAAATATATTTATTTTATTTCTAAAAATTATAAATAAAATATCCGGATGTAGGAAATTTTTTTAGCTTTATAATGACTATTTATAGTCGATTATATCTATTATATAACCTCATATAAGTATTGGTTTGATAAAAAAATATTTTATTTTGTTATTTTTGTTTTCACTTTAGATTATTTAATATAAAATGTCATTATCACTCCCATGTGTCTCCAATATAGAGACCCAAGCCTTTTACATAAAACATTTCATGATTTTAATCATAATTAATCATCATAAAAAAAAAAGCCAAGGATCATTAAGTCTAGTGTCTTGGAAGACTAGGTACATATAACATAAAAAATGGGGAAAGAAAAAAAACATCTTTATTTAATCTCCATAAAGAGCATCTATCTTCCATTGAGCCCTTACATCTGCATAGGGTACCCTTGGGAACACATGAACTTAGTGATGAGCTAAAAAGCCCAGTAAGGGAATGAACATAAGGATATATCTCACGCACATGAGTTTGGAGGCATGATATAATGATATCCAAAGAATGAAACACATAAAAACATTTAATATAAGAATGATATCAAATAAACATGGAATAATATAAATGTTGCAGAGTAATAAAACATTTCTTTAGTACGAGTCAAGTCTAACAGCCAATCCCATTTCCCATTTCAGTACCAGTCAAATCTAACCACCAATCCTATTTCATATAACATCTCATAAGACTTATCCTTTCCCAATGATTTGGAGCACTATCTGGGCACATCCATCTCAAAATTTTCATGAATATTCTTTCCAGATTAATATTCTTACCACATATACATTCATACATAATCAACCATACATAAATATAAGGGTACCCATGGAATTAATTGTGTACCAAAATCATGACATGAATCATAACTAATTGGCGTATCATGAAAGTATCCATGAAAGAAAAGGATTAGAACAAAAATGGATGTTGATAAAGTATTATAGGAATATAACATGGTAGGTGGTAACAAATAGAAGTGACATCACATAAGAAATGTATTTGAGATACATTAGCATTACAACATTTTTGTGCGGATTTAAGGAAAACGCTATAGAGCTTTTAAAATAGTAAATAATACATTCTTTTATATAAAACCAGAATTGAACCATGAAGGCTTTAAAAATAAAAATTCTGAATTTACAAATACAATGGTGTCCTAAAACAGAATATAGTGTGTACTTGAAATTTGGTAAATGTTCGGGAAGTTCCTTTAAAACGAGTGAGCTTATTGGGATGTATCGAGGAATTATTCACTTAAAATCATGTATATCCCCGAAAGAGAATGAGAGAGAGATCTTGGAACATGAGTTTGGAGAACATAACCAATAATGTTTATGTTCTACATAAAAATAGAAGACAACTATATTTTGGTAAAAGGAAAGATAGAGCAACCCGAAGGAATAAAAGATGTTCAGGTAGAATCCATTATGGTTTATCATCATTGCATTGGGTGTAACCAAGAGGGATTTATGATAGATATAAGGGGTTTATCATCACATATAAAACGTTAGGGAAGTATGGTGAAGGTTTATAAACATACCCCATTACTTGGTATTTCACAAAAAAAAACATAGCATAGAGAACAATCTTGATTAAAAGTGAAAAGGGGAGGACCCCTTACCTTAAATCCGGTGGCACTCTCCACTTGTTATTAATGAACTGAATAAAAAAATTAGTATTATTAATTTATAATTCCATAACCTATTCTATATGTAATTTATATATTATAACCCTTTTTATTTCATTCAAAGATTTTTTGATTAGTTATAATGTTTAATTTCATTGTTCGAGCTCGTTTGTTTACTTGGATTTAAAATATCGGTTCACTTATATTCAAGTTTGGATTATATGCAAGAAGAAGGTTGTTTTCCAGAATTGAAGTTATATTATTTATTTAATATCTAGGATATTACATGGTTTTAATTTTAATTATGTTACTTAGAGTGAAGTAGAATTATTGTATATATAACCATAGTGATAACTGTTTTTGTTAATAGGTGGATTTGATTACAAAGAATGTGTTTTTCATTATAAATTAATTCCATTTGTACCAAAGGATTATAGAACAAAAAATAGGATATAATAAATATTTAATAATCTGGTTCAACCATAACAAAAATGGTTTCATGACCAGAATTAATGATAATAATAGAAATTGATAAACCGTTGTCCATGAATGTGCTAAATTAGTACATCTCAAATGGTGCTTACATTTCATACAAATAAAAGGGTGTGGGAATGGAGAGAAGATAATGAAATATAAAAATAGCATGAATATATTCCAGTAAATGTATCTTACTAGATTTATCATACAATTATGGTGGAGGGAGGTGAGGAAAGAAATAAGAAAGAAAATAACTTAAAAGAAAAGAAGAAATTGGGAAGAGGAATTTACCTCTTGAGACTTCCTCTTTTGAGAACCTCTTAAGGGGAGAGGTTTTGGTACTTTTAGGAGGATGAGAGATTTTAGAAGTGGGGGAGAATGTTGGGGAGATATTTGGACAGAATAATGGCAAGTCACAAGGCTTGAGAGGAGTGGAGAGACGAGGGAGTGAAGGGGAGTTTTTATAGTTGAGGAGAGGAGGGATTTCATAATATTATAATTATTAATATATTATTTCTTCCCAAGATAAGGAATATTAATTATTCCATGACCATGAATAGTAATTTTATCATGTGATCCCAAACCAAGTGGTCTTACATCAGCAGAACATCATCTATGACTCAATTAATTTATTATTTAGCATTTATTGTGAATTATCGGATTCTACTATTCATCAAAAATTAAAGTAATTCCCAAAAGTCCCAAAAATTCACCCCAACCATTTTTTGACATGTATAATAAATAAATTAAGTTAATTTTTCAAAAATAATTTCTAAATATGAATATTATAATATTTAATTAAAATAATAATTTATTATGAATACTAGTTTAAAAACATTCATTAACTTATTCTAAAATATAGGTATATCCTACTTCCAACTTGAATATTATTTTTATTCCACCATAGGTGAGGTTACTATTCATTCGAGTAAATCAATATTAATAAGGGTATGTTACTATTCGTTAGTGTAGGTTACTATTCACTAAAAATTATGTTTTCCTTATCGGACTCCAAATAACTTACTGATTACAACGTGTATGCCGAATTTTATAAATTCCAAACACAAAAGTGAAAAACTTATATTTAAAGTTCACTTATCACTTAGTAGTTCATTATGTTTTGATTTCATGTGATTTTATGACATAAATATAAGAAGAGAATTTCCATTGAAAAATTTGGGTCGTTACATTCTTCCCCCGTTAAGAAATTTCACCCTCGAAATTTCGCTTTACACAAACAGGTGAGGGTGTTTCTCCTTCATTTAATCATCTGGTTCCCAAGTTTCTTCCTCAAACATATGGTTCCTGCACAACACATTGACAAGATGGGTTTTCTATTTGTGTAGAACCTTATCTCTCCGATCCAGAATCTGTACTGGAAGCTCCTCACAGGAGAGATCATCTTCCAGCTGCACCACATCTGAGTTTAGTACATGTGGGGCATCAGGTATGTACTTCGTCAAGAGTGATACATGAAAAACATCATGAACTCGATCCATATTTGGTGGACGTTCAAGCTGATAGGACACCGCTCCTTTCAATTCAGGATCTCAAAGGGGCCAATATACCTCGGGCTTAGCTTCCCTTTCTTTCTGAATTGCATGACTCTCTTCAATGGAGATATTTGAAGAATGACTTTATCTCCAACATTGAACTCCAAGTCCATTCGATGATTGTAAACATATCTCTTTTTCCAACTTTGAGCAGCTTTGATGTGTTTATGGATGACATGAACCTTCTCTGTCATCTCTTGAACAAGATCGGGTCCAAGTAGCTTTCTTTCTCCAACTTCATCCTAACAGGTTGGAGTTCTACATAGATTTCCATACAAAGCTTCATATGGAGATATCTAAATACTCAAGTGGAAGCTATTGTTGTATGAGAACTCAACTAATGGGGGAAGCTGATCCCATACACCTTTGAATTATAGAGAGCAGGCTCTAAGAATATCTTCAAGTGTTTGAATAGTTCTTTCAGATTGGCCATCAGTTTGGGGTGATAGGCTGTACTGAGGTTTGGTTCAGTGCTCAGAGCATGATGGAGACTTTTTCAGAACATCGAGGTGAATCTTGGATCACAATCAGATATAATATATAGTGGTACTCTATGTATCCTTACCATTTATTTGATGTAAATCCATGCAAGTTGATCCAATGAGACGTCCTCTTGAACCGCAATAAAGTGAGCTGTCTTCTTAAGACGATCCAAAACAACCCATATAGAATTGTTTAATCTAGATTTCTTTGGATGTCTAGTGATAAAGTCCATGGTAATGTTTTCCAACTTCTATGCTGGTAGGTGTAGTGGTTTCATCATCCCCTTATAATTTTGTCTCTCAACCTTCATTTTCTGACATACGAGGCACTTTGATGTATATTCGGCAATCACCCTTTTCATATTGTCCCACTAAACTTTTTCTCGGAGATCTCGATACATCTTTGTGCTCCCTGGGCAGATAGAGAATGTCGAGCTATGTACATCATTCAATATATCCTTCTTTATCTCTGGATCAGATGGTACACATAATCGTGTCCCAAATCATACAACACTTTCCTCGTCAATTTTGAAATCAGAGGAATTCCCATTTTTAACAGCTTCCACCCTTTTCTGAATTTCCACATCTCTTCTTTGAGCATCCTTTATTTTCTCCAAGAGGGATGGTTGAGCAATCATTTGAGAAAGGATTTTTTATTTTCCCCCCTTTATTATTCCCATTCCCATCCTTTGCACATCTATGAAGATCGGGTCATTTTCAATTCTCATCATTGATAAAGATGCCTGATTATTTTTAATTAGAGCATCTTCCACCTTGTTTGCCTTAACGGGATGGTAGTGGATTGAGCAACCATAAT
Source organism: Viscum album (assembly GCA_963277665.1). NCBI lineage: Eukaryota > Viridiplantae > Streptophyta > Magnoliopsida > Santalales > Viscaceae > Viscum > Viscum album. The sequence continues at coordinate 1,584,733,534 of OY728147.1, forward strand.
ACTTGATGATCTCTATCCATATTTTCTGGTGAATATTAAGCTCTTTCTATGTGAATATATATTTGAGACTCTTGTGGTCAGTATATATCTCACATTTTTCCCATAGAGATAATGCCGCCAGATTTTCAACGCAAAGATCACAGCTACCAACTCCATATCATGTGTGGGATAGTTTTTCTCATGTATTTTCTGCTGTCTTGAGGCATTGGCTATCACTTTATCATTTTTCATTAGCACATAGCCTATGAGTTTCATAGAAGCATCACTTTACACCACAAATAGTTCTTCACATGAAGGGAGTGTGAGTACCGGCGTAGTGATAAACCACTTTTTCAACTCCTTGAAACAGTCTTCACATTCCTATGTCTAGAGAAATTTTACTCCCTTCCGTTTCATCTTGGTCATTGGGTTTGACAATATTGAAAAGTTCTTCATGAATCTTTGATAATACCCGGTTAGACCTAAAAAGCTGCGGATCTCCGTTACAGAAGTTGGCCTTGACCACTCTTCAATTGCCTTCATCTTCGAAGGGTCCACAGATATCCCTTTCCTGGTGATAAAATTCCCCAAGAATGTTAATTCCTCCATCCATAACTCACATTTACCATAATTTTTATACAAACTCTCCCTTCACAAAGTCTTTAACACAGTTTCAAAATGCTCATCATGTTCCTCCTTGCTCTTGGTGTAAATCAGTATATCATCAATAAAGACCACCAAATATTTGTCGAGGTAATATCTAAAGACTATATTCATTAAATACATGAAAATTTCTGGAGAATCAGTGAGTCAGAAAGGCATCACTATGAACTCTTTGTGTCAATACCTCATTCGAAAGACAGTCTTGGGAATATCTTCCTTCCTCACCTTTAGTTGTTGACATCCCGACCGAAGGTCCACCTTAGAGAAATAACTGGCCCCACGAAGCTAATAGAACATGTCATCTATCCATGGAAGGGTATACTTGTTCTTTATAGTGATTTTATAGAGATCAAGATACTCAATGTAGAGGCGCATTGATCCACTCTTCTTCTTGATGAAAAGGACTGGAGGACCCCATGGTGAAGCCCTCGGGAGTATAAAACCCTTCACCATATTCTCCTGTAACTTCTTATTCATCTCTTCTAGCACTACGGTGGCCATTCATTAAGGTGTCTTTGAGATTGGTAGAAATATAGGGATACGTTCAATCGAGAACTCAACCTCTCGGTCAGAAGGAAGACCAGGCAACTCTGCAGGAAATAAATCAGTGTAATCCCTCATGATGGGCATGTCTTCAAGAATGATTCTATCCTTTATCCCATCATTTGATATAGATATGCTTTCTCACAAGGAAGCAATATCCAAACTGGAGACGAAGATTCTAATGGAGACTCATCTTCTACCTTACACATGTAAATGATCTGAGGATGCTTTGGGAAGGGAAAAGTGATCTCTCTTTCCCGACAATTGATGTTGTCCTTGTACAAAAATAGCCAATCCATGCCCAAGATAGCATATAACTTCACTAAAGGAAGTATGATAAGATTTTCCAGGAGGTTATGTCCAAAAACATTAACCAGTGAGGAGTTATAAACCATGGATGAAATAATTTCCCCATTAGCTATACTCATAGATAACTTTTCCTCCAAATTTTGAGGTGGTGTTTGAATAGTTCTACTAAACTTGAATGATATTAAAGAATGTGTAGAACCAGAATCAAATAGTACGTTCGCTATTCTTGAATGAATAACAAGCGTACCTATCACCACATCATTTTCCATCTCCACCTCAGCTGTAGTGATATCATAAGCCCTTCCTTGTTGCCTTAATGGTTGTTGCCAATTTCCTCCGACAACCCTCGGCTTAGGGAAATTGTCTACATAATGGCCAAGCTGCTTGCAGTTATAACACTGCACTACAAGGTGAGTGTTGATTTGAACCTTCCTTTCGTATTCAATATTAACATGATTTTTCATATCCCTTTGGTTGTTCTTGGATAGATGACCAAACTTTATGCATTTGAAGCAATTCTTGGTGTTAGGATCGATTTTCCTCAGCCCTAGCTCCATTTGGGCCCAAAACATAGGCCCTTCTAGGGTTCCATCTGAAAACCCATGGGTGATAGGAGGAATTTCCTATCCAAACTTATATGTGAGTCATCATCCTTTTGTGGGAATCGATGTGGGATTGGGTTTGCACCCAACAATCCTCCCCTCAAACCAATGACCACACATGCCTCCCCTTCAAGGATAATCCATCAGATCCAACCATCTTGAACCTCCGTTTTCTCATCACCAGGACTCCCCCCAGACCGTCAATTATCAGGAAGGCTTTAGTCACAAGGCACTATGGATTCACATGCTTCAAACGAGCTACTGCTATTGTTGTCAAACTAGTTTTTGGGAAATACCCTACATCACATCTGAGCTACACCATCCCTCTGTGACCATTTGTCAGGATTGATTTTCCTCAGCCCTAGCTCCATTTGGGCCCAACACATAGGCCCATCAGGGGTTCCATCCTAAAATCCATGGGTGATAGGAGGAATTTCGCATCAAATCTTATATGTGTGTCATCATCCTTTTGTGAGAATCGATGTGGGATTGGGTTTACACCCAATACTTGGTTCTCGTGAGATAGTCACCAAGATGATTCTTCCCAAAATTTTTGTAAAGGGGATGGTGAGAATTCTTTCCATCATGGGATTTGTTTGATGAACCAACCATGTTGTTCTCCATTTTCCGCTTCTTGTTACTAGGGCCATGAGACCACTGAGAATCTCTAATCTCCATTTCAACCTTCAGGGCACAACGGACAATCTCTTCATAGCTGTCGAAGTCTCGAATCGCCAACACTTTTTGTAGACTCAACTTTAGTCCACTAAAGAAGCGATCCACCTTGATTTTAGTGTTCATTACAAAGCCAGGGGCATACATTGAAAGCCTTGTAAAGTTCACTTCATACGGCCTGATGGATTCATCTTCATTCTGCTTGAGTCCAAGGAACTCTTTTTCCATATTGAGATGGGGGGTTCAAGGAAAATATTTGTTGAAAAAAATCCTCTTGAACTCCTCCCATTATATGGAATCAATTTCCTCTTGGGACATTGAATTTTTTATCAGTGTCCACCACTGATCAGCTTCCCCATCAAAACGATCGACCGGCAGCACAAATTTCTCTTCTTCCGAGCACTGGAGGACTTAGAAAATCTTTTCGATGGAGTTAATTCATTGTTCTACGAGGATGGGATCTGAAGACTCGCTAAACATGGGAGGCCTTTTCCGGATGAAGGATTCTATGGAAACTTGCTCTTTCCTTGGAGGAGGTGGAAGTTCCACCTGATTCAATTTATTATTGATAACTCGAGCCAATTGAGCAAGTACTTCCATTACGTTTTGAGCTCCCACATTCATCACACTAGGAATTTCATTAGAGAAGTCATCACATTGCCTATCACATTGTTTTTCGAAACTTGTTCTTCTATTTCCCACCATTATCTAAGAAAAATAACGTATAATTAGAGGTCTTGAATACTTAGCTATTGAGTCCAAAAAGGAAACATTGAACAAAATTTTATGAACTTATAAAGAAGAAGTATATACTGACTTGTGATTCCTTAGGTTTATATCTAGGTTATCCTCGATCTATTTCTTAACATATATTATTATGGGCTTCTTTTTGTCCGTTAATAACAGTTTTTACTAATCTCGTGAATATACCACAGCATATCCCTTAAGAGTGTCGTAACCAAGAGTGCAACAAGGCCCCTTATTGTGCACCAGTTCCTGTTTCAGTGTAGCTAAAAGCGGTGTTTTTGGGTTTTACCCCAAGATACATCTGTGCCAGAGCTGTCTCTACCTGCTCGTATCCAGACATGGATGTGTTTTCTTGAAAAACCACTTACTCTATACTCAACAAAATTTTGGATTTTTTTCTTATACCTAGTTTCATTCTTAAGGTTCTCACTAAGGTTCTCTATTCCTAATCTCCAAAAATAACTATACCATCCTCTGATACCAACTATTTCAACTCGAGCCTTTTACATAAAACATTTCATGATTTTAATAGTAATTTATCATCAGAGTACAAGCCAAGGATCGTTAAGTCTAGTGTCTTGGAGGACTAGGTACATATAACATAAAACATGGGGAAAGAAAAAAAAACTTCATTATTAAATCTTCATAGAGATATTATCACTTATTTTGTGCCCTTAACTCTGCATAGGGTACCCTGGGGAACACATGAACAAAGGGATGAGCTAAAAATCTTAGTAAGGGAATGAAATAAGGATACATCTCAATCACATGAGTTAGGAGGCAGCACATAATGATATCCAAAGCATAAAACATAAAAAAACATTTAATATAAGCATGAGATCATATAAACATGGAATCATATAAATGTGGTAGAATCATAAAAAATTTATTTAGTACAGGTCAAGGCTAACCGCCAATCCCATTTCCCATTTCAGTATGGGTCAAAGCTGACCGCCAATCCTGTTTCACATCACATCTCATGAGACTTATCCTTACCCAATGCATTGTGAAGCTATCTGGGCTCACCAATCTCAACATTTTCATGAATATTCTTGCCACAAAAATATTCTTACCACATATACAATCATACATAATCAACCATACATAAATATAAGGGTACCCATGGAAAGAATTGGGTACCACAATCATGACATAAATCATAACTAATGGGCGTATCATGAAAGTGTCTTAGAAAGAAAATGATTAGAACATACATGGACATTAATAAGGTATTATAGGAATATAACTTGTTAGGTGGTAAAAAATAGAAGTGACATCACATAAGAAATGTATTTGAGAGACATCAGCATTAAAACATTTTTGTGCGGTTTTAAGGAAAACACTATAGAGATTTTAAAATAGTAAAGAATACAATCTTTTATATAAAACAAGAATGGAACAATGACGGTTTTTAGAATACAAATAATGAATTTAAGAAGAAAATGGTTTCTTAAAACAGAAGATAGAGTGTACTTTAAACAGGATAAATTTTCAGGAAGTTCCTTTAAAAAGAGAGTCCTTATTAGGAAGTATCGAGGAGAGATTCACTTTAAAGCATGTATATCCCCAAAGGAGAATGAGAGATGGATTATGGAACTTGAGTTTTTAGATTATAAACAGAATGTTGATGTTCTGTATAAAAATAATAGACAACTATTTTTAAAAAAAAAATAAAGACAGAGCAACCCGAAGGATTAAAGGAAGTTCGGGTAGAATACATTATGGTTTATCGGCATGGTATCGGGTGTAACAAAGAGGGATTTATGAGGGAGATAAGGGGTTTATAATAAATTATAGAACATTAGGGAATTATAGGGAAGGTGTATAAACATACCCCATCACTTGGTATTACAAAAAAGACAAAGCATAGAGAACAATCTTGATTATGAGTGAAAAGGGGAGGATCCCTTACCTTAAATCCGGTGGTGTTCTCCACTTGTTATTAATGAAAAAAATAAACAAATTAGGATTATTAATTCATAATTACAGAACCTCTTCTATATATAATTTATTTATTATAACACTTTTTAGTTCATTCAAAGCCTTTTGGTTAGTTATAAGGTTTAATTTCGTTATTCAAGCTCGTTGTTTACATGGATTTAAAAGATCGGTTAACTTATATTCAAGTTTGGATTATATACAAGATGAAAGTGGTTGTCCAGAATTGAAGTTATATTCATTCATTCATATCCAATATATTACATGGTTTTAATTTTAATTAGGTTACTTAGAGTTAAGTCGAATTAATATATATAAAACCATAGTGATAACTGTTTTAGTTAATCAGTGGATTTGATTACAAAGAATGCGTTTTTCTTTATAAATTAATTCCATTTGTACAAAAGGATTGAAAAAAAAGGATATATTACATATATAATAATCTGTTTAAACCATAAAAAAAATGGTTTCATGACTAGAATTAAAGATAATAATAGAAATTGATAGACTGTTGTCCTTGAATGTGCTAAATTAGCACATCTCAAATGATTCATTCATTTCTTTCAAATAAAATGGTGGGGGAAAGGAGAGAAGATAATGAAATATACCAAAATATTGAAGACATTCAAGTAAATTTATGTTACTATATTTCTCATACTATTATGTTAATGGGAGGTGAGTAATGAAATAAAAAAGAAAAGAACTTAAAAGAAAAGAAGAAATTGGGAATTGGAATTTACCTCTTGAGACTTCCTCCTTTGAGAACCTCTTAAGGGGAGTGGATTTTGTCTTTTGAGGAGGATGAGATATTTCAGACGTGGGGGATGACCTTGGGGAGAGATTTGGTCAGAATAATGGCATGGAACAAGGCTTGAGAGGAGTGGGGAGAAGAGGGAGTGAAGGGGGTTTTTTATAGTGAAGGAGAGGAGAGATTTCATAATATTATAATCATTAATTTATTATTTCTTCAGAAGACAATGAATAGTAATTATTCCATGAACAACAATAGTGATTTTATCATGTGATCCCAAAACAAGTGGGCTTACATCAGCCAAATATCATGGATGACTCAATTAATCTATTATTTAGCATTTATTGTGAATTATCGGATTCTACTATTCGTAAAAAATTCTAGTATTTCAGAAAAATCCCAAAAATTCAACCTAACAATTTTTCAACGTGTAGAATCCAAAAATTAAGTCCATTTTAAAAAAATAATTTTCTAAATATGATTATTTTAAAATTTAATTCAAATAATAATTCACTATCAAAACTAGTTTTAAAACATTCATTAACTTATTCTAAAATATAGGTATATCGTACGTACAACTTGAATATTATTTTTATACCACCATGGGTGAGGTTACTATTCAGTAGGGTATATCACTATTAATAAGGGTATGTTACTATTCATTAGGGTAGGTTACTATTCAATGAAAATTACGTTTTCCTTATCGAACTGTAAATAATTTACTTATTACAACCGTATATTCCGATTTTTTGAAATTCCAAACATAGAAGTGAAAAACTTATATTTAAAGGCCACTTATCACATAGTAGTTCATTATGTTGTGTTTTCATTTGATTTTCTGACATATATATAAGAAGGGAATTTCCATTGAAAAACTTTGGGTCGTTATATCCATGGGGTCCCAAAATCTACCCAAGGATGCCCACGGTCGGACATGTATTAGAAAATAGGGTTAGGACATGTGTTAGGGTAATTTAATATTATTATAATATAATTTTTTAAACTTATTTACTCGATTTACCTATTTTACCTCGGTAAATAAAATATTAAATGAATTAAATATACATAATATATAAATATAAAAGTTAACTATTTACACAATTTGGACCTCCATATTCTAAATATGGAATCCATTTTTAAAAAATCAATACAAAAAAGTGGAAGAAATTAATTTAAAATTAATTCCTGTTGTCAAAACCAGAAGCGTGTTTTTATGAAATAATTACAATCAAAAGATTGACAATTTTTTATGTCCAGTCTAATCATGAGATTACATCCAATGACCAAAATTATAATAAATAATAAAAATATAATCTAATGATACTTAAAACCCATTAAAATGTACAATTTAACAATATAAATTATTTCAATTAAAAAATATTTTATTAAATTAAAATATACTATTTTTTAATATTCATCAAAAATTGAAAGTTATTAGAAAAGTACCAAAAAATCACTTTAAGATAATTATGATATTCCGAAGTCAATGTAGAAGTCCATTTTGAATGATAAATCTTATAAAATTTCAAAAAGTGGGTATTATTATTAATAACGACAAGTTTGATTGGTTGCAGTTTGTTATAATCTCAATGTTGCATAGAATGTATGCTATTGCACTATTTGAAGGAAAATGTATCGGGGAAACTTGGGGTGTTATAGCTATTGTGTGCAGCCCGTGAATATCCATTAAAGTGTACTTTTCTAGATTCAGTGCTCCCGAGACTCTTTGGGACACCAGTGAATATTATCAGATATTCACCCATGTCCCAAAATAACACCTTTAGGTGTTCCAACATTAATAATTAAGTACCAGAGCTTAGTTAAAAAAACCAACCCATAGATAAACTCAAAATCTTTGAAAACCATCACATTTTAACCTGGTTCATAGACATGATACATTACAATCTACCCACCTTAAAAACATCTCGTCCTCTAGAAGAAATCAATATCTACCACATCATCAACCAACCCACCTTGGTCAAGAAGCCTCATTTGAACGATCGTGTTGCAATTACAAATTGCTAACTCACCTTACTATTTTAAAACCCCAAGCCACAACCCATTACTTGAAAGAAATTGTAGATCCATAAATAATAACTTCACCATAAATTAGTGATGTGCCTTTAAAAATTATTCCATAACCAACCACAAGTTATCGTATGTCATCTACCATCTTCTGGGGACCTTCGTAAGTCAAGCCATTGCAATGATACTTTAAAACTATCATGGACTGTTACGAATAATTGTGTAACCTAGAGAACCACACATCCATTATACAACCATGATCACATCCACTAATCAAGCCTAAAATCTTTTAAAACATTAGCACAACGTATGAATAATGTTATCTTAGTGCCTCCATGATGAGGTTAAGATAGGGTACATTCTCGTCTCATTCATAAGATCACACTAAGAGAAAACCTAGGCCACCTGAAGATTAGTCAAACTATCTCCTGTCAACTCTTTACAAAAAACTCATCTTCACTTTCCTATTCATCACCTACAAAAACCCGATGTCTATTTCTACCAAGGAATATGTGTTCTTTCAAATTTCATTATTGAAACTCACTCAGACACCCACCTATGTGACACTACACACCTTAGTACTATCCACGTAATCAAATGAAAAACTATCATATCTCAAGCGCGCTTTTTCAGAAACATCTTAAATTTACATGTGATGTTCCACAACTCACGATTACCACATTAACATATAGAATGAAAGACAAAAATTAAACTGATAGGCGTGTCAAAAAACTCGATCCCCAAAAAGGTACACCCGATTAGTGGGAAGAACATACCTTAACGCCCCAAACACCCTACTCTAGAGTTAACCTGATAATGTATTTAACAGTTGACCACACATGAGGCATGTCTATCCTATTGATCCAAGCATTCCCCAATGCTTATTCTCAAAACAAGAGTCATCAAATAATGAACACCTCTCAAGACAAGGGTTTTTTTCATTAAAACCATAAAATTCTTACTATGGACAATGAAACTCATACGATACCAACGTTAAAAAAACATGCATCAGAAACATGACATCTCAATTTATAAGGGCACTACCAACCATGGGCTGGTCCCTTAGGAAGAATACGTGTCAACCCTATGTATTGGTCACGATAAATAGATTTAGTAGATTCAAAAGACTATTTTCATTTTATACATTTCATTAATTCATTTTAACCATTAAAAATTTGAAGGAATTTTAACAAACCATAAGATCTATTTCACATCAATGAACATATTTTTAAAACAATGCCACACAAAATATAGGAATGATATAAAAACTCCCCATTTATCATTAAAAATTCAGTGTCATTTCATTCTTATCAATCAATTTAGCAAATAAATTCTTCTTTAAAAAAAGGTGACCTCCAAAGTTAAAATTTATTCAATCTGGGTTCTTCAAATAGAAACCCATAAAATTTTTATATTCATAACCATTTTCAAACAAACTATGGTTATATAAAGTTTATAAACATGGTTTTCCATCTACAAATCGACGTGGCTCACATACAACTTACTGCTGGCATTTGGAACCCATTAATGATATCAAATTTCCTTTTGATATTTTAAGATTAGTAGATCCTTTTAATTTTTTTAAAAACGCATGTTACCCTTTTTTATAATTATAAGGCGCCCACAACCCTACAACTAAAACTGGATTTCCATCATAAACAAAACAAATCAATTTTTTATCCACTCATGCAACTATTTACACATCAAAACATCTCTACAATTTTATCATGGGCAGTTACAAAATAACATGTTATAACACAGAAGCATCGGACAATTATAAAACATGATAATCACAGAAGCATCATGGAATATAAAAACCCAAGTAGGTTAAATCCATCACTGAAACATTATATCTAAAAAGGCATGCTAAATAATAAAAAGTCATGTAATATATTCAAGGCACATAATCCATATTAGCATGCATCCTACTAATGAAAATACAGTTCATGCCATTTATTCATGCTTTCTGAATCTCTATTTTCCTAAGATAATGTATGTTTGCAACTATTTTTCCTTTTCAGGCCAAAAAAATTGTTTTTAAAAATTATAAAAATCAATAAGTAGGAAAAAATAAAAAAGTTTGTAAAGGTAAAATAATAACAACTGAAACATCGAATGCTACAAACATAAATTTCAATCCCCTGGCATGTGGTCATTTACTGTACAAGGGGTGATCAGTCCCAAGAACAACTATTAACCAATGTGCCGACACATTCCTAGTCTCTAATCTATCAATCCCAAAAATAATAAGACAATGGAAAAAAGTATCTGATACTAGTTTGTAACGTCCAGACCCGGCTCACCCATGGAATAGTGGCCAGAACGGTCGCCAAAAAGCTCATCTTCACGTACGCTAGAGGATGTTGACTAGCGGTTATGGTCTAAGCGTGGTTAGTGGGGAGACTATACCATCTTATCAGAGTAAAAACATTGGACAATATCATCAAACAACTGATGCGGTGTCAATAATAATAAAGTATTGGAAGACATAATTTTATAAATCCTGAATAAAACAAAATTGCCAACACTAATGTCATACAATGCATTAATGTAATGATGGTACAAATATGAATGAGATAAACCATACATCATGATTTAAAAATCAGTAAAGAAATAAATAAACATTTACTCAATGCTCTGAGAGAGATCTCCTCGAGCATCCCTAGATTCTTCTCAGTCCTCTACTCCTAAAACTGAAGTAAATTTAAACATCACAATCCTAAAACAAAATAGAATCTATATGGGTAACCTAGTGCAATTACGACCCAAGTAGGGTGTGAGATATAAATATTAGTAGGCTGGGACCATTAGTGTCTACCCAAAATCTAGATATTTCTTAAATAATATAAATAGTGTAAAAGCATGCATAAATAAACTAACCAGTACAATTTAACTATATACCCAAGTACCTGCTTCAACACTCAGCTGGTGTCTAAACCTGCATTCCATATTTTTCATTCTTACTTAATAGTCATCATAATTGTATTTTACATTATCAATTATTCTATCCTTGTTAAATTATATAAGTCTCTAGATCCATCATAGGCACACCACCCCCCTGTATAAATCACTCACAACAGATGTCTCTAAAGACCATATATGTAATAAAGTAATGATCATATCCAAGCTTGTGCTTTGGAATGGATTATGTGTCGTTCAAAATTAAATTTAATATATTTTATACTATGTCCAAGCCCAAATAGTAAAAATAGTTATTTTCCCAAAAAAACCAAAATATTTTACCATCTACAAAATATAGTGATTCACACCTGGGTCTGTCCACTGAAAATATTGATTCACTGAATTCATTAACAAGTCTGAGTAAGAGCCCATCCACTGAAATAGTGATTCGCCCCTAGGTCTGTCCACTAAACAGTGATTCATCTAATTAATTAACTTGTCTGAACCTCTCCACCCAAGTATGGACTTATCCAGACTTTAAAAATTAACATTCACATCATAAACATATCAAGTCAGACATGATGAATAATGCTCGGGTATTTAGAACCATATCACATTACATATCATTTATTTTAACCACTCCATCATTAACAACATAATGCATAGAAAACATACATGCATAAAAAGAAATCCTTGGTCCAATCAACCATAAACAGGCAAACCATTGAAACAAACACAAGGGTTGTCCCTCAAACAAGTTAAAAAACCTTAATCATTAAGGATTTATGAATTATAACTTAATGATTAATTAATTAAACAAATAATTAATTATTCCATATCTCGTTAAGCAGTTCACCAATTGATTAACCATTTACCATTTAATATGTAATAATTAAACAATCCATAATGAATTACCAGTTTCTAATTTATCTTTCCATAAATAACATGTTAAGTAATAATTCCATATTAAATATTCTCAATATTCAATAATACCACAATTCCAAAATTCACATCTTATTAATTAATTCTTCAAATTAATTACCCTATTATTCATCCTTCTCCATTAAATTATTTAATTCCACAATTGATATAAAATTGTTTGCGTAGTTAAAATTCCATGTTGTGGGGTTAGAAGGCACACCAAAGGTGTTAAAGTACAATGGTCGTTTAAGTATTATTTATAAGGAAGACCCATGGGGTGGTTCATATTTAACCATTTAATTCATAGGGCATAAACTCAACATATATTAAAGAGATAAGAATACATTTTTAATAACAACACATGGTAATGAACTCATTTATCTAACACGGAAAACAATATTCACTAATATCAAAAGCCTTACATCAACAAAACTTATATCATCACTAGAAAAAAGTCATATAAAAAGCCCCAACAACAAGAAATATGTATATGACGTTACCACTATCCAACAATTTATCTAAATCAAAATTATAAAATAAATTAGTTGTTCCTTAATCAATGGAAACTTGCAGTCATAATATATTTTATGAAGTAAATAGGGATTATTAAAAAAAGAAATAATTATTTGGGTCCCTACTTTGGGGTGGCATCATTTTAATTATGATGCTCATTAATGTACATGGTGGAAACTAGTTTCATTTGGGACGCAATCGCATGCCCACCACCTTCATATATATGTATATATATATATATACCTATATATATTTACAAGTGCTCGTGGCATGCAAAAAAATCAATAATTCACTAAATCTACAACAGAATACCAAAACCAGTGTAGTAAAGCATACACACCTACTGCTTTGTACCATGCACTCAGATAAAATACTAGACTCCAATTTAGGTGGTGAAATACCAAAAAATGGAGTATAAACCTTACCATAACGACAACCGCAAGAAAAAAAACCCATATTCCTCACCTTCGGTGAAGTATGTAGGCATACTTACAAGGGAGTCTTGATACATCACTTTCATACCATATAGAAAGAAGAAACAGAAAACATTGTATTTTAATCAAAACCTAAAATCCACTGTAATGAAATCTAACATGAAAAAAAATGTTGAATCACCAAGGTGGTCAAGAACAACATGATAGAATATTATTCCTTGACAGATCAGACCAAACCCTTGCAGGAAAAAGAAGGAATAATCCGTGGAAGGAGAACCCTGATGGAGGGGGTCACGTGCTTCGATGTACTACCTGGGGGTGTCACGCTGTTGCAGGAGGTGTAGTTGAGGGCGGAGGTCGCACCATAGGTGGAATGCTCCGGCCAAGGAGGTAGGAGCCACATGGAAGAGGCAGACTGGTGCATGTCAAGGGTTATGGGGGGGGGGGGGATTTTGTGCATGCGAAAGGAAATAAAAGTCCCTCAATTACTTTCTTGCTTTAAAAATATTAAATATAACCACCATTATTAATATTAATTATAATAACATTATAATAAAACAATCAAATTTAAATTTTATTTAATTTATTCAAAAGCATTTTTGATAATAATAATAGTTATATGAAATAATATTTATAATAGTAGTAGTAATAATAGTCATTGATTTATTATTATTACCACTCTTTTAATTTATTCCTTTACCACCAAAACCCCCAAATTAATAATTATTATTTATAAAAATAGTAACCATAATTAATAATTACTATAACATTCATTAAACTAAAATTAAAATATTCAAATTATTAATATTCTTCAAACCTGTGATAAACCCAAAATCTCCATGTAAAAAAATGATTCTTCATAAAATCATTATTTAATTTAATGTTTATTTGAGATACCCAAAAGTCAAATTAATTGCACATAAATGTTCACCCCATTAATCAAGAAATTAAAATCTTTTAACATAAATGTTACATCCCATTAATCATGAAATTAAGTTTATTTAACATCCATATAATCTATGACAACAGAATAATAATTGTAACATTATTATGATTAAAACATTCTTATATTGAAACAAAAATTTCCTCTATAATAATATTTAATTAAAATAAATAAAATATTAAACCGTGGAAGCTGCATGGGATGGACTGCAACCATGCAAAGCTCATGTAGATCCATAAATTTTGGCTTTTCCAATTTTGGTGCTCCCAAGACACTTTGGGACACCTGTGAAATTTATCGTATATTCTCCCAAGTCCAAAAACGAACCCTTTAGGTGTTACAACACTCAGAAATATGTTTCAGAGCTTAGTTAAAAAAACTGACCCATCGTTAAAATGATTTTTTTGAAAACCCATGTATTTTAACCCGGTAGAAAAATATGAGAATTTATAGTTTATGTGATGTTTTAACCATTATCACATAGTTTTAAACATAGGTTAAGCCTTTTTATGATTCCCATGATTAAGAAGTTGTTTAATTTTTCGGGGTTAGGAATGATATAATAAAATAAAAATTGTACCATAAATTCAAAAAAGTTTATATTGTAGAGCACATCACATTCATTTTTAAAAGGAAAATATACTTATCAATTTTAAATCATTTGATAAAATATTATATAATTTTAAATAAAATTTCATGCATTTATGGAAAAATCTAATTATTGATTTTTTAAAATAAATTTCATGATAATATTGTAGTTATAATATAAATATTAACATATCAATAATAAAATAAAATTATCAAATTATTTTTGGAAAACCATTACCCACCCAAAAATATAACTTGTTTATTTTTATTGAAATCATTTACATGATCATTCTATTTCATTAAAAATCACTTGGTTGGTTTTCTTGTATTCTTTTATGGTAAATATTATATTAATAAAAATTCTAAAAAATATTCTAAAGAAAAATTCATTAATATTTAAAATAAAAATTTGAAACCAAGAATATTATCATTTAATCAGTGCTAAAAAAATATTTGAGCTTTTAATATAAAGGGAGTGACTTTTTGTATTTATTTAATCAAAAATAATATTAAGGTCATTATCAAAGAATTAATGGAACCATGTTACCATATCCTAAAATATTGATTGATTATGGTCAAAATAAACACATAAAATAGGAAAATGATAGTTTTTAAAATTATTTTTAATGACCTATTGCGTTATTTTTAATATTAATTTCTTGATTTACCACTATTAATGTGAGAAAATATCAATCAACGAGCCGATTATTATTTAAATAATATTTTTGAAATATTTATCACATTATGAAAGTATGATTCCAAATACGAAATCAATTTTATAAAATTATATTTTTATAAGTGGCATAAACTTCTCTTAAAATAAACTTGTTATAATTGTAAAAAATAGTTATTGAAAAAATATAGTTTGTGTATAAATATTTTATTATACCAAAATTATAATAATTTATATTCTGATACCATTATTTGAATGTTGTTTAATAATAATAATAATATATTTATGTTTTAAAAACAATTTAATGAAAAATGAGACTTTATTTTAGGTTGAAATGAAAATATATTGTTCTATATAATAAATATTTTTCAATATTAATTAGAAAAATTATATTACATAGAAAAGAATGAATATTTCATTATAAGATAATAATTATATAATGATATTAAAATTTAGATCATATTATTAAATTTAATTTTTAAATTTCAAAGAAATTAACAATAATATTCGGAGAAAAAAAGATAATTTTAATTCGTAAAATTGATTTTCTATAAATTTAGTACTTATTTATAATACAAAAATAGATACATTATAATTATATAAAAAGATATAAATTTAATATAGGATGATTGAAATTCATAAAATCAATTGAAAAACTATGTAATAATGTCCACATTTAAATAATTATATTTCATAGTCTATAAAGCTCAATGTTGCCTGTCACATACACTATCGAACATCATCTTCAATTAAAATATTAGGGTATTACATACATACTCTAGGTAATAATGATTCCCCAACCCCAGATTTGAATTAATTATACTCATGGGAACTATGGAATCTTTTACAATTCTTATGGGTTACCCTATGATATTCATGGAAATTCACAACACATAAGGACTAGTTCCATTGTAGGAATAAAATATACACCACATTTATAATGTTTTAATTTATAAATATAATTCCCAGTCTCACTTATTCAATTATTTATCAATGTATTCATATTTTCATTGTGATTTCATGATCTATTCCCCCAACAATTTACATTTATTGTTGAACATCATGTTTTTCATAAACAATAGCAAGCTTCAAAATGTATTCATTTATAAAAGTGTGTAATATATAATATTTAATTTATGAATTTTATTTCTAATAAACTAATACCATGAGTATATTATAGATTGTTTTTGAAATCCTCTATCAAATTAAATTTATTGACTCATAACATCCACTAAGTCATTGTGAAACCAGTTGAGTCATGGTTTTCCTATATATATATATATATATCATCACATATCATAGATTTATTTCTTTTGGAATTCCATTATATTGTGTTATAGAATCCTTTTCATCCTCATTGTCTTGTGAAGTCATGATTGTGTTACTAGACGTATGTGACATCCAAAGACACTAAATACATGAATCAAATGCCAATGGAATTATAAATAAATTAGCAGATGATTTTCCCTTCAATGATAAAACAACTAAATCAAGATAACGAAAATTAAGAAAACATCTATAAGATTTCTACAAACTAAAATACAAGACAAAAAACCTAACAAAATGAATATATCAGGGTTCAAGAAGAATCATAGTGCCATAAACAAATAATCCAAAAGATAAAAAAACCAATGACACCAAACAAAATCATTAAAAACTACCCAAGATCAAAATTTACATTCCTAAACCAAGGAATAAAGATGAATATATAAAGAACAGGGATACCTTGCATTTACCTATATCACGAAAGATGAAATATGAAAACAAGGAATAGTTACCCTGTATAGGGTGAGTCTAAAAATGGTAGGATTTCCTTAATAAGATCCCAACTTACAAAAGAAGGATAAAAAAATTTGTTAATATATATAAAATAATTTAATATAATTTATATATAAACCAAAACAATTTGATATGCAATGAAATAAAACAAGACCTAAAAACCATTCCCAATTTCATTTGGAATACCCATTCCATAATTCCATAAAACCACACATCCACACATACATGAGGAGGTGAAAATTACATACTCATGAGATGTCTATCATAGATATTACCAATTATGAAAAGGTATCCAATAACATGCGCCATTACAAATTTGTAATGGATCACCATGACTTATTTTTACCCAACCTCATAAAATAGAACATAAACACACAAGGCTATGTATTCTAAAACATAATGCCGAAAATATTTCTTAGAAACCATTCATTTCCAAAAAATATTAATCATAAATTATCCATGGGTCAAAAAAAATCCATAACATTAAATTAATCATTATAAAATCATGAATCATTAATACTTTCCACAAAATCATTAAATTTTCACAATTTTCTATGAAAACACCACTGATGTGGTTTCTATCAAATCACACAGGGGTTTTAAAACATTTTCATGGAATTAAATCAAATTAAAATAAATACTTTATGTATTAATCATGTTAAATTGAGAATGGATCCACCTACCCCATGAAGATAAGTGAAATATAAGAACGATGAAAAAATTATTTTGATGTGATCACTAATAACCCATACATTATTTAAACAACACACAAAATATAACTACTCATGTCATGGAAAATGGATATATAAATTTAATATTAGATATAATGTTCTATGAAAAAGGAAGATAATAAATCAATGATGAACATATAATAATCAAGACCTACAAAAAAATTGGATCACCAACAGCCCTTAACCCATTTACGGACAACCCTTCGATTGAACAGAATCATCCCTCACACCTTAGGAGAAAAAAGAAATTGTATTAGAGGACAATATATGGAAGAAAGTCTTCAATAAATTAAATTTAATTAGATCCCCATATTTTGGAGGATGATTTTATGCTGCTTGAATACAAAAATTGTGCACATGCTACTACCTCATGCCACCCCTTCTAGGTTGGATAATAATACAAGAAAAAAATGTGAACCAACCATGTTTTATCATTTATCCCAAAAAATAGTAGGCGATTAGAGTTTATCCTGGGAACCCAAACAGTTTGGAAAAATCATTCACCAACTATTCTCCATCCCAATACCTACATTTTTCACATTAATAGTTCCCATGATTCATTGCTCAATTTCAAATAAATGTGCTAAAGGTTTTCACCTATATTAAAGCCTCAAAATCATGAAAAAACTCATATAAAAGTCCAAAAAGTATCTAAACAATATATGTACATAAAATTAAAATAAATTGTCATGTAACTAATACCAGGGGTTATATATTCTTACCACCATTGTTATTTATATATGTTTAAATTAGAAACATTTCTCTTCCATGATGTGTTTGGTCCATTACTCCAACATTTCAATTTAATTCTCCAATGATTCATCCTGAATCTGGAAATATTTCCAAAACATGCATATTATGGTAAATATTTTCCCATGTAAGAATTTATAATACCTATCAACAGTCCATACTAGAATATGAACCATTGTTGCATCTGACCATAGGCCGACCAGATCCCATAGAATCATGAGGATGGGATCAGATTGATATTTATTCAACTGAGTTACATGAAATAAATTCTGCACTCTAAAAAACCATAGTGGAAAATAAAAAAAATTCCACCACACAAACTCATTCATGTATAGAAAAGCTCATATATATGGAGGATGTACCATAATATTCTTTACAAAACTATGTTTTTAAGCCTTGGATAAATTCTCAAGAACACATGATCACTCACCTCAAATAAAAATGGTCATCAATGATGATCTACATATGATTTATGATCACTCAAACATGTATCTATCCTATTTCTGAACAAATGAGTATTTTTAGTTTTTCTTTCAAATGGATAGGTCCAACCAAGGGATTATCAACTATTTCCCCCAACAAAATAGATAATTTTAAGGTATCCCATAAAAAGATTGTAAAGAGACATATTTATTGAGGCCTCATAACTATTATTATATATTAAATCTAATAATGGTATGTTCTCCTCCTATTTTATACCAATGTATTTCCCACAACCAGTAATAATGTCCTCCAATGTTTGAATAATACATTTATATTGTTCATCTATTTTAGAATGATACATTGTACACATAGTCAAATAAGTCCCAAATTCTTATTATAAGGACTTCCAAAAATGATATGTAAACATGTGTTCTAATTATAAGAATGTCATGGATTGATTTTTTGTTTCATTATTTGCTTTTGGATATGGATTTTGGGATTTTTCTACACCGTATGAGATTCAAAAAAATGGATTAAATAATTTAATCATGTTAGTCGATCCAAAATTACCCATATGGAATCATGTTTATAAAAAATAATTTGGAGACCTGTTAAAATATCACTTGAAATTTTATCATATTCTTAAATGAGAATTAGTTAATAATGCAATGTGACTACTGGTCATTGCTGTTCCTCCATTTCTAGTAAACATGTGAGGAATCTTGAGAAAAAGTTGGCTACCCTTTTCATTCCAAACCACAAAAACAGTGGTTTCAAATCCTTATAAATACATTAAATTCTTAGATGAACCACACATATTTAATGGTAGTAAGAAATAAGAATTTATTATAGACAAACCAAATATACATGGATCTAATATGTAAATCAAAAAACTGAACACCCATATAACTACCACCCCTCAATGGTCTCCCCAGCATTGAGTTTTGTTCTTATGAATATATATTCAATAATATAAATCTAAGACTCTTTTAAATTCCATACCCAATCTAGAACAATTGAATCTTGGAATAAAATTTTAACATCGCCATGTTCAGAAGAATCAAAGTGATTGTCTTGTACAACTGAAATCAGTTTCAACTAATTCAAATATTATTTATCCAAATGATTATAGTCATTCCTGATTATATAATACTCCATTAAATTTTCATTACCCCTAATACATATACTGTTGATGTTGAACATTTGAAGGTATTGCATCCATCTTTTTTTACTTAAATTAAAATATCTTGGTGAGAAAATGTGATCCAAACAATTATAATCCAGAAAGACATATAATTATCACAAAAAGATAGTGATGAAATTTATTTGATGATTTAACTATAGTAGCTAATTTCTAATTGTGGTTTTATTAATTATTCCCATGAATCCATAACTACCATGAACCATACACAACAACATGATATCCTTTAATGAGAAAACATTGTAACACTGATCCCGATGAATCACAATATACTACATAGCCTTATTCAGATTCTCGATATGTTAGGATAAGTGATAAAGTATGTTCGAATTTATTCCCCTGATAGGATTTGTGAAATTCATGGATCAATATGAATGTAAGGTATTTACACTTCAAATATTTCATTGCTGATTCACAATATTAAAAGTAATGAAAAAATTTATATAGTATCCCACTAAACTGAGGAATATACACATCCTAATGAAATTATTTTTCAATTTCCTAAACATATCATCTTATATATTTTTTGATAATATAGAAACACATTTTTAGAAATGGAATGGAAGAGGTACCATACCTCTATTATCTATATATCACACATTCATAATGTGGATTATAAATGATTCCCATGCCATATAGCCAATATCATAGCCATGTGTTTTTCATTATCCACCTAATCCTAGAATACACTAGTATATAATTCAAAAATACACCATAAAAGAATATATATTCCTTCGAAATATCTAATTCAATATTTTGATAAATCTAGTTAGTTAATTTTTAAGACCTAAAGGGATAATAATGAAGTCATAATGGACATATATACTTCTGAATTCATTCTTTGGAATATAGTTAATTTTATCCCATTGTTAGTGTTAATAGGAAATTAAGTGATTCATGTAGGACTATTGGGATACAATTAAATGGAAAAATATATCATTAATACATGGAATATGATACCATATATTTATCATAACATTATAAATATTATTAAATTTTATATAAATTATAAAAATTCCAACTGCATTCTATAGAAAATGGACCAATGCTTCCCAATGATATGTTATTGGTTGGATGGAAATATTACTTTCCAAATCATCATATAGATCCTTCAAATATTTCAATTATATTGGTTTCATAAGGCATGACAAAATTTTCATTGGATTTTTACTTGTTAGGAGATCAATCATAAAATCCACTTCCCTCTTGTGTGGAGACCATGCGAAAGTTTTTTTAAAACATCATAAAACTATCCAAATAGTATTAGAAAATATATATTCCTCATTTTAAGTATTTATTAAAAGAATTATTCTCTGAAAATGTAATTTATTGTTCCTAACACCTTTACAAAGGGTCATTCTATGCATCAATCAACTTATGAATATCTTTTAATGAGGTTCATGACACCATCTGATGATTTCGAAGTAACCTACCATGTATAACAATTGATATGAGACACATCATTTTCATCCAATATATTCCTAGAATATATTCATATAAAAAATATCTATCATATTTAAATCCAATACTATATAAGTCTAGTTTATATTTATATGAATCACTTCACATTCCAAGACTCTACACTCTTGTTGTACCAAATATTTTTGGAGTCTAAAAATTGAAGGAACTATCTCGACATGTAAAACCATAAGATAAATGACATGAGAATCAAGAGATAAATTTAACACACATATATCAAAATAAAATTTCACACGGGTATATTTCAAATGAATCATACGTATCACTGATGAAGGTCCCTATTGAATATCCATGATCACCTGATCATCTGTACACAATTTCCTACTCACTTCACATTACACATTAATATCCAATTGATATTAGCTTGGTTGAGTTGTCATCATATTATTAGAGTTACCATAGAATTTTCAGATCTACTAATGATAGTTATTCTGCTCCACTCACCTCGACGAAGCATAACATTCCATATAAGCATGATATGTTTCACTATAACAAAAATTTGGACCATTTTGATAATAACACTGAAGGTTTCCCATTATGTTTCAATTATCAAATGATCTTGGTTGTTTTATAAAATATAGTAAAATATGGTTGAAATAACGATATTGGAAACATTATAGCATGTTCATTGGTTGTGGTGGATGGTTTACAGACTTAATTGTCAAAATTTGAGATATTCCACCCCATTGGAATAGGTTTCCCTACTCCACTAATTTCTGGCATTGGAGTAACAACTAATTATTATTGGAAAAAATATGCTTCCTCCGACCATGTCTCATGACATGTATCTTTATACTACAAAAAATATATTAGACATTTCTATATAAGCTATTATATAATCCTTAAAAAAAATTGAGAGAATTTAGGGTTTCAACCCTAACTCAAAAATGTGTTCATTCAATGGTTACCTTACAGAAACCTCTAATAAAATGTGGAATCCATTCATTAATTTTTCCACAGGGACTGTTACTAGGATATTATCGTAGAAATAAGTGAATAAGTCTATTATTCACGAAATTATGAATTTTTGATTATATAATTTTTATTGAATAATTATTTTACACAATTTCATGAATTGAATTTTTCTAATTTAGCATTAACTTTTAATTAACAACATTAGTATGCTAGATACTCCAACATATTCATTGAAAATTTCACATTATGCTCAACTAGTGTGGGATGTAAATCATAAAATTGATTAATCCTATTTAGCCACAATCCTACTTTTTCTAGATCTAAATCATGCAGAATAACGAGAAGATTCATCTTTTGTATGTAAACTAAATGATCCGCATGACTTGGTTCAACCTTTCTATTCCCTCTATCCATCACCAAATAATCCTACAAAATACTCGAAACCAATATTTAGTCCACCTGTAAAATGAGTGATACCACATTTTATGTAGCCTTATTTCATTGGTTAATGTAGCGTGCAATATATGTAATTATCAATAAGAAAAAAACACTTAATCTCACATAATAGAAACCGAAGGCTTATAAATTAAAATTTCTAAACATCAAACATATCACAATAAGGATTTACATACTTTAATAATTTCCAATTTAAAAAAAAATTAATATTCAAAAATAATTTCTTAAAATCAAACCATTTTTTGTTATTTTAAATTATCAACAATTTTCACCAAATAATAAATCATTACTCATAATTAATTATACACTCTTAGATGGAATAAATTACTATCATTTCATATTATGCTATTCTAATTATCTAAACCCCTAAAAATGGGGTGAAAACTTTGAGATGTGTATCAAAACACTCATACACTCACTCTCTATAAAAACATTAATTACAATATGAATATGTGAGTTATTACAGCACATGATTTACATTTTGAGGTCCAACAATCATACTCAATGATATTATCATAACATAGGGATTGAACAACTAATAAAAACGGATTAAAAATCTAATAAAATTTTAATCATCCATACCTTTCTCATTGTCTTGATAATTTACAAGTGTGTTACTAACATTGGGTGGCTTCCACAAGACAAAAAATGGTGGAAATAAATGCCAAGGTCCTCATAAAAAAATAATGTGATTATTTTTTGATTATCTATAAAATAACTAAATGAAGATAATAATAAAATATTCCTCTATATGGTAAATGGTTTAAAAAATACAGAAAAATACTAAACAAAACTAGGTGATAATATCTGAGTACAAGAAGGAAAAAGGGATATAATTGAAGGTACCAAAAGAATACAGAACCCAAATACAAAAAATAGTAACCCCAAACTACTCTAATATCCAAATATATATGGTCATCCCAAGGTATCCGAAAGTTTCACAAAAGAACTGGGATACCATTCCATTACAAGTTTCTCAATAGATTGCCTCATGAAAAAAATTGTAGTTCCCAAGAATGATGTGAGTCTAAACACATCTTGATTTCCCCCCAAGAATTACCATACCCTGACACTAGGATAAAACTCTTTAGGACATATATGTAAATCAGTTTCAAAAAAATTACCCTTGTTTTTATAAAAACAAAATATTTATGCATATAAATAAATAAATTGACCCTTTAAAACCATTCTTAAACCCTTTTGGAATTCCCTTTTCAATAATTCAACACATAAAAACATCCACATAAGCATGACAAGGTGAATGTTCCATAATCTTGATATATATCACATTAATCTACCATGTTATAAAATGTTATCCAATACCATGTGTCCTTAAACCATTTTCATCATGAACTAAGTCGTATTTTTGTATACCATTGTAAAATGAAACACATCAACACACCATCTTGTAAACTCAGAAACCATACCAAAATAATTTATCATATTCCATTTAATTCCTTATATTTTTTTTACGTGAGTCATAATTAAACCAAAATTTTAAAATCATCATTTTCAAATAATGATACAAAGACAATTTTTGAAAAACCATCCAATCTACACAATTTTCTAAGAAAACATAACTGTAGAGGTTTTCATCAAATCATCGATGAAAATCACAAAAATTTAAAACAATTCAACCAAATTGAAAAAAATACCTCATGTTTTATTGATGTGAAAATGAGAAATAAGAATACAACTTCAATAATGTGGGTGAAAATGAATTAAAACACAATGATTCTATAGATCCGATCATGAATCACCCTTCGTTGTCTACAAACACCCACAATGAATCTAAATTCCAATGATGTAACATGGATGTATTCACAATTGATTTGATATAATGTTTAGGAAATTTGATGATATGAAATAAATAATGAATGGAGAAAAAGACAAACTTATTATTGAATTTGGATCTCAAACAACCTTTAAACTACTTACATATCACTCAAAGACTGATAGGAATTGTCTCTCACACCTTGTGAGAAACATTACATAATAATTTGGGAGAATTAATGTAATAGAATGGATTAAATTTGTTAAATACGATTATACACACATATTTAAAGGGATAATTGTATGAAACATGGTTAGGCCGCACTATTTGGTTAACTGTTCAATAATTGCATGGGGTCAAATTATTTAAGCCACCCATCACCCAAGTGGTCCGCATGGTTTGAAAAATTGTTTTCTAACCATGTACCTTCCCACTACCCTATGTTTTCCCTAGTACATTCGTCATGATTTATTTGACAGTTTCAACTAAACAGACTAAATTAGGGCTCCATTAGAAATCCCTACAACACATTCCATAACTACTCTAATCACCTCAAAACAAAACCTGAAAATTCTAAATACATAAATTACACAAATTACATTAATAATGGTTCATGTTCTTGATATTGAGTGTGATACAGGTGTTTTCTTTCGTACATATTATTCCTTGAAATAATCAATCTAGTTTACTCAAAAAAACATGAAAAAAATTTAGAGGTAATAAAATATATAATTTAAAAAAAATTTATTAAAATTATATGACTCATTTCTGATGTTTATACTCATATCATTCCCAATACATCGTCATGTCAAGATATATGATGAATTTTAAAAAAATTATTTACCTAAAATTGACCTTTTTGAAGTTGAGTATAATTATCTACATATCCTATTTTTCCAATCTATCTGCCATCTATCTAAAAATTAATCAAGGTCTGATCACTCGCCTTCTATTTCTATAGTGGTCCAGAATATCAAATATTTAGATCACAAAAAATAATTCCATGATATATTTATAGATCTTCTAGTATTTTACACCATTTCTCCAAAATTTAATAGTAAAAATTCATTTCTTCACATTCCTTCACTATAAAATCTATATAATTAATATATTGAATTTTGAAATTTTATGACAAATTTTCCATGTGACTATCACATATCACTAGAACTCCATGTTTATCATTGTAAAATATCTATACCATTAGAACAAATAAATCAATTAATTAAATATTTATATGAAATAAAAAAATACCAATGACAAATACAATGATGTTATGAGTGGTATCCCAATCCTCCAACTCAATCATTAATATAAATAATAAAAATCAATTCCAATATAATATATCAATTTAAATTAACTATATAATAAGGTAAATAAAAATAGTAAATTTTATATGTTTTAATTACAACTTGGATACATAATAAACCTCATGTAGAGTGGATAGAAGTGGAAAAAAAAAGAAAAAATTGAACCTTAAAAAAATTATGTCATGAAATTATTGTACACCATGCACAAAATAAAATAAGTAGAGGAAAAATCATAAATTCTGATAATAAAAAAGGTAGTGTAATCAATTTATCACATATTATCATTTTATTTTGGTTGAAAAAAAAATTCATTGCATGAGAAAGAATTAATATGGTACTTTTATTATACTATAAGTACCGAAAACATATCCTTTACAATTTATTTAATATAAAAAAATTATAATCATAAAATTCCATGTAATATCTTCAACAAAACCTAGTCAACCAAATAATAATATTTCTGGGACATCATTCTTTAATTTAACATCCATTTTTTCTTAACCTAAATAGTGAAACACTCTTATAGATTTTATATAATATTATATTGCTTTAAGAGGATGAGGATGACCTAGATACAATCCCAAACATACTCATTTACAGCTACCAAAGAATTATCTACAATGTTTTTATCTTTTTATATATTTTTGTGGATAAATTTTGAATCTAAATTCCAATATGACCATGTAATAACAATTTCATCTCAATAAGTCAATCAAAATATAACTCACATTAAATAGTTTATTATTCATCAAACTCAAAATTATATGTAGTTTATTATTAATAATAATCATAATATATTTAACAATGAACCTTCTATTCCATAGGATATTAGATAATGTCATCTAACACCACTCTAGGATTATCCAACACATTATTAGTCCATCCACCACAAACCCAAGTAGTAGTTCCTTCTGGGGAAACATGTGTTGTTATTATTAATTCCTTACCATATATCAGTACATATATATAATTATATAAACTAACTAAAATTACAAAATTTTATCATGAAAAACCGTCACCCGCTATCAATAGAAAAAACATGTATAACCCTATTCATTATTTTCAAAGATAATTGCTTTTTAAAAGTAATTATTTTATCTTTTTTAAAAGTAAAATGACTTGAATATTTTTATTCACTAACTTCAATCACCATGGAATGGGGAGAAAAATCTTTCCCATATTATATGGACACCAATATCGCCACTATAATTGAGGAAACAAGTTAAAATACAATATTTACATGAGAATATAAGGACAATTTTGTCCTTCTTATTGCTATAATATGAATACTAGGTTCGTATTAATCATGTACATTGATAATATTATTCTTTATATAAAAATTAGAATATTTCCATATACCTTTTTAGTTCTGCATATAATTCCATCACATCCTATGGCTGAACTATATATTATTTGTTGAAAACCTACCATGATAACACCTACTACAAAGGGGGTAAGAGATGCACAACTCATTTCCTCTTTGATTAATGTTATGAAAGTGAATATGATGTAGGATATCCCATACACTACTCAAAATCATATTCTCATATAAAATCTTATCCACCTATATGATGATAAATGTATCACCCAAAGTTTTCAAAATACCCCCAAAAAACCATTTATTATATAATTATCTCTTATTTAATTTTTTATTTAATTATTTCGGAAATCTATATTCATAGTCTCATTTTATGAATCTAAAAATAAATGGATAAAATATTATAAATTATTTTCACACAGTTAACAAAAAAATTCAATGTTACCATCTTAAATTTTGATTCTTTGTTCTTCATTTATAAATTGAATATAAATTGTTATCTTCATATCTATTCTCCAACTTTTTCATTTAAACACATTCACTTGAATAATAAATGGTATGATCTCCCTTTATCCCAAAAATATATAGGTTATCATTGTTAAATCTCATTATCATCAAAACTACACGTTGAGTTAGTAGTTAACTCCTAGTTTTGAGATATTAGTAACCCCTATTAATACTCACCTCAAGTATCCTACACGTTTTATCAATATCATTACTAAACAAAAAATATATATTAAGAGAGAAATAAATCTCAAATTCTCACATAATTCCATAGCAGAAATTATCTCTTTCAAAAATTTCTTTCAATAAATAAACATTGGTCTTTATAAAAAATTCATATATATATTACATGATTGACTGATACTTTGTAAATTTCACTAATGTACACCTCATATTAACATCAATTTTTTAAATAAAATAATTATTATTTTTAAAAATTGAAGACACTTTATTCGTCTCTTGTTAAAATCTATCCACACATCATACCAAACGTTTTTTTATCATGGTATGTAGAAAAGATTTTCCAAAAAAATCCATATTTTATATTGATATTTAAATAATATCCAAATAATAGGATCATTAATTAATATTTATAATGAGTGGACATAATTTTTTTGAGAACTTTTTTTCATAAATACGTTCAAAAAATGGGTTCGGCCACATTGTAGGAACACGATTTTTGGTAAATAATATTATTAGTTTCAATTATTTTATGTTATATCTATAAAGATATATTCCATGATATTATAATTTTTAATTATCATTTATCTCAATGATATCAAGAATAAATCCAAATTATTATGTTAATAACAAATTAATAACGATTCATGTTAGTTATAACATTTGATATTTATTGATGAAATGAATTTTAATATTTTAAAGGGAATATATATTATATATAAGGTCTATCATCTAATAAAATTTATAAAAAACTATCCACAAAAAGCTTCATATCATGGTACCAAATATATAAATAATTAAACCATAGAAATATTGTTTAATATGTTTTATGAAATATAAAAAATTTAGATTTGACACCATTGTTATATTAAAAAAAATTAAAAGATAAATTCTTATTTAAATTTATTTATATCTCTGTCAATATGTCTTCTAGTTTTATTTAGAATTTAAAATAAAATCTATAGCATGAAACCACATCTTGACTATCAATTTTTCATTATACTATTATATAATTTATTATAAGGCTACAAAAAATCATTAAATTAAAATAGGACGCTATATACTATGAATTTATTTATCACTTCCAAGATTACTAGATTGAAAAGGAAACTACATAAAAATTTCTTATTTGATTTTTATATTAATCATAAATTTTCAAACACAAATTTTTTTAAACCATCTGTAACTATTTTTATTACATGAATTTCATTTCTTCTCTATAGGATGAACATAACCTTTTTATTTTCTCACTAACTAAAACATTCATCAATCAAATCCATAATATAATAATAAATATGAGGGTAGAGGGGTAATTTATAATCATTCACAGCTTAAGGAGTGATATTAGTCTCTATGAAAATAAAATATAATTCCATCATACACCAATGTCTTCATAGTGGTTATCCAAATCATGATATCACCTTTACACACTATATATTCCTTAGTTAAACATTAATTCTCCATCTTTCTTGTCTTGATATTCAAAACCATTTTGGAACAATTATATCTTATTCATGATAATAAATTTAAATCATTATTATTGAATCATTCTTCATTCTTCATTTACTATTAGAGCCCCCTACAGTAATATTATATTCATTCCATTAGGTGGTGTATGGTAGTAAAATTATGCTTGAATCATTCTTGACATATTAAATTTACATTATGATTTCATTTGAAATATTTTTTCCATATTAAATATCAAAAAAAATAAATACTTATTGGGTGAAATCAATGTAGTATCTTTCATCTTACACCATCTTTTTATTGATCCTAACTAGGAAAATCTTTACATAAATTTATTCAATAAAGAGGTTTAAACAATTTATTTTTCTAACATCCACATTCCTCAATTTTCCTAAATCATTTTATCACCATAATATTTTCTTCCATTGTAAATATTATTTCTTATTATTATAGGAACAAATTATCTCCCTAAATTAAATTTATATCCACTTTTACTATAATATATTTATATATGTATATGGTTGAATTTTTTAAAACACCCCTTGATAAAATCATACCACATGTGTAATTTCCATGGTTATAAAATTTTAATTAGTTACATTAAATGTTAAAGATTCATGGCTTCCTAGGATACATCAGTATAGTTACACATTACTCTGCAATATATGTATTTCAATTAAAATCATTGCTGGAAACATTTACATCTATATTTTTTAAGAAAATTATAACTAGTAAATAATTTTACATTTTCAAAATTTGGAGATCCAATTTTAATGGATATAAAGAAAGGTATCTCACTTTTCCCTTCCCATTTGAATATTTATGACATAATTCATGGTATTTTATTTTAATATCATTATCTATTAGTTAGTTGTATATGTTTACTAGTTCAAAACCTATATTTTCATGTTTGATTCCCACTTTATATTATGTTTTAGTCAAATAATTTTTTCAATGATACCTTTTTGTAGGCTAGTTTTTCTTAAATATTATGTGTAATCACTCATGAAAAAGATATTTATCCATTAACTTAATTATGCATTCATTAAGTCGTTCCTTTAAAGGATAATTGTTCTCAATTTTACCATTTATTCTCTAAAACAATATTTTATCAACACATAGTAAACTCCATATATGATCATTAGTTGATCCATATTTTCACATAAGGATAAGATCTCTTATTGATTTACACACAAATATGTTTTATATTTTTGGCCATGTGTTATTATTTGGTATCTATTAGAATCATAATTTTGTGTCAACTCTCTGGGAGAATTTGAATCTTCATATTTTCATATAAATTTAATAACATTATTTTAAACATATATATTATAAAATATAATTACTCATATCATAATAAGTATATCTTTATTTCAAGTATTTTTTTCTTACTTTTTCTTTTGTTGATTTTTTTGGCCAACATGATAGAGAATTTATCTTCTAGATAATTTCTAGTGATCAATGATGTAAAGAAGATAAATCCAATTTCATTGAAGTGATTTTAAACTGGGTGTTTATTTTTATATCGGTAATGTGATTTTGATGGAATATTAATTTTTTTATTGTCAATATAAAATAATTTTTAACAAATAAATTATTCATATTAAATCTTAGGTCATTCTTAGGGGTTTATTCAGGGTGATATTGTTTACAATGATAAAATAGAAGGAATGGATTTTGGATGATCAAAAGTTGATTATATACTCTTTGATGAAGGGATGGAAACAATAAGAAAATAGAGGTCAGTAGTTACACTACCATTCAGGATGTTTATAATTAAAATCTATTAATGTTATATTAAGTAATTCAATAACCAAAGTGCTCACATTATATTTGGTAAATAAATATAGTGTATCCATTTTCAGCTTATGAATAATTAAATATTGGTTATGTTTTTTATAGAGGCATCTGGAAGAGATTCATTTGATGTTGGGTTGTACATGGGGAATTTTTTACTAGAAAAAAAACATAAGATGGATTCTATGATGTGGGGTCTTTAGCTACACCATGGATGGGAGCAATAATTACATAGATATGTCATATTTGTTGTAGAGGCTCACATGATGAGTTCTGGTAGTTATTCTAAATTCTACATAATTATGGAATAGTGAGCTATATATTGAGTGTAGTTTCATAGGGGTGAGTTTTTTACTTCACCCATACCATCCATTACTATTATATAGTGAAAACCATCAGGGTATTCCTTTTCATGGTGGTTGAGTCATGAATGTTGGAGGTTCACCATATTCTATTATTTGTACCCTGATCATTCAAATATGTGGAACATAGTTCATCGTGATTCATGAAAATGGCTTTGACAATCACCGATATGGGGTGTTCCCTTATCTTTTTTATGTCCTTGTACTTTTTCAGTAGTTTTTCACCATGAAAAGGAATACTTCTTTCTAGTCTTATGATTTTTATAATTCCTATAAAATACCAAATCTATTTAAACCCATCATTTCTATCAATTCATGGAATAACCAAGTTTGACCATATGATATATCTCATCCCCTTTACATTTTATATTTACCACACCCTTAAGAAATAAATCACTGGTTGTTTAGTTAAATTTTCCTATTTCATTATCCTGAATATCCCACTATTTCTTATCCATTGATAGATTATTCTATGGAAATAATTGGTTTGGGTGAATCTTCTTCTAGGTAATATTTTGGGATATTGTGATATTTGACTAACATGGTGTTATAATATATTTGTGGTACTCAATTTATGTCTTCCTATAAATACAAAATTGGGTAATGGTTCAAAAATCATTTTATGGTAGGATATCCTATATATTTCTTTTATTTGTACATGAAGGATATACGATAATTTTGTTTTATCTTTCGTAATATGGTTTAAATAAACTTATTTATGATAATTTAAATTTTAAATTGATATTTATCTAAAAGGGAAATGTATCATTTTATTTATAGCTTTTTATTTTATTGATGTTATTCATTAAAGGTCTTGTCATTCCAAATCATGGTTGTTTGATGAATTTTTTATATTGAGATAGATAAGTTTTTGGAACACTAGACTTTGGGATTTTTTAATATCACATTGAATGAATTTTTTTTATAAACATATATCTTGTTAATGAATTTTATTTCCTTATAAAACCATTCTTTGTGTGAAAATTAACCTGAAAGAAAAGAATTGAATGGGGTGAAAAACAATTTTGTGAATCTGTATTAATTTTTTTTAAAAGTTGTTGAGTTGTGTATTTAGGATGTGTGGAATATATGATGGTATGTGGTAGTTGTGTTGTTATGTAGTGGTTGTGATGAAGATGTTTTTTTAATTTGAAATGGTTGAAATTTATATGAGTTTTTTTGTCATGATGTGATATTTGTTTCCCAATACTAATGGAATCAGAAGATACTAATGAACCAAATATAAAAAAAATGGAATGGGGAAATTAACTATTGAATTATAAATTGAATGGTTTGTTAAATTGATTTAAATTTAATAATAAATTAATGGGTTATATATATTAAATTTGCTGGAAATTGGAAAATAGTAATGTTTTTAGCATGAAAAGGGAAATATAGATTACCTTGTTGATTTGATTTCGGGAGTGGTGTTGTGCATTTATTGGTGGCAATAAATGTAGAGGAGGTTATAATAATTTGTTGTGATGTTCTATTTTTTATGGTACTCTTTTTTTAACCCATTGGACAGTATTGAATGTGAGAATATTATATATACATTATATTCAATCTTCATTTCTATATGCATATCACCTCTGTTGAGCACCATGTTCTGACACCAAAATGATTGGGGGTGTTTTACACGACATCACAATGGTGGGGATAGAAGGATTGAAATCAGATCATTAACACCCTCTCTTCCAAGCGAATTTTATATTTCCATTATATCTTAGATAGATGTAAAAAGATCCTTAGTGGTGATGTTTGATGAAATAATGAGGTGGATACAATGGGTTTTGTTCATGGTAGGAGGAGGGAACCCATATTATGTCCTTCAGGTTCAAAATGATATTCTATAATTTTTATTTTTGTGGTTGAGATACTAGGTATTGGTACATGTGTATATGGGTGATATGTAATGTTAAATAATCTATGTTTTTAGTTGAGATGTTTTGTGATAGTCTAGGTTTTGTTGCGTGATATGTGTGGGATGACCCATGTTCCTTTGGGTGATAAGTTTGGTGTCAACCCCATTGTCATTGGGTGGGATATTATGGATTGATTTATGTGGGGTTAATGGTATGATGTATCTTCCAAGTATCCTTAAGAAGGATTATACTGACCATATAGGAGAACCATTATATATATCATTTGTGTGTGAATGGAAATCGGTGGCTGGTACCCTTTTTATCAATATGATTATGATTAAACTATTATAATATCGTGAGATTTTTTTATAATCATGACATACTGAGGATGGGACTAGTTATATGAACTACATATGGGATATTGGTTCTTCTTTTTCTCATAGGTTTATAGATATTATAATTTCACATATAAATTAGAGACTATTGGCATGATTCAACTGATTATAAATGTATTCATATACTACATAGTTAATCACAGTTTAACGGTTTCTTGGTAGACTATGAGGACTGTACTGGACATTATCACCTCATGCATCAATGTAGTTATTTTATTTCACCTTTAAGAATTCATTTTTGGTGTTTATTTGGAGACTCTTCTAGTTTTTATAATTATTTATTCATATTTTTTTTTCCATTTAAATTATATTGTTTCAGATATTTTATTTATAGTTGATATCCATTTCCCAATCCTGACTATATAGTGTCTAGTGTCTCCCATATGTTATAATTTTTGCCCTCGATGGTATTAAACAACCCATGGCCTTCTGGATACTATAAATATAGGTCATTATAGAAATTATTTCATTATTAGACCAAAAAGATACAATTAGATGGAGGGGGTATGACATAGTTACCTACAATAATAGACTGTAAGACCAAGGAATATATTTTCATTTAGTAGGTTCTTACATTCTGTCCAAGAAACAAATTCATTGATTTTCAATGGTATAATGGTCAAAACCTATTGGGAGAACAAATTTCTATGGAAATAAGCCACTCATGACCAAAATTCTCCCTTGAAAAACATTACATTGTGTTTTTTGAGTATAATACCCAGTAATAAGACCCTGAGATTACCGACATGATCCTACTTTTATTTGGGGTAACTATAGATGTCATTATTGAAGACTACTAAAAACTAGTTTATGAACACCTAGAAAAAGGGGTTCCATACCCCCATGAAGAAAAATGGTGGAATGGTCACAATGGGTAGACATTGAGATATAGGATATGAGTGATCTTATTGGTCATAGTAATTCCTCGAAGCGATTGTCAGAGGATTGTAAGAACCAAATAATGTCCAAGGGGAAGTTGTTTCTTCTTGTGGCGATGCATGAGATATTCCTTCATTAGTTGCATATCAAACCTTTTTTGGTAATCTTGAGAGTATTCAAGATGCAACATTTATTGAGTACATAGTTTTGGTGACCTATAATGATATGGGATGTGGAAGAGTTTATAGCTCAATATCAATCTTCTTATTAGAGAGATGTATAAAATCATATACTAAGGTTTGATAACACAGTTAGGTGCTCCAAAATGGAATTTGGATGACATTATAATGGAAGACATCATAGAGTTACCAAAATCTCAAGGGCATTATGATGTTATCTTCCAAATCATGGAATATTTAAAGAATATTACTCAATTCATAGTGATCAAGGAGTCAAGCTTCATAGATGTGATGTTTCGGAGGTTTTTGGTGGATGATGATAATCTACATGGAGTACCAATGGATGTTTTCTTGAATATGAATCTCATTTAATCTCATGATTTTAGAGAATATACAAATTATATTTTAGAACACAGTTTCATCACAATACATCTTTCCACCCTCAAAAGGATGGACAAACATAGTGGAAAATATAAATGTTGGAGGATATATTATGGGAATACATCATTGAATTAATTTGATCACAAGAAATAAAAAATCAATTGGTTGTGTTTTATTGTTATAATATCTATAAATATTCCATTATAATTTCCCTATATAAGGGTATTTTTGGAAAGAGGCCTTGTTCTCTATTGTTTTTTTTACAAATCTATATACAAGGGATGCAGATCAGGGTATGAGGATTCACTTTTCCTTTATTACCTCTCATGATTTTATTTTACTACATCGACAAATTTATTCCCCTTCATTGTTCTTGGTTGTGTTTTCCTCCTTTCCATTAAAAAAATAGGCATCCTCTACCACCATGATTGGGGATATCAACTCCATGATCAAAACATGATGATTGGATATCAGGTAATCCTTCAATATATTTCTCAAAGGAAATATTTTACTAGTATGAATTCCCGTCATATATTTTAATCATGTTTATGATGAAAATTATAAATTTTATCTTGAGGTGGATAGTAGTTTATTGCATTCCATCAATTATAATATGGTATGTACCCACATTTGGAGCTGATAGTGAAGTTGGACACATCTTTACATCTGTGTGCATTGGTTTTGTTAGTAAACTATAAATTATTCCTCTTTTAATGATTAGGGAATCTTATATATGGAGAATATGAGGTAGGGACCCCATATAATACCATGTCTTTAATGGGGTTGTTTTCATAATGGAAGTAATAATTTTGATGCCTTTTTACATTGGGAATCCCATGTTTATTACATGGTGTAATAAATCTTCATCGTTTAGTGGGGTCAAAAGTATTATATCTTATGTGGATAGGTCAGCCATAGGTTTAACATATTGTGGGGAAATGTTTCTCATATATTTAATGTCTTATGGGTACACGTTGGTCTTAATTTTAACTTATTTCAAGAAAAATGTGGTCAGAGGTTCAATATCATTTGGGGACATGTTATAGAAATGATAAACATATTTTGGTGAAAGGATTGTTTGATTTATATGTATTCTAAGAGGGAATAATATATCAATTATGTGTAATAACCTATAGGGGAGAGGATAGGTGGGTTAGTGATGAGAGTGAGTGCCCCCCTTATGAGATATGATCACACATTAGTTCTTCTACCCTACCATAGGATGATATAAAAATTTAATGGCGGAGTGTGGATTGGTGTTTTGGGTGTTTTATCAGCTGTTTTAGGATTAGAACTATGAGAAGAATAATACACATGATATTCAGAGAAATATATAAAAACCCACATAGTGAAAGTAAATTTTTTAATGTTATGATATAGGATTGGTCTAGGTAGTTTAACAACATGTAGTAAGGATTATGGCATCATAGAATGAGAAACATTAAGGGATTATATAGGGATTACACATATTGGTTGCTCTTTTCTAATGTTTGATCCCATGGTTGTGTAAGAGGTTTCATTCCATTATTAGAATACTTGGGTAATCAAGTGTTCATCACACAGGCTAAGAGATATATGATCATCCCATTCCATCCATATAAGGGGCATCCTCAATTCATAAAATGGTGTTGAGAAACAATTTAATGTCATGTGTGGAATAATGTTCATGGAATTGAAAAAAAAATATGATAGGGAAATTATTCTATATATTTTAACATCTTGCATCTCAGATGTTATGGTAACCTATCCACATTAAAACCATTAACATGTCCGAGAAGATGATACAATAGTGTACTCTCAAATAGGGAATTATGGTAAATTCCCATTGATGATGTCACCTTTTGGGATTATATTTCCACTAAATAGGTTTCGGTAGGTGGTGTAGGAAATAATAGCTACCTTGGTGCATATGAAAATGTTGATATTTATATTAGGGTTCCAATGCTTATGAAAAATATTTTATTAACCAATCCATGACGTTCTTGAAGAAAATAGGATAGACACACAGGTTGTTGATACTGGTCATGGGGATTATCTAGGCATGAATGAACCAGTTTTGAGTGGTTATATGGCCATTGGGATCCTAACATTCATGATGGTGTGATTTCTAAAAGGTTGAATCATGTAGAGACTTGTCAGGTGGGTTTCAAAATGGTGAGGTTGTTTCATGATGTTTAGGAGTTTTGTGATGGTGGGGGTTTTTATGAAGGAAATATCATTATGAAAAAAGGTACCCCTACATTAGGTTAATGACATGGAATCCATTGGGCTGGCCTTTTGAATGATAACTTTCTCACAAAACAACTTGAGTCTCATGGGGTTTTTATTTATCATGAAGGTCATGAACCCTTGAAATGGTCATCTAAAACATGGTCTTTAAGATTCCAGATATCATAGGTAGACTTTCACAAAATATTGATATCATTAGTGATCCATATTTTGTTTTACTTGGATTGGATTATTATTCATGAACTCATTTATTCTAAAGGATATTTGTAGGCTTTATCCACATAAATATTGGATAAAGGTAGGTATATATTGTTTTTATGAAGGTTGGAATATATGTTTAATGAAATTTAATGTAGTGGAGGTATGTTTAATGAAACTATGTGAACTCTATGAATGTAATTATTTTGAGTGATAGTTACCAAAATTCATGTGTGTAATATCTTTCGTCACATGGAAATCATTTTGGAGTCCACTTCCATTACTAAATTTTTTAATCCTTGATGAATCCATTCCCTTTGAGAGATATTGATCTCTTTTCACAAAACATTTTCCTTGAATCATCCATTCATTCTTAATAATTTCTTTTAATGATTATTTATCAATGTCAAAAAATCACACACATCCTCGAAATGGGATCAAACGCATGTTAAGAGGGTTAGATTATGAAGTGAAATTAACAAAATCTGATAATATGGGCCTCACAGTCATGAAATTCAGCTCCACCAAAGGACTAAAAATAGGAAGAGGGGTTATAGGGGAAATTATAATTTTATATAATATTGGTTATACATATCTATTCACTAAAAAAAGACATTATTGAGTGTTATGTGATTTATTTCCAAAGTTCTAGTGATAATTTAGTCTTTCTCACCA
Source organism: Viscum album (assembly GCA_963277665.1). NCBI lineage: Eukaryota > Viridiplantae > Streptophyta > Magnoliopsida > Santalales > Viscaceae > Viscum > Viscum album. Next base: position 1,584,771,983 of record OY728147.1, read on the forward strand.
GATTGGCCCGCAAGTTAGCCTTCATGATACATATAAGATTCATTTATAATACCATCACAATGAAAAAGCTCAGTGAACCATCTTTGGAAAATGTACCAAATTCATTCAAGATAGAAACTGATTTTTTATGGGATGTTATTGTTAGATAATGGGATATGAATAAGAATATTATGATCATGGATCTCAACCAGTATGTGCAATAGCATAACAAACAATCTGATTTCTCAATAGTGGACCCAAAGATATTTCATCCCTTCCAGACACTCCAGATGTATAGAATTAGGTATGGGTATTATCTATTCATCCCTAGTGCTGACCATGAGAAGACATATTAATGGTTTAGAAGTTATTCTAGGTGATAGTAGCAGAACAAAATTGATTAATGTCATTGTGTGATAAACAACACATCAGGCACCTCCCATTTTTTGGAATCTTTTTAGAAATATCCTAGTGGGGGGGTCTTATTACAGACAATTAACCTCATCCATTTGAACTCATTTTTATTGTGTCAATGGAAGACTATCTATAAGAATACACATTGAATTGGGATCTTCATTAAGGAATCGACTTCTAGGATGACCGAGCCTAGGAAAATTGGGAATGGGATCCATATTTTGAATTCAAGGTGGAGAGGAAGAGGCCGGGGTTATATGAAGTAGTGTGGACCTTATAGGTTAGTGGATAATTCCTCCCAAACATCATTCATGAGCTTTTATGAATATTGTCATCAAGGACCAATATGTTTTATACGCACCGTGTTGTGGTTGGAATCATCTAGTGGATCCTGTACTTGATTTATAAGATCCCAATCCAACAAGTAATGTATGATGAGTTAGTCCCAAAATAGAATTTATGGGATGTCCCAGAGTAAATCCCAGCAATAGCGAGGAATTTAATTCATCTAGCTCATGGTGAGAAAGAGAATAAACCATAAAAGTTTTAATCTATATTGATGTTTATGTTTTGTTACATTTTGAAAACCCCAATTGGAATTATAATCAGAAGGCCTCTATAGTGTCAAAAGGTATCATAGTAGGGAATGGATCACACGTACATGTTGATCTTGGAGGCAAGGTCATGGCACATGTAGGGGTATAGTGTGAATCCTATCACTCAAGAATAATTATTTGTTGGATTTATGATGGTTCTCATTTGAAGGTGGATTCTACCTATATGTAAATAGACCATGGGAGGTGAGGACATGAATTTTTATTCTTTAATAAATGATAGTGGTGGGGAGGTATATCAATTTAGTCGTAATAGTGATTTTACAAGTTGTACAATGTGTTATGTAACACCAACTAGAGGAATTACACTCTAAGTGTGTGTAAACCTTATCAATTATTTATAGTTATTTCTAAATATATATGCAAGGGTACTAGTTTCAAAACCATATCTCCCCAATGGATTAAAATTTTAGTATTCAATGATAAAAATAGAGATTAGCAAGCCTCTTTTTTTAGATCCCGTTGGGGTGCTCTTGAGGATCAGGCTATCAGATCATTTCATGTTGGACATGTACTCCATAAAAATTGGGATGGTGATGGATAATAGTAGGGGGATAGTTGATCAATAGTCAAATATAACTTAATTATGATGTGGGGTGATGGAGAATTTTGTAGACTACAAGGTGTTTCATAAAACATATTCCTTTTATTAGTTTACAAGGATCTTCAAGACCCTCTATAGGCTCATACCAATCATGTACATAAAAATATACACCAATAAACCCCTAGTAATCCTCTTACTGATATTAGGAATATTTATTTCAGAATATGAAATGGGTTTGAATAAGATACCACCCTTCCATTATATGCATATGATTTTTTATGAGTGTGTGTTGAATTTGTAAATTGTGTAATCCGAGGGGCAGCTGAGGTGACTAGTCACTCAGAACGATTAAAGGAATGTCCCCCACATCAATAGTGATGGGGGATACTAAGGGTAGTTAGATCACTCCATGGAAGATGATCTTACCAAATTGACAGAGTAGTGTTGTTTATCCCGAGGGGGTGTAGTTATAGCAGGTGCGAGCCTCCATAAAAAGTAACCTTGGGGGGAAGTTGTCCCCCTGGTAAGTTATGATGTAATAGGAATTGGTCATGAGAATGTGGCTTCACCATGAATATTTTCCCAATCATATCATATTCCTCGATTCTTAGACGGTATTTGATAAATTTACACAACTCAATCCCCCCTTCAATATGTGGTTGTATCTTCAAGATGATCATATTATACTAAAAGTACTTTGTAAATCTAGAACCAAAGTCTAGGATCCCATGGATGATGAAGGGTAATACCTCATAGAGAAGGAAGACATGGAAAACACTAATGGAATTTTGTTCACACTAATTGAGTGGTTATTGATTTTTATGGACACTCAATACCTTATGGACCTCCCCTGGATTCAATTAAGCACATGAATATATGACTAAGATGTGTCGGTTGATAAATAATCACATGGGAGTGTCGCATATGTGGATGCCCCTAGTAGAGGATATATTTCTGTGGATCAATTAAACATTCTATACTACCTATTTACATTCACCAGTTATCATTTCATTATGTCTACTAACATGTTTTACATGGAATATACAGGGATCAACTAATACCTATTAGTGGGAAATCCATGAGGAACCCCTAATTAAGGAATAACTAGGAGCAACAGTTGATGGGGGAGGCCCTAAATATCTTTATATTAGCTTTTCCAATAGACACTAGATATCTATATTGGATGTATGATCCTGATATTGAAGTGATGGATCAAACAAGTCAAGTGTCACATGGTATAATTAATTCCATAATCATTCCAATTAGGATCAAGGAAATGAATTTCATCTTTTTGTGATGAATTTCTCATTGTTTTTTTTTTCAATTTTGTTTGACTTCCTTGGTATCAGACCTCAAAAATAGAGGTATCAATCACCACATAGATGTTATCATTGGAAGGGATTCTATTTAACATCACTAACGTGTTGTCTAATATACAATATTTTAGTACGATTCTCCATTTCCACTTTTCCAATTTCACTATCTCTCCCAAAATTTGAGTATCACTAATATTTTGTCTTAATGGAAATAAAAATTATGATTACTGTTTAGGATTCCATATAAGAACTGGTATGGCATAAAACTAAGGAAGTGATAGCCAATGTTGTTCTGTCAATATAGGTGGTTGAGGAGGCCATGGTGGCCAAGAATTAGTTTAAGGTGACTAGGGATGTGGAAGATGAACCTATGGCCTCAATAGTGGTGACTAAAGAGGCTATGGTGATTGAGCCCACCCCAAAGGATACTAAGAAATTGGTTGGTGAATCTATTGTTTAAGATTCTGATAAGGGAAATGTTATTATAAACAAGGATTTTTGATCATATGAGTAGATTCCTAATGATGTACCTATCTCTGATATGATATTCGACTTACCTTAGTAAAAGCCCATGATTTATGATTATTTCAAGCTCTATAGCTCCAATGATGCTAAGGATAACATGATTTCCTATCAAAAAACATGTAGGAGTGTCCGGGACATCCTCCACCACAAACATTTTAGAAATCTGACAATCCTGATGGGGTCCCTCATCATTTTTCGTGTGAGTTTAGAGAGTGGAAGTGTGAACTCCCCCAAATATCATGTTTTTTCTCAAGACTGTCTCACCAAATGAGTGTGAACATAGTGTTAAGGGCCTGATTTCCACCTTTAATGTGTTGAAATTTGATGACTATATGGTTTTAAGGGTTTTCAAGAAGTTTATCACTCATATAGAGGGGATTTTTCTACAACATGAGAAGATAATTGCTACTAGGGACATGAATATCGACCATCAAACAACATAGTTAGTGGATGTTGATCCCAATGTAATGGAGGAAGCCAATTTGGTGGTGGAATTGTTGAATGAATAGGACCATGTTCATATTTGGGCATACATGGTTCTATAAGATACTATGAAAGACTTTGTAGTGCAATCTGAGTGGAGATGGGATCTCTATATCTCCCAATAGAGGTTTTTCAGACTTGAGTAGTCCCCAGCCTTTTCAATCCATAAGGGGATTCATTTTTTCATATTCAAAGGAGGATAGGGTCATTCATGTGGATGATTATCCTCAATAAGAATAACAATGTTATTTATTTTATTCACATTCATCCATATGTATTTTGTTATTAAACTAAATCATAATAAGGTGAAAACCATCATTTAAACTCTAATACCACATGATTCATGCTTATTTTGAGATAAAAGAGAAAATATACGACCATTCACTTTAAAGATATTACTATGAAGGGTGGGATTGGAATGATCCATCAACCACTAGAGTTTACTTACTTGGAAATCATTGGTTTTAGAGGTATCTTTCACTAGTCCCAAAAACGTTTTCTACGACGGTAATTTATTAATTTTAACATTGGTTTTTGGAAGACGTTATTACAGGAGATGTTATAAATATAGTTCTTTACATTAGTTATTTTACAACCGATGTAAAAAACACAAATCCGAAGCGTTTTTCACATAAGTTGATAAAAACCTGACCTGGAAAATGCTTTTGAGTCGTGGTTTGTTACGTCAATTATGTAATAACTGACGTGGTATATACCCTTTCACATCGGTTATTATATAACCGAAATCATAAATCACTCCTCCAAAGAATTTATCACAGCGTTTATTTTTATAACTGACGTGATAAACATGTCTGCCAAGTGGTTGTCAATGTCGGTTATATAATAACCGACGTGAAAACATATCTAAAACATCAGTTATAAAATAACCGATATAAAAAACAATCAATCTTCATTTATTATGTCGGTTATTTAATAACCGATGTTAAAACCATTTCCCATGAATTTAATACGTTGGTTTCCAAATAACATACGTTAAAACTAATCCTAATGCATTTTTTACGTTGATTATAAAATAACCAATGTAAAAATAAATTTTTTTAAAATAAAACCAAACCACTACTATGCACAGCCAAAATACCTGCAACAAACCAAATGGTTACCAAAAAAATACCAGAACAGACAATAACCCCCCCCCCCCCCCGCCAACTGAACAGTCTCCACTACACTCTTGGACAACCCCACACCCCTGGACTACCCCCACCCCGTGGACAGCTCCCCCACAACCCGGGACTGCCCCACCACCCCTTGGACAACCCCTACACCCCAGGACACCCTCCCACAACCCTAAAATAGACCAAAAAGTTATCAAATATATACCAAAATAGACCAGACCCCCCCACTGGACAGCCCCCACCACACCCCTGGACACCCCACACACCACTGGACTGCCCCCACCCCTGGACAACCCCCACACTCCTGGACAACCCCCAGCCTCATAGACACCCGCCACACCCCTGGACAACCCCCCAACCTCATGGACACCCGCACACCCCTAGACTGCCCCCACCCCCTGGACAGCCCCCACAACCCTGGACAAACCCCACCCTCCTGTAAACCCCCACCCCTGGACATCACTCCCACACCCCTGGACAACCCTCCCACACCCCTAAAAGAGACCAAAAAGTTACCAAATATATACTAGAACCCCCCTCCCACCCCACTAGACAGCCCCCACCACAACCCTGGACATCCCACACCCCTGGACTGCCCCCACCCCCGAGACTGCCCCCACACCAGTGGACAACCCCCCACCCTCATGGACACACTACCCCTGGACAACATTCCCAAACCCTTGGAAAACCCTCCCACAACCCTAGAACCCCCACCCCACCCTCCTGAACACCCCCACCCCACTGGAAAACACTCCCATGGACAACCCTCCCACACCCCTAGAACCCCCCCAATACACTTCCCCCACACCCTTGGACACCCATGGACATCCCCCCACTCACCTGGACATCTCTCCCACCCTCGTGGACACCCTCCCACCCCACTGGACTACCCCCACCACACCCCTGGACACCCCCACCTCACTAGACACCCCCATACCAAAAACAGACCAAAACCCAACCAAAACAAGACAAGACCCCCACCCCACTAGATACCCCCCACCACCCCACTAGACACCCCACACCCCTAGACTGCCCCACCCCTTGGGCATCCCCTGAAAATTTAGTGTTGGGAGAGGATGTGTCGCCATCCCTCGGGTGGCTGAACATAGATGGATGGTACTCATCACTCCCACATGCGATGCTTGAGCTCTCAAAATGTTTCACCAATGCATTATTCCCCTTTAAACAGCATTCATTCTATCTATTTGATTCCAGTATAACCAGGGGGAAAACACTGTCACAAATGATGGTGTTTCCCCTGGTTATACAGTAATCAATGTGATTGAATGAATGGTGTTTACAGGGGAATAAATCATTGGTGAAAAATTTTGAGAGCTCAAGATTCGCAAGTGGGAGGGATGAGTACCTTCCAGTGGCATTCAGCCCCCTGAGGGATGGAAGCACCTCCTCTCCCATCCACCTTGATTTACCCCCATCCCCATGGACACCATTGACACCCCCACTCTACGAGACAACCCTCCCACACCCCTGGAAACCCCCCACACCCCACTGGACACCACAACACCCCTAAACACCCCCTGGAAAGCGCCCCACTCCACTGGACAACCCTCCCACCATCTTGGAAATTCTGCCACCCCTAGACAACCCCCCACTTTCATGGACACCCAGGACACCCCCACCCCACCAAATAGCCCTACAACACCCCTTGATACCCACCCCACTAGACACCCCCACACCCTTGGAACCCCCCCCCCCCATACCAGAATCTGTACCAGAAAACCTTCATATGTTGACCAAAACAAGAAGTATAGAAGAATAAATCATTCACATATATAACATTCAAAACATACAATCTCAACTTAAAAAAACTAAATCCAACCAACATGACTACCAAATAAACAATTACAGTGACAATATTCGAAATTACATTTTACACTACAAACTACTAAAATTCAATCATACCTATAAAGTAATTTAACTATTCCACTTGCCAGTGTTTGGAATCTTGATCTCTATAGGGTTGAGGGTCTTCAAATTGCTAAAAATGAAAAGGATAGTAGTAAACATGCATAATGAATAAATCAAATGAAATATTATGGCAACGTTTAAATGGAAATCTTACCAAGTCAAAGTTCACAACTGTTCTAGTTGTTATTATTTCCTAAATAAATATTAATATATAATATCCACATTTGATGATGCCTTGTTGTTCATGATAATTTATTTTGAATGAGTGTAAATTCAATATATTATTTTTATGTAAAAAATAAAAAAGTACAAATTATAAATGGATATTTACCTATACATTTACATATTTGATCTTCACACTCTTTTTCTTTGTGTTTTTTTGAATGTAGACCCATACCCTATTAGAAAATAATACAAATATGATAAATTTAAAATTCATTATAATATATAAAACTATTGAGAAATTGAAACATAATTTTTCCAACATTTTCTAAAAACTTTCCCACACATCACCATGGACAGAGCATATCCAATAATGTTTTTTCTCTATTGGGCAAAAAAAACCCTAACATACAATGATCACTGATAATAGAAAATTTACAGTTAGTGGTTTTTTATGTTAAAAGATAATTTACTCTTTGAGAGATATGTGTTTCATACCTCTCACAAAAAGGCATCATCCAACATTGTGTGACTATATTCTGTTCAATTCTTTCGGCAATATAATGCATTCTTTGTCCCTCATCCAATGGAAGTGCTTCAGGGGAAATCAAATGTGGGTCCATGAATCCAAATACATCTATCTGCTCATTCTTCTCACAAATTTTACAAAGATACATAATACAAAACAGACATAAGTATACATTTTTAATAAATATAACGGAGGGAAAATGTGTTATGACTTACATGGAAAAAATTTCCACCATGTTGATGCCCAAATTATCTCCTGTAACAAGCTCCATGATATAAGATTTCACAATCCCCACAATTATTGCATGTCCACAAACATGAGCTTCCATAAGAAACTCATAATGATCTGCCAAAAAATTTGAATATCTTGACAATCTGTCAAAACTACTAGAATATATATCTGATGTCATAGCCATTTGTATTTATTCTTGTATATACAATATGTCTATACCATTGAAGTATTCCTATAAAAATAAATATAAAAATATATTGGTTTTCAAATGATAAAACAAATTTAATAAAAAAATAAAATAGAAGATATAACATAGATACATATTTGGTAATGAGTCGAAGATTTCTGGATGGCCAAATTAAAAAATGGCTGATACTATGTCCAACTTTCATCACCTCACTTTTAGGTAATGGTACTCAAGATGATCTATCTATAATATCATGTAAAGTGATCGTCTGATTCTCTACCTCTAATTGTTGATGATGAACTTTATCTCCTATACAATATACCAACCCATATGCAACTATATGATGTTGAGGATCATCAACATACAAATTGCAATAAGTAGGAAGCTACGATGGAGGAGTAGGATCAAAAATGGGGTCCACATGCTGAGGTGGGGGAGTTGGATCTACTGGGGGAGGTGGAGGATAAATAATGTGTTCTATAGGGGAGGTGGAGGAGTGGGAGCTGTAGTCTAAAATAGTCTTTGCATGTCTGTAAACATAGACGGTGCCGACTCTCTAATCTTTTCCTCCATTGTCACATTAATATTATGATCATCAAACTCCAATGATTCTATTCTTTTTATAAAAACCCTCAACATAAGAAGTTGAAGAACGTGGAAACACTTTTCTTACCGATACACCTGCTGGATATCCTCATACACGACCAAGATGATCGGGATTTCCCAATGTTGTAGATAAAATATCTTGCCTCCCAGCTGCTGTAAATACCCCCTGTGAGCACTGCTCAACAAGAGAATCTTGTATTAATTAATTGAACATTTCTGTAATGAATAAATTATGTGAAGAAAATAGCTAACTTAAATAAATAAAATAGATATCATACAATCCTCTCAGCTACGATTCTCGAATCATCCGAAAGATATTTCCCTTTTTTACCCATCCAATATCTCTTTCATTTTTCATGTCTAGATAGAGGGGATGAAGGGGCCACCTCTCCAGATCTTGAAGGAACAACTCTTCGTTTTTGTAATTTTTCCACCATCATTTGTTCTTCCAATAATGTATACCCTCCACAAGATAAACTATGAGGGTATACATTTTTAGATTGGATCTCCTAATGATATTTCTTTTCTTTCTATAAATTAAGAATAAGAAATCAGTAACAAAACATTAATAAGATCATTAATATAATAAATATTATAAATATTTACATTTTCCTTACAAAAAATGAATCTTTTCTTCAACTATAAAAATTATGTCTCCACGTATCTTCGTCAATGAAAGGATATATATGACATGGGTTGTCATGACTCCTATGAACAAAAATGTAATCAGATGAGAGGGTTGATTTTAAATCCCTCCATCTCCTATCAGTAATCAATAAGCATTTCTTCTTAACTCCTCAAGTTTCAAGAATATAAAATTTCATATGATAAAGGAGAGGTTAAACATATTATATATACTATAAACATTTAATGAATAGGCAAACAACTGCAAAAGATCTTACCAAAATTGTCTCCCACAACTGAAAGATTATCGCTTTGTCCACACTTCTCCAGTCATCTAACAAAATGATTACATTGATCTTACCCTTAGTTGATACAAAACTCTTAAAATATTTGGAATTTAGACCTCTAGAAATATCATCCTCATAAAACTCAATGTGTATCCTATGATCCTGCGTACGAGCAAGTGATAATTTTGGTAAACGTGTGCTCCCACGTTTACCAACTCTTGAACTCTTTGTCGTAATGGGAGAATATGAGGAAGATTGCGGAACATCAAGAATAGCATGTCAATGTTCCTCCCCAGTGGTATGACCAATATGATCATCTCTAGAATCATGTGGTTGATCAACTGATTGATATGTCATTATCCTTCAAATAAAAAACAAACAAAAATTAGTTCATAAATATAAAAATTTAAATATTAAAACACTAATGTAAATAGAAAATAGTAAATTGTACCAAGTTATGTAATAGTAAACATGGTTAATACGGTAAGAATGTTAGACAATGGTAAATATAGTAATGATGGTAAATATGGTAAGCATGGTAAACCTGGTAGACATGGTAAACATGGTTAAGTAATTTTAACTAAAAAAATAATAGATATATAATTTCTATAATGGTAAACATGATAAAGTAAACTAAACAAAATTAAAACAAACGAAAACTTATACTGATTTTTTAATACATGTTTTAATGAAGAAAAAAATTACAATATCTAACATTTTATGAAAATAATAAATATAAACAAGAAATAAACAAATGTTACCTATAATTTTTGGAATGTACAAATGGATTGTTTTCCCAAATTACATTGTTGTGATTGTTCTATATGGAACACGCTATGTCTTAATCATGCTCATCATTATGTTCTGTTAATATTTCCATGGAAGTAGGGATCTCACATAAATCAGCATCTTCATCAAGTTCATCCTCTCTAACATATTGTTTTTCCCTTGTAAAAAAACATCCCAATACATATCTGATTGATCTACTACATAGAAAATTATTTTTTCATGTGTAGCCATTATAAAAGAATCAGTTGTGTCTCCCAATCTATTCAGATTAACTTTTGTCATTCCAAGTTCATCTTGTCTGACACTGTTGTTACCGATAACCCATTTACAGTTAAAAATAGGAACATTAATTTTAAAGTAATCAACCTCCCATATGTCTTCAATCACTCCATAATTTTCACTTGATGCAGAAATTGGGTTTTTGTCTTTAGCACTCTATAAATGCATTGCTTCTACAAAGACCAATACACCACTATTTTGAACTACACTTTTGTTGTCCTAAGCTTCCGTATGAAATGTATAGCCATTAATGTCATAACTGGAAAATGTTATCACATTTAAACATGGACCAACCACTACCCATTTTAATGTATCTGATTCATCTGATCTACCAAGCATGGTCTTTTTAAACTATGACAAAAATGTTTTGTTGTGCTCATTCAAAATCCACATTTCTTTTTTATTTGGATGACATTGTTTCAACACATTAATATGAAATGTAATATACGGTTGAGCATCAGATATGTTATTCAAGATGTATGATTCTAACTACTTCATCTGTTCAATTGAAAACGATTTGACATTCAAGCCATGAATCCCCTTTCCCTCATTATTAACTCTTTCATGTCAAGATGGAGGCAATCCTATGTGCTGCACCGCATCCATGTAGCTCGTACAAAATTCCGCCACTTCCTCTGAAATATACTTTTCAGTAATAGATGATTTAGGTCAATATGTATTCTTAACATACTGCTTCAATATTTTCATATACCTTTCAAAAGGATACATCCAACGAAGATATACAGGTCCACAAATCATTATTTTTCGAACCAGATTAATCATTAAATGCACTATTACATCTAAAAATGTTGGATTAAAATACATTTCCAATTGAGAAAGTATATAAATTTAATTGTTTTCCAAAATTTTCAAATCATTCACATCAATCATGTTATTAGAAATTGAATTGAAAAAATAACATAGCTTCATTATAGTCTTTCTGACACGGATGAGCAATATTCCACGCAATGAAACTAGTAGAAGTTGTTGCATCATGGCGTGAAAATCATGAGATTTCATACCTATAAACTTCAAGTACTTCAATGAAACAACTTTTTTTACATTTTAGGAATAACCTTGAGGCACTTTGATGTTAGGAATACACTAAAAAAAGATAATGTCTCTCTCTTGGATAAAGTATGTCAAGAAGGATGAAGAAATGTTCATCTTCCATTAGAAGTGGGAGTTAAATCCTAACGTATTTCCATTGACAGTAATTCTAATCTTACATTTAACCCATCTTTAGTCTTTCCTGTAACAACTAACAATGTTCCAATCAAACTATCACATATATTCTTCTCCACGTGCATGACATCAATATTATGTTTAACTTCATGATATCTCCAATATGGTAGCTGAAAAAATATTGATCTTTTCTTCCAAATATGTCTATCATTACCAGATTTCTGTGTCTTTCCCAATGTCACATCAAGGTTTTCCACCCTCTCAATATACAGATCAGGGGATAATGGTTTTTGAGAAATATCAAATTCTTCTAAGTTGTTTAATGCCTTTTTTAGTCTTCTATAAATGTGATCCATAGGAAAAAACATTCGATGACCCATGTATACTGTTTTTCTCCCATCATGCAATTAACAATATGAAATCTGTTTTTTTGAAAATTAGACATGATTTATGGTCTTTAACACTATATGTAGACAAATTTCCATATGCTAGAATGTCATTTATAGTGAATATAAGAAAAGAATGGAGTTAAAAATATTCCATCTTATAAGAACCATACACCCTAATACCAACCTACCATAAAAGTTCCAAATCATCAATAAATGGTGACAAGAAAACATCAATATCATTACTGGGTTACTTCGGACTAGAGATCATAATACTCAACATGACATATTTTTGCTTCATACAAACGTCAGGAGAGTGGTTGTAAGTTTCTAATAAAACAAGCTATGAACTATGTGTGCTAATGAGGGTTCTGTATGGATTCATTCCATCTATGGACAACCCTAGTATGATATTTCTAATTTCATTTCCAAATGAGGGATACACATCATCAATTTCCTTCCATTGTGGACAATCAACTGGATGATGTATTTTTCCATCACATAACCGCTCATCATCATGCCAGATTAACCTTTTATAATCATGTGAATTAGCAAATAATCGTTTGAAACGATGAATTATAGGACGATACCAAAATACCTTTGAAGGGATCTTTCTAATCTCTACATCATCCTGTGATATTTCTTTCACCTTATACAGTGATGTACCACATTTAGGAAACTCTGAACAAAATTCATATTCCTTCCTATATATCATATAGTTATTCGGATAGGCACATATTTTCTTGTATCCCAATCCCATCAGGCATTATATTTTCATGGCCTTATAACGTGAATCTAGAATATCTTTATCTTTTGGAAGAATGTATTTCATCAATTGTAGTAGCTCTGTAATACTTCTGTCACTCCATCTATGTTTTTCCTTCAGGTTGATCAATCATAACACTGCCGAAAAAACTGTAAAATCTGTATAACCAGGATACAATGGTTTTTTAGCATCACCATATAGAGGCGTAACTATCAGTTCTATCTCAATTTTTTCTACTACAATATCGCGAATCATTTCTTCAATTCCATCAGAGTTACCATCTGATGAATCATCATCATCAGTGAAATTTCGTCTAGTTTCACCATGACAAATCCAAGGGCTATAAGTGGAATTAAAACAATGACAAATTAGATGATCTTTTATCTCTCTACTTTTCAACTTCTTCATATTCAAACATTTCATGCATGGAGAGAAAAAAATGTCACTACATGGAACATTTTGTTTAGAAAATTCCAAAAAGGCATCAACACCTTCATCATATTCATTGTTCCTTCAATGTGCCATAATCCAACTTAGACACATTATTACCTATAACAAATATCAAAATTAGACATCTTTTTAAGATAATAAAAATATATGTTTATATGAGAAAAATCATAATTTGAATGTAAAACAATTTTTAAATATAAAATAAATCAATGCGTATTTAAAAAAATATGCTTGAATATGATTATAAAAAGATAATATAGTTATATATAACAATTTTAAATTCATCGTGGATCCTTTCTTTTTAAGGTTTAAAAAGAATACATCCCGGTGAAACTAGATACCAAATTCACCCTTCCGTAAAAAAGAAATATGATGTAAAATATTAAAATATGTATACATTGACTACTAAAAATTACACAGATCCTAACGATTTGAAACCTCTGAACAGCCCCCACCCCTCTGGATAGCCCCCCACCCCCTTGGACACCACCCCACCCCCTTGGACACCTCCTGGACAACATCACACCCTTGGAAAACACCCACCCCCTAGACACCACTCCCATCCCCTTGGACACCCCATGGACACCACCACCCCCTTGGACAACCCCCCCACCTCTCTGGACAGCCCCCACCCCCTGGACAACCCCCACCCCCTATACAACCCCCACCCCTCTAGACAACCCCCTTGGACACCCCCACCCATCCTAGACACCTCCCCCACCAACTACACCCGTGGACACCCACCTGGACACCCTCATCCCCCTAGACACCCTACCCCCTTTGACACCACCCCCACCCCCTTGGACACCCCCTAGAGACCACCACCCCCTTATACAGCCCCCACCCCTCTGGATAGCCCCCACCCCTTGGACAGTTCCCACCCCTATAGATAGCCCCCCCACCACCTCCATGGACACCCGTGGACACCCGTGGACACCCCACACCCCTCATAATAACACTAGAACACATCAATTACTATTAAACCGTCAATTTAAAAATGACCAAACATCCCATATAATAGAAGGAAAGAAGGATAAGAAGATTTGGATGAATAAAAATATAAGAAACAAAGAAGAAAGGAAGAAGAACATGGAATAAGTAACTTATTTAAGGAAATTACATGGAATCCAATGGTTGATAGAAATTTGGAGAAAATGGAGTAAAACTAAGAATCAAATAAAATATAAAATAATAACTCTAATGGAGAAAATCACAGTATAAAGCCTATCATCACGACATAATGGGGTCAGGAAAACTATGCATCTTTGAAAACCTTGACATGGTATCCCGCATAACCCATAGTTTTATCATAGTCATTGACTAGTAAAAATATATATAACCAAATAGAATCATATTAAATCACCCCTCATCTTTTCATAATTCTAGAATCCCTGAAAATTATAGTGGAAACCTCGAACATATACTGTACTGACCCCCTTGGACACCACCCCCTCCCCCTTGGACACCACCCCCACCCCTTAAACAACACTAATAAATTATATACTAATATCCTTGAGACAATTCAATCATCATGTCATAATATCGAAAACCATGATGCAATAGTCAATTCCAACTCACACGTATCCCCACCATCCTGGACACCACCCCCACCCCCTTGGACACCCCCTGGACACCACCACCCCCTTGGAGAGCCCCCACCCCCTGGACACTACCCCCACCCCTTTGGACACCCCCTGGATACCACCACCCCCTGGACAACCCCCACCCCTCTGGACAGCCCCCCCACAACCCTGGACATCCCCCACCCCCTTGGACACCCCAACCCCTCCTCGACACCACCCCCACCTCCTACCCTCTTGGAATCCCCCTGGACATCCCCAACCCTCAGGACAGCCCCCCAACCCAGACAACCCCCAAACCCTCTAGACGTTCCCCCACCCACTTCGATACCCACCCACCCCCTTGGACCCCCCCCCCCCCACACACACACCCCTGGACTGCCCCCACCTCCTTGGACACCCTAGACACCCCCAACCCTCTGGGCAGCCCCCTGAACCCTATAAACACCACCCCCACCCCCTTGGACACCCCCTGGACACCACCACCCCCTTGGACAGCCCCCACCCCTCTGGACGACCCCACCCCTGGACATCCCCCACCCCTCTGGACAGCCCTCCACCCCCTTGGACACCCCCACCCCTTCTGGACTCCACCCCACCCCTACCCCCTTGGACTCCCCCAGGACACCCCCGGCCCTCTAGACATCCCCCCGGACAACCCCCAAACCCTCTGGACAAGCCCCCACCCCCTTGGACACCCCCACCCACCCACCCCCTTGGACACCCCCCACCCACCCACCCCCTTGGACAACCCCACACCCCTTCGACACCCCATCCCTCTTAGACCCCCCCCCCCCCCCCAAAATAGACACTCCCTAGACTTCCCCCAAAACTACATGGACTCCATGGACACCCCCAACCCTCTGGACAGCCCACCAAACCCTCTGGATATCCCCCTCCCCCTTGGACATCCCCCACACCCCCACTGGACACCACCCCCACCCCCTTTGACATCCCCCACACCCCTTGGACACTCTAACCCCCTTGTAGAACCCCCACACCCCCTGGACATCACCCAACAACTCCTTTGACACCCATGGACACCCCCACCCCACAGGACAACCCACCCAACCCCCTGGACACCCCCACCCACTTGCACAACCCTCACCCCCTTGGAAACCCCTTGTACGCGCACACACATATGATAGAACACACAAAAATCGTAAACATGAATGATATCACTTCCATAGTTTTATTTTACTAGAAAAGAATTTAGCACGGTATAGATGAACACTATGAAACATACCATGATAGCAATAATAAATAAAACTAACATCACAAAAAAAATAGTTTAGGGTATAGTGGAAAATAAAAACTAAAAAGGAGTCTTGTGAGGCTTTCTTGAGTGTTGTGAGTAGACCTGATATATTTGATAATAATGAAAATGAAAAATGATGTTGGAAAAATGGGTCTAGAGGGCGCAACATTGACAAATCGTTTCTAGGTTTTCCGCGTGAGAGAGACGAGTAACTGGTCGCCTGATCGAAGAAAACGGAATGACTGAATAAGGGGTACGATAAATCATTTAAAAGATTTATCAAGTCAGTTATTTAATAACTGATGTGTTAGAATATTTTTAGTGTTTATAACATCAGTTATTTAATAACAAAAATATAAAAAATTTATCATGTCGTTTATAAAATAACTCACGTGATATATGTTCCTTTATACCAACGTGATATATGCTGATTTATATCGACATGATAAATTGATGAGATTAGCTTTATCATGTTGTTTATTTGATAACTAACATAGTAAAGCTTTGAGCTTTCCTTCTTTTCATTGGTTATTTTATAACCGACATTATAAAGAATTCCAGATTCGATTTTCACATCGGTTATAAAATAACCGACTAAAAGAAAGAAAATATTTGTATATTTTACATCGGTTATAAAATAACCGACGTAAAATATGGATCCTGATCGATATATCACATCAGTTATAAAATAACTAACATGATATATCGATCATTAAAGCTTTGCACGTCAGTTATATTGAACCGATGTGAAAAATGTCGACGTGTTAAAAGTTTTTTCCACTAGTGTTGTTACAACTAACATTTCTCCCAAATGTAAAAAGTTCACGAGTGGGGTAACTCTAGGTGTTTTGGATTCTATCTAAATAATGGGTGATGGTGGATGAAATTATTTGAGAAATTTGGGATTCCAAACACAAGGGGTAGATTTTCTGATAGAGGATAACTACTGACCGTATTCAAAAAGTGGATTAAATTACCATACATTTAATTAGTTGGGACTAACAAATATCGGTGGCCATTTAGCATGTTTGAAACACAAAAATTGTAAAATTTTAAATGAATAACCTTTGTGGGGTTTGTATTGAATGATATGGGAGAAAATTTATTAGGTATACACTTCATTTGGGTCCTATTCGGAAGTGGAAGACGATGGGAATCCAAAAAAAGAGGATTCAAAGCATGGTGATGATTTTGGGGGATGTTTGTTATAAGTTCATAAAACATGGGGTTATTCCACTTTTTTTGAAAAAACTATGTCAGAATATATGATTGTGTAAAATTCAAATAACCTACCATGTGTTGAATCATCTAGGTTTCTATGTGAAAATTAGAGAACATGAGAGATCTTGTAGGTGAATGACACCAAAGTGTGGAAAAGTCCATCTTGGGTGAGGGGATAAAATACATCATAGTTTTATTAATGAAATGTAGATGGAAGGAATATAGTTTAATACCGTGTGAAAATTACCCTGAAAAAATATTATTTTCTTCAAATTTTAAGGACCTAGAATTACTATAGTTTATAGTAGCTCATTTTTGACCATAGGGTCATTCAGTTCACCATTATATGGTCAGGATATCTATATCACAAATTAATGTATTGAATCCAGGATGGTGTGGACCTTAATAATTTTAAATCCACTCCTTTGAGGAAGTTAAATGCATGATAATGTAGAACACAATATTTTACCTCATGGAGGACCTCATGATACAACAATAATTATTTCATGGATCTATCATTCATCTGAACTAGTTATTCAAGTGATAACTACCATGATTTTTTTATGGCCCAGTAATGATTCCATCTATCTTGTCTCATATTCAATAAAATCCCACATTTTTTTTCTATACAAAAGTGTGTTAGGGAAGGATAAATCCCGACTTTTTCCCTAGTTTCCCCCATGGGTATTCCACATGAATAAGGAATGTGATGTTTTCTTGGTGATTATTAAGCCCATATTGGTAAGATGAGATATGTACATATTTAAGGGAATGTTAATAGGTGCCTAAAAATTGTTTAATGTAGTAATTTATGGAATAGGGTCCTTATATTATTTCCAATGAGTTTTTAATATAGATGATATTTTGTGGTAGTGGAATCATTATAATCTCGATGTGAAGAGAGGGATAAGAAGATCCCTTACCACATAATTATTCACATAGTTTAAGGTAATAATGTGTGGACCATCTCCGACTACGAATTGTAATGATTCCACTTGTGTGATTGCACTAATAGTTTTCATAGGGAATTGATAACCCCAACATGTTTTGGGTGGAGGTAATACTTATAGCTATGAAAATGATAGGAGTAATGGGAATAATTATATATCCCAACAAACTCAGATTCCATTCACATATAGTTGAGAATCATGGTGTGGTAGGAGACCAATGCCTGAGTGGGGGGAGGGGTCCTCTCAATTAAGGATTCACTGAAATAAGGTGTAATTGTTTTCTATTAATGAGTTTCTGGGTAAATAGATCCATATTGGGGTCTATAAGGAACCTATTTTACATGGTTTAAGGTTGTAATTCAATAACCATGGTTTTTTCAAATTAAATGTCATAGTGCACATACCAAATCATATAGTTTAACATATCGTAGCATTTTCCAAGCATGAAAATGTGTTTTGGTGGTTTGAGTGCATCATTTTGGAACAAATATGTAACATGATGTGATGGAATGGGACCCAATGACACATGATGATTCCCTAAGATATGTTTCATGTTGATTAAGGTTGTGTTAATCGAACCATATGATGGATGGTGATATAATATATTTATTCAAAAAAATCATTATTTTCCTAAGTAGAGGGATTGGTGGCTGAATTCTAGAAAACATGCTCTCACATGGTTGAAGGATCAGATGCTTTTAGAAGAAAAATTATGGAAGTGGGGTCCACTCAATCCCATGAGGATGAGAACCCGATAATGCATTATAACATATCATAGAGGATACAACTATGTGGTTTGTCGATAAGTATCTAAGAGCTGAATGAGATACAATATTAGTTTAGAATCATGTATGTTGGAATATGGGATTGAAAAATGATTAATTTCATGATGATTAGACCTGATATACTAGTTTATGGTCACAAGGTTCATATCGTAAAGGGGTGAGTGTTTTGGGAGGGTGTGTGGAATGAAGGGGAAGCATCCCATTGTGAGAAGGGTGCCATGGTGGTCCGAACAACACTAACGCTAATGAAAGTAGATGAAGACAATTTATTATTATGGTTCATTGAAAAATGGGAGTTTCTATCTCATTTAGGTTTTTCTGGAAAGAATGAGATATAACATGATGTTAATTGATAGAGCTGAGAAGGCCTGACTACACATGAAACTTCCCTAAGTAATGTCACAGTTTAAGGTCATTATTCATTTACCATTCATGAAAATATTTTAAGATCTCAATTACAAGACTATATTATAATAGATATATTGAATATGTAATTGTATGAAAATATAGTAGGGAGTGGGATTTCATTCAAGGAATGCTTTTGTGTCTCAAATGATAATGGAGAAAATTCATCCATCAATCATAATCCCCCATGATCTATAATCGGTCTATGAAATAGGAAAAAAAATTAATTCCCCTAGTTTTAGGGGAGATCATGATAATGGGGAAATTTGATGATGTAAAACTCAAACTATTTGATCATTCTTAGTCTTCATGCACAAACACATAAGAGGATGATAAAAAGTTTGTTGAAATTACATCTAAACAATGGATGGTGGAAGGGAAGGTAAATCATGACATAGAGGATCTAGACTGTAAAAAAGGGGTGGTCGATGAGATGGAATGACTATTGACTATGTTTAAAGTACATATTCTATAACTGTACCAGTAATTGATGGTGTGAACATATATAAAATAAACCTTTGATCGAGTTAATGAAAATAGAATATAAAATTATACACAATGATAATTTCATGTAAGTGAGCAGGATATTAGGTGAGCAAGTGTGGGAAAATACCATTGTCTATAAGATTTCTATTTGGAGCAGGTTTGTAATGATTAATCAAATCAATTGAGGGGTAGTGTGTGGAAATTGAAATGATGGGATTCTCAGGAGGTAGGTCAAAAATCTTGTACTTATTATTATATGTTCTCAAATTCATTATATGTGTTTACCATAAGTAAAAGATTATGAGTTATCTTAAGGGTAAGGTCCCAAGAATTGTTTTTTGGTTGGGATGTACCAATTATATGAGATCCAAACCCTACTATATATCCAATGGTACCAAGAATCATGCTACTTGTCGTTATAGAACACTCTGAAGTAGATGAATACAATAGAAAGACATAGATATCACTCAAGTGAATGTTCCTGTCATCATGCAGGGTCACATAATGCGATTGGGATATAGACCACAAAGATTAACATCCTGCAAAAAAATGTTGAACAATCATTTTAATGTGATATGGTGAGGTTATGCTTTCACGTCATTTTATCTCGATAGATCTATTACCATTCTAGGTTTATTCCAGAGGCCACCCAATAAAGCTACATATAAATTATTTTGTGGTTGGGGTTTACAATTGGATGTTTAACAGATGATACATGGTAAATAATGGAGTGATTGGGGCTTACACACTGATGTTTCCTTGGAAATTGATCGGAATTAATGGTGTGATTCGGTCTTAAATGTGGAAATTTCCAAGGTACTATAAAAGGCTGTGATGATGCGATTAGGGATTACAAGAGAGAGAATCCTTGGTATAGGGTTATCTTTTTTTCACTCATTGCATGAGGCTTCTCATATTGCCCATGAGGCATCATGTTGACACACATAGGGTATCCAAACGTTTAGCATCAGGTAAAATGTTATTGGGGGAATGAGGAAAATGCATTGAGTTGTCCATTATGTCATCCACATTTCAGGATATGAGGGAATATCGACATTATAGTAGGCCAGAGGAATATGATTGTTGTTTATAAATCAACCAAAAGGATTTGTGGGGGGTCCTAGGATATATGTGGACATATCATGGGATTACCTACTTCGGATACACATTGTTTCCTCATCATGTAAGGTCATGCGGACATCTTATAATGTTGATAATCCATATGAGTATAATCGGGTGTTACACCTAATAAGGAGCCCCAATAAGATTGTTTTGTTTGTATAGGGATACAAATCGTGGCTACAGGATCTATATGTGGATTGAGGAATATGACCAATGTTGTTTTTTGGTCATCTCAATATCATTTCATAAGTAATATTAATCTTCATTTCAAATTAGTATCTCCTTCTTAATAGGATGAATCTAGATATTATCTTAAAGGGTAAATTTTAGTTTAATATCATTCATATAGGACAAGGTCAAATTCTCTTCTATTATTGTGATATGTCATTCCATAGTGAGGGGGAGTGGCTCTATTGGAAGGAAATAAAACTGACATCGACAAAGATCACGAGAGATTAATTTTTGTGATTTCTATCTCATTATGGTGTTGAATTTGATGTTTTTATTGAGTATCAGGGGAGTAGGTATCGCTATGTATCCCCCAAAACTATGAATCAAGCAAAAAATAGTTCTAGAAAAGAGTATGTTATAAGAGAAACAATGAAATTGTGGTATCCTATTTGATGAGGAACCACATATCTTGTAGTTTCATTTTATGTGGTGGGGATGTTGTTTGATGTAATTTAGTTATATACAGATCATCCTTTATATAATTTAATATTTTCTATATTATATATCCCTTGTATATCACACTGGGCAAGACGACATTTTATCATTATTTACTAAGGATGTTATGCGTTTTAGTTTAAAAAACATATCATAGATAGTAGATCATCTCATATTTTTATTTGAGGAAACCTATGTTTATCACACATGGTAAGGATATTTTTTAACATCATTTGTTGAGGGTATTTTCATGTAGTTTAACATCATATGACTAGGGCATGATGATATATAGTTTAAAGCAATACAAGTTCAACTGGGGGTGATTACACAAAAAATTATATCATTACACTAGATGGTTTATACCTAACGAGAAAAAAGGCCAAGGTGTGTTTGTGCAAAATAAAAGGATAATTTTTCAATTTCCACATAGTTTAGGTTCATGATGCATAAACAAAGGCTCCCAATTTAATGATATAGAGGATGGAGTATAGATCATATCTAATTTTTCATATGAGATATCTGATGTCTCTTACATAGTGTATTACTATTGTTTAACTTCATGTGTTGATGATTATGTCATATATTATAATTTCATAAGGATATGATGTTAGGATATATAGTTTATATTTATATATAATTGAAATGGGGGATCAAGCTAATTACCTCTTGATTGAACATAATATTCATGGGAAGTGTGACGTGCTCCACATCCATGGTATTCAATGATTTTGTACCATTAGAGCAGACCCTATGAATAAAGAATAGTCCATCCCAATTGAGATAAATTTTTGGAGAGTTCATTCCAAGAATCATGGGATCTCAGATAAATAGTATCATATAACCATGAAGTATAGAGTAGAGGAAGACATTTTTATTAAATTATTATGTCATCCAGTTATGATGTCAGTCGAGGTTATTCAATGCATCATTTCTATTTTATTCAATGATATTAAAATAATTGAAATAGAATCCAACCATTATGTTACAATCTAATAATCTTATGTGGCTATCTATTGTAAGGATATATAGATCCCTATTGTATTCAATGGTTTCTTCCAATATAACATGGTGTATGTGGTCACCTAAGTAGAATTTTGAGTCTTCGCCATATATTCCCAAATGGAATTTGAAATCTTTTCGGGCTGAATCTTATTAATTTGACCAACCACCCTCTGTAGGGTGTCATAAATGTTTTTTTGAAAACATTATTCTACCCATTCACTTCGACATGGTAATGGAATGTTTTTATGGTTTAGAAGTTCTATTCCATATATATTAATTGGATTTTTGGTGGGAATATTTGTTTTGTGTTCTGTGAGAATGGTGTCAGGAAATATTAATTGATGGATTATGTGGGAATTCAAAATTATTATCTCGGACTGGATCTTAACCTATTTATGTGGGGATGAACTCTTACATCTTTCAAAATAAGTCAGTGGTATACAGAATGAACATGGATATTTTATATATCAACGATGTGTAAGGACCCATAACATCATGTCCCTATAAAAAGGGCCAGTATTACGTGGAATTATATTGAATCTGCGGTGGTTAATGTTTTATGTTTTCATGGATATGGATAGGATAAAACACAATGGTGAATTCAATAGAAGTATGGACATGGTGGGACAAAAGAAACCCAAACCCTTGTATTTGGAGATAAAACATCAATCCCACATTATAGAAATGAATAGAAATGAATAGAAATGAATAAAGAAGGCCACTTTCAAAAGCTCAGACTCCATCACCGGGGATGAGATGTATTCATTATATAAATGAATAGAAATGAATACAGAATCCCACATAATGGCGAATTCAATAGAAGTAGGGACATAGACACTTATGTCAGGGAGGAGCAGTGGTGTGGATCCTGGCGGTTTTCTCTGTCGCGTTGGTCATGGGATCATCATTACGGTAGGGAATCACCAGCTGCGGCGGTTTGGGAGCATCTCCTAGTCATTCCCCTCCCCTTGAAAAATATATCAATCCTCAATGCTATTTGTAACTCTTTCGTCTCATTTCATTGATCAGATGTTTACACGTCTTCTCTTCTGAGAACGGCGTGCCATCGCATCTGTGTTGAGATGGATTTTTCATTGAGGTTTCCACCTCATGTGTTTGTTTGAGCGGGGAAGGACCTTCAATGGTGGGAAAAACTCATTTTCATCACTCCTCTGAGGTTCTGCGCTGCTTGCATGCTTCAGGGTCACTCATCTAACTTCTTCCGTAAGAGTTGATTGGCATCAGGTCCTTCTGGTGCGAATCCCTATGGTGGCCCAAAGGCAGATTTCCATTCATCGGAAGCACGGGAAGGGGGGGTTCATTTCTCCATGATTCTGCATCCCAGCTTCCTGGTTTTTCTGATACTACAGTGGCATTGGGCGGTGGAGTAGGCACGTAGACGATGATGGGGCCTCCATGCCCGGATCCTAGGGTGGTCCAGAAAAAGGATTCCCCGGCCACGACGGCGCTGGCATGGGAAAGGTTACCATTGGTCCCATCTTTTCCAATTCAATAAGTGGGTCCCTCGGGCCTAAGACTCTACTTGACAAAGATCGTGGCTTGGAGATAGTGGCACCAGCCTCTAATCTCTCGGTTTCAGACCTGATCTCGTGATCCCTGTCTAAGCCTGAGTCCCCCCTGACTCTCAGTAGGGTGGCCTCTGAAAAACGTATTGAAGCCCGGTCGTGGTGCAAGCTAGATCATTTCTATATCACCCTACATTCCCTGAGCAGAGCCTTTCCCTCATCGCCAACTCAGGTTCGCTTTTCATCGCAATTGTCCTTGAGGTTTATTGATCGTTGCCTTCATTCTAAGCTAGTGTTGGCATCCTCTGTGGTGCCACAATCAACTCTGGTTCCATAGGGGGTGTCAAAGGAGGTGTAGTTCCAGCGTGGTTCTCCTAGGGTGTTCTTATTCTCCATGATTCAAGGGGACGGGGAGGAATTCTTAGCAGGGCCGCCACCATTGGTTCAGCTGTCTTTTCTTGAAGATGTGGAGGGATAATTTAAAAAGAATATTCTCTTTCCTATGTCGAGCGACGTGCCATAATGTATTCTGGGTCCTCTCACATGGTCAAAGGTGAAGGAAGCTACAACTCGAACCCTATTCTCCCCATCGAGTGTCCCTAGTTTCAAATCCATGTTTTCGAAGGAGTAATGTTATACCTGGTTATTTAGAATGTGAGAGGGATAGAGGCACATGCGAAATGAGCACTTTTTTATTCGGAAGCTAAGAAGTCTAGTGATTCCATTTTTGTTATTCTCAAGCTGAAGCAAGATTATAACAATCTTCCTGGTCTATCGATGATGCTTGGTTTTCAGTCGTACATGCATGGGTGTTGGGATAACTCCCATATATGGATTTTTTTGGAAGAAGTTTGCTAAGGTGGAAGTGACCAGTGTGTCGTCACAATGTATTAATAAAAATATCTCCGGTCAGATGGGTGAAGTGTTGTGGTCCTTCGTCTACGCGAGCACTGAGGTTCGCAGGCTTCTAGAGCTATGGAGTTTTCTCAATGCGTTCCAGCTAGGTTCCCTGCCTTGGTTTGTGGGGGAGACTTCAATTCCATCAGCGATGTTTATGAGAAGAAGGGTGGATCCTCTGTGACTATAGGGCGGATGCAAGAGTTTAGGGACTTCATTGCCTCTACGGGCCTCTTCAATCTGGGGTTCAAGGGGAGCCGTTTTACCTGGTGCAATAACTGGAGGGGTGCTAGATGTATTTGTAGTAGGATGTATAGGTGTCATGCGAATCTTCAAGCACTTGATTCATTTGGCCTTACGTCAGTTACTCAACTTCGATGATCACTGTCAGACCATCCACCATTGCTGGTGGAGCTGCGTGTGCGTAGAAGTCATCACGAGAACCAAGATTTTCTGTATTCTAGTAGTTGGCATCTGTCGGCTGATTTCTGGCCGATAATGAGGAGTTCATGGGCGGGTAGAGAGGATGGGGGGACCCTAGTATTGGTTGACCAACCAGCTTAAACTTCTCAAGTAGGACATCGTGATTTGGCTCGACAACAAACCAAATTATAGCACAGTGGTAGAGTCGATACAGAGGGACATTGATACGATGGGGGATAATTTGATTTTGGATTTAAATGACGATATGTTTACCTCACTATGTGAGAAACAGGTCTTCCTGGTAGAGAGGCTGGTGGAGATTGAGAGGGATCTTAGACAGAGAGCTCGGATTAAGTGGCTAATGGAGGGAGTCCACAATAGCGGCTTTTTTTCATGAATGTATTAAGGATAAAAGAACCATGAGGATCAACATCCATATTGAAAATAGTGATTATAACAATGATCTATATGTTGTTGGGCATATGGCGCTGGACCATTTCACAAGGCTACAGGCTGGAGAGGTGCAAATAGGGTCTGTGAGTGATGGTATTAGAGAGGCAGTTGATGATTTTTGGGAGTGTGTTCCAAGGCTGGTGGGGGCCTCTGAAAATGAGCGATTAATGATGATTCTAGAGGAGGAAGAGATATAAAAGACAGTGATTGAGATTCCATGGGATAGCTCCCCTGGCCTAGATGGATTTATAGTATGTTTTTACATGCATGCATGGGATATTGTTGGACGCGAGGTGGTGGCAGTTGTGCGGGACTTCTTTTGGGGAGGGGGGAGGCCTTGGGAAGGGTGTGAGTGCTTGTTGGGTTGTGCTCATCCTGAAGATGAAATACCCCTCAAACATTGTTCAATTCAGACCAATATGTCTGTGCAATGCATTCTACAAAATCCTAGGGACACTCATACTTAGAATAATGGGTGGACTGATTCCAAAATTGGTTTCCAAGGAACAAAACTAGTTTATCAAGGGACACAACATCCAAGGTGCGATGGGTATTTCAAGTGAGCTGGTTAACAACATCAACTGACACTCAGTTGGATCCAACATCATTTTTCATGTGGATATGGACAATTCCTCTGACAAACATGAGTGGTATTTTATCCTGAGGGTGATGCACATGTTTGGCTTCCATGAATGGGCATGTGATATCTGTTTCCAGTGTTTCTCCTTGCATTGGATGTCCATTTCGCTCAGAGGGAAGGGTTTTGGTTTCTTCAAGATGGTTCGGGTAGTGCAATAGGGAGATCCCCTATCTCCTATCCTTTTTTTGGGTGCAGGAGTCCCTTACTATGAACATTTAGAGGAAAGAAGAGGATGGAAGCTTGAGGACGTATGTCGGATGGAGGGGCAGGGAGACCATTTCACATCTCATGTTTGCAGACGAAATTCTTATTTTCAGTAATGGTAGTCAACATTCCCTTCTTGTACTTATAGAGGTATTGTCATTTTATGGCTAGGCTAGTAGGCAGCTCATCACTGCTTCTAAGGGCAAAGTGTATATTTCAAATAAATGCTCTCCCAGGAGATTCAGAAGTATTAAGATTATTCTAGGATGCCAACAGAAGAATTTCCCCATGAGCTATCTCAGGGTTCCTCTTTCCTATGGGCGGATCAAAAGCAATTTATTTGAGGGGGTCATGGACCGTATGCTTGGAAGGATTTACAATTGGAATACCAGGTTTCTTTCCTTCGGAGGGAGGGTTACAATGATTAATAATGTCCTATCTTTGATCCTGATGCATGTTTTTCTATTATCCAGCCTCCAGAAGTAACAGTGGAGAGTATGGAGAAGATCCTCACGACCTACCTTTGGGATGTCAATCAGGAAGGTGGGTGCCACTGGGCCTCTTGGGCATGGCTGGACAAACCAACAAAGGAGGGGGAGTGGGTCCACATGATCTAACAACTACCATGTAGTGCATGCAGGTGCGTTTAGCGTGGGATATTGTGGTAGGGAATTATTTATAGGCAGAGTTATTCCAAGAATGATATGGGGACCTGGAGGGCAATGTCATTGAGCGCAGGGCTCGACCATCTCGATTAGCCAGGTGCAAGATGGGTTTCCATGAATAGCTATGCGACTCGGATAGGTGTATCATTGGAATAGGGGATCCCAGCTTCTAGAAGACAATTCT
Organism: Viscum album; assembly: GCA_963277665.1. NCBI lineage: Eukaryota > Viridiplantae > Streptophyta > Magnoliopsida > Santalales > Viscaceae > Viscum > Viscum album. The sequence continues at coordinate 1,584,799,868 of OY728147.1, forward strand.
GGAGGGGAGCGATTGTTTTTTCCTGGATGTCCATCGCCGAACATCACCTTCAGGGAATCCTCCAAGTGTCCAGAGTTCATCAGCTCGGTTCTTAGTCTAGAACTGAAGAAGGTTTTGGATTGTTTATCCATTAATGAGGAAGAGGATCGATGATTCTTCACGGTTTCAACCTTGGGCAGGTTCTCCATTCAGGACTAATGATAATGGAAGAGCGCATAACACAAACTTGGGAACGGGTTGGATAAAACCTAGTTTAAGGAGATTCCAATCAAGATGAACTTCTTGGTCTGGCCTGTCAAGAACAGATCCCTTCTGACAGATGAAAACATTAAAAGCTGGGGAATCTTCCTGGCATCCCGCTTCTATTGTTGTAAGGCTCTTAAGAGAGAATCACCTAATCATCTCTTTTTTCAGAGCGACTGGGCGGGGGCTGTCTGGAGCATTTTCACCCCACCAGTTTGCGCTAGTTTTGAGCATTTCTACTTCTAGGAGCTCCTTTTATCATGTTTTCTCGGAGTGATGATCAATGACTCAAATAGAAAAGTGTGAGCTTGTATACTCACTGTAGTCTGCTAAGTTATTTGGGAGGCCATGAACAAGGAACACTTAGGTTCTCATAGCTCGATTTTCTTGCTTCAGGTAAGAGAATGATCATTGGTCTATGAGTTGGTCACAATGTTGAGGTTGGATCAGTGCTCGACTGCAGAATCCAACTTCTTCGGTAGACATCATGGCCTAGACTATGTTAAAGGGCGGTGGGTTATATTAAAATCTCTTTCTATCAGGATCAAGTTAAATGTGGGAAACTCATACATGCATGGAATGATGAGAGGCAGTGGGGTTTTACGAGACTCAGGAGGCTTGGTTAAAATGGACATCAGTTCTACCAATTGTATGGGTAATTTGTTTGGGCAGAGGCTCGGCCCCTTCTTACGGGACTGAGGGAATGAAAACGTAGTGGGTTTCAAGTGTTATAGGTGGATTCGGACTCATAGGTCTTGGTTAATTATGTTCGGGGAAGGTCAGACGCACCTTGGGAACTTGCTTGTATCATCAGGAGGTGTGCCTTGGAGACCAACCAAGGACAACTCATACAATATAGTTGGAGGGAAGGTAATTTTGTTGCGGATGCGCATGTGAAGATTGGAAGTCCCAGATATGAGGTCATTTTTTATAGAATCTTGGGCTCCCTGCCTCTTGAGTGCAGGCCCTTTGTGATGAATGACGCATTAGGGTTACATTACTTTCTCCCTCCTTGGGTGTTAGGGTTGTAACCTTTTTTCGACCGTAGCCTATTATCTTTTATATAAAATTAAATTTCCATCATTTCCTAAAATCGGAATGATTCTGATATAAAATCCCATGTGGGAGTGATAAAAACAATATGAATTCCCACACTATTGAGTTTTTATTTCACTAAAACTATTATTGTTTTTCAATGAGAGACACCATCAAAATGTGCCTTCCAACATGAACTAATTTGATGGATATAGAGGATAGATCCATCTAGTAGGTCTAGATCTATGGTCAATTTCTCTAGTGTTGGATGCATGTATAATAAATCTAACAATGAAGGCCCTTTAAAATCATTCTATGAATAATATTATATGGAAACTACTCGAGAATTACTACCCAACACAACAGTCATCCTATCAATAAAGGGTGACTGAAAATATACATCAGAGGATCACCATGGGATACCATCTAAATCACCTAGGGCTATATAAAGGGATATTAAATCTGAACCCCAATGAATAGGGTGTCACAACACTTAACAATGGGTAAAATTATATTATCCCTGTCAACCAAAAATTAATTGAGGTAACACTAGCTAATCTTTCTAACCATATTATTCTTCGAAGTTAAATGGGTTCCTTTGGACTATTACAAGGTAGTTCAATACATGACTAACTTCTTCTATTGAATTAATCATATTAATACTGGAGGGTACAATAGATACTAGATAGTTTCCATGAATGTCATTTATAGATATTTTACCACTGGTAGATGGTTACACTATTCATAGTTATAGAGCATATAACACACCTTATGAAAAGGTTCTAAATGAATCAGTGGATACATGACATGTTTTCTATAAGGACTCCTAGAACCCAAATATTTTAAATGATGATGCATATTACTAATACCATTGACCATAATTAGATCAATCTTGAATCCTCAATTTCTAGAAACAATCATGAGAAAATTTGTTGAGGTAAACCGAAAGTCACACTTTAAGGGGTTAGATTCAAGTTATTTTAGCAGAGGAAGTCGAATTCATTTTAAATGTCTTTGACATGGCCTTGAAACTAAAATTATTTCACTAACATGTCATCCAAATTGAAAAATATTAATTTTTGATGGATCAATTTTATGATGTGTTTCGTAAATGATTGGTATGTTTATCTAATATTATTTCAACCAAATAGATTAACACAATAGTACAGGGTTCCTTGGGGTGCATTGATTGTAATGTATTCCCCATCCATAGGGTCCAACAAGAAATATTTATTCCAAGAATATAATAAAATGGTGGAGAGAGAAAATAAACATGATGTTACATCAATATGTATCTCTTTTATAGGAAGGGTAAATCAATACATCATGAAATGGACGTTTTGGTCCTAAAAGGTGATACAAAGACTAAATGACCATTCATCTTCCTAACAGGGATGATGATGACAAGACATTTGGGTTTCATAAACACCCTATTGATGTTGTACATAATTATCATATCAAATTTGGCCATTCCATTGACACTATTGGATGGGTTAATATTTTTGGGAGATTGTTTAAACCCATGGTGACCCACTAGGAGGTCAAGGAAATCGATTAAAATATGGGGATCGAGTCCTAGAATATCCCTATATCTTCAGGTGAACACATCGAGGTGCTATTTCATGCAATACAAATATTATTTTGATTTTTATAGTTTCATGACTATATAGATAAATGTCACCCTCATATATTCTTCTATAGTGATATTTTCCTAGATCATAAAATTGATCATGGTCGAGGAAACATGATCTAATGGCAGAGGGGTATCATCTAGATCCCCTTCATTATTTGATACAATGGGATTAGAGAGAGTAGGTTACTCTTTTCGATCTTCATACATGGGAGTGGAAATAGATCCCACTATGATGGATGTGGGATCAATGATGAGGGTTTCACGTTCTATGGAATCTATGGAGAAAAAATATTATTATACTACCCCATGTAGTTTCAAACCCCAAGACCTACCTTAGATATAAAAGAAATATTGTTGAGTGGAATTCCATTGAATAAAAATTACTTTTTGGAACATGAGGTATTTCAATAGATTATTGGACCTGGTGTAAATTATTTTATAATGAACATGATAAAATATTTATGGAACTACATATGGAATTTTTGTGTAGTATTACATGGTATTATTCAAATAATCATTTTTCTTGGAGATTATGAACCCTCATTATTGATAGGTGGTCATTTGATCAAATTAGTGGACTGGCGCAATAAATATGTTTTTAAAATCCCTCCAAAGATCAACTAAATTCGATGTCAAATATTGGTCAATATTGACACACCCACCACCATCAACATTAATATACTTTTACCCTTCAATAGTACTATATGTATATAGTGGTTTTAATAGGAGATGAATATATAAGCGTGGCCCTAGGGCACTTCTATTCGACCATCGGTGGAGTATTTGAGGGATTTGTTTTATGAAGGGGGTCCAATGTGTGTAGGTAGAGCCTTATCCTTCCCAATATGGAATTAGAGGTCTTATCAGGGTTATAATCATCAAACTCTTTTCTTATCACTGTGCCTTCAAATTTGGATTTCAAACAAATCATTATACATGTCATTTTCTTTTTGTTATCATAGCTTGAAATTTTCATGTTGGAGGGATTAACATTATCATCTATGAGCCAAATTTTTTAATATATCTAATTTGGGATGATAATGTTCTCATAGCCTATATCCACTAGGTACCAGAATATATCTATTCCATTTATAATTAATATAATTTATAAAATGAGAATATGCCTCTAGATAGTGTCACTGTCACCCTCTTTAGACAAGGAAATGATGTTTTTTCATTCTCCCTACTCATCAACTTCTATATTATAGGCCTTTTCAAAAGCAACCTCATTCTCATTTTGAAGAGGGATATTCAAGGACCCAATAAGGTATTCATGAATATTCAAATAAATTTGGAGTGAAAAAAGGATTGAGATCCTTATTGTTATTTTTGAATAGAGCATCTGAAAGTAAAAATTTTTAGGTGAGGGTAATGTATTTGTTTTCCAAGGTGTTAGCTTGAACATATGGTGTAGTAGGTTCCAATGGATGATGTATTGAGGTCTGTATGGTGTAATCCATGTTTCATAGATTACAGGATAGCTTAGGATATGTATTATATGAATGAGGTTGGGACCTTGGTGGCCATGACATTGCATGCTGATTCTACGGTTTTGTTACTAGGTGGGAAAATACAATCCGTTTTTGTGTTGTACCTAATGAAGTTCCCAGAGAATTTTTTGGATAAAAATCCTCACATCATTTTTTCTATCTAATTTCAATGACATAGATAGTATTTTCTGGTGAACTGGATCCATCACCATACATGTTATAGTACTAATGTCAATTATATTGATTGAAGCAACCCAAGGTAACGAAATCTAGTTTGGGACATCCCTCATCAATGTGATTCATTAAATAACCTTCTTAATAGACAAAATTTATGGAATAATAATTCTATTTTTCATTTTTAAAATATTTAGGGTTTGGAGGAATCTTATTGGTGTCTCCCAATTTAGGATTCAAGAATTCATTTAGGGTACATGTTGTTTTTGACACTGATGAGGAACTCAAATTTTATGTGATTCATACATTCATATTCATATCACACATGTAATGACATGATGTATATGAGGTTTCTAGATTGGTATCAATGATTATTGTGGGTTATTCTTGGCTCATGTGGGAATGGAATATTCTATGTCTTTGATTGAACAAATAAAATTCTATATAGTCATGTTATTCTATCATACCATGTCCTGAAGATTGTTTTCATTCACCCGAGTCTCTATTATTTCTTTTAGGGTTAGTATAGACATGTGATACATATACCAAGAAATCTCTCAATGTATTTAGTCCATGATTCACATGTCCATGATATTAATTATTAAATATGAAACACTCATTGATGGTAGGACTGATGACACAATGATATGTGAAAATGGTGACATGATAAATGATGATACATTCACTACTGGAAATTAGATCTTTCCCAACTCTTCTATACCAATGGTTTGCAAAAAACCGTTGGAATAGGTCCCCTTTCCCAACGGTTTGGCCAAACCATTGAGAAAGGCCCCCAAATTGGCCACTTTTCCCAACAGTTTGGCCAAACCGTTGGGAAAGGTAGACCTATTTCAACGGTTTGGCCAAACCGTTGGGAAAAGCCCTCAAATTGGAAACTTTTCCCAACGGTTTCGAGAAACCGTTGGGAAAGGTGGAACTATCCCAACGGTTTGGCCAAACAGTTGGGAAAGGCCCTCAAATTGGAAACTTTTCCCAATGGTTTGGAGAAACCGTTGGGAAAGGTGGACCAATCCCAATGGTTTGGCCAAACCGTTGCGAAAGGTCCCCAAATATGCCACTTTTCCCAACGGTTTGGCCAATCCGTTGGTATAAGTACATTAATATTTTATCAGACCTTCGTATCGAGAACATTATATATATCAAAATTTAAAATATTTATGAGAATAAAAATCTATATTTATGTAATTATGATCACAAAAGTCATGATAGGTTAGTGGTTGAGTCGTTCAATTATAAACGAGGGGTCCTGGGATCAAATCCCAGTGGATGTTTTATTTTTGGAATTTATATACCAACGGTTCCATTACCGTTGGTATAGATTTCATATTACATATACCAACGGTTTTTGGAAAACCGTTGGTATAGACCTATCCCAACGGCTTACTTGGCTACGGTTCTCCAAACCGTTGGTATGGGCTATACCAATGGTTTGGAGGCCTATACCAACGGTTCCAAACCGTTGGTAAAGGTTAGTTTTCCAGTAGTGATTCCATGGTATTCATGTGCTATGAAAGATTTGTTATTATATATTCCTATGAATAAATGAAGTACCACCTAAAAAGAACATAATTGATGGGGTAGTTAATTATCTTATGTTATTTAAATGGAATCATCGGTGCCACGACCATACTGGGGGATTCAGAAGTGATTTCATGTTGAGGAAGTGGTTGATGAGTATATGGATAATTAGGATTGTCTAGCTAACCGGGCATGTTTAGAAAAGATACCTAATGGATGAGTAGCTACAGATAAATATTCTATATAGTAGTGGATATGTAAATATTCACTAGCTTCCTCATAGGAAATGTAAGGGTAAATGGGAATGAACATTACATATTCTACATCAAGTCTTATTTTAGACACTATGATATTTTTGAGAACTCTCAAAATGCACATAGATAAATCAGGGAGATGAGGTTTGGGACCATTGTATATCTGACATTAGCAATACACATGGATTAATTGAACCTCATGGGAAAGATACATATCAATGGATTATTTTAAACCCTTCTATTTGGTGATGAATTTAGAAACTCACTCATCATCCCTTTGTTTAAATATAGTGATCCCAATGACACTATTGTTTCACGTGGTGAAGATTAAATGGTAGAGGACATTCCTATAGAGATCACCCCAACTAGGGACTCATCCCTACACCCTATAGATATATAAAAAATGTGGGTCCTTATATTTATTGGACAAAACATTGATTTCGTGAAGCCTCATGCTGTTATGAGGTCCTTAAGTTCAGTATAAACAATGAGCAAATGTGTGGAAAGTGATGTAGAAAATTACATATGCTGTTGAATTTGGAATGCCTCGTATTATATAATTATTAGAGAGGGTGAATCTAGTATACACAAGATGGATATGGATTCCCCTCAATAGTGACAATACATTATTGTGTTTTAAAACCCTCAAGACGAATACTTATAGAAGATATCACATCTTATTAGTGATGGTTGGTGGTAAAAAATTGGTTGACCAGTTTTATAGACACTATGAAGTAATGATATCAGTCTCAAGGATGGATGTCAAAAATTTTAGGTAGGGTAATGGTATCATACCTAAATATTTTTTTCTGGACCCAACCTCTACTCATATTTTTTATTTAGGATTTTCTTCTTCAATCATAGGATCTTGGAAAAGAAGAATTGGCTACATAGCATGAAGAGAGAAGAGGTACACATTGTCATTGTCCCAACATAGGATCGATTCAGTGATGAACGTAGTAGTGATCATCTTGTATTCTTAATTATCCTGGGGAAGACTAGACAATCTGGTATATGACATGGTATTTTCTATAGAAAATTATAGGACAAAAAACATTGGAACTCCCTTTTGGTTTTTGAGGAGTGTAAGGTTTGTTAGAAATACATAATTTTGGGGACTCCTTAGGCCTATTGTCTTCCTCTAATGATGAGTGTGAGTGCCTATCATAAGGACTTCCTATGACTGTGTCTCCTACTATGGTTGTCTTTTCTCATCATTTCCTATTCATTAGGTTCAATTTCCCTATTCATCTATTGGATTTATTGCGATGACATTCATTATAGTGGGGTTTGGAGGAAAATTTTAATCATCATGTAGAAGAATAGATTTCATGTCTCATTGTTTCCTTGGACTTTGACTGATTTAGAGGGAACCATAAAGCTCTTATACTGGATTCTTATGTAGAGTATTTCCACATGTATGATTATTAAAAGAATATTTAGGATATATATACTAAAACTCTATAATATCTAGATGTACCAACATGAATCATGTCACTTAGAAACATGGAGCACCATAATGTGAACCATTTGGTACTACTAAGAGATGGCCTAATGATGCCCTTAGATCCCTGGGTAGACCAGTTGGTTTCTTATGAGGCTTCTGATAATAAAAAAGATATTTTTGTAAAGACACAAGGCTAGGCCCATAGTGAGGTGTTTCAAGGTGGTAAAGTACAATGTTACATGTAGTCAAAATAAACTAGTAGCTATTTAGCGGTCAGTATTTCCAATAATTTGTCCACTTTCCCTTCATCAAATAAGATTTTGGTTTCTTATTGCCATAACCTATGGTCAGTGATGACCAGGATACTACGAGTGGAATTAAGGATCACTATCTCTCCTATTGAATTTCTAGAAGAGGATGTTCTTACAATGAAAAAACATCCCTATAATGTAAAAATTTCTTCTATAGGTGGGTTAGCATTATGACCATATCCACATAGGATGGGGTACATGTGGCCTCCAAATGATCAGGAGGGACACCATCCCCTAATGGATCAATGAATTGTTCACCATCAACTATGGTTCTATACCTAATCTCAACATCTCTCCCAGTTCTAGTGTGGATATTTAAATGATATAGGCAGACAATGTTTTATATAATTGAAATAAAATTCCCTTTAAGGATTATACAACATCCCTAAATTTCAGGTATTTTTTGTTGTATTTCGGTACATTTTGTACCTCATCATATGGGATGTTAATCCCTTATCATCAAGATTATATACCCAGTTACGTTGGGGTGGTTGATGGTTTTTCAATTGATACATATTCTACCCTAGACTGTTAGAGGTTCAAGGTAAAATGATCATTTCCTTGTTCCTACCTGTAATGGTGTGGGATCTCCCTGGTCATGTGCCTATGTGGGATGTAAGGATTCATTATTCATGTGTAGTGGTCCATGTCGTGTGTTCTACCTATCAAGTTAGTTGCATGTCATCATAACCTGGGATATATATCTTGGGAACGTATTTCTTATGGGATGGGAAGAAAATCTATGTCATTTATTAGTATTTTAGGAAGGACCTCCATAGTAGGATTCTTAATTATGGGGTGGCTAATGAACTTTGTCGATGGTGGTCATGATGGTGAGAGTCAACCCAACCATATTGGTTAGAGGATGGGGTCTTGATCCAAAAAGGGAAATAATATTCCTCATATAGTGATTGTAAGGGTGGATAAGGTGAAACCCAAATGGAAGGAGACAATAAATTTTATGGAGGGGCCTCTGGTAGTGTAGGGTTTAAAGACTAAACCAAGAATCAACACTGGTTATTCTAGAATAGGACCAGTGGACATGGGTCTGGGTTGAACTACTAAGTTTAAAATAAATCCAGGTTGCATTGGCTCTATTTTTGGTTTGTAGATCTCATGCGAGTATTCTGGGTTGTGGTAACCGTTTAAACTACCTAAAAATACTATACATCTACCTCATAGTGTAGAGATTCATTAGAACATTTTTGGGATAGGCTCCTTAAATGATTTTTATATTCACATGGTTGTTATACCTTTTTCATCACCTATGGTGAGGATCATGTCACTGTGATTTAGATGATTCTTGATCTGTTAGGGCTATATCACTTGATGAGATGACCCCTTCCAATTAATATCGACAAACTATGGATTTTATGACCATCTGCTGGGTGAGGTAAGAATAGGATATGAGGCGAGGGTACATGGTTTCCATGGAAGTGGATACTATCACGGAAATAATTAATTATATTGGATTACCGTACTGGGTGTTCTACTAACCCACACATATTTGAAGTTTTTTTCAATCATTTATATATTCTTGAGTCCTATATAGTAGGTGATGTCAAACATTCATTCATATTAGATGATGGAAAATTACAATGTTCCCAATATAATCCATTCTCTATAATATGGGTTAAGGATCCAAGCAGATGAATTATCTTAATAGAGATTATTGTCATCCTAGACATGATCTTTGTTGTAGAGGAGGATTTTCAATTTAGGCCCAGCATGCTGGATTGCTGAGGCCTAAAACTCGATGCCTGGATTTTGGGGTACTCAAATATAATGGTGTCAAATGGTAATAATCAACTATAGTTGAAGGATAAAATATTTTCATCAGGTTAAAGATTTGTTTTCCGATGATTTACTATGAGATTTGTCATTGGGGATTAGTGATGTGAGTTTCTTTGCATTCCACTCTAATGGTGGTTATACTCGATTTACTAATTGTTCCCCCTATAGGGTGACAAGTTGATTTCCCTACAATCACAACTTCCATTGATTGGAATAGACTAAAATTGTGAACGATGATGTAGTATCCATGATAAAAATAGGATAATGGGTTGTTGTTTACTCCTTAGATGGATTCATAGCTAGATGAAATTTTATAGTACATGTCTCCATTAGATATTTGATTCATGATCATGATGTTTATTCTGTATTCCATATCTAGGTGGATGTTTATTAATTACCTTGCCTCTATCATGAATGAGTATATAGCAATGGTCAGAGTTGATAGAGATGTTGGACACATTTTGAAATCTATGGCCATTGGTTTTGTTGGGAAAATATAAAGTATTCCTTTTTAAAATTAAAGAAAATATCATATATGAGCCATATAAAGTATGAACACCAGGTCATCCCATGAAATCACGGTGTAGTTTAAGAATGTAAAATAAGATATCAAATGTTTTTTACCTCAGTTTTCTCATGGTCATTTCATGGGGTAAAATTTATTGATCATCTCATGGGTCAATGTTTTAATTTATTATGGGGATAGTTTGATAAAATGTTTTTCATTTTATGGTTATAGGTTGGTAAAATGATTAACATCTTGTGGGGATTGGATGGTCACATCACAAACATTTAATGGGTATATGTATTACATGGGTTTAACTTCTTATTTGGAGAGTTTTGTCACATGTTTAACATATAATATTGAGAGGTTGTTGAGATTTAGGTGTATTCCTATAAGTAATATGGCCAAACAAAATGGTCATCACCTCCACTGTGGTGGGGGAAAATATTTTTTTAGGGGGATTATATACCCATATAATGTATATCAACACACTTCTGAGTTTCATTCTTCCATGTAAAGGATTTATAGATTTAATGATGATTTTAGGATTGAAAATCTTGGTTGAGTATTGGGTTTTTCCATATTGGACTTTAAGGGGGAATACTTTGTACAATGTATGTAGATAATCATAAATACTCATGAAGATTATGTTCATCATTTAAGGTCATGAGATAAGACTATAACATGATGTTTAACATCGTGTAGTAAGGATGATGAAGTCATAAAATGAGAAACATATTAGGATGCTGTGGGGATTACGCATATGGGTTTCCCACTATAGGTGTATCATCCCAAGGTGGTTGATGGGTTGTTATACCATGATGATCATACATAGGGAATCATGTAAAAATTTTATAGGGTAAGAGATGGAGGGCCATCCCACGCCAATCAAACATTGGGCATTCAATGTTCATCACACATGGTAGGTATAAAGGTTATGATTTTGTGACAAAGATGTTATTCTATGATGTCTAAATTATTTATGATTACACATTATGGGGATATATAACTAGGGATAAAATTTTCATAAATAATAATAGGATAATAATATATAGACTCCTACAGTGAATAATGGGTAGTTACCCTTGATGATTATACCTTTTTGAATTATGTTTCCACATCCCATTGGACTCTTGGTGGCGTAGAGAGTAAAAAAATACACAGTGAAGTGTGAAATAGGGATACATGCAATAGGGTAACTAATATTTTGTAAAATAGGTGATAAACATCCAAATCAAAGAATGAATAAAAAATCCCATATGTGAGTGTAAATGTGATCAGTTCTCATAAGATATTGAACTAATGAAATCATTTTTTATGTATATAGAACCATTTAGTTGTCAGAATTTACAATGTAATGTATTCTGAAAAGAGTCTTCAAGTAGAGACATGTCAGATGAGTTTCACAAAGTTGAGTTATTTCAAAATGGTCAGTTTTTTCATGATGGTGGGGTGTTTCATGAAGGTGTGAGCTTCATGAAGCAAGGTACCCCTATCATGAGGTAAATTCTTTGTTCTCCAAGGATTATTTTTAAGTATAATTATCTCAAAAAAATACAATAATTGCGAGGTGTTTTTCTATGTTGATATGTTTACGAACCTTTATAAAATTCATCTAAATCATGTTCTTTGAGTATTAAAAGATCACAGGGGAGGGCTATTCCAGAAATATGGAATCCAATGGGGGTAAATATTTTATTTTTGTATCAAATTTGAATTTTTTTGAAATTTTGAGCATCTAATAAACTCAAAAACGAAGAATCTCTAGTAGATTTTATAGAACTCAATGAAGAGGAGGTATGCTTCCAAAATCAAGCAGTCCTCTACAAAAAAAGATTGGATGAAAAAAGTCCACATTAATCAATCTAAGTGATATTTCATAGTTCACATAATACATTCATGAATCAACCACCATTAAGAACTATTCTGAACAATCCTGACTCTAGTAACTTTTGTTGATTTAATGCTTATTTCTCCATATTAAACTCCACTCATCAATGAATTTTATGAAATCTCTCATAATTGGTGTTTTTCAATGTCAAAACATTTTGGATATAAGGTTGGAGAGACATCAATACATATTGTAGATGCAGTGGAGATATTGACCAAGATGATTTAGGTTATTGATGAAAGGATGAGGGGGGAACATGGACACAATAATTATTTTTTAAAATCACAAGTGGAGTCTCATGGGGTATGAATTCATGAAAATCATGTTGTTATAGATTTCCCCATGATTTCATAAGTAGGGGATTGGATGTAAATGTAAGATCTCACCCTATTTTTTAATCTTTTCAATGTGATAGGGCATGTTTTTGAGGTTCTTATTATTTGTTTCTCCCATCATAGTTGAATATGATCCACAATGTATTCCAAATTTATCACATCAATAATATCATCACCATGAATCCCATATAATTTAATGGGGATATTATCATATTAAGAATGACATCATGTTCGTTGAGTGGCTAGTTGTTATACATGGTAATCGAGATAAAGTGATTAGTTGATGAATCAATCCATTGGTTCATGTGTCGTGGAGGCAGAGTGGGATTGATGAGAGTACATGGTAGTGAGATACATGTATGAACACCTACTACCTTGAGTTTTTTATATTTTCCCTTAATTTTTTATTGATAAAGTGATGAATTGATATTCTTGTTTGTGAAATGTTCTTTTTATGTGATATGACACTTATTAAAGCTTTAAGAATATGAAGTGGGATGAACACTTCCTCAATAAATATGTATCATATAGTTATAAATTTTAAAATACTGGGAATGAGTCAGTATAATCCAAAGTCTTTTGAACTCTAATTTTAGATGCCAAATTATTTTATTTGTGTTCTTAGGACACCATATTGTGATGGGTATGGAAGTTCTTTTCTTCTTCTATGTGGAGACTGAGATGTGGATCCAATTGTTATATAAAACGGAGGTTACTTGAGATTGAGGTAATATTATGCAGTTATTTAGTTGTTTGGGATGTTTTATTAATGTTTTTCAAATGTATCTATTTATTTTTTCGATTGTGCTATTTCCATTATAATGATATCGATGAGAATAATCAAACAAGATGATAACTCTAAAACCACCCTTTTGTTCTCCATGTTTTTTTAATTTCAATGATGAGAATATATTACAATTTATATAAGTTATTGGTAAAAACTATTAAAATAGTTAATATTTGGGAATTATGATGTCGAATGCGTCTGTTAGAGGTTTTGAGGATTTTGATGGTAATTGGAGGTGTTGTAGCTTAAAATTGTTTTCAGAAGGATTATTTATCATAGGGTATTGAGTTTTTCCATGTAAGGTGGTCAACGTATTGTGGATATATTTTCCATGGAATAAAGGCATAAATGGGGATCGTTAGGTGTAGAGACCCGAAGCTTAACGTACATGGACATTACATTACATTTGCGGAATACTTAGTACATAACAAAAATACACACAAAAGGACCGTAATAGATTAGTGTCTTTGGAAACTCGGAATATAATCTTCTAATCGTGGTAAAAGATCTTAAACATCTCCCATAAAGATCGTCCTTTTTTTTTCTACCTAAAACCTTTATTTATATCCTAGGGAAATGAAAACAAAAAAGGGTGAGCTCAAATGCTCAGTAAGGGTAAAAAAAGAAATATCAATCACATCATATTGATAAGAACATAATATTTTGGAAATCTTAACCTGCAAAAGAGAACATAATATCATAACATGTGATAAATCATATTAGTGAAATGTAATCCCAATAATCATAACTTAAAACATTAAACTTTGTGGAATACACACATAATCATTGAGAATCATTTCTTATTAGTCAAGACTCATTGCCAAGACTATCTTAGCGGACAAAGTCCATTTCTGAACCGAGTTCACTCTTCGTTTCAGTCCTGTTTCACTGAACCGGTTTAACCTGCCGTTCTAGCCATGTCTATCTCATGAGATATAAAATCGTTACCTAATTAATTGGAGGGAGGTATAGGTCCCACCCATCTCATAATGATACCATTCTTATGTGTGCCACAAAATCATAAACCAAACATCATAGCATAACCCATGTAATAAAAATGGGAATCTTAAACATCGTGACATCATAAAACAATTCATATAAGTTAAAGGAATTCATAAATATAATTCCATCACAACATAATCAAATCAATTTAATAATAGGGATAGAAATAGAACCATTTATTATCTTAGATGGAAAATTATTTTGATAAAACACTTGAACTCCATTCTTGAGGAAAATATCCTTTCTGCTTCAAAAAAACTTTTCCTTTCTTAACATGTCGTACAATCTTAAACTAAAAGAAGTTGATTAAAAATAGACTTGATAACTTGTAAAGGAAGCTTCTTGGAAATAATTTTTTAAAAATCCATTCATTCCGTATAAGTTAAAAAAACATTCTTCGTACTTTTGTCGGAAAATTCAAAAAGTACCTATTACAAAAAACGATAAAAGATTCCTTTCATATCCTTTACAAAAAACTCAATGAAAGGTAAAATTGGATTTAAACAATTTTAGGTGGATGGAAATAACATTACATACTGAGGAAACATGTATGTGGATGATAAAATACACCCCAGTAAATACTAATGTATAAACAATCTCCGATAAAAATGAGATTGTGATATTTCCCCTTACCTTAGGTCCGATTTGCTTCATAAGTGTCCAAAACTCCTGTATAATGATTTAAATAATGTCATTTACTTATTACAGAATCATACTCATTGTTATGATATCATATATGGTTCACTTATGACCTTATATTACCAGTTCTTTTGTAAATTCCATGCTAAATAGTGTTTTGGGTAAAATCGTTTCATTTTTCGTCCGTGTTCTGGCTTGTAATTATTCATATGATTACTTAGATCATGATTAATTAATTCCAGAATATAAAACATTATTTATATATAATATATATTCAGGATATACATATATATAATAGATTAGTAAATGGAAAGAAATACACTGTTCATGGAGACGGTAGGCCGTACGTACGCATGAACGCTGTTTTCGTTTCCTTATTGAGTTGAATGGAATTAAGTAGATGACATACATATATATACACATAAATCCAGTATCATTATTATGTCATATATTTTATGATTACTTATTATATATACTTTATAATCATTCATGAATAGTAAACGTGGAGAATGAATCTCATCGCGTCATGGAGACGGTAGTCCGTACGTACGCAAGAGCGATGATATCGTTCTCATGATACTGGAATTGTATTGGAGTGTATGTATACTATTTCAGAATCAATATCACTTTACAATAATCATATATAGTTATTATGTACACCAATATAACCATCCATGTAAGGTGGTGGTGGAAAATAGATTACACCACGGCGTGGAGACGGTATTCCGTACGCACGCACGCACGATGATTTCATTTTCCGTAGGATGGATAGATTGTGAAATAGGGTTGTTTCATACTTATAATAACATATCAGTATATGAGTGATACTGATTTTATTACTTCATAATGAAACAACCTAAGAATAAGATGTGGAAGAAGAAATAAAGGTGAAAGAATTGGTAACGGACATTACCTCTTCTTTGAAGCGCCTCTTTGAGATCTCCTTTCAGGGCACTAAAATTGGTCTTTGAGGAAGACCAGAACCTCTAGGAGGTTTCTATGGAAGTGGAGAATATAATTTGTCAGGGGTTGGCCGAGATTTAAGGCTCAAAGTGGTGTGAGTAAAAGAGGGAGGAGGTGCCCTTTTATAAAAGAGGAGAGGGGATCCTTTGGAAAAACTAAAAATTTTATTTTATTATAAAGACAAATTCTGTATTAAATAGCTCCAAATTGATTTATTTCGAAGCTAAGGCAGGGATGTGTCAAACGCCTCTCATCCAATAGAATTTAGACAAGTTTAGGTTCCTATTTTAACCTTATCATTTAGATTTAACATTAAGTAAAATAATTTTACTTTTACTGTGTCTTCTTGTGTTCTTATACTATAAGGTTAATAAAATTTATATAATCAGCCAAAAGAACCACAAGTTGTTTATTATTAATATATATAACCTTATCCAAGTCATTTGGCTGAACATTAGATTTTTAGGAATAAAATAACAATTATTAATATAATATTTGTTTTAAAAACTATTTTACGTCAATTTTGACACTATTTAGTAATTGATTTTTGTGAAAATCATAACAGAATTATTAGTTCGAACAAAAATAACTAAATCAATACTAACATGTCATAGTAACCTATAAAATTAGTGGAATGCATAAAAAGTCTCAAATTATATTTATTTGGGTATTTATAATATCAATTATTCTAATGTTTCACTATTATGGTAATTACTGCATCATCATTGTGTCATAAATAAATTAATTTATTTAATGTCTAAGAATTATAAATAAAATATCATTATGTATGAAATCTTATTATCTTTCTAATGAATATTTACAATCGAATTTATCTTATGTATAACCCTATATTAAAAATGTTGTAGTAAATTAACTTTGATTTTAACTCTTTTAACTCTTCTTTGAATTAAATAGTAATAAATGTCCTAATCTAATCCAAGTGAGCCTAAATGGTCATATTTTATTCCTAAGGTTGTTTTTGATATAATTACACTTATCCAATAGAATTAAGATATGTGTTAGGGTAATAATAATATCATTTTACCCTTAATTACCCTATCTACATTTAACCGTGGTAAAAAAAGTAAAAAGTTACTATTCACAAAAAAATTATTTTCATGTCATTGAACCACATTTTCCTTACTGACATCAACCGTGTCTCTCGGATTTTTGAAATTCCACTCACAGAAGCGGTAAAATTAAATTTTATGAATAATCCATTTTTTTAACTACCACTTAGTGGTTTCACTATTAATAAAAAAATGAACATTTCCTGAAAAATACCAAAAATTAGGCCTAAGCTATATTTGATATTATGAATTCAAAAATGATGTCTATTTTACCAAATTCAAAACATATCAGTTTCATTAATTAATTTAAAAATTAATTCCCATCATCCAAACAAATAGCGTGTTCTTAAGAGATAATAACTATCAAAAGATTGACATTTGTTTATGTCTGGTTTAAATGTGAAATTACATCTAATGACCAACATTGTTTTATATTGTAAAAATATATTCTAAATATACTTTAAAACCACTCAAATTAATAATTTATCACTATTAATTATTTCGATTAAAAAGGTTGTTTTTAATTTAAATTTAGTAATTTTCACTATTCATCAGAAAATGAAAGTTATCCGAAAAGTACCGAAATTACAACCTAAGCTAATTTCGATATTCCGAATCAAAAAATGAAGTCCATTTTGAAAAATAAAATTTTCAAAAATTCAAAAAGTGTTTATTACAATTTATAACGGCTAGTTTTAATAATATTTTAATAGCATATCATTGTTTAGTGAAACTCGGTATTGCGTAAAACACACGCTATCGCGGAAGGTCGCGCTTGCGTGTAATGAAAGGCAAGTCAAGGATGCGTGTTGTGCAAACTTCTTTTGGTGCAGCGTACAACACAAGACATTAATGAAATTCAAAAGAATATTTTTCAAAAAATCCCGGGGTATTACATTCTACCCCCCTTAAAAAGAATTTCGCCCTCGAAATTCGTCAGGGTTATAAATGGTTTACTACTCGAAAGTTTGTTTAATAAAAACCCACATCGTAAAAAGGAATACCCGAACTTGGCTTTAATAACTAAAGTATGAAATGTAACGGTTACCCAAATTAACTCATCACTGGTTTTCCACGTCGGGGAACATAGGTGAAAATATAGATATGGAAGAAAAATCTAACCATCAAGTTCTGATGGAGAGTTGTAGAGAAGATGGCTATTAAATAACCAACAATCACAAAGCCATAGATTTGCGATGATCTGAGGTACCATCTGATTAATCAGATATAAGGGCACTAGGACAACATTTTTGGTTTTCAAGATCATTTCCTTAAAGTTGGTGAATTAAAAGAAATACTAACATGATTTTGGTACAATTTCACTGTTGTTTGTGATTTGAACAATTTCTACTTCATCTCTTAATGATATGAATATGAATTTGTTAATCATGAAGTGTTAATACATCATGTGATAGAATGATGGGTCATTCCATCTGTTTCAAACAAAAGGTTAGAAAAATTTATCATATATGCATTAGTCCATCTATGGTGAGGTTAATCGTATACAATTCCAAAAATGAACTTATACTTAAAATATCATACCGTGTAATAAAATAAAACTAATTTCTACTAACCAGGGACTTCCTGTAGGCCAGTGGTAGGCGATAAAGGCCAGTCGCACTTCGATTGTCGGTTCGATTCCCACAGCCTTGTCTGACGCGATGGGTTGTTGCCCGTCCTGCAGATTGCCATTTTTCTAAAACTACATTACTATAACATCACATAAATAATATCAAAAAAAAGTTCTATCCTTAAAAATTACTAACTTATGGTTAACATAATCCATTCCAATATTTAGGCTTATCTAAAATACTTCGGTCCATCCTCATAGTATAAAGAAAATGATTACGTGAAATGTAGTCAACCAAGCATGTCAAAAGATAACTCTTTCCACATACCAAAATCCACAAATTCTATATACTGAAACCATGATATAACCTACTCCTTATATCAGTCCTGAGCTCATGAATACGGTCAAACATTTCATTTTCTCGTTTTCCTTTCATTATGCGCATATCATCTTTTTTTCCAAAAATATCTCAATCACATTCTATGGTTACCGGTACCTTTGAAAACCACAATAGACCAATACAAAAATATTCTAATATTCCATGATTCTATATACAACATTATTTTGGAATCCCATTACATAAACACTTAATCATTCCACCACATCGTTGTCATATTCAACATCACCAATAGTGATCGCATGTGACTTCCCTTTTTTCCTTTGCCTTAAGTGGTTGCTCATGTCGATCATCACTAACCCTTGGATTAGGGCATTTATTAGAATAATGCCCCATTTCCATGTACTTGAAGCATTAAAGTGTTGGTGGTGCGTTATCTATAGTCTTTTCTTTATTCACATCATTAGAAACCCTTTTTCCATTACTTCGACACTCAGCTGCTCGATGACCTTATTTTCCACACTTAAAATATTTTCTAGTATCTTTAAGACAATCTCCACCATGCTTCTTTCCACACTTTGACCATAAGGAAACATTCATCTTCTTTTCACCATTATTCTGAGATTTCTCCTTGAACTCCATCTTTCGTTTCTTGTCAAAACTATGAGATGGATAAGTAACACCAACTTCCATTTCTACCTTGATAGCAAAACGCAGAATTTCTTCATAGCTACTGAAGTCTATTATATCTAATGCCCTTCGATGATTTGGTTTTAATCCACTGAAGAATCGATCAACTTTACTTGCAGTTTGAATGATAAATCCAGATGCATACCTTGCAAGCCTTGTAAAATTCACTTCTTATATACCAACAGATTCATCATCCTTTTTCTTTAGTTCAAGAAACTCCTTCTCCATCTTTGTTCGAAGAATACGAGGGAAGTACTTATTGAAAAATAAGTTCTTGAACTCGTCCCATTCCATGGACTCAATTTCATCTCTTGGCCTCGTATTCTTGATAAGATTCCACCATTGATCAGAATCACCTTCCAAACGATATACTGCTAAGATGACTTTATCATGTTCAGAACATTGAAGAACTGAAAATATCTTTTCAGTGGTAATTATCCATTGTTCAGCAACAAGTGGATCAGAAGACCCACTGAAAGAAGGTGGACGTTTCCTCATGAAGGACTCAACAGAATATTGTTCCCTTCTCTGCTCATTTGGATGTCCAGATTGATTAATAGCTTGTGCAAGTATAGCTATAAGATTTTTCACTCCATCTCCCATAACATTTGTTTGTTCAGGAGGACAATCATTGGATTGTCCATTACATTGATCAACACGGTTCCTTCAGGTTCCAGCCATCGTCTAAAACCCAAAAAGAATAGTGTGAGAGGAAAAGATAACCCTAGGGAAAACAACATAATAAAGGGGGAGTACCTTCAATATCTAACATCTTAGGTTACCGTAATTCTAGCACTATAGCCTATACATATACTTAACCTTAGGGACATCCCTATACATACCTTAGAAATATCTATAGGGATCTCGCTAAAGTTCTCACATCCTAGTTTCCAAAGGTTGACTAAACCTTTCCTCTGATACCAACTGTTGAGACCCGAAGCTTAACGTACATGGAAATTACATTACTTTTTCGGAATATTTACTACATAACAAAAATACACACACAAGGACCATAATAGTTTAGTGTCTTTGGAAACTCGGAATATAATCTTCTAATCGTGGTGAAAGATCTTCAACATCTCCCATAAAGATCTTCCTTTTTTTTCTAGCTAAAACCTTTATTTATATCCTGGGGAAAAGAAAACATAAAAGGGTGAGCTCAAATTCTCAGTAAGGGTAAACAAAAGAAATATCAATAACATCATATTCATAAGAACATAACATTTTTGAAATCTTAACCTGCAAAAGAGATCATAATATCATAACATGTGATAAATCATAGTAGTGAAATGTAATCCCAATAATAATAACATAAAACATGAAACTTTGTGGCATACACACATAATAATATATAATCATTTCTTATTATTCAAGACTCATTTACAAGACTATCTTAGTGGACAAAGTCCCTTTGTGAACTGAGTTCACTCCTCGTTTCAGTCCTGTTTCACTGAACCAGTTTAACCTGCCGTTCCAGCCATGTCTATCTCATGAGATATATAATTTTTACCAAATTCATTGGAGGGAGATATAGGTCCCACCCATCTCATAATGATACCATTCTTATGTGTGCCACAAAATCATAAACCATACATCATAGCATAACCCATGTAATAAAAATGGGAATCTTAAACATCGTGACATCATAAATCAATTCATATAAGATAAAGGAATTCATAAATATAATTCCATCACAACATAATCAAATCAATGTAATAATAGGGATAGAAATATAACCCTTTATTATCATAGATGGGAAATGATTTTGATAAAACACTTGAACTCCATTCTTGAGGAAAATATCCTTTCTACTTCAAAAACACTTTTACTTTCTTAACATGTCGTACAATTATAAACTAAAAGAAGTTGATTAAAAATAAACATGAAAACTTGTAAAGGAATCTTGTTGGAAATAATGTTTTAAAAATACATTCATGTCGTATAAGTTAAAAAAACATTCTTCATACTTTTGTCGGAAAATTCAAAAAGTACCTCGTACGAAAAATGACAAAAGATTCCTTTAATATCCTTTACTAAAAACTCACCGAAGGGTAAAATTAGATTTAAACAATTTTAGGTGGATGGAAATAATATTACATATTGAGGAATCATGGATGTGGATGATAAAATACACCCCAGTAAATACTAAAGTATAAACAATCTCAGATAAAAATGAGATTGTGATATTTCCCCTTACCTTAGGTCCGATTTTCTTCGTAAGTGTCCGAACCTCCTGTATAATGATTTAAATAATGTCATTAACTTATTCCAGAATTATAATCATTGTTATGATATCATATATGGTTCACTTATGACCTTATATTACCCATTCATTTGTAAATTCCATGTTAAAGAGCGTTTTGGGTAAAATCATTTCATTTTTCGTCCGTGTTTGGACTTGTAATTATTCATATAATTACTTAGATCATGATAACTTAATTACAGAATATAAAACATGATTTATATATAATATATATTCAGAATATACATATATATAATATATTAGTAAATGGAATGAAATACACTGTTCATGGAGACGGTAGGCCGTACGAACGCATGAACGCTATTTTTGTTTCTTTATTGAGTTGAATGGAATTAAGTAGATGACATACATATATATACACAAAAATTCAGTATCTTTATTATGTAATATATTTCATTATTACTTATTATATATAATTTATAATCATTCATGAATGGTTAACGTGGAGAATGAATCTCATCGCGTCGTGGAGACGGTAGTCCGTACGTACGCACGAGCGATGATATTGTTATCATGATCATAGAATTGTATTGGAGTGTATGTATACTTTTTCAGAATGAATATAACATTACAATAATCATATATATTTATTATGTACACCATTATACCCATCCAAGTAAGGTGGTGGTGGAAAATAGATTACACCACAGCGTGGAGACGGTATTCCGTACGTACGCACGCGCGGTGATTTCGTTTTCCGTAGGATGGATAGATGGTGAAATAGGGTTGTTTCATACTTATAATAACATATCAGTATATGAGTGATACATATGTTATTACTTTATAATGAAACAACCTAAGAAGAAGAAGTCGAAGAAGAAATAAAGTTGAAAGAATCGGTAACGGACATTACCTCTTCTTTGAAGCGCGTCTTTGAGATCTCCTTTTAGTGCACTAAAATTGGTCTTTGAGGAAGACCAGAACCTCTAGGATGTTTCTATGGAAGTGGATAATGGAATTTTGCAGGGGTTGGCCGAGCTTTAAGGCTGAATGTGGTGTGAGGAATAGAGGGAGGAGGTGCCCTTTAATAAAGGAGGAGAGGGGCTCCTTTGGAAAAACTAAAAATATAATTTTATTATAAAGACAAATTCGGTTTTAAATAGCTCCAAATTGATTTATTTAGAATATAAGGTAGTGATGGGTAGAAATACTCTCATCCAATAGAATTTAGTCATGTTTAGGTTCCTATTTTAACCTTATCATTTAGATTTAACATTAAGTAAAATAATTTTACTTTTACCGTGTCTTCTTGTGTTCTTATACTATACGGTTAATAAACATATTATAAGAAGCCAAAAGAACCCCAAGTTGTTTATTAATAATATATATAACCTTATATAAGTCATTTGGCCGAAACCTAGATTTTTAGGAATAAAATAACAATTACTAATATAATATTTGTTTTAAAAACTATTTTATGTCAATTTTGACACTATTTAGTAATTGATTCTTGTGAAACTTTTAAGAGAATTATTAGTTCTAATAACATTAATTAAATAAATAATAACATGTCATATTATCATAGATAATTAGTGGAATTTATTAAAAGTCTAAAATCATATTTATTTGGGTATTTATAATATCAATTATTCTAATTTTTCAATATTATGGTAATTACTGCATCATCATTGTGTCATAAATAAAATAATTTTTTTAATGTCTAAAAATTATAAATAAAATATCATTATGTAGGAAATCTTATTATATTTCTAATGAATATTTACAATTGAATTTATCTTATGTATAAACATATATTAAAATTGTTGTAGTAAATAAACTTTGATTTTAACTCTTTTAACTTTTCTTTGAATTAAATAATAATAAATGTTCTAATCTAATCCAAGTAGGCCTAAATGGTCATATTTTATTCCTAATGTTGTTTTTGGTCGAATTACACTTATCCAATAGATTTAGGACATGTGTTGGAGTGATAATAATATAATTTTTACCCTTAATTACCCAATTTACTTTTAACCGTGGTAAAAAAAAGTAAAAAGTTACTATTCACCAAAAATTTTTTTCATCTCATTGAACCACATTTTACTTACTGACATCAACCGTGTCTCTCAGATTTTATAATTTCCACTCACAGAAGTGGTAAAATTATGTTTTATGAAAAATTCACTTTTTTTAACTACCACTTAGTGGTTTCACTATTTATCAAAAAATGAAAGTTTCCAGAAAAATACCAAAAATTATGCCTAAGATATATATGATATTATGAATTCAAAAATGATGTCTATTTTACCAAATTCAAAACATATCAGTTGCATTAATTAATTTAAAAATCAATTCCCGTCGTCAAAACAAATAGCGTGTTCTTAAAAGATAATAACTATCCAGAGATTGACATTTGTTTATGTCTGTTTTAAATGTGAAATTACATCCAATGACCAACATTGTATTAAATTGTAAAAATATATTATAAATATACTTTAAAACCACTAAAATTAAAAATTTATCACTACTAATAATTTCTATTTAAAAGGTTGTTTTTAATTAAAATTTAGTAATTTTCACTATTCATCAGAAAATGAAATTTATTCGAAAAGTACCAAAATTTCAACCTAATCTAATTTCGATATTCCGAATCCAAAAATGAATTCCATTTTGAAAAATAAAATTTACAAAATTTCAAAAAGTGGTTATTACTATTCATAACGGCTAGTTTTAATAATATTTTAATAGCATATCATTGTTTAGAGAAACTTGGTATTACGAACAACACACACTATCACGGAAGGTCGCGCTTGCATGTAATGCAAGGCAAGTCAAGGATGCGTGTTGTGCAAGCTTCTTTTGGTGTAGCATACAACACAAGACGTTAATGAAATTAAAAAGAATATTTTTCATAAAATCTCGGGGTGTTACATTAGGGGTTCAACAAAATTTAGGATGGAAATGGAATGGTCACGTAGTGTTGACATGGATTACTAGATGGTTGATTTTTATTGGTTCTACAATTTTTTTGGCATGGCTACTCCATAGAGAAATGCAATGGAGTATGCCTTTTATCGGTGGTTATTCATGTGACATGGTGTTTTCTCAAATGTTGTTACATCTTCCAAGATATATTGGATTAATGGTATAGATCGTAACATGATTCTCAAACACCACAATGACTAAACCCACTGTGACATGACCCCTTACCTTATACCATTATCTTCCCTTTTTTAGTACTTATTTCTTATAGTGTGGTATGTTGCACCATGGTATTATTGTTTTCAAACATCATATAACATCAAAAAACCCATGGGACCCCATCATTGTTAAATATATTTATTTACAAATACTAGGTTATCAATTTATATTTCAAGGAGGTATTTTAGAGCCTTTTTATTGGAATTTAGTATTGTCCATGGGATATTGATCGTTGGTGGTTTTAAGTGTGTTTTCCTATTTTACTCTCCATTGTTTCATCATATTCTTACACTAGAGATGGTTTATCTAAAGTGAATACTTTTTTCAATGATTATTTTGTAAGGTAATTGTTTAAAATGTTTTTATACTAGCCAATAATGGTGTTTTTATTTTCTAGGGTTCACTATAGTTAGATTCCTTTTATTTTATTCTTGGGAAATCATTCATGTTGTTTTGATTGAGAGAGGGGGTCCATCGTCTTTATTCTCATTTCAAATGCATGACTTATCATAAATTAATATATATTTTTAGAAGATTATATTGACTAGATTAATTAGTATAATTAATTTTGTTAATTTAATATTTTAGTTAAATGAATGTAATTTCATGTTTCACCACTATTTATGTAATTTTAGTTGTACATTCTTTATGTTTCACTAGAAATGACGAACGTTGGGATCCCGAGTTATGTTGGAATTGATATTATATATAACCCTTTATTGTGTTCTTATTTTAGATCACCTTGATAAAAATTTGATAAAAACATATATCTGGATAATAATTTTGTTTTCCAAGGAAAAATTATTTTGAGTGAAAATTCACTTAAAAGAAAAGAAGGGAATGTTAGGAAATCCCTTTATACTAAAATATATTCATCTATGTAAAATTATATGGTGTTGGGTGGTTCTCATGTGTATCATCATGGTTGGTATCTGGTGATTAGGATGGATTATTCTTTTAGAATGAAGAAGCGATTATGATGTAAAATTGATGAAATATAGAAATGTTTCCGTAAGAAGGAAGGGTAGTTATGTTGTGAGGTGTGGTTCTAGTTTCTTAGTAGTAGTGTTATCAAAATATAATTTTAAAAAGAAATTATATGGGATTTTAATGGAAATTTAACTCTTTAAATAAAAAATGGATATGTTATTAATGCGGTTCTTGGTTAACATGATATTAATAAAATTGATAAATTAAATTGGTTGTTAAGGGGAAAATATAAATGTTCTAAATTACTTGAAAATAAAAATAGAGTGTAACTTTGTAACAACTAAGAACCCGCACTCAAAATTCAATTGTTAAAAATATCAAATTTCTAGATTTGAAATAGGTAAATATATTCCAATTTCCCCCCACCCCTACAATATAATATGAATAAAAAATATTGGTTCACCTATATACATAATTAAATTTCTAGATAAGTGTTTTATGGAAATTTTGATAACTATTTTAAAACATAATACATTGAAAATTGGTTTATAAATTTTAAAATATTCCCCCACTATACTTATATTTTCTAAATATATATTAATTCACCAACATATATAATAAAAATTATCACATATGAAACAATTAAAAACAGAGAAAATTTAACATAATTCTTTAAATTATGGGGAATTGTAAACATATGAAGAGTGACATCAAATTTTCAGTAAGGGTAAATATAAGAATTAACAATTGAATTTCACCAGAGAGAATAAAATCAGTATATGGGTATAATAAAAAATTAAATTTCAATTAGAATAAAATAATATACTTCATAACCATAAATACCTATATCATCAATCATTATACATGGAAGAATTATTTAGCATAAGTAATTTTCAAAGGAATAAATAATCAGGATCCATATGATGTCAATTTTGATCAGATAAAACATTTACAACATAGAAAAATAAAAATAAAAATTTGTCGGTATCTTGGAAATTTATCTTAATAAGCATTTGTAAACCCATGTTATATATAACTATAGACTAGTAATATTAAAAGAAGACGCCATCTTGTAACACCCACCTTTTTCCCACTATTGAAAATAAACATTACCTAATAAATTCATGATTTATATTTGGAAACACATTTTATAGATGCTATATAGGGATCAAAAAATTATCATGAACTAGAATGGGGATAAACCCATCATATAATCTATTTCAGTCACACCCATCAACCTGAATAATTTCAATGAAATATTGATGAAAAATTATTTTGAATAAATCACTAGTCAACCATAAAAATAATCAATGTTCATTCATTGCATGATTTACTCGGGGAAAAGAAATAGATTACCGAAATATATAGTTATCCATCCAATGAATGAATAGGGATGGTATCGTTAAAAAATATCCATAGTGTATTTTTTGTACACCCAAGGGTTTTTATATTGATAAATTGAAAAAAACTAAATCATTATTGTGGGAAATAAAATTTTCACTGAGAAAATCACTGTTTGAGAATATAATCACCCAAAACTTTTGAAAAGTAATAACTATGTTAATATAAATGGTATATTATAATGAAATCATTTATTAATATAATCTTCAAGTTTGTGGAAAATTTCTTCATATAATAAAGGTTAAAATTAAACATTATATTAAATCATTTTTTATGGGGAGTCCAATGTGAACCATTTGGGAAATTACAAGAAATTTACCTTTAATACATTTAAAAACAAATTTTAAATGTCATGTAAAATATATTTATGTAATAATTTAGGTTTGTAGAAGAATATTTTTAATTTTGTTTTGAAAATAATTGATATATAAGTGAAACATTCATGATCTAAAAGAACATATATGATTAGTATAACTTATATACCACTATATTAATGTCTCTTAAATAATTAAAATTTGACATTGAAACTTAAAATTAAAATAATATTTAAAAATAGTTCAGAATAACGATATGTGGGACAAGAAATTATTCCCATAGTATATCCTTTAAAATAAATTTCGACTTAAAAAATCTTTAAAAAATGAGATTGTGACATAATGCCTTTACCACTTTGATAGATATAAAATCACAATCCCTATGATAGTATAAATTTCAATCAATAATTATATACGATTATTATAATTAGATTAATGAAAAAAATTTCAAAATGGTATTATATAAATGACATAAATGAATATAGGTGAATATCATGAATGTATGTCACAAAGGAAGATAATTTGAGATGAATAACCCTTACAAAAACAATACCATAGAATTGAGAATTAATCAATGGTGATGTTATTTTTAACATAGTTAAATTCAATAAATATTTCAAAAATACAGAATTAGAAAATATATACACCAATTCAATAATAGTAATTTAATAAAAAAATCAATGAATAAGAATTACTGCCTAAATAAATAAAATTTAGTTAAGAACCCCTTTACCACTTGGAAACATTCAAATAAAATACCATTGGATGAAATAATTTAAATTATAAATTAATATAATATAATGTATAAATTATTAATGATATAATAAGAAAAGGTGATTTATATGAACCATATAAACTAATTTAGGGGCATAATAACAAAATATTCCTCAATGATGAATAATTGAGATGAAATATCTTTCCCAAATCCCGACTCATCTTGTACATTTTTTATCTTCATAAATAATATAATTATGTGAATTATATTTATGTTTGAAATAGATATTAATGTTTATTATTAAATTAAAATCACTTATTAACATATAATTTAATATTTTATAATCATTTATGTTCCCATAAGATATTTTGATGATATCCAGATCATATGTCCAAAATGACATCGGTTGGTTGGATATGGTCAAAGTGTTCTTTATTACATAATCTAAAAAAGAAGAATACTTTTATAATTATAATTTGGGTACGTAAATTATTATTTTAAACCAATCCAAATATAGGGATTTGAAACATTAAATATGTTATAATCACAGAGATGGTGGGTTGTATATATGAATGAATAATGTTTCTATTTTTAAATAATCATTATTAAATGACGATACACATTATTTTTTATTTAATTATTATAATCTCAAAAATTATATAATTTTTTTCATACAATTATACATATCATAAATGTTATTTGGTGATGAAATATGAATTTCATCGCTTCGTGGAGGTGGTAGTTCAGATGTACGAAAAAATGACGATGTCATTTTTCCATGTAAGGGAAATTTGGAAAGTATAAGATATATAATTTATCTATAGTGATAAATAATTCATTCATAACATATATATATATATATATATTCACATTATATACATCATTTTATCACTTAATGACACATGAGTATATAAAATGAAGTATATTGTCCTGTGATGTGGTAGTCCACCGTACACACAAATAATGGATTCATTTCCCATTTGATGGAGGTCCGAGAAAGTACTAGGTTATTCCAATAAGATAATAACATATTATTATAAAAAATATAATTATTTTAATATATACAATTTTTTGTAGAATATATTAAGGATGATGATGATGAACTATAATAAAATTACATTTTCGGAATTATATCACTTTTTCTGACAACATCCTTTGAATTAAACCTTAGGCCCTTTATGTTTGGTAATATTCTAAAACTAAAACATATAGAATATAAAGAGGAATTTTTTAATGTTATTTGTGAAATAAATGGCTTAAAAAGTGGTTCATTAATTATGATGAAATGAGTAATGTGGTTTTCCCTTTATAAGATAGGGAGACCTTATGAAATTTATCAAAAATTTAAATTTCTAAAAATTAATTTCTTTATACAAATGGATAAAATTTGATAAATTAAAAATAAAATATGACTATAAGATGAAAAATTATAATCCAATTAAAATGGGATAGGTTTAGAATTTTTTATCCATATATTTTGTTTTTAATCCATGCTATCCATTTGTTTTAATTAACCCAATTAAACAATCTATAATATTAATATAGACAAAATAGTTATTGTAAATATAAAAGGCCCATAAATGGTCTACTAATTATATTTTAATCATATACCAATAAATTGGATTAATATATGATTTTTAGTATTTTTA
This sequence comes from Viscum album, assembly GCA_963277665.1. Classification (NCBI taxonomy): domain Eukaryota; kingdom Viridiplantae; phylum Streptophyta; class Magnoliopsida; order Santalales; family Viscaceae; genus Viscum; species Viscum album. The sequence continues at coordinate 1,584,829,990 of OY728147.1, forward strand.
ATTTTTTTTAATAATTTATTATTTATTTTACAATATCCTTAGTGTCGAATTTATAGCTATCCCATTACTTTGACTTGAATGAAATCAATGAAAAAAAATTAATAAATTATAATCAATTAAAAATTCTCTAAAATTTTATAGAATCCAAAAAAATATATTTTTTATATTAATTTTTTCAAAATATATTACTTTTATTATATTTATCTTAATTTATATCAATTTAATATCAAATGAATAATTACTTCGTGTATGATGTGTAATATTTGAAAGTAATTTATTTTTTGACTATAAATAAAATTACATTGATAAAAAATAATATATATGTCAAAATTTAATTTATAAATGAAAATATCATCTGTATAACCCAAAATTATAAATATTAAATTTATTTAAAATATGAGTATCATATTTTTAATTTTATATGCAGTTAAATATTACAATGGTAATAGCCATGTCAAAATTTAAAAAATCCATATATTCAAATTTGGATTCATATAGATGATATTAATTATCCAATAAAATTTTAACTAGTGTTAGGTTCATTTTGTAGTCCTTATCATTTTGTATATTACCTTAATTGTGCAACTTACCCTTATCTTTGGTAAAAAAAATTACAATGTTAATTTTTTATAATGCCCAAAAAAATAAATTAAATACCTAATTTGCACCCCCCAAATACCGAATACTAAATCCATTTTTCATGACTCAAAACACATAAGTAGAAGAATTTAATTAAATGTTATAATGAAATAGCATGATGAAAAACATTTTTTTATACAAATTCATTTATTATGAATAATATGTATTTATGCTATATTCTATTATAAAATTCATTTAAAACTAGTAATTAGTTTATTTAAAAAAATGAACTAAATGTATTTTAAAACTAATTCAAGACTGAGTTTTCAAATATAATTTATTTAAATGAAATTAAAATTATAAATAAAAACCAATATAATTTACTATTGATTGAAAAATCAATATTTCAAAATAAATATAAAATATTCTCCACAAGATAATTAAATATACAAATATTAAATATGAATTTAAATTTTTGGAAAAAATTCATCAAGTTCCAGTATGTAATTTTATATTTTTCTACCGAAAAATAATATAATTCAACTTAAACAATTGAATTTTTTGAAAAATAAAATGACATTATGTATAATTGAGTGTGTAATTATTAATAATTAATCAATGATTTTACATTGATTAGAACTTTTATCTATATTTCATAAAATCTAGAATATTAGTAATGATAACGAATATAATGGCTATGTTCTGACAGTAATATTATAAAATTAATATGTCATTATTCGTTTAGGATTGGGGTTATGAGAAATATATTTTATCGATCATAGTTTAATTTTAAAATAATAGGATCTTATGTTCTACCCCATTTAATAATTTTCTTCCTCACAATTTTTACTAGTTCTTGATAATAAATCCAAGAAAATTTGGAAATATTTTTTTGGAAATCCCATATTGTAACAAGGGTTAAAAAACATGCATTTTGAAAAAGAAAAATGGAATAATTAAGGTCATTTAGAAATAAAACATGATATGTTTCCAAATTAGAGAACACTAGTGTGATTTGATCATATTGAAATTTATGACTTTTTTTTCCAAATAAGTATGGTGAGTGATTGAGACCATTAATCATAAAAATTGAATGATCATTATATTCTTAATGACCAAATAACTATAAACCACAAGAGGTGTGAAAAAGGCCATTAATTTTATAGAAATGATGGTATAATGATTAAATTTTAATTTAATGACTCAATACCCATAATTTTGGAATTCCATAATCATATAGACTAAGAAGATAATAAAATTTACTTAAATTAATATTATAACTTCTTCGATTAACCTATTTTCACCATAATCCCATGTTTTTTACACAATATGAAGAATTAATGATGATGTGTTTTTCACTTGAAATAGTATAATCAACTTGAAATTTCTCACATAATTCCTGAAAATGATAACAAGTCATTTTTATTATATTTTTATTTTAAACCAAAGCAAAATATTTTCAAAAGATACCAGAAATGATAATTCAATAAAATAATCAACTATAAAACGAATAAATAATACATTATTATTCCAAATTAAATTTTAAAAAACAATGTTGAAACTAAATCATTACATCAATATAAATCCATGATATTTTTTTAAAATATTCCTTACCAAGCATGAAACCCCAGAATAATAAGGATTTGATCCCATATTCATACAAGATTATTTTAAAATTTTTCTCCAAATTACATTAGGCCCCCATTATTTCATATACCCATGACTTTATATGCCCAAATTTTACAATATAAAAAATTATATTACAATTTTCATTAAAAAATGATTCACCATAATTCAATAATAAGGTCATAAATGCTTATAAAAGATAATTCATCCTAAAATCCTGAAATAAAACATCACGTTAAAAACAATGGTTTCATATAACTAAACTAATAAAATATCTCCCAAAATATAATCAGTCACATTAAAATGCATTCACTTAAAACCATGATGGTGGTGTCTAGTAAATTGATCATATGATTAACATTCAAATTATAGAACCAAAATTATATCCATAACACTTATGATAAGCTTTTATGTTCACACCCTAATATCTAATGTTGTATAAAACCCATTATGATACTAGCCATATTATCCATGAACCCATACTATCAATTCCAAGGATAAAAAAATAAAATTTACATATCTTGATTTGATACAAATAAAATTGGAGTAATTTTTTCATCCAAATGTTACAACATTAAAAGTAATGTTATTGTTCAGATAAATACCAATATAATTTTTAGGTTTAGAGTTTTATAGAATTATGAAAAATTAATAACAACATTGATTCTTAAATAACTAGTTCATAAAGATCAACATCAACACCTAGTATACATATATTTTCATATTTCATATTATGTATTCATAATATCCCGTAATAATATTTATATATAAATCCTTTCAAAACAGAATTCATTTTACATCATTCTTGATAACTTGGGAAATAGAAGACATAGCAAGGGTGAGTCCAAATGATAAATAAGGTTAAAAATAATCATTCTATATTTAATTTCATCAATTATAACATTTTTATAAAAAGGTTATGACCAAATAATCAACATGCTTTATAATAACATAAGGGAATTCATTCCAATCAGTACCTTGAACATCAATAATATAACAATGAAGGAATATTTAACAATGGAACTAGTCATTTTAATCAATAACCATGAGCCATGTGATTTCAACCGTGATCAATGGAAACATTTAAAAATGATAAATAGATAAAGGTAAATGTGTTGGTATCATGGAACATTAACTTAATAAGTGATATTGAACATGTGATGCAACGAACTAGAGCCCATTTGAATCTATTGGTGAAACTCTCTGGTAACTCCATCCCTCAGGACTCTAAATGCATGGATATTACTTAATAAATTAGACATATATAATTTTGATCACCCTGTGTATAACTTATCTCAAGCTCACCCATTCATAATGAGATATAATGGGCCTAAAACCATTAAATGATATGTATCAGGGTCACCTTCCATCATCAATAATTTAAATGTAACATTCATGAAAAACACGTTTATGTGATGTCACATTTAAAACATAATAATAATCAATGTTATTTTATAGCATAATTTAACCATGGAAATGAATAGGGTTCCCCGAAAAACTCATAATCCATCTAGTTATATAATAAAAATGTTATCATTAAAACATAACAGTTTTGTAGTGAATGTATTTTCAAGGGGTTTTTTCATTGATTAATTAAATTACCATTAAAATCAATAAAAACAGTCTTGATAAAAATTTTCTATTGTCTATGAAAATCACTGTTAAAATATAAAATTTAACAATATATTGTGAAAATAATTTTCATTGAATACATCCTTAGAAAAATTTAATTGTAGTTTCAATGAAAATAATGTTCATGATGGTATTAAAATCTATTCTAGTTGTAAATTTTTTAAAACAAAAGTTCTTTTCAAATATTTTGTAAAGGGGGTCAAAATTGGCCCATTTGAAAAATGTTATGAAACATCCTATATACATTTTAAAACATTCTATAGACCATGTTAATTATCAATTTGAAAAAAATTTGTTTAGAAAGTAAAATTTTTGAAAACATGTTAGCAAAAGAGGATATGTATCAGAAACATTCCACATTAAAAAGAAGATATAAGATATGTATCTTTCATAAATAAATTTCTTGATGTATTCTAATTAAAATGAGAGGAAATGAGAATTAATCATATAAAACAAATTCATAAAAACTTCTTAATAAATATATGTGGTTCTAGAAAATAGTATCAAACTACCTATTCAAAAATTACCATTATTTTAAATAATCTCAAATAGAATACTGATTATAAAATAAACCCTTTTTGGATTTGGTAAATTTTCAATCGTAATCCCAATGAATGAATAAAATCAAATAAATATTTATATTTCATGAAAATAATGATATTCATGATATGACATGTAAAAATAGAAATATATATACCACATAAATGAATATAGGTTCATATAATAAATTTCTATCTTAGTGAAATTGAATTTGATATGAATAACCCTTACAAAGATCATACCATTGAATTGGGTATTAATCGATGTCTTGATTTTGTTTCAAATACTATTGATCCTCACATACATTTTTAATTAGTGAATAAAAATTTTAAGACAATATCACATAAAATAATATCATAAAAATTTCAATTAAGGTGATTTATAACCCAATTTAATTAAGTTGTGTTAGCAAAACTCTTTAACACTTGGTAATGTTTAATCCAAATCCACTTGGATAAAGTTATTAATATTGCAACCTATTATAAAAGGATGTACAATTTTTCCATGATATTACAATAGGAATTGGTAGTATATATACCATATAAATGAAATTAGGAGAATAATAATAAAACTATCCTAAACTAAGGAAAATTGAGATGAGACAACTTACCTCTAGTCTAACTGGTCACATGAGTATATTATGTTTTGAAATTTTCACGACAAGTTAATTATTTATTTACATTATACCAATTTTAATGATTATTACTTATTTTCATTCAATTAATAAAATGTTATAAAAATTAATTAATGATTTAATACCCCTTGGATGTTTTGACGATAATCAGCTCATATGTTTAAAATGGTTTCGGTATATTGTAGCCCGCAATAAATAAGAATGATGGATTTGTTTCAAATTTGATTAAGGTTGGATATTGATATAGATTATAACAATAACATAAAAATATCTTTGTATAAGTAATATATTAATTTTTTAGGTCATCATGGTTAGAGAATATATGAAGGAAGTGGGTGAATAAATAGAACAAAAATGATTGATTAAAAACTATACTTATTTTTCAAAAAACCTGTATTTATTTACACATCAATCCCTTTAATACTTGTATTTTGAAAATAAATATTTCAATATAATGCGAGGATAGATTTTATGATTTGTTTTGGGTAGGTATTTGTTGATAAAAGTGGATCATGGTGTATGAAGAAAATCATATAGCGCGTTTGATTTAATAAGAGAAGGGATGGTATCTCTTAAAATTAATTATAATATTTAATTAATATAAATTATGTTTCATCAAAAAATGGAAAAAACTAATATTATCAAAATAAAATTGGTTTCTACATTCAAATCCACATATCATTCGATTTTAACCACCTGTAATCTCGTTTCACATGTACCATAATAATATGATTATTTATTCTTGAAGGATCATAATTGATACAATAAATGAAAAAATTTCTCATATACTTATATGGTTGATATTTAAAACCTTATATAAAATAATTGTAAAATTATTGGTTTCCTTGGAATTTTAAATCATTAAAAAAATAATATTTATAATAAAATATAAGAAATGTTGTTTCTAGAACTAATAATTTAGTTTTCCAATTATTAAAAAATAATATAATGCGATTTGAATCTAATAAATTATGAATTACATAAATTGTTATATTTATCAATAAAATTTATGGATCATTATTATATTTTCAAATTATATTAATTATTATGTCTTAAATAACAATTATTTTATTGTTATATTAATTATATAATTACCACGTAAGCATTGCCTAAAATATTAATGTAATTACATATCACCTAACAAATAGAAATACCATGATAAAATATTATTTCAATTTAAAATAAATATTCCGCATAATATATATCATCTTATTATCTAAAAACTAATGTTATTATATTTATCAATATATTAGAGTGTGACATTTTTATCGGCATAACCACTACAATTTTATAGTGGTGAAAGTCATGTCCAAATAGAAAAAAGTAACATATTAAAAATTTGGAAAATTGTGGATAGAAAATACTCAACCAATAAAATTATTCCATGGGTAGTGGTCATTGTGTAGTCCTTATCATTTTTTGTAACATTAATTACACAATTTATCATTGATCGTGGGAACAAAAATTTTTAATGTTACTATTCATAATGTGTAAAAATAAAATAAAATTATTTAAATTATATGAAGATCTAATTCCAAATATTTAATATATTTTTAAATAATAAAAAAATATAATTTGTCTAATTTCATTTAATGTTTCACAAATAAATTGTGACATATAACCATTTATTAGACAAACAAACCACCTTAATGATAATATATTTTTACCAAAATTTCAAGTATAATTTTTTTGAAGAAAAAATGGATTATTTTTAATCAATAGTAATTAATTAATTTTTAGAAAAACAAAAAAAAATTAAATTTCAATTATAATTACTTTAAATTAACATACATATTTTAATAAAAATAAGTTTTTTTTGCAAATCACTAAAATAAATATTTTATAAAAATTATATATTCTTTATAATATTATAATTGCAATATACTGATTAAAAAATTAGTTAGTTTAATTTAATATATTTTCATAAATTTCCAACAAATAATAATAATATTTACACACAGAAAACAAAAATAAATCATTTTTGAAAAAAATGAATTTCGGAAGAATAAATTGATTTTACAAAAATTGATTTGTTAATTTCTATAAATTATTGAATTCATTTATTTTTTATTTGAACATGTATATATATTTATTTGATAAATTATTTAATCCTATTCATACAAAGAAATTTCATAGATATGTTGTAACGATCCAATTATAATAATAATATTAAAAGGGTTATTTAGACTCGGTGATGCATTTTGTAAAATCTGTTCACATTGTAAATGTTAATAATTAACATTGTTTTCAAATATTTTGTAAGGGGAGTCAAAATTAACACATTTTTTAAAATGGTAATAAATATACTTTAAAATCCTTTGAAAATAAGATCATTTATAATTTAATATATATTTACGATATAATTTTCAGTAAAAAGGTAACATATTTTTAATATTTCTTATAAAGCATGAAAATTGAAGAGAAACTATATTAATTTAAAAGTTTATACAAGAATATTATTACCAATGAATTATTTTGCTAATTTATATTTAATAAATTAAAGAGGAAATATAATTTAATCATGTATATAACATTAATAACTAGTGGAGTATAAATATATGTGGTTAAATAAAATAAGATCATATGACATCCTCTAAAACAACCTTCAACATAAATTGTCTCGAGGAGAATGCAGATTATAATATAAATCATTTACCATTCTGGTATCCTCTCAATCATATAACCCATGAATGAATTAAATAAAATGAATCATTAAATATCATGATCATAGTGAGATCTATTATATTATATGTAAAATGGGATTTAAATCTACCTCATAAAATAATGTTGGTGCATTTCATAAACATATGACATAAAGAACAAAACATTGGGATGAATAACCCTGACTAAGATCATAACATCAAAGTTATAATTAATAAACTGATATATTATGTATATAAAATGTTAATAGACATCCAACCTGTGTATGTAATGGATAAAAAATCAGGATATTAATTCTTATATAATCATATAAAAACAGTGTCAACGAATAAGAGTTATAACCAAACGAAAAGAAAATTTGATTAAGAAACCGTTTATCTCTTCGTAACTATCTAGTCAAATACCATTTGGTGAAATAAATCAATTTGAAACCTAAAAAAGTATTATGTATAATTTATTCATGAAATAACATGAATAATTATTTTAATATTAACCATATATATGAACTTATGAGCATAACAACAAATTAAACCTCAATGAAAGAAATTTTGGATGAAATCCTTTAACTTAAGAAAGATGTGTCATGTGTGATCACTATCTTCCTAGATAATAAAATTTAATTAATTATCTACATGCTCCATAAAAATTTAGTTTTTATAATTCCTTTTAACTAAGTTATTACCTTGTCTTATATGATTATTTAATCATTTATGTTCACATCATAAATTTTGATAATATTCTGCTCATATCCTCAAAATTACATCTGTAGGTTGACTATGGTCAAAGAATTAATTACTCTAATATATATAAAGAATAATAATCATGAAATAAAAGAAATTAAATATAAACTACCCTTTTAAATCCAATCATGAAATATCATTATTAAAATGATATATGTTATAATCAAGAAGATGGTAGGGTATACATAAGCAAGAATAACATTTCAATTTTTCAATGATCATTATTGAATACATGTTAGTGTTATTTTATCCTTAAAAATTAAAATAATTTCATATATACCATCTAATTTATTTAAATACACTTATATATATCATTAATGTGACATGGTGATGAAAAATGAATTAGAACTCTTTATATAAAAGTGAATTAATTTCCCATTTGAATGAGTTTAGAGGTGTATATATGTTATTAAAAAACAATATAAGTTAAATTATTATGTAATATAATTTATATTTTTTTTATCATGGTTGGATAATATTTTTAGAATGTCAAAAAATAAATTAAGTTAAAACACTGGTTCGGAACTATTCAGCTTACACAGGTAATATACTTTTCATTACACCTACATTCTTATAAGGTTGGTATTTTTCCAAAACAAAGTCTTATATAATGTGTTTTGGGATTTTTTAAAGGTATTTTAGGTGATTTATTATATAAATGGATTAGGATTAGTGAGTAAATGAGATAAATGAGTTCCCTTTTATAAGAGAGGTGTGGGGTAGTTTTTCAATTTCTAAAAATACTAAACAATTATAAAATAATTTTCAAATAAAAATGGAACCAAATTGATAATATTTTAGTATAATATGATTATGAGTTGAAATAATTTTATATAAAAAATTTGGAATTAGTGGTCTACGGTTTTAACCTTATATATTCCTTTTAACCCGATTTTAACAACATTAACAGATATCTCAATCTCAAGGGTTTTAATTTTTTGAGGGACATGATAGTTACTATTAATTGAAAAAATGACCCATAATGCATATTGTTTGATAATTTCAATCATAAATGCATTAATAGGAAGAATATTTTTTTTTGAATTTTAAATCATTTTATTAAATATTATTTACTATAAAATATCATTATTGTCAATGTTATAACTCTTCATTTACATTGACATTAATCAGACAATGAAAAAAAGGATATAGTCACTATTAATTTAAAGAATACAGAACAAATTATATTTATCCCAAAACATGTGTACCGCAATAACTCTTTCAAACTAGATAACTATTATGTTTTTGATTTCATTAATTTAATTAAATAATTAATTCCTCAGTATTACATATGTTTTAAGGTAATTATTTCATCACTAAAAATTAAAATTAAATTACTATGATCAAAAATAATAAATTTTTCAAATAAGTATATTTAACATGACATATCATTATTTTGTCACAATATTAAAAAAAATATATATTAAAAACAAGAGGGTAACATTATTAGCATTACATATAACTAAATTCTATGAAGGTTTAAATGAAGTCCAAATGGACTAAATTGGTGAATATTCACCTTCTGAATAATAATATATGATATATAATATTTAAAAAATATATATGAAATTAGTTAGGGTCAACTTTTAGTCCTTATCATTTTATATTTTGCTTAATTTCTTGATTTTACCATTGGCTGTGAACAAAAAATTACATCAGTTACATTGAAAATGTCTGAAAATACAATATGAATATTTAATAAAATTTTAACCCAATATAAAAATCAAATATTGAATATTTAAATATTATATAAAAATACGTTGTATTATTTAATTTATTTTTAATATGGAAAATGATGATGAACATTAATATTTTTTAAAAATTCTTTTTTAGGTATAATATGTTTTTATTATAAATTCATTAATAAAATTTATTTCAAAACCTATAATTTTATTGAGTTTAATGGATGATAACTATTAATATTTTATAACTAATCAAATTTTATTACTTTATAATTCAATTATCACAAAAATAATTTTTTTTAATAGAAAGATGAATGTTTCAATTTTTATTAGAAAATAACACATTTCAGAAAAATATAAAATTTTATTCATAAGTTAATATCGATATGATGATTTCAAAATAAGGATAATTTTATAAAATAAATTTTCAATATCATCCAGAAAAATAATAATAACATTTTTCCAAAAAATAAATATAAATTAATTTTGAAAAAATAAATTTTTGAAGAATAAAATGGAATTACAGTGAAATTAGTTCATTATTATTAATAATTAAAAAAATAATTTTTTTATGATTACATGATTTATATATATATAATAGTAATTTTTATCCTATTCATACACACCAATTTAAGGGCTTGGTTTTAGTGGTTATATTAAAATAACAGTTTTCTATGGTTTTTTAGGCTTAGTTTTCAAAGTTATACAAACAATGGAATGTAGTTCGCTTTCAAATTCCCATAAAATTACATTCTCCAACATTAATAAATTTCATTATCCTAATTTAATCTCATACTTTGTAATCATATTTTGAATATTTGAAAATACCACTGTTGAAATCCCAGTATATAAAATGGTTAATAAAACATCCACATGAAATTTGATAAAGGTAAGTGAAATGGTCATCTATAAATAAAAAATTCTATTTTTCTAAATGTGATAACATTATTTGGAGGTAAAAAATTATACATTGATTAAATTTATAATTTTTATGAAATTATAGAGAGTGATTGATTTAACTAGTCAATGAAATGTGTACGATCTAGAGAAATTTAATGGCTAAAAAACTATGAACCAAAGCATTGGGGAAAAGAAAAATGATTTATGAAAAATGAATCTAAAATGATAAACTTTTTATATCTATGCTCTTTTCCAAGAGTTGATGAATTTATTTATCATCTAGACTTTTTACATAATGATATATAACTGAGAGGTGTAATTTCATCGTTTAATCATTTTCCATCACAATCTCGTAATTTTCCCCAAATGATGAGTATTCGAGATGAATGTTTTTCAAACCGGGATTACTATAATAAACATGAAATGGGTAACATAACTCCAAAAACATATAATAAGTTATTTCTATTTTCATTATTCATTAACTAATATAATGGTGATCATAGGATATGATAATTCCAAAAATGAATCATACTTATTATGAGGAAGTAATACATTAATCTACAGAATTCCTTATTAATATTTAACGTTGAAACTAATTCATTAAATATATAAATATACTTAAAAATATTAAAATATATTCCTTAAAAAATGAAAAAATATAATTATTTGATCATGTATTATTCCTTAATAAATTTATCATTTATCTCCAAATAACATTTTTTTCAGTAATGTCAAATACCCAAAAAGTTATATTTCAAAATAATATACTCTAAAAAATATGATAACCATTTCTTTAAATAATCTAAATCATCAAAATTCTACAATATAATAAAATGTATTTAAAAAATGTAAATAAATCATGGGATGCTAAATAATACTTTTTTTATCCTAGTGGGTGCACATAAATCAATCCAATAGATTCTATCCCAAAAATATAATTATTCTCCTTAAATTTACATCAAATAAAATCACAAAAATGGGATAAAATTTTTTATATCAAAACCATAAAAAATAAAAAAAATAAAATATTGTTTCACTTGAATAAACATGTCCCTATTAGTACTAGATACATAGATAATTAGGAAAAACTCAAATTAACGTGGATTCATAAACAATTTTTATAATTATCAACCATATATCCAACTATACCCATCTCTTCATAATAAATATTGTGTCTTAAATGTGTCCCAAATTATTATTGAAATTCATAAACCATTAAAAAAATAATTTAACATAATTCTTCATAAGCTTGTTAATAAGAAAAATAATAAGGGTTATAGAAAATACTCAGTAATTGTAAACATAAGCATTAATAATTGAATATCATCAGTGAGAACAAAATGAGCATATGGGTATGCTATACAAATAAATTTTTATTATAAAAACATAAAGAAATTCATAATCATGAATATTTTGATCATCAATTTTGAAAAATGGAATTAATCTTTATCAATGGGAAGAGTCATATGAATCAATAATGTTGCGAAATGTGATGTTTCTCCCGACTAATAGAAAAATTTATATCCCATAACAAGAACCATTAAATCATGTTGGAATCTTGAAAATTATCCTCATAACCTATTAAAAACCTATGTAGAAATAATTTTAGCACAATTAAATCCATATGATAAACCCTTTAGTACTCCCCCGCCATTTTTCCAAAAAAGGTAAGGAATATATCCCAAAATATTTGAGAAGTGTAATGGGGATCACCATTCATATAATATATTATGGGATACGTAGTTCATCATAATATTTAATGGGAATCAACCTGTCATGTTTGGTGTTTTAGTTTCTCTATAATTATTAATATTGTCAATGTATAATTCACGAATAAAACATTTATAATCCTATACATTTCAATCATAATAATAATAAATGTTCTGGAAAAAACATGATTTACCAATGGAAAATAATCATCATCAATGATAATATCATAATATATATATATATATATATTAATAATGGTATCATTATAAAAAATCCCTAGTAGAGTGTACATAACATCAAAGGTTCCTAACATTGATGAATGGAAATGAAATTAAAATTTCATAAAATACATTTTGGAGGAGAATTAAAATTTAACTTTTGAATATTTTTTTTAAATAATGGCGTATTATGAAGAAAAATTTATCTTAAAATAAGCATGGAATATAACAAAATTAGATTAAAATAAAATAATGTTCATGATATAGGAAAATAAATTCATGTTAAAAGCGTTAAAAATTTATATTTTTCAAATATTTTGAAATGGGAATAACAAATGTCCCATTTGGATAATGTAACAAAATTTCCTCAAAAATCTATTAATTTTTTTAAATATAAATTTAAATATATGTAGGAAATAATTTATATATAGAAAATTTCATTTTTAAAAAATTATTTCTAATGATTCATATTAGAGAAGAAAATTGCTGATATAAAAAATGTTTCAAGATAGAGATCACCTAGAAAAGGATTTTGTGATGTCCCTTTAATCAATAAGGAATGAAATGGACAGTAAAAATGAAAACCACATTCTTAAAGAGTGGATAACATATGCATATGTTACAAGAAAATAATATGATATGATCCCTTCAAAAATAACATAAATACATGAAAAATTTAGGAATGAAACTATATTATTGCATATAACTTTTACATCTTTGGTAACTTTTAAATCTGAAGCACCATAAATTAATAAAATTAAATGAAACTAAAAATATAATGATCATAAGGATGTTCAGGAAATTACATGTCATATTAATAGTATATAAACATGATAAAATAATATATGTGAATATCATAAATATATGTCTCAAATAGAGTTATTTTCATGAAAATAACACTTACGAAGATCATGGCATATAATTGAGAATAAATTAATGAAGAGATTTTGGGTACATATAGTAAATAAACAAATTCACATGGAAATACAAAAGGAAAAAATGTATATATAATTTAATACAAAATCATAGTATATCATGGATAATGATGATGAGCTAAACCACTAGGAAATGAAACTTAGTTACGAAACCCTTTACTACTTGGTAACATTCACTTAAAATCCAATTGTTTGATATAATTAAAATTCAATCATAAAAAACCAGGACGTATAAATGATACAAGATATAAATAGAAAATGGGTATTATATTCAACATATTAAATAAATAAGGAGCATAATAGTAAAATAACACCAATAAAAGAAAATTGAGATAAAATCCACTACATTGTGCCTGAATCACCATGTGTGTTCGTTATCATCCAAAATAATTAGAATATTTTAAATATTTACTTTAATACTTTTTTTTTAATTATTATTATTCTATTTATATCACTTATTTCAATGATATATAAAATTAATTAATAATTTTTTTCAAGCCCAAAGGATTGATGATATTTAGAATAAATATCCAAAATGAATTCAATAGTTTATATATGGTCAAAGATTTCATTATTCCATCAAATATAGAATAATAATAATGAAATTTTTATAATTTTTCTAAAAAAATTATTCTTTTGAAACTAAGAATGAATGATGTTGATGCCAAATTAACTAAGATACATTTTTATAGACGGTACATTGTACATACGAATAACTAACGATTAAATATTTCAATGATCATCATGATATGATAGTAGGTGTTAATTTTTCTTTCAATAAAGATAATTATAACATATATACAATATAATTTTTTATATACACAGATATATATAATCATTCTGATGTAGTGATGAAAAATTAATCATATCGCTTCATGGAGGTGGTAGTCCCCATGTAAGAAAAAATGGCCTTATTATTTTTCAGATAATATAATTTTAAGAGAATTACTATATATTATTTATGAATAATAATAAATATATAAATAATATAATTTATATCGATTAAGATCATCATTATAACTAGATATAAGATGTGTTGATGAAAATAAACTACATTGTTCTGTTAGACAACAGTTTTCAGTACACATGTAAGATGGATTCCATTCAAATTTGATTATGGTTGGAGATGGATATAGGTTATCACAATATCATAATAAAATAATTGTGTATGTAACATATTAATTTTTTTATCTAATCTTGGTTGTAGAAGAAATTATGGTGGTGGAAGATAAAATAAAATAAAATTGCTCGGATATTGACTACAACTCTTCTTAGGATAACCTAATTTTAATTACTCCTTAAGACCTCTATGATTTATATTCTACAAAAATTTAGACCAATAGAATCTGAGTTTGTATCTGATGAAAGGTATTTGGTTGGTATTTTCTACACCATATAGTCTCTGATGTGTGATGAAAAGACAAGGGGGAACTTTTATAAGGGAGGGGAAGGGAACTTTTGGAAGAGCATAGAATATTAAATCAATATATATTAATTTCTACATACAAATAAATAAAAAGTGATACAATTAAACCATTTGAAGTGAATGAGTCTAAATAATATCATAATATTATAATTGGGTATGAATAGACTATTTCTTTAACCTTATCTGTTGGTTTTAACCCACCATTAATCCCTTTCCAATTTTTTTACAATGACATGATTTTTTTTCTTTGACAGACAATATTGTTACAATAAATGGTGAAATTGAAAATAAATTGTCTATGTTTTATGTTTTAATCCATATCCTAGTCACATTTCTAGAGATAATTTTTTTTTATTAATTTTAAATCATGGATCATATTAGTTATTTTTAATTAAAATAATTTTAATACATTTTACTAATATTTGTTTTATATTTCAATTAATTGAATAATTAATGTGTCATTGTAGCATATGATTTTAAAGTAGTAATTTCAACACTAATAATAAAATTAATAATAACCATGGTAAAATGTTAATTTATATTTAAATGTTATATTTATAAATAATCATATCCTTACATTATCCCTATTTTAAAAATATTTAATTTATTATAAATATGATTGTGACATTTTTAGTATTATATTTAGTTTATATTATAAAGGTAAAAGTCAAGTCCAAATGATAACCAAGGGCCATATAATTGAATTTACAATGATTAATAATGATTTATGCTCATAATGTAATTTTAAGTAAAGTGATATGGTCATTTCAGAACACTTATTTGTATATTTTTACCCTTAATTAAATGATTTACCATTGACCCTGTCGAAAAAATTACTAAAAAAGTGGACAAGGTATTTTTTTAACATTTATAACCTAAACACGATTTTCAATTATCATAGACATTACATATTACTTCAGATACATTATACACTTCCATGGTTTTCAAAATCATATCATTGTTTTATTTCTCTAAGATTTTCTCAAAATCTAACAAATGAATATAATAACTCATCTAGTTATTCATAATATATTTAAAATAATTATGTAATTTTTTCACCTATATCAATATCATTTATTACTTATTCTTATTCACAGTGGATATTATATAATTATCACTTCCCAGTACTTCCTTAAGATAGAATGTATGATATTTTATGGTTGTTTTCATGAAATATAATTATTTCTAATGGGAAACATTAATCTATTGTTGAAGTATATAGGTTTTATAAGTAATTTTGGAAAAATATTTTTGCATATCATTATGTTACTAGTTGTCCTAGAATTATATATCACATTAATGAATTGAATAATGATTTATATGTCATTAGGTAACACTGAAGTGATATGGGAGTCAACCCAAATACCCTTACACTTTGTAAACTAACTGAAGATGATTTTGGAAGTGATACTTTACAAAGCAAATGATTTCCCTTGCTTATGTACTGTCCAAACATTTATGCCATATTATAATTAATATATTCTAATATCATGGATTTTTTTTCAATACTCTTATGAAACATATATTATGTTATTCCAAATCATTATTCCATGACTCATGGTTTATGATCTATATTCTGTTGGGTATGTGTCTTGTATGTTTAATCGATGCACATTGATTCTGTTATCAAAACAATAAAATAATATTAATAGAATTTATGATATTAAATTATTTATGCCTACGTTTAATTTTACATAGCATTTGAGATTACCTTACTTATTTAAAATTCCCTATGTTTTGGATAAATGTATTAAATATCATTGACTTTGTCCATCGATTAATTTTTTAATTTTTTTATACAATATTTCATTTAATATGAATTAAATATTTTTTTTAAAAATAAATAGACTTAATTTTTATTTATAATAATGACTTATAAAATAGAAATTATATTTTTATAATTTTGTGAAATTGATAATTTTTGGTTTTTGTTAATGAGTTCATAATTATTACATAACAAACCCCTGCAATAAAAAGAGAAAAATTCAACTCAATGTCCATTTTACATAAAATATGAAACTTTTAATATGTGTTATGTTTCTCCTAAAAAATATATAATACTTTCAACATGAATTATTATTTTTCTTACAAAAACCTTATAGCATTCAAAAAAATATAAAATATTGGAAGCACACAATAATTATAGTAAGATATAAAATATAAGGAAATGTGTTAGTCTATTTAAAATCCTAAAAACCCAAAAAAAATGATCCCCTTGTTCACATTTTTATTAGAGTGTATGAAAAAATCATAATCAGATAGAAAAAACCATTTTTATATGAGCTAATGTCTTTGAAACGAATATAATTCAAATTGAAACCATCATAGTAATATTAGGTCAATATATTCACACCTTATTTACACTAATGTGAGAAATAACTCGATTTCGTTAAATCCTTTGAAGATGATTCTATAGTTGACTCCCTCATTATATCCATTAAATATAATTAACATTACACCTTTCATTTTTTATCTAGACTAGGTTCACCTATCGTATATATTTTATCGAGGTTACCCATCATATAAGTTTTTTTAGGATCACCGATCATATAAGTTAAATTGGTCTCGACCGTAACCATTTGTAATTATCAATTTCTATATCACAAATAAATGTTATACATGAATATTTTTATCATAAATCCCTTGAATTTCCCATTATTTAAATAATAAAAATATAAATTTAGATCATTTATACAAAATTGTTATGAAATAATCCTTTATTTTTAAAATTCATTAAAATATAATTTTTTTTTAAAAAATAACTTCGTAATGTATTTATTTTAAAATAATTAAGGAAATATTTAATGGAATCCTAAATGAAATTGAAATTTATGATGATTGGAAATTCTATTCATCCCTTAAAACAGAAAATAAAACTCCATTATACACAATCACTTAAAGTAAATTATTTTGAATACAAAATTATATTCATTTTTGGATCATTGAAATAATGTAATAGGTAGTTAAAAAATTGATAATAATTTATTTTTAAATAAGAAAAAAATTAATCATTTTAATGAACAAAAATATGGAGAATAAATAGAATTTCAATTTTAACAAATTCAAAATATGTTTTAAATGAAAAACACATTATTACATTTGGAACATTAGAATAAAAATAAAATTAATTGATGGAAACTAAAGGGGATTAGTAAATCAATATAATTTAGAAAATTGTCACCCATAAGAATCAATATACACTACTGAGTATAAAACATGTGGGGATAATGGAATAATTCTTAATGGAAGGAATTTGACATGAAAGACCACTTAACATAAACACAATATAACATCATGCATTATATAACTCTTGAACAATATTACTTTATTATTTATTTACTTTATTAGGAAATAGATTGATGTATATTAATTTATTTTTATCCATTTTATATAATTTCAGACCATGATTTATTTATTTAATTATTAAGATAATTTTACATCATATTTTTTGAAGGTCATTCTATTTATAATCTGAAAATAAAATTGGTAGGATGAATATGGTCCATGGGGTTATTATTCAATCCTATATAGAATATTAATAGTTATATGACTACAATATTAATATATTATATATAATTTTAAAACCATCCTTGAATAGTGTACTTGAAAAAAGTCACAACTCTTTATGGATGTGGTATTCCACATGTATGCACAAATGAAATTATCATTTTTAGTGAATGTAAAGGTATGAATCAAGAGGATATATTGTCCTTATATATGATAAATATTTAATTATTATTTGATATATTAATAAAATTGATTATAATTACTATCATTTCTAGGTAGTGATGAAAAAAGAAACACATCATTTTATAGAGGTGGTAATCCACACATACAAATGGGTGATGTTTTTGTTTCTCATTAGAAAGAAAATGAGATGATTTTTTTACCATGACTATAATATCATTAATGTATATGGAATATATTTATTTTATTAATTTTAAATAGTTAATTTATATTTTATTGAGTTATAAGAATAAATAAACATGAAATAAGTCTATTATGACTTATACATTATAATCAGATATCCCCTTTTACATACATATAAATACTTCAATGTTTTATAATATAATGACACTGTGACCTATATTACATAAAAATATATTATAATAATTTCTTTGGATAGTGACTTTTTAATCTAGAGTGATTAAATGTTGCAAGGATGAGTCAAAATGAGGTTTCATTTTATATATCCGTGAAAGAGAACACATGGAAATAAATAAATGATTTAAATGTAATATATTATTTTTCTTGTGAATATAATACAAATATGATATATTTAAAACATAAAATTAGGTTCATCGTAAATCCATATAAAAAATTAAATCTATGCATGTTGTGGATGCCTTTTAAGGATTATGTCTTTGTAAAACTACAGTAAACCCATTATAGAAACAACTGGGATAAGTAAACATCTTACAATGACAACTTAACTATATTAAACTAATTAAAAGTTTTCTATAACCAAAATTTTATTTTATGATTCATAATTTTGAATCAAATTTATCAAATTTCTTTTTTTATTTGGAAGAAATCACTTTTAATATTATAAAACAGAACAAATGAAAAATAGTTTTCAGTAAAATATAAATATTAAATGTAAAACTCTTTTTGCATAGAAATCAAATTAAAATATGTATTCTAGAAATTATTTTGGTTATATAAAAATGAAAATTTTTCATTAAGACTTTTTAATGAAGTCAAAATCAAATTTTTGCATCCAGAAAGTCCTTAAAATTAAAAAACACAAATTTATTTTGCTCAATTAGAATTAAAATTTTCTTCAGAGAAGTCAAGATTCAGTTCTCTTATTACAAATATTTATTAAAATAAATTAATAACATGATAATAATATATTTTTTTATAAAACTCTTAATATAAGATAAATTCATCGGTTAAATATATTTTTAATTATTTCCAAATAATTTTATCTTTTTTCTGTGTTTTACCCTTACCTAGTAAACAAAACATTCTATGTTTACTATTACTAATGATAAAAAATTAAATGCACCTTATTATATTATATAAATTAATATTATTCAAAATATGAAATCAATTTTACTAGAATAAATTTCTAGAATTTCTATAAATCAAATTTAACAAAACTGCATAAACACAATTTATACTAGTTTATAGAAAAACTCAGGTTTTATGAAATAAAATGACATTGTTCATAAACCATGTATAATTATGATTATTATATAATTATTTACATTGTATAAAAATATATGTTAATTAATTTTAATTTATTTTAAATTACAAAAAATGGGAATTTTAATTTTTATTATTTAATGAAAATAAATGATCATTTTAAAGAATTAAGTATCTTTCAGTAATCACATAAAAACATATTTAGGGAAATACCAAAAATTTGTTATATTTAAATTTTGAATTAATAATTGATAACCTAATGTAATTTTTTTTGAAATAAAATGTAATAATATAGAATTTATTCATTTACATGAACACATATAATACATAAAAATGGATATTTTAATAAATAAATACGTAATGTAGATTAAAAATTACATAATATTATTATTATGAATATAAATATATATAATACAATTCACTAATATTATAATGTTGTAAAATTGATTTACTATTTTGTTGATATTCACATTCTTTACCTATTATAAATTATATCCACCCAGTTTACTTCACCACTTAAATCAGTGGGACTATTTTTCTTTAATGTATTTTTATTATTATGAAATCACTTTCTCAAATATATTGTTTTTACATAAATAAATAACATGATGAACTAAATTATTTCAATGCACATACCCTCTAGGATCAAAAATATAAATCGAGTGTTATTTATATGATAGACTTTTACAATTTACATCCTCATTGATCAAATCAGGACATTCATTTTAAACATATTTCAATAATAATGAAACTTAAAAAGATAGTATCATCCTAGGATAAATATGGAGGAAATGACACATGGTATGACATTGATAAAAATTTATCAGGAATTTCATATTTCCTAACAAGTTTTATAATTAACTTCCCATTTTACTAAGATTCATAACACTTTTCTCGAGATATAATTCATGATAAAAATTACCACCTATGTCAAATGAAATATACTTCCTCTCATTTTTTTCATAATCATTTTATCTATTCTAATTTCCAATATATATTGTTCAATTGTTTTTACCTTTTCATCCTTTACTTATACCATCAATGGTCCAAAAAATATTTGTCCACCACCCCATCCCAATATGTATGAGTTCAATACTTTTATCAATATAATTCTTAAAAATGAGGCATCTACATACCAAAATTAAAACCATTACAAAAAGAAATTTTCAGTTTTTAATTATGATAGTAAAAAACAACCCATGAAATATACTAAATAACATCAATGAATGTACTCAAAATTATGGGTTGTTACCTCAGGAAAATTATACTATTGATGATGAAAAAATATATAAAATTGTAATGTATTATCTACTAAAATGTGAAATCCATTCCAAATATTAAATGAAATCCTAGGATCATGGTCAGATGAAATTGATAGAGGGACTCATTGTAAGTCGAATATATTGTTGAGATATATTCAATGATGATGTTCTAAGGGAACATTATATTGAATGGGAAAGAAATGTGCATATTTCGTCATTCGATAAAAAATAACCACTTTTAATTATTATATCAAGATTTATTTTACAATCCCACATTGAACTCAATTGATATATTTTTCTATATCTACTCTACCACTAACAACATCTAAAGCATCCCTTTCTATAATTATCATTTATCAATAAATTTTTGATCTCTTAATTTTTTTAACCTCGATAATTTCATCTTTCATTCGATCGTAAAAGTAATACTCTTGAATAACTCTATATATCAAAGTACTATAGGGATGAAAAAATGAGATATGTGACCATCACTAAATAATTTATTTTTCAACACAGATATATATCAAACAACAATAATTTTACATGTTTCAAAACCACTTCTTTATTAATGATTAATATGTGTAACTTACAACTATTTTCTAGTTCCACTTTTTCCTGTAAATCAGGATATTCCTTATGAAAATTTTAAAAATATTTTGATATTGAGGAATGCACTATAACTTAAAACAAAATATATGATGATTATATATGCACAAATTTTTGGTCTCCATTCATTAAATCGTATACTAAACATCATATTATAAAACTTGATTGGTTAGAGAGGCATTTTTTCAACTCAATATATCATCTAATTTTTTGAATTTTCTAGGATGGAAAAGAATTGGGTAATAAAAATATTATATTTGTAAATGTCATATTTTATTTATCATTTTGAAATCTACCAATGAAAATATATACTTAAAATTGTTATTATCGGTACTTATTTCATACATTACTCTATTTAAATATTCTATTAATATTTTAAATGAAAAAAAATCATAATATTGTTAAAGGTTATGTGTAGGATAATTTATATCATTATTTTTCAATTTACATAAATAATACATAAATAACTTATCACTATAAATCAGAACACAACCAATTCCCCTCGATAAAGTATATGTAATGACTAAAAATTCCAAATTTTCCTGGGGAAGGGATAAATCCAAATCATTCACCAATATTTTTGTTAGTCAATAGAAACATTTAACACACTCTTTTATCCATATTATTATAATATTATTCTAGGAAATGTAGTTATTATGTTAGATAACTAAGAAATTATGTCAAAAAAATATTGTAGTAACCCACTAATCCATTGTAACTATGAATCATTGTGACATTTATTAGACATTTTAGTTCATAAAAAATTATTTACTAGGTAAATTATTAATTATTTTAGAAAAACTATGATAGTGGAATGAAATTAGTAGCATCCAAAATTTATATTTTCTAATTTTTCCAGAAATCATTTTTTAATAATGATTTTCAAAAAAAAGTTTGTTTCATGATCCTCAAGTCTCTAAAAATATAAAACAATATTAATTGTTAATAACAAAATAATATCCGAAAAGTTATGGAAAATAAATTCATAATATCCATGAATGAAAATTTTATATTCGGCATCCTTGAGGGTATAAAGACTATATTATAATCCCTATATGTATTTTGAAATTCCATATTTTTAATTTTTTCCAACTTATCCATCAATTGATTCTAAAGTTACATGAGATCATTCTATAGAAAATAATTCTAACTAATAATTTGATCAATCAAATCATTAAAATGAGAAACGAGATACAAGTTCTTAATAGTGATGTTATTAATTTCTATATAATCATTATAAATCATTTTTGACCCATAATTATTTTATGAAAATAAACTAATATCACCCCATGGGGAAATTCTTGGATGAAAGAATAATTTATCAAGAAAAACATAAAACTACAGTTTTAATTCTAAAAGGTATACAAAATCTATTATATAAATGGATTTTGAAATTATCTTCTTGATAAGAACTAATTCAATAGGTAATTTGACTTACTTATCATGTATATTATTGGGTAATCACTATGAAATTCACCCATATATTCATTTATAATTTGTGTATCAATGATCAATACAATTCCATTTTCTCAATAACATATTTTATGTAACATTTACATTCTAATATAAAAATTATATTACATTATATGTATGTTATCAATGTTATGAAATCATTGAATAAAAATTATATATCTCTATAATATATATTATTGTGTAATCCAATACCCACTTACAAGAATAAAATACTATACTATGGGTAGTTCAATTTGATTTAATGGAAAACCATACAATTTTTAACAATATGGCGTTTCCAAAAAATCTTATTTCTTTATTAATTCCCTATGTATTTTTTTACTGAATGTTCATTAATCATTTCATAAATCAATATTCCAATTTTTCATGAAAATTTTTCATAAATATATGAATGTAAAAATTCAAAGTCAATCATTTCATTAGAATAGTACAAATAAAAAATGTAATATACCATTCACTAATTAATTAGATAGAATAACCTTAAGCTTCATAGTAGAAAATGATTTTCTCACACCATTATAATTTGATATTGATGATTTATCTATAATAAACATTCATTAAATGCATGTCAGTATGATTTCAAAACACATCATATTTTAAAAATCTTAATGTGTATGACTATATGTTATCTCATTCATCAATTGAAAAGTACTATATTCATTACTGAAATCATCCATATAAAAAATATAAATGTAATCATATATTCTTTCTTATAGCATTAAATTATTGTATTGTGGTGATAGAGTGCAAGGTGGAGACTAAAGGAATATCTATAGAGGTAGGAGTTGTACTATGTAGCATTAGATATTTATTGCATAAAAGGGAGGGTTTATGAAGTAAATTTATAGTTTATGACCCACCTGGATGGTGTCTTACGACTTGTACATGGACTAATGGTATGAAATAAAAATATATGTCATAAGATATAGATTTTGGGAATATTTTTATTCATCAAAATGAGTTATCATTTTTTGTGGGGGTTGAGGTTTTAATGATTTTGTGGAATATAATTGAGTTTTATTTAATAAATCATTGGTCCTAGGGGACTTAAGCTGTAAATGTGTTTCTTATACCATAATTAATGTGAGTTGCATCCAATTTATTCTTTAGTTCAACCTACCTTATTATCATTCAACAAGTTATTCTTCATCATTATATGGAGAAACCTATAAACACTAGGAGATTATCCATCCAACCAACCCTTTAATTGATCAATGGTTTCCCATTGTAGTGTGTTGGTGAATGAAGGTATGTTCTCTTCCCTTATTCCAAGGTTTTTATATATTTTTTGACGGTTCGTTGTAGTGGTATATTTTTGATATCATTATGTTTTTGTATTTTTTTGATAATTCAATGATGTGGTATACGTTGAACCAGGTTATATATATATTTTTATACATTTTATATAGTTTTATCAATGAATTATTGTGTGTAGATGGATTACAAATAATCATTGAGGTATGACATCATCATTATCTTCATTTACCTGTTCTATTTTGTAAATTTTCATGATTTTTCATTCCATTGGGAGGATAGTAAGAGTTGGAATAAAAAATGTAAATAATATTCTTAAATTAAATTGATGGGTATTGGGGTGTTATCAATTTCTATTCTACACTGAGATGTATTTTTAATTATTTTATTAATTCTTGTTTCCAATATAGAAAAATTGTTTAATTGTATCCTTGTCTGATATGTCGATAATATGTGATAAGAAACTTGTTTATTGTTGTGTGATCTCACATTGAATAAATTGTTAACAGACATATATAAATATATTGATTAATTATTTTTTAGCCATATATTATGGTTTTTTTATAATACAAATGATTAATAAATATTTAATGTGATTTAATCCCATGAATAATTGTGAATGATGGAATATGTTTCTTCTTTGGCTATTTATGCTTAATATGTAACTCTGTATAGTCGAGGATATTGTTCATTGATGGAGGTGATAATATGTGCTATGTGAATCAAGGGGCAGTGATGCGGTTTTTGGTTGTATGGATGTGATGTGGGTAGTTGTGTAATGATGATGATGTGTGGTGGACTTATGCAATGTTGGAGAGTTGTGAGATGCTGATGTTGTATTGAATGATGTGTGCAGTAGTTGTGATGCACAATATTTATGGAAAAAGATATTTGTTGATGTGATGTGATTGATATGTTTTATTGAAGGGGTGAGATGGTTTATATAATATTGAATGGTTGGCTTGGAGAAACGAGGTGGTTTGGTGAATGGAGGGTGGGTTGGGAAATTGATATGTGTCATGGTTGTGTTGGTTTGTTATTTATCCATATTATTAATGAAATATGAATGTGTAAAATTTATAAAGTTGAAATTAGCCAAATTGAATTGGCCGATAAATCAATTGGATGTGTTAATTTTAATTGAGTGACTTTAAATATGAATTGAGTGACTTAGTCAGGGTGATATTTTTTATGATTATAAAATTGAAGGAATGTATTTTGGATGATCAAAAGTTGATTTACTACTATTTGATGAAGTGATTGAAATAATAAAAATATAGAGGTCAGTAGTTACACTACCATTTGGTATGTTTATGATTAAACTCTATTAACATTAAATTAAATAATTCTATAAATATAGGGCTCACATTATGTTTGGAAAATAAATATAGTGTATCCATTTGGAGCTTATGAATAATTAAATATTGTGAAATTATTTGATGGATGAATATGGAAGATCTTCATTTGATGTTGGGTTCTACATGGATAATTTGTAACAAGAAAACAAATCGATGATGGATTCTATGATGTGGGGTCTTTAGCTACACCATTGATGGGAGAAAATATGAAATAGACATGTCATATTTGGTGTAGAGGATCACATGAGAAGTTTTGGTAGTTATTCTAAATTCAACATAATTGTAGAATAGTCAGATGTATATTGAGTGTAGTTGAATAGGGGTGAGTTTGGTACTTCACCCATATCATCCATTACTATTTTATAGGGAAAACCATCATTGTATTCCCTTTCATGGTGTTTGAGTCATGAATCTTGGTGGTTCACCATATTCCTTTATTTTTACCATGATCATTCAAATCTGTGGCACATAGATCATTGTGATTCATGGACATGGATTTTACAAGCACTACTATCATGTGTTCCTTTATCTCTTTTCTAGACTTGTACTTTTTCAGTAGGTTTTCACCATGTCAAGGAATACATCATTGTAGTCTTATGATTTTTATAATTCCTATAAAATACCAAACCCATTTAACCCCAAAAATTCTATCAATTCATGGAAGAACCAAGTTTTACCCTATGATATATCTCATCCCCGTAACATTTTATATTAACCACATCCTTAAGATATCAATCACTGGTGGTTTAGTTGTATTTTCCTACATCAGTATCCCAAACATCCCATTATTCCTTGTCTGTAGATAGATTATTATAGGGAAATAATTGGTTTGGGTGAATCTTATACTAGGTAATATTTTTGGATATTGTGATATTTGTTGAACATGGTGTTATAATTTTTTGTGCTACTCAATATATGTCTTCTTTTAAATCCAAAATTTCTAAATAGTTCAAAAATCATTTCATGGTACGATATCCTAAATTATTTTTCTTGTTGTACATGCAGGAGATAAGATAATTTTGTTTGTCTTATTGTAATATGGTTTAAATCGACATAGTTATCATAATTTAAATTTCAAATTTAAATTTATGTAAAAGGGAAATGAAACATATAATTTAAAAATTCATATTTTATTGATGTCATTCGTTAAAGGACTGGTCACTCGAAATCATGGCTATTTGATGAATTTTTTATACTGACTTTGATAAGTTTGTGGAACCATTGACTTTGGGATTTTTTAATATCACATTAAATGAAATTTTCTATTCACATATCTCTTGTTAATGAATTTTATTTCCTTAGAAAACAATGGTTTGTGTGAAAATTAACCTAAAAGAAAAGAATTGAATGTGGTGAAAAATCTTTTCGTGAATCTGTATTAATTTTTTTGAAAAGTTATGGATTTGTGTATTTAGGATGTGAGGAAGCTATGATGGTATGTGCTAGTTGTGTTGGTATGTAGTGGTTGTGATGAAGACATTGGTTTAATATAAAATGGTTGAAATTTATATGAGTTTTTGTGTCGTGATGTAATATTTTTTCCACAATACTAATGGAATCAGATGATAGTAACGAACCACATTTGAAAAATGATGGAATATGGAAATTAACTAATGAATTATTAATTGAAAGTTCTGTTAAATTTATTTTTATTTAACAAGATATTACTGGGCTATATATATCAAATTTTCTGGAAATTGGAAAATAAGAAAGTTTTTAGCATGAAAAGGGAAATAGAGAGTACCTAGTTGATTCGATTTCTAGTGTGGTGTTGTGATTTTTGTGGTGGAAATGAATGTAGAGGAGGTTATAAGGATTTGTTGCAATTCTCTATATTTTATGGTACAACTGTTTTTAACCCATATGTTAGTCTTGAAAGTGAGAATAGTATATATACATTATATTCAATCTTGATTTCTATATGAACATCACCTCTATTGAGCACCATGTTCTAACAACAAAATGATTGGGGGGTGTTTTATATGACATCACAATGGTGGATATACAAGGATGGAAATCACAACATTCCCAATCTCTCTTCCAGGAGAGTTTGATATTCCTATTATGTCTTGGATTAATGTCAAAAGGTCCTTAGTGGTGATGTTTGATGAAATGATCAGGTGGATATATTGGGGTTTGTTCATGTTTGGTAGAGGGAACCCAGATTATGTCCCTCAGGTTCAAAATGATATTCTATTATTTTTATTCTAGTGGTTGAGATGTTATGCATTGGTAAATGCGTATAAGGGTGATATGTAATGATACTTAATATGTGTTTTTAGCTGAGATGTGATGTGATAGACTAGGTTTTATTGGATGATATGTGTGTCATGACCCATGTTCCTTTGTGTGAAAGGTTTTGATACAACCTTTTTGTATTTGGGTGGGATATTATGGACATATTTATGTGGGGTTAATGGTATGACAAATCTTCTATATATCATTAGGAAGGATTATACTAACCATATATGAGCACCATTATATATATCATTAGTGTCATAGAAAAAGAAATTAATGGAAATCGGTGGGTGGTACCCTTTTTATGGATATGATTATTATTTAACTATTATAAAATGGTGTATTATTTTATGTGCATGACATACTAAGGATGGGACAAGTTAGTTGAACTACATATGATATACTAGTTCTTTTTTTTCTCATAGGTGAATTATTATTATATTTTCACATATGAATGAGAGACTATAGGTATGATTCTACTAATTATAAAAGTATTCATATACTACATAGTTAAACATAGTTTACCAGTTTCATGGTAGACTATGAGGACTATACTATACATTATCGTCTCATGCATCAATGTAGTTTTTTTATTTATCCTTTAGGAATTCATTTGTGTTGTTTATTTGGAGACTCTTTTCGTTTTTATAATTATTTTTTCATTTTTTTATATTATAATTTAAATTATATTGTCTCATATATTTTATTTATAGTTGATATTCTTTTCCCTATCCTAACTATATAGAGTAAAATGTCTCCCATATGTTCAAAATTTATAGCCTCGATGGTATTAAACAACCCATGGCCTTCTAGATACTAGAAATATAGGTTTTCATAAAAATTATTCATTATCAAACCAATAAGTATACCATTATATGGAGGGGGTATGACATAGTTACCTATAATAATATATTGTAAGAACAATGAGTATATTTCCTTTTATCATGTTCATAGGTGCAGTGCAAGAAAGAAATTACATGATTTTCAATTGGAACATGGTCAAACCCTATTGAGAGAACTAATTTCTGTGGAAATGAACCACTCATGACCAAAATGCTCACGTGAAAAACATTACATAGTGTTTTTTGAGTATAATACCTTGTAAAAAGACCCTGATATTACCGACATGATCCTCCATTTATTTGGGGTAACTAAAGTTTTCATTATTGAACACAGTTAAAAACTAATTTAGGAACACCTAGAACAAGGGGTTCCTTATCTCCATGAAGAAAAATGGAGGAATGGTCACAATGGGTAGACACTGAGATGTAGGTGATGAGTGATCTTATTGGTTATAGTAATTCCTCAAAGGGATGGGCAGAGGATTATAAGAACCAGATGTTGTCCTAGGGGAAGTTGTTTCTCCTTTTAGTGATGCATGCGAGATTCCTTCATTAGTTTCATATCACACCCTTTTTGGTAATCTTGAGAGTAATGAAGAAGAAACATTAATTGAGTACATAGTTTTGGTGGCCTATGATGAAATGGGATGTTGAAGCGTTTACAGGTCAATGTCCGTCGTCCTTTTAGAGAGATGTAGAAAATTATATACTTTGGTTTTATAACACTTATGGATGATCTAGAGTGGAATTTGGATGACATCCTAATGGAAGACATCATAGAGTTACCTTAATCTCAAGGATATTCAAGGGTTATCTTAAAAATTGTGGAATATTTTATGAATATGACTCAATTTGTAGGGATCAATGAGTTATGCTCCATGGATGTAATGGTGAGGATGTTTTTGGATGATGATGATCATCTACATGGAGTACCGAGAGATTTTTTTGGGATTTATGATTCTCATTTTATCTCATGATTTTAGAGAAGATACCAATTATATTTGGGAACTCAGTTTCACCCCAACACATATTTCCACCCTCAAATGGATGGACAAACATAGTGGAAAATCTAAATGCTGGAGGATATATTGTGGGAATAGATAATTCAATTTAGTTGATCACAGGAAATAAAAATTAAATTAGTTTTGTTTTATTTTAATAATAGCTATAAATATTCTGTTATAATTTCCCTATATATGGATCTTTTTGGAAGTATGTTTCGTTCTCAATTGTTTTTTTACAATTCACTATACAAGGGATGCAGATAAGGGTGTGGGGATTCACTTTTCCATTATTACTTCTCATTATTTTATTTTATTAGATGTAATAATTTACTCCCCTCCATTTTTCTTGGTTGGGATTTCCTTATTTTCTTTTAAAAAATAGGCATTCTCTACCACCATGATTTGGGATATCAATTCCATGATCGAAACATAATGATTGGATGTCAGGTCCTCCTTCAATATATTTCTCCATGGAAATATTTTCATAGTATGGATTCCCCTCATATATTTTAATCATGTTTTTGAAGAAAATTCCAAAAGTTATCTTGAGGTGGATGCTGGTTAATTACATTTGATCAATCATAATATGTTACATTGCTACATTTGTAACTGATAGTGAAGTTGGACACATCTTCACATCGGTGTGCATTGGGTTTGTTAATCAACTATAAATTAATCCTCTTTCAATGATTAGTGAATCTAATATATGGAGAATATGAGGTAGAGACCCCATTGAATCCCATGTTTATAATGTGTTTTTTTTCATAATGGGAGTAATAAATTTGATGCCTTTTTACCTATAGAATCCCAAGTTTATTACATTTTGTAATGAATCTTCATCATCACGTGGGGTTAAAAGTTTAATATCCTATGTGGATTGGTAATTCATAGGTTTAACATATTGTGGGGAAAGGTTTCTCATAGGATTAATGTCTTATAGGGACACGTTGGTCATAATTTTAACTTATTTTAAGAAAAATGTGGTCATAGGTTCAATATAATTTGGGGACATGTTAGTCACATGTTTAACATCTTTTGGGGAAAGGATTGTTGGATTTAGATGTATTCTAAAAGGGATGAATATAAAAATTCTGTGTGATCGCCTACAAGGGAGAGGATAGGTGGGTTAATGATTAGATTGAGTTCCCACCTTATGAGATATGATCACATATTAATTTTTATACCCTCCAGCAATATGATATAAATATTTAATGGCGGAGTGTGGATTGAAGTTTTGGGTGGTATATCAGCTATTTTAGGATAAGACCTATGCGTGGAATACTACGTATGATATTAGGTGACTTATATAAAATCCTACATAGTGAAAGTTAATTTTTTAAATTTATGTGATAGGATCGGTCCAGGTAGTTTAACATAATGTAGTAAGGATTAATGCATCATAGAATGAGAAACATTATGAGATTATATAGGGATTACAAAAATGTGTTTCTCTTTTCTAGAGTCTGATCCCATGGTTGTGTAGGATGTTTAATCCCATGATTATCTTACATGGGGAATCATGTGTTCATCGCACATGGTGGGAGATATATGGTCATCCCATGACAGTGATATAATGATAATCCTCAATTCATCAAATGGGGTTGACCTAAAATTTAATGTCATGTGTGGAATAATTTTTCATGGAATTGAACAAAATATAAAATGGAAATTATTCTATATATTTTAATATCTTGCATCTTAGATGTTATGATAACCTATTCACATTAAAACCATTAACATGTCGAAGAGAATGATACAATAGTGTACTCTGAAATAGGTAATGATGGGAAATTCTCATTTATGATGTCACCTTTTGGGATTATACTTCCACTACATAGGTTTCATTGGGTGACACATTAAATAATAGCTACCTTGGTGAAGATGAAAATGTTGATATTTATATTAGGGTTCCAATTATTATGATGAATATGTGAGAAAACAATCCATGACGTTCTTGAAGAAAATAGGATGGACCCACGGCTTGTTGATACTGGTCATGGGGATTATCTAGGCACGAATGAAGTAGTTTTTAGTGGGTATAGGGCCATTGGGATCCTAACATTCATGATAGTTTGATTTCTAAAAGGTGTAATTATGTAGGGACTTGTCATGTGGGTTTCAAAATGGTGGGTTGTTTCATGATTTTTAGGATTTTTGTGATGGTGGGGGTTTTATGAAAGAAATATAATTATGAAAAAAGGTACCCCTACATTGGGTTAATGACATGGAATCCCTTGGGTAGGCCTTTTGAAGGATAAATTTCTCACAAAACACCTAGAGTCTCGTGAGGGTTTTCTTTATCATGAAGGTCATAAACAATTCAATTGGTCATCACAAATATGGTCTTTATGTTTCAAGATATCCTGGGTATCCTTTCACAATATATTGATACCGTTAGTGATCCATATATTTTTTTAACTTGGAATGGATTATGATCCATGAACACATTTATTCTAAAGGATTTTTATATGCCATATCCAATTAAATATTGGATAAAGGTAGGTATATATTGTTTTTATGGAGGAGGGAATATATGTTTCAAGACATTTAATAGAGGTGAGGTATGTTTAATAAAACTAATTGAACTCTATGAATGTATTTAATTTGATTTATAGTTACCATAAATCATATGAGTAATATTTTTCATCACATGGAAATCATTTAATAAGATACTTCCATTCATCAATTTTTTAATACATCAGGAATATAATACTTTTGGGAGATATTTATCTCATTGCACAACATATTTTCCTAGAATCATCCATTCATTACTAAAAATTTCTTTTGATAAGTGTTTGTCATTGTCAAAAAATCCCCCACACCCGCAAAATGGGATCAAACCCATGTTAAGAGTGTCAGATTATGAGGTCAAATTAATGAAATCTGATAATATGGGCCTCTCAGTCGTGAAATTCAACTCTACCCAAGGACTAAAAATATGAAGAGGGGTTCAAGGGAAATGATAATTTCATATAATATTGCATATACCTCTCTATTAACTAAATAGAATACATTATTGAGTGTTATGTGATTTCATTCGAAAGTTGTTGTGATAATTTAGTCTTTCTCAAATGTTTGGTTTGCATGTTAGCCTTCACGATACAGGAATGTTTCTTGTTGAATTCCATCTCAATGAAAAAACGCAGTGAACCATCTTTTGAAAATGTACCAAATTCAATCAAGATATAAACTTACTGTTTGTTGGATGTTGTTGTTAGAAAATGTGATATGGATAAGAATATTATGATCAAGGATCTCTACCAGTGTGTGCAAGAGAATACCACACAATCTGACTTTATAATAGTGGACCCAAAGATATATTATCCTTTCCAGAGACTCCCGATGTATATATTTAGGTAGGGTTATTAACTATTCATCCCTAGTGCTGACCTTAAGAATAATGATTAATGGTTTAGAAGCAATCATGGGTGATACTAGTGGAACAAAACAGATGAACTTCACTGTGTGATAAACCACATGTTAAAAACCTCCCATTTTTTAGAACCATTTGAGAAATATCCTAGTGGGGGGGGATTATTGCAGGATATTACCCTCATCCATTTGAATTCATTTTTTTGTGTCAATGGAAGACTATCTTTAAGACAACACATAGAATTGGGATCCTCATAAGGGAATTGGCTTCTTGGATGAGTGGGCATAGGAAAATAGAGAATGGCATCCATTTTATGAATTCAAGGAGGAGAGGAATGGTCTGGGGTTATATGAAGTAGTTTAGACCTTATTGGTTAGTGTATAGTTCCTCCCAAACATCATTCTTGAGATTTTATGAATATTGTTACTATGGACAAATAAATTTTTTTGCACCGTGCTGTGGTTGGCATCATCTAGAGGGTCTTGTACTAGATTTAAAAGACCCCAATCCAACAAAGAATGTTTGATGAGTTACTCTCGAAATAGAATTTATGGGATGTCAAGGAGTAAATCCCAACAATTTTGAGGTATTTAATCTATCTAGTTCAAGGTGAGAAAGAGAATAAATCATAGAAGGTTTAATCTACATTGATGTGTCATTTTGGGTGCATTTTGAAAACCCAAATGGGAATGATAATCAGGAGACCTCTATAGTGTTTAATGGTTTCATAGTAGGGAATGGATCACACGTACATGGTGATCTTGGAAGCAAGGTCATGGAACATGTAGTGGTATATTGTGAATCCTATCACCCAAGTGGAATGATTTGTGGGGTTTATCATGGTTCTCATTTAAAGGTGGATTCAAAATATATGTAACTAGCCCATGGGATGTGAGGACATGAATTTTTATTCCATAATAAATGATGCTGGTGGGGAGGTATATCAATTTAGTCAAACTACTATTTTTCCATGTTGTACAAGGTGTTACGTAACACCGACAAGTGGAATGCCACTCTAAGTGTGTGTAAACCTTTTCAATTTTTTAGAGTTTATTCAACATATATATGGGAGGGTACAAGTTAAAAAACATTATTTCCCCAATGGATTAAACATTTAGTATTCAATGATGAAAATATATAGTATCAAGCCTCTAGTTTTATATGCTGTTGGGGTGATCTTGAGGATCAGGCTATCAGATCATTTCATGTTTGACATGTACTCCCTAAAAAGGGGGATGGTGATGGATAAGAGTTGGGGGATAGTTAATAAATAGTCAAATATAAAATAATTATGATGTGGGGTGATGGTGAATTGTGTAGAATATAAGGTGTTTTATAAAACATATTCGTTTTATTGGTTTAAAAGGATATTCATGATCCTCTATAGGATCATACCAATGGTGAACACCAAATGTTACACCAATAAACACCCAGTAACCCACTTAATGATATGAGGAATATTTATTTCATAACATGGTATGGGTTTCAATAAGATACCACTCTTAAATTATATGGATATGATTTTTTATAAGTGTGTGTTGAATTCGTAAATTGTGTACTATGAGGAGTAGCTGAGGTGACAATTCACTAGGAATGATTTAGAGGAATGTCCCCCATATCAATAGAGATGGGGGCCTCTAGAGGTATGTAGATCACACAATGGGGAAATCCATATTGGGATTCATTTTTTCTAATTGAAATGAGGAAAAGGTCATTTATGTGGATATTGATCCTCAATAAGGATATTTTTTTCAATAACATTCATTCATATATCTTTTTTTATTAAACTATATCATACTAAGGTTAAAACCATCATTGAACCTCTAATACCAAATGATTCATGCTTCTTTTGAGTTAAAAGAAAAAATATAATACCATTCACTTTAAAGACTATGCTATGAAGGGTGGGATTCAAATGATCCATCAATCACAAGTGTTTCCTTACATGGAAATCATTGGTTTTAGAGGGATCTTTATACAACCCACATTCCTTCCAAATGTAAAATGGTTCACTAGTGGGGTAACTACAGGTGTTTTGGATTCTATATAAAAAATGGGTGATGGTGGATAAAATGATTTGAGACATTTGGGATTCTAAATACAAGGGGTTGATAGTCATATAGAGGATAACTACTTAATGTACTCGAAATGTGGATTAAATTATCATACATTTTATTAGTTGGGACTAACAAATATAGGCGACCATTGAGCATGTTTGAAACAGAAAAAATAAAAAATTTAAATTGAATGACCTTCAAAGAGATTGTACAAAATGGTAGGGGTCCCAAAGTATTAGGTATACACTTCATTTGGGTTCTATTCGAATGTAGAAGACGATGTGAATCCAAATAAAAGAAGATTCAAATAATGGTGATGATATTGGGGGATGTTCATTATGAGTTCATCAACCTTGGGATTATTTCACTATGTTTTTGAAAACACTAGGTCTGAATATATGTTTGTGTAAAATTCAAATAACCATCCATGTGTTGAATCATCTAGGTTTCTATGTGAAAATTAGTGAACATGAGTGATGTTGTAGGTGACTGACACCAAAGGGTGGAAAAGTACATCATGGGTGAGGGGATAATATACATCATAGTTTTATATCATGAAATGTAGATGAAAGGAATATAGTTTAATACCAGGTGAAAATTACCCTGAACAAATATTGTTTTATTTATATGACGAGGACCTAGAATTACTATAGTTTATAGTAGCTCATTTTTGATCATAGGTTCATTCAGTTCACCATTTTATTGCCAGGATATCTATAGAACAAATTAATGTACTGTGACCAGGATGGTGTGGACCTACACAAATGTAAATCCACTCCTCTGAGGTAGGTTAATGCATGATAAGGTAGAATAAGATATGTTACCTCATGGAGGACCTCATGATACAACGTGAATTATTTCATGGATCTACCATTCATCTGAACTAGTTATTCAAGTGATAACAACCATTATTTTTTTCTGGCCCAGTGAATATTCCATCTATCTTTTCTCCTCTTCAATTAAATCCCACATTTTTTCCAAGTCACAAGTGTGTTAAGGAGGGATAAATCACGAATTTTTCCCTAGTTTCCCCAATGGGTATTCTACATGAAAAAGGAATTTTAGTCTTTCTTGGTGACGTTTAAGGCTATACTAATAAGACGATATAGGTACATATCTAAGGGAATGTTAACTGGTGCCTAAAAAGTGTTTAATGTATTAATTCAAGGAATAAGGTCCCCAATTAATTTCCAATGAGTTTTTAATATAGAGGATGTTGGGTGGTAGTGGAATCTTTATAATCCCGATGTGAAGAGAGAGATAAGAAGATCCCTTACTACATAATTATTCACATAGTTTATGGTCATAATTTCTGGACCACCTCCGACTAGGAATCGTAATGATTCCACATGTGTGATTGAACTAATGGTTTCCATAGGGAATAGATAACCCAAACAAGATTTGGGTGGAGGTAATACTTATAGTTATGAAAATTATAAGAGTATAGGGAATAATTATATATCCCAACAAAATCAGATTCCATTCACATATGGTTTTGAAATATGTTGTGGTAGGAGACCAATGCCAGAGTGGGGGGGTCCTCTCAATTAAGGGTTCACTAGAATAAGGTGTAATTTTTTTTTCAATGAATGAGTGTCCAGGTAAATTGATCCATATTAGGGCCCATAGGAGACCCATATGACATGGTTTAATGTTTCAATTCTTTAACAATGGTTGTTACAAATTAGAGGTCATAGTACACAGACCAAATCATATTGTTTAAGGTAACATAGAATTTTCCAAGCATGAAAATTTGTTTTAGTGGTGTGAGTGCATCATTGCTAGAACAAATATATAACTTTATGTGATGGGATTATACCCAATGACACATGAGGATTCCCTATGATAAGTTTTATGTTTATTAAGGTCGTGTTTCTCGATCCATATGATGGATGGTGATATAATATTTTTATTCTAAAAAATCATTATTTTCATATGTAGAAGGATTAGTAGCCGAATTCTTGAAAACATGTTCTCACTTGCTGGAAGAATCAAATGATTTTAGAAGAAAAATTTTGGAAGTGGGGTCCACTAAATCTTGTGAGAATGAGAACCAGATAATGTATAATAATGTATAGTAGATGATACAAATATGTGGTTTATCGATAAGTAGCTAAGAGTAGAATGGGATACAATATTTCTTTAGATCTAGGTATCTTGGAATATGGGATTGAAAAATGATTAATGTCATGAGGCTTATACCTGATATACTAGTTTATGGTCATAAGGTTCATATCGTAAAGGGGGTGAGTGTTTTTGGAGGGTGTGGGGCATGAAGGGGAAGCATCCCATTTTGAGAGGGGTTCCACGGTGGTCCAAACAACACTAAACCTAATGAATGTAGATGAATTAATTTTATTGTTATTGTTCTTTGAAAAATGGGAGTTTCTATCTTATGTAGGTTCTTTTGGAATGAATGAGATATAACCGAATGTTAATTGATATAGCCGAGATGTCCTGACTACACATGAAACATCCCTAAGGAATTTCACACACAGTTTAAGGTCATGATTCATGTACCATTCATGAAAATATTTTGATATCTCAATTATTAGACTATATTATTATAGATATATTAAGGTTGTAATTGTAAGAAAATACAGTGGGGAGTAGTATTTCATTCAGGTAATGCTTGTGTTTCTCAAATGATCATGGAGAAAATTCATCAATGAATCATAATCCCCTATGATATATGATCGGTCTAAGAAACAAGAAGAAAAAATTAATTCCCCTAGTTGAAGGGAAGATCAAGATAAAGGGGAAATTTGGTGATGTAAAACTCAAACTATTTGATCATTCTTATTCATCATGAAAAAACCCATAAGAGGATTATAAAAAGACTGTTGAAATTACATCTAAACAAAGGATGGTGGAAGGGATGGTAAATCATGACATTGAGGATCTAGACTGTAAAAAAGGGGTGGTCGATAAGATGGAATGACTATTGACTATGTTTAAAATACATATTCTAGAACTGTACCAGTAACTGATGGTATGAACATATATGTGATAAACCTTTGATCGTGTTCATGAAAATAGAATTTACAATTATACACATTGATCATTTCATGTGTGTGGCTAGGATAGTAGGTGGGCCAGTGTGGGAAAATAATATTTCCTATTAGAGTTCTATTCAGAGCAGGTTTGTAATGATTAACCCGATCAATGGAGGGGTAATGTATGGAAATAGAAATTATGGGATTCTCGAGAGAGAGGTTAACAATGTAGTAGTTCTTATTCTATGTTCTCAAATTCATTAGTTTTTTATATCATAAGTAAAATATTGTTGGTTATATTAAGGGTAAGGTTCAAAGAATTGATTTTTGGTTTGGATGTACCTATTATATGAGATCCAAACACTACTATATATCCAATGGTACCAAGAAGCATGCTACATGTTGTTCTAGAACACTCTTCTTTAGATGACTACAATAGAAAAACATAGATATCTCTTAAGTGAATGTTCTTTTCATCATGCAGTTTCACATCATGTGATTGGGATACAGACCACAAAGATTAACATCCTGCAAAAAAATGTTGAACAATCATTTTAATTTCATATTGTTAGATTATGTGGTCACATCATTTAATCTAAATAGATTTATGACCATTCTAGGTTTGTTCCAGAGGCCACCCATTATAGCAACGAATAAATGATTTTGTGGTGGGGGTTTACAATTGGATGTTAGCAAATGATATATGGAAAATAATGGTGTAAATGGGGATTACACACTGGTGTTTCCTAAGAAATTGATGGGAAGAAATGGTGTGATTGAGTCATAAATGTGGAATTGCCACATGTACTATAAGAGATAGTGATGATGTGACTACTGATTATAAGAGAGAGAATCCTAGGTATACGGTTATCTTTTGGCACTTATCACATGAGGCTTCTCATATTTCCACATGAGGTATCATGTTAACATCGCATAGGGTATCAAAAAGTTTAACATCAGATAAAATGTTATTAGGTGAATGAGGAAAGTGCATTGAGTTGTCCACTATGTCATCCACATGTCAGGATATGGGGGAATATCTACATTCTAGTCAGCTAGAGGAATATGATTGGTTTTTATAACACCACTTGTAGGGTTGGTGGTTGGGGAGGGGGGGTCCTAGGATATATGTAGACATATCATAGGATTACCTAATTAGGATACACATTATTTCCACAATATGTAAGGTCATGAGAACATCTTAGAATTATTATAATACATATGAGTATAATTGGGTATTACACCAAATTAGGATGCCCAATAAGATTTTTTTTTGTATATGTAGGGATACAAATTGTGGTTTCTTGATCTATATGAGGGTTGAGGAATATGACCAATGATGTTCTGTGGTCATCTCAATATACTTTCATATGTAATATTAATATATATTTTAAATTATTGTCTCCTTCTTAATAGGTGGAATCTCGATATTATCACATATGGTAAATTTTAGTTTAACCTCATTAAAATAGGAGAAGGTCAAATTCACTTCAATTATTGAGATATGACGTTCTATAGTGAGGGGGAGCGGCTCTAATGGAAGGAAATAAAACTGACATGGATAGAGATCCCAGGAGATTAATTTTTGTGAATTTGATCTCATTATGGTGTTGAATTTGATGTATTTATTGGGTATCAGGCGAGTTGGAATCGCTACGTATCCCCAGAAACTATGAATCAACATAAACATAGTTATATAAAAGAGTTTGTTATAATAAAAACAATGAAGTTGTGGTATCCTATTTGATTAGGAACCACATATCTTGTAGTTTTTTGTTATTTAGTAGGTATTTTGGTTGATGTAATTTATTCTATATATCTCATCCTTTATATAATTTAATAATTTCCATATGATGCTTTGCTTGTATATCGCACAAGTTAAGACTAAATGTTAACGTCATGTGCTAAGGATGTTGTTCCTTTTAGTTTTAAAACACATATCCTAGAAAGTATATCATATCATATTTTTTAAATGAGTAAACCTATGTTTATCACACATTGTAAGAGTATAGTTTTACATTATGTGATGAAGAAATTTTCATATATTTTAGCATCATATGACCAGGTCATTGTGATATATAGTTTAAAGAAAATAAAAGTTGGACTGGGAGGGGGTTACACCAAGAATTATATCATTGTACTAGATGGTTTATACCTGAAGAGAAAAAATCCCAAGGAGTGTTTGTTCCAAATAAACGAATAATTTTCTTGTTCCGTATATTTTAGGTTCCTGATGCATAAAAAAAAGGATCCCGATTTAAGGTTGTAGAGGATGGAGTATAGATCATCTCTAATTTTTCATATGAGGTATCCTAAGCCTATTACATAGGGTATGACTATAGTTTAACTTCTTGTGTGGATGATTATGTCATATATTATAATTTCATAAGGATAGGATGTTAGGATATATAGTTTATAGTCATATATAATTGAAATGGGTGATCAAGCTAATTACCTATTGATGAATCTTTTATTTATGGTAGGTG
This sequence comes from Viscum album, assembly GCA_963277665.1. Lineage (NCBI taxonomy): Eukaryota > Viridiplantae > Streptophyta > Magnoliopsida > Santalales > Viscaceae > Viscum > Viscum album. Next base: position 1,584,871,373 of record OY728147.1, read on the forward strand.
TGATGTGCTCCACATTCATGGTATTCAATGAGTTTGTACCATTAAAGCAGACCTTAAAAATAATGTTTAGTCCCTCCCAATTGGGATACAGTTTTGGAGACTTCATTCCAAGAATCATGGGATCTCAGATAAATAGTATCATATCACCTTGAATGATAGAGTAGGGGAAGCGATTTTTATTGAATTATTATCTCATTTAGTTATGATGTCTCTCTAGGTTATTCAATGCATCATTTCTATTTTATTCAATGATTTTCAAATCATCTAAAAAGAATCCAACCATTATTTTAAAATCTACTAATCATATGTGGCTATCTAGTGTGAGGATATATTGACCTCTATTGGATTTAATGTTTTCCTCCAAGATAACAAGGATTATGTGGTCACCTAATTATAATTTTGAGTCATCATCGGATATTCCCAAAGGTAATTTTGAATCTTATCATGCCGAATCTTCTTAATTTCACCAACCACCCTCTGTAGGGCGTCATAAAGGGTTTTTTGAATACATTATTCTACCCATTCACTTGAACATTGTCATGGAATGTGTTGATGGTTGAGAAGTTATATTCCACATATATATTAATTGGAATTTTGGTCAGAATATTTGTTTTGTTATCCGTGAGAATGGTGTGAGGAAATGTTACTTGATGGACTATTTGGGAAATTCAAAAAAATTATCACTGACTGGATCTTAACCTCATTATGTGGGGATGAACGCCTCCATCTTCCAAAAGAAGTCTGTGGTATATAGAATGAACATGCACGTTTTATATATCACCAGTTGGTAAGGACCCATAACATCATGTCCCCATAAAAAAGGCCTAGGATTATGTGGAATTATATTGAATATCTGGTGGTTAATGTAATATGTTTTCAAGGATATGTATAGGATAAAAAATAATGGTGAATTAAATAGAGGCATGGACATGGTGGGCCAAAAGTAACCCAAACCCTTGTATTTGGATATAAAACTTCAATCCCACATAATAGAACCTGCACAACCCAATGTGGACATCTTGAATGATTTGAGGTATCTATTTTCATTTAATGAAATAGAGAAGGATTTCATTTATATCACACCAATACTGTGTATTATCAAGGATGAGGCCATCATGGAGGATAAATAATTCTACACATTAGATATATCACTAAAACGTGACTTGGTCTTGTAGTATAATTCAATGTTAGTTGTACTCATGAATTGGTGTCATATAATCGGCTATTTTTCATTCATCGAGGCACTTGAGGACCCTTCTAAAGAAGTTTCAACCACAAAATATTTTTCCTACTATCGTTTGATATGGAATGTTATAGAGGGAATGAACCTTAAATATTCAATGTGAATGAAAAATTCTGTCTGGTCTAGCACTGTACGTGATGAATCTATTCCTTTCAAGGAATTATTAAGGTCATTATGTTCTGGGGGAATTAAATTCCACCCCGATCATGAGAGAAATTTTTTCATAAAATCTTGATTATACTCTAAAATGGTCTATAGTTCGTACATCACGATTACGTAGTCTACATTGATATTCTTAATGACATGTTGGGAGACCCCTTTGCATACAGAAAGGGGAAATCAATCTTGTGTGCCAACATAATGATATAAGTAAGAGTTTTATACTTAGACACAACATTTGTGCAATATTCCTAAAATTGGAATGATTCGGATATAAAATCCCATGTGGGAGTGATGAAAACAATATGAAGTCCCACACTATTGAGTTTTTATTTCCTGAAAACTATTAGTGTTTTTCAATGAGAGACACCATCAAAATGTGTCTTCAAACATTACATAATTTTATGGATATAGAGGATTGATCAATCTCGTAGGTCTACATCTATGGTTAGTTCCTGTAGTGTTGGTTGCATGTATAGGAAATCTAACAATGAAGGCCCATCTAAATCATTCTAAGAGGAAAATTAGATGGCAAGTACTAGAGAATTACTACCCAACACAACAATCATCCAATCAACAAGGGATGACTAAAAATATACATCAGAGGATCAACATGGGATACCATCTTTATCACATAGTGCTATATGTAGTGATAATAAATGTGAACCCCAATGACTAGGGTGTCAAAGATCTTCACAATGGGTAAATTTATATAATCCTTTTCAACAAAAATTTAATTGACGTAATAATTTCTAATCTTTCTAACCATATTATTCTTAGAAGTTAAATGGTTTCCTATGGACTATTCCTAGGTAGTTCAATACATGAATAACTACTTCTATGGGATTAATCACATCAATACCGGAGGGTACAATATATCCTATATAGTTTTCTAGAATGTCATTTATAGATATTTTTACCACTGGTAGATGGTTACATTATTCATGGTTATAGAGTGATAATACACATTATGAAAATATTCCAATTGAATCAGTGGGTATATGACATGTTTACTTGAAGGACTCCTAGAAACCAAATATTTAAATTATAATGCATATGACTAATACCCTTGACCATAATTGGATCGGTCTAGAATCCTTAATTAATAAAAACTACCATAAGAAAATTTCTTCAGGTAAACCAAAATTTACACAACAAGTGGTTCTATTCAAGGGATTTTAAAAGCGGAATTCTAATTATTTCTAAATATATTTGACATGGCCATGAAACTAAAATTATTTCACTAACATGTCATCAAAATTGAAAAATGTTAATTTTTGATGGATCAATTTTAAGATGTATTTCATAAATTATTGGTATATTTATCTAATATTATTTCAACCAAATAGATTAACAAAATAGTTCAAGGTCAATTGGGGTGCATTAATTGTAGTGTATTCCCTATCTTTAGGATCCATCAAGAAATAGTTATATCAAGAATATAAATAAATGGTTTAGATAGAATATAAACATGATGTTACATATATATGTATCTCTTTTATAGGAAGGGTAAATTCATCCTTTATGAAATGGACATTGAGGTCGTAAATGGTGATACAAACACTAATATCACCACTCATATTCCTAATTGGGATGATGATGGATAGAAATCTGGGTTACTGAAACACCTGATTGAAGTTGTACATAATTATCATAGCAAAATATTCAAAGCCCTTGACACTATTATATGGGTGAAATTTTTGGGAGATTGTTTAAACCCATGGTGACCCACTAGGAGGTCTGGGAAACCGATTAAAAGATGGGTATTGCATCCTAGAATATCCCTATATCACTTGGTGAACACATCGAGGTGATATTTCATGAAATACAAATATTATGTTAGATCTTCTAGTTTCAAGAATATATGGATAAATGTCACCCTCATATATTCCTCTATACTGATATTTTCCAAGATCTGCATATTGATCATGGTGGAGGAAACATGATCCACTGGCAGAGGGGTGTCATCTAGATCCCCTTCGTTATTTGATACAATGGGATCAGAGAGAGTAGGTTTCTCTTTTCGATCTTCAGACATGGGAGTGGAAATAGAAACCACTTTGGTGGAAGAGGGATCAATGATGAGTGTTTAATGTTCTATGGAATCTATGGTGAAAAAATATTAGTATCCTACCACATGTGGTTTCAAACGACAATACCTACCTTAGATATAAAATAAATTTTTTTTGAGTGGAATTCCATTGAATTAAAATTTCATTTTGGAACATGAGGTATTTACATAGATCATTGGCCCTAGGGTATATTATTTGATAATGAACATGAGAAAATATTTATGGAATTGTATATGTCATTTCTTTGTAGTATTACATGGTAATCTTCAAGTAATCCTTTTTCTTGGAGATGATGAACTAGCTTTATCGATAGGTGGTCATTTGAGCCAATTGGTGGACTGGCGTAATGAATATATTTTAAAAATTCACCTAATAATAAACTAAAGTAAAAGACAAATATTGGATTATATTGATACACCCCACACCATCAATATTAAGCTAATTTCTCCCCTTCTATAGTACTAAACATCTATATATTGTCAGTTTCATAGGATGTGAATATAGAAGCGTGACCCTAGAGCACTTCTATTTGACCATCGGTAGAGTATTTGAGGGATTTTTTTTTGATTGGGGTCCAATGTGTGCAGGTAGAGCCATATCCTTCCCAATTTGACATTAGAGGTCTTATCATGTAAATAAAAAATACACTCTTATCTCATCACCATCACATCGAATTGGGATTTCAAAAAAATCCTTTTACTTTTCATTTTTTTGTTATCATAGCTCTAAATTTTTAGATTTAATGGATTATCATTTGCTTCTATGAGCCCAATATTATAATATATCTGATTTGGGGTGATAATTATCTTGTAGCCTATATACACTAGGTACCAGTATATATCAATTCCATTTATCATTAATATAATTTATAAAAAGAGAATATTCCTCTAGATAGTGACACTGCCATCCTCTTCAGAAAAAGAAATGATGTTTTTTCATTCTCCCTACTCTTATTATTCTTTACTGTAAGACTTTTCAAAAGACACCTCATCCTCAAATTGAAGTGGGATTTTCAAGGACTCAATAATTTATTCATGAATATTCATATACATTTGGAGCAAAACAAGGATAGAGAGCTTTATTGTAATTTTGGTATAGAGCATCCGAAAAGAAATATTACTTGGTGAGGGTGACATATTTGTTTTCCATGGTGTTAGCTTTAACATAGGGTGTAGTAGGTTCAAATGGATTATGTATTAACGTCTAGAAGGTGAATTCCATGTTTCATGAATTACTGGATAGCTTATGATAAGCTATATATCAATGAATTTGGGACCTTGGTAGCCATGACATCGCATGCTGATTCTACAGTTTAGTTACTTGGTGGGCCAATACAATCAGTTTTAGAGTTGTACCTAATGATGTTTCCCGAGAATTTTGGGGATACTAATCCCCACATGGTTCTTACTATCTGATTTCAGTGACACAGATAGTATATTTTAGTGAACTAGATAAATCACCATACTTGTTATAGTACTAATGTCCCTTATATTAATGGAAGCAATCAAACGAAACAAAATCTAGGTTGGTACATCCCTCATCAATGTGAATCATGAAATAACCTTCAAAATAGACAATATTTATGGAATAATACATCTATTTTTCACTGTTTGAATATTTAGGTTGTGGATGAATTTAATTGGTGTCTTCCAATTTGGGATTCATGAATTCATTGAGGGTACATGCTGTTTTGGACACTGATGAGGAACTATAATTTAATGTGATTCATACGTTCCTGTTATTATAATAAATGAAATGAAATGATGTATATGAGGTTTCTAGAGTAAGTTCAATGATTATTGTGGGTTTTCTTGGCTCAATTGCTATTGGAAAATTCCATGTCTATGATTGAACATATTAAATTTTATATAGTCATTTAATTCGTTCATATCATGTCCTGAAGATAGTTTTCATTCACCCATGTCTCTGTCATTTCTTTTAGGGTCAGCATGGACATGTGATACTTATACTGAGACATCTCTCAATGTTTTTATTCCACGATTCACATTACCATGAAGCTAATGATTGAATATGAAACACTCTTTAATGGAAGTACCGATGACACTATGATACATGAAAATGGTGACATGATGAATGATGATACATGGAATGGGATTCCTATGCTATGGAATATTTGGGATTATCTGTTCCAAGGAATAAAAAAATTATCACATTAAATCAACATAATTGATGGGGTAGTTAATTATCTTATGTTATTTAAATGGAAAAATGGGTGCCACAACCATACTTGGGGATTCATAAGATATTTCATGATAAGGAAGTGGTTGGTGAGTATATGGATAATAAGGCATGCCTAGATGAAGGGGCATGTTCAGAAAACTTACCTAATGGAAGAGTAACTATAGAGCCATATTCTAGAGAGTAGTGACTAGGTCAATTTTCAGAGGCCTCCTCATAGTAAATGGAAGGGTAAATGGGAATGAAAATTACGTAATCGACATCAAGATTTATTTTACACACTAATATATTTTAGGGAAATTTAAAAAAATCCCACAGATAAATCATAGAGAAGAGGTTTGGGACCAATGTATATCTGAAATTATCAATACACACAGATTAATTGAATCTCGTGGTAAAGATACATATCAACAGATTATTTTATCACCTTCTATATGGTGATGAATTTGAAAAAACACTCATCATCCCTTTGTTTACATATATAGATCCCAACAACACTATTAATGCACGTGGAGAACATGAACCGGTGGAGGAAGTACCTATGGAGACCCCCCAAATGAGGGCTCATCCCTATACCCTATTGATATATAAAAAAATTGGTTCCTTACATTGATTGGATGAAACATTGAAGTAAAGAAGCCTCATACTGTTATGAGGTCTTTAACATCAGTATAAATGATGAGCATATGTGGGGAAATTTATGCAGAAAATTACCTATGATGTTGAATTAGGAATTCCTAGTATTATAGAATTATTAGAGAGGGTGAATCAAGTATGCATAATATGTATATAGATCCCCCTATATAGGGATAATACATTATTGTGTTGTAAAACCCTCAAGGCAAATTCTGATAGAAGTTATGAAATCATATTTTCGATGGTTAGTGGTAAAAAATGGGTTGACCAGTTCAATAGCTAATATGACATAGTGATATCAATCTTATGGATGGATGTCACAAAGTTCAGGTAGTGTAAAGGTATCATACCTAAATATTTTTTCTTGACCTAACCAAAACTGATATTGAATGTTTTGGATTTTATGCCTCAATCATAGGATATTGGAAAAGAATAATTGGCTGCATTGCATGACGAGAGATGAGGTACACATTGTCGTTGTACCAACATAGGATCTGTTCATTAATGAACGTAGTAGTCAGCATCTTGTATTCCTAATTCTTCTTGGGAATACTAGCCAGGATGGTATATGACATGGTATTTTCTATAGAAAATGATTGGACAACAAATTTTAGAAATCCATTTCAATTTTTTGGAGCATAAGGGCAGTTAGAAATACATCATTTTTGGGAATCATTAGGCCTAGTGTCTGCCTCTACTGATGAGTGTGAGTGCCTATCATAAGGACTTCCTTTGAATGTGTCTCCTACCATGGTTGGGTTTTATCATCATTTACTATTCTTTAGGTTTAATTTCCCTATTCAACTATGGTATTTATTGTGACGACTTTCATTGTAGTGGGTTTTGGAGGAAAATTTTAATCATTTGGGGGAAGACTATCTTTCATGTCTCGTTATTTTTTTGGAATCTTACTGATTTAAAGGGAACCATATGGCTCTTATGATGGATTTTTTATAGGGTATTTCCTCATGTATGATCATCGAAATAAGATTCATGATATAGATGATAAAAAGTTATAATATAGGGAGTTATCCATAGGAGTAATATCACATAGAAACATTGAGCACCATAATGTGAACCATTTTGTACTATTTATGGATGGAATAATGATTATCATAGATCCCTATGTAGTCCAGTTGGTTTTTTATGAGGCTTTTGAGAATTAAAAAAGATATTTTTGTAAATACACAAGGCTAGGCCCACAATGAGGTGTTTCATGGTGGTAAAGTACAATGATACAGGTAGTCAAAATAAACTAGTAGTTATTCAGTGGCCAGTATTTCTAATAATTCATCAACTTTCTCATCATCAAAAAAGATTTTTGTTCTTTATTACTATAATCTATGGTCAATGCAGACCAATATACAGTTGGTGGAATTAATGATCACCATCTCTCCTATTGATTTTTTGGAACATATAGTTTTTATAATGGACAACCATCCCTATAATGTTAAAATGTCATCCATAGGTGGGGTTGGCTTCATGACCATATCCACATAGGATGGGGTACTTGTAGCCTCCCAATGACCACAAGGGACACCATCCTCTAATGGATTAGTAGAGTGTTCACCTTCACCTATGGTTTTATGCTTAATCTCAACATCTCTCCCTATTCTAGTGTAGATATGGAAATGATATAGGCAGACATTATTTGATATTATTGAAATAAAATTACCTTCAAGGATTATACAATATCCAAAAATTTCATGTATTTTTTATTTTATTTGGGTACTTGTTATACCTCATCATATGAGATGTAAATCCCTTATAATCAAGCTTATATACCCAGTTCTGGTGGGGTGGGTGATGGTGTTTCTATTGATATATCTACTACTCCAGACTCTTAGAGGTTCAATGTGTCATGAACATTTCCTTGTTTCTACGCCTAATGGCTTGGGATCTCATTGATCATGTGCCTAAGTGGGATGCAAGGAATCATTATTCATTTTTAGTGGTACATGTCATGTGTTCTACCTATCAAGTCAATCGTAAATCATCATAACCTGGAATAGATAGCTTGGGAAGGTATTTCTTATGGGATGTAGAGGAAATATATGTCATTTATTATAATTTGAAGAAGGACCTCTGTAGTAGGATTCTTAATCATGGGATAGATAATGAACTTTCTTAATGGTGGTCATGATTATGAGAGTCAACCCAACAATATTGGTAAGAGGATGGGGTCTTGATCCAAATAGGGAAATGATAGTCCTCATATTGTGATTGTAAGGGTGGATGAGGTGAAGCCAAAATGAAATGAGACACTAGATTTTATGTAGGGGCCTCTGGTTGTGTAGAGTTTAATTACTAATCCATGCATCAACATTGGTTATTGTTAAATTATACCAGTGTACTAGGGTTTGCATTGAAATACTAAGTTGAATATAGATCCATGTGGCATTGGCTCCATGTTCATATTTTAGATCTCATGCGAGTATCCTGTGTTGTGGTAACCATTTATACTACCTAAAAATAACATACCTTCACCTCATAGTGTAGATATTCCTTAAACCATTTCCGGGATAGTTTCTTTAAATGATTTGTTAAATTGACCTAGTTGTTATACCTTTGACATCACCTATGGGGGGGACTCTGTTAGTGCGATTCAAATGATTCTAGGTCTGTTGGGGATATATCACTAGATGTGATGACCCCTTCCAAATAATATAGACAAACTAGAGATTTTATGACCATCTACTAGATGAGGTCATAATATGATATGGGTAAAGGTAACTAGGTTTCCATGGAAGTGGATACAATCATGGAAATGATTAATTGTATGGGATTACTTTACTTGGTGTTCTATTTACCCACACATATTTAAAGTTGTTTTTCATACATTTATATCTTCTTGATTCCTATATAGTAGGTGATGTCAGACATTCTTACATATTTGATGATGGAAAATCACAGTGTTCCCAATATAATCCAGTCTCTCGAAGATGGGGCAAGGATCCATGCTGATGATTTCTCATAATAGAGATTACCTTCATCCTAAACATGATCTTAGTTATAGGGTATGATTTTCAAATTAGACTGACCATGCTAGATTAATGAGGCCTAATACTCGATGCCTAGATTTTGGGGAACTCAAATCTAATGGTATCGAATTGTACTAATCAACTATAGTTGAATGAGAAAATATTTTCACCAGGTTTAATAATTCTTTTTTGATTATTTCCTATGAGAATTTTCATTGGGGATTAGTGATGTATGTTTCTTTACTTTCCACTCCTAAAGAGGTTTTACTCTATTTACTAATCATTCCCCCTCTAGGATGTCAAGTTGGTTTCCCCACAATCTCAATTCCCAATTATGGGATTGCACTAACATCATGAATGATGATGTGGACTCCATCATAAAAATAGGATAATGGGATGTTGTTTCTTCCTTGGATTGATTCGTACCTAGATCTTATTTTATATTACACGTATCTATTATATATTTGATTCATGTTCATTATGATTATTCCATATTACATATCTTGGTGGATGTCTATTAATTAAATCACATATATCATGAAATTTTATCTATCTACGGTCAGAGTTGATAGAGATATTGGACACATTTGGAAATCTATGTCCATTGGTTGTGTTAGGAAAATATAAAGTATTCCTTTTTTAAATAAAAGATAATATCATATATGAGGCATATAAGGTATACACACCAAGGCATCCCATTCCATAATGGTGTAGTTTGATCAAGTGAAATAAGATATCTAATGTTTTTTACCAAATTTTTCCCATGGTAATTCCTTGGGTTTAAAATTATTGATCATCTCATGGGTAAATGTTTAAATTTCTTATAGGGACAGTTTTTTAAAAGGTTTTTAATTTTATGGTGATAGGGTGGTAAAATGATTAACATCTTGTGGGGATTGGATGGTCACATCACAAGGATTTTATGGGTATATTTATTCCATGGATTTAATGTCTTATGGGAACATATTGGTAACATGTTCAACATATTATGGGCATAGGTTTTTTAGATTTAGGTTTATTCCTATAGGGAATATGACCAAACTATTGTTTCATAACTTCAAATGGGGTGAGGGAAAATATTGTTTTAGGGGGATTGTGTACCCATATAATGGATATTATTACACATCTGAGTTTCATCCATCCAAGTGGAGGATTTAAAGATATAATGATGATTTTAGGATTGAAACTTCTGGTTGAGTATATGTTTTCTCAATATTGGACATTAAGGGGGAAAACATTATACCATGTATGTAGATAATCATAAATAATCATGATGATTTTGTTCATAGTTTAATGTAATGTGATAAAACTATGACATGATGTTTAACATCGTGTAGTAAGGATGATGAAGACATAAAATGAGAAACATAAAGGGATGGTGTGGGGATTATGCATGTGATTTTCCCACTTTAGGTGTGTCATCCCACAGTGGTTGATGGGATGTTATCCCATGATGATAATACATAAGGAATCATGTGACAATTTCATAGGGAAGGAGATTGGGGGTCATCCCATACCAGTCAGACATTGGGCATTCAATGTTCATTACAAATGGTAGGTATAAAAGTTATGATATTGCAATAAAGATGAAATTCTATGATGTTTAATATATTTAAGATTAGACATTATGGTGATATATAACTAGGGATACCATTTTCACGATGGATAATAGGATATAACTATAGACACTATTATAGTGAAGGATGGGTAGTTTCCCTTGATGAGTACACCATTTGGGAATATGTTTCGACATTTCATGGGACTCTAGGTGGTGCATAGAGTAAAAGGATCCATAATTAAGTGTGAAATAGGGATACTTACATTAGGGTTACTATTATTTAGTGAAATTGGTGATAAAACTTCCCAATCAAAGCTTGAATAAAAATACCATACAAGAGTGTAAATAAGATCAGTTCTCATAAGATATTTGATCCAATGAAATCATTTTCTGTGGATATAAAACCATTTAGTGGTCAGAATTCACAATGTTATGTATTATGAAAAGAGACTTCAAGTAGAGACATATCAGGTGAGTTTCACAATGGTGAGTTATTTCAAAATTGTCAGTGTTTTCATGATGGTGGCGGTGTTTCATGAAGGTGTGAGAATCATTACGTAAGGTACCCATATCATGGGGTTAATTCATGGTTCTCCATGGTATATTTTTTAAGTATAATTATCTCATAAAACCTTAATATGTGTGTGTTGTATTAATATGTTGAGATGTTTATGAACCTTTGTAAAAATCGTCTCAATCATGTTCTTTTAGTATTAAGAGATCACGGGGGATGGGTAATCAAGAAATATGGAATCCTATGGAGATAAATATTTTATTTTTCAATAAAATTTGAATGTTATATAAATTTAGGGAATTTGATAAACTCAAAAAGGGGAAATCCTTAGCAGGTTTTAGGGAACTCAATGAAGAGTAGGTATGTTTCGTAAATCATGGTGTCCTCCACAAAAAAAGATTGAATAAAAAAGGATACATTAATTAATCTAAGTAATTATTCACTGTTCTTATAAGACTATCATGAATAACTAACCATTAAGAATTATTTTGAACAATCATTAATCCAGTACCTTTGGTTGATTTAAAGCTTATTTCCCCATATTACCCTCTACTCATCAATGAATTTTATGAAATCTCCCATAACTGGTGTTTTTCAAAGTCACAACATTTAAGATATAAGGTTGGAGAGTCCTCAATACATATTATAGATGTGGTAGAGATATTGACCAAGATTATTTAGGTTATTGATGGGAATATGAGGGAGGAACATAGACAAACTAAGTCTTTTTCCAATCCCAAGAGGTGTCCCATGGGATATTAAATCATGGCAATCATGTTTTTATAGATTTCACCATGATTTCAAAAGCTGGGGTTTGGAGGTTAATGTATGATCTCACCAAATTTATTCATTCTTTTCATGGTGGTAGGGAATGTTTTTTATGTGCTTATTAGTTTTTTATACCATCATGGTTGAATATGAACAATGATGTATTCCAAATTTCTTACATCCATAATTTCATCACCATGAATCCCATACCATTTAATATGGTTATTAGGATATCAAGAATGAAATCATGTTCATTGAGTAGCTAGTTTTTATACATGATAATCGAGATAAAGTTATTAGTTGATGAACCAATCCATTTGTTCATGTGTCATGGAGGCAACTTGGGATTAATGAGAGTACATTGTAGTGAGAGAAAATTATGCACACCTTCTACCTTGAGTTGTTTATATTTTCCCTTAATTTGTTATTGATAATGAGATGAATTTATATTCTTGTTTTTGAAATGTTCTTTTTCTGTGATCTGATACTTATTAATGCTTCAAGAATGTAAAGTTGGGTGAACCATCTCCCAATCAATATGCATCATATAGTTATACATTTTAAAAAACTGGTACTGAGTTAGTACAATCCAAAGTCGGTTGAATTTTAATTTTAAATGTCAAATTATTTTATTTATGTTCCTAGGACACTATATTGTGATGGGTATAGAATTTTTTTCTTCAACTATGTGGAGGTTGAGATGTGGATCTAATGGATATATAAAAATGAGGTTACTTGAGATTGTGGTAATATGATACAGTTATGTAGTTGTGTGGGTTGTCCTATTAATGTTTTTCAAATGTCTCTATTTCTTTGTTCGGTTGTGCTATTTACATTGTAATGATATTGACGAGATTAATAAAACAAGATGTTAAGTCTAACACCACCCTTTTTTTCACCATGTTTTTTTAATTTCAAGGATGAGAATATATTTATATTTATATGAGGTAACGGTAAAAAACATTAAAATAGTAAATATTTGGGAATTATGATGGTGAAGGAGTCTGTTAAATGTTTCGAGATTTTGGATGGTAATTGGAGGCATTGTAGCTTAAAATCATTTTCAAAAGTATTATATATCATAGATGATTCTGATTTTTAAGTTAAGGTAGTCAACATATTGTGGATATATTTTCCATGGATTAGAGGCGTAAAATGGGGATAGTTAGGGGTTCATCCAAATTTAGGATAGAAATGGAATAGTCACATAGTTTTGACATGTAATACTATAGAGGTGATTTTTGAGGTTTTACCATTTTTTGGCATGGCTACGCCATAGATAAATGAATTTTATTATGCCTTTTATTGGTGGTTATTCATGTGACGTGGTATTTTTTTAAATGTTGTGACATCTTCCATGATATATTGGATTTATGGAATGGATCACGCCATGATTCTCAAACACCAAAATGACTAAACCCACTGTGACAAGATCCCTTACATTATACCATTATCTTCCCTTTTTTAGTACTTATTTCTTATAGTGAGGTAAGTTTCACCATGATTCATGCTTCTTTTGAGTAAAAAGAGAAAATATAATACCATTCACATTAAAGACTATGCTAAGAAGGGTGGGATTCAAATGATCCATCAATCACAAGTGTTTCCTTACTTGGAAATCATTGGTTTTAGAGGGATCATTATACAACCAACATTCCTTCCAAATGTAAAATGGTTCACTAGTGGGGTAACTCTAGGGGTTTTGGATTCTAACTAAATATTGGGTGATGCTGTATAAAATGATTTGAGACATTTGGGATTCCAAATACAAGGGGTTGATAGTCATATAGAGGATAACTAATGAATGTACTCAAAATGTGGATTAAATTAACATACATTTAATTAGTTGGGAATAATAAATATGGGCGACCATTGAGGATGTTTGAAACACAAAAAATAAAAAATTTAAAATGAATGACCTTTAAAGAGATTGTAGAGAATGGTAGGGGTCCCAAAATATTAGGTATACACTTTATTTGGGTTCTATTTAAATGTAGAAGATGATGTGAATCCAAATAAAAGAAGATTCAAATCATGATGATGCTTTTGGGGGATGTTCATTATGATTTCATCAACCTTGGTATTATTTCACTATGTTTTTGAAAACACTAGTTCTGTATATATGATTGTGTAAAATTCAAATAACCATCCATGTGTTGAATCATCTAGGTTTCTATGTGAAAATTAGTGAACATGAGTGATGTTTTAGGTGACTGACACCAATGGGTGGAAAAGTACATCTTGGGTGAGGGGATAAAATACATCATAGTTTTATATCATGAAATGTAGATGAAAGGAATATAGTTTAATACCAGGTGAAAATTACCCTGAACAAATATTGTTTTATTCATATGACGAGGACCTAGAATTACTATAGTTTATAGTAGCTCATTTTTGATCATAGGTTCATTCAGTTCACCATTTTATGGTCAGGATATCTATAGAACTAATTAATGTATTGTGACCAGGATGGCGTGGAACTACAAAAATGTAAATCCACTCTTCTGAGGTAGTTTAATGCATGATAAGGTAGAATAAGATATGTTACCTCATGGAGGACCTCATGATACAATGTGAATTATTTCATGGATCTACCATACATCTGAACTAGTTATACAAGCGATAACAACCATGATTTTGTTTGTGTCCTAGTGAAGATTCCATCTATCTTTTCTCCTCTTCAATTCAATCCCACATTTTTTCCAAGTCACAAGTGTGTTAGGGAGGGATAAATCATGAATTTTTCCCTAGTTTCCCCAATGGGTATTCTACATGAAAGAGGAATTTTATTCTTTCTTGGTGAATTTTAAGGCCATACTAATAAGATGATATAAGTACATATCTAAGGGAATGTTAATTGGTGCCTAAAAAGTGTTTAATGTATTAATTCAAGGAATAAGGTCCCCAATTTATTTCCAATGAGTTTTTAATATAGAGGATCTTTTGTGGTAGTGGAATATCTATAATCCCGATGTGAAGAGAGAGATAAGAAGACCCCTTAATACATAATTATTCACAAAGTTTAAGGTCATAATGTGTGGACCACCTCCGACTAGGAATCGTAATGATTCCACATGTGTGATTGAACTAATGGTTTCCATAGGGAATAGATAACCCAAACAAGATTTGGGTGGAGTTAATACTTATAGCTATGAAAACTATAAGAGTATAAGGAATAATTATATATCCCAACAAAATCAGATTCCATTCACATATGGTTTTTAAATATGGTGTGGTAGGAGACCAATTCCAGAGTGGGGGGGTCCTCTCAATTAAGGATTCACTGAAATAAGGTGTAATTTTTTTTTCAATGAATGAGTGTCCAGGTAAATTGATATATATTGGGGCCCATAGGGGACCCATATGACATGGTTTAATGTTTTAATTCTTTAACAATAGATATTACAAATTAAAGGTCAGAGTACAAAAACCAAAGCATATAGTTTAAGGTAACGTAGCATTTTGCATGCATGAAAATTTGTTTTGGTGGTGTTAGTGCATCATTGCTAGAACAAATACATAACTTTATGTGATGGGATTATACCCAATGACACATGAGGATTCCCAGTGATATGTTTTATTTTTATTAAGGTCATGTTTGTCGAACCATATGATGGATGGTGATATAATATTTTTATTCTAAAAATCATTATTTTCATATGTAGAGGGATTAGTAGCAGAATTCTTGAAAACATGTTCTCACTTTCTGGAAGAATCAAATGCTTTTAGAAGTAATTTTTTGGATGTGGGGTCCACTAAATCATGTGATAATGAGAACCTGATAATGTATAATAATGTATAATAGATGATACAAATGTGTGGTTTATCGATAAGTAGCTAAGAGTAGAATGGGATACAATATTACTTTAGATCTAGGTATCTTGGAATATGGGATTGAAAAATGATTAATGTCACGATGCTTAGACCTGATATACTAGTTTATGGTCATAAGGTTCATATCTTATAGGGGGTGAGTGGTTTGGGAGGGTGTGGGGCATGAAGGGGAAGCATCCCATTTTGAGAGGGGTTCCACGGTGGTCCAAACAACACTAAAACTAATGAATGTAGAAGAATTAAATTTATTGTTATCGTTCTCTGAAAAATGGTATTTTCTATCTTATGTAGGTTTTTTTGGAATGAATGAGATATAACCCAATGTAAATTGATATAGCCAAGAAGTCATGACTACACATGAAACATCCCTAAGGAATTTCACACACAGTTTAAGGTCATGATTCATTTACCATTCATGAAAATATTTTCATATATCAATTACTAGACTATATTATTATAGATATATTAAGGTTGTAATTGTAAGAAAATATAGTGGGGAGTAATATTTCATTTAGGAAATGCTTGTTTGTCTCAAATGATCATGGAGAAAATTCATCAATGAATCATTATCCCCTATGCTATATGATCGGTCGAAGAAACAAGAACAAAAAATTAATTCCCCTAGTTGAAGGGAAGATAAAGATAAAGGGGAAATTTGGTGATGTAAAACTCAAACTATTTGATCATTCTTAGTCGTCATGCAAAAACCCATAAGAGGATTATAAAAAGACTGTTGAAATTACATCTAAACAAAGGATGGTGGAAGGGATGGTAAATCATGACATTGAGGATCTAGACTGTAAAAAAGGGGTGGTCGATAAGATGGAATGACTATTGACTATGTTTAAAATACATATTCTAGAACTGTACTAGTAATTGATGGTGTGAACATATATGGGATAAACCTTTGATCGTGTTCATGAAAATAGAATTTACAATTATACTCATTGATCATTTCATGTATGTGGCTAGGATAGTAGGTGGGCCAGTGTGGTAAAATACTATTTCCTATTAGAGTTCTATTCAGAGCAGGATTGTAATGATTAACCCGATCAATGGAGGGGTAATGTGTGGAAATATAAATGATGGGATTCTCGGGATAGAGGTCTACAATCTAGTAGTTATTATTCTATGTTCTCAAATTCATTATATTTTTATATCATAAGTAAAATATTGTGGGTTATCATAAGGGTAAGGTTCCAAGAATTGATTTTTAGTTCAGATGTACATATTTTATGAGATCCAAACACTACTATATATCCAATGGTACCAAGAAGCATGCTACATGTTGTTCTAGAACACTCTTCTGTAGATTACTACAATATAAAAACATAGATATCTCTTAAGTGAATGTTCTTGTCATCATGCAGTTTCACATCATGCGATTGGGATACAGACCACAAAGATTAACATCCTGCAAAAAAATGTTGAACAATCATTTTAATTTCATATTGTTAGGTTATGGGGTCACATCATTTTATCTAAATAGATTTATGACCATTCTAGGTTTTTTCCATAGGCCACCCATTATAGAAATGAATAAATGATTTTGTGGTGGGGGTTTACAATTGGATGTTAATAGATGATATATGGGAAATAATGGTGTGAATGGGGATTACACACTGGTGTTTCCTAAGAAATTTATGGGAAGCAATGGTGTGATTGAGTCTTAAATGTGGAATTGTCACATGTACTATAAGTGATAGTGATGATGTGACTACGGATTACAAGAGATAGAATCCTAGGTATACGGTTATCTTTTGGCACTCATCACATGAGGCTTCTCATATTTCCACATGAGGTATCATGTTAACATCGCATAGGGTATCAAAAAGTTTAACATCAGGTAAAATGTTTTTGGGTGAATGAGGAAAGTGCATTGAGTTGTCCATTATGTCATCCACATGTCAGGATATGGGGGAATATCTACATTCTAGTCGGCTAGAGGAAAATGATTGGTGTTTATAACACCACTTGTAGGGTTGGTGGTTGGGGAGGGGGGGTCCTAGTATATATGTAGACATATCATGGGATTACCTAATTAGGATTCACATTATTTCCACATTGTGTATGGTCATGACAATATCTTAGAATGCTGATAATCCATAAGAGTATAATTGGGTATTACACCAAATCTGGATGCCCAATAATATTTTCTTTTTATATGTAGGGATACAAATTGTGGTTTCTTGATCTATATGAGGGTTGAGGAATATGACCAATGATGTTCTGTGGTCATCTCAATATAATTTCATATGTAATATTAATCTATATTTTAATTTAGTAACTCCTTCTTAATAGGTGGAATCTAGATATTATCCCATATGGTAAATTTTAGTTTAACCTCATTAAAATAGGAGAAGGTAAAATTCACTTCAATTATTGTGATATGTCATTCTATAGTGAGGGGGGGCAGATCTATTGGAAGGAAATAAAACTGACATGGATAGAGATCCCGAGAGATTAATTTTTGTGAATTTGATCTCATTATGGTGTTGACTTTTATGTCTTTATTGGGTACCAGGAGAGTTGGTATCGCTACGTATCCCCAGAAACTATGAATCAAGATAAAAATAGTTATATAAAAGAGTTTTTTATAATAAAAACAATGAAGTTGTGGTATCCTATTTGATTAGGAACCACATATCTTGTAGTTTTTTGTTATGTAGAAGGTATTTTGGTTGATGTAATTTATTCTATATATCTCATCCTTTATATAATTTAATAATTTCCATATGATGTTTCGCATGTATATCACACAAGATAAGACTAAATTTTAACGTCATGTGCTAAGGATGTTGTGACTTTTAGTTTTAAAACACATATCCTAGAAAGTATATCATATCATATTTTTTATATGAGTAAACCTATGTTTATCACACATTGTAAGGATATAGTTTTACATCATGTGATGAGAAAATTTTCATATATTTTAGCATCATATGACCAAGGCATTGTGATATATAGTTTAAAGAAAATAAAAGTTCGACTGGGAGGGGGTTACACCAAGAATTATATCATTGTACTAGATGGTTTATACCTGAAGAGAAAAAAGGAAAAGGAGTGTTTGATCCAAATAAAAGCATAATTTTCTTATTCCATATAGTTTAGGTTCTTGATGCATAAACAAATGCTCCCGGTTTAAGGTTGTAGCGGATGGAGTATAGATCATCTCTAATTTTTCATATGAGGTATCCTAAGTCTATTACATAGGGTATGACTATAGTTTAACTTCATGTGTGGATGATTATGTCATATATTATAATTTCATAACGATAGGATGTTAGGATATATAGTTTATAGTCATATATAATTGAAATGGGTGATCAAGCTAATTACCTCTTGATGAATCTTTTATTTATGGTAGGTGTGAAGTGCTCCACATTCATGGTATTCAATGATTTTGTACCATTAGAGCAGAACTTAATAAAAATGTATAGTCCCTACCAATTGGGATACAGTTTTGGAGACTTCATTCCAAGAATCATCGGATCTCAGATAAATAGTATCATATCACCTTGAAGGATAGAGTAGGGGAATAGATTTTTATTGAATTATTATCTCATCTAGTTATGATGTCTCTCTAGGTTATTCAATGCATCATTTCTATTTTAATCAATGATTTCCAAATCATCTAAATAGAATCCAACCATTATTTGAAAATCTACTAATCATATGTGGCTATCTAGAGTGATGATATATTGACCTCTATTGGATTTAATGGTTTCTTCCAAGATAACAAGGTGTATGTGGTCACGTAATTATAATTTGGAGTCATCATCGAATATTCCTAAAGGTAATTTTGAATCTTATCATGCCGAGTCATCTTAATTTCACCAACCACCCTATGTAGGGCGTCATAAAGGGTTTTTTGAATACATTATTCTACCCATTCACTTGAACATTTTCATGGAATGTGTTGATGGTTGAGAAGTTATGTTCCACATATATATTAATTAGACTTTTGGTCAGAATATTTGTTTTGTTATCCGTGAGAATGGTGTGAGGAAATATTACTTGATGGATTGTGTGGGAAATTCAAAAAAATTATCACAGACTGGATCTTAACCTCCTTATGTGGGGATGAACTCCTCCATCTTCTAAAAGAAGTCTGTGGTATATAGAATGAACATGCACGTTTTATATATCACTGATTGGTAAGGACCCATAACATCATGTCCCCATAAAAAAGGCCTAGGATTATGTGGAATTATATTGAATCTTTGGTGGTTAATTTAATATGTTTTCAAAGTTTTGTATAAGATAAAAAATAATGGTGAATTAAATAGAGGCATGGGCATGGTGGGCCAAAAGTAACCCAAACCCTTGTATTTGGATATAAAACTTCAATCCCACATAATAGAACCTGCACAACCCAATGTGGACATCTTGAATGATTTGAGGGATCTAATTACATTTGATGAAATAGAGGAGGATTTCATTTATATAACACCAATATTTTTTCTTATCAGGGATGAGGCCATCATGGAGGATAAATAATCCTACACATTAGATATATCACTAAAACGTGACTTGTTCTTGTAGGATAATACAATGTTAGTTGTACTCATGAATGGGTGTCATATAATAGGCTATTTTTCAATCATCGAGGCACTTGAGGACCCTTCTAAAGAAGTTTCAACCACAAAATAATTTTCCTACTATCGTTTAATATGGAAAGTTATAGAGGGAATGATCCTTAAATTTTCAATGTGAATGAAAAATTCAGTCTGGTCTAGCATTGTACGCGATGAATCTATTCCTTTCAAGGAATTATTAAGGTCATTATCTTCTGGGGGAATTGAAGTCCACCCCAGTCATGAGAGAATTTTTCTCATAAAATCGTGATTCTACTCTAAAATGGTCTATAGTTCGTGCATCACAATTACGTAGTCTACATTGATATTATTAATGACATGTTGGGAGACCCCTTCGCATACAGAAAGGGTAAATCAATCTTGAGTGCCAACACAATGATATTAGTAAGAGTTTGATACTTAGACTCAACTTTTGTGCAATATTCCTAAAATTGGAATTATTCTGATATAAAATTCCATGTGGGAGTGATGAAAACAATATGAAGTCCCACACTATTGAGTTTTTATTTCCTGAAAACTATTAGTGTTTGTCAATTAGAGACACCATCAAAACGTCTCTTCCAACATTACCTAATTTTATGGATATAGAGGATTGATCCATCTAGTAGGTCTACATCTAGGGTCAGTTCTTCTAGTGTTGGTTTCATGTATAGGAAATCTAACAATGAAGGACCATCTAAATCATTCTAAGAGGAAAATTACATGGAAAGTACTAGATAATTACTACCCAACACAACAATCATTCTATCAACAAGGGATGACTAAAAATATACATCAGAGGATCAACATGGGATACCATCTTTATCACATAGTGCTATATGTAGTGATAAAAATGTGAACACCAAAGACTAGGGTGTCAAAGATCTTCACAATGGGTAAATGTATATAATCCTTTTCAACAAAAATTTAATTGAGGTAATAATTTCTAATCTTTCTAACCATATTATTCTTCGAAGTTAAATGGTTTCCTATGGACTATTCCTAGGTAGTTCAATACATGAATAACTACTTCTATGGGATTAATCACATCAATACCGGAGGGTACAATATATAGTACATAGTTTTCTAGAATGTCATTTATTGATATTTTTACCATTGGTAGATGGTTACATTATTCATGGTTATAGAGTAATAATACAAATTTTGAAAATATTCCAATTGAGTCAGTGGGTATATGACATGTTTACTTGAAGGACTCCTAGAAACCAAATATTTAATTTATAATGCATATGTCTAATACCCTTGACCATAATTGGATCGGTCTAGAATCCTCAATTTCTAAAAACTACCATGATAAAATTTCTTGAGGTAAACCGAAATTCACACATCAAGTGGATCTATTCAAGGGATTTTAGAAGAGGAATTCAAATTATTTCTAAATATATTTGACATGGCCATGAAACTAAAATTATTTCACTAACATGTCTTCAAAATTGATAAATGATAATTTTTGATGGATCAATTTTAAGATGTATTTCATAAATTATTGATATATTTATCTAATATTATTTCAACCAAATAGATTAACACAATAGTTCAAGGTCCATTGGGGTGCATTGATTGTAGTGTATTCCCCATCCTTAAGATCCCTCAAGAAATAGTTATACCAAGAATATAAATAAATGGATGAGATAGAATATAAACATGATGTTACATATATATGTATCTCTTTTATAGGAAGGGTAAATCCATCCTTTATGAAATGGACATTGAGGTCGTAAATGGTGATACAAACACTAATATGACCACTCATATTCCAAATTGGGATGATGATGGATAGAAATTTGGGTTTCTGAAACACCCTATTGATGTTGTACATAATTATCATATCAAAATTTTCAAATCCCTTGACACTATTATATGGGTGAAATTTTTGGGAGATTGTTTAAACCCATGGTGACCCACTAGGAGGTCAGGGAAACCGATTAAAAGATGGGTATCACATCCTAGAATATCCCTATATCACTTGGTGAACACATCGAGGTGCTATTTCATGAAATACAAATATTATGTTGGATCTTCTTGTTTCAGGAATATACGGATAAATGTCACCCTCATATATTCCTCTATACTGATATTTTCAATGATCTGCATATTGATCATGATGGAGGAAACATGATCCACTGGCAGAGGGGTGTCATCTAGATCCCCTTCATTATTTGATACAATTGGATCAGAGAGAGTAGGTTTCACTTTTCGATCTTCAGACATGGGAGTAGAAATAGAACCCACTTTGGTGGACGAGGGATCAATGATGAGTGTTTCATGTTCTATGGAATCTATGGTGAAAAAATATTAGTATCCTACCACATGTGGTTTCAAACGACAATACCTACCTTAGATATAAAATAAATTTTGTTTAGTGGAATTCCATTGAATTAAAATTTCATTATGGAACATGAGGTATTTCCATAGTTTATTGGCCCTGGGGTATATTATTTGATAATGAACATGAGAAAATATTTATGGAATTGTATATGCCATTTTTTGTATTATTACATGGTAATATTCAAGTAATCCCTTTTCTTGGAGATTATGAACCAGCTTTATCGATAGGTGGTCATTTGAGACAATTGGTGGACTGGCGTAATGAATATATTTTAAAAATTCACCTAATAATCAACTAAAGTAGAAGTCAAATATTGGCATATATTGATACACCCAACACCATCAATATTAATCTAACTTCTCTCCTTCTGTATTACTAAACATCTATATATTTTCAGTTTCATAGGAGGTGAATATAGAAGCATGACCCTAGAGCACTTCTATTTGACCATCGGTAGAGTATTTGAGGGATTTTTTTATGAAGTGGGGTCCAATGTGTGCAGGTAGAGCCATATCCTTCCCAATTTGACATTAGAGGTCTTATCATGTAAATGAAAAATTAACTCTTATCTCATCACCATCACTTCGAATTGGGATTTCAAAAAAATCCTTTTACTTGTCATTTTTTTGTTATCATAGCCCTAAATTTTCAGATTTAATGGATTAACATTAGCTTCTATGAGCCCAATATTATAATATATCCGATTTGGGCTGATAATTATCTTGTATCCTATATACACTAGGTACCAGAATATATCAATTCCATTCATCATTAATATAATTTATAAATGGATAATATGCCTCTAGATAGTGACACTGCCATCCCCTTTAGAAAAAGAAATGATGTTTTTTCATTCTCCCTATTCATATTATTCCTTACTCTAGGCCTTTGAAAAAGACACCTCATTCTAAAATTGAAGTGGGATATTCAAGGACTCAATAATTTATTCATGAATATTCATATACATTTGGAGCAAAACAAGGATAGAGAGCTTTATTGTAATTTTGGTATAGAGCATCAGAAAAGAAATATTACTTGGTGATGGTGACATATTTGTTTTCCATGGTGTTAGCTTTAACATAGGTTGTAGTAGGTTCCAATGGATTATGTATTGAGGTCTGGAAGGTGAATTCCATGTTTCATGGATTACTGAATAGCTTAGGATAAGCTATATATCAATGACTTTTGGACCTTGGTAGCCATGACATCGCATGCTGATTCTACATTTTAGTTACTTGGTCGGACAATACAATTAGTTTTAGAGTTGTACCTAATGAAGTTTCCTGAGAATTTTGGGGATACTAATCCCCATATGGTTCTTACTATCTGATATCAGTGACACAGATAGTATATTTTAGTGAACTTGATCCATCACCATACTTCTTATAGTACAAATGTCCCTTATATTGATGGAAGCAACCAAAGGAAACAAAATCTAGGTCGGTATATCCCTCATCAATGTGAATCATGAAATAACCTTCAAAATAGACAATATTTAGGGAATAATACATCTATTTTTCACTCTTTGAATATTTAGGTTGTGGATGAATTTAATTGTTGTCTTCCAATTTGGGATTCATGAATTCATTGAGGGTACATGTTGTTTTGGACATCGATGAGGAACTATAATTTAATGTGATTCATACGTTCCTGTTCTTATAAGAAATGCAATGAAAAAATGTATATGAGGTTTCTAGAGTGGGTTCAATGGTTATTGTGGGTTTTCTTGGCTCAAGTGGGATTGGAAAATTCCATGTCTAGGATTGAACATATTAAATTTATATAGTCATGTTATTCTTTCATATCATGTTCTGAAGATAGTTTTCATTCACCCAAGTCTCTGTCATTTCTTTTAGGGTCAACATAGACATGTGATACTTATACTGAGACATCTCTCAATGTTTTTAGTCCACGATTCACATTGCCATGAAGCTAATGATTGAATATGAAACACTCTTTAATGGAAGGACTGATGACTCTATGATATGTGGAAATGGTGACATGATGAATGATGATACATGCAATGGGATTCCTATGCTATGAAATATTTGGGATTATCTGTTCCAAGGAATAAAAAAATTACCACCTTAAATCAACATAATTGATGGGGTAGTTAATTATCTTATGTTATTTAAATGGAATAATGGGTGCCACGACCATACTTGAGGATTCAGAAGATATTTCATGTTAAGGAAGTGGTTGGTGAGTATATGGATAATAAGGCATGCCTAGCTGAAGGGGCATGTTCAGAAAACTTACCTAATGGAAGAGTAACTATAGAGCCATATTCTAGAGAGTAGTGACTAGGTCAATTTTCAGAGGCCTCCTCATATGAAATGGAAGGGTAAATGGGAATGAAAATTACGTAATTGACATCAAGTCTTATTTTACACACTAAGATATTTTAGGGAACTTTAAAAAAATCCCACAGATAAATCATAGAGATGAGGTTTGGGGCCAATGTATATCTGAAATTATCAATACACTTAGATTAATTGAATCTCATGGTAAAGATACATATCAACAAATTATTTTATCACCTTCTATTTGGTGATGAATTTAAAAACTCACTCATCATCCCTTTGTTTACATATAGAGAGCCCAACAACAATATTGATGCACGTGGAGAAGATGAACTGGTAGAGGACGTACCTTTGGAGACCCCCCAAATGGGGACTCATCCCTATACCCTATAGATATAAAAAAAGTGGTTCTTTACATTGATTGGATGAAACATTGAAGTAATGAAGCCTCATGCTGTTATGAGGTCTTTAACATCAGTATAAATGATGAGCATATGTGGGGAAATTTATGCTGCAAATTACCTATGACGTTGAATTAGGAATTCCTAGTATTACAGAATTATTAAAGAGGGTAAATCAAGTATGCACAATATGGATATGGATTCCCCTCTATAGGGATAATACATTATTGTGTTGTAAAACCCTCAAGATGAATGCTGATAGAAGTTATGAAATCATATTTTTGATGGTTAGTGGAAAAAAATGGGTTGACCAGTTTTATAGCCACTATGACATAGTGATATCAATCTTAAGGATGGATGTCACAAAGTTTAGGTAGTGTAAATGTATCATACCTAAATATTTTTTTCTGGACCTAACCAAAACTGATATTGAATGTTTAGGATTTTATGCCTCAATCAAAGGATCTTGGAAAAGAAGAATTGGCTGCATAGCATGACGAGAGATGAGGTACACATTGTCATTGTACCAACATAGGATCTGTTCATTAATGATCATAGTAGTGAGCATCTTTTATTCCTAATTCTTCTTGGGAATACTATCCAAGATGGTATATGAGATGGTTTTTCTATAGAAAATTATTGGACAACAAATTTTAGAACTCCCTTTCAATTTTTTGGAGCATAAGGGCAGTTAGAAATACATCATTTTTGGGAATCATTAGGCCTAGTGTCTGCCTCTACTGATGAGTGTGAGTGCCTGTCATAAGGACTTCCTTTGAATGTGTCTCCTACCATGGTCGATTTTTATCATCATTTACTATTCTTTAGGTTTAAATTTCATGTTCAACTATGGTATTTATTGTGACGACGTTCATTGTAGTTGGTTTTGGAGGAAATTTTAATCATTTGGGGGAAGACTATCTTTCATGTATCATTATTTCCGTGGAATCTTACTGATTTAAAGGGAACTATATGGCTCTTATGATGGATTTTTATATAGGGTATTTCCTCATGTATGATTATCGAAATAAGATTCATGATATAGATGCTAAAAATCTATAATATATGGAGTTATCCATAGGAGTAATATCATATAGAAACATTGAGCACCATAATGTGAACCATTTTTGTAATATTTATGGATGGCATAATGATTCTCATAGATCCCTATGTAGTCCAGTTGGTTTTTTATGAGGCTTTTGAGAATTAAAAAAGATATTTTTGTAAATACACAAGGCTAGGCCCACAATGAGGTGTTTCATGGTGGTAAAGTACAATGATACAGGTAGTCAAAATAAACTAGTAGTTATTCAGTGGCCAGGATTTCCAATAATTCATCAACTTTCTCATCATTAAATAAGATTTTGGTTCTTTATTACTATAACCTATGGTCAGGGCAGACCAAGATACTGTTAGTGGAATTAATGGTCACCATCTCTCCTATTGATTTTTTGGAAGAGATTGTTTTTATAATGGACAACCATCCCTATAATGTTAAAATGTATTCTATAGGTGGGGATAGCTTCATGACCATGTCCACATAAGATGGGGTACTTATAGCTTCCCAATGACCACGAGGGACACCATCCTCCAATGGATCAGCAGAGTGTTCACCTTCACCTATGGTTTTATGCTTAATCTCAACATCTCTCCCTATTCTAGTGTAGATATGGAAATGATATAGGCAGACAATGTTTGATATAATTGAAATAAAATTACCTTCAAGGATTATAAAATATCCAAAAATTTCATGTATTTTTTATTGTATCTGGGTACTTGTTATAACTCATCATATGAGATGTTAATCCATTATAATCAAGCTTATATACCCAGTTCTGGTGGGGTGGGTGATGGTGTTTCTATTGATATATCTACTACCCCATACTCTTAGAGGTTCAAGGTGTCATGAACATTTCCTTGTTTCTACCCCTAATGGCATGGGATCTCCTTGATCATATTCTTAAGTGGGATACAAGGAATCATTATTCATTTGTAGTGGTACATGTCATGTGTTCTACCTATGAAGTCAATCGTACATCATCATAACCTGGGATAGATAACTTGGGAATGTATTTCTTATGGGATGTAGAGGAAATATATGTCATTTATTAGAATTTTAAGAAGGACCTCTGTAGTAGGATTCTTAATCATGGGATGGATAATGAAATTTTTCAATGGTTGTCATGATTATGAGAGTCAACCCAACCATATTGGTAGGAGGATGGGGTCTTGATCCAAATAGGGAAATGATAGTCCTCATATTGTGATTGTAAGGGTGGATGAGGTGCAACCAAAATGAAATGAGACACTAGATTTTATGTAGGGGCCTATGGTTGTGTAGAGTTTAATTACTAAACCATGCATCAACATTGGTTATTCTTGAATTATACCAGTGGACTAGGGTATACGTTGAACTACTAAGTGGAATATGGATCTATGTCGCATTGTCTCCATGTTCATATTTTAGATCTCATGCGAGTATCTTGTGTTGTGGTAACCATTTATACTACCTATAAATAACCTACCTCCACCTCCTAGTGTAGAGATTTATTAGACCATTTCTGGGATAGTTTCATTAAATGATTTGTTATATTGACCTAGTTGTTATACCTTTTTCATCACCTATGGGGGGACTCTGTTAGTGCGATTCAAATGATTCTAGGTCTGTTGGGGATATATCACAAGATGTGATGACCCCTTCCAAATAATATAGACAAACTATAGATTTTATGACCATCTACTAGATGAGGTCATAATAGGATATGGGGCAAGGTTACTTGGTTTCCATGTAAGTGGATACAATCATGGAAAAGATTAATTGTATGGGATTATTGTACTTGGTGTTGTACTTACCCAAACATATTTGAAGTTGTTTTCAAACATTTATATCTTGTTGAGTCCTATATAGTACGTGATGTCAGACATTCTTACATATCTGATGATGGAAAATCACAATGTTCCCAATATAATCCATTCTCTCGAAGATGGGACAAGGATCCATGCTGATGATTTCTCATAATAGAGATTACCTTCATCCTAAACATGATCATAGTTATAGGGTATGATTTTCAAATTAGACCGAACATGCTAGATTATTGAGGCCTAATACTCGATGCCTAAATTTTGGGGAACTCAAATCTAATGGTGTCGAATTGTACTAATCAACTATAGTTGAATGAGAAAATATTTTCACTAGGTTAAATATTTCGTTTTTGATTATTTCCTATGAGAATTTTCATTGGGGATTAATGATGTATGTTTCATTCCTTTCCACTATTAAAGAGGTTTTACTCTATTTACTAATCATTCCCCCTCTAGGATGTCAAGTTGGTTTCCCCACAATCTTAATTTCCAATTATGGGATTGCACTAACATCGTGAATGATGATGTAGACTCCATCATAAAAATAGGATAATGGGATGTTGTTTCCTCCTTGGATGGGTTCCTACCTAGATCTTATTTTATATTACATGTATCTATTATATATTTGATTCATGTTAATTATGTTTATTCCATATTACATATCATGGTGGATGTCTATTAATTAAATCGCATCTATCATGAAAGTTTATCTAGCTACGGTCAGAGTTGATAGAGATATTGGACACATTTGGAAATCTATGTCCATTGGTTGTGTAAGGAAAATATAAAGTATTCCTTTTTAAATAAAAGAGAATATCATATATGAGGCATATAAGGTATAAAAACCAAGGCATCCCATTCCATCAAGGTGTAGTTTAATCAAGTAAAATAAGATATCTAATGTTTTTACCAAATTTTTCCCATGGTAACTCCTTGGGGTTAAAATTATTGATCATTTCATGGGTAAATGTTAAAATTTCTTATATGGATAGTTTTCTAAAAGGTTTTGAATTTTATGGGATTAGGTGGTAAAATGATTAACATCTTGTGGGGATTGGATGGTCACATCACAAACATTTTATGGGTATATTTGTTCCATGGATTTAATGTCTTATGGGAACATATTGGTAACATGTTTAACATATTATGGGCATATGTTTTTTAGATTTAGGTTTAATCCTATAAGGAATATGACCAAACTTATTGTTCGTAACTTCAAATGGGGTGGGGGGAAATATTGTTTTAGGGGGATTGTGTACCCATATAATGGATATTATCACACTTATGAGTTTCATCCATCCAAGTGGAGGATTTAAAGATATAATGATAATTTTAGGATTGAAACTCTTGGTTGAGTATATGTTTTTTCAATATTGGACATTAAGGGGGAATACTTTATACCATGTATGTAGATAATCATAAATAATCATGTTGATTAAGTTCATAGTTTGAAGTAATGTGATAAAACTATGACATGAAGTTTACCATCGTGTAGTAAGGACGCTGAAGACATAAAATGAGAAACATAAAGGAATGGTGTGGGGATTATGCATGTGGTTTTCCTACTTTAGGTGTGTCATCCCACGGTGGCTGATGGGATGTTATCCCCTGATGATCATACATAATGAATCAGGTGTCAATTTCATAGGGTAGGAGATGGGGGGTCATCCCATGCCAGTCAGACATTGGGCATTCAATGTTCATTACACATGGTAGGTATAAAGGTTATGATTTTTCAATAATGATGTTATTCTATGATGTTTAATATATTTAATATTAGACATTATGGTGATATATAACTAGGGATACCATTTTCACGATGGATAATAGGATACAACTATAGACACTCTTATAGTGAAGGATGGGTAGTTTCCCTTGATGAGTACACCATTTGGGAATATGTTTCGACATTTCATGGGACTCTAGGTGGTGCATAGAGTAAAAAGATCCATAGTTAAGTGTGAAATAGGGATACTTACATTAGGGTTACTATTATTTAGTGAAATTGGTGATAAAACCTCCAAATCAAAGCATGAATAAAAATACCATACAAGAGTGTAAATAAGATCAGTTCTCATAAGATATTTGATCCAATGAAATCATTTTTTTGTGGATATAGAACCATTTAGTGGTCAAAATTCACAATGTTATGTATTATGAAAAGAGACTTCAAGTAGAGACATGTCAGGTGAGTTTCACAATTGTTAGTTATTTCAAAATTTTCAGTGTTTTCATGACTGTGGCGGTGTTTCATGAAGCTGTGAAAATCATTAAGTAAGGTACCCCTGTCATGAGGTTAATTCAAGGTTCTCCATGGTATATTTTTTAAGTATAATTATCTCAAAAAACCTTAATAATTGCATGGTGTATTACTATGTTGAGATGTTTATGAACCTTTGTAAAATTCTTCTCAATCATGTTCTTTTAGTATTAATAGATCACGGGGGATGGGTAATCAAGAAATATGGAATCCTATGGAGATAAATATTTTATTTTTCAGTAAAATTTGAATGTTATATAAATTTAGGGAATTTAATAAACTCAAAAAGGGAAAATCGTATGTAGGTTTTAGGGAACTAAATGAAGAGTAGGTATGTTTCGTAAATCATGGTGTCCTCTACAAAAAGATATTGAATGAAAAATGGATACATTAATTAATCTAAGTAATTATTAAAAGTTCTTATAAGACGATCATGAATCACCAACCATTAAAATTTATTTTGAACAATCATTAATCCAGTACCTTTGGTTGATTTAAAGCTTATTTCCCCATATTACCCTCCACTCATCAATGAATTTTATGAAATCTCCCATAACTGGTGTTTTTCAAAGTCACAACATTTAAGATATAAGGTTGGAGAGACCTCAATACATATTATAGATGTGGTGGAGATATTGACCAAGATTATTTAGGTTATTGATGGGAATATGAGGGAGGAACATAGAAAAAATAAGTCTTTTTCCAATCCCAAGAGGTGGCCCATGGGATATTAATTCATGGAAATAATGTTTTTATAGATTTCACCATGATTTCATAAGCAGGGGTTTGGAGGTTAATGTATGATCCCACCTAATTTTTTCATTCTTTTCATGGTGGTAGGGAATGTTTTTTATGTGCTTATTAGTTGTTTCTACCATCATGGTTGAATATGATCAATGATGTATTCCAAATTTCTTACATCCATAATTTCATCACCATGAATCCCATACCATTTAATAGGGTTGTTAGGATATCAAGAATTAAATCATGTTCATTGAGTGGCTAGTATTTATACATGATAATCGGGATAAAGTGATTAGTTGATGAACCAATCCATTTTTTATGTGTCGTGGATGCAAAGTGGGATTGATGAGAGTACATGGTAGTGAGAGAAAATTATGAACACCTACTACCATGAGATGTTTATATTTTCCCTTAATTTGTTATTGATAATGAGATGAATTGATATTGTTGTTTTTGAAATGTTATTTTTCTGTGATCTGACACTTATTAATGCTTCAAGAATGTAAAGTTGGGTGAACCCTCTCCCAATTAATATGCGTCATATAGTTATACATTTTAAAAAACTGGTACTGAGTTAGTACAATCCAAAGTCAGTTGAATTTTAATTTTAAATGTCAAATTATTTTATTTATGTTCCTAGGACACTATATTGTGATGGGTATAGAATTTTTTTCTTCAACTATGTGGAAGTTGAGATGTGGATCCAATGGATATATAAAAATAAGGTTACTTGAGATTGCGGTAATATGATGCAGTTATGTAGTTGTGTGGGTTGTTTTATTAATGTTTTTCAAATGTCTCTATTTATTTGTTCGATTGTGCTATTTCCATTGTAATGATATTTATGAGATTAATAATACAATATGTTAAGTCTAACACCAACCTTCTGTTCACCATGTTTTTTTAATTTTAAGGATGAGAATATCTGTAAATTTATATGAGGTAACGGTAAAAAACATTAAAATAGTAAATATTTGGGAATTATAATGGTGGAGGAGTCTGTTAAATGTTTCGAGGATTTTGGATGGTAATGGGAGGCATTGTAGCTTAAAATCATTTTCAAAAGTATTATATATCATAGATGATTCCGATTTTTAAGTTAAGGTAGTCAACATATTGTGGATATATTTTCCATGGATTAGAGGAGTAAAATGAGGATAGTTAGGGGTTCATCCAAATTTAGGATGGAAATGGAATAGTCGCATAGTTTTGACATGTAATACTATAGGGGTCATTTTTGAGGTTTTGCCATTTTTTGGCATGGCTACGCCATAGATAAATGAATTCTATTATGCCTTTTATTGGTGGTTCTTCATGTGACGTGGTATTTTTTTAAATGTTGTGACATCATCCATGATATATTGGATTTATGGAATGGATCACACCATGATTCTCAAACACCAAAATGACTAAACCCACTGTGACATGATCCCTTACCTTATACCATTATCTTCCCCTTTTTTGTAATTATTTCTTATAGTGAGGTAAGTTTCACCATGGTCTTATTGTTTTCAAACATCCTATAAAATAAGAAAACCCATGAGATCCCATCATTATTAAATGTTTGATTTCATAAATACAAGGTTATCAATTTGTATTTCTAGGAGGTATGTTAGACCCTTTTATTGGAATTTAGTTCTGGACATGGGAGATTGATCATTGGTGGGATTGTTTTCTAGAGAAGGATTATATGATGTATATTCTTTTCAGTGATGATTTGGTAAGGTAATTGACTGAAATATTTTTATATTGTAAAATAATGGTGTTTTTGTTTTCTAGGGTTCACTACTGTTAGATTCCTTTTATTATATTCTTGGGAAATCATTTAAGAAGTTTTGTTTGAGAGAGGGGATACGTCGTCTTTATTCTCATTGTAAATGCAAAACGTATCATAAATCAATATATCTTTTTGGGAGATGATATTTACTAGATTAATGAGTATAATTAAATTTTTAATTGAATTTTTCAGTTAAATGAATTGAATTTCTAAGTTCACAAATATTTATGCTATTTTAGTTATACATTCTTTAGGTTTCACTTGAAATAGAGGACGTTGGGATCCAAGGTTGTGTTGGAATTGATATTCTATGTAACTCTTTATTGTGTTATTATTTTATATCACCTTGATAAAAATTTGATAAAAACATATATCTGTATAATAATTTTTTTTCCATGGAATAAATTTTTTGTGTGAAAATTACCTTAAAAGAAATAAAGTGAATGTTTGTAAATCCCTTTACACTAAAATTAATTCATCTTTGTGAAATTGTTTTGTGTTGTGTGGTTCTCATGTGTATCATCATGGTTGGTATCTGGCGATTAGGATGGCTTATTGTTTTTATAATGAATAAGAGATTGTGAGGTAAAAGGGATGAAATTTGGGGATTTTTCCATGATAAGGAAGGGTAGTGATGTTGTGATGTGTTGTTCTTTATTCTTAGCAGCAGTGTAATAAAAATATAATGATAAAAAAGAAATTATATGCGATTGTAATAGAAAATATAATCTTTAAATAAAGAATGGATATGTTATTAATGTTGTTCTTGGTTAACATGATATTAACAAAATAGATAAATTGAAGTGGATTTTAAGGGGAAAATATAAATGATATAAATTACTTGAAAATAAAAATATAATGTATCTTTGTTACATCCAAGAATCCACACTCAAAATTCAGTAGCTAAAATAAAAAAAATAACATTTATAGATTTGATATTGATTAATGTTAGCCAATCTCCCACCCAAACAATATATTATGAATGAAAAATATTTCTTCACCTATATACAAAATTAAATATCTAAATAAGAGTTTTATAGAAATTTTTAAAACAATTATAAAACACAATTCATTGAAAATTGATTTATAAATTTCAAAATCTTCCCCCACTATACCTATATTTTATTATTCTATATTAATTCATCAACATATATAATTAAATTTAACAATTATGAAACAATTCAAAACAGAAAAAATTTAACATAATTTTTCACACTATTGGGAATATGAAACATAGGAAGAGTGACATCAAAATTTCAGTAAGTGTAAACATAAGAATTAATAATTGAATTTCACCAGTGAGAATAAAATATTTATATGGGTATAATAAAAAAATAAAAATTCATTGAGATTAAAATAATATACTTTATAACCATAAATACCTAAATCATCAATCATTAGATGTGGAATAATTATTTAACATAAGTAATAGTAAAATGAATGAATAATCCGGATCCATGTGATGTCAATATTGAGCAAATGAAAAATTTAAAATGTATAAAAATAACAATGAAAATGTGTTGGTATCTTGGAAAATTATCTTAATAAAAAATTTTAAACCAATGTTATAAATAACTAGATACTAGTAAAATTAATAGGAGACACCATCTGGTAATAACCTCCTTTTTCCCACTATATAAAATAAACATTACCTAATGAATTCAAGATCTATATTTGGAACCACATTTTATATATTCTATATATGGATCAAAAAATTATCATGAACTAGAATGAGGATAAACCCATCATATAATCTCTATCAGGCTCTCTCATCATCATGAAAAATTTTAAATAAATATTGATGAAAATATATTTTGAATAAATCACTAGTCGACCATAAAAATAATCAATATTCATTCATAGCATGAATTACATGGGGAAATGAAATTTATTACCTAAAAATATAGTTATCCATCAAATTAATGAATAGATATTGTATCATTAAAATATATCCCTAGTGGATTTTTTGTACCATCAAGGGTTTCTAATGTTGATGAATTGAAAAAAAACAAAATCATTATTGAGGAAAATAATAATTTCACTGTGGAGATCACTCTTTGAGAATATAATCACACAAAATATTGTGAAAATTATTTACATAGTTAATATAAATGGAATATTATAATGTAATATTCATTGAAAATAATCTTCATGTTGGTGGAAAATTTCTTCATCTAATAAAGGTTAAAATTAAACATTCTATTAAATCATTTTTATGAGGAGTCCAAAGTGAACCATTTGGAAACCAACAAGAAATTTACCTTAATTAAATATAAAAACAATTTCAAAAATCATTTAAAATATAATTCGGAAATACATTAGGTTTATAGAAGAATATTTTTTAAAAAAATTATAGAAATCATTGATATATAATTCAAAATTTCACGATCAAAAAGAACAAATAAGACTACTATAACTTATATACCACTATGTTAATATCTCTTAAATATGTATGAGATGACATTGAAATTTAAAATGAAAATAATATTTTAAAATAATTGATAATAATGATATGTGGTCAAAGAAAGTATTTCCATATTATATCCATTAAAATAAACTACCACCTAAAAAATATTCAAACAAAATGAGCGTAACAGCCCAAGATTTTATGAAAAATATTCTTTTTAATTTCACTAATGTATGGTGTTGTACGCTACACCAAAAGGAGATTTCACAACACACATACTTGACTTGCCTTTTATTACACGCAATCACGACCTTCCTCGATAGCATGTGTAGTACGCAATAACGAGTTTCACTAAACAACAATATGCTATTAAAATATTATTAAAACTAGCCGTTATGAATAGTAATAACCACTTTTTGAAATTTTTTATATTTTATTTTTCAAAATGGAATTCATTTTTGGATTTGTAATATCGAAATTAGCTTAGGGTGATATTTTGGTGATTTTCGGATAACTTTCATATTTTGATGAATAGTGAAAATTACTAAATTTTAATTAAAAACAACTTTTTCAATCGAAATAATTAATAGTGATAAATTATCAATTTGAGTGGTTTTAAAGTATATTTAGAATATAGTTTTACAATTTAATACAATTTTTGTCATTGGATGTAATTTCACATTTAAACCAGACATAAACAAGTGTCACTCTTTTGATAGTTATTATTTCTTAAGAACACGCTATTTGTTTTGACAATGGGAATTAATTTTTTAAATTAATTAATGCAACTGATATATTTTGAATCTGGTAAAATAGAAATAATTTTTGAGTTCATAATATCAAATATAAATTAGGCCTATTTTTTGGTATTTTTCTGAAAACTTTCAATTTTTGATGAATAGTGAAACCACTAAGTGGTAGTTAAAAAAACTGAATTGTTCATAACACTTAATTTTACCGCTTCTGTGAGTGGAATTTCAAAAATCAGAGAGACACGGTAGATCTCAGTAAGTAAAATGTGGTTCAATGAGATGAAAATAATTTTTTTGGTGAATAGTAACTTTTTACTTTTTTTACCACGGTTAAAAGTAAATAGGGTAATTAAGGGTAGAAATGATATTATTATTACCCTGACACATGTCCTAATTCTATTGGACAAGTGTAATTAGACCAAAAACAATCTTAGGAATAAAATATGACCATTTAGGCCCACTTGGATTAGATTAGGACATTTATTATTAATTTATTTAAAGAAGGGTTAAAAGAGTTAAAATCAAAGTTTATTTACTAAAACATTTTTAATATGGGTTTATACATAAGATAAATTCGACTATAAATATTCATTATAAATATAAAAAGATTTCAGACATAATTGTATTTTATTTGTAATTTTTAGACATTAAATAATTTAATTTATTTATGACACAACAATGATGCAGTAATTATCTTATTAATGAAATATTGACATAATTGATGTTATAAATAAACAAATAAATATAATTTGAGACTTTTTATGAATTAAACTAATTTTATAGGTTAACATGACATGTTAGTATTGATTTAATTAAACGTTTTCGAACTTATCATTCTTTTATGATTTTCACAAAAATCAATTACTAAATAGTGTCAAAATTGACATAAAATAGTTTTTAAAACAAATATTATATTATTAATTGTTATTTTATTCCTAAAAATCTAAGGTTCCGCAAAATAACTTACATATGGTTATATATATTAATAATAAACAACTTGGGGTTCGTTTGGCTTCTTATACTATGTTTAATAACCTTATAGTGTAAGAACACAAGAAGACACGGTAAAAGTAAAATTATTTAACATAATGTTAAATCTAAATGATATGGTTAAAATAGGAACCTAAACTTGTCTAAATTCTATTGGATGAGAGGGTTTCGACCCATCCCCACCTTAGCCAAGAAATAAATCAATATGGAGCTATTTAAAACCGAAATTGACTTTACAATAAAATAATATGTTTAGTTATTCCAATGGTGCCCCTCTCCTCATTATAAAAGGGCACCTCCTTCCTCTCTTCCTCACACAACATTGAGGCTTCATGATCGGCCAAACCCTGCCAAATTCTCCTCTACACTTTCCTATAAACATCCTAGAGGTTCTGGTCTTCCTCAAAGACCAATTTTAGTGCCCTAAAAGAAGGTCTCAAAGAAGCACTTCAAAGAAGAGTTAATGTCTGTTTCCGATTCTTTCATCTTTATTTCTTCTTCCACTTCTTCTTCTTTAGTTGTTTCATTATGAAGTAATAACATCAGTATCAATCATATAATTATATGTTATTATAAGTATGAAACAACCCTATTTCACCATCTATCCATCCTACGGAAAAAGAAATCACCGCGCGTGCGTACGTACGGAATACCGTCTCCACGCCGTGGGGTAATCTATTTTTCACCACCACCTAACTTGGATGGGTATAATGGTGTAAATAATGACTATATATGACTATTATAAAGTGATATTTATTCTGAAATAGTATACATATACTCCAATACAATTCCACGATCATAGGAATGATATCATCACTCGTGCGTACGTACGGAATACCGTCTCCACGATGTGATGCGACTCGTTCTACATGATCTTCATTTCATAATGATTATATAAATGAATTGAATGAATGAATATGATATATATTACACTAATACCATTCTGTAAATAAGGTATCTATAACCTAAAGAAAAGAATAAGAATTTATTCGACAAAACCCGCATAAGAACAAAAAGTTATAAACACCTGAATTACAAGTAGCAATGAAATATTACTACTAAGAAGCTAAGAATATTACCATATATGATATCATAAAAATAATTATGATTCCTGAATAAGTCAATAACATTATTTAAATCATTATACAGGAGGTTCGGACACTTACAAAGCATGTCAGACCTAAGGTAAGGGAAATATCACAATCTCATTTTTATCCGAGATTGTTTATACTTTGGTATTTACTGGGGTGTATTTTATCATCCACATCCATGTTTACTAAATATTTAATATTGTTTCCATACACCTAAAATTGTTTAAATCCATTTTTACCCTTTGGTGAGTTTTTAGTAAAAGATATGAAAGGAATCTTTTGTCGTTTTTTGTACGAGGTACTTTTTGACTTTTCCAACAAACGTACAAGAAGAATGTTTTTTTAACTTATACGGCATGAATGGATTTTTAAAACATTATTTCTAAGAAAGCTTCCTCTAAAAGTTTTCAAGTTTATTTTTAATCAACTTCTTTTAGTTTAAAGTTGTATGAAATGTTAAGAAAGGAAAAAAGTTTTTGAAGAAGAAAGGATAGTTTCCTCAAGAATGGAGTTCAAGTGTTTTATCAAAATTATTTTACATCTATGATAATAAAGGGTTCTGTTCTTATCCCTATTATTACGTTGATTTGATTATGTTGTGATGGAATTATTTTTATTAATCCCTTTATCTTATATGAATTGTTATATGATGTCACGATGTTTAAGATTCCCATTTTTGTTACATGGGTTATGCTATGATGTATGGTTTATGATTTTGTGGCACACATAAAAATGGTATCATTATGAGATGGGTGGGACCTATATCTCCCTCCAATGCATTGGGTAAAGATATTATATCTCATGAGATAAACATTGCTAGAATGGTAGGTTATACCGG
This sequence comes from Viscum album, assembly GCA_963277665.1. Lineage (NCBI taxonomy): Eukaryota > Viridiplantae > Streptophyta > Magnoliopsida > Santalales > Viscaceae > Viscum > Viscum album. The sequence continues at coordinate 1,584,910,689 of OY728147.1, forward strand.
TTCAGTGAAACCGGACTGAAACGAGGGTGACTCGGTTCAGAAAGGGACTTTGTCCACTAAGATAGTCTTGGCAATGATTCTTGACTAACAAGAAATGATTCTATATGATTATGTGTGTATGCCACAAAGTTTAATGTTTTACTTTATGATTATTGTGATTACATTTCACTGCCATGATTTATCCCATGTTATGAAATTATGCTCTCTTTTGCAGGTTAAGATTTCCAAAATGTTATGTTCTTATGAATATGACGTGATTGATATTTATTTCGTTTACCCTTACTGAGCATTTGAGATCACCCTTTTATGTTTTCTTATCCCCAGGATATAAAGAAAGGTTTTAGGTAAAAAAAGGAAGATCTTTATGGGAGATGTTGAAGATCTTTCACCACAATTTGAAGATTATATTCCGAGTTTCCAAAGACACTAAACTATTACGATCCTTGTGTGTGTGTGTTTTTGTTATGTACTATGTATTCCGCAAAATTAATGTAATGTCCATGTACATTATGCTTCAGGTCTCTACAGTTGGTATCAATGGAAAGGTTTAGTCAACCTTTGGAAACTAGGATGCGAAAATGTTAGTGAGATCCCTAGAGATATTTCTAATGTATGTCGAGGGATGTCCCTAAGGATAAGTATACGTATAGGATACAGTCCTAGAACTACGGTAACGATCATAGAATTAAACCTAAGATGTTAGATATTGAAGGTACTCCCCCTTTATTATGTTGTTTTCCCTAACATGATTTTTGCCTCTCACACTATTCTTTTTGGGTTTTAGACGATGGCTGGAACCCAAAGGAACCGTGTTGATCAATGCAATGGACAATGCAATGATTGTCCTCCTGAACAAATAAATGTTATGGGATATGGAGTGAAACATCTTATTTATATACTTACAAAATCTATGAATCATTATGGGCTTCCAAATGAGCAGAGAAGGGAACAATATTCTATTGAGTCCTTCATGAGGCAACGTCCACCTTCTTTCAGTGGGACTTCTGATCCACTTGTTGCTGAACAATGGATTAGTACCACTGAAAAGATATTTTCAGTTCTTCAATGTTCTGAACATGATAAATTCATCTTAGCAGTATATCGTTTGGAAGGTGAAGCTGATCAATGGTGGAATCTTAACAAGAATACGAGGCAAAGAGATGAAATTGAGTCCATGGAATGGGACGAGTTCAAGAACTTGTTTTTCATTAAGTACTTCCCTCGTATTCTTCGAATAAAGATGGAAACGGAATTTCTTGAGCTGAAGCAGAAGGATGATGAGTCTGTTGGTATATACGAAGAGAATTTTACAAGACTTGCAAGGTACGCATCTGGCATTATCATCCAACCTGAAAGTAAAGTTGATCGATTTTTCAGTGGCTTAAAACCAAGTCTTCGAAGGGCATTAGCTATAAGAGACTTCAGTAGCTATGAAGAAATTGTGCGTTGTGCTATCAAGGTAGAAATGGAAGTTGGTTTTACATATCCATCTCATGGTTTTGACAAGAAACGAAAGATGGAGTTCAAGGATAAATCTCAGAATAATGGTGAAAAGATAATGAATGTTTCTTCTGCTCAAAGTGTGGAAAGAAGCATGGTGGAGACTGTCTTAAAGGGACTAGAAAATTTTTTAAGTGTGGAAAAGAAGGTCATATAGCACCTGAGTGTCGAGGTAATGGAAAAAGGGTTTCTAATGATGTGAATAAAGCAAACACTACAGATAACGGACCACCAACACTTCAATTCTTCAAGTGCAAAGAAATGGGACATTATGCTAATAAATGCCTTAATCCATGGGTTAGTGATGATCAACATGAGTAACCACTTAAGGCAAAGGACAAAGGGAAGTCACATGCGATCATTATTGGCGATGTTGAATATGACAACGATGTGGTGGAATGATTAAGTGTTTATTTAATGGGATTCCAAAATAATGTTTTATATAGTATCATGGAATATTGGAATATTTATGTTTTGGTCTATTGTGGTTTTCAATAATTTTATGGTACCGGTAACAATGAAAAGTGATTGAGACATTTTTGGTAAACAGATGATATGAGCATAATGAAGGAATAAGAAGATAATGAGATGTTTGATTGTATTCATGAGCTCATGATTGATATAAGGACTAAGTGATATCATGGTTTGAGTATATAGAATTTTGAGGATTTTGGTATGTGGAAAGTGTTAACTTTTTACTGCATTCATGTTTTCACTAAGGATCAATGGGTATTCATTATTCAAGATAATACATGATTACGGTATTCACATGTTTGTAATTTGTCCAACAAGATATATCTTATGATATATGGGGGATAAATGATGGCATTCACGTGATTATTCTGTGACATTTCAAGTAATCATTTTCATTATACTATGAGCTTGGAACAAAGTAATTTAGATAATCCTAAAGATTAGAATGGATTGTGTTGGACATAAGTTAGTATTGTTTAAGGATAGAATATTTTCGATATTATTGATGGGATGTTATAGTAATGTAGTTTTAGAAAAAGGACAACCTGCAGGACGGGTGACAACCCATCGCGTCGGACAAGGCTGTGGGAATCGAACCCACAACCGAAGTGCGACTGGCCTTTATCGCCTACCACTGGCCTACAAGAAGTCCCTGTTTAGTAGAAAATAGTTTTTTTATATTAAGAAGTATGATATATGAATTATAAGTCCACTTTAGGAACCATATATGATTAATCTCACTATAAAATGACTTATGTATATTTAATAACTTTTGCTAACCTTTTGTTTGAGACAGATGGAATGACCCGTCATTCTATCACATGATCTGCTAATACTTCACGAATAAAAAATTCAACTTCATTTATTTACGAGATGAAGTGGAAATTGTTCAAGGCATGAACAACAGTGAGATTGTACCAAAATAAAGCAAGTATTTATTCTAATTCAAATTCTTCAACTTTAGGGAAACGATCTTGAAAACCAAAAATGTTGTCCTAGTGCTCTTATATCTGATTAATCAGATGGTATCTTAGATCGTCACAAATTTATGGATTTGTGATTGTTGGATTTTCCATATCCATGTTCTCTACCACTCTCCATCAGAACATGATGGTTAGATTTTTATTTTATATCCATATTTTCACCTATGTGGAAACCTAGTGATTAGTTTATTTGGGTAACCGTTACGTTTCATACTTTCGTTTTTAAAGATTTGTTTTGGTATTCCTTTATACGATGTGGGTTTCTATTAAAGAAACTTTCGAATAGTAAACCATTTATAACCTTGACGAATTTCGAGGGCGAAATTCATTTTAAGGGGGGTAGAATGTAACATCCCAAGATTTTATGGAAAATATTCTTTTTAATTTCACTAATGTCTTGTGTTGTACGCTACACCAAAAGGATCTTTCACAACACGCATCCTTGACTTGCCTTTCCTTACACGAAATCGCGACCTTCCTCGATAGCGTGTGTAGTACGCAATAACGAGTTTCACTAAACAACAATATGCTATTAAAATATTATTAAAACTAGCCGTTATGAATAGTAATAACCACTTTTTGAAATTTTGTAAATTTTATTTTTCAAAATGGAATTCATTTTTGGATTTTTAATATCGAAATTAGCTTAGGATAAGTTTTGGTGATTTTCGGATAACTTTCATATTTTGATGAATAGTGAAAATTTCTAAATTTTAATTAAAAACAACTTTTTCAATCAAAATAATTAATAGTGATAAATTATTAAGTTGAGTGGTTTTAAAGTATATTTCTAATATATTTTTACAATTTAATACCATGTTGGTCATTGGATGCAATTTCACATTTAAACCAGACATAAACAAGTGTCAATATTTTGATAGTTATTATTTCTTAAGAACATGCTATTTGTTTTGACGACGGGAATTAATTTTTTAAATTAATTAATTCAACTGATATATTTTGAATTTGGTAAAATATAAATCATTTTTTAGTACATAATATCAAATATAGATTAGGCCTAATTTTTGGTATTTTTATGAAAACTTTCAATTTTTGATGAATAGTGAAACCACTAAGTGGAAGTTAAAAAAAATTGAATTGTTCATAAAACTTACTTTTACCGCTTCTGTGAGTGGAATTTCAAAAATCAGAGAGACACGGTTGATGTCAGAAAGTAAAATGTGGTTCAATGAGATGAAAATAATTTATTGGTGAATAGTATCTTTTTACTTTTTTTACCACGGTTAAAAGAAAATAAGGTAATTAAGGGTAGAAATGATATTATTATTACCCTAACACATGTCTTAATTCTATTGGACAAGTGTAATTCGACCAAAAACAAACATAGGAATAAAATATGACCATTTAGGCCCACTTGGATTAGATTAGGACATTTATTATTAATTTATTTAAAGAAGGGTTAAAAGAGTTAAAATCAATGTTTATTTACTAAAACATTTTTAATATGGGGTTATACATCAGATAAATTCGACTATAAATATTAATTAGAAAGATAAAAAGATTTAATACATAATTTTATTTTATTTGTAATTTTTAGACATTATATAATTTAATTTATTTATGACACAATGATGATGCAGTAATTATCTTATTAATGAAATATTGACATAATTGATGTTATAAATACCCAAATAAATATAATTTGAGACTTTTATGAATTAAACTAATTTTCTAGGTTAATATGACATGTTATTATTGATTTAATTAACTTTGTTCGAACTTATCATTTTGTTATGATTTTGAAAAATTTCAATTACTAAATAGTGTCAAAATTGACATAAAATAGTTTTTAAAACAAATATTATATTATTAATTTTTATTTTATTCCTAAAAATCTAAGGGTCGGCCAAATGACCTAGATAAGGTTATATATATTAATAATAAACAACTTGGGGTTCGTTTGGATTCTTATAGTAAGTTTATTAACCTTATAGTGTAAGAACACAAGAAGACACGGTAAAAGTAAAATTATTTAACTTAATGTTAAATCTAAATGATAAGGTTAAAATAGGAACTTAAACTTGTCTAAATTCTATTGGATGAGAGGGTTTCGACCCATACCCACCTTAGACACGAAATAAATCAATTTGGAGCTATTTAAAACCGAAATTGGCTTTATAATAAAATAATATTTTTAGTTATTCGAAAGGTGCCCCTCTCCTCCCTTATAAAAGGGCACCTCCTCCCTCTCTTCCTCACACAACTTTGAGGCTTCATCCTCGGCCAAACCCTGCCAAATTCTACTCTCCACTTCCCTAGAAACATCCTAGAGGTTCTTGTATTCCTCAAAGACCAATTTTAGTGCCCTAAAAGAAGGTCTCAAAGAAGAACTTCAAAGAAGAGGTAATGTCCGTTACCGATTCTTTCATCTTTATTTCTTATTCCACTTCTTCTTCTTTAGTTGTTTCATTATGAAGTAATAACATAAGTATCACTCATATACTGATATGTTATTATAAGTATTAAACAACCCTATTTCACTATCTATCCATCCTACGGAAAAAGAAATCACCGCGCGTGCGTACGTACGGAATACCGTCTCCACGCCGTGGTGTAATCTATTTTCCACCCCCACCTTACTTGGATGGGTATAATGGTGTAAATAATTACTATATATGACTATTATAAAGTGATATTTATTCTGAAATAGTATACATATACTCCAATACAATTCCACGATCATAGGAATGATATCATCACTCGTGCGTACGTACGGAATACCGTCTCCACGATGTGATGCGACTCGTTCTACATGATCTTCATTTCATAATGATTATATAAATGAATTGAATGAATTAATATGATATATATTACAATAATAACATTCTGAAAATGAGGTATCTATAACCTAAAGAAAATAATAAGAATTTATTCGACAAAACACGCATAAGAACAAAAAGTTATAAACACCCGAATAACAAGTAGCAATGAAATATTACTACTAAGAAGCTAAGAATATGACCATATATGATATCATAAAAATAAGTATGATTCTGGAATATTTCAATAACATTATTTAAATCATTATACAGGAGTTTCAGACACTTACAAAGCAAGTCAGACCTAAGGTAAGGGAAATATCACAATCTCATATTTATCCGAGATTGTTTATACTTTGGTATTTACTGGGGTGTATTTTATCATCCACATCCATGTTTCCTAAATATGTAATATTGTTTCAATCCACCTACAATTGTTTAAATCAATTTTTACCCTTTGGTGAGTTTTTATTAAAAGATATGAAAGGAATCATTTGTTGTTTTTCGTATGAGGAACTTTTTGACTTTTCCGACAAACGTACAAGAAGAATGTTTTTTTATCTTATAAGGAATGAATGGATTTTTATAACATTATTTGTAAGAAATATTACTTTACAAGTCTTAAAGTTTATTTTTAATAAACTTATTTTAGTTTAAAGTTGTATGACATGTTAAGAAAGGAAAAATGTTTTTGATGAAGAAAGGATATTTTCCTCAAGAATGGAGTTCAAGTGTTTTATCAAAATTATTTTACATCTAAGATAATAAAAGGTTCTGTTTTTATCCCTATTATTACATTGATTTGATTATGTTGTGATGGAATTATTTTATGAATCCCTTTATCTTATATGAATTGTTATATGATGTCACGATGTTTAAGATTCCCATTTTTGTTACATGGGTAATGCGATGATGTATGGTTTATGATTTTGTGGCACACATAATAATGGTATCATTATGAGATGAGTGGGACCTATATCTCCTTCCAATGCATTGGGTAAAGATTTTATATCTCATGAGATAGACATGGCTGGAATGGTAGGTTACACCGGTTCAGTGAAACAGGACTGAAACGAGGGTGACTCGGTTCAGAAAGGGACTTTGTCCACTAAGATAGTCTTGGCAATGAGTCTTGACTAACAAGAAATGATTCTCTATGATTATGTGTGTACGCCACAAATTTTAATGTTTTACGTTATGATTATTGTGATTCCATTTCACTTCCATGATTTATCCCATGTTATGAAATTATGCTCTCTTTTGCAGGTTAAGATTTCCAAAATGTTATGTTCTTATGAATATGATGTGATTGATATTTCTTTTGTTTACCCTTACTGGGAATTTGAGCTCACCCTTTTATGTTTTCTTTTCCCCATGATATAAAGAAATGTTTTAGGAAAAAAAGGAAGATCTTTATGGGAGATGTTGAAGATCTTTCACCACGATTAGAAGATTATATTCCGAGTTTCCAAAGACACTATAATATTACGATCTTTGTGTGTGTGTGTGTGTTTTTGTTATGTACTAAGTATTCCGCAAAAGTAATGTAATTTCCATGTACGTTATGCTTCGGGTCTCTACAATGAGATTGAAACAAAATACTTTTACGACATTGATAGATATAAAATCTTAATCCCTTAAATAGTATAAATTTCAATAAATAATTATATATGATGATTATAATGAGATTAACGAAATAAAATTTTGAAAGGGTATTATATACACATCATAAATAAATATAGGTGAATATCATGAATGTATGTCACAAAGGAAGATAATTTGAGATGAATAACCCTTACAAAAACAATACCATAGAATTGAGAATTAATCAATGATGATATTATTTTTAACATAGTTACATTCAAAAAATATTTCAAAAATATAGAATTAGTAAATTTAAAGACCAATTAAATAATAGTAATTTAATTAAAAAATTCAAAAAATAATAATTACTACATAAATAAGAAAATTGAGCTAAAAACCCCTTTACCACTTGGTATCATTCAATTAAAATACCATTGGAAAAAATAATTTAAATAATAAATTAATATAATATAATGTATTATTTATTAATGATATAATGGGAAAAAAAGATGTGTATGAGCCATATAAACTAATTTAGGAGCATAATAACAATATATGCCTCCATGATGAATAATTAAGATGAAATCTCGTTCCTGAATCCTGAATCTTCTTGTGCATTATTTATCATCTTAAATAATACATTCTGTGAGTTATCTATATGTTTAAAACACATATTAATGTTAATTATTAAATTCAAATCTCTTATTAACATATAATTAAAAATTTTATAATCATTTATGTTCCCATAAGCTGTTTTGATGATATTCAGATTAAATGTCTATAGTGACATTAGTTGGTTGAATCTGGTCAAAGAGTTCTTTATTAAAAAATCTAAAAATTAAGAATAATTTTATAATTATCATTTGTGTAATTAAATTATTATTTTAAACCAATCTAGCAACATGGATTTGAAATATTAAATATGTTATAATCATGGAGATGGTAGGTTGTATATATGAATGAGTAATGTTTCAATTTTCAAATGATCATTACTAAATAATGATACATATTATTTTTTTATTTAATTATTATAATATCATAAAATATATAATTTATTAAATACAATTATACATATCATCTATGTTATATGGTGATGAAAAATGAATTTCATCGCTTAGTGGATGTGGTAGTCCAGATATAAGAACGAATAACGATATCAATTTTCTGTGCATGGGAATATAGGAAAGTAGAAGATATATTATTTTTCTATAGTGATAAAAATTTCTTTCATATCATATATATATATATATATTCACATTAAATACATCAATATAACCATTAATGACACATGGTTATAGAATACTATGCACATTGGCCTACGATGCGGTAGTCCACCGTACACACAAGTAATGGATTCCTTTCCTATTTGATGGAGGTCAGAAAAAGTACTTGGTTCATCAAATAAAATAATAACAAACTATTATAAAAAATTTATTTATTTTAATATATACACTTTTTTGGAGAATATTTTAAGGATGAGGTTGAAAAACTATAATAAAAATCAATTTTCAGAATTATATCACTTTTTTTAACAACATCCTTTGAATTAAACATTATGCTCTTTATGGTTGGTAATATTCTAAAAATAAAACATATAGAATATTGATAGGTAGTTTTCAATGTTATTTGTGAAATAAAGGGCTTAAAAAAAGGTTTATGAATTGTGATGAAATGAGTAATGTGTTTTTCCCTTTATAATATAGGGAGACCTTTTAAATTTTATTAAAATTTTAACATTATAAAAAGTAATTTTTATATTTAAATGGATAAAATTTAATATATTAAAAATAAAATATGACTATAAGATGAAAAATTATAATCCAATTAAAATGGGACAGGTTTAGAATTATTTATCTATATCTTTTCATGTTAATCCATGTTGACCATTTCATTTAATAACCCTATAAAATAGTTGACAACACTTATAGGGACAAAATAGTTATTTATAAATTTAAAAGGCTCATAAATGGTCCAATATTGATATTTTAAACCATATACAAATAAATTTAATTAATATATGTTTTTTAGTATTTTTAATTGTTTTAATAATTTATTATTTATTATAAAATATCCTTAATGTGGAATTTATAGATCTCCAATTACTTTTATGTTAATGACATCAATAACAAATGGAATATAATCAATAAATAATTCTCTAAAATTTTATGGAATAAAAAAAATATTAATTTTTTCAAAATATAATACTTTTATTATTTTTATCTTAATTTATTTCAATTTATTATAAAATGAATAATTACTTCAACAATGATGTGTAATATTTTAAGGTAATTTATTTTTTGACTAAAAATTAAATTACATTAATAAAAAATCATCTATATGTCAAATTTTTCTTTATAAATGAAAATATCATATGTTTAACCCAAAATTAAAAATATTAAATTTATTAAAAAAAACTGTATCATGTTTAATTTTATATTTACATAAATATTAAAAAGTTAATAGCCATTTCAAAATATAAAAAACCCACATATTAAAATTGGGATTAATATTGATGATATTAATTATCCAATAATATTTAGACAAGTGTTAGGTTCATTTTTAAGTCTTTATCCTTATGTTTATAACCTAAATTTCCTAACATAACCATCACTATGGTAAAACAAATTACAATGGTGTTGATGCTCCTTTTTCATCACAGAGTCCAAAGGATTGTAAAGGGAAATGACTTAGCACAAAATGATTAAGCCTTTGAAGAAAACATCAAAAATATACAAAGGCATGAAAAAGGCTTCAAATGCACATGCGCCACGCAAGTTCCATCACCGTTGTACAAGTCCACTTGCACGGCGCCTAATGGTCGTGAAAATGACTTACGCGCCCTAAGTGATAACCACTCGGGCTCTTCACTAGCCTATAAATAGACCCGGTGGTCCCCCCATTTAAAGTGTAATTTTTCCAGAATTCAGATACAGAGCTCTGAACGCCCAAGTCTCTTCTTTAGGTCTTCCGAACACTTCTAAGGTAATTCTTTACCTAGAATGGAAGGTCTAAACATGTGGATTAAGGTCTAAGTGTTAGAATTCACTAACACTTGTGCGCCTAAGGTGTTTTACCCTTAAGGGAAATGAACATACTTGCGCGCCGCCCTACTTCTTCACCAAAACATGCAAGCCTCTCTTATAGAAGTACCTCAGGATAACTATAAAGGCTTTGGTCAAGGATCGACCAACTGTTACCCTACTGGTTAACACTCACACAAGTACCCATGTGTCACGCAGGTATACCTGTGCGACCAGGACTTGCGCACCCATTCAGTACCTGCACGCCTTCCAGGACTTGTGCACCCATGCCTTTTTGGGTTCCCTTCTTTCCCATTTATCCCCTCTTATACTATTCCACCTCTCCTATTCAAGATTCAATCTTCAAGACATTCTTCAAATCCATTTATGTCATGTTTTCTTGATTGAATTCCTTATCTGAAAGGAATTCTGTGGAGCATCTCTTAAAAACATAGTGATCCACATAATCTTTATGTCACTAAAGATTTCGATTTCATTCATTCAACCTCATCCTTTAAGATGATGGAACCCCTTAAAATGGGCCTTCTATTCAGAAATAAGCCCAGTCATAATCCTCAAATCTGGGCATCCTTCTTAGGAGTAATCCCCAAGTCCTCATTAACCTAGGCCTCCTTTTTAGGAATAAGCCCCAGGTCCTCATTAACCTGGGCCTCCTTTTCAGGAGTAAGTCCCAGTCATAATTCCTATTAATTTTTGGAATCATTTTCATTAGTAATCCCCAAGTCCCCTAATCTGGGCATCCTCCTCAGGAGTAATCCCCAATCATAATCCTCTTATCCTGGTCCTCCTTCTCAGGAGTAAGCCCCAGTCTAAATTTCTCTTAACCAGTCCTAATTTTCTTTTGATCTGGGCTTCCTTCTCAAGAGTATAACCCAATCATAAGTCCCCTCCTAACTTGGTCATCTTCCTTAGGACTAAGCCACAATATTAGAGTATCGAAATCTCTATGAAGCACATATACCTTTATGGACCATGTTCCTGGATTTCTTCCCTGAAGTAAATCTTAATCCTCTTCTATTTGGGAAGTCATACACACATAAGCCCCACATCATTGCATCTTTCATGGCACAATTGTCTGGTTTCACCAATACCACTTGTTTCTCACACCGAGCATGACTCACATGAGCTTAGAATGTAAAAGAAATCATGAAATATTTCTTTGATCCATCAATCATGCATAAATATCATACTCCCTTACTCGAACTACGTGGTTTCTGATTCATTTTTAAAAAATAGAGGATATGTAGGCAGCCCATCTGTAGGAATGATCCGAACATTGAAATAATTCATGTCCTTCTGAATGAAATTAAACTTCAAGTGCCCCACTGAGTGTCTTTAAAACCAGTATGGTCATCATAATGACCAAGATACTTTTATGTATCAAAGGATACCATTGACTAAGAATATCTAACAAATACAGATTATTCTCTATCAATGAAGAACATCGAATACATATAAAAGATTATCTAAATTTCCTACATATCAATCATTGATTGTCAGATCTAAAGGAAAACTCATTTTATACTTGGTAATGTAATAAGTATTTACAAACATAACTTAAATATATAAAGAGAGTCCCAGAGTAGACAATAATTCACCTCAAAATGGTGTGATGAGTCTGACCTCCCATCCTCTCGACCAATGCAAATTCCTAACCCTCATTAGTCCACAACTAATGAGTGCCTACCTTTGGAAAGTAGGTTCAAATGGATATAGAATCATTGGATGTATTCGGTTCTATGAAAAAACCCATTAGAAACCGCTTGGAATGTTTGAATATTAAATCAATGAGATCATCCCCAATTCCAGAGGGAAACAGAAGATGGTGAACCTGAAGTGAATCCTTATCCAAGTCAAAATGATGTTTGGCTTATTTGTTAGGCCCCTATTTAAAACACAATGAGTGGGCCAACAAAAACAATCATTGGCATATGTGCTAATCCAAAATATGTAGTGGCAGAATTTATCTTGATTATGTCTGTTATATCATACAGGAACTCTTTTCCAAGATCTTCTTCATTTCTAGAATGGCTTCTCTTATGTTCACATCCATGAATACGTCTGCTATGAAAACTTCTGCTGCAAATGCCACTGCTGATACTCCTGCTGGATCATCGTCCGCTCTGAGGAAGATATCACCTACTCAGCGTCTTCAACATTGGGTATCAAATGTGCTGGTTAAGGAGTACAATCAATACGGTACTATTCCAACTATGGAGGCTGCCCAACAAGCCCTCCAAGTAAACAATTCACACCGGTCATCTGGACAACAACGACCAGTGATCAAGAAGCGGGCAATGCTAACCACCGTTGCCAACTGTTTCAGGTCGTTATCCCCAGAACGCAATCACCATTCACTCCCATATTCCGAGGAGGTGAATGAGAAGGCCCATCAGGGCCATAATGCAAAGAAACATGAGTTATTCCAAAGGGCTCCTATCAAAAATCGCCGCCAGACTCGTGCGACAGTGCGCCCTCAACATGATGAGGGTACTGAATCCAGGCATTCGGATCAGGTTCCTCAAACCCCAGCAGGAAAGACGAATCGCCAGATGCGAAATCTGGTTAACAGTGAGTAGGTTCTCATCTCTGCCAACTCCGGAGAATTCCACCAACCTAACTTGGTGTCAAGCAACGAGCGAGCACAAAAACCTGCACATTTTAATTCCGATGACTAGCAGACTCGTCTGGCAGCATCATACCAATCCCGCCAGGATATTCCGGTGGAGTATTATAGACAGGAACATAAGCCTGTTTATACGTCATCAACTAGTCAACAGGCTCATCTGACTACATATGATAGATCTCGTCAACCACATTCAGCGAAGTTCAATCAGTAGGAACATACACCTACTAGTATTAATCAAGTCTACCAACAGTCTCACTTGGTAGCACACAGAGATGTCAATCGGAAAGCTCTAGCGACAAACAGTAGGCAGACACAATTCTCTTCCCCCACACTTGAGTACTATCAGGATTCACTGACAGAAAAAGGAGGACAGGAGTCGGCACATACACCTACTCCAAGCACGGAATGGACATATATCCCCATACCGACAGCTTAAATCACCGGGCATATTCTCTCAATGGTGTAAGAGAATAATCAAATTCCTGCTCATATTCTGGATGCTTCCAAGGATATTATAACAACTTCAGCAACATATCAGGGAAAGACATATAAATCTATCCTTACCAGTGGAGTGACACATCAACAGTTCAGTCCGGAATAGACACACACATCTGTTCCAGTCCAATAGGGTTGTGTGGCGTACTCCCCCATATCATACGGACAACCAAGTTAGGAACATACACCTGATTTGAGTAGGGATCGTCATCCTAACCTGGCCATCTCTCCGGATCAGGCACATACACCTACTCAGAGCATCCACTTTTGTCACCAAGTGGTTTCCAAGGCGAGTAAGAAGGCATATAAGAAGATGACCTACCCAGAACAATCAAGAGATCAAGAGCCTGTCTGTAACAAGGCCTTGCTCGATACTAGAGTTGTTGAAGCTCTCAGATAATTGTTTGTTGGAACTCAAGATTCTACTACCTCATTTCCCAATAGTGGGAACATTAATTACAAAGGTCTTCAATAGACACTTCCTCATGACGGCTTGTTTCATGACAATTCGGTTGATCTTGATGTTTCATCTTCAGATGAGTGCCACAGGAAGCCTTTGTGTGGTCCGAAGACCAAGGATCAAGAGATCTCATATTTTTCTGTAACCCACCATGGTGGTCCTCCCCATAATGATGAATTTCTTTGTGAAAGTCCTCTCCGCAGTAGTGATTCACATTGCCCTAAAATTGCTCTAGTGGACAATGTAGTGCCGAGAAAGCCCTCCTATCTTGAGGCACTTTCAAATGCGAAACCAGTCATGTATGATTCTTTATCTCTAGCAGGTGAAATAATTTCTCAATCAGAAGATAGCCCAGGGTGTAGGTCATTATCCGAAACACCCCTAAGTCAGGAATATTCTAGTTTGATCAGTGATTTCTCTACCAATCTTGTTGAATCCAATAAAGCAACAAGGAAGAACCATCTCTGGTCAAATCAGGTAGAAGAATCATCATTTAATGATAAATAGAAAATTATAAACATGAGAAAACAAGTAGAAAAAGGCAAAGTGCCAGTCATGTTTTGGCCTCTGGGTGACTCTCAGTATTACATTCCAGAGATGTTGACGAAAGATGGAATTCATGATATTCATCTCAACATATGGAAAACACTTTGTCAGTTGAAAAAGAAAGTATTATCTAATGATGAATATGAAAATCATGTTAAGAAAATAGAAGGGTTACACCGTCAAATTGACTTGGCATCTCTATCAGTCTCTCTATATTCTATGGATGAAAAGCAGCAGAGAGCCCTTCAGCATTCATGCCGTGGCGCACTACGAATATTGCGCCAGTTAATTGCCAATGCCCCATCTAGTATTCATGTCATAGGATGGGGTGTTCCTGGAGAACTACATTTCACTGTTCTCTCCAGTCAGCAAAGCCCACCGAAAATGGTCTCATGCAATGTTATTTCCCATGGCCAGCCACAAATACCTAGCTTTGTTTGTAATCAAAAGCTTTCCCAAGAACATACATCAACTAGTTCTTCTCAAAATCAAGAATACAGAGAACAAGTTTTGAATTTATCCTACATTAAGCAAAGGAGAATATTAAACTGGCCTCTCATATGGAGCAAGAACATCACTAATTGATAGAAGTATCAGAAATCATTCAACGGTCTTTTGAACCAGGTGATAAAAGTGGTTGCAGGTTAATGCATACCGCTAATTTGAGGACTAAGGTCCGCACGATCAGGAGAGCTCTTAAGAAAGTCTCGGACATAGCATGTCAAGTGCCACCCTAGCTTTCCAGACTAGGGACTCTTTTAAACCAACCCTCAGAATCAACTTATAGGATTCGATGAGTTGAGCAAAGACAGCAGGAACAGCCCCAGTCCACCGGACTGGGGACTTTTTCAAATCATCAATCCCCTCCTCAGAGAAAATCAGTCTTTTCTAGATTGGGGAAGAAGCCTCAAGAGGAATGAAGAGCCAAATTATTAAGAGATTCCCTCCAAATTACAGTTCTTCAATAAGTTCCTGAGGAATCGAATCAACAAAAGGCAATGTCCAATCAAAGACATGGAAGAAGACAATATCACAGAAATGATGATAGAAGGGATGTGATGCGTTATGCATCAATCAATGTCATCAATTCCATTGTTGCTGATCCACCAGATGAGGCTCACTCAGGGGAATCAGATGAAGAGGTTCTTGCTCAAGAAGATGTACGCACAGACACAAATGAAGAAGGTGTGCGTACACGAAGTCAAAGAATTAATCATAACCTAGGTAATTATTCAAGTAACCAACTTCACCCTCTCCGAAAGGGATCAAACAAGGGGAAGGGAAAGAATCAGGTTACATGTCCTTCCTATAGAGAAGGCCAATCACTCTCACTAGAGCAAAGGTTTGCACAACAGGATGAAGAAATGAAGGAATTGAGGAGGTTGAATGCAGAACTACTTCAGGGTAGTCTTATCCCTAAGAATGATGGAGTCAGTCAGCCAAGGGAGTTTGTTACAGCTATTGATATGGATCAAGAATATCCTCCTTTATCAGTACACCCTCACAGGTCTAATCCTACTGGTCAAGTGCAACAACAATTGGCAGTGCTTCCATCAGTTGCAGCACCAGCTGCCTTACCTACTCAAACTCCAGTCATTGCACCTGCCCAAGTCCAAATTCAACTGGATATTTATCAAAAGTTAATAACTACCATTGAGTCATTAACAGCTCGGTTAGAGACTATAAAAGGGATGCGTGTGCAAGTTCAACCAGAAAAGAGAGCTTACCCTGAATGGGTAGATTCAGTCTCTCCCCCATCAAGTTTTGGGAACCCTATATTCCATATTTTCAATAGATCAAGAGATCCCGAACAACATTTGATGTATTATGTGTCTTGTTGTGATCCTATGATGGGAACTCTGGAGCAGCAAGAAGCAGTGAAACGTAGATGCTTCGTGCGAACCTTTCAAGGACCGGCCTTTGTCCGGTACACAAGCTTGCAATCCCGGTCAATTACCATATGGGAAGATCTCCGTCAACAATTTATTCTTCAATTCAGCTCAACATTGCCAAAGAAAAAAGTTTTCGATCATAAAAATTTTAAGCAAAGGGAGAATGAAAGGGTTTCATATTTCATTGCTCACTGGAAGGGATAAACATATTCCCTAAGCTTAGCACTCCCTGAAGAGGAACTGTTACCAATATGTGTGGAAAATCTGCGTGATGAATTATGCACACCACTGATCCCTGTGAAATACACCGGAGGGTTTCGAGACCTTACTTCAATCACTCAACAGATTGAAGATTCTGTTATTCAGACTAAGGCAAAATCTCGTGTAATTCCATCAGCTCCATGAAGGAGAATGATTAAAGTGGTAACTTCTACAGTTATGCTTAAGCAAGCACCTGTACCTGCTTCTACTTCAAAACCATCATCTTTTTGAAGGGATCCACCTCTTGAGCGCCAACAACAGAGGCTGTTTCTTCAAGATAATCAAATAGATCAAAGACGAAAACAATTTGAGGATTTGAAAAGCAAGGTTTACTCTTTCCAAAATAAACAAGTTCTTGGTTATTTCATTTCAGATCTGGAAAATAATTTGGTTCAATTACCAATGCCCAAGAGGCTAAACAAGGAAGGAGATAAAGACCATCCCAATTATTGCCCATTTTATCAAATGTTGGGGCATCCCATTTATGAGTGTTTTGTCTTCAAGGACCTCCTGCAAAAGGTGGTCGACTCGGGACAAGTCAAACTGAAAGGTTCTTCATCTCAGGTATCATGTTTTACTGCTATAGTTCCATAGGAGGAAGGTGAGTGGGAAGAAGTAAAAAGAAAAAATGCACAAAAATATGATGATTGGATGGTCAGAAAGATGATCAACTGAACTCATGCTATTTTTCGAACACAATTGAAGATACCAATTGTGCCTTCTACCATGAATGCGGCTGAAAAACCCTCTTCATCAGAGGGGAAATCCTCAATCAAACGACACAATTCCAAGGATGAAAAATCAGAAGAAGATGAGTATGTGTCAAAGCCTAAGCTATCTTTGACTCTGGAAGATTTCATGCCATCTACTTCAAAGCAATGGGAACCGTCCCACCAAATAGCACAGCCTAAATTGGCTAGTCATGAAGAGTCCTCATCGGATGAAGATTTAATCTTTGGTTCTGTTAATATTATTCAATTAACAGATCCATATTCCAATCACAGTTTCGATTTCGATGAGCCTAAATTCTTTGTATCAAATAGAGGAATCAGAGGAAGTTCCATAGGCTCACGATACAGGGGAAGACATGGATCTTTCAGAATCCACTATTTCAATTCTACCCCTTCTAGAACTGTGTATGTAGTAGAAACTCATGGAAGAGCCCTTCAGCGAGCTCAAAAAGAACAAGCACGTTCTTCCACCAATAGAAAATTCAGTCCTGGCATAGTTATTTTGGAAGATCGGTTGAAGGTTCCATCTTCTTCCTCTCAGCAAGTAAATGGATATAATCAGTCTAATATTCCAAATCCAAAAATATTTCCAACTCCTATCCCGATACAAGATGCATCAACATCCAAATCATCTGCTTCCAAGGCACCTGCTAAACCACATGTTCATGTTGGGAAATGCAGAGCTCTGGATCAAAAGTATGATGTATTGAAACACATGGCACATGTACCGGCCAAGTTATCAATTCTGGATTCTTTGAATTTATCAAAGAATCTTCGAGAAGCACTCATTGTGGCTTTTTCAAGTCCTCAAGAGTTTGAAACTGAAATTGCTGCAACTGAATTCTATCACATAGAAAATAATCCTGTAGAATGCCATGCAGTAATATATTTTACTGATGAATATGAATGTGATTTCGGGCATGAACATATTAGACCATTGTACTTATCTGGAAAGGTCAATAGTGTAGACATCCTAAGAGCTTTCATTGATAATGGTTTAGGAGTCAACCTCATGCCCATACGTACACTTCAGCGATTGGGCCTCACGGAATCTGATTTATCCCCTTCTACCAAGATGTTACAAGGATATGATAAAAATGTACACGAACCACTGGGAGAGGTTTCACTCAGAACTCAGTTTGGAGATCTTGTATCTAATTCAGATTTCATGGTTGTTGATCAAGACTCAACCTTCTACATCTTACTTGGAAGACCCTGACTACATCAATATGAGTTTATCCCTTCATCATACCATCAATGTCTCAAATACTATTTCGAAAGTCAAGTAGGGACATTATATGGTGAAAGGGCCCCTTTCACGACATGTGAGTCTCAGTACATTGAGGCAGAATTCTATCACATGAAGGGAATAGATAAATCCACAACAAGAGAGCTTACCAATGGTTATGCTCCATATGGTTTGGAAAAGATTCTAGTAAATCCATTTAAACATGTGAGTATATATTATGTGTTTCCTATCAGTCAAATTGACAAGATAGACCCAAATCAAAATACTCTTATGGAATGATCCATAATGACAATTACGGAAATCGAGCCAGAAAACATGGGAGAAATTGGTAACCCACCAAGCAGTGATGACAGCCCAAATGGTGACGTCTTCATTTCATCTACTAAAATCAAAAAAGTCTATACCTCACCAATCAGGCCAGAAGAATTTATAGAAACATCAGAGGTAAAAAATGATGTTGATTCTCAATCCATCATCTCCTCTTTATTTCCCAATGAAGACCCTTCATTATCAATTGGGTCAGAAATTGAAGCTTCTTCTTCAAGATGTTCATATTTTAATATCTCTTATGATCATGGAAATCCTGCTTTATCATCTACTATGCAAGTAGAAATGGAAGAAATAACACATGATGAATAAGAAGAGAAAGATCTTAGAGATGCTCATCCAGCATTTGAAGAGGGTATCTCTACCACCGTGGATGAACTCAGAGAAATAAATCTGGGTACAAAAGAAGATCCATGCCCAACTTTAATCAGTGCGGCCACGAATCCTGAAGAACAAGAGATGTATATTTTCTTTTTAATGAAAAATTGAGATATATTTGCTTGGAAATATACAGAGATGCCCGGGCTTGATCATGATGTTGCTACTCATCATTTGGGTTTACCAGAATAACATCAAGGATTTAAGAAAGCCGCGAGAAGAACACACCCAACTTATGCTTCCAAAATTGAAGCTGAATTGGATAAGCATATCAAATCTAACTTCATCAGAGAAGTTCAATATCCTAAGTGGTTGGCTAAAATTGTCCTTGTAAAGAATAAGAATAGAAAAATTAGAGTTTTCATCGATTTCAGAAATCTTAATCTGCATTGTCCTAAGGATGATTTCCCAGTTCCGATTACATAACTTTTTATTGATGCAACAGCTGGCTATGAAGAACTTTCCTTCATGGATGGATATTCTAGATATAATCAAATCTGAATGGCTCTAGAAGATGAAGAATCCATAGCCTTCAGAGCCCCTCAAGGTGTGTTTTGCTACTGGGTAATGCCCTTTGGCTTAAAGAATTCAGGCGCAACATATTAGCGTGCCATGCATCGTATCCTCAAACACTTTTTAGGGATGTTTGTTTAATTCAATGTGGACGATTTGGTGGTCAAATCCAAACCACATTATAATAACTTGGCCGATTTGGAAGTCATATTTCGCATGCTTCGACAACATAATTTGAAGATGAATCCCTTAAAATGTGCTTTTGGGGTAACCTCAGCAAAAATTTCAGCTTTTTTGTACGCCATCGTGGTATTGAAGTCGATCTTGAGAAAACAAAGTCAATCCATGGTATTTAACCTCCTCAAAATTTTAAATAATTAAGAGGACTTCAAGGACACTTTTCATACATTTGGCATTTCATCTCCAATTTGGCAGGAAAAAGTTTACCCTTCACCAAATTGATAAAGAAGGGGTCACTTACCAGTGGACTGAAGAATTTAAAGAAGCATTCGATATTATCAAGAAATACTTCTTGAGTCCACGAGTACTCATGACACATGTTGAAGGAAGACCACTTATCCATTACGTGATAGCTTTAGAGCAATCATTGGGTGCCTTTTTTGCTCAGAAGAATGATGCTGGGAATGAAAATAGCCTCTACTACCTCAGTCAGACTATGCTTGATGCAGAAACCCAGTATTCCAGTATTGAGAAGTGCTGCCTGGAATTAATCTTTGCAGTTCAGAAGTTGAGATAGTACATGTAACATCACGAGGTCCAATTGGTATCTCACAATAACCCGCTCAAATTCATACTTAGTCGTCCAATGCTTACAGGACGTCTGGCAAGGTGGGCAGTTATTTTTCAGCAATTTGACATTCAATATGTGTCTCAAAAGGCAATAAAGGGAAAATCACTAGCTGATTTCCTGGATGAACACCCTTTAGTGAAAGACACATCTTTAGATATTTAACTCCCTGATGAGGAAGTCTTATCTATTCAAGAAAGTCCTCAGGCATGGGAAATGTATTTTGATAGTGCTTCCAGAAGTCCGACAGGGAGGAAAATAGAAAATCATAAATTCAACAAAGTTGGCTTAGGAATTGTGCTAATTTCTCTAGAAACGGTAGTGTTACCTTATTACTTGTTATTATGGGAAGGTGGTACCAATAATGAAGCAGAATACCAAGCTCTCATCACAAGCTTGGAATTGGCTCTTCAAACACAAGTGAATCACATAAAGTTGAAAGGTGATTCAGACCTAGTAATCAAACAAGTCAATGGGGATTATTCCATCAGAAAAGAAGAATCAATCCCTTTGTATGATTACGTGAGAGATTTAATGGCGGAATTCCCTTCAGAACAGACATTTTCATATTTCCTGAGATAAAAAAATGCTCAAGTTGATGCACTGGCTAATATAGCCACTGCTGTGGAAGATCCAAATCAGGATGAGACAACCATCAGTATTGCCCACCGTCGTGCAATTTCACCTTATGTTCGATCCAAAACAAATGAAATTAATGAAATTAGTCCCATTCCTGATCCGTATGGTCATACTACAGGATGGATGTCACCTATTAGGGAATACCTTCAGAATAGAACACTTCCACCTGATAGAGCCGAGAAAGAACAAATCCGGCGACGTGTGGTCAATTTTACTCTTTATGATAGCCCAGATCACCTAGAAAAAATTATCTACAAACATGGTTTTGATGGAGTTCTCTTCAGATGCATTGATGGTGAAGATACATTGGATGTCATGAAATAAGTGCTTGCAGGAGTCTGTGGTGCCCACCAGTCTAGACATAGACTGCCTGATCAGATTCGAAGGCTTGGATAATTTTGGCCTTCAATGATACAAGATTGTGTTTATTTCACAAAGAAGTGTCATTCAGGCCATGTACATGCCAACTTCATTCATCAACCTTCAGAGTTGCTTCATAAATCTAAATACTCGTGGCCATTTTCCACATGGGGAATGGATGTGGTGGGACCTTACCATTCAGGTACGACCAAGAAGTTTAAGTATATTATTACTACTACTGATTTCTTTTCCAAATGGGAAGAGGCAGTACCTATCAAGGAAGTCAGTTCTAAATGCATTCTAAGATTCATCATGTCTAACATCATTACCAAATTTGGTTTCTCTCATACCATATTGATGGACAATGTTGCCAACTTCTGTTCATACGAGGTGAAGAATTTTTATCTAGAATACATCATCAAATCCAATCGTTCATCTTGGTATCATGCAGTGGCCATGGCCAGATAGAAGCCTTTAATAAGACTCTTTCAAATATACTTCAAATTATGGTGGATAAAGATAAGAATTCATGGCCTGATAAATTCATTCATGCTTTATCAGCTTATCGGAATACAACCCGCACTACAACACGGTCAACTCCATATTCAATAGTATATGGAACGGAAGCCGTCTTTCCCATTGAAGTTCAACTACCCTCTCTCAGAGTATCCATTTGTGATCAGTACTCTACAGATGAAAAATATGAAAAGAGATTGAATTAATTGGAATGGTTAGATGAGAAAAGAATGTGCATCTTTCACCACTTGGAAGTCTATCAGAATCGAATAGCATGACCTTTCAACAAAAAAGTTCGTCTTCGTTCATTCACTCAGGGAGAATTTTTATTATTTCTCAGAACTTACCCGAAAAGAAACCTCCCAATCATGAGCCAAAATGGGAAGGACCTTAATCAATATATAGGGTCTACTCATATAGATCTTATTCATTAATCTCGATGGATGTAGAACTCATCACTACTCCAAACAATGCCAATTTTTTTAAGAAGTATTTTTTATAAACAAAAAATGAATAACACTTTAGTACAGTATGACCTTAAACTGCACCATGGTCCAGTATGACCTTAAACTAAACCATGGTCCAGTATGACCTTAAACTGCACCACCATCCTGCATGACATTAAAACTGCTCATCACGTCTAGCAAGACGTTAAACTGAATAACCAATGTTCCATGCATATGACCGTAAAATTTTTCATAATTCGTCCAATATGACATTAAACTGTGACGTCCTAACTACATGACGCTAAACTGTATAGACGTCCCTTACATCCATCATGACATTAAACTGCACCATCCACAGTCCAGCATACGACCCTAAACTATTTTCAAGTCCCTTACGTCCAGCAAGACGTTAAACTGCATCACCAACGGTCCATGCATACAACCTTAAACTATTCTCACTTACGTCCAACATGACGTTAAACTGTATCATCCCTGTTTTTCAAACATGAAGTTAAAATGTGAAAAAGTCCCTAATACGTCCAACATGACGTTAAATGGTGTACTCCTTTGTCCTCATTGCATGACATTAAACTGCACAGTCCTTTTTTTCATCCAACAAGATGTTAAACTGTATTTTGTCCCTACTACATGACACTAAACTGTGCAGCAACAATATTCCTAACTGCAAGACTTTAATCTCCATAGTCCCTTCATATTTCTTACATGTCATTAAACTATGCATCGTTAAGGTTGTTGCTACCTCTTGTTTCTCACACTGAGTATGACTCATGTGAGCTTAGACCAAACATCAACCATAACACTCTCTCTGGGCTACTAACCATGTGTAAGTCCCAACACTATTTTTTTAGATCGTTGTCCCCAAGAAAAACTTGATCACTAATTCATTCATTAATTGAACTACGCGGACTTTGATCCTTTCCTTCTAGGCTAGGTATGTAGGTAGCCTCCCAAGGTTCAATCCCAAAACAAATCTCTTCACATCGGTTCATCTCTATCTCATACGATGTAGATTCGTGAAACCGCCCCTAGAATCAATATTTTTACATTGTTTCACTTTCGTCCTTGCTATACGACGTTAAACTATACAACACTTTTTTCCAGTATGACAATAAACTACAATATTCTTTGATACCCTTACCTGAGAGGGAATAATTATTTACATTGATTTTCAATCATGATTCATTTTGATGACTATGTGCATACATGGAAACACCCGAATCTTTTATCTTGGGTCAATCTAACATTGCACTAAGATCCCCTTTCACCCTTCACATGAATGAACCAAATTTGTTCAAAAGTTAGTTCTAGATCTATGTGGGCTTTATTTCCATCCTTATGGGATACGTAGGAATGTTCGAGTGTCCCTCAAATCCAGCCCCAAGTCGTTTGGGTCTAACCCCAAATTCCTCTTTCAGTCCCCTGGCTGAAAAGTCCCCATGAAAACACACAGTGTGTATTTTTTATAATGGTCCAAGCTCTATGAACATAAACTATGATCTCCAATCCTTTTGTCCCACATGACATTAAACTGTAGTTCAAGAACTACGTATGGCTTGATTCCCATCCTTATGGGATACGTAGTGAAGTCCAAAATTTCCATTTAGGACCCAACCACAACATGATTATGGTTAGTATTGATTTGTGTATCTCTGCATAAATTGGACAATACCCATCTTTATGTGTCATAAACATATCCTTAAATATTTTCAGATCTTCATAACCCTTTTTTTGACTTCTAGTCACAAAAATGTCAAACTTCTGAGAGTTCTTTTGCCTAACTATGAAATACATTCCCTTAGGTGGCCTTGCATAAACAGTATCCATAATAGATTTATCAGCCAAAAGATACTATTATTTGACTATGCAGCCAATTCCCTTAGGTGGCCCTGCATAATTTAACCCCCTAACGGGTTTTTAAATACTGGTAACTTCATTTTAAGGAAGAAAGCCTCTTTTTTCCTTAATTTTCTTAAATGAAAATATATAGGGATCCACAAAAATAGCCATCCTTAACATATATGTCCCATATCCTTCTTCATGATCTGAAAGTATTCAAGTCTATGGTTTATATTTTCTTTTCTTATGTCTGGGTTAGACCTTCATAGGAGTGATATCCATCTAGTTCTTCGATAATCTTGTTTGGAAATATCTTTTCCATATTCAAGTACCTTTTTCCATACAGAAAACTCTATACTTTTGAAAATTTGAATCTCCATAAAATTTTACTGGCTTTTTAGCACTAGGAAAGTGAATTTCTGAGAGTACTTTTGCCTGACTATGCAGCACATGCCCTTAGGTGGCTTTGCATAAGTAGTATACATAATGGGCCTATCATCCAAAAGATGCTATTTATTTTACTAGGTATCCAATTCCCTTAGGTGGCCCTGCATAATTCAACCCCCTAATGGGTTTGTTAAATAATGGTAACATTATTCTTGGGAATTAATTTTTCTAATGCCTTTTAGCTCTTTTCCATGTCATTCCTCAGATTGAAATATTCGTAAGTCATAGTTTACATATTTTCCCTCATACTTGAGTATGGTAATATGTTTTCAGATGAATTGTCAAAGAATTGAGTCAATTCTAATTCATTCAGTCAAATATATTTCGACCTTAAACATTAGCCTCTATATGTCCGATGTGCATGACTTTAAACTACCCACAAAAGTTAAAGGAACTCTGAATAAAAGTCAGGTTCCAGATCACTAAAAATAAATTTTGTATGATTTAGGTAATATTGAGAAATTAAGAGATTCAAAGTTTGTAGGGTTATTTGTAATAATCCTTGTAAAAATCAAACTATGCTTACTAGGCCCATTGTCTTAGGTAAAATTTAATGTAGATAGAAAATGATAATGCAGGTACAAATGATTTAAGGTGAAAGTGTTTTTCATTGATGCACAAGAGTTATAAGGACATCCACAGACTAAAGTCTCTTCTCTTTTTTAGGAATTACAAAACACTTTCAACATAACTATTTATTTGATTTACGACATCCCGAGATTCATCAGCAGCCACCTGGAATTCATTCATTCAACTGGATACCAAAAGTGATGCAGTGATACCAGCTCTTCATGGAACAATTGTAGAAGAATGTTCTTGAGTGATGTTTGAAAAAACTTTCCTCTGATTAAACATTGACTCTGTTTTTGTCCAAGAGACTTGGAAGATGGATATATGGATTTGAGAATAAAGCATTGGATGTAAAGAGCCATTTGGAGAGAGTACTCTTTTCAAATATTGTTCTAATTCCATGCGTTTCATCTCTCCACCAACTGACAGCGGAAAACATTTCAGCCCATGGGTTTTCCATTTTCTTATCTTCAAGGAAATGGCATGGAGGAAAAAATTGAAAAATCATACCAATGTTGTTGCTCATAATGCACAGCATAACCAAAATAGAGGAATATCAGTGTAGCTACGTCTCAGGCATATAATTCTTTGCATCTAGAACATTGACTCCTTACAGATGACCATGACCATATAGAGGAAGGTAGATGCTCTGTGGGAAATTAAGATGATATTTTTTCAAGTACTTAGCCAAATCTGGGAAAGTGATATCGTAGATATCATAGTAATCATGGCCAAAAATGTTCATTATATCATCAATCCACTTTCTAGCCAATTCATCAACCATTCCAATTCTCTTGGGAGCCATTGGATCTGCACAAAAGTTGAGTAAATTAACTCTTAAGTAAGATGATTTTTCATAAAATTTGTGAAGTAATTTCAGAAAAATGGAAAAGGCATTAAGGCGCGCAAGTCTAAACTTGGCGCGCAAGTATGAATGTGTCATGAAAGTGTTGATGTGTCGCGCAAGTTCTTGGCACACAATTATCACCATGGAAGTCCAAATACCTATATAGCAACGCGACAACTAAGAAACAGTGGAAAATGAGTAACTTGTGCGGTGAAGGAGACCTACACGGCAAGAGCTCGAAAATCCGAAAGTTAGGTGCTATGCCCGATCAATAATCACACATTTATAGGCCGGGCTACCCACCTGCGCACCTAAATCTGGCATGCTCTAGCCCTGCACGACTCGAAACTACGCGATGAGACCTATACACCACTTTCCCTTTGGTTTTCTTCTTTTCCTCAGAGTCACATCCTTATTCATTCGGATCCAACTCTGAGGGGGGACTTTTGTTGACGCTATTTTTTTGTCATAGAGTCCAACAGAATGTAAAGGGAAATGACATAGCACAAATTGATTCAGCCTTTGAAGAAAACATCAAAAATTGACAAAGGCATGAACAAGGATTCAAATGCACATGTGCCGCACAAGTTCCATCACTGTCAGGCAAGTCAACTTGCGCGACGCCTAATGGTCGCACAAGTGACTTGCGCACCCTAAGTGATAGTCGCTCAGGCTCTTCTTCAGCCTATAAATAGACCTGGTGGGCCCTCCATTTAAAGAGTAATTTTTACAGAATTCAGATAAAGAGCTCTAAACGCCCAATTCTCTTCTTCGGGTCTTTCGAAAACTTCTATGGTAATTCTTTACCAAGAATGGAAGGTCTAAACAAGAGGAGTAAGGTCTATGTCTTAGAACTCACTAACACTTGTGTGCCTAAGGAGTTTTACCCTTAAGGGAAATGAACATACCTGCGCACTGCCCTACTTCTTCACCAAAACTTGTGCACCTCTCTTCTGGAAGTACCTTAGGATAATTATAAAGGCTTTGGTCAAAGATCGCCCAACTTTTACCCTACTGGTTAAAAATCGCGCAAGTACCCATGAGTCGCGCGGGTATACCAGTGCGACCAGGACTTTCACGCCCACGCAGTACCTGCACGCCTGCCAGGACTTACGCGCCCATTCCTTTTTGGGTGCCCATCTTCCCCATTTAACCCCTATTATACCATTCCACTTCTCCTATTCAAGATTCAGTATTCAAGACATTCTTCAAAGCCATTTATGGCATGTTTTCTTGATTGAATTACTTATCTAAAAGGAATTATGTGGAGAATATCTTAAAAACTTAGTGATCGACATAATCTTTATGTCACTAATGTTTGGGATTTCATTCATTCAACCTCATCCTTTAAGATGAGATAACCCCTTAAACTGGGCCTCCTTTTCAGGAATAAGACCTAGGTCCTCATTAGCCTGGGCCTCCTTTTTAGGAGTAAGTCCCAGTCATAATTCCCATTAATTTTGGAATACTTTTCAGGAGTAAGCCCCAAGTACACTAATCTGGGTATCCTCCTCAGGAGTAAGCCCCAATCATAATCCTATTAACCTTGGACTCCTTCTCATGAGTAAGCCCCAGTCTTAATTTCTCTTAACCAGTCCTAATTTCATTTTGATCTGGGCTTCCATATTTGGAGTAAAACCCAATCATAAGTCCACTCATAACATGGGAATCTTCCTTAGGAGTAAGCCCCAAGATTAGAGTATCCAAATCTCCATGAAGAACATATACCTTTATGTACCATGTTCCTGGATTTCTTCCCTAAAGTAAATCTTAATCCTCATCTATTTGGGAAGTCATACACACATAAGCCCCACATCATTGCATTGTTCGTGGAACAATTGTCTGGTTTCACCAATAACTCTTGTTTCTCACACCGAGCATGAATCTCGTGAGCTTAGAGTGTAAATGTAATCATGACATCTTTCTTTGAGCCATCAATCATGCATAAACATCATACTCTCTTACTCAAACTACGTGGGTTCTGATTACTTTTCCAAAAAAAATGATACGTAGGCAGCCCATCTGTGGGTATGATCCCAACATTGAAATAATTCATGTCCTTATGAATGACAATAAACTTCAAGGGCCCCATTGAGTGGCTTTAAAACCAATATGGTCATCATACTGAACAAGAGACTTTTATGTATCAAAGGATACCATTGACTAAAAATCTCTAACAAATACAGATTATTCTCTATCAATGAAGAACCTAGAATACATATAAAATATTCTCTAAATTTCCTACATATCAATCATTGATTGTCCGCTCAAAAGAAAAACTCATTTTATACTTGGTAATGTAATATGGATTCACGAACATAACATAAATCTATAAAGAGAGTCCTAGAGTAGACAATAATTCCCCTAAAAAAGGTGTAATGAGTCCGACCTCCCATCCTCTCGACCAATGAAAATTCCTAAGCCTTATCAGTCCACAACTAATGAGTGCCTACTTTTAGAAATTAGTTTCAAATGGATACAGAATCATTGGATGTATCCGGTTCTACGAAAAATCCCGTTTGAAACCGTTGTGAATGTTTGAATATTAAATCAATGAGATCATCCCCAATTCCAGAGGGAAACAAACAGTTATTATTTATAATGTCCAAAAAAAATTACATTAAATACCTAATTTGCAACCCCAAACAACTAATACTAAATCCATTTTTTATAATTCAAAACACATAAGTGGAAGAATTTAATGAAATGTTTTAATGAAACAACATGATGAAAAACAATTTTTAATATAAATTCTCCTATTATGAATAATATGTATTTAGGCTATATTCAATTGTAAAATTCATTTAAAACTGGTAATTAGATTACTTTTTAAAAAATGAACTAAATTTATTTTAAAACTAATTCAAAATTGATTTTTCAAATATAATTAATTTGAGTGAAATTACAATTGTAAATAAAAACCAGAATTTTTCCTTATTGATTGAAAAATAAATATTTCAAAGTAAATATAAAATATTATTCAAATGATAATTATGACATTCAAATTTGAAATATGAATTTAATTTTTTTTAAGAAAATTCATCAAGTTCCAGTAGGTAATTTTATACTTTTCTCCAAAAAAATAATATAATTCAATTTAAAAAATTTTACTTTTTGAAAAATAAAACGACATAACATATAATTTAAGGTGTATTTACTAATAATTAAACAATGATTTTATATTAATTAGAAGTTTTATCTATATTTCTTAAAATATAGAATCTTAGTCATTATTACCAATATAATGGCTTTGTTCTAACAGTCATATTATAATATTAATATTTCATAATTTGTTTAGGATCGTGGTTATGAAAAATATATTGTATCAATCATAGTTTTATATTAATATTCTGGTATATTATGTTATCCCCATTTAATAATTTTCTTCCAAACAATATTTACAAGATCATGATAATAAATCCAAAAAAAATGGAAATAATTTTTTTGGAAATCCCATATATTAACATGGGCTAAAAAACATGTATTTTTTAAAGAGAAAAAGGGAAGAATGAAGGCCATCTTGAAATAAAACTGTAAAGACCCCAAAATTTAAAGGAAAATTATTTCTAAAATACTTTGGAATTTTACGAGTCTGTGGTTTCTGATGGCACTTTATTCCGAGGCCCGGTGTGCCAGGAATCAATTCATGAAGTTTTTCTCAGGTACGTTAAGTAAACGTATGAGAGAGTTTTTCTATATTTTGAATCAGTGCTTGGAATTGAAATCTGAGGACACCGATAAAGTCGCAACACCATTATTCTCTTAAGGGGACCTTTACTGTAGTTGCGTTTTATGCAGGATGAATGTTAAAAATTGGGGTTTATTTAAAAAGATAAATAAAATTGTTTAGAACAATTTTATTTAACTTGGTTGTTAACTACTACATGGGGATGTTAATGGTGGGTCCCACCCCTACATAACTTCCCATGTGTGGATATTTGTAATGTGGGGCCCACACGAGACCCAACCATTCATCTCCCTTAAACTCTCCAATTTAACTCCCCTTGTTTAATGCTTGTCAACTCCCCCATTTAATTGGGTGGAGCCTCTCCACATTCCACCTCCCTCACTCTATTTAATTCTTTGTCAACCCATCTCAATTAATTAAACAACTCTTCAATTAATTAAATAATGAGTTTGATTTAATATGAACTTATATGTCATGTTATATTATGGGAGGACCATTTTATTATTTTGGGTTGGCAATATTGGTGGGAGAGCTCTCGAGAGGATTTAGAAGGAAGTGTTCTTATCTAATGAAGTACACCAACCTTCAACGAAGAATCACTCCGATGAAGAACACAATGTCACCGACGACGTGCCTTCTCATCTTCTTCCTCCACATTAAGGGAGGATACACCACCCCGGGGAACGTCACCAATGACGATGGCTCTTCCTCCGATGTCAACGGAATAGACACATTTATTCCCGGACGTATGAGCACCGCGACGTTTATCTTCCAAGATTCGAGGACGTGCGTCGTCTTTGCGAGGTAGGGGTTGTTTTTTTATAATTCTATTTATGTGAATTATACCCTCAATGTTGGGAGATTAATTGTTGCGTGATTATTTGAACCACTAACGCGGTGGTATGGGCTAACGAACATGTCCGAACCCACCGAAAACTTGTTCATGTTGCGCTGAATGTTTGACGATGGATGAATGGAAGGGAAACGTTGTTCTGAAGCCATCACAGTGAAGAGAGTGACCCGAGAAGGCTGTAGGTGTAGGCGGAAGCTAAAACAGACCATAGGAGCGACACCGGTGGCCCAGAGAATCTCGTGGCGGCACGTGTCACTGGCGCCCGACGTCGGCCGGCCACATGGAGGTGGCGGTGCCATAGCGCACCACCGGAAGGAGTTATCTAGGGTACCGGCTGCGGCGGCGTGGAGCAGATACCACCCGCGCGGGATCCAGGGTGACACGGCATCGCCAGCCTGGCACCACCATTTCGTGAAACCCCCCCCCCCCCCCCCCGCTCAGACTACTTGGCCGAGCCGCAGCCAGCCGCGAACCGGGCCACGCCAGCCAGGCTAGACCCGAACCCGAGTTTTGTTGACCCAGTTCGGGCCGACCCAGGGTGGGTTGGGCGGGGTCGGACCGGGCCCAGACCCCCTTTTTTGGACCGTTTTCAGTTCATTTACTGTAACATGAGCTACAGACCTCCCATCGATGCACCATTAGTTGTGTAGGAATAGTTTGATTGAGACGGTCATTTTGGTATATTACACTCAAGGTTTCGGTGAAGTTTGGGTACTACTGGGTTGGTTCAATCCCGAAACCAAGCGGGCCCTCGGAGCGGAAACGCTTATAACATAAGGATCTAACATCCGATTGATGTGCCATCAACTACGTTGGTTTCCTTATTACGAGAAGGTTCTTTTGGAATACTAAACTTGAGGTTTGGATGCATTTGGAGTACAGTCGGGTTGGTTTAGCTTAGAAACCAACCGGGCCCCTGTAACGGAAAAGCCAATAACTCTCAGACCGGACGTCCGTTTGACGGACCGTCAACAACATTGGTAATCTCCTTGAGAAATAGTTCCTTTGAATATAAACCATGGGATTTCGGGGTAATATTGAGATACAGTAGGGTTGGTTCGTAAACGAAACCAAACGGGACCCTGGAACAGAAACGCTAATAACTCACATACCGGGCGTCCGACTGACGCATCGTCTGTTGCGTTGAGTCCCCTATGATGAGATGGTCCTTTGAGATACATCCATGTGATACATGAGACATGGAGTATAAACTAGAAGCTCATGGAGTGGATCCTCCCGAAGACGAGCATACAGACTGCAGAGACCTAGTAGCTGTAGACCTGACGACTGCTTGACCGATTGGACTCGGAGTGATTTGACTAGCCCAATGGACGAAACTCCTGGTTTGGTGGTAGACACATGGAGGATAGAGCACCTGGTTTTCCAGCAGTCCCATAGGACTTGATAGGAGGATTTACTTTGATGGCTATTAGGGGGAGCGCCCGGTTTGGCAGTAGACCCACAACGGAGGAGCGCCCAGTTTGGCAGTAGACCAGCGGTACACAACATGAGGAGTACCTCAGCAGTATAAGGTTAGTGATTAGTGCCTCCGAGTCACGATAGGGGAACAGTACTCGACAGAGGAGGATTTCTCTAGCAATTGTGGTTTCTATAATTAAATTCCTTGTTTTAGCGGAGCCAATGACCTTTGTGTTTTCCACATGATTGATATTGGTTACTTGATAACTTAGGTATATGTATGATAATATACCTAAGTAAAGGTTATCTGTTGAGATATTTATTTTTGGTTTATTCATGTTGGATTTAGTGTGACCTTGAGGGTCTCAGGGACCCTACTGAGTATTGTTATAGTCACCCCTGCACGGGCTATGCCCGCACCTCGTTGTGTTGGATGCAGACGACAGACAGTGCTAACCGAGGCAGAGTGTACGAGGACTGGATGGTACCTAGAGGTGGGAACTCGGTGTGATGCTACCTAGATGTGGACCTCATGAGGAGTCGGTACCCGGAGGATACGGACGGATGTGGAGTACTGAGGAGGACATCGTACCTACCCTTCAGGTAGGAACCCAAAAGACGACCCATAAGCTACTTTCATCTTCCAGCTGTTTGCCTTTTCAGTTGTACTATCTTTTAGTTGTAGCAGTATCTTTAATTTGGGCTTGTATTTCTATCCGCTTTGTATTTTCAGAACACTTGTTATACTGCTTTACTTAGTGTTTTCTTTCTCTTGTTCTCTAGTTGTCTGTGTTTACATTTTATAAAGGAAATGCCTTCCCAGTTCTAGGGAATTACTCCTTTGGTGCTATTCTCAAGCCCCTAGCATATAGAAGGTGGGCTTGGGGTAGTCACGATGCGGGCCCTGGGGGACGGGTTATGACAAATTGGTATCAGAGGAGTCAGTTCTACCGCAGAACTTAGGACTCTGATTTTACTTTTCTGTAATGTAATAGTGTTAAGGGAACTAAGTGTGGTTTTCAGTTCAGGGAGTCCAGAGTTGGTGCGGCGGCCGACGTATACATACACCAGGACCCTGACTACTAATTTGGGACTTAAGTACACGAAAACACTGATTGCATGTGTGTTTTTAAATGTTTTCTTTAACTCATCTCAAACTAGGTATAATCTTCTAACCGTGTCGCATCTGTTCAGGATGCCTCCACACAGACAACTAGTTTGAGTTTCGAGAGAGTACCCAATGACGGCCAACCGAGCAACGAGGATCCAGTGCAGGGCCCTCTTACTATGTTTTCACCTTCAGGTTGTGTACCAGAAGAACCACCACTTGTTGGGTAGTAGATTCCACCAGGTGCACTGGAGGACAATGCACTCTGAATGATCACGTTGCACGAGTTCCAGTAGTAGAGGCCTTCAAGGTTACGAGGTGAGACAGATTCCCAGGTAGTAGAGGACTGGATGGAGGCGATTCCTATAGTTATACACCTAGTTTAGACACTAGTAGATCACATGGTGATCTTATATACTGGGGTTTTCTAGTGAGTGACCATGAGGATGGAACCTATAGAGATAAGGCTTCGGTACGTGGACCGATGACTGAGAACGTACCTTCGGGTAGTGTGCCAGCTATATCACTACCTGTTGGTTAGCAGTTCCAACCAGCTAATCTGGTAGATGACACATGTATGTTTAGTGCCTCACACAAGTTTCAGCATTACATACCCCTCATGATCCGAGTTGAGCCCAGCTCACATGCGGCAGAGGACTGGATTGAGGAGGTGGCTGAGTGTTTTCTAGAGCTTATACAGCTTCAGTAGGATGACATGTCAGTAGATGAGTATTCATTGAGGCGTCCCAATCGTTCCCGGTACTTGATGACTACGATAAAATACCTGATTTAGAGCTCGGACCTCAGAGAGAGGTGAGTTTAAGGATATCTGAGCCATCACTTTTCATCTATGCATTCCTTCTTATGCTTGGGTGCTACAGAGAACCATTGTGGTTGAATGGATACAACTAGAGAATGTTCGGAGTGGGAAAGTAGGGAACTGGAACTAGTCTCAGAGACTTGGGCATGTAAAATGTTTTATGAAGAGGAAGTGTTAAGGAAAGATGAATCTGTAGAGCAGCAGACGTGGAAGTAGAGCTAGGAGAGGAGCATGAGGTGGTGTACATTTCGACATGTTACAACCACCTGCTATTGTAGTCTGCTCTTGGATTAGGGAGAAAGAGGTTAGGGGAAGAGATTAGCTGCATGCAGTCAAGGAGTGTGACCCAAGGGCTCTAGGAATGATTTGAGGTATGGTCTGTATCTACTACTAGATGACATAACAATTGACATTGATACAAATCATTCATTCCTTCCATGAATCTTGTCCCATACCTAGAGTTTCCAGTTATGCCGTTGACTTCACCCTCATGTCTGGAGATACCTTTCGAAGGAGATTCAATAATCACTCTTACACCGACGATGTGATCTGACCCTTGAGGTGAGAGTTTTGGTTGTGACCACTTGGTGGCAGCGTCAAGGCCTTACAATATTAGTTTGGGTATAGACTTGGCAACAATAGTTCATACATAGATTGACTGTATTAGGAAAAAAGGTTTTGGTTTACCTACAAAGTTGGGAAGAATTTTCCTTGGTCAGAGAAAAGGAAATCCTAGGCAGCATAGGATGGAGTCATGCATAAGTGGGTGAAGTCGATCACACATGAGTAGGTCAGAATTATATTTGTGCCAGACTTCTCCAGAGTTGCTTCACTGCTTTTAGCATTGACGAAGAAGGGGAAACCCTTTGCATGGTCAGAGAGATGCTAGCAGATCTTTTCAGGAGCTGAGGTAGAGGTTTAATATTGCACCCAACTTGAGGCTACCAAAGAAGGTGCAGATCATCCAGGATTGGATGAAGACTGCACAGAGATTACAGATGTCCTATGCCGATAAGAGACGGAGACCACAAGAGTTTGAGGATGGCAACCACGTCTTTCTACGGGTCTCGCCTCGATGATGTCTACAAATTTTTGGCCAAGGCGGCAATTTATCTCCATGATTCATCAGACCTTTCCTGGTTATCAGTAGAGTAGGCGAGGTGGCTTACCGCCTGGTACTTCCACCTCAATTGCACCAGTTGTATGACGTCTTCCCACGTATCTTAGCTGAGGAGATACATACTCGACCTGACCCACATCATCAATCATGGCGAGCTGGACATCGATGACGGGGCGAAGATTGCGGAGATCCCGGTGGAGATCGAGGATCGACATGAGCATGTCCTACGTGGATGGTCAATTCCTCTGGTGCACATTTGCTGGCATCACGGGATCCTCCAGGAGAACACTAGGGATTGAGAGGCTCAGAAGCGAGATCAGTACCCCCATCTGTTCCCCTAGTGTGTGGTGTAGCTTTACGGGGACATAAATACCTGAGGTGGGTGTAATGTAAAGACCCAAAAATTTTATGGAATTTTTTTTCATAAATAATTTGTAATTTTACGAGTCTGTGGTTTATGACGACACTTCATTCAGAGGCCCGGTGTGCCCGAAATCAATTTCTAAAGTTTTGTTCGGCTACGTTCAGTAAGCGTACGAGCGAGTTTTTCTATCTTTTGAACTAGTGCTCAGAATTAAAATCCAAGGACACCGATGAAATTGAAACGCCGATATTTTCTTATGGGGACCTTTACCGTAGTTGCATTTTTTGTAGTTTGAAAGTAAAAAATTGGGGTTTAATTAAAAAGGATAAATAAAATTGTTTAGAATGATTTTATTCACCTTGGTGGTTAAATCCTACAAGGGGATGTTAATGGTGGGGACCACCCCCACATAACTTCCCATGTGTGTATATTTGTGAGGTGGAGCCCACATGAGACCCAACCTTTCATCACCCTTAAACTCCCCAATTGAACTCCCCTAGTTTAATTCTTGTCAACTTCCCCATTTAATTGGGTGGAGCCTCTTGACATTCCACAACCCTCACTCCATTTAATTCTTTGTCAACCCATCTCAATTAAGTAAAAAACTTTTCAATTAATTAATTAAAGAGATTGATTTAATTTGAAAATACATTCCATATTATATTATGGGAGTGCCATTTTATAATTTTGGGTTGGAAAATATTGGTGGGAGAGCTCTTCAGAGGATTTAGAAGGAAGTGTTCTTCTCCGAAGAAGAACACCAACCTTCAACGAAGAATGACTCCAATGAAGAATGTGAATTCACCGATGATGTTCCTTCTCTTCTTGTTCCTCCGCGTCAAGGGAGGAGACACCGCCGTTGGGAATGTCGCCAACGACTACGACTCTTCCTCTAACATCAACAGAATCGACACCGTTCTTCTGCAACGTCCGACCACCGTGACATTCATCTTTCGTGGTTCCACGAAGTGCGAAATCTTTGAGAGGCAGGGGGTTGTTTTTGAATAATTATATTTATGTGAATTATAACTTCAAATTTATGCGATTAATTTTTGCAGGATTATTTGAACCACTAACGCGGTGGGTATGGGCTAACGAACAAGTACGGACACACCGCCAACTTGTTCGTGCTGCGTGGAATGATTGGCGATGGATGAACTGAAGGGAAACATTGTTCTAGAGTAGTCGCAGTGAAGAGAGTTACCCGAGAAGGCCGTAGGCGCATACGAAAGCTAAAACGGATGACCAGAGCGACTCCGGTGGCCCGCAGAATCTCGTGGCGACGCGAGTCACCGACACGATGGCACCGACGACCGGTGGCGACGGCCGACGCCGGTCGGCCACCTGGAGGCGATGGCACCCTAGCATGCCACTGGAAGGAATCTGCCGCGGCACCGGCTGCAGCGGCGTGGAGCAGATCCCTCCAGTGCTGGATCCGTGGTGATAAGGTGACGCTAGGCTGGCACTGCCGTTTTGTGAAACCGGGAGGCCATGCCCCCCACCCCCCCTATTCGGCCGGCCTGGCCAGGCTGCGCCCTGCCGGGCCGGACCTGGACCCGAGTCGGGTCGACTCGGTTTGGGCTGAGTCAGACCGGGCCCAGACCCCCCCCCCCCGTTTTGGACCGTTTTCGGTTAATTTCCCATAACATGAGCTACATAGCTACGATCGATGCACCATAAGATGCGTATGATTCCTTGGATCAAGTCAGTTATTTAGATATATTACACTAAAGGTTTCAGAGATGATTGGGTATGGCCAGGTTGGTTCTAACACGAAACCAACCGGGCCCCCGAAGCAGAAACACTTATAACATAAGGACCATACATCTGATTGATGTGTCGTCAACTACATTGGTTTCCTTATGATGAGACAGTTGTTTTGGCATACTCCACTTGATGTTTGGGTGCTTTTGGAGTATGTTCGGGTTGGTTTATCTTAGAAACCAACCAGGCCCCTGGAACAGAAAAGCCAATAACTCTCAGATCGAACATCCGTTTAACGAACCATCAACGGTGTTGGTAATATCATTGTGAAACGCTTCCTTTGAGTATACCCCATGGGTGTTCGGGGTAAATTTGAGTTATGGTCGGGTTTGTTGTAGACAAAACTAACCGGACCCCTAGAACGGAAATGCTAATAACTCACAGACCGGGTGTCCGACTGACGTGCCGTTTGTTGTGTTGAGAACCTTATGATGAGGCGGTCCTTTAAGAAACATCCACGTGAGACATGACACTTGGTGTATCGACCAGTAGCTCATGGAGCGGATCCTCCCGGACACAAGCATACAGTGTGCGGAGACCTAGTAGCTATAAACCTGATGACTATTTGACCGATATGACTTGGAGTGATTCGACTAGCCCAATGGATGGAGCGCCCGATTTGGAGGCAGACCCATGGCGGACAGAGTGATTGGTTTGGAAGCAAACCAATGGTACTCGATAGGAGTAGTACCTCTGACAGCTATTAGGTGGAGTGCCCGGTTGGGCGACAGACCCATAGCGGATGAGCGCCAGGTTTGGCAGCAGACCCGCGATACTCAAAATGAGGAGTACCTTTGCAGTCAAAGGTTAGTGAGTAGTGCCTCAAAGTCTTGACATGGCCACTGTACATGACATAGGAGGAGTTCTCCAGCATTTGTGGTTTTGATAATGAAAATCCTTGTTTGAGCTGAGTCAACGACATTTGTGTTTTCCTCATGTTTGAGATGGGCTACTTGATAACGTAGATATATGTATGGTCATATACCTATTTAAAGTTTTTCTGTTGAGATCATTCTTTGTGGTTTATCCTTGTTGGATTTAGTGAGACCTTTAGGGTTTCAGGGTCCTTACTGAGTATCATTATACTCACCCCTACATGGGCTATGCCTACACCTCATTGTGTTGGATGCAGACGACGGACAATGCTGACTGAGGTAGAGTGTATGAGGAAAGGACGGTACCAGGAGGTGGACACTCGGCGTGACGCTACCCGAAGGTGGACCTCATGATGAGTCGGTACCCAGAGGAGAAAGACAGACGTGGAGTGCTGAGGAGGACATCTGTACCTACCCTTCAGTTAGAAACCCAGAAGACGATACAAGAGCTACTTCCATCTTCCAGCTGTTTGTGTTTTCAGTTGTACTATCTTTCAGTTGTAGCGGTACCATTCTGTTGGGTTTGTATTTTCGGCCCCTTAGTATCTTCAGTACACTTTTTATACTGCTTTACATAGTGTTTGATTTATCTTGTTCTCTGGTTGTGTGTTTTTACGTTTTATAAAGGAAATTCCTTCCCAGTTCTAGGGAATAACCCCTTTAGTGCTAGTCGCCAGCCCCTGGCCTATGGAAGGCTTGCTTGGGGTAGTCCCGATATAGGCCCCAAGGGATGGGTCGTGACAAGAACCTAATATGTTTCCAAATTATTAAACTGTAGTGTGATTGATGATATGGAAATTGATGAAACAAATACATTCTAAATACGCATGGAGAGTGATTGAGACCAATGATCATAAAAATTGAATGATCATTATATTCTTAATGACCGAATAACCATAAACAACAAGCAGTGTGAAAAAGGCCATAAATTATCTAGTAATGATGGGAGTATGATTAAATTTTAATTTAATGGCTGTATTCCCATAATTTTGGAATTTCATTATAATATAGACTAAGAAGATAATAATATTTTCTTTCATTAATAGTATAATTTCATCCATTAACCAATTTTCACGATAATACCATTTTTCCCACAATATCAAGAATTAATGATGATGTGTTTTTCCATTGAAGTAGTAGAATCAACCTCTAATTTCTCATATAATTCCTAAATATGAAATCAAGTCATTTCTATTATATTTTTATATTAAACAAAAGCAAAATGATTTCCAAATATACCAGAAAAGATAATTCCATAAATTAATCAACCTTATAAAGAATGAATAATACATTAATATACCATATTAAATTGTAATAAATAATCTTGAAACTAAATCATTCCATAAATATATATCCTTGATTTTTTTTTTTAAAATATTCCATATAAAGCATGAAACCCCAAAATAAGAAGTATTTTAACACATCTTTTTACAAGATAATTTTAAACGTTTTCTCCAAATTACATTAGCCCACCATTATTTCATATACCCAAAAAGTTAAATGCCCAAATCTTACAGTTTAATAATTTTTATATCAATTTTCATAAATAAAATAAATCACCATAATTCCATAATAATTTCATAAATTCTACCAAAATATAATTCATCCTAAAATCTAGAAATAAAACTTCATGTTAAAAAAATGGTTTCATATAACTAAAAATAATAAAATTATTCCCAAAGTATCATCAGTCACATTACAATTCATTCACTTAAAACCTTGATGGTGGTGTCTAGTAAATTGATCATATAAACAACATTAAAATTATAGAACCAAAATTATATCCATAACACATATGATAAACTTTCATGTTCGCACCCAAATATATAATGTTTTATAAACCCTATTATGATACCGAGTATATTATCAATGAACCCATAATATCAATTCCAATGATAAAAAAATTATATTTCTTGATTTGATACCAATACAATTAAAGGTATTTTTTCATTCAAATGTTACAACATTAAAAGTAATGTTATTATTCAGTTAAATACCCATATAAATTTTAGGTTTTGATTTTTATAAAAATTTGAAAAACTCATAAAAACATGGATTCCTAAACAACTAGTTCATAAAGATCAACATTAGCACCTACTATACATATATTTTCATATTTAATATTATGTATTAATAATATCAGATCATATTGTTATCATATGAATCCTTTCTAAACAGAATTAATTTTACATCATTCTTGATAACATGAGAAATAGGAAACATAATAAGGGTGAGTCAAAATGATAAATCAGGATAAAAATAATCATTATATATTTAATGTCATCAATGATAATAATATTATAAAAGGGTTATGATGATATAATCAATATTCTTGAGAATAATATATGGGAATTCATTCCAATCAGTACCTTGAACATCAATAATGAAACAATGAGGGAATATTTAACAATTTAATGAGTCATTATAATCAATAATCAGAAGCCATGTGATATTAACCGTGATCAATGGAATTTTTAAAAAATGATAAATAAAATAATGTGAATGCATTAATATCATGGAACATTATCTTAATAATTTGTATTGAACTTTTGATGGAAATAACTAGATCCCAATTGAATATATGGGAGAAACACTCTGGTAACTCCATCCTTCATGACTCATAGAATATAGATATTACATAATGAGTTACATATCTATAATTGGGATAACCCTTTGTGTATGTTATATCAAGATCACACATTTATAATGAGATATAATGAGCCTAAAACCATCATATGATATGTATTAGGGCTGCCTTCCATCATCAATAATGTAAAATTACATTAATGAAAAACACATTTATGTGACGTCACAATTAAATCATATTAATAATCAATGTTATTTTATAACATAAATTTTCCACATAAATGAATAGGTTTCCCTGAAAATATCATAATTCATCTAGTTATATAATAAAAATGATATCGTTAAAACATAACACTTGTGTAGTGAATGTAACATCAGGGGGGTTTTTAATTGATTAATTAAAATACCATTAACATCAATAAAAACATTGTTGATTTAAATATTCTATTAACTTTTAAAATCATTGTTAAAATCTAAAAATTAACAATATATTGTGAAAATAATTTTCATTGAAGACATCCTTGGAAAAATTTAATTATAGTTTCAATGAAAATTATTTTCATGATGGTATTAAAATCTATTTTGGTTGTAAAATTTTAAAACAAACATTCTTTTAAAATATTATGTAAAGGGGGTCAGAATTGGCCAATTTGAAAAATGTTATGAAACATTCTATAAAATTTTTAAAATATGACATAGATCATGTAAATTATCAGTTTGATATAATTTCTATATAGATGGTATCATTTTTGAATACAAGTTAGCAATAATAGATATGTAACAGAAACATTCCTTATCTAAAATAAGATATAATATAGTTATATTTTACAAATGAATTTCCTGATGTATTATAATTAAAATGGGAGTAAATGAGAATTAATCATATAAACCAAATTCATAAAAACTTCTTAATAAATATATGTGGTTTTGGAAAATAATATTAGACTAACTTTATTAAAATAACTCTTAATGTAAATAATCGCGAATAGAATACTGAATATAACATAAACTCTTTTTGGATTTGGTAAATTTTCAATCATAATCTCAATGAAAGAATAAAATCAAATAAATATTTATATTACATGAAAATTATGATCATAGTGATATGGCATATGAAAATTTAAGTGTATATACCGCATAAAGAGATATAGGTTCATATAATAAATTTCTAAGTAAGTGAAATAGAATTTGAGATGAATAATCATTACAAATATCACACCATTGAATTGGGAATTAATCAATGTAGTTATTTTGTTTCAAAGGCTATAGATCCTCTCATAAAATTGAAATTAATGAATAAAATTTTTGAGAAAATTTCACATAAAATAATATCATAAAATTTTAAATTAAGGAGATTTATCACCCAATTAAATTAAATTGGGTTTGAAAAACCCTTTACCACTTGGTAATATTCAATACAAATCCACTTGGATAATGTGATTAATATTGAAACATTTTATACCATGATGTACAATTTTTTCATGATATTACAATACGAATTGGTAGTATATACACCGTATAAATTAAAATTGGAGAATAATAATACAAATTTCCTTAACAAAGGAAAATTATGATGAGACAACATACCTCTAGTCTAAATTGTCACATGATTATAAGATGTTCCGATATTATACTGATAAGTTAATTATTTATTTACATTATAAAAATTTTAAAGATTATTACTTATTTTAATTCAATTAATAAAATTTTATGAAAACCTAATTAATGATTTAAGTCACCTTGGATGTCTTGATGATAATCAACTCATATGTTTAAAATGGTTTCAGTATGCGGTGGTCCGTGATAAACCAGAATGATGGATTTGTTTTAGATTTTATTAAGGATAGAGATGGATATAGATTATTACAATAACATAAAAAAATAATTTTATATATAAGATATTAATTTTTTATCTCATAAAGGTTAGAGAATATATGAAGGATGTGGATGAATAAATAAAACAAAAATTCTTGATTAATTACTATACTTATTTTTCAGACAACCTCTATTTATTCACACTTCAAGACCAATAATACTTTTATCATAAAAATTAATATATCTTTCTAATGTGAGGATAGATTTTATGATGTGTTTTGGGTTAGTATTGGTTGATAAAATTGGATCATGATGTTTGAAAAAAAATAATAAAGTGTGTTCACTTTAATAAGAGAAGAGAGGGGAACTATTAAAATATATTA
The DNA here is from genome assembly GCA_963277665.1 of Viscum album. NCBI lineage: Eukaryota > Viridiplantae > Streptophyta > Magnoliopsida > Santalales > Viscaceae > Viscum > Viscum album. The sequence goes on from OY728147.1 coordinate 1,584,953,817, forward strand.
TAATATTTAATTAATATAAATTATCTTTCTTGAAAAAATGGAAAAAAAATAATAATATCAAAATAAAAAAGGTTTCTACATTCAAATCCACATATCATTCCACTTTAACCACCTGTTATCCCTTTTCACATGTATCATAATAATATGATTATTTATTCTTCAAGGATCATAATTGATAAAATAAATGGGAAAACCTCCCATATATTTATATGGTTGATATTTAAAACCCTATATAAAATAATTGTAAAATTATTGGTTTCATTGGAATTTTAAATCATTTAATAATTAATATTATTAATAAATTGTATGAAATATTGTTTTGAGAACTAATCATATATATCACCATTAATTAAATAATAATACAAAGGTATTTTAATCTAATAAATTAATAATTCTATAAATTTTTATATTCATCCATAAAATTTATGGATCATTATTATATCTTCAAATTATAATAATTCTTATGTTTTAAATAAAACTTAGTTTATTTTTATATTAATTAGATAATTACCACGTAAGCATTTCCTAATATATTAATGTAATTACATATCACCTAAAATATAGAAATACTATAATAAAAAATATAATTTAGATTTAAAATAAATATTCATAATAATATATATCATCTTTTTATCCAAAAATGAAAGTTATTATATTTATCAATATATAAGAGCATGATATATTTAACTTCAAAACCACTACAATTTTATCGTGGTCAAAATCATGCCCAACTCCAAAAAAGTAACATATTTAAAATTTGGATGATTATGGATGATAAATACTCAACCAATAAAATTAAGCCATGGGTTACGATAATTTTGTAGTCGTTATCATTTTTTTTAACTTTAATTACACAATTTACCCTTGATTGTGGGAATTTTTTTTTCTAATGTTACTATTCATAATTTCTAAAAATAAAATGAAATTATTTAAATTATATGAACCATTATTCTCAAATATTTAATATAATCTAAAATATTAAAAAAATGTAATTTGTCTAATTTCATTTTAAGGTTACACCAAAAAATTGTGACTTATAATCATTTTGTAGACAAACATACCAACTTAATGATAATATATTTTTACCAAAATTTCAATTATAATTTTTTTAAGAAAAACCTAAAATGTATTATTTTTAATCAATAGTAATTAATTAATTATTTAAAAAAGATATTAAATTACAATTATAATTAATTTAAATTAACATAAATCTTTTAATAAAAATTAGTGTTTTTCATAAATATCTAAATTCAATATTTTATAAAAAATATTTATTTTTTAGAACAATATAATTTCAATATAATTATTAATAAATAGTTAATATAATTAAATATGTTTTCATAACTTTAAAAAAAATATATATGAACAGAAAGCAGAAATAATCATTTTTTAAAATAAATGAATTTTTTGAGAATAAAGTGAATTTACAAAAAATTTAATTGTTAATTCCTATAAATTATTGAATACATTTGTTTTGATTTGAGAAAGTATATATATTTATTTAATAAATTACTTAATTTTATTCTTTCCAAACAATTTAATATATATTTTTTAACGATGTAATTATAATAATAATATTTTAGGGTTGATTTAGACTCGGTGATGCATTTTGTGAAATTTGTTCACAATGCAAAGGTTAATAATTAACATTGTTTTCAATTATTTTGTAAGGGGAATCAAAATTAACCCATTTGGAAAATAGTAAAAAATATCCTTTAAAAAAAATTTAAAATAATATCAATTACCATGTAATATATATTTAGAAAATATTTTTCAGTAAAAAGTTAACATTTTAAATATTTTTTATAAATCAACAAAATCAAAGAGAAATAATATAAATTTAAAATATTATACATGATCAGTATCACCAATGAATGATTTTCGAAATTTATATTTAATAAATTAATGAGGGAAAAAAATTTAAACAAGTACATAACATTAATAAATAGTAAAATAAATATATGTGGTTAAATAAAATAAGATCATATGATATCCTCTAAAATAACCTTTAACATAAATTGTCTCGTAAAGAATGCATATTATAATATAAAGCCTTTTCCATTATGGTATCTTCTCAATCATATAACCCATAAAAGATTTACATAAAATAAATCATTAAATATTGTGATCATAATGAGATCTATGATATTATATGTTAATGGGAATTATATCTACCTCATAAAATAATATTGGTGAATTTCATAAACATATGACTTAAAGAACAAAACATTAGGTTGAATAACCCTGACTAAGATCCTGACATTGAATTTATAATTAATAAACAAATATATTATGTATATAAAATTCAAATAGACATCAAACAAGTTTTAATAAGGGATAAAAACATTGGATATTAATTCTTATATAATAATTGAAAAACATTGTCAATTAATAAGAGTTATAATCAAACGAAAGAAAATTTGATTAAGAGACTTTTTATCTCCTGGTAACTATCTTGTCAAATACCATTTTATGAAATAAATCAAACTAAAAACTAAAAAAGTATTATGTATAATTTATTCATGAAATAACATGATTAATTATTATAATTTTAACCATATAAATGAACATATGACCATAACAAAAAATTAAACCTCAATAAATGAAAATTTGGATGAAATCCTTTAAATTGAGAAAGACGTGTCATGTGTGATCCTTATATTCCTAGATAATAAAATTTTATTAATTATTTACATGCTCCATAAAAACATAGTTTTTATAATTCCTTTTATCTGGGTTATTACCATGTCTTACATGATTAATTAATCTACTCCAATCTATTTTTTTATTTTATAAGAAACCACTTTTTGGTAAGTGGGAACCAAACGAAAACCTCCACATATCACTGGCCTATAACCCAAAATTCAAAATTCAAAAAACACTACAGGAAAACCCTACAGCCACTATCGACTTCCAAATATCCACAAAAATCAAAATTCAAAAAACAAGACATCATCAACCATAGATAAACGAGTCATCTCGATCCAATCACCTTGTGACTCGCGCCCTACCTAGAGTCACACACCTAAATACTATGAAGGTCTAAATGAAGTCCAAATAGACTCAATGGGTGTATATTCACCTTATTAATAATAATATATGATATATAATCATTAAAATATACTTATAAAATTAGGTAGGGTAAGTTTTAGTCCTTATCATTTTATATTATGCTGAATTTTCTTATTTTACCTTAGGTTGTGAAAAAAAATTACAACAGTTACATTCAAAATGTCTAAAAATCAAATAAGAATATTTAATAAAATAGGAACCGATTATAAAAATCAATGATTGAGTATTTAAATATTCTATAAAAATAAGTGGTATTATTTAATTTATTTATAAATTTCGAAATGATGATGAACATTATTATTTTTTAAAAATTCAATTTTTAGGGATAATATTTTTTTATTATAAATTCATTAATAAAATTCATTTCAAAACCTATAATTTTATTGTGTTAATTGAAATATAAATATTAATATTTTATAACGATTCAAATTTTATACTTTATAATTAGATTATCACAAAATACTATTTTTAATAAAAATTATGAACATTTCAATTTTCATTTGAAAATAACAAACTCTATAAAAATATAAAATTTTATTCATAAGTTAATATTTATATGATGATTTCAAAATAAGGTTAATTTTATAATATATATTTTCAATGTCTTCATGAAAAAAAAACTAATAACATTTTTCTAAAAAATAAATATAAATTAATTTTGAAAAAAATTAATTTTTGAAGAATAAAATGAAATTACAATGAAATTAGATCATTATTATTAATAATTAAATAATAATTTTTTATGATTACATAATATATATAATATTATATTTTATCCTATTCATATTAACCAATTTAATGGCTTTGTTTTAATGGATATATTAAATTAATAGTATTCTATGGGTTTTTTGGCTTAATTTTCAAAGTTATACACACAATGGAAGGTAGTTCCCTTTTAAATTCCCATGAAATTACATTTTCAAACATTAATAAATATCATTAACCCAATTTAATCCCAAACTCAGTAATCAAATGTTGAATATTTAAAAATTTCACTTTTGAAATCCTACTACATGAAATGGTTAATAAAACATCCACTTGAAATTTGAGAAAAGTTGGAGAAATTCTAATCTATAAATAAAAAATCATATTGTTCCAAATATGATAACATTATTGGGAGGTGAAAAATTATACATGGATGAAATTTATAATTATTAAAAAATTATTGATAGTGATTAATATAACTAGTCAATGAAATGTGTATGATCTTAAGAAATTTAATGGCAAAAAAACTATAAACCCAAGTATTGGGAAATTGAAAATTGATTTATCAAAAATGAATATAAAATGATAAATTTTTTATTTCAAAACCCTTTCCCAAGTGTTGAGGAATTTATTTATCATCTAGACTACGTAAATAATGAAATATAATTGAGAGGTGTAATTTTATCATTTAATCATTTTCCATTACAATCTCATAATTTTCCCCAAACGATGTTTATTCTGGATGAGTGTTTTTCATGCCTGGATTAATATAATAATCACCAAATGGGTAACATAATTCCTAAAAACTTATAATAAATTTTTTCTATTTTCATTATTCATTAACTATGTTAATGGTGATCATAGGATATGATAATTCCAAAAATGAATAATCATTATTAGGAAGAAGTAATATATTATTCTACCGAATTCGTTATTAATATTTAATGTTTAAACTGATTCATTCTATAAATAAATATCGTTAAAAATATTCAAATACATTAATTAAAAATAAAAATAAAAATATAATTATTTGATCATGTATTATTCATTTATATATTTATAATTTATCTCTAAATAACATTAGTTTTCTGTAATGTTAAATAACCAAAACGGTATATTTCAAAATAATATACTCTACGAAATATGATAACCATTTCTTTAAATAATGTAAATCACCATAATTCTATATCATCATAAAAGGTTTTTAAAAAATATATAAAAATCATGGGATTCTAAATAATACTTTTTTTAATCATAGGGTGTGCATATAAATCAATCCAATATTTTATCCCAAAAATAAAATTATTATCCTTAAAATTACATCTAATAAAATCCCAAAATGGGTGTCGAATACTATGGAGTTATGATTAAAATTTAACATATAAACCCTTAATGGTATTCAAATCTCTTAAGATAACATATTATCTTAAATATATCTATAGTGTTTTTAAAAATCTACTAAGATACCTACCTGAAAATCCTTAAACCCACACTCTATGATCAGGTGATAAAAGCATAACATTTACATATTTCCCATTAATACTGATAAATGTGACAAATTATATTATATCAAAACCAAAAAAAATAGAAAATTGTTTCACATCCAAAAACATGTCCCATTTAGAACCTGAGACATTGATAATTAGGACATACTCAAATCAACATTGATTCCTAAACACTTTTTATAAATATCAACCTTATCTCCAACTATAACCATCTATTCATAATAAATATTGTGTCTTAAATGTGTCCAAAATTACTATTGAAATTTACAATCCATTTAAAAAACCATTTAACATAATTCTTCATAAACTTGTAAATACGGAAAATAATAAGGGTTTTTGTAAATGCTTAGTAATTGTAAACATATGCATTAATAATTGAATATTGTAAGTATAAAAAAATGAGCATATGGTTATGCTATCCAAAAAAATTGTATTATCAAAATAGAAGAGAATTCATGCACATAAATATATTTATCAACAATTATGATAAATCGAATTAATCATTATCAATGTGAAGATTCATATGAATCAATAATTTTGAGAAATGTGATGCTAATCCCGACTAATAGAAATATTTATATCCAATAACAAGAACAATTAAAACATGTTGGTATCTTGAAAAATTATCATCATAACCCATTAAAAATCTATATTAGAAATATTTTCTTCACAATTAAATCCATATGAGAAACCCTTCAGTACCCCCCCTATTTTCCAAAAAGGTATGGAATATATTCCAAAACATTTGAGAAGTTTAATGGGGATCACCATTCATATACTATATTATGGGATACGATGTTCATAATAAAATATAATGGTAATCAACCTTTCATGTTTGGTGTATTAGTTTCTCCAAAATTATTCATACTCTCAATTTATAATTCAATAATAAAACATTTATAATCCTATACATTTCAATCAGAATAATAATAAATGTTTTAGAAAAACATGATTTACCGATGGAAAATAATCATCATCATTGATAATATCATAATATATATATATATATATTAATAATAGTATCATTACAACATATCCCTAGTAGAGTATATATAACATCATTGGTTGCTGACATTGATCAATTGAAATGAAATTAAAATATCATTAAATACATTCTGGAGGATAATTATAATTTAACTTTTGAAAATTAATTTTATTTAAAAAATAATGTCATATTATGAAGAATTTTTTTTTAAAATAAACATGTAATACAATAAAATAAGATTCAAATAAAATAAGGTTCATGATAGTAGGAAAATCAAATCATGTTAAAATAGTTAAAAAAATTATATTTTTCAAGCATTTTTAATTTTGAGTAAAAACTATCCTAGTGGAATAATGTAACTATATTTCCTCCAAAAATTGTTATAAAAATTTTAAATATAATTTTAAATACCTATAAGAAATAATTTATACATAGAAAATAACATTTTTAAATTATTACTTCTTAACATGGATATTGGATATGAAAATTAATAATATAAAAAATGTTTCAAGACAGAGATCAACTAGAAATGAATTTCGTAAGGTCCTTTTAATCAATAAAGAAAGAAATGGAGAGTAAAAATGAAAATGACATTCTTAAAAAGTGGATTATATATACAAATGTTGAATGAAAATAATATCATATGATCTCTTCCAACAAAACATAAATACATGAATAATTTAGGAATGAAACTATATTATAACATATAAATTTTACCGCTTTGGTAACATTAAAATATGAAGCCCCATAAATTAATAACATTAAATGAAAGTATAAATATCATGATCATAAGGATGTTCAGGAAATTACATGCCAGATTAATAGTATATAAACCCGATAAAATAATATATGTGTATATCATAAATATATGTCTCAAATAAAGTAAATTTCATGAAAATAACCCTTTCAAAGATCATGCCATAAAATTGATAATATATTAATGGAGATATTTTGGGTAATTATAGTAAATAGAAAAAGTCACATGGAAATACAAAAGGAAAAAATGTATATATAAATTAATACATAATCATAGTATATCATGGATAATGAAGATGAGTTATAACCTTATGAAATGAAATTTAGTTAAGAAACCCTTTACTACATCGTAAGAGTCACTTAAAATCCCATTGGTTGAGATAATTAAAATATAAATATAAAAAAATTAGATGTAAAAATGATACAATATATAAATAGAAAATGGATATTATATTCAACATATAAAATAAATAAGGAGCATAATAGTAAAATATCACCAACAAAGGAAATTGTGATAAAATCCACTACATTTTTCCCAAATAACCGTGTGTGTTCCTTATCAACGAAAATAATTAAAATATTTTAAACATTTCTTTCAATAAATAAATTTTTAATGCATATTAATCAATTTTATCACTTATTTCAATGATGTATATAGTTAAATAATCATTTATGTTCATGCCCAATGATTGGATGATATTTTTCACATATGTCCAAAATGAATTCAGTAGTCTATCTTTGCTCAATGAGATCATTATTCCATCGAATATAGAATAATACTAATGATTTTTTGTGAAATTTTTCTACCAAACTTAATCTATAGAAACTAAGCATGAATGAGGGTGATGAAAAATTAACTAAGATACATTCATGTAGACGGTATGTTGTACATACAAATCATTAACATTTAAATATTTCAATGTTCATTATGAGATGAAGGTAGGAATTAATTTTTATTTCAATGAGGATAATTATAACATATATACAATTTAATGTTTTATACACACACATATATATACTCAATTTGATGTCGTGATGAAAAATAAATCACATCACTTCATCGAGGTGGTAGACTACATTTATTCCCAAATGATGTTATCATTTTTTAGTGTATAGAATATTAATAAAATTACTATATATTATTTATAAAGAATAATAAGTATGAAAATAATATAATATATATCAATTAAAATCATCATTATAACTTGATATGAGAGGTGTTGATGAAAAATAAACTACATAGTTCTGTTAGACAATATTATTTAGTACACAAGAATGATGGATTCCATTCCAATTTGATTATGGTTGGATATGGATATAGGTTATCGGAATATCATAATAAAATAAATGTATATATAACATATTAATTTTTTTTAATATATTCTTGGTTGGAGAATAAATTAAGGTGGTGTAAGATGAAATAAAATAAAATTGCTCGGATATTAACTACACCTCGTCTAAGGATAACCAAATTTTAATTACTTCTTCAGACCACAATGATTTATATTCTACAAAAAATTAGACCAATATATTTTGAGTTGGGATCCGATGAAAGGTTATTGGTTTGGTATTTTCTAAACCATATGGACTATGAAGTGTTTTGAAATATCAAGGGTGGAGCACTTTTATAATAGATGGGAAGGGAGCTTTTGGATGAGCATAAAATATTAAATCAATATATATTAATATCTATGTACCAATAAATAAAAAGTGATAAAATTAAACCATTTGGAGTGGATGAGTTTAAATAATATCATAATATTATAATTGGATATGAATAGTCTATTTCCATAACTTTATCTTTTGGGTTTAACCCACCATTATTCTCTTTAATTGTTTTTTACAATGACATGATTTTTTATTCGTTAATGGACAATATTGTAACAATAAATGGAAAAATTTCTAATAAATTGTCTATGTTTTATGTTTCAATCCATATCCTAGTCACATTTCTAGAGATAATTTTTTATTATTAATTTTCAATCATGGATCATATTTATTATTTCCAATTATATTAATTTGAAAACATTTTACTATGATTTGTTTTATATTTCAATTAATTGAATAATTAATGTGTCATTGTTGCATAACATTTTAATGTAGTAATTTCATCACTAGTAATAAAAAACTAATAACCATGGAAAAAAAGATAATTTATATTTAAATGTAATATTTATAAATAATCATATCCTTAGTTTATTCCAATGTTAAAAATATTTAATTTATTATAAATATGATTGTGACATTTTTAGCTTTATATTAAATTATATATTATAAAGTTTAAAATCACGTCCAAATTCCAACCAAAGGCCATATAATTGACTTTTCAATGATTAAAAATGATTTATACACATAATTTAATTATATGTAAAGTGATATAGTCATTTTATAGTACTTATAATTTTATTTTTACCCTTAATTAAATGATTTATCCTTGAGCTTGTCGACAAAAATTACTAAAAAAGTGTACATGGTATTTTTTTTAACATTTATAACCTAAACATGATTTTCACATATCATAGACATTACACATTAATTGAGATCCATTCCACATTTCCATGGTTTTGAATATAATATCATTGTTTTATTTATCTATGATTTTCGTAAAATCTACCAAAAGAAAAGGATAACTCATCTAGTTTTTCATAATATATTTAAAATAATTATATAATATTTTTCATCTATATGAAAATCCTTTATTATTTATTCTTATTCACGGGGGATATTATATAATTATCCCTTCCCACTCATTTCTTTAGATGGATGGTATGATATTTTATGGATGTTTTCCTGAAAAAAGATTATTTCTAATGAGAAAAATTAAGCTATACTAGAAGTATATAGGTTTTGTAAGTAATATGGTAGAAATATTTTTCCATATCATTATGCTACTAGTGGTCATAGAATTATATATCACATTAATCAATTGTATTATGATGTATATGTCATTATATACCACTTAAGATATAGTGGAGTGAACCCAAATACTCTAACACTTTGTAAACTAACTGATGATGATTTTGGAAGTGAGAATTTACATAGGAAATGATTTCACATGCTTATGTATTGGCCAAACATTTATTCCATACTATAATTAGTATATTCTAATAACATGGATATTTTGTAAAGACCCATAAAATTCAAGGGAAATTTTTTTCTTACTTTTCTGTGGGATTTTACAAGAAGACAGTTTCTGGTGGCACCTGATTCCGAGGACCGGTGTGCCCAGAATTATTTTCCAAATTTAGCTCAGGTACGTTCAGTGAACGGACGAGCGGGTTTTTCTAACTTTTGAACCGGTGCTCGTAATCAAATTCTGAGGGCACCTAAGGAATCGCAGTGCCAGTAATTTCATAGAAACACCTTTTCTCGAGATGTGTTTGCTCGGGTGTTGCACTTAAAAGTTTGGGTTAAGTAAAAGAATAATATAAAATGGTGCAACCAATTTTATTTTATTTTAATCTAAGATAAGTGGTTAGAGTGGGACCCACTATATCCTACTCCACTAGGTAGGAAATTTTTGGGGTGGGGCCCACACGAGCCCCACCTATTCATTTCTTAAACACCCTCATTTAATTAGGTAACACACCTGTACCACCCTTTATATGAAAGTCAACGCTTGCGTTTATTTGGATTAATAAACGCCACATTAATTTGGCGGTTTAAACTTCTCAATTAATTCAATTGATTAGATGATTCGTTTTTGAATATCAAAACGTTTGGCCTGTGTGTTAATAAAATAAGAAAAATCTTATTTTACTAAAGGGGTCGTTGTGCGAGAGGACTTGGGAGAAATTAATCGAAGCCTTGAATCCTTTTCTCCCTCCTTGAAGAACGTGAAGAACGCACCATCGCCAATGCAGAATGACGGCCTCCGACAAAGGTTGATAGGAATGCCCGATCCTCGGAGATCAATGATGTGACACCGACAAATGTTTTCTCCGTGACGCGACGATCCTACTTCCGCGACACCTTCTTCTGCGACGTGCAATTCCGCGACGAACCTTCGTTCAACCTTTTTCTTCGAGGTAGGGGTTATTTTGTTTGTTTGTGAATACTTCCAATGCCTTTAATTATTTCAAATTGGGATTCCTGTTATCGCAATAATGGGAGGAGGACAGACCGCATGAACACGGCCGACCCTCCTCCCCCATTTGTTGTTTGTTTTTGTTGCGGCACGTGTGAGGCGGTGCAGTGCCATTGCACTGCGCGGAAACTAAGAGATTGGGAGAAGAAGCGCGGCGCCCTCGCGCCACGCCGTTGAAGACAAAAAAGCTGTGGCGCCGTCGTGCTGCGACAGTTGGACCAATTCCATGGCGGAGGAGGAATCGGCGGCCGGGTTCCGGCCGCCGCCGGCGGAGATGGAGGGCGGGACCCCGATGGTCCTGCGACAGCAGCAACCAGCCGGCCGGACCAGGCCAACCAGCTTTCGAGAAGGGCTGGGGGTTGTAACCCCCGAATGGACGACAGGAGCGGCCCCCCACATAGGGTCCGCGGTTACACATAAGGGGGCATTGGCCCCCCCTCGTCTGCTCGGCCGTTACGGCCGAGCTGTCGGGCCACGCAGGCCAGGCCGAGCGAGCCAGGCAGGGCCGGGCCGCGCAGGCCGGGCCGGGCTGCACCAGCCGGGCGGGACCTCGCCCAAGTGGGCCGGACCCGGACCCGGACCCAGGTCAGGTCGACCCGGTTCGGGCCGACCTAGGGGGTATCGGGCCGGGTCGGACCGGGCCCGAACCCCCTATTCGCGGACCACTTTTGGTATTTTGCCCATAACATGGGCTGCAGACCTCCGATCGATGCACCATCAGATGTGATGCGATCCTTTGATCGAGACGGTCGTTTCGGTATTTTACACAGAAGGTTTCGGAGAACTTTGGGTTCGGCTGGGTTGGTTCGTACACGAAACCAACAGGGCCCTCGGAGCGGAAACACTTATAACTTGAGCTCCGGACATCTGATTGACGTGACATCAACTTTGTTGGACTCTTATTAGAGAGACAAACCTTTTGGATTACTCAGCTCGAGGTTTGGATGTAGTTGGAGTACGGTCGGGTTGGTTTTGACTTAAAAACCAACCGGGCCCCTGGGACGAAAAAGCCAATGACTCTCAGACCGGGCGTCCGATTGACGCGCCGTCTGTGACGTTGAGTTCCTATTGACGATATGGAACATTTGGATACATAAACTTTGGACTTCGTGTTAGTTGATGTATCAGCCCCTCGGCCCGTGGAGGGGACCCTCCCGAACGAGCTTGTTGTGTGAAGGAACCCTAGAGATGGCTGCGACTGCGACGACGATGACTACTGTACAAAAATCATCCATGGATTCGATGGCGACGACAAAAACACTCATCGATCTTACGTGGATTAGTGCTACCGATCCTGTGTGGGTCAGATACTGTGTGGGTCAGCGCTCAGCTGTCCTGTGTTGGCCAGCGCCTACCGATCTAATGTGGGTCAAATTTTATGTGGGTCATTGCGTGGGTTAGTTACCTATCGATCTTGTGTGGGTCATTGCGGGGGATAGTTACCTATCGATCCTATGTGGGTTATTTAGGGGGTTAGTTACCTATCGATCCTTTGTGGGTCATTGCGAGGGATAGTACATATCGATCCTGTGTGGGTACGATGACTTAGATGAATCAGTGGCAACATCTGATCATCTCTATCGTCTTATGAAGAAGTATATCCTGTGTGAGATGAGTCTTGACATCCAATCATTATCTTTGATATGATTGACTTGCTTCCCTTTGTAGATTGTGTTGTTCTATCCGGTGTGGACGTGATCGAACTTGGGCTCTGATATTGGAGCCGAACTGGAATTGATGACTTAGGTATATGTATGGGAATATACCTATGTAGTGTCGGATGTTACTTCGTGATTGTATCATTCCTTTGTGGATTATACTTTGTGGATTCTGGGAGACCTTCGGTGGTCTCGGAGTCCCTACTGAGTAGCATATACTCACCCCTGCATAGGCTATGCCCACAATACATTATATTGGTTGCAGACGACGGACATCGCTGATCATGGTTGAGGCTTGCAGAGCAGGTCAGTACCTGGAGTTGGACTACTGGGTGGGATGTACTCGGAGCGGACGGCTGGACTCGAGGAGCTTTGGAGGCTATCTGTACCCACCCTTCAGGTGGGACTTCTAGTGGATGGCTCGACGTTGCGGCTTTACTTTTCAGTTGTTGTACTCCCTTTTTCAGTTGTACTTTACTTTCGTTTTGGGTTTGTATTCTTGCCCACTTACTTTTCTACACTTACTGTTGTAACCAGTTTTACTTATTGTTTACTTCTGCTTGCTTAGTCTGTGTGTTTGTTTACTTTACTAGGCAATGCCTTCCCCTTTTTATCGGGATTTACGCCTTGGTGCTAGTCTCCAGCCCCTGACCTATGGAAGGAGGGATTGGGGTAGTCACGACACGGGCCCCGAGGACGGGTCATTACAAATTGTTATCAGAGGAGTTCGGTTCTACTGCAGAACTCAGGACTCTTATCATTTTCTATGTGAAGCAATAGTGTTAAGATTATTGAGTGTGGTTATCAGTCCAGGGAGTCCAGTGTTGGTGCGGCGGCCGACGTATCCGTACACCAGGACCCTGACTTCTGATTTCCGACTTAATGCACAGAAACATTGATTGCATGTGTGTTACAAATTTTCTTTGTGATTACTTTATGTCAGCTCACCAGGTATACTATTTGACCATAGAACACTTGTTTCTTTTCAAGATGGCCCCATGATGGCAGCCAGCTAGGGTTCCGAGTTTTGTACCTGAAGACAGCCCACCAAGCGACGATGCCTCGATGTAGGGCCATTTGATAGCAGAGGCACCGTCGATACATCTACTCGCTGAGCCACCGATGCTACCAGCTCCAGCCGCTGAGAGTTCATGTCACCTTGGTGCACTGCACATGTTTCAGCGTCAGTGACCGGCCAGGATCCATGGGGAGACGGACCCTCAGGCAGCCAAGGATTGGCTGCAGGCAGTTGTACGAGTTTTCCGCTTGGTTGGGACACCAGCAGACCTCATGGTGATCCTTGTAGTGAGTCTCCTGCACGCGGCAGCAAGCAGATGGTGGAGCATGATGCTCCAGGTGCATGACTAGGCATCTCTTCTCTAGATGGACTTTGAGAGCCTCTTCCACTCGGAGTTCATCCAAGCCAACCTCCATGCAGTGCGCATCGAGGAGCTTCTACAACTACGGAAAGACAGCTTGACGGTCGCCCAGTACATGGTGAGATTTACCAACCTCTCGCACTATTCGACGGACATGGTACGAGACCCATTCATCCAGGCCCGGACCATTGAGCATGGATTGAGGCATGAGATAATGGTATCCATGATCTCCCTCATCATTCCGACATAGGTAGGGGATACAAGAGCGAGCCCTTCTCATCGAGAGCTTCCATGCTGAGCCTACATCAGCAGTGAGACCTACCACATGGCGACACGTAGTAGAGTCTTCTACAGCTGGTAGTCTACGGAGAAAACATGGGTCCAGGAAAACCAGAACCTTGGGAGGACGACCTCAGGACACTGGCTCAGAGGTGCGGGGCAGACAGCGCACACCCTATCTTTCGAGAGGCAGACAGTGCTACGAATGCGGTGGGTAGGGCCACATGGCTCGTGACTGCCCGACCCGCCGTGCGGGGGAGCATCAGACGGTTGAGGGGCAACCCAGGCAGAGGTAGATGGTCGACCGTGGTGGTCCGAAGGGAGCAGGAGGATGAGGCAGATGAGCTGGCCGAGCAGCAGGTGGTGGGCGACACTTCCAGGATCTACCACTACCACCCCTAGGAGGTCCACCCCGACCAAAGGGAGCTGGAAGGTAGAGACATGCACAGCTTCAGGTAGTGGAGGCCTACGACCACGACATGCCCGAGATGATTTGAGATATTATCTGTGTCTATTCCTCCCTTACTGTAGTTCTTGTAGACACAAGAGCGAGTCATTCTTTCATAGCTGTTGCCCTTTTTCGGAGCTCGAAGATTCCGACAGAGCTGTTGGCTCGATCCTTACGGCTAGAGACTCCTACAAGAGCAGACTCGATGATTACACACTGGTGCCGGCAGTGTGATCTTACTCTAGGAGGCAAGAGCTTCGGCTGGGATCTTCTTGTAGCGGCGTCGAGACCTTATGACGTCATCTTGGGCATTGATTGGTTATCTACAGTCCATGCTCAGATTGACTGCATTAGGCGCAAGATGCGGTGTGTACGCACCGACAGGAGGAGGTTCACCTTCACTGGCGAGAAGGGAGCCTTTGAGCACATGATGGACTCACGCAGAGGAGAGGACATCCCATCACTCATTAGTTGGCTAGCCTCATCCTAGGAGAAGATGACATATGGAGTCTTGGTTTTCCTATAGTGGTGGATCAGTATGCAGACGTTTTTCTCGACGACGTTCCAGGACTACCTCCTCGTAGAGAGTTAGACATTTATATTGACATGTACCCTGGGACAACCCCGATATCCACTCCATCATATCGGATGTCCCCCGCAGAGCATAGAGAGCTATGGGTACAGTTGGAGGACTTGCAGGGAAAGGGATTCATCCGACCCAGTGTTTCACCCTGGGCTTCCCCAATATTGTTCACCAAAAAGGCAGATGGGAGCTTGCGACGTTGTGTCGACTATCATCACCTGAACCAGATGACCATGAGGAACAAGTATCAGCTACTGAGGATTTATTACCTCTTCGATCAACTCAAAGGAGCACGGTTGTTCTCAAAGATAGACATTAGATCTGGTTATCATCAACTCAGAGTTCGGGACGATGATGTGACAAAGATGGCCTTCAGGTGTCGATATGGCCACTATGAGTTCTTGGATATGCCTTTCGGTGTGACCAATGCTCCAGAAGTTGTCATGGGCCTCATGAACATGATCTTTCAGCCTTAACTCGATAGATTTGTCATGGTCTTCATCGATGACATATTGATATACTTGACGACTGAGGAGGAGCACGCCTACCACTTGTGGGTTGTACTAGACACACTCTGAGAGCACCAGCATTATGGAAAGCTCTCGAAGTGTCAGTTATGGATATGTGTGGTCCACTTCTTGGGAGACGTCATCTCTGAGGCGGGAGTTGTTGTAGATCCTGCGAAGATCGAGGCAGTGATAGCTTGGGAGCCGCCGAGAAGCATGACGGAGGTGCGGAGTTTCTTGGGTCTAGCTGGGTACTACTGGAGATTTTTTCCAGACTTCTCCAGAGTTACGAGACCACTCTCAGATTTGATGAAGAATGGGAAACCCTTTGTTTGGTCAGACAGATGTCTACAGATCTTCCAGGAGGTGAGACAGAGATTGACCAGCGAGCCTATCTTGAGGCTTCCGGAGGAGAGAGTAGGGTACTTAGTTTAATGTAATGTATCAGGGACCAGACTCAGATGTGTTCTGATGTAGGAGCGGGCCGTGATCACCTATGGATCACAATAGTTGAGGTAGCATGAGCATAACTACACTACCCATGACCTAGAGTTAGCAGCAGTGGTCTTTGCTCTGAAGACGTCGCGACACTATTTTATGGGAGAGCGCTTTACAATCTATTCTGACCATCAGAGTCTCAAGTACATCTTCTCGAAGAAGGACCTGAACCTGAGACAATGGTGATGGCTCGAGTTCTTCCAGGACTATGACTTTGAGATAGTCTATACTCCTAGAAAGGGGAACGTAGTAGCTGATGCTATCAGCAGGAGGACAGGCATTCAGCTACTTGGGGAGGTGACATAGCAGCTAGCCGCTTTGTAGATATCCTTCGTGGATAGAGATGGAGCAGCCTTTATTTAGTCACTCACAGTCACTCCTCCACTTCTAGAGCGGGTCAGAGAGGCACAACGTGGGGACGATGACTGTGAGACGCGGTGTGTACAGATATCCTCAGAACATGCACCTGATGGATTCTCTTTACGAGGAGAGCACGCCGTAATTTTCAGATGATATACCTTGGTACTAGTTTCTTTACGGGAGGAGGTGCTGAGAGAGTTTCACACATACCCTTTGGTGATACATCCTAGAGTGGCGAAGATGTACCAGGATCTTAGACGACTGCACTGGTGGCCGGGCATGAAGAAGGCTATGGAAAAGTTTATTTTTCGATGCCTCACCTGCCAGCAGGTGAAGGCAGAGCACCAGGTACCAGCAGGCTTGGTACAGCCCTTGGAGGTCCCGGAGTGGAAGTGGGACAGCATATCTATGGACTTCGTGATTGGACTTCCACGCACTTCTAGAGGTCACTACTCCATTTGGGTGATTGTCGACCGACTCACCAAGTTAGCTCACTTCTTACCCATCAGATAGTAGGGCTCATTGGAGAGCTTGGGACGCCTCTAAATTTAAGAGACTGTACAGATTCATGGTGTTCCATCATCTATCATCTCTGATTGAGATACTCGCTTTACCTCCCAGATTTTGAAGGGGTTGCAGGAGGCATTCAGAACACAGTTATGTCTGAGCACCGCCTTTCACCCTCAGATGGATGGTCAGATGGAGAGGACCATTCAGACACTCGAGGACATGCTCTGTGCATGTGTTCTCAACATTGGTCACAGCTGGGAGGATCACCTACCCTTGGTGGAGTTCGCGTACAACAACAGCTACCACTCCACCATCGGGATGGAACCATACGAGGAGTTGTATGGGCGGCCTTGCAGATCACTACTATGCTTGACAGAACCTAGGGAGTTAGCACTTTTGGGACCAGAGATGGTCCAGGACACGACAGAGAAAGTCCAGGTCATCCAAGAGCGGATGAGGACAGCTCAGAGCCAGCAGAAGTCTTATGCTGACAGGAGGCGGAGGCCACTAGTGTTCGAGGATGGCGACTATGTCTTCTTGCTGGTCTCTCCATGACGGGGATTACAGAGATTTGGACGAGGCGGAATGTTGTCTCCATGCTTCATCAGACCATTCCAGGTCCTCAGAAGGATTGGTGAGGTGGCTTATCTTCTGGCTCTACAACCTTAGTTGCACCGGGTGCACGAACTCTTTCACGTATCTTAGCTGAGGAGATATGTGCACGACCTGACGCATATCACTGACCATGGGGAGCTGGACATTGATGGTGGGGAAACATTTCCGGAGGTACTGGTGGAGATTGAGGATTGTGAGAAGCGGGTCCTACATGGATGGTCGATATCTCTAGTACGCATCAGATGGCAGCATGAGAACCTCCATGAGGGCACTTGGGAGCGGGAGGCTCAGATGCGTGCACAGTACCCACATTTGTTTCCCAAGTTTTTGATGTATCTTTACGGGGATGTAAATCCCTAAGGTGAGAGTAATGTAAAGACCTGTAAAATTCAAGGGAAATTTATTTCTTAATTTTGTTTGGTATTTTAGAAGAATACAGTTTCCGACGGCACCTGATTCCGAAGCCCGGTGTGACCGTAATCATTTTCTGATGTTTATCTCGGGTACGTTCAGTGAACGGACGAGCGAGTTTTCCTTACTTTTGAACCGGTGCTCGGAATCGAATTTCGAGGGCACTGATGGAATCGCAGTTCTGATAATTGCTTAAAAACACCTTTTTTGGAGTTGCGTTTTCTCGGGTGTGGCACATAAAATTTTGGGTTAAGTAAAAGAATAAAATAAAATGGTTCAACCAATTTTAATTTATTTTAACCTATTCTATGTGGTTGGAGTGGGACCCACTATATCCTACTCCACTAGGTAGGATATTTGTGGGGTGGGGCCCACATGAGCCCCACCTATTCATTTCTTCAACCCCCTCCTTTAATTAGGTAATGTACCCGCACCCCATTTATATGAAAGTGAACCCTTGCGTTTATATGGATTAATAAACACCACATTAATTGGGCAGTTTAAACTTCTAAATTAATTTAATTAATTGGATGATTCGTTTTTGAATTTCAATACTTTTGACATGTGTGTTAATAAAATTAGACAAGTCTTATTTTATTAAAGGGGTTCATTGTCCGAGAGGACTTGGGATAAATTACTCGAAGCCTTGAAACCGTTTATCCCTCCTTGAAGAACGTGAAGAATGCACCGTTGCCAACGAAGAACGCCGACCTCCGACGAAGGTCGATAAGAACACAGGATCCTCGGAGATCGATGATGCGACGCCGACGAAACTTTTCTCCGCGATGCGATGATCCTCCTTTCACGACGCCTTCTTCCGCGACGTGCAATTCCACGATGAACCTTCGTTCAAACTTTTTCATCGAGGTATGGGTGCTTTTGTTTGTTTTTGAATACTTACGATGCCTTTCATTGTTTTAAATTGGGTGCCTGTTATCACAATAACGCGAGGAGGACGGATCGGACGAACACGGCCAAACATCCTCCCCCTTTGGTTGTTTGTTTTTGTTACGACACGTGTGAGGCGGCGCAGTGCCGTTGCACCACGCGGAAACTAAGAGATTGGGTGAAGAAGCGCGGTGCCGTCGTGTGTCTCCATTGAAGCCGAACTAGCCGTGGCACTGTCGCAAAGCGCCAGAGAAACTGGAAGAGACCGCGGCCGGAGTGGGGCCACCGCGGAGGGGCGCGGCGCCGTCGCGCCACGCCGGTTGGACCAAGGCTGCGACATTGGACGCGTCGGTGCAGGAAGCGGCGGACGGCTTCCGGCCACCGACGCCGGAGCTGGAGGGCGGGACACCAACGGTCCCGCGGCAGCAGAAACCGGTCGGCCGGACCGGGCATACCATCTTCTGAGAAGGGACGGGGGTCATAACCCCCGGCTGGCCGACAGGAGCGGCCCCCCACATGGGGGTCGCGGTTACACACAGAGGGGCAGCACCGCCCACCCCTCATCCGCTCGGCCGTTACAGCCGAGCCTCCTGGACACGCTCGCAAGGTCGAGTGAGCTAGGCCGGGATGCTAGGCCAGGCCGGGCCGCACCCATGTGAGCTGGTGCCGGACCTGGGTCAGGTCGACCCAGTTCAGGCCGACCAAGGGAAGATCGGGCCGGGTCTGACCGGGCCCAAACTCCCTATTCCCAGACCCCTTTCGGTCTTTTTCCCATAACATTGCATGTGGACCTCCGGTCAACACACCATTAGTTGTGATGCGATCCTTGGATCGAGATGGTCGTTTCAGTATTTTATACTCAAGGTTTCGGAGAACTTTGTGTTTGGCCGGGTTGGTTCGTACACGAAAGCAATCGGGCCCTCGGAGCGAAAACACTTATAACTTGAGCTCCGGACGTTCGATTGACATGTCGTCAACTTTGTTGGACTCCTCTTAGTGAGACAGACTTGTTGTCTTACTCCTCTAGAGGTTTGGATGCAGTTGGAGTATGGTTGGGTTGGTTTTTACATAAAAACCAACCGGACCCCTGGGACGAAAAAGCCAATGACTCTCAGACCGGGCGTCCGATTGACACGCCATCTATGACGTTGAGTTCCTGCTGACGATACAGAAATTTTTGATACATTAACTCCGGACTTCGTTTCAGTTAATGTATCAGCCCCTCGGCTCAAGGAGCGGACCCTCCCGAACGAGCTTGCTGTGTGCGGGAAACCTAGAGCATGTTGCGACTGCGACGACGATGACGACTGTACAGAAATCCTCTGTGGATTCGACGATAACAACTATAGGACTCAGCGATCCTATGTGGATCAGTTCTACCGATCCCATGTGGGTCAGATCATGTGTGGGTCAACGCTCAGCAGTCCTGTGTGGGCCAGCGCCTACCGATCATATGTCGGTCATATCCTATGTGGGGTATTGCGGGGGTTAGTTACCTATCGATCCTGTGTGGGTCATTGCGGGGGTTAGTTACCAATAGATCCTGTGTAGGTCATTGAGGGGGTTAGTTATCTATCGATCCTTTGTGGTTCATTACGGGGGTTAGTACCTATCAATCATGTGTGGGTCGGATGACTTAGATGAATCAGTGGCTACATTTGATCATCTCTATCGTCTTACGAAGAAGTATATCCTGTTTGAGATGAGTCTTGACTTCGATTCATTATCTTCGATATGATTGACTTGCTTCCCTTTGTGGATTGTGTTGTGCTATCCTGTGTGGACGTGATCAAACTTGGGATCAGATGTTGGAGCCGAACCAGAATAGATGACTTAGGTATATGTATGGGCATATACCTAAGTAGTGACAGATGTTACTTCGTGATTGTATCTTTCCTTTGTGGATTATCCATTGTGGATTCTGGGAGACCGTCGGGGGTCTTGGGGCCCCTAATAAGTTTCATATACTCACCCATGCACGGGCTATGCCTGCACTACGTTGTGTTGGTTGTAGACGACGGATAGCATTGATCGTGGTTGAGGCTTGCGGAGTAGGTCTGTACCTGGAGGTGGACCACTGGACGGGACGTACTCAGAGAAGACGGCTGGACCCGAGGAGCTGTGGAGGCTATCTGTACCCACCATTCAAGTGGGACTTCCAGTAGATGGCTCGACATTGCATCTTTACTTTTCAGTTGCCCTACTCCCTTTTTAAGTTGTACTTTACTTTCAGTTTGGGTTTGTATTCTGGCCCACTTACTTTTCTGCACTTACTGTTTTACCCAGTTTTACTTAGTGTTTACTTCTTCTTGCTTACTCTGTGTGTTTGTTTAGATTACTAGGAAATTCCTTCCCCTTTTTATCGTGATTTACGCCTTGGTGCTAGTCACCAGCCCTTGACCTATGGAAGGCGGGTTTGGGGTAGTCACAGCACGGGCCCTGAGGATGGGTCGTGACATATATTTTTTTATTTGGTTTCAATACACTTATGACACATATATTATGTTATTCCAAATCTTTATTTCATGAATCATGGTTCATGATCTATATTTTGTTTTGTATGTGTCATGTATGTCTATTCAATACACATTTATTCCGTTATCAAAAAATATGACACTATTAATAGAATTTATGATATTAAATTATTTATTCCTATGTTAAATTTTGCATAGCATTTGAGATAACCCTACTTATTTCAACATCCCAAGGTTTTGGATAAATTTATTACAAATGATTGACTAAGTCCAGTGATTAATTTTTTAATTATGTCAAAGAATATTTCATTTAATATGAATTAATTCATTTTCTAAAATAAATAGAATTAATTTTTTTATAATAATTAATTTTAAAATATAAAATATATTTCTATAATTATGTGAAATTTATAATTTTTTGTTTTTGATAATGAGTTCATAACTGTTACATAACGAACCCATGCATTACAAAGAGAAAAAATCAACTCAATTTCCATTTTACATAAAATACGAAACATTTAATATATGTCATGTTTCTCCTAAAAAACATATATGACTTTCAACATGAATTATTATTTTTCTTACATAACCTTATACCTTTTCAAAAACTTATAAAATGGTGGATGCAGACAAAAATTATAGTACGAGATAAAATATAAGGAAATATTTTTTCCTATTTACAATCCGAAAAACCCAAAAAAATGTTCACATTGTTTACATTATTATTAGAGTGTATGAAAAAAGCATATCTAGATCTGAAAAACAAATTTTTATAAGCTAATGTCTTTGAAACGAATATCATTCAAATTGAAAACATTATAGTAATGTTAGATCATTATATTCAAACCTCATTTACAATAATTTGATAAATAACTGGATTTAGTTAAATCCTTCGAATATGACTCCATACTCCACTCCCTACTTATTTCTATTAAATATAAGTAACATTACACAATTCATTTGTTATCTAGACCGGGTTCACCTATCATATATATTTTCTTGATTTTACCCATCATATAAGTTGTTTAAGATCACCGATCATATAAGTTCAATTGGGCACGACCGTAACCATATATAATTATCAATTTCAATATCACAAAAAATGTTATCCTTCAATATTTTTAACATAAATACCTTGAATTTACCTCTTTTTAAATAAAAAGAAAATAAATTTTGATCATTTACAAAAAGTTGTTATGAAATAATCTTTTCTTTTAAATATTCATTAAAATTTAATTTTCTTAAAAAAATAATAGTGTATTTTATATATTTTAAAATCATGAAGGAAAAATTTTCTGTAATCTTAAATGAAATTAAAATTCAGGATGATTAGAAATTCTATTCAACCCCTAAAACATAAAATAATAATCTCTTATACACCATCAGTAAAAGTAAATTGTTTTGAATACAAAATTATATATATTTTTTGATCATTAAAATAATATAAGAGGGAGTTAAAAAAATGATATCAATTTATTTCTAAATAGGAAAAAATTTATTCATTTTAATGAACTCATATATGGGTAATAAATAGAATTTCAATGTTAATGAATTAAAATTATGTTTTAAAAGAAAAACACATTATTAAATTAGAAACAATAGAATAAAAATAACATTAATTAATGGAAACTAAAGGTTATTAGTAAGTCAATATAATATTGAAAATATTCACCGATAAGAATCAATATACACTACTGAGAATAAAACTTGTTGTTAAAATGGAATAATTCTCAATGGAAGGTATTTGTCATGAATGATCCTTTAACATAAACACCGTATAACATCATTCATTATATAACACTTCAACAATATGATTTTCTTAATTATTTACATGATTAGGAAAAAGTTTTATTTAAATTCATTTATTTTTATCACTTTTATATAATTTCATACCATGCTTTATTTATTTAATTATTAAGATAATATTATGTCATATTTTTGGAGGCCATTCCATTTATAATCTGAAAATATAATTGGTAAGATAACTATGGTCCATGGGGTTATTATTCAACCCTATATTGAATCCTAATAGTTATATGACTATAATATTAATATATTATGTGTAATTTTTAAACCATCCTTGAATAGTGTATATGGAAAAAGTCACAACTCTTTATGGATGTGGTAGTCCACATGTATGCTCAAATGAAATTATCATTTTTAGTGAGTGTAATGTTATGAAACTAGAGGATATATTATCTTTATATAATGATAAATATTTAATTATTATATGATATATTAATAAAATGTATTGTAATTACTATCATTTCTAGGAAGTGATGAAAAAAGAAACACAACATTTTATAGAGGTGGTAATCCACACATACAAATGGGTGATGTTTTGATTTTACATGAGAAAGAAAATGAGATGAAAATTGTTGTACCCTGAATATAATAACATTAATGTTCATGGATGATATTGAATTTACTATTTTGAAATAGATAAATTATATTTTATCGAGTTATAAGAATAAATAAACATGAAATAAGTCTATTAGGACTTATACATTATCATCGGATATCCCCTTTTACATACTAATAAAACTTTCAATGTTTTATAATATTGTGACACTGTGACTTATATTACATAAAAATAGATTATAATAAGTTATTTGGATAGTGATTTTCTAATCTAGATTAATAAAATGTTGCAAGGATGAGAGGAAACAAGGTTTCATTTTATAAGTATGTGAAAGTGAACACTTGGAGATAATTAAATAATTTTAATATAATAAAATATTTTTCTTGTGAATATGTAACAAATATGATTTATTTAAAACATAAAATTAGGTTCATACCAAATACATAGATAAAATTAAATCAACACATGTTGTGAATAAATTTTATTTCTTATTTATTTGTAAAAATAAATTAAACCCATTACAGAAAAAAATGGGATAACTAAACATCTTACCATGATAAAATAATTATATTAAAAAAATTAAAAGGACTATATAAACAAATTTTTATTTTATGGTTCATAATTTTCAATCAAATTTATCTAATTTTTATTCTTTATTTTAATGAAATCAATTTTAATATTATAAAATCGAACAAATGGAAAATAGTTTTTTAGGAAAATAGATATATTAAATTTAAAAATATTTTTTCATTGAAATCAAGTAAAAAATATGGATTCCTCAAATTAATTTGGTAACATAATAATGAAATTTTTTTGAGACTTTGTAATAAAGTTCAAATAAAATTTCAACTTCCTGAGAGTCCATTAAATTAAAAAACACAAATGTATTTTATTCAATTAGAATTAAAATTATCTTCATAGAAGTCAAGATTTAGTTCTATAGTTCAGAATATTTATTAAAATAAATTATTAACATGGTAATAATATATTTTTTATAAAACTCTTAAAAGAAGATAAATTCATCTATTATAGATATTTTTAAGTATTGCTAAATAATTTTATCTTTTTTATGTGTTTTACCCTAACATAGAAAAAAAAAATCATTTTATGTTTACTATTACTAATGAAAGAAAATTATGAAGACCATATTACATTATATAAATTATTATTATTCAAAATATGAAATCCATTTTACTAGAATAAATTTCTAGAATTGGAATAAATAAAATTTAACAAAACAACATAAACACAATTTAAACTAGTTTTTCGAAAAACTCATGTTTTATGAAATAAAATGACATTCTTCCTAAACCATGTATAATTCTGATTATTATATAATTAATTAGATTAATTAAAAATATATGATAATAAATTTAAATTAATTTATAATTATAAACAATAGTAGAAGTTTAATTTCATTATTTAATTAAATTAAATGATCATTTTAAAGAAATAAGTATCTTTCAGTAATCACATAAAAATATATTTCAGGAAAATAAAAAAAATTCATTATATTGAAATAATGAATTTATAATAGATAACCTAATGTATAATTTTTCAAATTCAAATTTAATAATATTGAATTTATTCATTTACATGAACACATATAATACATAAAAATAGTTCTTTTTAATAATATAAATAATTTTTTTGGTTAAAAATTACATAATATTCTTATTAAAAATATAAATATATATAATATAATTTAAAAATATTATAAATATATATAATTTATTTACTATTTTGTGGGTATTCACATTCTTCCCCTAATGTAAATTATATCCTCCCAGTTTACTTCACCACTTAAATAAGTGGGACTATTTTTCTTTAATATCATTTAATTATTCTGAATTTACATCCTCAAATATATGACTTTTACATAAATAAATAATTTGAAGAACTAACTTATTTCACCACACTTGACCTCCACGATCAAAAATAGAAATCGAGTGTTATTTATATGATAGACTATTACAATTTACACCGTCAATGATCAAATCAGGTGATTCATTTTAAAATTATTTCAATAATAATGATAAATGAAAAGATAGTATCATCCTATGATAAATATGTAGAAAACGACACATGGTATGAAATTGATACAAATTTATCATGAATTTCATATTTCTTAATAAATTTTATAATTAACATCCCATTTTACCATGATTCATAACACTTTTCCAGGGATATAATTCATGATAAAAATGACCACCTATTTCAAATGAAATATTCTTCATCTCATTTTCCTTATAATCCTATTATATATGCTGATTTTCCATCATATTTTGTTCAATTGTTTTTACCTTTTCATCCATTAATTATACCATCTATACTCCAAAAATATTTTTCCACCACCCCCAACATAATAAGTATGAGTTCAATACTTTAAAAAATATAATTATTAAAAATGTGGCCTCTACATACCAAAATTCAAACCATTATAATAATATTATTTAACCATTTAAGTATGATAGTAAAAACAACCTGTGTAATATAATAAATTACATCAATGAATGTATTCAAAATTATGGGTCGTTAATACTGAAAAATTATCATTTTGAGGATGAAAAACTATATAAAAATTTAATTCATTATCTATTGAAATGTTAATTCCTTTCCAAATATTAATTGAAATACAAGGATCATGGTCAGATGAAATTGATAGAGGGACTCATTATAAGTAGAATATATCGTTGAAATATATTCTTTGACTATGCTCTAAGGAAACATTATATTTAATGGGAATGAACTGTTCATATTGAGCCATTCGATAAAAAATAACCACTTTAAATTATTATATCAATATATATTTAACAATCCCACATTGAACTCCATTGATATATTTTTCCATCTCTACACCACCACTAACAACATCTAAATAATTCTTTTATATAATTATCATTTATCATTAAATTTTTTATCTCTTAATTTTTTTAACCTTGAGAATTTCATTTTTCATTCAATCGTAAAAGTAATACTTCTGAAGAACTATATATATCTTAGTACTATAGGAATGAAAAAAGGTTAGATTTGACTGCCACAAAGTAATTTCTTTTTCAAAACTGATATATATCAAAAAAACAATCATTTTCAATGTTTCAAAACACCTCACTTACTAATGATTAATATGTGTATCTTACCACTATTTTCCAGTTCCACTTTTTCCTGTAATTTAGGATATTCCTTATAGAAATTTTAAAAGCATTGTGATATTGAGGTCTACACTGTAACCTAAAACAAATTATATGATGATTATATGTGCACTATTTTTAGGTATCTATTTATTTAATTATTTAATAAAGATCATATTATAAACCGTGATTGGTTAAAGAAGCATTTTATATTCAACTAAATACATTAACTAGTTTTTTTAATTTTCTACAATGGTAAAGAATTGGGTAATAAAAATATTATATTGGTAAATTTCATCTCTTATTTATCATTTTCAAATCTATAAATGAAAATATATACTTAAAAATATTATGATCGGTAATTATTTCACACATTACTCTATTTTAATAAAATTTCAATATTTTAAAAGAAAAAACAACATAAGATTGTTAAAGGTTATGTGTACAATAATTTATATCATCATTTTTCAATTGACATAAATTATACATAATTACCTTATCACTATAAATCAGAACCCAACCAATTCCCTTCGATAATGTATAAGTGATGAATAAAAATTCCAAATTTTCCTTGGAAAGGTATAAATCCAAATCATTCACCAATATTAGTTTTTGTCATTATAAATATTCATCAAACTCTTTTATCAATTCGATTATAATATTATTCTAGGAAAAGTAGTTATTATGATAGATAACTATGATATTATTTCAAAAAATTATTGTAGTAACCTACTAATCCATTAAATCTATGAATCCTTGTGAAATTTATTAGACATTTCAGTTCATAAATAAACTATTTACTTGAGAAAATATTAATTTATTTAGAAAAACTATGACAGTTGAAAGAAATAAATAGCATCCAAAATTTACATTTTCTAAATTTTCCAGAAAACATTTTTTAATAATGATTTTCCAAAAAAATAATTAATTGTGTTTTCCAATCCTCACGTATCTAAAAATATAAAACAATATTAATTGTTAATAAAGAAATAATATCCAAATAGTTATGGAAAATATATTTATAATATCCTTGAATAACATTTTCATATTAGGCATCCTAGAGGGTATAACGACAATATTATAATCACCATGTGTATTTTGAAATACCATCTTTATAATTTTCTCTAACTTATCCATCAATTGATTCTATAGTTACCTGAAATCGATATTTAAAAAATAATTTTAACTCTATATTTGATCAATCAAATTGTTAAAATGAGGAATAAGATACTAGTTCTTAATAGTGATGGTATTCATTTCTATATAATCATTATAAATCCTTTGTTGACCCCTAATTCTTTTAAAAAAAATAAACAAATAACTACCCATGGGGGAATTCCTGGATGAAAGAATATTTTATCCGGAAAAAATATAATACAATAGTTTTAATTCAAAAAGGTATACATAATCTTTTATATAAAAGAATTTTGAAATTAACTTCTTAGTAAGAACTAAGTAAATAGTGAATTCTACTTAAGTATCATGTATTTTATTAGGAAATCATCATGAAATACATCCAAATATTCATTTATAATTTGTGTATCACTGATCAATACAAGTTCCTTTTCTCAATAACATATTTTATGTAACATTTACTTCCATATATAAAATTTATATTACATTATTGATATGTTATCAATGTTATGAAATTGTTGAATAAAAATTACATATTTATATAATATATATAATTGTGGATTGTAATCCTCACCCTAATGAATATCAAACTCTATTATGGGTAGTTCAATATGAATTAATGGAAAACCATCCAATTTTTAACAATATAGTGCTTCCAAAAAAACATTTTTCTTTATTAATTCCCCATTTAATTTATACCTAATGATCATTAATCTTTTCATGTAGCGATATTCACATTTTACATGAAAAATTCTCATAAATATATGAATTTAAAAATCCAATGTCAAACATTGCATTTGAATAGTACAAATAAAAAATGTAATATACCATTATCTAATTAATTATATAGAATCAACTTAAACTTCATAGAATAAAATTATTTTATCACCCAATTATTATTTTGATATTGATGATTTATCACTAACAAACTTTCATCAAATACATGTCAGTATAATTTCAACCCTCATCGTATTTAAAAATCTTAATGTGTATGTCTATATGTTATCTCATTCATCTATTGAGAAGTAATATATTCATTACTAAAATCATTCACATAAAAAGTATAAATGTAATCATATATTATTTCTTATCCCATTAAATTATTGTTTTATGGTGATATAGTGAAAGATGGATACTAGAGGAATCTCAATAGAGGTTGGAGTTGTACTTTGTAGCAACAGATATTTATGGCATAAAAGAGAGGGATTATGATGTAAATGTATAGTTTATGGCCCAAAATGATGGAATATTATGACTTGTACATGGAAGAATGGTATTAAATAAAAATATATGTCATAAAATATATATTTTTGGAATATGTTTATTCATCAAAATGAGTTATGATTTTTTTTTGCTATTGAGGTTTCAAATATTTTGTAGAATATAATTGATTTTTATTTCATAAATCAATGGACCCAAGGGACCTAACCTGTAAATGTTCTTCTTATATCATAATTAATGTGAGTTGTATCCAATTTATTCTTTATTTCAACCTATCTTATTCTCATTCACCAAGTTATTCTTCCTCATTTTATAGAGAAACCTATGTACATTAGAAGATTATCCATCCCATCATCCCTTTCATTGATCCACAGATTCCAATTGTGATGTTTTTGTGATTGATGGTATGTTCTCCTCCCTTATCCCAAGGAGTTTATCTATTTTTATTTCAATGGTTCATTGTAGTGGTATATTTTTTATATCGTAGTGTTTTTGTATTTTCATTATAATTCAATGATGTGGTATAGGTTGACCTAGGTTTTCCGTGTTTTTTTGTACATTTCATATAGTTTCATTAATGACTTACTGTTTTTAGATGGATGATAAATATTCATTGATGTATGGGATCATCATTATCTTCATTTACATGTTCTATGTTTTAAATATTCATTCTTTTTCATTCGATTGGGAGGATAGTAAATTTTGGAATAAAAAATGTAAATAATATTCAAAAAATTAAATTGATTGGTATTGGGGTGATATCAATTTCTTATCTACATTGAGATATAATTTTAATGATATTATTAATTCTTGTTTCCAATATAGAAAATTATGTTAAATTTTATCCTTGTCTGCTATGTCGACATTATGTGATAAGACACTTGTTGTGTTGCTGTGTGATCTCACATTGAATAAATAGTTAATGAACACATTTATATATATATATAGATTATAAAATTTTAACCCATGGATTATGGTTTTGTTTTAATATAGATTATAAATAAAGATTTAATGTGATTAAATCCCTTAAATAATTGTGAATGATGGAATTCATTTCTTCTATCGATATTTGTGCTTAATATGTTACCCTGTATGGTCTAAGATATTGTTAATTTATGGAGGTGATAATATGGGCTATGTGAAGCATGTGGCAGTGATGCAGTTCTTCGTTGTATGGATGTGATGTGGGTAGTTGTGCAGTGAAGATTATGTGTGGTGGACATATGCAATGTGGGTGAGTTGTGCGATGATTATGTTGTATTGAATGATTTGTGCAGTAGTTGTGATGAACAATATTTATGGTGAATGATAGTTATTTATGTGATGTTATTGATATGTATTATTGATGGGGTGAGATCGTTTATATAGTATTTCATGGTTGGGTTGGAGACGCAAGGTCTTTTGTTGAAGGTTGGGAGGGTTGGGAAATTGCTATGTGTCATAGTTGTGTTGGTTTACTATATATCAATATTATTCATGAAATATGAATGGGGTAAAATTTATAAAGATGAAATTAGCTAAATTGAATTGCTCGATAATTGAATTGTATGTGTTAATTTGAATTGAGTGACTTATAATGTGAATTGAGTGACATAGTTAGGGTGATATTTTTTACGATGATAAAATAGAAGGAACAGACTTTGGATGATCAAAAATTGATTTTTTACTATTTGATGAAGTGATTGAAATAATCAAAATATAGAGGTCAGTAGTTACACTACCATTCAGGATGTTTATGATTAAAATCTATTAATGTTATATTAACAAATTCTATAACCAAAGGGCTCACATTATGTTTGGAAAATAAATATCATGTATCCATTTGGAGCTTATGAATAATTAAATATTGGGAAATTTTTTGATGGATGAATCAAAAAGAGCTTTATTTTATGTACTGTTGTACATAGAGAATTTGAAACTAGAAAACAAACCTAAGATGGATTCTATGATGTGGGGTCTTTAGTAAAACCATATATGGGAGAAATTATGGCATAGAATTATTATATTTGGTGTAGAGGCTCACATGAGGAGTTTTGGTAGTTATTCTACATTCAACATAATTGCAGCATAGTCAGCTATACATTGAGTGTAGTTTAATAGGGGTGAGTTTTTCACTTCACCCAAACCATCCACTACTATTCTAAAGGGAAAAATATCATTGTACTCCTTTTCATGGTGTTTGAGTCATGAATCTTGGTGTTTTACCATATTCCCTTAATTGTACCATGATCATTCAAATCCATGGAAAATATATCATCGTGATTCATGGACATGGATTTGACAAGCACAACTATAGTGTGTTCCCTTATCTTTTTTCTGGCCTTTTACTTTGTCATATGTTTTTACCATGTCAAGGAATACCTCATTTTAGTCTTACGATTTTTATAATTCCTATAATATACCAAACCCATTTTACATCATCATTTTTATCGATTCCTCATAGACCCATGTTTGACCCTATGATATATCTCATCCCCTTTATTTTTTATATTAACAACATCTTTAAGAGATCAATCACAGGTGGTTTAGTTGAATTTTTCTATTTCATTATCCCAAACATCCCACAATTCCTTGTCCCTAGATAGATTATTATAGGGAAATAATTGGTTTGGGAGAATCTTCTTCAGGGTAATATTTTTGGATATTGTCATATTGGTTGGACATTGTGTTATAATATTTTGTGGTACTCAATATATGACTTCCTTTAAATCCAAAATTGGGAAATGGTTCAAAAAACATTTCGTGGTAGGATATCATATATTATTTTTCTAGTTGTACATGTAGGAGAGAAGATAATTTTTTTTGTCCTTCTGTAATATGGTTTAAATCAACATAGTTATTATAATTTAAATTCTCTATTTAAACTTGTCTAAAGTGGAATGAATCATATAATTTAAAACTTCTTATTTTATAGATGTTATTCATTAAAGGACAAGTCACTCGAAATATGGGTTGTTTGATTAATTTCTTATACTGAGATAGATAAGTTTGTGGATCCCTATACTTTGGGATTTTTTAACATCACATTGTATGTAATTTTTTATGCACATATATATTGTAAATGAATTTTATTTCCTTATAAATCCATGGTTTGTGTGAAAATCAACATGAAAGAGATTGATTGATTGTGGTGAAAAACCTTTTTGTGAATCTGTATTAATTTTTTTGGGATGTTTTGAAGTGGTGTATTTAGGATGTGTGGAAGCTATGATGGTATGTGGTAGTTGTGTTGGTATATAGTGGTTGTGATGAAGAATTTGTTTTAATGTGAAATGGTTGAAACATATATGAGTTTTTGTGTCATGATGTAATATTTCATCCACAATACTAATGGAATCAGATGATAATAACGATCCCCATATAAAAAATGATGAATTGAGAAATTAACTATTTAATTATAAAATGAAATTTTTATTAAATAGTTTTTTATTTAACAAGAAATTAATGGGCTATATATATCAAAATAGCTGGAAATTGGAAAATAGGAATGTATTTAGCATGAAAGGGGAAATAAAGGGTACCTTGTTGTTTGGATTTCTGGTGTGGTGTTGTGCATTTAGTGGTGGCAATGAATGTAGATATGGTTATAAGCATTTGTTACGATGTTATATTTTTTTAGTACTCTTATTTTTAACCCATTGGTTAGTATTTAATGTGAAGATATTATATATTCATTATATTCAATCATGATTTCCATATTCACATCCACTCTATTGAGCACCATGTTCTGAAACCAAAATGATTGGGGGTGTTTTACATGACATCACAATGGTGTGGATAAAAGGATGGAAACCACATCATTGCCACTCTCTCTTCAAGGAGAGTTTTATATTCCCATTATGTCTTGGATAGTTTTCAAAAGATCCTTAGTGGTGATGTTTAATGAAATGATCAGTTGAATACAGTGGGTTTTGTTCATGTTTGGAGGAGAGAACCCAGATTATGTCTTTCAGGTTGAATATTATATTCTATTATTTTTATTATAGTGGTTTAGATGATATGTATTGCTACATGTGTATATGGGTGATATTTATTGTAACATAATATGTGTTTTTAGTTGATATGTGATGTGATAGACTAGGTTTCATTGGGTGATATGTGTGTGATGACGCATGTTCCTTTTGGTGAAAAGTTTTGTTACAACCCAGATGTCTTTCAGTGGGATATTATGGATAAATTTATGTGGGGTTAATGGTATGATGCATCTTCCAAGTATATTTAGGAAGGATTTTACTAACCATATGGGAGAACCATTATATATATCATTGGCGTGTGGGTGGTAACTTTTTATTGATATGATTATTTTTTAACTATTATAAAATGGTGAGTTGTTTTGTGATCCTGAAATACTAAGGATGGGGCATGTTAGTTGAACTACTTATGGAATATTGGTTCTTGTTTTTCTTATAGGTGAATTATTATTATCTTTTCACATATGAATGAGATACTATATGTATGATTCAACTGATTATAAAAGTATTCATATATTACATAGTTAAACATAGTTTACTGGTTTCTTGGTAGTCTATGAGGACTGTACTGAATATTATCATCTCCGGAATAAATGTTTTTTTATTTGTCTTTTAGGAATTAATTTTTGGTGTTTATTTAGAGACTCTTCTAGTATTTATAATTATTTTTTGTTTTTTGTTTTATTTTTACATTTAAAATATATTATTTCATATATTTTA
The DNA here is from genome assembly GCA_963277665.1 of Viscum album. Taxonomy (NCBI): domain Eukaryota; kingdom Viridiplantae; phylum Streptophyta; class Magnoliopsida; order Santalales; family Viscaceae; genus Viscum; species Viscum album. The sequence continues at coordinate 1,584,988,075 of OY728147.1, forward strand.
TTTATTGTTGATATCCTTATCCCTATTATGACAATATAGAGTCTACTGTCTCCCATATGATTGAATTTTATACCCTCGATGGTATTAAACAACTCTTAGACTTCTGGATACAAGAAATATAGGTCATTATACAAATTATTTCATTATCAGACCAATAAGGATACAATTAGATGGAGGGGGTCTGACATAGTTACCTACAATAATAAATAGTAAGAAAAATGAATATATTGTCATTTATCATGTTCCTAGGTGGTGTTCCAGAAACAAATTCTTTTATTTTCAATGGGAATATAGTCAAACCCTATTGAGAGAACAAATTTCATTTAAAATTAACCACTCATGACCAAAATGCTCACTTGAAAAACATTACATAAGGTTTCTTGAGTATAATACCCTGTAATAAGACCCTGAGATTAGCGACATGTTCCTATTTTTATTTGGAGTGACTAAAGATTTCATTATTGAACACAACTAAAAACTAGTTTAGGAACAACTAGAACAAGGGGTTCCTTATCCCCATAAAGAAAAATGGTAGAATAGTCACAGTGTATAGAAACTGAGATGTAGGTGATGAGTGATCTTATTGGTCATAGTAATTCCTCGATGTGAAGGTCTGAGGATTGTAAGAACAAGATGTTGTCCAATGGGAATATGTTTATTCTTGTGGAAATGCATCAAAGATTCCTTCATTATTTTCATATCACGCCTTTTTTGGTAATCTTGAGAGTATTCAAGATTCAAAATTTATTGAGTACATAGTGTTGGTGGCCTATGATGAAATGGGATGTGGAAGAGTTTATAGCTCAATGTTAGTATTCTTATTAGAGAGATGTAGAACATCATATACTGAGGATTGATAACACAGTTGGATTCTCTAGAGTAGAATTTCGATGACATCCAAATTGATGACATCATAGAGTTACCTCAATCTCAAGGACATTCTAATGTTATATTCTATATCGTGGAACATTTAATGAATATGACTCAATTAATAGTGATCAAGGAGTCATGCTCCATGAATGTGACGGTGAGGAAGTTTGTGGACGATGATGATCATCTACATGGAGTACCAGGGGAATTTTTCTTGAATTTTGATTCTCATTTTGTCTGATGATTTAGAGAAGATACCAATAATATTTTGGAACTCAGTTTCACCACCATGCATCTTTCCACCCTCAAATGTATGGACAAACATTGGAGGATATATTGTGGGAATATATCATTGAGTTAATTTGATCAAAGGAAATAAAAATTCAATTGGATGTGTATTATTTTTATAATAGCTATAAATATTCCATTATAATTTCTATATATAATGATCTTTTTGGAAAGATGTTTCCCTCTCCATTGATTTTTTAAAATTAATTATACAAGGGATGTAGATCAGGGTGTGGGGATTTTCTATTCCTTCATTACGTCTCATGATTTTATTTTATTACATGGACTAATTTATCACCCTTAATTGTTATTGGTTGGGTTTTCCTCCTTTCCATATAAAAAATAGGAATCCTCTACCACCTTGATTAGGGATATCAACTCCATGATCGAAACATGATGATTGGATGTCAGGTCCTCCTTCAATATATTTCATCATTGAAATATTTTCCTACTATGGATTCCCCTCATATATTTTAATCATGTTTGTAAAGAAAATTATGAATGTTATCTTGAGGTTGATGTTGGTTAATTACATTTCATCAATCACAATATGGTATATACCTACATTTGGAGCTGATAGTGAAGTTGGAAACATCTTCACATCGGTGAGAATTGGTTTTGTTAGTTAACTATAAATTATTACTCTTTCAATTATTAGGTAATATCATATATGGAGAATACAAGGTAGGGAGCCCATGGAATCCCATGTTTTTAATGGGGTTGGTTTCATAATGGGAGTCATAATTTTGATGCCTTTTTACCTCGGGAATCCCATGTTTATTACATGGTGTAATGAATCTTCATCATCTAGTGGGGTCAAAAGATTAATATCCTATGTGGATTGGTCGTTTATAGGTTTAACATATTGTGGGGAAAGGTTTCTCATAGGTTTAATGTCTTATGGGGACACATTGGTCATAATTTTAAGTTATTTTAAGAAAAATGTGGTCATAAGTTCAATATCATTTGGGGATATGTTAGTAACATGATTAACATCTTTTGGGGAAAGGTTATTTGTATTTAGATGTATTCTAAGAGGTAATAATATAAAAATTATGTGTCATCACCTACAAGGGAGAGGATAGGTGGGTTATTTTTGAGATTTGGTTCCCCCCTTATGAGATATGATCACACATTAGTTCTTCTACCCTACAACAGGATGATATGAAACTTTTATGGCAGAGTGTGGATTGTTGTTTTGGGTGTTTTATCAACTGTTTTAGGATTAGACCTTTGAGAGGAATAATATGTATGATATTAAGATACATATATAAAAACCCACATAGTGAAAGTTAATTTTTTAAAGTTACGTGATAAGATTGGTCCAGGTAGTTTAACATCATGTAGTAAGGATTATTGAATCAACGAATGAGAAACAATAAGGGATTATATAGGGATTACGCATATGGGTTGTTCTTTTCTAGAGTCTTATCCCATGGTTGGGTAGGAGGTTTCATTCCATGACTATCATACATGGGGAATCATGTGTTCATCACATAGGGTTATAGATATATGGTCATCCCATTCCAGTCATATAAGGGGTATCCTCAATTCATCAAATGGGGTTGAGATACAATTTAATGAAATGTGTGGAAAATTTTTCATGGAATTGAACAAAATATGATAATGAAATTATTCTATATATTTTAACATCTTTTATCTTAGATTTTATGGTAACTTATTCACATTTAAACAGTTTACATATCAAATAGGATGATACAATAGTGTACTCTCAAATATGGAATGATGTGATATTCACATTGATGTTGTCACATTTTGGGATTTTATTTCATGTACATCGGTTTCGTTGGGTGGTGCATGAAATAATAGCTACCATGGTGAAGATGAAAATGCTGATATTTATATTAGGGTTCCAATGCATATGAAAAATATATGATAAAACAATCCATGACATTCTTGAAGAAAATAAGTTGGACACACTAGTTGTTGATACAGGTCATGAGGATTATCTAGGCATGAATGAACCTGTTTTGAGTGGGTATAGGGCAATTGGGATCCAAACATTCATGATGGTTTGTTTTCTAAAATGTGGAATCGTGTAGGGACTTTTCAGGTGGGTTTCAAAATGGTGGGTTGTTTCATGATGTTTGAAGAGTTATGTGATGGTAGGGGTTTTTATGTAGGAAATATCATTATGAAAAAAGAAACCCCTACATTGGGTTAATGACATGGAATCTATTGTGTAGGCCTTTTGAAGGATAAATTTCTCATAAAGAACCTAGAGTCTCATGGTGGTTTTCTTTATCATGAAGGTCATGAACCATTGAAATGGTTGTCTCAAACATGGTCTTTAAGTGTCAAGATATCATGGGAAGCCTTTCACAAAATATTGATACCATTAGTGATCCATATTCTTTTTACATGGAATGGATTATGATTCATGAACACATTTATTCTGAAGGATGTTCATAGGTCGCATCAATATAAATATTTGATAAAGGTAGGTATATATTGTTTTTATGTAGGTCGGAATATGTCTTTCATGAAATTTAATGTAGGTGACGTATGATTAATGAAACTAAGTGAAATCTATGAATGTAATTATATTATAGGATAATTACCACAATTTATGTGATTAATCTTTTTCGTCACATGGGAATCATTTAAGAAGCCACTTCCATTCATGAATTTTTGAATCCTTCATGAATCCAGTCCCTTTTGGAGATATTGATCTCATTTCACAATAGATTTTCTTTAAATCAAGCATTCATTCCATATTTTTTTAATGAGTGTTTCTCAATGTCAAAAAATCCCCCACACCCTCAAAATGGGATCAAACTGGGTTTAAGAGCTTCAGATTATGAGGTGAAATTAACAAAATCTTATAATATGGGCCTCTCAGTCAAGAAATTCATCTCTACCCAAGGACAAAAAATTGGAAGAGTGGTTCTAGGGGAAATGATAATTTCATATAATATTGTTTATACCTCTCTATTCTCTAAACAGAAGACATTATTGAGTGTTATGTGATTTCTTTCCAAATTTCTTGAGATAATTTATCCTTTCTCAAAAGTTTTGTCTGCAAGTCATCTTTTATTATATTGATATGTTTCATATGGAATACCATCACAATGAAAAAAATCAGTGAACAATATTTTGAATATTTACCAAATTCATTCAAGACAGAAACTGATTGTTTGTTGGTTTCTATTGTTAGGCAATGTGATAAGGATAAGAATATAATGATCAGGGATCTCTACCAGTGTGTTCAAGAGTATAACACACAGTATGATTTTACAATGGTGGACCCAAAGATATATCATCACTTCCAGAGACTCCCTCTTTATATATTTATGTAGGGGTATTATCTATTCATCCCTATTGCTGACCATGAAAATACTGATTAATGGTTTAGAAGCTATCTTGGGTGATTCTAGTGGAACAAAACATATGAACGTCATTGTGTGATAAACCACACGTCAAGAACCTCTCATTTTTTGGATCCTTTTGAGAAATATCCTAGTGGGGGGGTCTTATTGTAGACAATTACCCTCATCCATTGGATTTCATTTTTATTATGTCAATGGAAGACTATCTACAAGAATACACATAGAATTTGGATCTTCATGAGGTAATCTTCTTCTAGGATTAGTGGGCCTAGGAAAATTGAGAATGTCATCCATTTTATGAATTCAAGGTGGATAGGAAGACATTGGGGTTATATGAAGCAGTGTGGACCATTTAGGTTATTTGGTACTTCATCTGAAACATCATTCTTGAGCAGTTATGAATATGGTTACCAAGGACAAATATGTTTTATATGCATCGTTATGTGGTTGGAATTATCTAGTGGGTCTTGTACCAGATTAATAAGATCCCAATCCAATGAGGAATGTATGATGAGTTACTCCCCAAGTAGATGTCATGGGATTTCCAGGAGTAAATCCCAACAATAGAGAAGAATTTAATCCATCTAGTTCATGGTGAGAAAGAGAATAATCCATAGATGTTTTAATCTACATTGATGTATCCATTTTGGTACATTTTGAAAACCTCAATGGGAATGATAATCAAGAGACCACTATAGTGTCTAAAGATATCATAGTAGGGAATGGATCACATGCACATAGTGATCCTGGAGGCAAGGTCATGGCACATACATGGGTATAGTGTGAAGCCTTTCACTCTAGTGGAATGATTTGTGGGGTTTATCATGGTTCTCATTTGAAGGAGGATTATCAATATATGTAACTAGACTATGGGAGGTGAGGACATGAATATTTATTCTATATTAATTGATGGTGGTGTGGAGGTATATCAATTTAGTTGTACTAGTGTTTTTCCAAGTTTTTCAAGGTGTAATGCCACACCATCAAGAGGAATGCCACTCTACATGTGTGTGTAAACCTTTTCATTTTTTATTGTTGTTTCTACACATATATTGGAGGGTACAAGTTACCAAACCTTATCTCACCAATGGACTAAACATTTAGGATTCAATGATGAAAAGTGATTCTAGCAAGCCTCTATTTTTAGATCCCGTTGGGGTGCTCATGAGGATCATGTATCAAATCATTTCATGTTGAACCTATACTCCCTAAAAATGGGGATGTTGATGTATAATAGTACGGGGAGAGTTGATCAATAGTCAAATATAACATAATTATGATGTGGGGTGATGATGAATTTTGTAGACTACAAGGTTTTTTTGTAAAACATATTCCTTTTATTGGATTAAAAAGATCTTCTAGATCCTCTATAGGCTCATACCAAAGGTGTACACCAAATTATACACCAATCAACACCAAGTAACCGTCTTACTGATATGATGAATATTTATTTCATTATATGGCATGTGTTTGAAAAATACACGACCCTTCAATTATATGCATATTATTTTTAGGAGTGTTTGTTGAATTAGTAAATTGTGTACTCTAAGGAGCAGCTGAGGTGAATTGTCACTCAGAATGATTTTGAGGAATTTACCCCACATCAATAGGGATGGAGGCCTCTAGAGGTAGGCAGATAACACCATGTGTGATGATCTTACCCAATTTACATAGTGATGTTGTTTCTCTAGAGGTGGTGTAGTTATAGTAGGTGAGAACCTCCAAGAAATGTAACATTGGGGTGAATTGGACCCCCTTGTTAGTTATGATGTAACATGAATTGGTCATGAGAATTTGGTTTCTCCATGAATATTTTCCAAATATTATCATATTCCTCAGTTCTTGGAGGGGTTGTGAGAAATTTACACAACTCAATCCCCCTTCAAGATGTGGTTGTATCTTCAATATGAGCAGATCATACTTAATGTACTTGGTAATTCTAGAACCAATGTCTAGGATCCCAAGGTTAATGAAGGGTAATACCTCATAGAGAAAGAAAACATGGAAAACACTGATGGAATGGTGTTCCCTCTGATGGAGTGTGTAATGATTTTTATGGACACTCCCTACCTTATAAACATCCACTGAATATAATTAGGTACATGAATATATGATTAAGATATGTTGGTTGATAAGGAATCATAGTGGAGTGTTGCATATGTGGGAACCCCTAGTTGAAGATATATTCTGTTGATCAGTTAAACATCCTATCTTGTCTATTAACATTCACCTATTTTTATTTCATTAGTTCTACTAACATGTTTTCCATGGAATATATTGGCATCATCTAATACCTATTAGTGGGATATCTATGAGAAACCCCTAATTGGGGAATAACTTGGCATAGTAGTTGATGTGGAATGCCTGGAAATACTTATATTACCATTTTCACTAGAAACTAGCTATTTATTTTGGAGTATGATCCTGATATTGAAGCGATGGATCAAAAACATATAGTGTCACACGGTATTATTAATTACATTACCATTCAAATTTAAATCAAGGAAATGAATTTTATATTTTCATGATGAATTTGTCATTGTTTTTTTAGATTTAGTGTGACATCCTTGGTATCAAACCTAGAAATGGAGGTATCAATCACCACATAGATGTCTTCACTGGAATGGATTCCATTTAACATCACTAACATGTTGTCCAATATAAAATATTTTTGAATGATTTTCCATTTCCACTTTTCTTTTGTCACTATCTCTCCCACAATTTGAGTATAACTAATATTATGTCTTAATGTAAATAAAAAAAGTTTGAGAGTTTAGGTTTCCACATAAAAAATGTTATGGCATAAAACTAAGTCAGTGATATCCAATGTGGTTCCCTCAATAGTGGTGGTCGAGGAGGCCATGATGGACAAGAACTTATTTAAGGAGAATGGAGATTTGGAAGCTGAACCTATGGGCTCAATAGTGGTGACCAAAGAGGCTATGGTGATTGAGCCCACCCCATAGGTTCCTAAGAAAGTGGTGGATGAAGCTATTATATAAGAGTCTGATAAGGGAAATGTTATTATAAACATGGATTTTTGACCATCTGAGTAGATTCCTAATGATATCCATATCTCTGAAATGCTAGTCGACTTACCTTAGTATGAGCCCATGATATCAAAGTATTTCAAGAACTCTGTCTCAAATATTTTTTTTAGGATAACTCGATTTCCTAGAACAAAGCATGTAGTAGTGTCTGAGACATCCTCAACCACAATCTTTTTGAGAATCTATCAATCCTGATGGGGTCCCTCATCATTTTCTTTTGATTTTAGAGAGTGGTAGTGTGGACTCCCGCAAATATCATGTTTTTGTCTCAAGACTGTCTCACCGAATGAGTGTGAACTTAGTGTTAGGAGCCTGACATCCACCTAGTATGTGTTGAAATTTGATGGAAATATGGCTCTACAAGTTTTCAAGAATTATATCACTCATATAGAGGAGTAGGTTCTACAAACTAAGGACATAATAGCTGCTAGGGACATGAATATCAACCATAAAACAACATAGTTAGTGGATGTTGTTCCCGAAGTAGTGGAGGAAGACAATTTGGAGGTGGAATAGTTGGATGAATAGGGCCATGTTCATATTTGAGCATACATTGTTCTACATGATTCTATGGAATACTCGGTTGAGCAATCTGGGTGGAGATGGACTCTCTAGGTCTCCTAGTAGTGGTTTGTTAGAATTGAGTAGTCCCTAACCTTGTCGATCCATAAGCGGATTCATTTGGTCTTATTAAAAAGATGAGGTGGTCATTAATGTGGATGATCATCCTTAATAATGATAACAATGTTATTTTTTTCAATCACATTCATCCATATATCTTTTGTTCTTAAAATAATTGATACTAAGGTGAAAACCATCATTGAACCTCTAATACCACATGTTTCATGCATATTTTGAGATAATAGAGAAAATATAAGACCATTCACTTTATATATAGTGCTAAGAAGGGTGGGATTGGAATGATACATCAATCACCAGTGTTTCCTTACTTGGAAATCCTTGGTTGTAGAGGGATAATTGTACAAGAACCATTCCTTCCAAATGTAAAATGGTACACGAGTGGGGTAACACCAGGTGTTTTGGATTATATCTTAAAAAATGGTTAGGATGGATGAAATTATTTGAGACATATCGGATTCCAAATATAAGTGGATGATAGTCAGATAGAGGATAACCGCTGTCTATATTTGAAAAGTGGATTAAATTATCATACAGTTAATTAGATGGGACTAACAATTATGGGTGACCATTGAGAATGTTTGAAACAAAAAATTGTTAAATTTTAAATGAATGGCCTTCATAAAGATTGTACAGAATTATAGGGGATCAAAAATATTTGGGATACACTTCATTTGGTTACTATTTTGATGTGGAAGATGATTCGAATCCTAAGAAAATAAGATTCAAAGCACGATGATGATTTTGGGGGATTTTAGTTATGAGTTCATCAAACTTGGGATTATTCCACTATGGTTTTGAAAACACTAGGTTTGAATATATGATTGTGAAAAATTCATATCACTAGCCATGTGTTTAATCATCTATGTTCCAATGTGAAAATTAGAGAACATGAGTGATCTAGTAGGTGACTGACACCAAATGGTGGAAAAGACCATATTGGGTGAGGGGATAAAATACATCAAAGTATTATATCATGAAATGTAGATGGAAGGAATATAGTTTAATACCGTGGGAAAATTACCCAAAACAAATATTGATTTCTTCATATGATGAGGACCTCTAATTACTATAGTTTATAATAGCTCATTTTTTACTGTAGGGTCATTCAGTTCAACATTATATGGTTAGGATCTCTGTAGCTCAAATTAATGTATAGTGACCAGGATAGTGTGGACCTAAATAAATGTAAATCCACTCCTTTGATGTAGTGTAATGCATGATAAGGTAGAACAAGATATGTTACCTCATGGAGGACATCATGATACAATGATAATTATTTCATGGATTTATCATTTATCTGATCTAGTTATTCAAGTGATTACAACCATGATTGTTTTGTGGCCCAGTGAAGATTCCATCTACTTTTTGTCCTCTTCAATTCAATCCCACATTTTTTCCCAAGTCAAAAGCATGTTAGGGAGGGATTAATCATGACATTTTCCCTAGTTTCCCCCATGGTTATTCCCCATGAAAGAGGAATGTGATTTTTTCGTGGTGATGTTTAAGGCCATACTAGTAAGACGATATAAGTACATATTTAAGGAAATGTTAATAGGTTCCTAAAAAGTATTTAATGTATTAATTCATGGAATAGGGTCCCTAGGTTATTTTCAATGTGTTTTTAATTTATAAGATGTTGTGTGGTAGTGTAATCATTATAATCTCAATGTGCAGAGATGGATAAGAATATCCCTTACCACTTAATTATTCATATAGTTTAAGGTCATAATGTGTGGACCACCTCTGACTATGAATCATAATGATTCCACTTATGTGATTTCACTAAAGGATTCCATAGGGAATAGATAACCCAAACATGTTTTTGGTTGAGGTAATAATTATACATATGAAATTGATTGGAGTACAGGGAATAATTATATATCCCAACAAACCAAGATTCCATTCACATATTTTTTTGAAACATGGTGTGGTAGGAGTCCAAGGCCAGTGGGGTGGGGGGGGGGGGGGTTCCTCTCAATTATTGATTCACTGAAATACGGTTGAATTTTTCTGTATGAATGACGATGCAGGTCAATATATCCCAAGAATTGTTTTTTGGTTGGGATGTACCTATTATATGGGATCCAAACACTAATATATATATATAATGGTACCAAGAATCACACTACATGTCGTTATATATCACTATGCAGTAGATGAATACCATATAAAGACATAGATATATCTCAAGTGAATGTTCATGTCATCATGCAGTTTCTCATCATGCGATTGGGATACAGACCACATAGATTAACATCCTGCAAAAAAATGATGAACATTCATTTTAATGTCATATGGTGAGTTTATGTGGTCACATAATTTTATCTCCATAGATCTATGACCATTCTAGGTTTGTGCCAGAGGCCAACCATTAATGAAAACAGATAAATGATTTTGTGGTGGGGGTTTACAATTGGATGGTTAATAGATGATATATGGGAAATAATGGAGTGATTGGGGGTTACAAACTGATGTTTCCTAGGAAATTGATGGGAAGCAATGGAGCGATTAGGTCTTAAATGTATAATTTTCATAGGTACAATAAGAGGCAGTGATGATGTGATTAGGGATTATAAGAGAGAGAATCGTAGTTATAGGTTTATCTTTTTTGCACTCATCACGTGAGGCTTCTCATATTGCCACATGAGGCATCATGTTAACATCACATTGGGTTTCAAAAAGTGTAACATTAGGTAAAATGTTATTGGGGGAATGAGGAAAATGCATAGAGTTGTCCATTATGTCATCCACATGTAAGAATATGAGGGAATATTGACATTCTAGTTGGCTAGAGGAATATGATTGGTGTTTATAAACACCCCCTACGGGGTTTGTGGGAGGGGCGATCCTTTTATATATTTAGATATATCATGGGATTACCTACATAAGATACACATTTATTCCTCATCCTGTAAGGTCATGAGGACATCATAGAGTGCTGATATGCCATATCATTATAATTGGGTGTTACCCCTAATAAGGAGGCCAAATAAAATTGTGTTTTATTTGTACGGATACAAATCATGACTGCTTGGTCTATACGTGGGTTGAGGAATATGTCCAATGTTGTTCTTTGTTAATCTCAATATCATTTCATAAGGAATATTAATATTTATTTCAAATTATTATCTCCATCATAATAGGAATAATGTAGATATTATCTCAAAGGTTATATTTTTGTTTAACATCATTCATATCAGACAAGGTGACATAATCTTCTATTGTTATAATATGTCTTTCCATAGTGAGGGGGAGTGGCTCTATTGGAAAGAAATAAAACCGACATGGATAGAGATCCTGAGAGATTATTTTTTTTCAATGTTATCTCATTATCATGTTAAATTGGATGTTTTGATTGGGTATCAGGGGAGTAGGTATCACTACTTATCCCTGGAAACTATGAATCAATCCAAACAGAGTTATAGAAAAGAGTATGTTATAAGAGAAATAATGAAATTGTGGTATACTATTTGATTAAGAACCACATATCTTGTAGTTACATGTTATGTGACAGGGATGTTGGTTGATGTAATTTAGTTATATACATCTCATCCTTTATATAATTTAATATTTTCTATATGATGTATCCTTTGTATATCGCACAGGGTAAGACTACATTTTATCATTATGTGATAAGGATTTAATTCTTTTTTGTTTAAAAACACATATATTAGAAAGTATATCATCTCATATTTTTTATATAAGGAAACCTATGTTTATCAAAAATGTTAATGATATTGTTTAACATCATGTGATGAGGAAATTTTCATATAGTTTAACATCATACGACCAGGGCATGGTGATATATAGTTTTAAGGAATACAAGTTGGACTGGGAGGGGATTACATTAAAAATTATATCATTTCACTAGATGGTTTATACCTGACGAGAAAAAATCCCAAGGAGTGTTTGTGCCAAATAAAAGGATAATTTTCTAGTTCCACATAGTTTAGGTTCATGAAGCATAAACAATGGATCCCTGTTTAAGGATGTAGAGGATAGAGTATAGATCATCTCTAATTTTTCCTCTGAGGTATCCTAAGCCTATTACATAGGGTATGACTATAGTATAACTTCATGTGTGGATGATTATGACATATATTATTATTTCATAATGATAGAAGGTTATGATATATAGTTTATAGTCATATATAATTAATATGGGGGATCACGCTAATTACCTCTTAAGGAACCTGATATTCATGTGGGTGTGATGTCCTCCACATCCATGGTATTCAATGAGTTTTTACCATTAGAGCAGACAATATGAATAATGTATAGTCCCTCCCAATTGGGATCAAATTTTGGAAACATCATTCAAAGAATCACGTGATCTCAGAAAAATAGTATCATATCACCATGAAGGTTAGAGTAGAGGAAGACATTTTTATTGAATTCTTATCTGATCTATTTATGATGTCACTCTAGGTTATTCAATGCATCATTTCTATTTTATTCAATGGTTTTAACGTCATCTAAATAGAATCCAACCATTATTTTACAATATAAAAATCTTATGGGGCTGTCTAGAGTGAGGATATATAGACCCTTATTGGATTCAATGGTTTTATCCAAGATTAAAAGGAGTATGTGGTCACCAATGTAGAATTTTGAGTCATCGTCAGATATTCCCAAAGAGAATTTGAAATCAAATCAACCCGAATCTTCTTAATTTGACCAACCGCCCTCTGTAGGGTGTCATAAAGGGTTTTTTGAATACATTATTCTACCCATTCACTTGCACAGGGTAAATGAAAGTATTGATGGTCTAGAAATTATATTCACTATATATATTAGTTGAATTTTTGGATTGAATATTTGTTTTGTTATCTGTGAGAATAGTGTGAGGAAATATTAATTGATGGATGATGTGGGAATTCAAAAAAAGTATCATGGACTGGATATTAACCTCTTTAAGTGGGGATGAACTCATCCATCTTCCAAATAAAGTTGGTGGTATACATAATGAACATGAACATTTTATATATCACTGATGGGTAAGGACCCATAACATCATGTCCCCATAAAAAGGGGCCAGGATTACAGGTTATTATATTGAATCTCTAGTAGTTAATGTAATATGTTTTCATGGATATGGATAGGATAAAACATTATGGTTAATTCAATAGAGGCATGGACATGGTGGGACCAATGTAACCCAAACCCTTGTATTTGGTGATAAAACTTCAATAACACATGATAGGACCTGCACATCACAATGTGGACCTCTTGAATGATTTGAGGGATCTAATCCCCTTTGATGAAATAGAGGAGGATTCCTTTTATCTCACACCAATAGTGTGTCTTCTCATGGATGGGTCCATTTTGGAGGATAAATAATTCTACACATTTGATATATCACTAATATTTGACATGGTCTTATAGGATAATTCAATGTTAATTTTACTCCTGAATGGGTGTCATATAATAGATTATTTCTTCAATCGTCGAGTTATTTGAGGACCCTTTTAAAGATGTTCTGGACACAAAATAATTTTCCTAATATCTATTAATATGTGAAGTAATGGGGGGAATGGCCCTTTAATTTTCTAGATGAATGATAAATTCAGTCTGTTCTTCCACTATATGTGTTGAATCTATTCCTTACAAGGAATTATCATAGACATTATATAATGGGGGAATAGAAGTTCACCTCGGTCATGAGGGTAATTTTATTGTAAAATCATGATTCTACTCTAAAATGGACCATAGATCATACATCATCATTAAATAGTCTAAATTGATCTTCATAATGGAATGTTTTAAGACCCCTTTGAATACAGAAAGGGGAAATCAATCTTGAGGGACAACTCAATGATAAAAATAAGATTATGATACTCAGCCTCAATTTTTTGTGCAATATTCCTAAAATTGGAATGATTCTGATATAAAATACCTTGTGGGAGTGATGAAATAAATATGATGGCCCACACTATTGAGTTTATATTTCTTGAAAACTATTCTTGTTTTTCAATGAGAGACAACATAGAAATGTGGCTTCCAACATGACATACTTTGATGTATATAGAGGATAGATTTTTCTAGTAAGCCTACATCTATGGATAGTTCCTCTAGTGTTGGATGAATGTATAAGAAATCAAACAATAAAGGCCCATTAAAAGGTTTCTAAGGGGAAAATTAGATGGAAACTACTGGAGAAATACTACCCAGCACAACAATCATCCTAGTAATACGGGGTGACTAAAAATATACAACATAGGATTAACATGGGATACCATATGTATCGCATAGTTCTATATGTAGTGATAAAACATGTGAACCCCAAAGACTAGGGTGTCACAACACTTCACAATGGGTAAATTTATATTATCGTTGTCAAAAAAAATTTAATTGAGGTAATAATTGCTAATATTCCTAACCGTATTATTCTTCAATGTTAAATGGGTTCCTATGGACTATTACAAGGTAGTTCAATGCATGACTATCTTCTACTATGGGATTAATCACATAAATAGTAGAGGTTACAATAGATACTACATAGTTTATTGAATGTATTTTATATATATTTTTACCATTGTTATATGGTTATATTATTCATGGTTATAGAAGATATAATACACATTATGAAATGATTCCAAATGAATTAGTGGATACATGACATGTTTATTTTAAGGACTACTAGAACCCAAATATTTTAATTATGATGCATATTACTAATACCCTTGAAAATAATTGGATCAGTCTTCAATTCTCATTTTCATGAAATAACCAGGAGAAATTTTTTTAGGTAAACCCAAATTCAAACTTCAACGGGTTTGATTCATGTGATTTTAGAAGGGGAAGTTGAATTCTTTCTAAATGTTTTTTGAAAGGTCTTGAAACTGAAATTAATTTACTATTATGTCATCCAAATTGAAAAGAAATTAATTTTTGATAGATTAATTTTATGATGTATTTCATAAATGATTTTTATGTTTATCTAATATTATTTCAACCAAATAAAATAATACAATTGTACATGGTTCCTTGGGGTTCATTAATTGTATTGTATTCCACATCCTTAGGGGCCATAATGAAATATTAAAACCAAGAATACAAATAAATGGTGGAGATAGAATATAAACATGATGTTACATCAATATTTAACTCTTATATAGGAAGGGGAAACCCATCCTTTAGTAAATGGACGTTGTGGTCCTAAAAGGTGATACAAAAAATAATATGATCATTCTTATTTCTAATTGGGATGATGATGTGTAGACATTTGGGTTACTGAAAAAACCTAATGAAGTTGTACATAATTATCATGTCAAATTTGGCCAAGCCCTTGACACTATTGGATTAGTGAATGTTTTTGATAGATTTTTTAAACAAATGGTGACCCACTTGGAGGTCATGGAAATCGATTAAAACATGGGGATCAAGTCCTAGAATATCCCTATATCTCTAGGTGAACAAATCAAGGTGTTATTTCATTAAATACAAATATTATTTTGGTTACTCTAGTTTCATGACTATGCGCCTAAATGTCACCCTCATGTATTGAACTATAATGATATTTTCCTAGATATGTAAACTGATCATGGTGGAGGAAACATGATACAATGGCGGAGGGGTATCATCTAGATCCCCTTAATTAATTTCTAATAATGGGATCAGTGAGAGTACATTACTCTTATCGATCATCATACATGGGTGTGGAAATTGAACCCACTCTAGTGGATGAGGGATCAATGATGAGGGTTTCACGTTATAGGGAATCTATGGTGAAAAAAATTATTATCCTACCCCATGTTATTTCAAACCACAAGACATACCATAGATATAAAAGAAATTTTGTTGAGTGGAATTCCATTAAATTAAAATTCCTTTTTGGAACATGAGTTATTTCCATAGATCATTTTCCCTGGGGTATATTATTTGACAATGACCATGAAAAAATATTTATGGAACTATATATGAAATTTTTGTGTTGTATTATATGGTAATATTCAAGCAATAATTTTTCTTGGAGATTATGAACCAGCTTTATAGATAGGTGGTCATTTGATCAAATTGGTGGACTGGCATAATAAATATGTTTTTAATATCCCTCCAAAGATCAACTAATGTAGAAGTCAAATATTGGATTATATTGGTACACCCAACACAATCAATATTAAGCTAACTTCTCCCCTTCTGTAGTACTAAACATATATATGTAGTGGGTTTCATAGAAGGTGAATATAGAAGAGTGAACTTAGAGCACTTTTTTTTCTTCCATCGGTGGAGTATTTGATGGATTTATTTTATGAAGGGGGACCAATGTGTGTATGTAGAGACATATCCTTACCAATACATTACTATAGGTCTTATCATGGTAATAAAAAATAAACTCTTTTCTCATCATCGTTCCTTCCAATTGGTATTTCAAAAAAATCCTTATACATGTCATTTTATTTGTTATCATTGCTCTAATTTTTCATATTGGAGGGATTAACATTAGAATGTATGAGCCCAATATGGTAATATATCTGAATTGGGATGATAATGATCTTGTAGCCTATATACACATGGTACCAAAATATATCAACTCCATTTATCATTAATATAATTTACAAAAGGAGAATATGCCTCTAGATAGTGTCATTGTCATCCTCTTTAGATAAGGAAATGATGTTTTTTCATTATCCCTTATAGTCTTATTCTATATTCTAGGACTTTGCATAATCCACCTCATTCTCAAATTGAAGAGGGATATTCAAGGACCAAATAAGGTAATCATGAATATTCATATACATTTAGACTGATACAAGGATTGAGATCCATATTTCTTTTTTTCCATAGAGCATCAGAAAAAAAAAATTTCTTGGTGAGGGTAATGTATTTGTTTTCAAAGGTGTTAGCTTTAACATAGGATGTAGTAGGTTCCAATGAATGATGTATTGTGGTCATGCTCGTGTAATCCATGTTTCATGGATTACTGGATATCTTTGGAAAAGAAGTATATGAATGAGGTGGGGACCTTGGTGGCCATGACATTGCATGCTGATTCTATAGTTTAGTTAATTTGTGTCCCAATATAATTAGTTTTAGAGTTGTACCTAATTAAGGTCCCCGAGAATTTTGTGGATACTAATCCCAACATGTTTCTTACTATTTTATTTCAGTGAGACAGATAGTATCTTCTAGTGAACTTGATCCATCACCAAACATATTATAGTACTAATGTCCCTTCTATTGATGGGAGCAACCAAAGGTAAAAAAATCATGTATGGGACATCCCTCATCAATGTGAATCATGAAATAACCTTAAAAATTAATATTTTTAATGGAATAATACTTCTATTTTTCATTTTTTGAATATTTAGGGTATATAGGACTCTAATGGTCTCTTATAATTTGGGATTCATGAATTCATTGATGGTACATGTTGTTTTTTGACACAGATGAGGAACTCTAATTTTATATGATTCCAACATTCCCATTCTTATAGGACCTGTAATGATATGACATATATAAGGTTTTTAGAGTGGGTTCAATTATTATTGTGGGTTATTCTAGGCTCAAGTGTAATTGGAAAATTCAAAGTCCATGATTGAACATATTAAATTTTATATAGTCCTGTTATTATTTCATACCATGTCCGGAAGATTGTTTTCACTCACCTGAGTCTCTATCATTACATTTAGGGTTAGTATAAACATGTGATACTTATACTGAGACATCTCTCAATGTTTCTGTCCTGGATTCACATGTCCATGATGCTAATGATTGAAGATGAAACACTCTTTGATGGTAGGACCGATGACACTATGTTATGTGAAAATGGTGACATGATGAATGATGATACATTTCATGGTATTCTTGTGCTATGAAAGATTTATGATTATCTTTACCATGGATTAAATGAAGTACCACCTGAACTAAACATAATTGATGGGGTAGTGAAATATCTTATGTTTTTTGAATGGAATCATGGGGGCCACGACCATATAGCATGATTCAGAAGAGATTTCATGTTGAGGAAGTTGTTGATGAGTATATGGATAATTAGGCATGTCTAGCGGATCGTGTATGTTCCGAAATGTTACCTGATGAAAGAGTAGCTACAGAGCCATATTATGAATAGTAGTGGCTATGTCAATTTTCACAGGCCTCCTCATTGGAAATGAAAGGGTAAATGGGAATTAACATTACATAGTCGACATCACGTATTATTTTAGACACTACGATATTTTGGAGAACACTCAAAATCCAAACAGATAAATCATGGAGATGAGGATTGGGACCAATGTATATCTGACATTATCAATACAGATGGATTAATTGAAGCTCATTGGATTGATACATAACAATGGATTATTTTTATCCCCTTATATTTGGTGATGTATTTAGAAACTCACTCATCATACCTTTGTTTACAAATAGAGAGACCAAGGACTCTATTGTTGCACGTGGTGATGTTGAACTGGTAGAGGAAGTGCCTATGGAGATTCCCCCAGTTGGGGACTCATCCCTATACCCTATCAATATATCAAAAAATGTGGGTCCTTTAATTGATCGGATGAAACATTGAAGTCATGAAGCCTCATGCTATTATGATGTCCTTAATGTTAGAATAAATGATGAGAAAATGTGGGGAAAGTGATGCAATAAATTAACTATGCAGAGGAATTTGAAATGCCTAGTATTATAAAATTATTAGAGAGGGTGAATATAGTATACAAAAGATGAATATAGATTCCCCTCTTTGGGGATAATATATTATTGTGTTTTAAAACCCTAAAGATGATTGCAAATGGAAGATATCACATTATATTAGGGATGGTTGGTGGTAAACAATAGGTTGACCAATTTTCTAGCCACTATGACATAGTGATATCAGTCTCAAGGATGGATGTCACAAAGTTCAGGTAGTGGAAAGGTATCATACCTAAATATTTTTTTGTGGACCCAACCTCTACTAATATTGTTTCTTTAGGATTTTCTGCCTCAATCATAGTAGATTGGAAAAGATGAATTGGTTGTATAACATGAAGGGAGATGAGGTATAAATTATCATTGTCCTAACATAGGGTCTGTTTGGTGATGAACATAGTAGTGAGCATCTTGTATTCCTAATTCTCTTTGGGAAGACTGGCCAATCTGGTATATGACGTGGTATTTTCTATAGAAAGTGACGTGACAACAAATTTTGGAACTCCCTTTCTATTTTTTAGGAGCGTTAGGGCAATTAGAAATACACCATTTTCGGGACTCCATAGGCCTAGTGTCTGCCTCTGTTGATGAGTGTGAGTGCCTATCATAAGGACATCTTATGAATATGTCTCCTATCATTCATTGATTTTCTCCACATTTCCTATTCCATAGGTTCAATTTCCCGGTTTATCTATGCGATTTATGGTGACGACATTCATTGTTGTGGGGTTTGGAGTTAAATTTTAATCATTTGGGGAAAGGCTAGCTTTGATGTCTCATTTTTTCCTTGTAATTTAACTGATTTATATAGAACCATATGGATCCTATGATAGATTCTTAGGTAGGGTATTTCCTCGTGTATTATTATAGAATGAATATTGAGGATATAGATGCTAAATGCTATAATATCTAGAGGTATCCACAGAAATTATGTCACATAGAAACATTGAGCACGATAATTTGAACCATTTGTTACTAGTGATGGATGGCCTAATGATGATCATAGATCCATAGGTAGACTAGATGGTTTTCTATGAGGCTTATTAGAATTACAAGGATATTTTTTTTGTAAAGACACAAGGTTAGGCCCATATTGAGGTGTTTCAAGGTGGTAAAGCACAATGTTACAAGTAGTCAAAATAAACTTGTAGCTATTCAGTGGTTAGTATTTCCAATATTTCACCCACTTTCCCATCATCAAATAAGATATGGGTTCTTTATTTCCATAACCTATGGTCAGTTTTGACTAAGATACTATGGGTGGAATTGATGATCACCACCTCTCCTATCAAATTTGTGGAAGAGTGTGTTTTTACAATAGACAACCATCTCAATAATGTTAAAATGTCTTCCATAGGTGGGGTTAGATTCATAACAATATCCTCATAGGATGGTGTACATATATTCTCCCAATGATCAGGAGGGACACCATCCTCCAATGGAGCAGGGGAGTGTTCAACTTCAGATATGATTCAATGCCTAATCTCAACATATCTCCAAGTTCTAGTGTAAATATGGAAATGATATAGGTAGATAGTGTTTGAAATAATTTAAATAAAATTCCCTTCAAGGATTATACAAGATCCATAAATTTCATGCAATTTTATTATATTTGTGTACAATTTATACCTCATTATATTGGATATTAATCCATTATCATAAAACATATATACCCAGTTATGGTGGGGTGGGAGATGGTGTTTCTATTGATATATCTTCTACCCCAGACTCTTAGAGGTTCAAGGTGACATGAACATTTCCTTGTTTTTACCCCTAATGGAATGGGATATCCCTGATCATGTGCCAAAATGTGCTGTAAGGATTCATTATTCATGTGTACTAGTCTATGTTGTGTGTTCTACATATCAAGTTAGTCGTACATCATTATAACCTAGGATAGATTTCTAGGGAAGGTATTTATTATTTGATGGGAAATAATTCTATGTCATTTATTAGTATTTTAGGAAGGACCTCCATCGTAGGATTCTTAATCATGGCGTGGAAAATGAACTTTGTCGATGGTGGTCATGATGGTGAGAGTGAACCCAACCATATTGGAAGGAGGATAGGGTTCTGATCAAAGTAGGGAAATTATAATCCTCATATAGCGCTTGGAAGGGTGGATGAGGTGCATCCAAAAAAATGAGACACTAGATTTGATGGAGGGGACTCTAGTTGTGTAGGGTTTAAAGACTAAACAGAGCATCATCACTGGTTATTCTAGAATAGGACTAGTGTACTAGGATCTGGGTTGAACTACTAAGTGGAATATAGAGCAAGGTGGCATTGGCTCCATGTTCAGTTTTCAGATCTCATGCAAGTATCCTGGGTTGTGGTAATCATTTAAAGTTCCTAATAATTCCCTACCTCCGCCTCAAAGTGCAGTGATTTATTAGAGCATTTATGGGATATTAAACTTAAATGTTTTGTTATATTTACATGGTTATTATACCAATTTTATCACCTACGGTGGGTGTAGAGACCCGAAGATGGATGTACATTACATTACTTTTGAGGAATACTTAGTACATAACAAAAAGACACACACAAGGATCGTAATAGTTTAGTGTCTTTGGAATCTTGGAATATAATTTTCTAATCGTGGTGAAAGATCTTCAACATCTCCCATAATGATCTTATTTTTTTTACCTAAAACCTTTCTTTATATCCTGAGGAAAAGAAAACATAAAAGGGTGAGCTCAAATGCTCAGTAACGGTAAAAAAAAGAAATAACAATCACGTCATATTCATAAGAACATAACATTTTGGAAATATTAACCTGCAAAAGAGATCATAATTTCATAACATGGGATAAATCATAGTAGTTAAATGTAATCCCAATAATCATAACATAAAACATGAAACTTTCTGGCATAGACACATAATCATAGAGAATCATTTCTTATTAGTCAAGACTCATTACCAAGACTATCTTAGTGGACAAAGTCCCTTTCTGAACCTAGTTCACCCCTCGTTTCAGTCCTGTTTCATTGAACCAGTATAACCTACGTTCCAGCAATGTCTATCTCTTGAGATATAAAATCTTTACCCAATGCATTGGAGGGAGATATAGGTCCCACCCATCTCTTAATGAAACCATTCTTATGTGTGCCACATAATCATAAATCATACATCATTGCATAACCCATGTAATAAAAATGAGATTCTTAAACATCATGACATCATAAAACAATTCATATAAGATAAAGGAATTCTTAAAAATAATTCCATCACAACATTATCAAATCAATGTAATAATAGGGATAGAAACATAACCCTATTTTATCTTAGATGGAAAATAATTTTGATAAAACACTTGAACTCCATTCTTGAAGAAAATATCCTTTCTACTTCAAAAACACTTATCATTTCTTAACATGTCATAAAATTATAACTAAGAGCAGTTCATTAAAAATAAACTTGAATACTTGTAAGGTAATATTATTGGAAATAATTTTTTAAAAATCCATTCATGCTTTATAAGTTAAAAAAACATTCTTCTCGTACTTTTGTCGGAAAAGTCAAAAAGTACCTCGTATGAAAAACGACAAAATATTCATTTCATATCTTTTACTTAAAACTCACAGAAGGGTAAAATTGGATTTAAACAATTGTAGGTGGATGGAAATAATATTACTAATTTTGTAAACATAAATGTGGATGATAAAATACACCCCAGTAAATTCCAAAGTATAAACAATCTTGGATAAAAATGAGATTGTGATATTTCCCTTACCTTATGTCCGATATGCTTTGTACGTATCCGAAACTCCTGTATAATGATTTAAATAATGTCATTAACTTATTGAAGAATCATATTAATTGTTATGATATCATATATGGATCACTTATGAATTCATATTACCCGTTCTTTTGTAAATTCCATGTTAAAGAAGCGTTTCGGGTAAAATAGTTTCATTTATCGTAGGTGTTTGGACTCGTTGTTCTGGACATTATTATTACTTATATCATAATTTACATACTTCCAGAATATAAAATATGATTTATATATCATATATATTCCATATATATATATATATATAATAGATAGAAAAATGAAATGAAACACGCCGTTCAGGGAGACGGTAGTCCGTACGTACGCATGAACGTTGTTTTCCTTTCCTTATTGTCTTGAATGGAAGTATGTAGATGACATATATATATACATAAATACAGTATATTTATCATGTCATATATTTCATTATTATTCATTATATATACTTTATAATCATTATGGAATGGTTAACATGGATAATGAATCTCATCGCGTCGTGGAGACGGTAGTCCGTACGTACGCACGAGCGATGATATCATTCCCAAGGTCGTGGAATTGTGTTTAAGTGTATTTATATTATTTCAGTATCAATATCACTTTATAATAAATATATATAGTTACTCATTACACCATTATACCCATCCAATTACGGTGGTGGCGGAAAATAGATTACACCACGGCGTGGAGACGGTATTCCGTACGTACGCACGCTCGGTAATTTCCTTTTTCTGTAGGATGGATAGAAGGTTAATTAGAGTTGCTTCATATTTATAATAACATATTAGTATATTAGAAATACTGATGTTATTACTTTATCATGAAAAAACTAAATAAGAAGAAGTTGAAGAAGAATGAAATTGAAAAAGATCGGTAATGGATATTACCTCTTTTTGACGTGCCTTCACTTAACCTCCAATTAAAGAACTACGGATGGTCTTTTAAGAAGACCTGTACCTCTAGGATGATACTAGTGAAGTGGATAAGCGATTTTTTCAGGGGTTGGCCGAGCATGAATGCTCAAATTGGTGTGAGGAGGAGTGGGAGGAGGTTCCCTTTTATAAGGGAGGAGAGAGGCTCCTTAGGAAAATCTCAAAATATTATTTTATATTAAGGTCAAATTCGGTTTATAATGTTTCAAAAGGGTCTTATTTCAATGATAAAGTGGGGATGGGTCTAAATCCTCTTATCCAATAGGATTTAGACAAGTTTAGGTTATTATTTTAACCTTATCAATTAGATTTAACTCTAAGTTAAATAATTTAACTTTTGTCGTGTCTTTTTGTTTTCTTACAATATATGGTAAATAAACATACCATAACAAGAGAAACGAACCCCAAGTTGTTTATTATTAATATATCTATCCATATATAAGTCATTTGGCTGAACATTAGATTTTTAGGAATTAAATAACAATTAATAATATAATATTTGTTTTAAAAACTAATTTAAGTCAATTTTGACACTATTTGGTACATGATTTTTATGAAATTAATAACAGAATGATAAGTTCTAAAAAAGTTACTTATATCAACAATAACATGTCATATTAACCTATAAAATTAATGTAAGTCAAAAAAAGTCTCAAATTACATTTATTTGGGCATTTATAACATCAATTATGTAAATATTTCATTAATAAGACAATTACTACATCATCATTGTGTCATAATAAATGATAATTATTTAATCCCTAAAAATTCTAAATAAATTCTTCTGATATATAATTGTATTATATTTCTGGAGACTATTCATGTTCGAAGTTTCATGATGTTTATCACTAAAGTAAAATTATTATACTTATAAGATTTAAGAAAGTGATATGTTTTTGCATTCTTTGGTTTTAATAATAATTAAATTATTTTCATGGCCAAAAGTCCATAAAATGAATCTAATCCGAACTTTAGGTTATATGGGTCTACTTTTAGCCATCCAATAGGATTTTTCCATGTTTTAGGGTAATTTTATATTCTTATATTTACCCTTAATTACCCGATTTAACTTTAACTATAGTAAATAAAATTTACCGTAGTTACTATTCACAATGCCCAAAAATAAAAAGTAGCTTATTAACATAATTTGGACCCACTGATTCCAAATATGGAATCCATTTTTCCAAATTCAATACACAAAATATACAGAAATTAAATTAAAATTAATCCCGTTGTCGAAAGAAAATGATTTTTTCTTTAAAACATTACAAAAGATTGAATTGATATAACCTAAGAATTCAAGGTAAAATCAATGCTAATGACATACATTATATTAAATGGTAAAAATATATTCTATTTATAATTTAAAACCATTCAATATTATAATTTAACCACATAAGATATTACGATGAAAAAAGTTGATTTTAATTAAAATATAGCATATTTTTACTATTCATTAAAATATAAAAGTTATCGGAAAAATATCAAAACTTTATCTAATGTATATTTTTATATCCTAATTCAAAATAAGAATTTTATTTTGTCAAATTGAACTTATAAACATGTCAAAAATAGATTTAAATTGGGTGCGCCATCAAAAGGCGGCAAAACTGCATTTTTTGAAAAATACTTATTTTACCTGAAAAAATTATTTTGTTCTTATGCCATGTTCTAGAAATGTGTAAGATGAATAATAATTTTATAAAATTCAAAATTTAGTTAACACTATTCATAACGGCTAGTTCATAACAATATTATAATAATATATCGTTGTTTAGTGAAACCTGGTATTGCGTACAACACACGCTATCGAGGAAGGTCGCGATTGCATGTAATGCAAGCCAAGTCAGGGTTGCGTGTTGGGCAAGAATCCTTCGTTGTTTAGTATAACATAATCCAACCATTTTTCATTTATACATTGAACATATATACATATATATACTCAATGTTGCGTAGAATAACTATTTTCAAAATTGTGTGTAACAAGATCCAAGAATAGTGTTGCGTATACTGCAAGCTAATACGGTGTTGCGTATAGCGTACGGAAATCTTGGTGTAGCATAAAACACAAGACATTAATGAAATTAAAAGAATATTTTTCGTAAAATCTCGGGGTGTTACATTCTACCCCCCTTAAAATGAATTTCGCCCTCGAAATTCGTCAGGGTTATAAATGGTTTACTATTCGAAAGTTTCTTTAATAGAAACCCACATCGTAAAAAGGAATACCAAAACCAATCTTTAAAAACAAAAGTATGAAACGTAACGGTTACCCGAATAAACTAATCACTGGGTTTCCACATTGATGAAAATATAGATATGGAAGAGAAATCTAACCATCATGTTCAGATGGAGAGTGGTAGAGAACATGGCTATGGAAAAGCCAGTAATCACAAAGCCATAAATTTGTGACGATCTAAGGTACCATCTGATTCATCAGATATAAGAGCACTAGGACAACATTTTTGGTTTTCAATATCATTTCCCTAAAGTTGATGAAATTGGAATTAGAAGAAATACTTTCGTGATTTTGGTATAGTCTCACCGTTTGTCATTATTTGGACAATTTGTAATTCATCTCTTAAAGAAATGAAGTTGATTTTGTCATTCGTGATGTGTTAGCAGATCAATGATAGAATGATGGGTGATTCCATATGTCTCAAACAAAAGGTTAGAAAAGTTATCAAAAAATACAAAACTCCATCTATATTGAGATTAATCATATATGGTTCCTAAAATGGACTTATACTTCATATATCATACCACTTAATATAATAAAACGAGTTTCTACTAAACAGGGACTTCCTGTAGGCCAGTGGTAGGCGATAAAGCCCAGTCGCACTTTGGTTGTGGGTTCGATTCCCACAGCCTTGTCCGACAAGATGGGCTGTTTCCCATCCTGCAGGTTGTCCTTTTTCTACAGCTATATTACTAAAACATCCAATCAAAAATATCAAAAAAAGTATTATCCTTAAACAATACTAACTTATGTCCAAAATAATCCATTCCAATCTTTAGGCTTATATAAAATACATTGGTCCAAGATCATAGTATAAAGAAAATGTTCATATAAATGCCATCATTTATCCCCCATATATCATAAGATATATCTTGTTGGACAAATTACAAATACGTGAATACCTTAATCATG
This sequence comes from Viscum album, assembly GCA_963277665.1. NCBI lineage: Eukaryota > Viridiplantae > Streptophyta > Magnoliopsida > Santalales > Viscaceae > Viscum > Viscum album. The sequence goes on from OY728147.1 coordinate 1,585,014,771, forward strand.
TATTCTCTTGAATAATGATTATCCATTGAACCTTAGTGAAAACATGAATGCAGTTAAAAGTTAACACTTTCCACATACCATAATCCTCAAAATTCTATATCCTCAAACCATGATATCACATAGTCCTTATATAAATCATGAGCTCATGAATACTATCAAACATTTAATTTTCTCCTTATCCCTTCATTATGCGCATATCATCTACATTCCAAAAATATCTGAATAACCTTTCATGGATACTGGTACCATTAATCATACACTTTCAAAACTCAGGGAAAGACAACATTGTAACAATACTTAGATGTATCTTTATTCCATAGTACCATGATATTACTTATAAAACATTTCACATGATAAACATGTTATCAATCCACTACATTCTTAAACCATTGACCGAGCTTCAACAATTCTTTCATCTCACATATCATTTGTTGTCTCTTCATCATCATCAACATAAATACTACCCATACAACCATACTGATTCTCTTCATGAGACTTTCCCTTAGGTCATTGGTTTGCATAATGCCCGTACATTCCACATTTAAAACATTTAACCATTGTTGATGTCGTTGCAATACCATTATCCTCATCCCTGGTGTTAACTGAACCTTTTCCTTTGCACTTAATGGCTTTGTGTCCTTCTTTTCCACACCCAAAGCATCTTCCAGTTCCTTTGAAACATTCTCCTTGATGCCTCTTCCCACATGATTTACATAGGGGAAATTGAACTTTCATTCCTCTATGATCATCATGAAATTCCATCTTTCTCTTATTAGCCGAGTCAGGAAACTTACCAAATTTTACTTTATTGATCATATTATGAGATTGCTGATTCGGAATAATAATGATGTGTGGACTTTCAAATCCCATTTCATTTGGTTGCTCACGAAGAATATCATTCCATTGTCCATCATATCCTCCATTATCGTGAATCATCTTGTTTCCAGCCATTTTCTAAAACCCAAAAAGAATCGTGTGAGAGGCAAAAATCATGCTAGGGAAAACAACATAATAAAGGGTGAGTATCCTCAATATCTAACATCTTAGGTTAAATTCTATGATCGTTACCGTAGTTCTAGGACTGTATCTTATATGTATACTTATCCTTAGGGACATCCCTAGACATACCTTAGAAATATTTCAAGGGATCTCACTAACGTTTTCACATCCTAGTTTCCAAAGGTTGACTAAACCGTTCCTCTGATACCAACATTAGAGACTCGAAGCTTGACATACATTAAATTACTTTTGCGGATTACTTAGTACATAACAAAAACACACACACAAGGATCGTAATAGTTTAGTGTCTTTGGAAACTCGGAATATAATCTTCCAATCGTGGTGAAAGATCAGCAACATCTCCCATAAAGATCTTCTTTTTTTTACCTAAAACCTTCCTTTATATCCTGGGGAAAAGAAAACATAATAGGGTGATCTCAAATGCTCCGTAAGGGTAAACAAAAGAAATATCAATCACGTCATATTCATAAGAACATAACATTTTGGAAATCTTAACCTACAAAAGAGATCATAATTTCATAACATGGGATAAATCATTGTAGTGAAATGCAATCCCAATAATCATAACTTAAAACATGAAAGTTTGTGGAATACACACAAAATCAGAGATAATCATTTCTTATTATTCAAGAGTCATTTCCAAGACTATCTTAGTGGACAAATTCCCTTTCTGAACCGAGTTCACCCCTCGTTTCAGTCATGTTTCACTGAACCGGTATAACCTACCGTTCCAGCCATGTCTATCTCATGAGATATAAAATATTTACCCAATGCATTGGAGGGAGATATATGTCCCACCCATATCTTAATGAAACCATTATTATCTGTGCCACAAAATCATAAATCGTACATCATTGCATAACCCATGTAATAAAAATGGGATTCTTAAACATCATGACATCATAAAACAATTCATATAAGATAAAGGAATTCATAAAAATAATTCCATCACAACATTATAAAATCAATGTAATAATAGGGATATAAACATAACCTTATTTTATCTTAGATGGAAAATAAATTTGATAAAACACTTGAACTCCATTCTTGAGGAAAATATCCTTTCTACTTCAAAAACACTTTTCATTTCATAACAAGTCATAAAATTATAACCAAGAGAAGTTGATTAAAAATAAACTTGAAAAAATGTAAAGTAATATTCTTGGAAATAATGTTTTAAAAATCCATTCATGCCGTATAAGTTAAAAAAAAATTCTTCTCGTACTTTTGTCGGAAAATTCAAAAAGTACCTCGTATGAAAAACGACAAAATATTCATTTCATATCTTTTACTAAAAACTCACCAAAGGGTAAAATTGGATTTAAAAAATTGTAGGTGGATGGAAATAATATTACATATTGAGGAAACATGGATGTGGATGATAAAATACACCCTAGTAAATACCAAAGTATAAACAATCTCGGATAAAAATGAGATTGTGATATTTCCCTTACCTTATAGACAATATGCTTTGTACGTATCCGAACCTCCTGTATAATGATTTAAATAATGTTATTAACTTATTACAGAATCATATTCTTTGTTATGATATCATATATGGATCACTTATGACTTTATATTACCCGGTCTTTTGTAAATTCAATGTTAAAGAATCGTTTTGGGTAAAATCGTTTCATTTATCGTAGGTGTTTGGACTCATTGTTCTTGACATTATTATTACTTATATCATGATTTACATACTTCCAGATTATAAAATATGATTTATATATCATATATATTCTGTATATATATATATAATAGATAGATAAATGAAATGAAACACACCATTCATGGAGACGGTAGTCCGTACGTTCGCATGAACGCTGTTTTCCTTTCATTATTGTCTTGAATGAAAGTAAGTAAATGAAATATAAATATACATAAATCCAGTAGATTTACCATGTCATATATTTCATTATTATTCATTATATATACATTATAATCATTCTGGAATGGTTAACATGGATAATGAATCTCATCGCGTCGTGGAAACGGTAGTCCGTACATAGGCACGAGCGATGATATCGTTCCAAAGGTCGTGGAATTGTGTTGAAATGTATGTATACTATTTTAGTATCAATATCACTTTATAATAATCATATATATTTACTCATTACACCATTATACCAATCCAATTAAGGTGGTGGCGGAAAATAGATTACACCACGGCGTGGAGACGGTATTCTGTACGTACGCACGCGTGGTGATTTCCTTTTTTTGTAGGATGGATAGAAAGTTAATTAGAGTTGTTTCATATTTATAATAACATATAAGTATATAAGAAATACTGATGTTATTACTTTATCATGAAACAACTAAATAAGAATAAGTTGAAGAAGAAAGAAATGGAAAAAGATCGGTAATGGATATTACCTTTTTTTGACGCGCCTTCACATAACCTCCAATTAAAGAACTAAGGATGGTCTTTAAAGAAGAACAGGACCTCTAGGATGATACTAGATAAGTGGGGAATAGATTTTGGCAGGGTTATTACGAGCTTTAATGCTCAAATTGGTGTGAGGTGGATAGGGGGGATGTGCCCTTTTATAAGGGAGGAGAGGGGCACCTTAAGAAAATCTCAAAATATTATTTCATATTAAGGTCAAATTCGGTTTATAATGGTTCCAAAGGGTCTTATTTCGATGCTAAAGTGGGATGGGTCGGAATACTCTAATCCAATAGGATTTATACAAGTTTATGTTATTATTTTAACCTTATCAATTAGATTTAACTCTAAGTTAAATAATTTAACTTTTACCGTGTCTTTTTGTTTTCTTAAACTATATGGTTAATAAACATACCATAACAAGACAAACGAACCCAAAGTTGTTTATTATTAATATATCTATCCTTATCTAAGTCATTTGGCCAAAAAATAGATTCATAGAAATTAAATAACAATTAATAATATAATATTTGTTTTAAAAACTAATTTTTGTCAATTTTGACACTATTTGGTACATGATTTTTATGAAATTCATAACAGAATGATAGGTTTGAACCAAGTTATTTATATCAACAATAACATGTCATATTAACCTAGAAAATTAATGTACGTCATAAAAAGTCTAAAATTACATTTATTTGGGCATTTATATCATCAATTATGTAAATATTTCATTAATAAGACAATTACTACATCATCTTTGTGTCATAATAAAGGATAATTATTTAATCCCTAAAAATTATAAATAAATTCCTATGATGTAGATAATTGTATTAGATTTTTGGAGACTATTCATGTTAGAAGTTTCATAAAGTCTATCACTAAATTAAAATTATTATACTTATAAGATTTTAGAAAGTGACATGTTGTCACATTCTTTGGTTTTAATAATAATTAAATTATTTTCAAGGACAAAAGTCCATAAAATGAATCTAATCCGACCCTTAGGTTATATGGGTCTACTTGTATCCATACAATAGGATTTTTACAAGTGTTAGGGTAATTTTATAATCTTATATTTACCCTTAATTACCCGATTTATCTTTAACTATAGTAAATAAAATTTACCGTAGTTACTATTCACAATGCCCAAAAATAAAAAGTAGATTATTAACATAATTTATAGCCACTGATTCCAAATATGGAATCCATTTTTCCAAATTCAATACACAAAAGATGCAGAAATTAAATTAAAATTAATCCTGTTGTCGATAGAAAACGGGTTTTTCTTTAAAACATTGCAGAAGATTGAATTGATTTAACCTACGAATTCAAGGTAAAATCAATGCTAATGACATACATTATATTAAATGGTAAAAATATATTCTATTTATATTTTAAAACCATTAAATATTATAATTTAACCACATAAGATATTACGATGAAAAAAGTTGTTTTTAATTAAAATATAGCGTGTTTTTACTATTCATTAAAATATGAAAGATATCGGAAAAATATCAAAACTTTATATAATGTATATTTTTATATCCTGATTCAATAGAAGAATTTTATTTTTTCAAACTGAACTTATAAAAATGTCAAAAACTAGATTTAATGTGAGTGCTCCATCAAAAGGCGGCAAAACTGCATTTTTTTAAAAATACTTATTTTACCCAAAAAATTTATTTTGTTCTTATACCATTTTATAGAAATGTGTAAGATGAATAATAATGTTATAAAATTCAAAATTTAGTTAACACTATTCATAACAGCTAGTTCATAACAATATTATAATAATATATCGTTGTTTAGTAAAACCTGGTATTGCGTACAACACACGCTATCGAGGAAGGTCGCGATTGCGTGTAATGCAAGCCAAGTCAGGGTTTCATGTTGGGAAAGAATCATTCGTTGTTTCATATAACATAATCCAACCATATTTCATCTATACATTAAATATATGTAAATATATATACTCAATTTTGTGTAGAATAACTATTATCAAAATTGTGTGTAACACGATCCAAGAATAGTGTTGCGTATACTACAAACTAATACAGTGTTGTGTATAGCGCAAGGTAATCATGGTGTATCATACAACACAAGATATTAATGAAATTAAAAGAATATTTTTCATAAAATATCGGGGTGTTACCGTGGTGAGGGGGCTGTGTCAGTGTGATTATTACGATTCTATGTTATTTGGGAACATATCACTAGATGAGATGACCCATTCTAATTAATAATGACAAACTATGGATTTTATGACCATTTTCTATACGAGGTCAGAATAGGATATGAGGTGAGGGTACTCAGTTTCCATGTAAGTGGATACTATCATGTAAATGATTAATTGTATGGGATTACTATACTATGTGTTCAACTAATACATGCAAAATTGAAGTGGTTTTTCGGACATTTATAGCTCCTTGAGTCTTATATAGTACGTGATGTTAGTCATTATTACATATCAGAAGATGTAAAATCAAAATGTTCCCAATATAATCCATTTCCTCCAAGATGGGGAAAGAATCCATACTGATGATTTCTCATAATAAAGATTAATATAATCCTAAACATGATCATAATTGAAGGGTATTATTTTCAAATTAGGCCCACTATGCTGGATTTCTGAGGCCTAATAGTCGATGCCTAGATTTTGGGGTACTCAAATATAATGGTGTCGAATGGTACTAATCAACTATAGTTTATAGAGACAATATTTTCATCAGGTTCAATATTTCTTTTCTGATGATTACCTATGAGAATTATCAATTGAGATTAGTGATATGAGTTTCTTTCATTTCTACTCCTAAGGTGGTTATACTCTATTTACTAATCGTTCCCCCTCTAGGGTGTCAAGTTGGATTCCCCACAATCTCAATTTCCAATGTTGTGAATACAACAACATCATGAATGATGATGTAGTCTCTATGATAAAAATAAGATAATGTGATGTTGTTTTCCCCTTGGATGGATTCGTATATAGATCTAATAATATAGTACATGTCTCTATTAGATATTTGATTCATGTTAATAATGTTTATTCCGTATTCCGTATATAGGTGGATGTTTATTAATTAAATTGATTCTATCATAAATTAGTATCTAGCTATGGTCAGAGTTGATGGAGATGTTAGACACATTTGGAAATCTATGGCCATTGGATATGTTGGGGAAATATAAAGTATTTGTCATTAAAATTAAAGAGAATATCATATATGAGGAATATAAGGTATGATCAAAAAGGTATCCCATGTCATCACGGTGTAGTTTAAGCAAGTGAAAAAGATACCAAATGTTTTTTACATCATTTTTCCCATGTTCATTCCATGGGGTAAAAATTACTGATCATCAAGTGGGTCAATGTTTTAATTTATTGTGGGGATAGTTTACTAAAAGGTTTTGTATTTTATGGTTATAGGGTGGTAAAATTATTAACATCTTGTGGGAATTATATGGTCACATAACAAATATTTTATGGGTATAAGTATTTCATGGATTTGACGTCTTTTGGGAACAAGTTGGTCTCAAGTTTAACATATTGTGGGGATAGGTTGCTGAGATTTATGAGTATTCATATAGGGAATATGACCAAACATATTGGATATAACTTCCAATGGGGTGGGGGAAAATATTTTTTAGGGGATTGTGTACCCATATAATGGATATTATCACACTTTTGAGTTTCATTCTTCCATGTGGAGTTTTTGTAGCCTTAATGATGATTTTAGGATTGAAACACTCAGCTGAGTATTAGGTTTTTCAATATTGAACATTAAGAGGGAATACATTGTAACATGTATGTAGATAATCATAAATACTCATAAAGATTATGTTTATAGATTAATGTCATGTGATTAGTGTATAACATGAAGTTTAGCATCATGTAGTAAGGATACTAATGTCAAAAAATTAGAAACATAAATGGATGGTGTGGGGATTACGCATGTGGGTTTCCCACTATAGGAGTATCATCCCACGGTGGTTGATGGGATGTTATCCCCTGATTATCATACATATGAAATCATGTGAAAATTTTTTAGGGAAGGAGATGGGGGGTCATCCCATGCCATTCAGACATTGGGAATTCAATGTTCATTACACATGGTTGGTGTAATGGTTTTGATTTTGTGAAAAAGATGTTGTTATATGTTGTTTAATGTATTTAAGAGTAGACATTGTGGGGATATATAAATAGGGATACCATTTTAATGATGGATAATAGGATACAACTATAGACACTCTAACAGTGAATGTTGGGTAGTTTCCCTTGATGAGTACACCTTTTTGGATTATGTTTCCACATACCATGGGACTCTAGGACGCGCATACAGTAAAACAATCCACAGTGAAGTGTGAAATATGGAAACTTACATTAGGGTTACTATTATTTAGTGAAAATGGTGATAAAACCTCCAAATAAAATCATGAATAAAAAAATAACATACTTGAGTGTAAATGAGATCAGTTATCATAAGATATTTTAATCAATTAAATCATTTTTTATGTATATAGAACCATTTAGTGGTCATAATTCACAATGTTATGTATTCTGAAAAGAGGCTTCAAGTAGGGACATGTTAGGTGAGTTTCAAAAAGGTGATTTATTTCAAAATGGTCAGTGTTTTCATGATGGGGGGGTGTTTCTTGAAGGTATGAGCTTCATGAATCAAGGTACACCCGTTATGAGGTAAATTCTTGGTTCTCCAAGGTTTAGTTTTTAAGTATAATTATCTCACAAAACCTCAATAAGTGTGAGGTGTTTTACGTCGTTGATATGTTTATGAAACTTTTTAAAATTCCTCTCAATCATATTCTTTGAGTATTATGAGATCACGAGGGAGGGGTATTCAAGAAATATGGAATCCTATGGGGATAAATATTTTATATTTCTATCAAATTTGAATGTTTTAGAAATCTAGAGCATCTGATAAATTAAAAAGTGACAAATCCCTAGTAGATTTAATGGAACTCAATGAAGAGGATGTATGTTTTCAAAATCATGGTATCCTCCATAAATTGAGATTGGATGAAAAAAGGATACATTAATTAATGTATGTAATATTTCACAATTCCCATTAGACAATCATGAATCACCAACCATTATGAATTATTTTGAACATTCATGAATCCAGTACCTTTGGTGGATTTAAATCTTATTTCCCTGTATTACCCTCCACTCATCAATGAATTTTATGAAATCTCCCATAACTGGTGATTTTCAATGTCAAAACATTTATGATATAAAGTTGGAGAGTCATCAATACATATTAGAGATGTAGTGGAGATATTTACCAAGATTATTTAGGTTATTGATGGGAGGATGAGTGAGGAACGTGGACACAATATGTCTTTTTCTGATCCCAAGAGGTGACCCATGGAGTATGAATTCATGGAAATCATGTTGTTTTATATTTAACCATGATTTCATAAGTAGGGGTTTATAAGTTAATATAATATCTCACTCTATTGTTTTATTCTTTTCAAGGTGAAAGGGATTGTTTTTGAGGTGCTTATTAGTTGTTCTACCCATCATGGTTGAATATGATCCATGATGTATTCAAAATTTCTCACATACATAATATCATCAACATAAATCCCATATCATTTAATGGGGATATTAGGATATCAATAATGACACCATGTTCATTGAGTGGAATGTTTTTATACATGATAATTGAGATAAACTGATTCGTTGATGAACCAATCCATTTAGTCATCTTTCTTGGAGGCAAAGTGGGATTGATGAGAGTACTTGGTAGTGAGAGACACATATTCACACCTACTTCCTCGAGTTAATTATATTTTTCCTTATTTTATTAATGATAATGAGATGATTTTATATATTGGTTTGTGAAATGTTCATTTTCTGTGATCTGACACTTATTAAATCTTTAAGAATAGGAAGTGGGATGAACCCTTTCCCAATCAATATGTATAATATAGTTATACATTTTTAAATACTGGGACTGAGTCAGTACAATACAAAGTCAGTTCAAATTTAATTTTAAATGTTAAATTATTTTATTTCTATTCTTAGGATACTATATTGTGATGGGTATGGAATTTTATGTCTTTATCTTTGTAAAGGTCGAGATGTGGATCCAATGGTTATATAAAAAGGAGGTTACTTGATATTGAGGTAATATGATGCAGTTATATAGTTGTGTGAGATGTTTTATTAATGTATTTCAAATGTCTCTATTTATTTGTTTGGTTGTGATATTTCCATTGAAATGATATCGACTAGATTAATTGAAAAAGATGTTAACTCTAACCCCACCCTCTTGTTCTCTATGTTTTTAAATTTAAAGGAAGAAAATATATTTAAATTTATATGAGGTAATGGTAAAAACCATTAAAATAGTTAATATTTGGTAATTATGAGGGTTGAGGAGTCTGTTTGAGGTTTTAAGGATTTTGGATGGTAATTTCAGGTGTTGTGGTTTAGAATCATTTTTATAAGGATTATGTATAATAGAGAATTGAGATTTTCCATGTAAGGTAGTCAATGTATTGTGAATATATTTTCCATAGAATAGAGATTTAAATGAGGATAGTTAGGGGTTCATCCAAATTTTGGATGGAAATGGAATGGTCACACAGTTTTGACATGGATTACTAGAGGGAGATTTTTGTGGTTCTACCATTTTTTGGCATGGCTACGCCATAGAGAAATGCATTAGAGTATGCCTTTTATTGGTAGTTATTCACGTGACATGGTATTTTCTAAAATATTGTTACATCTTCCATGATATATTGGATTTATGGAATAGATCACAACTTTATTCTCAAACACCACAATGACTAAACCCACTGTGACCAGATCCCTTACCTTATACAATTATTTTCTCTTTTTTAGTACTTTTTTCTTATAGTGAGGTAAGTTGAACCATGGTCTTATTGTTTTCAAAAATCCTATAAAATCAAAAAAACAATGAGACCCTATCAATTTAATTTTTTCCCCAAATACTAGGTTATAAATTTGTATTTACATGAGGTATTTTAGACCCTTTTTATTGGAATTTTGTCATGGCCATGGGAGATTGATCATTTTTGGGTTTAAGTTTGCTTTCCAATTTTATTCTCTATGGTTTATCCCTATTCTTACTCCAGAGAAGGATTATCTAATGTGAATACATGTTTCAGTGATGATTTTGTAAGGTAATTGTCTGGAATATTTTTTTATTGGCCAATAATGGTGTTTTTATTTTCAAGGGTTCACTACAGTTAGCTTCCTTTTATTCTATTATTGGGAAATTGTTCAAGAAGTTTTGTTTGAGAGAGGGTATCCATGAAATTTATTCTTATTTTAAATGAAAGATGTATCAATAATCAATATATCTTTTTGGAATATGATATTAACTAGATTAATGAGTATAAATAATTATTAATTGAATTTTTTAGTTAAATGAATGTAATTTCATGTTTCACGACTATTTATGTTATTTTAGTTATACTTTATTTATGGTTCACTTGAAACCAAGGACGTTGGGATCCTAGGTTATGTTGGAATTGATATTCTATGTAACCCTTTATAATGTTATTATATAATATCCCCTTGAAATTGTTTTTATAAACATATATCTGGATAATAAATTTGTTTTCCACAGAAAAAATATTTTGTGTCAAAATTCCCTTAAATGAAATGAAGGAAATGTTAAGAAATAACTTTTTAATAAAGTAAATTTATTTATGTGAAATTGGTTCGTGTTGTGTGGTTCTCGTGTGTATCATCTTGGTTGGTATCTGGTGATTAGGATGGCATATTGTTTTTAGAATGTAGAAGGGAGTGTGATGTAAAATGGAAGAAATGTAGGGATTTTTTCATGATAAAGATGGGTAGTTATGTTGTGATGTGTTGTTCCTGTTTCTTTGTATTAGTGTAATCAAAATATAATGATAATAAAGAAATTATATGGTATTATAATAGAAAATTAACACTTTAAATAAAAAATGGATCTGTTATTAATGTGTTTCTTGGTAAACATGATATTAATAAAATTGCTAAATTAAATTTGTTTTTAAGGGAAAATATAAATGTTCTAAATTACATGAAAATAAAAATAGAATGTATCTTTGTAACATCCATGAACCCATAATCAAAATTCAGTGGCTAAAATAAATAAAATAACATATCTATATTTTATACTAATAAATGTTAGGGAATTCCCCCCCAAAACAATATAATTTGAAAGAAAAATATTGGTTCACCTATATAAACAATTAAATTTTGGGATAAGAGTTTTATGGAAATTTTGAAAACTACTATAAAAGATAATTAATTGAAAATGGGTTTATAAATTTCAAAATCTTCCCCCACTATACCTGTGTTTTATTTTTCTATATTAATTCACTAACATATATAATTGAATTTATCACATATGAAACAATTCAAAACAGAACAAATTTAATACAATTGTTCACAATTTGGGGAATAAGAAACAGAGGAAGAGTGAAATCAAATTTTCAGTAAGGGTAAACATAAGAATTAACAATTGAATTTCACCAGTGAGAATGAAATATATATATATGGGTATAATTAAAAAAATATAATTCAATGAGATTAAAATAATATACTTCATAACCATAAATACCTATATCATCAATAATTAGACATGAAATAATTATTTAACATAAGAAACAGTAAAATGAATGAAAAATATGGATCTATGTGATGTCAATATTGATCAAATAAAAAATTTACAATGTAGAAAGATAGCAATTAAAATGTTTTCGTATATTAATAAATTATCTTAATAACCATTTTTAAACCCATGTTATATATAACTAGATACTAGTATAATTAAATGGAGACACCATCTGGTAACACTCTCATTTTTTCCACTAAAGAAAATAAAAATTACCTAATAAATTCAAGATCAATAATTTGAAACATAATTTATATATTCTATATAGGGATCATAAAATGATCATGAACTAAAATGGGGATAAAACCATCATATAATCTATAACAGGATTACCCATCATCATGAACAATTTCAATGAAATATGTATGAAAAAATATTTTGAATAAATCACTAGTCAACCATAAAAATAATCAATGTTCATTCATTGCATGATTTACTGGGGGAAATGAAATATATTACCCAAAAATATAGTTATCCATCAAATGAATGAATAGGGATGGTACCATCGAAATATATCCGTAGTGGATTATTTGTACCATCAAGTGTTTTTTATGTTGATGAATTGATAAAAAAACAAAATCATTATTGAGGAAAATTAAATTTTCACTTTGAAAATCATTTTTTGAGAATATAATCACCCAAAATATTATGAAAATTCATTACATTGTTAATATACATGGAATATTATAATGTAATATTCAATTAAAATAATCTCAATGTTGGTGGAAAATTTCTTCATCTAACAATGGTTAAAATTAAACATTCTAATAGATCAATTTTTATGGGGAGTCCAAAGTGATCCATTTGGAAACTGAATTTTTTTTACCTTAAATAAATTTAAAGAAAATTTAAAATATCAATTAAAATATATTTATGAAATCACTTAGGTTTATATAAAAATATTTTTTAAAAATAATTACAAATCATTGATATATAAGAGCAACTTTCTTGATCTAAAAGAACAAATAAGATTAGAATAACTTATATACCTCTATATTAATGTCTCTTAAATAATTAAGAGATGACCTTGAAATTTAAAATGTAAATAATATTTAACAATAGCTGAGAATAATTATATGTGGTACAAGAAATTATTCACATATTATATCCATTAAAATAAACTTCCACATAAAAAATCATTAAACAAAATGAGATTGTAACATAATGCCTTTACCACTTTGATAATTATAAAATCGTAATCCCACTAATATTATAAATACCAATAAAGAATTATATATTATGATTATAATGGTATTATTGAAATTAAATTTAAATGTGTATTATATACCCCTTATAAATGAATATAGATGAATATCATGAATCTATGTCACAAAGGAAGATAATTTGAGATGAATAACCCACACAAAAACAATACCATAGAATTGAGAATTAATCAATGATGATACTATTTTTAACATACTTAAATTCAAAAAATATTTCAACAATACAGAATTAGAAAATTTATAGTCCAATTCAATAATAGTAATTGAATAAAAAACGCCAACAAATAATAATTACTGCCTAAATAAATAAAATTGATTTAAAAACCCCTTTACCCCTTGGTAACATTCAATTAAAATACCATTGTATGAACTAACATAAATTATAAATTAATATAATATAATTTATAAATTATTCATGATATAATGAGGAAATGTGACGTATATGAACCATATAAACTAATTTAGGAGCATAATAAAAAAATATTCCTCCATATTTAATAATTGAGATGAAATATCCTTCCTGAATCCTGACTAATCCTGTGCATTATTTATCTTCTTAAATTATAAAATTATGTGAATTATCTCTATGTTTTAAATACATATTAATTTTTATTATTAATTGAAAATCCTTTATTAATATATAATTTAAAATTTAATAATCATTTATATTCCAATAAGATGTTTTGGTGACATTCAAATCATATTTCTAAAATGACATAGGTTGGTTGAATTTGGTCAAAGTGTTCTTCATTAAATAATCTAAAAATTAATAATAATTTTATAATTATCATTTTTGTACATAAATTATTATTTTAAACCCATCAAGTGATATTGATTTGAAATATTAAATATTTTATAATCATGGATATGATTGGTTGTTTATATGAATGAGTAATATTTTTTTTAAAATTATCATTATTAAAGGATGATACATATTAATTTTTTATTTAATTATTATAATCTCATAAATTATATAATTTTTTAAATACAACTATACATATTATCAATGTTATGTGGTGATGAAAAATGAATTGAATCACTTCGTAGAGGGGGTTGTCCAGATGTACGAATGAATGATCATATCATTTTTCTATATAATTGAATTTAGAAAAGTAGAAGATATATTATTTTTCTATAGTGATAAACATTTTATTAATATCTTATATATATATTCACATTAAATAGATCATTATAACCATTAATGACACATGGGTATAGAAAACGAAGTACATTGGCCGGCGATGCCGTAGTCCACCGTACACACGAATAATGGATTCCATTCCCACTTGATAGAGTTCAGAGAATGTACTAGGTTATTCCAATAAAATTATAACACACTATTAAAAAAATTATATTTATTTTAATATATACAATTTTTTGGAGAATATTTTAAGGATGAGGATGAATAACTATAATAAAATTCCATTTTCTAAATTATATCACATTTTCTAACAACATCCTTTGAATTAAACCTTAGGCCTTTTATGGTTGGTAATATTAAAACATATAGAATATAGATAGGTAGTTTTCAATGTTATTTGTGAAATAAATTGCATAAAATGTGTCTCATGAATTTTGATGAAATGAGTAACGTGGATTTTCCTTTATAAGATAGGGATACCGTTTTAAATTTATTAATATTTTAAATTTCTAAAATTTAATTTTTATATACAAATGGATAAAATTTGATACATTAAAAATAAATGTGACTATATGATGAAAAATCATAATCCAATTAAAATGGGACATTTTTAGAATTTTTTATCCGTATCTATTGTTTTTAAATATATTAACCATTTGTTTTAGTTAACCCAATAAAATAGTTTATAATACTTATAGGGAAACACTATTTATTGTAAATTTTAAAGGCCCATAAATGGTCCACTATAGATATTTTAAACCATATACTAATAAATTTGATTAATATTTTATTTTTAGTATTTTTAATTGTTTTAATTATTTATGATTTATTATAAAATATCCTTAACGTTGAATTTATAGCTATCACTTCACTTTTTAATTAATGATCTCAATAAAATAAAAGAAATAGAATATAATCAATTTATAATTTTCTAAAATTTTATGGTATCCCAAAAAAATATTTTTTATATTAATTTTTTCAAAATATGTTACTTTTATTATTTTTATCATAATTTATATCATTTTATTATCAAATTAATAATTACTTCATCAATGATGTGTAATATTTCAAGGTAATTTATTTTCGGACTAAAAATTAAATTACATTGATAAAAAATCATTTATATCAAATTTTTCACTACAAATTAAAACATCATCTCTTTAAACCAAAATTAAAATTAATAAATTTATTAAAAAAAGAGTATAGTATTTTTAATTTTATATTCACTTAAATATTACAGAGGTAATAGCCATGTAAAAATATAAAAGAGCCATATGTTCAAATTTGGATTCATATTAATGATATTTATTGTCCAATAAAATTTAGAATAGTGTTTGGTTAATTTTTTAGTCATTATCCTTTTTTTATATGCATAATTTCCTAACATACCCTTCACCACGGTAAAACAAAATTCAATGTTTATTATTTAAAATGTACAAAAAATTAAATTAACTACCTAATTTTCACCCCCCAAACACCTAATACTTAATCCAGTTTTCATGATTCAAAACACATAAGTGGGAGAATTTAATTAAATGTTATAATGAAACCACATGATGAAATTAATTTTTAATATAAATTCTCCGATTATGAATAATATGAATTTATGCTATATTCAACTATAAAATTCAACTAAAACTTATAATTATATTATTAAAAAAACAAACTAAATAAAGTATAAAACTAATTCAAGATTGAGTTTTAAAATATAATTAATTTAAATGAAATTACATTTTGGAATAAAAACCAGTATTTTTCATTATTGATTGAAAAATATATATATCAAAATAAATATAAAATATTCTCTACAAGATAATTATGATATTAAAATTTGAAATATGAATTTAATTCTTTCTAAAAATAATCATCATGTTCCAGTAGGTAATTTTATATTTTTCTCCCAAAAAATAATATAATTCAATTTAAAAAATTGTATTTTTTGAAAAATAAAACGACATTAAATATAATTGAGTGTGTAATTACTATGAAATAATTTATTATTTTACATTGAATTGAACTTTTATCAATATTTCATAAAATATATAATCTTAGTCATGATAACTAATAAAATGGCTATGTTCTGATAGTCATATTAAAAAATTAATATTTCATTATTAATTTAGGATTGGGGTTATAAGAAATATATTGTATCGATCACAGTTTTTATTTTAAAATACCGGGATATTATGTTATATCCCATTTAATAATTTTCTTCCTCACAATTTTTACTAGATCTTGATAATAAATCCATGAAAATTTGGAAAAAAAAATTTCGGAATCCCATATTGTAACAAGGGTTAAAAAACAAGCATTTTCAAAGAGATAAAGGGAAGAATGAAGGTCATCTAGAAATAAAATATGATATGTATCCAAATTAGAGAACACTGGTTTTATGTGATGATATGGAAATTCATGAAATAAAAAATTTCCAAATAAGTATGGAGAGTGATTGAGACCACTGATCATATAAATTGAATGATTATTACATTCGTAATGACTAAATAACTATAAACCACAAGCGGTGTGAAAAATGCAATCAATTTTCTCAAAATGATGGTAGTGTAATTGAATTTTAATTTATTGACTCTATCCCCATACTTTTTGAATTCCAATATTATATAGACTAATAATATAATAAAATATACTTACATTAATAGTATAATTTCATCCATTAACCAATTTTCACCATAATCCCATCTTTTCCCCACAATATCAAGAATTAATGATGATGTGTTTTTCCCTTGAAGTAGTAGAATCATCCTCCAATTTCTCACATAATTCCCAAAAATGATAACAAGTTATTTCTATTATATTTTTATATTAAACAAAAGAAAAATGTTGTAAGAAGATACGAGAAAAGATAATTCCATAAATTAATCAACCTTTAATTGAATTAATAATACATTAATATACCAAATTAAATTATAAAAAATAATGTTGAAACTAAATCATTCCATCAATGTATATCCTTGATATTATTTTTAAAATATTCCTTACCAAGCAGGAAAACCCAAAATAAAGTGGATTTTATCACATATTCTTACAAGATAATTTTATAAGTTTCCTCCAAATTACATTAAGCCCCTCTTATTTCATATACCCATAAATTTATATGCCCAAATCTTATAATTTAAACATTTTTCAATCAAATTTATTAAATAAAATGAATCACCATAATTCAATAATAATGTCAAAAATTCTTCCAAAAGATAATCCAGCCTAAACTCCTAAAATAAAACATCATTTTAAAAACAATGGTTTCATATAACTAAAAGTAATAAAATATCACCCAAAATAACATCAGTCACTTATAAATTCATTCACTTAAAACCTTGATGGTGGTTTCTAGTAAACTGATCATATGATTTACATTAAATTTATAGAACCAAAATTATATCCATAACACTTTTGATAAAATTTCATGTTCACACCCTAATATTTAATGTTGTATAAACCCTATTATGATAACAACTATATTATCCATGAACTCAAACTATCAATTATAGTGATAAAAAAAATTACATTTCTTTATTTGATGCAAATAAAATTAGAGTTATTTTTCATCCAAATGTTACAACATTGAAAGTAATGTTATTATTCAATTAAATACCAATAAAAATTTTAGGTTTATAGATTTATTGAATTTATAAAAACTCATAACAACATGGATTCCTAAAAAACTAGTTCATAAAGATCAACTTCAGCACCTACTATACATATAGTTTCAGATTTCATATTATGTATTCTTAATATCCGACAATATTATTATCATATGAATCCCTTATAAACAGAATTCATTTTACATCATTCTTGATAACATGTGAAATAGAAAAGATAAAAATGGTGATTCCAAATGTTAAATAAGATTAAAAAATCATTATATATTTAATATCATCAAGGATAATAATATGATAAAAGGGGTATGATGAAATAATCAATATTCTTGAGAATAACATAAGGTAATTCATTCCAATCATTACCTTGAACATAAATAATGAAATAATGAAGGAATATTTAACAATGGAATGAGTCATTTTAATCAATAATCACGAGCCATGTGATGTCAAATGTGATCAATAAAAACATTTAAAAATGATAAATAGAATAATGTAAATGTGTTGGTATCATGGAACATTATCTTATTAAGTTGTATTGAACTTGTGATGGGAGGAACTAGAGCCCATTTGAATCAATGGGGGAAAAATCTGGTAACTCCATCCTTTATGACTCTAAAGATGTGGATATTACTTAATGCGTTAGATATCTATAATTTAGATCACCATTTGTATAAGTTATATCAGGCTCAACCATTCATAATGAGATATAATGGGCCTAAAACCATCATATGATATGTATCAGGGTCACTGTCCATAATCAATAATGTAAATGTAACATTCATGAAAAACCTGTTTATTTTATGTGACATTTAAATCATAATAATAATCAATGTTATTTTATAGCATAATTTACCGACAGAAATGAATATGGTTCCACGAAAATCTCATAATCCATATATTTATATAATAACGATGTTATCAATAAAACATAACACTTCTGCAGTGAATGTATTATCAAGGGGTTTTTTTATTGAATAAATAAAATATCTTTAAAATCAATAAAAACAATCTTGATTAAAATAATCTATTAAATTTTAAAATCATTGTTAAAATCTAAAATTTAACTATATATTGTGAAAATAATTTTCATTGAAGAAATCCGTGGAAAATTTTAATTGTAGTTTCAATGAAAATAATGTTCATGATGGTATTAAAATCCATTCTGGTTGTAAATTTTTAAAACAAACATTCTTTTCAAATATTCAATAAAGGGGGTCAAAATTGTTCTGTTTGAAAAATGTTCTAAAACATTCTATAAACATTTTAAAATATTCCATAGATCATGTAAATTATTAGTTTGAAATAATTCCTATTTAGAATGTATCATTTTCGAAAACGTGTTAGCAATATTGGATATGTAACAGAAACATTCCATATCCAAAAGAAGATATAAGATAAAAATATTTTACAAATGAATTCTATGATGTATTCTAATTAAAATTTAAGGAAATTAGAAATAATCATATAAACCACATTCATAAAAACTGATTAATAAATATATGTTGTTCTAGAAAATAATATCAGAATACCTATTCTAAAATAACTATTAATTTAAATAATCTTGAATAAAAAACTGATAAAAACATAAACACATTTCAGATTTGGTAAATTTTCATTCATAATCCCAATGAAAGAAAAAAATCAGAAAAAAATTTATATTTCTTGAAAATAATGATATTCATGATAAGAAATGTAAAAATAGAAGTATATATACCACATAAATTAATATAGGTTCATATAATAAATTTATATCTTAGTGAAATAAAATTTGAGATGAATAACCCTTACAAAGATCATAACATTGAATTGGGAATTAATCGATGGAGTGATTTTGATTCAAAGACTACAGATCCTCACATAAAATTTTAATTAATGAATATAATTTTTGAGACAATTTTACATAAAATAATTTCATAAATATTTCAATTAAGTATAATTATATCCCAATTTAATTAAATTGGGTTAGAAAAACTCTTTACAACATGGTAATATTCAATCCATATCCACTTGGATCAGGTGATTAATATTACAACATATTATACCATGATGTAAAATGTTTTCATCATATTATAATATAAATTGGTAGTATATGAACCATATAAATGAAATTAGGAGAATAATAATAAAAATTTCCTTAATGAAGGAAAATTGAGATGAGACAAATTACCTCTTGTATAACTTGTCACATGAGTATTTTATGTTCTGGAATGGTAATGATAAGTAAAATATTTATTTACATTAATTTTTTTTAAAGATTATTACTTATTTTTATTCAATTAATAAGATTTTATATAAAATTAATTAATGATTTGAGTCGCCCTGGATGTTTTGATGATAATCGGCTCGTATGTTTAAAATGTTTTCAGTATGAGGTAGTCCGCGATAAACCAGAATGATGGATTTGTTTCATATTGGATTAAGGTTGGAGATGGATATAGATGATGAAAATAATATAAAAACATCATTGTATAAATAATATATTAATTTTTTATCTCATCATTACTGAAGAATATATGAAGGATGTGGATGAATAAATAAATCGAAAATTCTCGATTAATAACTATACTTAATTTTCAAAAAATCTTTATTTATTCACACATCAAGACCTATAATACATGTATTATGAAAATAAATATATATTTATAATGTGGGGATAGATTTTATGATGTGTTTTGGTTTGGTATTTGTTGATAAAAGTGGATCATGATGTATGAAGAAAATAATATAGTGTTTTCACTATAATAAGGGAAGGTAGGGGCACTCTTAAAATTTATTACAATATTTAAATAATAGAAATTATGTTTCTTGTAAAAATGGAAAATAATTAATAATATAAAAATAAAAAAGGTTTCTACATTCAAATCCTCATATCATTCGATTTTAACCACCTGTTACCCATTTTTACATGTACCCTAATAATAGGATTATTTATTCTTCAAGGATCATAATTGATTCAATAAATTAACTAACTTCCCATTTATTTATATGGTTGATATTTAACACCTTATATTAAATTATTGGAAAATTATTGGTTTTATTGAAATTTTAAATCATTTAATAAGTAATATTTATGATAAAATATAAGAAATGTTGTTTCATGAACTAATCGACTACTTCTCCTTTAATTAAATAATAATATAAAGGGATTTGAATCTAATAAATTAAGAATTTTATAAAATGTTTTATTTATCCATAAAATTTATGGATCATTATTATCCTTTCAAAATATATTAATTCTTACGTTTTAAATAAAATATATTTTATATTTATATTAATTCAATAATTACCACGTAACCATTGCCTAATATATTGATTTTGTACATATCACTAAAAGATAGAAATACCATGATAAAAATATAATTTAGAATTAAAATAAATATTCATAAAAATATATATCATCTTTTCATCCAAAAATTAATGTTATTACATTTATAAATATATAAGAGCGTGACATTTTTATTTTCATAACCATTATAATTTTATAGTGGCCAAAATCATGTCAAACAAGAAAAAAATAACATATTAAAAATTTGGATGATTATGGATGATAAATACTCATACAATAATATTAATCAATGGGATACGGTTATTGTGTAGTCCTTATAATTTTTTGTAACTCTAATTTCATAATATACCTTTGATCGTGGGAAAAAAATTTCTAATGTTACTATTCATAATCTCTAAAAAATAAATGAAATTATTAAAAAAATAAGAACCTCTAATTCAAAATATTTAATATATTTTTAAATATTAAAAACATATAATTTTTCTATTTTTATTTAATGTTACACAAAAAAACTGTGACATATAACAGTTTTTAGAGAAACATACCACCTTAAAGATAATATATTTTTAAAAAAAATTCAATTATGATTTTTTAAAGAAAAAACCACAAATGGATTATTTTTAATCAATATTAATAAAATAATTTTTTTAAAAAACATTAAATTTCAAGTATAATTACTTTAAATTAACATACATCTTTTAATCAAAATAAGTGTTTTACACAAATCTCAAAAATCAATATTTTATAAAGAATATTTATTCGTTAAAACAATATAATTACAATATAATGATTACAAAATTAGTAAATTTAATTAAATATATTGCCATAAATTTCCATGAAATAATAATAATATTTACGCATAGAAAGTAGAAAAAATAATTTATGAAAAAAATGAATTTTGAAGAATAAAGTGAATTTTCAAAAAATGGATTTGTTAATTCTTATAAATTATTGAATTCATATGTTTCGATTTGAATATGTATATATATTTATTTCATAAATTATTTATTCCTATTTATACCAAAAAATTTAATAGATATGTTGTAACAGTATAATTATATTAATAATATTATAGGGTTGATTAATCCTTGATAATGCTTTTTGTAAAATATATTCACATTGAAAATTTTAATAATTTACATTGTTTTCAAATATTTTGTAAGGGGAGTCAAAATTGACTCATTTGGAAAATGGTAATAAATATCCTTTAAAATATGTTTAAAATAAGAAAAAATATCATGTAATATATATTTATGAAATAATTTTCAGTAAAAAGGTAACATTTTTTAATATTTTTTATAAATCATGACAATCGAAGAGAGACAATATAAATTTAAAAGATTATACATGATTAGTATCACTAATTAATGAATTTCCTTATTTATATTTAAAAAATTAAAGAGGAAATATAATTTGAACATTTATGTAATACTAATAACTAGTGGAGTAGAAATATATGTGGTTAAATAAAGTACGATCATATGATATCCTCTAAAATAACCATCAACATAAATTGTCTAAAAAATAATAGAGATTATAATATAACGCCTTTACCATTATGGTATCTTCTCAATCATATAACCCATGAAATAATTACATAAAATGAATCATTAAATATCATAATCATAATGACAGCTATAATATTCTATGTTAAATGGGAATTATGTCCACCTCAAAAAATAATATCGGTCAATTTCATAAACATATGACTTAAAGAATGAAACATTGGGACGAGTAACACTTACTATGATCCTAAATTTGAATTTAGAATTAATAAACAGATTTTTTATGTATATAAAATGTAAATAGACATTGAAAAAGTGTTAATAAAAGACAAAAATTATGGATATTAATTCTTATATAATCATAGAAAAACAATTTCAATGAATAAGAGTTATATGCAAATGAAAGGAAATTTGATTAAGAAACTATTTATCTCTTGGTAACTATGTAGTCAAATACCATTTGATGAAATAAATCAAAATAAAACCTAAAAAAGTATTATGTATAATTTATTCTTGAAATAACATGAATAATTATTATAATATTAACCATATTAATGAAATTATGAGCATAACAACAAATTAAACCTAAACAAAAGGATATTTGGATAAAATCCCTTATCTTGAGAAAGATGTGTCATGTGAGATTATTATCTTCCTAGATAATAAAATTTTATTAATTATTTACATGCTCCATAAATATTAATTCCTATAATCCCTTTTATCTTATTTATTACCATCTCTTATATGATTAATTAATCATTTATGTTCATATCATAAATTTTGATGATATTCATCTCATATGCTCAAAATTACCTCGATAGGTTAACTATGGTCAAATAATCCATTACTTTAATATATATGGAACAACAATAACAAAATAAAAAAAATTAAATATAAATTACACTTTTAAAACCAATCATGAAATATCAGTATAAAAATAATATATGTTACAATCATTAAGATGGCAGGTTATACATAAGCATGAATAACATTTAAATTTTTCAATGATCATTATTGAATACATGTAAATGTTATTTTATCTTTAAAAAATAAAATAATTTCAAATTTACCTTATTATTTATTTAAATACACTTGTATATATCATTAATGTGACATGGTGATGATAAATGAATTAGTTCTCTTTGTATAAGTGGTAGTCCCCATAAACACGTGAATATAGTTATCTTTTTTGTGTGTATGTAATTATTAGAAAATACATTTATATTATCATTAATGAATTATTAATATTAAATTAATATCTTACATATTCCATAAATCCATAAGTATAACAATTCATGACATTTGTTGATGGAAACCACATTACATCTTTCTATGAGGAGGTAGTCTGTCGAACATATTAAAAGTGGATTCCATTCCTATTTGAATATGTTTAGAGATGGATATATGTTTTAAAAATACATTATAAGTTACATGATTATGTAATTTATTTAATATATATTCCTATCATGGTTGGATAATATTTTTTAGAATGTGGAAAAATAAATTAAATTAAAGCACTAGTTAGGAACTATAGAGATTACACATGTAACATCCTTTTCTTTACACCAACATTTCTATAAGGATAGTATTTTACCAAAACAAAAACTTATATAATTTTTTTAGGGAATTTTTAAAGTTATTTTATGTGATTTATTATATAAATGGATCAGGATTTTTGAGTAAAAGAGATAAATGGGTTCCCTTTTATAATAGAGGGGTGGTGTAGTTTTGGAATTTCTAAAAAAACTAAATAATTATAAAATAATTTTCATATAAAAATGGCCTGGAATTATAATATTTGAATAAACTATGATTATTAATTGAAATAATATCTTTAAATTTTTTTGGAATTAGTGGACTATATTTTTAACCTTATATATTGGTTTTAACCCCATGTTAACAACATTCACAGATATCTCAATCCCAGGGGTTTTTTTAGAGGGACATGATAGTTACTATTAATGGAAAAATTACCCATAATACATCATGTTAGATAATTCCAATCATAAAGGAAATAATTGGAAGAAAATTGTTTTTGAATTTCAAATTATTTTATTAAATATTATTAATTATAAAATATGATTAATGCCAATGTTATAACTATTCATTTACATTGACATTAATTACACCAAGAAAAAAAATGGATTTTTGAACTATTAATTTAAATAATCTAAAACAAATTATATTTATCCCAAAATTTTTGGTCCCCAATAACTCTTTCAAACTAGATAACTTTTATGTTTTTTATTTCTTTCATTTAATTAAATAATTAAATCCTCAGTATTACGTATGTTTTTAAGGTAATTTTTTCATCACTAAAAATTAAAATTAAATCACCATGATAAAAAATAATAAATATTTCAAGTGAATATATTTAATAGGACATATACTTGTTTCATGACTATATTAAACAAAAATTATTTATTAAGAACAAGAGTGTAGCATTTTTTGCATTACATTTACCTAAATACTATGAAGTTCTAAATGAAGTCCAAATGGACTAAATGGCTGCATATTAACCTTATGAATAATAATATATGATATATAATCATTAAAAAAATTGTATGAAATTAGTTAGGGTCATTTTTTGTTCTTATCATTTTATATAATTCTTAATTTTCTAATTTTACCATTGGTTGTGAACAAATTATTACTACAGTTACATTCACAATGTTTAAAAATAAATAGGAATATTTAAAAAAATTGGAAACCATTATAAAAATCAATTATTTAATATTTAAATATTATATACAAATAATTGGTATTATTTAATATATTTATAAAATGGGAAACAATGATAGAAATTTTTATTTTTTAAATAATTTTTATGTGTAATATGTTTTTATTTTAAATTATTTAGTAAAATTCATTTCAAAAACTATAATTTGATATATTTAAATGAAAGAAAACTATTTATATTTTACAACTAATCAAAAAATTTTACGTTATAATTAAATTATCAAAAATGTACTATTTTTTAAATAAAAAGATGAATGTTTCAATTTTCATTAGAAAAGAACAAATTTTAGAAAAATATAAAATTTTTATAATAAGATAATATCGAAACTATGATTTCAAAATAAGGTTAATTTTATAAAATAAATTTTCAATATCTTCCAGAAAAAATAATAAAATTTTTCTAAAAAATAA
Source organism: Viscum album (assembly GCA_963277665.1). Classification (NCBI taxonomy): domain Eukaryota; kingdom Viridiplantae; phylum Streptophyta; class Magnoliopsida; order Santalales; family Viscaceae; genus Viscum; species Viscum album. Next base: position 1,585,040,753 of record OY728147.1, read on the forward strand.
ATATAAAATAATTTTGAAAAAAATGAATTTTTAAGTAATGAAATGGAATTACAATGAAATTAGTTCATTATTATTAAAAATTAAAAAAAATACTTTTTTATTATTACATGATTTATATATATAATATAATATTTTATCCTATTCATACTCACAAATTTAATGGCTTGTTTTTAATGGTTATATTAAAATAATAGTATTCAATGGTTTTTAGGCTCATTTTTCCAAGACATACACACAATGTAATGTAGTTCCCATTTTAATTACCATGAAATTACATTCTTCAAATTAAATAAATTTCATTATCCCAATTTAATCTCAAACATAGCAATCAAATATTGAATATTTTAAAATACCACTTTTGAAATCCCACTACATAAAACTGTTAATAAAACATCCACTTGAAATTTGAGAAAGGTAAGTGAAATGGTCATCTATAAATATAAAATTCTATTTTTCCAAATATGATAACATTCCTGGGAGGTGAAAAATTATACAAGGAAGAAATTTATAAATTTTAAAAAATTATAGATAGTGATTGATATAACTATTCAATGATATGTGTATTATCTTGAGAAATTTAGTGGGTAAAAAACTATAAACCAAAGCATTGGGAAAAAAAATTGATTTATCAACAAAATGTAAAATGATAAATTTTTTATTTCAAAATCCTTTTCCAAGGGCTGAGGAATTTATTTATCATCTAGACTATGTACATAAAGAAATATAATTCAGAGGTGTACTTTCATAGTTTAATCATTTTTTATCATAATCTCGCAATTTTCCCCAAACGATGAGTATTCAAGATGAATGTTTTTCATGCTGGGATTACTATAATAAACAACATATGGGTATCCTGATTCCAGAAACATATAATAAGTTAAATCTAATTTCAATATTCATTAACTAATAAATTAATGATTATAGGATATGATAATTCCAAAAATTAATAATCCTTATTATGAGGAAGTAATACATTTATCTACCAAATTCATCATTAATATTTAATGTTCAAACTAATACATTCTATAAATAAATATCCTCCAAAATATTCAAATATATCCCTTATAAATAATGAAAAAATATAATTCTTTGATCACATATTATTCCTTTATAAATTTATCATTTATCTACAATTAACACTAGTTTTTCATAATGTCAAATAACCAAAAACGTATATTTCAAAATAATATACACTACAAAATATGATAACCATTTCTTTAAATAATCTAAATAACCATAATTCTACATTATCATAAAATGTTTTTAAAAAATATAAATAAATCATGGGATGCCAAATTATAATTTTTGTAATCCTAAGTGGTGCATATACATCAATCTAATAGATCGTATCCCAAAAATATAATTTTTATCCTTAAAATTACATCATATAGAATCACAAAATGGGTGTCTAATACATTAGATTTATGATAAAAATTAAACATATAAACCCATACAGTTATCCAACTCTCTTAAGATAACCTATCATATTAAAATAAAAATCTATAATGTTTTAAAAAAATCTACTTAGATACCAACATGAAAATCCTCGAACCCACACTCTATGATTTGGTGATAAATGCATAAAATTTACATATTTCCAATTGATACTGATAAATGTGACTAAATATATTATATAAAAACCATAAAAAATAAAAAATAAAATATTCTTTCACTTGCATAAACATGTCTCTTTTAGTACTAAAGACATATATAAATAGGAAAAACTGAAATCAAAATGGATTCATAAACAATTTTTATAATTATCAACCTCAACTCCAATTGTACCCATCTATTCATAAAAAATATTTTGTCTTAAATGTGTCCCAAATTATTATTGACATTTTAAAACCATCTAAAAAAATAATATAACATAATTTTTCATAATCTTGTTAATAAGAAACATAATAAGGGTTATAGTAAATGCTCAATAATTGAAAACATAAGAATCAATAATTAAATATCATTAGTGAGAACAAAATGAGCATATGGGTATGCTATCCAAAAAATTGGTATCATCAAAGCCTAAGGGAATTCATACACAGAAATATTTTTTTTATAAATTATGAAAAATGGAATGAATCATTATCAATGGGAAGAGTCGTATGAATTAATAATTTTGTGAAATGTGACTTTAATCCTGACTAATAGAAAAATTTATATCCCATAAAAAGAACCACTAAAACATGTTGGTATCTTGAAAAATTATAATTATAACCAATTAAAAACCTATGATAAAAATAATTTTAACACAATTAAATCCATATAAGAAACTCTTCAGTACTTACCACCCATTTCTCTAAAAATGTAGGGAATATATCTCAAAACATTAGAGTAGTGTAATGGGGTTCAACATTCAAATAATTTATTATGGGATACATTGTTCATCATAATATACAATGAGAATCAACCTGTCATGTTTGGTGTATTAGTTTCTCCATAATTATTAATACTATCAAATAATAATTCATGAATAAAACATTTATAATCCTATAGATTTCAATCATAATAATAATAAATGTTCGGGGAAAACAAGATTTACCTATGGAAAATAATCATCAACAACGTTAATATCAAAATATATATATATTCATTATTAATGATATCATTACAACATATCCCTTGTAGCGTGTACATAAAATCAATGGTTTCTGACATTGAAGAATGGAAATGAAATTAAAATATCATTAAATACATTTTGGAGGAGAATTAAAATTTATCTTTTCAAAATTAATTTTTTTTAAAAATAATTGCATATTATGAAGATAAATTTATTTTAAAATAAACGTGGAATATAATAAAATATGATTCAAATAAAATAATGTTCATTATAGTCCGAAAATCAATTCATGTTAAAATAGTTAAAAATTATATATTTTTCAAACACTTTGAAATGGGTGTAAAAACTGTCCCATTTGTATAATGTAACGAAATTTCCTGAAAAAACTATTAATTTTTTTTAATATAATATTATATATCTATAAGAAGTAATTTATACATATAATATAACGTTTTTAAAATATTATTTCTAAACATGGATATTAGAGAGGAAAATGACCGATATAAAAAATGTTTCAAGATAGAGATCACCTAGAAATGAATTTCACGATATCCCTTTAATCAATAAAGAAATAATTGGACACTAAAAATGACAACCACATTCTTAAAAAAGTGGATAATATGTACATATGTTTCAAGAAAATAATATCATATGATCTTCTCCAAAATAACCTAAATATATGAAAAAATTAAAAATGAAACTATATTATAATATATAACTTTTACCGTTTAGGTAAATTATAAATCTGATGTCCCATAAATTAATAACATTAAATGAAACTATAAATATCATGATAATAAGGATGTTCAGGAAATTATAGGTCAGATTAATAGTATGTAAACCCTATAAAATAATATATGTGCATATCATAAATATATGTCTCAAATAAAGTTAATTTCATTAAAATAGCACTTACGAAGATCATGACATATAATTAAGAATAAATTAATTGAGAGATTTTGGATAATTATAGTAAATAAAACAAGTCTCATTGAAATAAAAAAGGAAAAAAATGAATATATAAATTAATATATAATCATAGTATATCATGGATAATGAATATGAGTTATAATCATATGAAATGAAATTTATTAAAGAAACCCTTTACTAATTGGTAATATTCAATTAAAATCCCATTGGTTGAGATAATTAAAATTCAAACACAAAAAAAATTGTATGTATAAATGATGAAAGATATAAATAAAAAATGGGTATTATATTCAACATATAAAATAAATAAGGATCATAATAGTAAAATATCACCAATAAATGAAAATTGAGATAAAATCCACTATATTGTACACAAATCACCATCTGTGTTCCTTATCATCTAAAATAAATAATATATTTTAAATAAATACTTCAATAAATACTTTTTTTAATTCTTAGTATTCAATTTATATCACTTATCTCAATAATGTATATAATAAATTAATCATTTATGTTCATGTCCAATGTTTTGATGATATTTGGAACATATGTCCAAAATGAATTCTGTTGTCTATCTATGGTCAAACAGTTAAATTATTCCATCAAATATAGGATAATAATAATGAACTTTTTATAAATTTTCTACAAAAATTATTATTTTGAGACTATTAATGAATGATGGTGTTGCAAAATTAAGTAATATAAATTCATGTAGATGGTACGTTGTACATATGAATTTTTAATGGTTAAATATTTCAATGATCATTATGAGATGAAGGTAGGTATTAATTTTTATTTCAATAAAGATAATTATAACATAGATACAATTACAATTTTTATATACACACACATATATATAATTAATCTGATGTGGTGATGAAAAATTAATCACACTGCTTCATGGAGGTGGTAGTCCACATTTATGCCCAAATTATGTTATCATTTTTTAGTGTATAGATTTTTAAGAAATTTAACATATATTATTTATAAATAATAATATATATGTTAATAATATAATATATATCTATAAAAATTATCATTATAACAAGATATGAGAGGGGTAGAACAAAAATAAACTATATTGTTCTGTTAAACAATATTCTTCAGCACACATGTATTAATTATTACATTCAAATTTTATTATGGTTGGAGAAGGATATAGGTTACCATAATATCATAATAAAATAAATGTATATGTAACATAATAAATTATTTTATCTAATCTTGGATAGAGAAGAAATAAAGGGGGTGGAAGATGAAATAAAATAAAATTGCCCAGATATTAACAACACCTCTTCTTTGGATTAATTAATTTTAATTACTCTTTAAGACATCTATGATTTATATTTAACAAAAAAAATTAGACCAATAGAATTTGAGTAGGGATCCGATGAAAGGTATTTGGTTTTGTGTTATCTAAACCATATGGTCTATGAATTGTGATGAAAAGACAAGGGGGAACACTTTTATAATAGAGGGGAAGGGAAATTTTTGTAGAGCATAAAATATTAAATCAATATATATTAATTTCTAAATAAAAATAAACAAAAAGTGATACAATTATACCATTAGAAGTGGATGAGTCTAAATAATATCATTATATTTTAATTGGATATGAAAATACTATTTTTGTACCCTTATCTTTTGGGTTTAACACACTATTAATCCCTTTCCAAATTTTTTACAGTGACATTGTTTTTTATTCTTTGACAGACAATAATGTTACAATAGATGGAAAAATTGTTAATAAATTGTCCATGCTTTATGTTTTAATCCGAATCGTAGTCAAATTTCTAGAGATAACTTTTTTTCATTAATATTAAATAATGGATCATATTAATTCTTTCCTATTATAATAATTTTATTCCATTTTACTCTACTTTTTTTTATATTTCAATTATTTGTATAATTAATGTGTCATTGTTGCATAAGATTTTAAAGTAGTAAGTTCATAACTAATAATTAAAAATTAATAACCATGGTAAATAGTTAATTTATATTTAAATGTTATATTTATAAATAATCATATCCATAGTTTATCCCTATGTTAATAATATTTAATTTATTATAAATATGATTGTGACATTTTTAGCTTTATATTCAATTATATATTATAATGTTCAAAATCAAGTCCAAATGGAAACCAAAGGCCGTATAATTGACTATTAAATTATGACAAATGAGTTATACTCATAGTTTAATTTTATATAAATTGACATGGTCACTTCATAGTAGTTATTATTTTATTTTTACCCTTAATTAAATGATTTACCCTTGACCTTGACAGAAAAAATTACTAAAAAAGTGTACATGTTATTTTTTTAACATTTATTACCTAAACACATTTTTCACTTGTCATCGACATTACACATTAAATGTGATCCATTCCCCCATTTACATGGTTTTCAAAATAATACCATAGTTGTATTTCTCTATGATTTTCGTAAAATCTACCAAAGGAAAAGGATAACTCATCTAGTTTTTCATAATATATATAAAATAATTATATATATTTTCATCTATATCAATATCCTTTATTATTTATTCTAATTCACTGGGGATATTATATAATTATACCTTCCCACCCCTTTCTTTAGATGGAATGAATTATATTTTATGAATGTTTTCATGAAGGATGATTATTTATTATGAGAAAACTTAATCTATGGTGGAAGTATATAGGTTTGGTAAGTAATTTTGGTAGAAATATTTTTTTATATCATCATGTTACTAGTGGTCCAAAAATTATATATCACATTAATGAATTGTACAATGATTTATATGTCATTAGGTAACACATAAGGGATAGGGGAGTGAACCCAAATACTCTAGCAATTTGTAAACTAACTGATGATGATTTCGGATGTGAGACATTACAAAGTAAATGATTTACCATGCTTATGTATTGGCCAAACATTTATGCCATATTAAAATTACTATATTCCAATATCATGGATATTTATTTTTATTTTGTTTTAACACTTGTATGACACACATATTATGTTATTCAAAATCATTATTCCATGACTCATGGTTTATGATCTATATTTTGTTGGGTATGTGTCTAGTATGTTTATTCAATGCACATTGATTCTATTATCAATACAGTATGATAATATTAAGAAAATTTGTGATATTAAATTCTTTATTCCTATGTTTAATTTTTAGTAGCATTTGAGATAACCTTACTTATTTAAACATACCTAGGATTTGGATAAATTTATTACATTTCATAGACACATTCAAGTGAATAATTGTTTAATTATGTCAAACAATATATCATTTAATATGAATTAATTCATTTTTAAATAAATAGACATATTGTTATTTATAATAATGAATTTTAAAACAGAAATTATATTTTTATAATTACGTGAAATTTATAATTTTTATTTTTTGATAATGAGTTCATAAATGGTACATAACAAACCCATGCATTACAAAGAGAAAAAATCAAATCAATGTCCATTTTACATAAAATAAGAATCTTTTAATATGTTTCATGTTTCACCTAAAAAATATATATGTCTTTCAACATGAATTATTATTTTTCTTACACAAACTTATACCTTTTGAACAAAATATAAAATTTTGGATGCACATAAAAATTATAGTAAGAGAAAAAATATAAGGAAATGTTTTAGTTATTTAAAATCCTAAAAACCCAAATAATTGGTCACCTTGGTCACATTTTTATTAGTGTATGAAAAAATCATATCCATATGGGAAAAAAAATTTAATGGGCTAATGTCTTTGAAACAAATATCATTCAAATTGAAACAATCATAGTACTATTAGACCATTATATTCATACCTTATTTACACTAATGTGAGAAATAACTAGAATTAGGTAAATCCATTGAAGATGCCTCCATAGTCCACTCCCTCTTTATTTCCATTAAATATATGCAACTTTACACAATTAATTTGTTATCTAGACCGGGTTCACCTATTGTATATATTTTATAGATTTTACCGATAATATAAGATGTTTTAGGATCACCCATTATATAAGTTAAATTGGGATCGACGGTAACCATCCATAATTATTAATTTCCATATCAGTAAAAATTTTATACTTGAATATTTTAAACATAAATCCCTTGAATTTACTTCTTTTTAAATAATAACAAAATGAATTTAGATCATTTACTAAAAATTGTTATGAAATAATCTATTCTTTGGAAAATTCATTAAAATTTATTTTTTTTAAAAAAAATAGGGTAAAGTATATATTTTTAAATAATGAAGGAACAATTTAATATAATTGTAAATGAAATTGAAATTCATGATGATTTAAAATTATATTCATCCGCTAAATAGTAAAATAAAACTCCCTTCTACCCCATCAGAAAAAGTAATTTGTTTTGAAGACAAAATTATACTCATTTTTGGATCATTGAAATAATGTAAGAGGTAGATAAAAAATTGATATTAATTTTTTTCTAAATAAGAAAAAAATTTAATCATTTTAATGAACACATATATGGAAAATAAATAGAATTTCAATGTTACAAAATTCAAATTATGTTTTAAATGAAAAACCCATTACTACATTAGAAACATTAGAATAAAAATAACATTAATTGACGGAAACTATAGGGGATTAGTAAATCAATATAATATTTAAAATAGTCACCCATAAGAATAAATATACACTACTGAGAATAAAACATGTGGTTAAAATGATATAATTCTAAATGGAAGGAATTTGACACAAAAGATCCCTTAATATAAACACCATATAGCATCATACATTATATAAATCTAGAAAAATATGATTTTATTAGTTATTTAATTGATTATGAATCAATTTTATGTAAATTCATTTATTTTTATCCATTTTATATAATTTCAAACCATGCTTTATTTAATTAATTATTATGATAATTTTACTTCTTATTATGGGCGGCCATCCCATTTATAATCTAAAAATTAAATTGGTATGATGACTACGGTCCATCGAGTTGTTATTAAATCCTATATAGAATCCTAATAGTTATATTACTATAATATTAATATTTTATGTATAATTTTAAAACCATCCTTGAATAGTGTATATGGAAGAAGTCACAACTCTTTATGGATGTGGTAGTCCACATGTATACAGAAATGAAATTATTATTTTTAGTGAATGTAAAGGTATGAAACTAGAGGGTATATTATCATTATATAATAATAAATATTTAATTATTATATGATATATTAATAAAATTGATTGTAATTACTATCACTTCTACGAAGTGATGAAAAATGAAAAACATCATTTTATAGAGGTGGTAATCCACACATACAAATGGGTGATGTTTTTGTCTCACATTCGAAAGAAAATGAGATGAACATTGTTGTACCATGACTCTAAAAAAATTAATTTACATGGAATATATTGATATTATTATTTTTTAAATAGTTAAATTATATTTTATGGAGTTATAAGTATAAATAAACATGAAATAAGTCTATTTGGACTTATTCATTATCATTAGATAACCACTTTTACATAAAAATAAATCCTTCAAAGTTTTATAATAATGTAACAATATGACCTGTATTACATAAGAACATATTATAATAACTTATTTGTATAGGCATTTTCTAATATAGAGTGATCAAATGTTGCAAGGATGAGAGGAAATGAGTTTTCATTTTATAAGTCCTTGAAAGTAAACACTTGTAAATAAGTAAATGATTTAAATATAATAAATTATTTTTCATGTGAATATAAAACTAATATGATATATTTAAAACATAAAATTATGTTCATCCGGGATCCATAGATAAAATTAAATCAACGCATGTTATGGATAAATTTTAATGCTTATGTCTTAGTCAAACTACATTAAACACATTTGAGAAAAAACTAGGATAACTAAACATCTTACCAAGATAACATATTTATATTTAAAAATTTAAAAGTTATATATAACCAATATTTTATTTTATGATTCAAAATTTTGAATAAAATTTAACTAATTTCAATTCTTTATTTGGAATAAATCACTTTTAATATTATAAAACAGAACAAATGAAAAATAGTTTTAAGGAAAATATCTATATTAAATTTAAAAATATTTTTATATTGAAATCATGTAAAACTATGGATTCCACAAATTTTTTTTGTAAAAAAATAATGATAAATTTTTTAGACTTTTTAATGTTGTTAAAATTAAATTTCACCTTCTAGAAACTACATTAAAAATAAAAAACAAATTTATTTTATTCATTTAGAATTAAAATTATCTTTAGAGAAGTCAATAATTAGTTCAATAGACCATATTATTTATTATAATAAATTATTTACATGATAATAATATATTTTCTATAAAAATCTTAAAATAATATAAATTCATCTCCTATAGATATTTTTATGTATTTCCAAATAATTTAATTATTTTTATGTGTTATACCCTAACTTAGTAAACAAATCATTCGATGTTTACTATTACTAATGAATGAAAATTAAGTAGACCTTATTAAATTATATATATTATCATTATTCATAATAAGAAATTTATTTTACTAGAATAAATTTATAGAATTAGAAAAAATAAAATTTAACAAAACTACATAAACACAATTTAAACTAGTTTATAGATAAACTCATGTTTTAGGAAATAAAATGACATTCTTCCTAAACCATGTATAATTCTGATTATTATGTAATTATGTAGATTATATAAAAATATATGATAATTAATTTAACTTAATTTAAAATTACATACATATGGAAATTTGAATTTTGATTATTTAATGAAAATAAATGATCATTTTATAGAAATAACTATAATTTAGTAATCACATAAAAAAATATTTCAAAAAAATACCAAAAATTAATTATTTTTAAAATTTGAATTTATAATTTATAACCTATTATAAATTATTTCAGATACAAATTTAATAATAATAAATTTATTCATTTACATGAACAGGTATAATACATGAAAATAGATTTTGTAATAATAAAAATACAACTTTTTGATTTAAAATTATAGAATATTCTTATTATGAATATAAATATATGTAATATAATTCATGAATAATATAATGTTATAAAATTGATTTATTATTTTGTGGATATAAACATTCTTCCACTATTGTAAATTATATCCTCTCAGTTTACTTCATCACTTAAATCTGTGGGACTATTTTTATTTAATATCATTTAGTTATTTCGAATTTACATCCTTAAATATATGGTTTTTACATAAAAAAATAACTTCATGTACTAACTTATTTCACCACACCTATCCTCTATGATCAAAAATAGAAATCTAGTGTTATTTATATGATAGACTCTTACAATTTTCATCCTCAGTGATTATATCAGGAGATTCATTTTAAAGATATTTCAATAATAATGAAACTTGAAAAGATAGTTTCATACTAGGTTAAATTTGAAGGAAATGACACATGGTATGAAATTAATACAAATTTATCAGGAATTTCATATTTTATAATAAATTTTATAAATAAATTTTTATTTTAACAAGATTCATAACACTTTTCTAGGGATATAATTCATGATAAAAATGAACACCTATGTCAAATGAAATATCCTTCCTCTCATTTTCCTCAAAATCCTTTTATCTATTCTAATCTTCCATCATATGTTTTTCAATTGCTTTTACCTTTTCATCCTTTACTTTTATCATCTATGGACCAAAAAATATTTGTCCTCCACCCCCATCCCAATAAGTATGAGTTCAATAATTTTGTCAATATAATTCTTAAAAATGTTGCATTTACATACCAAAATTAAAACCATTATAATAAGAAAATTCAACTATTTAAGTATGATAGTAAAAATATCCCATGTAATATACTTAATAAAATCAATGAATGTATTCAAAATCATGGGTCGTTACCTCTAAAAATTTATTATTTTAAGTATTAAAAATTATATAAAAATGTAATTCATTATCTATTGAAATCTGAATTCCTAACCAAATATTAAATGAAATCCTAGGGCCAGGACTAGGTGAAATTAATAGAGGGACTCTTTGTAAGTATAATATATCATTGAGATATATTAAATGATAATTTCTTATGGACACATTATATTTAATGGGAATGAAATGTGCATATTTAGTCATTCGATAAAAAAATAACCACTTTTAGTTATTATATCAAGATATATTTTACAATCCCACATTGAACTCCATTGATATATTTTTCCATCTCTACTCCACCACTAACTACATCAAATGAATCACTTTCTATAATTAACATTTATCCTTAAATATTTGATCCCATAATTTTTTTAACCTCAAGAATATCATTTTTCATTCGATCGTAAATGTAATACTCCTAAAGAACTCTATATATCATAGTACTATAGGGATGAAAAAAGGAGAGATGTGGCCGTCACTAAATAATTTCTATTTCAACATGGATATATATAAAAAAAATCATTTTTAATGTTTCAAAACACCTTCCTTATTAATGATTAATACGTGTAACTTACCACAATTTACCAGTTCCAATATTTCATAAAAATCAGGATATTCCTTATGATAATTTTAAAAATATTTTGATATTGGGGACTGAATGCAACCTAAAATATATATAATTATTATATGTGCACAATTTTTAGATCTCCATTCATTAAATCATTTACTAAAGATCATATTATAAACCTTGATTGTTTAGAGATGCCTTTTAATTTCAACTCAATACATCAACAAATCTTTTTAATTTACTAGGATGGTAATAAATTGGGTAATAAAAATATTTTATTGGTAAATTTCCTACTCTATTTATCATTTCAAAATCTATAAATGATAATATATACTTACAAAATTTTATGATCGACACTTATTTCACACATTACTCTATTTAAATAATCTCTCAATATTGTAAAATAAAAACAACAAAATATTGTTAAAGGTTATTTGTAGGATAATTTATATCATCATATTTCAATTTTAAAAAATTATACATAATTACCTTGTCATTATAAATCAGAACACAACCAATTACCTTCAAAAATTTAAAATTTAAACCTAAAAATTCCAAATTTTATTGCGAAGGGATAATTCCAAATCATTCACCAATATTAGTTTTAGTCATTAGAAAAATTCATCACACTCTTTTATCCATATGATTATAATATAATTCATGGAAATGTAGTTATTATTAAAGATAACTTATAAATTATTTCAAAAAATTATTGTAGTAAACTATTAATCCATTAAAAATTTGAATCCTTGTGACATTTATTATACATTTTAGTTCATAATAAAATTGTTTACTTGGGGAAATATTAATTCCTTTATAAAAACTATGACCATGGAATGAAATCAGTATCATCCAATGTTTACATTTTCTAAATTTTTCAGAAAACATTTTTTAATAATGATTTTCAAAAACATTATTAAGTGTGTTTTCTGACCTCAAGTCTCTAAAAATATAAAACAATACTAATTGTTAATAAGAAATAATATCAAAATAGTTATGGAAAAATTATTCATAATATCCATCTGTAAAATATGTATATTAGACATCCTAGAGGGTATAACCACAATATAATAACCCCATTATGTATTTTAAAATTCCATATTTTGAATTTTTCCATCTTATCCATCAATTGATTCTATAGTTACATGAGATCAATAATTAAAAAATAATTCTATCTCTATATTTGATTAATCAATTCACTAAAATGAGGAATGTGATACTAGTTCTTAATAGTGATATAATTCATTTCCATATAATCATTATAAATTCTTTTATTGAACCCTAATTATTTAAAAATAATAATTTAATATCACCCCATGGGGAAATTCTTGGATGAATGAATATTTTATCAGTAAAAACAGAAAACTATAGTTTTAATTCAATTAGGTATACATAATCTATTATATGAAGGAATTTTGAAATAAAATTATCATTAAGAACTAATTCAATAATTAATTTGACTTAATTATCATGTATAATATTGGGAAATCTTCTTTAAATACATCCATATATTCATTTATAATTTTTGTATCACTAGTAAATACAAAATCCAATTCTCAATAACATATCTTATTTATCATTTACTTCCATGAATAAAAATTATATACATTATTGATATGATATCAATGTTATGAAATCGTTGAATTAATAATTAGATATCTATATAATATATATTATTGTGGAATCTAATCCTCACCCAGAAGAATATCAAACTCTACAATGGGTAGTTCAATAGGATTTAAGGGAAAAACCATCCCATTTTTAACAATATGGTGTTTCCAAAAAATCCTTTTTCATTATTAATTCCACATTTATTTTTTAACGAATGTTCATTAATCTTTTTATGAAGCTATATTCTGATTTTAAAAGACAATGTCACATAAATATATGAATATAAAAATCCAAAGTCAAACATTGCATTAGAATAGTACAAATAAAAAAATGTATTATACCATTCACTAATTAATAAGATTGAATAACCATAAACTTCATAGTAAAAAATGATTTCCTCACACTATTATTATATTTCAATATTTATGATTTATCCCTAATAAACATTTATCAAATGCATGTCACTATAATTTCCAAACTCGTCATAATCTAAAAATCTTAATGTGAATGTCTATATGTCATCTCATTCACTATTGATAAGTACTATATTAATTACTGAAATCATCCATATAAAAAATATAAATGTAATTAGATATTCCTTCTTATCCCAATAAATTATTATTTTGTTGTGATATAGTGCAAGGAGGAGACTGGAGGAATATCAATAGAGGTTGGAGTTGTACTATATAGTATAAGATATTTATGGATAAAAGAGAAGGTTTATGAAGTAAATGTATAGTTTATGGCCCAAATGGATGGTGTCTTACGACTTGTACATAGAGTAATGGTATTAAATAAAAATATATGTCATAAGATATATATTTTTTTGAATATGTTTATTCATCAAAATGGGTTATGTTTTTTTGGTAGGGGTAGAGGTTTTAAATATTTTGTTGAAAATAATTGAGTTTTGTTTCATAAATCAATGGAACCAGGGAACATAAGTTGTAAATGTGTTTCTTATACCAAAATTAATGTGAGTTGCATCCAATTTATTCTTTAGTACAACCTATCTTTCTCTCATTCAACAAGTTATTATTCCTCATTTTATGGAGAAACCTATGAAAACTAGGATATTATCCATCCCATCTCCTCTTTCATTGATCCATGGTTTCCAATTGTAGTGTTTTGGAGATTGATGGTATGTTCTCCTCCATTATCCAAAGGTTTTTATCTATATTTTTTTATCAGTTCATTATAGTCGTATCTTTCTGATGTCCTTGTGTATTTTTATTTTTTTTGATAATTCAATGATGTGATATAGGTTGACCCCGGTGTTTCATGTAATTTTGTAAATTTCATATATTTTTTTCAATTCCTTATTTTGTGTAGATGAATTAAAATTAATCATTGAGGTATGGGCTCATCACTATCTACATTTACATGTTCTATGTTTTAGAATTTAATGATTTTTCATTCCATTGGATGGATAGAAAGTGATGGAATAACAAATGTAAAAAATACTCACAAATTAAATTGATGGGTATTTGGGTGATGTAAATTTCTTATCTATATTGAGCTATATTTTTAATGATATTATTCATTATTGTTTCCAATATTGAAAATTATGATTTATTGTATCCTTGTCTACTATGTTGATAATATGTGAAAAGACACTTCTTGTGTTGTTGTGTTATCTCACATTAAATAAATGTTTAACGAACATATATATATATATTGATAAAAAAATTAACCCATGGATTATGGGTTTTATTATAAAAATGATGACAAAAAATGATTTAATGTGAATAAATCCCTTGAATAATTGTGAATTATGGAATGTGTTTTTTCTATGGATATTTGAGCTTAATATTTTAACCTATATAGTCTAGGATATTGTGCATTGATGTAGGTGATAAGATGGGCTATGTGAAGCATGGGGAAGTGATGCAGTTTTTCGTTGTATGGATGTGATGTGGGTAGTTGTGCAATGATGATGATGTGTGGTGGACTTTTGCAATGTGGGAGTGCTGTGTGATGATGATGTTGTATTAAATGATGTGTGAAGTTGTTTTGATGCACAATATTTATAGTGAAAGATAGTTGTTGATGTGAGGATACTTATAAGTCTTATTCAAGGGGTGATATGGTTTATATAGTATAAAAAGGTTGGGTTGTAGAAACGAGGTGGTTTGGTGAAGGTTTGGTGCGTTGGGAAACTTATATGTGTCGTGGTTATGTTGGTTTCCTATTTATCCATATTATTAATGAAATATGAATGGGGTAAAATTTAGAATGTTTAAATTATCCAAACTAAATTGGCCAATAAATGAATTGGATGTGTTAATTGGAATCGAGTGACTTATAATGTGAAATTTAATGTAAGGTGATATATATAATGAGCGGTGAACGTGTAAAAAATAGTATGATATCTTATTTGGATTATATGGTCGTTGTGTGGTGTGTTTCATAAAATGGTAGCATCTATTGTGAGGGTTGACATATGGTATGATAGTGCTGATGTGTTCTTTCATAGTGAATTAGTTTTTAGATAATAGTTTTTGTATTGTTTATTGTCTATATATCATATATTTTATGGTATTTTTACACTCAATTACATGAGTTATATATCCTTACCAACAATAAGACTTTTCGGGTTTAGCGTTTTTTCCTAAAGACATGTGATAGTGGAGATATGGATGGATGGATACACCCTAAATGTTTCTATACAATAAACTATGATAACCTAGGTATATTCTGTTAGATTGTGATTTGTTTTCCCAAGAGGGTTCAGTTTTGGTGAGATTGTTTTGGCTCATTATCTTCAAGAAAGACGTGATATGATTACACCATATTCTAGCACAAGATGAAATACATTATGAGAGTTTGGTAGTTAGGGATACATATGGACCCCCATCAGATAATGGTGGTATGAGATGAAATGGGATGTGATGTTCAGTGGTATCCACAAAAGTGTTTAGTGCACATGTTGTTCAGTGTTGGAGAATAAGAGATAATGGACACTGTGGATATTCTAGGGGAACCTTCCTTTGTAATGATTTCAATGTTATATTACTCAATTGGATTCTAGATTTAGTGAAAATTATACTATGAGGGTGGGATTATTTAGTTGATAGGTTTATGTTCTTCATATATTGGTTTTTTAGTTACTAGTACATTAGCATGACCTTTTCACAAGTTCACTTTAGACTTTATCTATGATTTTATTGAGTAAACATTTATGGTCCCAATATGTATATAAATAATTTTTCATGATTTTTGACGTACATTGGGGACTAATATTAGAAATTGACATCTTGGGTTATAACTGTTCATGATTTTCAATCATAGGAATTTTTTTGGTACTTTACTTTGGAGACATTATTTGTATTTGATTTACATTGTTCATGAATCATTGGATGGTTTTAGTTTACCTAGATATTATATCCTATTTTTAGGATTTTTAGTTATTTTATATCCCATAATTGTCTACTATTTATGATAATTCCTCTTATATATGTCTGACTTTAATACCCACAGTTTTAGTCCACAACCTGGTGGAACAGTAGGCAGGACATCAGGGGTCATTAACAGTCATCCTTTATTACATTATCATTTTCATAAGTGGGTAATGGGAGTGTAGTATTATAGGTTGGAAAGGGATATTTTATGGAGTTTTGATTTATGTCCTACTTGGTTTTCATGGAATATTAGGGAAATGATTCCATTTGATATTGATTCATGACGTTGGCCATAGAGACCTACTATGAAACAAGATTCTAATAGCCTATATGATCTAGTGCACATACACAAATCCCATTGAACGACCAAGTGTAGAGCACCTTATTATAGGTCAGATACCTTGGAGATTTACCAAAATTAGGATCTATTATTTCCATGAATAAATGTATATTTTTTTGGGATAAATAAATGGATTAAAAAATATTATTTGGTAAAATTCCCCACTACTCTTCTTAGGACTACACCACGTTATTTTAGAATGGTTGTTGTAGAATATCTAATAGTTGATTTGGAAGTTGAGTTTCCACAAGATGGTCTTTTTTATCATTATAGGATCAAAGTTTTTTGGAAGGATCATGCATGGAAAATGGTTTTCTATTATTTTTAATGTCAAATGTTTTGAAATTATGAGTGTAACATCTCAGATATGGATACAGAGCGTTGGTTTGTTGTCAAAGAGACGGCTTTTTTTATGATATATGAATGTTATATATTATAGGTGTTTTTGGTATTTAGACTAATGTGGTGAGATTCAACTCAGTGGAAGACATTGTTCATTGGTGATCATAAGGAGATGGAAGTTTTTTGGCTAGCCTTTCAGAATGTATTCTTTTCAGAATTCATGTCATCGATGATGAGGGAATAAAAGATACAATAACTAATCTATATTCAGTATTTGATCATAAATCTATAGGATATATGGATTATTTTAAAATTCAATTCAAACTATTCTATAGATGATTTTTCATTTGAGGAGTTCAGATATTAGTGTTTTGATGAGGCTTTGTTCAAAGTGATTAGCTATAGGGTCACTCATTTTATGCTCACTATGTATATAGAGGCGCATAAATTAGAATAGGTTATCAAGAGGATTATTTTTCTAGTATTAAAGGATTGAGGCAGAGGCCATAATTTCATTTTTCATATTAGATATTAAGGAAATGGGTTGTATGTGTTCAGACAATTAGGGTTCCGATTAATGGGGAACCAGACATGGAATATCACATTCTATTATTCTATGAAAGTGGGATCCCAATTTATATTTCAAGGATTTTTTCACGATATATTTATTTGATAAATTATAATACAAGGTCTATTATTTTAAAACTCTTGGTATCCAATATTTTGTGTGTTCATTGGCCCATTTTTTCATTAATTATAGTTGACTCTAATGAGGGTTCCATAACAGGGACTAAAATGTTAATTAATAACGATTATTAGGATTAGTTGGTAGTGTAATCATCATCATATATTGTTACCATATGATCATAGTCTATACGTTTGACCTAGATTAATACATTATATTAAAAGGGGACATGGGAATGGTCAGATGCACACGTGTGAATGTGAAATGCCATCATATCCAGGAGTGATGTCAGGCATAATTAGTTCATAATCTACTCCTATGTGTGATTCTTTTGATTCATGATCCTCCTTATTTTTTTTCTCAAAATCTATTTCATATCATGTAGAGGAATTATGTAAAACTATTTTTATCTATGCTGGTTAGAGGTAAGAATACTTTTCTTGATGTATTCCAGTGATATAGACTGGTGATGGTGTGATATAAGTATATGAGGTATTTATAAATTGATACAGAACTGATCATATAATCTTATTATTTACATGTATTTAATTAATTATGTTTATGTAGGAAGAAAATATTTATAGATGATAGTTTTTTTTCTTAATTGAAGGCTCGTTGAGTGGAATTTCTTTGGGATCGAGTTTGTCAGATGGTTTTGTGGAAAGGGGAGGGTCATTTGGAAAAGTTGGTAGAGCTGTTTGTAGAATCTTGGGTTCATGATTTTCCTATTGTTATGGAAGTGTTATTAAATTTTTTCCTAGTGGATGTTATGAACCTACCCTCCCCCATTACATTGAGTTTGGGATATTGTTAAATCCATAAATTTCTCTGATTTTGATGTTCCCTTATTTTATGGTGGCTATTTCCCAATTTGTTCAGGTATGTGAATTATATCATGTAGAGAGGCTTCATGTTAACTATGGTTTCTCGATGAGATTCTATCATTTTTTCTCCTTAAATAATGGTAATGGTATGAAGTATTTCACTGAATACCAATGGTGAAAATTGATTAGGGTGAAGAACAGATACTATCTTCTAAGGATAAAAAATATTTTGGAATAATTGCGAGGTGCTACACGATTTTCAGGAAATGATTTATGGTTTAAAAATCAAAATATGAGGATAAATGTTGAGGATATATTAAAGACTTACTTTAGGTGTATTTATGATAAAATACATTTTAGAGTCATACCGCATGGTGTTATTAATTCCATGGTTGTGTTCATTTGGATCACTAAATATATATTCAATGAATTCCTAGATCAATTCATCATCTTATTCATTGATGATATATTGATCTAGATGAGGCCATAATATTATTAAATTATGTATCATTGAGATATTTTATATGTACAATGATTCCATAAACTATATAGGAAGTTATGAATGTGTATTTTCTATAAGTGAATGGTTCATTTATTTGGACATGCTATGTCTCTGCAGGGTCTAGGCATTTACAAATCCATGATCGAGGTAGTGGTTTATTTTGATGACCCCAAGAACATGTATGAGTTTCACTATATCCTTGGTCTCATAGGGAATTATTAAATGTTATTTCAATTATTAATCTAGTTTTTCTAGACAAATAATAGTTTTGACTAGGAATAATAAGGATTTTTTTGTTGTGGTTTGTTCCATGCAGTGATCATTTTCATAGATGAGAGGTTCGTCAGGGCTCCAGTGCTTCAGTTTCCTGAGGTGGTTGTTCTTTTTTTTCTTTTATATTATGCATTATATCTTGTATTGGGATTCATGTTACATAGAAGTGGGTGGTGATATTATATTGTTATGATGTTATTTCCACAGTAGTATAACTATGAAACCCATGATCGGGGTCATCCAAAGTTGTGTTTTTTATAATCTTTTGGTGACACTACCTCATCTATGATCACTTTTTTATTTTATTGAACCACGTGAAACTAATATAAATTTTATTTAAGAATTATATGAATATAATATAGTATTGGATGAGTTAGTATATTTAGTATTATTATTTTGAGAACTATTATCAACTCATAATAGGGAATGTTATTTCCAATGTGTTGAGTCTATAGCCCCAAGGGGATGTGGTTGAAGAGTCCGTTGATGTTTGTAATGGGTTATAAGATCTTCTAACACTATTCCATGACAAATGAGAGAGATATTTCAATGGTTTTAATTATTAAAAGACTATGTAGTCATCATTAATGTGTCAAGAAGAGGAGTTTCGATAGGGAAAATAAAAAACATATGTGTTGTGTGACCATGTAGGCCAAAATGATTCATTCAAGTGATAGTTTTTGGATGATGAAATAAAAATTGTTTAATGGGAGTTTTTAATCCCCCAAAATACGAGTTCATGACTTATCCATGAGTTTTTCATATAACACTTAGTCAGAAATTATGATTTAACAACAATGCATCATCGATTAAAAAGAGTTAATTATTGACCAAGGAAGAAATGGTCAGTGGGAGAGTTTGTGGTGAGATATCTGGTTTTTCGGTTGGTGAATGTGGACAACCATATTACTAAATGATTTTTATAGTCATTGGATTATACCAAGTTCAAATTATTGTAAATATCAATGGATATCATCATCAGGTTACATCAGGCTCTAGGAGGTTTTGATATTGTTTGTCTAATTATGGACAGACTGACAAAGTCACATAATTTCTTAATGATCTGTGATTTGAGTAACATAGATATTTTTGCAAAGTGGTATGTGGTGTATATGTGTATGATTTATGGGGTACTATGTAACATCTTATCTAATCGGTTTTATGGTTTTACCTCATATGTATTTAGGTGATTGTATCATTCTTTTGGATCTCAATTTCAACTTTGCACTAAATTCTTTCTTCAGATAGTTGGGAAGAAATAATGGGCCATATAAAGCCTGTAGGACATGTTTCTAACTAGCATCATAGAAATTTTGGAGTCATGGATTAAGAAAAATTACTTTGGTTATGATTTTGTACCAAAGTAATTATCAGTTATGCATAAGAATGTATGTCTTTGAAGATTTCAATTGGAGGTCATGATATTCTCAATTATTTTAGATTATGGTGGGGGATTCCATTATTCGTGGTCCTGATGTGTTAGAAATCATGATAGAAAAAATCCAATTTGATTGAAATATGATGAGGGTATAATAGGAACATCATAATTACTATTATGATTGTAGGAGTATGCCATTGTAATTTGATTTTTTAGGCCATTTATTTATGAGACACTCCCCTAAAAATGGTTTGCAATGGTTTTAAAGGTGAAATATGATTTCTTTTTTGTTCCTTTATCCCATTAAGGTTTTGGGGTGTATTGTTGAGGTGGTGTATAAGTTGTAATTTCTAGTGTGGTTTGATAGTATCAATAAATATTCCAAAATTAATTTTTTTAAATAAAATTATGAATAGTCCAATAATTTTGACATTGGAGAGATAGATTTCAATGAATATGGGATATTTATGGAGTGGACAGTAGAGATCCATGATTATAAATATATGGTCTTACATATATGAACCCTTCCCATGGTTCATGGGTTATTGATGTATGATGTCCAGAAAGAGAATACATGAGAGTTTGAGACACAGATTTCTGACTAGTATGTTGAGTTTTTTAGAGTATTATTTAACTTTTTTAGTGTATCAAAGATTATGTGATGTTTGGATCTTACTATTTTATGATATGTACTATTTTTTATATAAATATGTGTAATTAGCCGTTTAACATATGAATAGTTGAAGATTTGATTTCATAGAAAATTTTATTATACCTTTTAATGATTGAAAAATATTGGAAAGTCATTTTATCCACATGTAGATAATATATTTTCATGGAATATGGAATTTCTTTAATTTGGGTAGATGGGGATGTGTTCATTGTTTGTCGTGATTTTTTTATATTGGAACGTGTAGTAGTTGAGATTGTTATAAAGATGGATATGTGGGAATGTGCTGGTTTATTGATGGTACTAGATATTGGGGTGTTTTTCCAGGTAGAAAGTGATGGTGTGGTTGATTGGTTATGTGGTTTTGTGGGATATTTTGTGTATGTTTTGGTCTCCTATCTTTTTTTAGTATCATTTGAGGTAAGCTATGAATCATGATCAGTATCTGGTGGGGTTTTTCTTTGGGATCCTTTCCATTTTGAAGGTTTGGATTTGATTATTATGGTTGAGTCATTTGATATGTATGTAATGTATTATTCTATGAATTCCTAGCCCGTTACATTTCTAGTTCTATTATTTGAGAGTGGTCATAAGATAATAGGGGAGGGTAGGTGGAAGTTGGAGCTGTAACTATACAATAATAGTTTTTATTATGTATAAGGGTTTTTAGGCCACAAAGGCGATGTTTATGTAATTTGTGGCTAGAGTATTAAAATGTGTAATTATAAAAGGGGTGGCTGTGAAAAGCAGTTTCCACCTTCTGATATGGATATATAGTTTACGTTAATTCATCCCTAGTTACCATGTTTTTAGTGCGGATTGTGGCATCAAATGTTTTGTCGCATGAAATAGAATTTTACATTGGAAATACATGAACTTGAAGTACATACAATGTAATTGTTTTGTATACTCTATATGTCATGTTACTTGAGGCATGTTTATATCTCTATTCCAAATGATTCTATTATCAATATCCCTTTATAACCTCTCATATTAATGGAAACTATTACAATTATACCTAGGGATAGAGCTACTATTGAGTTTCATCACTAGAAATTATATTTTGGTACCTTCATCTAGAGATATTAATTTTATTGGATCATCATTATTATGGAATTCTTGGATGGTTCTTGGTTTACCATTACATTATCTAATAAATTTTTGTGTGTTTATTTACCCTATTTCTATGTCTTGACTGAGTTTTATCTGTAATGCCTCACATATATATATCAGATACTTATAACCTTGATTTTAGACACTATGTTGGGGCCTATTGAACTTGGGACTATGGGGGTATATTTATCTCTTCAATCACTTTTTAATCGTTATAGGTAGGGGTTTGTGACATTAACCACACCAGTTACACATTCCCGGTCTTATTAAAAATCTATAATTTTTTTACTATAGTTATAATATGTTAAACGATTGCTTCATGAATTTTAGTATACCATTTGATTATTAAATAAAAAATTTAATTCCCATTAATATTGAAATACTTAGGAACAAAAGATTCAAAAAAATCCATCTAAACATTCCATGGACAATGGAAAAATTCCTCAAAACGTTTAAATTCCCACGATGCCAAATCTCATTATAAACATTTTTTCAATGATGTGTAAAATTTATTAATTTTACTATAAATATCCATAATAAAATACTTTTGGTACCTAGAAAATTTTGTAAAAATTTATCTTCACATAAATAAAAAACCATCCTCATTTTCCATAATTTTAGTGAACTAGTTATCCATTCCATGTTGAAAACCCTAATGAAAATATTTATCTTTGAGAATATTTTTAAATGTATCCCATTCTAGGAAATTTAGATATACTCTCTCTCAAATACTAACATCCAAGAACCACAATTTATCTACATAACCTTGAAAAATATAAGTGGAAAGAGATATATTATACATTTTTGAAATATCATGACTTAAAATAACTTTTCCAGAGAATTCATATGTCCCTCAGTTACAACTGGAGTTGATGTTCCACCAAAAACCAAATATTTTTGTTTGAAAATATTATAAATTATATACATGTTCCAACATGGTAAATATAGTTTATCTCTATAATGGATAACACTACAATCTATAGTATTTTTAAACTAAGATATCACTATAAAAGTAATACTAGTTCTAATTAGTACATTTAAATTATTCTGATTTGGAAAGAAATTTTTTCTTGATAACGTTTTAATTTATCTTCTTTATTTACTCCACAAAAAATAATTTTTAATAGACATAGTTTATATGACATATCACAGAAATATAAAATTTATAAATCATTTCAACATAAATATATGTTAAAATCACCATAGGTCATTAAACATATATTTTCATAACCTTAAATATTATATAATCCTTTCATTTGATACCAACTACAAAGACCCATATTTAAAACATTTTATAATATGGATTTTTATATTAATAAATCATTTTTTATTTGTGGAATATTTATATTTTATATTTTTTATAGAATTATGTTGAAACGCATACATAACAATACAATTTTTTAAATTTTTGACACTTAAACACAATATCCATTTTTTAAAACATATTATTCATTTAAAATTTAACATTTTAAATTATCATAAAATGTCATTATATCTATCATCCGGAAATATTACTTTGACTAAATCATCCTTAATCCATATTAAAATTTCTATTACATGGGATTAGAAGAAAAAATTTATTATGTTTTATAAAATAAAAATGTCTATTATACCACTAAAAACAATAAAACGCATAAAATTCTTACCATATCCACATTATTGTATGGACATATTAAATAAATGTCATTAGACATGAAGAAAAATCTATTTTTTTCGAAAACAAAACCATTAAAACCCATAATATGAATATAGAATCCCCTAATTGAATCACAAATAATTATACTCATGTTCTTTATCACTCATTTTAGAAATAACTGGATCCTAGTTAAAACCAATGGAGAAACATCCTATGTTTACTCTCTCCTTCATTCCGTTGATGATTATGAAACATTACCAAGCACATTATAGTGTTAAGTTAGTCTCACTCTTTTTTTAAGTGTATAGAGATAACTAATCAAATAATATGTATCATCATAACCAA
Source organism: Viscum album (assembly GCA_963277665.1). Lineage (NCBI taxonomy): Eukaryota > Viridiplantae > Streptophyta > Magnoliopsida > Santalales > Viscaceae > Viscum > Viscum album. The sequence continues at coordinate 1,585,065,817 of OY728147.1, forward strand.
TTTTATAAGACCTATTAGACTCACACGTCATTATATTTTATGATAATGTAAAATATTTGTAACAAAACTATGTGTTCTTACACATTTTCATCTAAAATACCACAAAAAAACATTTGAACCTATAGGATATGCACAGAAAATTTTCAAATAAAAACAGTGAAAAATATCCCTTCATGTTAAATAATTATTAAAAAATCCTATAGAAATATTATATATGTTAATAAATTTCAAAATATCAGGGAAAATTTTAAATTAATCACCAAATAAATGAATATTCCTGATGGTGCAAATTTATGTTCTTGTCATAAAAGATAAATTATTTATTCTATTCACACATTTGGTAAAAGAAACAAAACATGTAAAAAACTATTGTATTAAATTTAAATATATTTAAAAAACTCAAAAAAAAATGTTAATAAATTTATTTTCATTAAAGTGTAAATGAGATCAGACTTAGAACATTTTGTTTTACATGGATGTGGAGGGATGATAGAATAAAAACATAAAAACAATAAAAACAAGTTTTAATGAGAAATATCGTATTCCATTGGTATGTTTCGAATCGAAATACGAATGAAGAAAGGTACTTGGAAAATATTTTAAAATAAAATTATTTTTTATAAAATACATCCATATTATAGTATATAAATCAAAAAACGTAAAATAATTGATCCATGAAAATATATGTTTCTAAATGTAATGAATTTTATGAGAGAAGTCCATCACATTAAATACTATCATGAATAATGTGGCCTCTAATTCCAAACTAATAAAATTAAACCAATTATATATTTTATTGACAATAATTTTCATGTTTATTCCAATATAATAATCTATTTTAGTTCTTATATTAATATGAATTGTTTAGTTACATAATATGTTATGTTTAAGTCATATATTTTTACAAAGTTCTCTTGATAATCTTAAAAAAGTAAAAGTGATTAATGTTGTCAAATGAGTCAATATTGATTCATATTTATATTCCTAATCATGTAATTATTTTCATTATTTTTAATAGAATATAATTTAATAAAAATCCATGAAATGTGTAAATAAAAAAATCACATATCTTTGTTAATGTTGTAGTCCACACGTTCACAAGAACACCAATCTAGTTTTTTGAGTAGATGGAACAATAAGAAAATAATTTGAATATTATATATAGATAATGAAATGTTTCTCAATAATATGATATATATTACTTAAATCCATTATAATTACTATCATTTAGATGTGGTGATGAAAAATAAAACACATTGCTTCATGGATGTGGTAATCCATACATTCAGATGAGGGATGTTTTAGTTTGCCTTTGTATGTAAAATAAGATTATGAAACCTTATAATATTATAATAATTAAATTTTTGTATATTTATGATATTGAATTTATTATTTTTCCTTGGTTAATAAATAATTTAATTAGTTATGTAAAAAATAACATGAAATCGGTCAGTTAAGACTTATACATTCTCCTCAGATAACATATTTGGGTTACAAATATATCATACTAGGTTTGGTCTTTTGGGGATACTGAAACCTATAGTAGAAGTGGTGAAATTTTGAAGAGATATTTGGTTTTGTATTAAATTATCTAGAATTTTCATAATGTTTGAGTATGGGATAATATGAGGTTTATTTATATATGTTAGGGAAGTGATCATAAAAAATTATATAAAATATTAAAATATAATAACATATATTAACATCAAAGTGGATCCATACTTATATATATTGAAAATTGGAAGTACATGAGTAGAAATAATATCAAAAAGTTAAATGTAGAAATGTTTAGGATTCATTTTAAACATTTTCTCATAGTTAAGAAAAATAAAACCCATTTTAACTGTAAAGATGATAATTTATCTTTTTATAATGATAAAATAATTATATGAAAAATATAAAAGGTGTGCTATAAAAAATTAAATGCTGATAAAAAATTTAGAATATCAGTTTTTCAGATTCTATTTTTATAGTTTAAATTAATAACTTGTGATATGTGAAAAAATATCTTGAAAAAACTGGTATCTAGGAAAATTTCCAATTTATTCGAAAAAATAATTTTAAATAGAAATCAAGTAAAAAGATTGTCTAAATAAAAATTTTTTGTTCATTATTAAACAAATATTTTTTATACTATTGGGTAAATCCATAAATTAATGTAACCTTACAAAAATATCATTAACTAGAAACACCCAAAAATGTATTTTAATTTAAAAAAATATCACTTATCTTCAAGAATACCAAGCCTAATTTTCCATATTGAAAATAATGTAAAATATATATGTTACTTCTTGAAAAACATTGGTTGATTTAATCTCATAAAATAGGATATGAAAAAAATTTATAGATATTCTGAATCTTTTCTAATTAGAATTTACATAGTGGTTATGGTTTCACCCTTGCCGTGCTGGAAAAACCTTAAATGGTTACTATTCATAATGACCACATATTATGTTTTACTTATTAAACTAAATTATTTAACCTGATTAAAAATATTTATTCTATTTTCCAGATTAAATTTATTGAATTAATAAAATCAAAATTAATATAAATGCAAATAATTCAATGAAAAATAATTTTTTTGAAAAATGTGTTTTATACACCAAAATTATATTATTAAAAAATGTTTTATCATAATGAGTGATATGTAATTAAAATTATTAATTATAAATATAGTATACTTTTTTTAATTTCAGATCAAAATAAAAACACTATGAGAATTTTTAATTACCTAATTTAATGAAATGAAATATATGTATTACGAAAACCGATATCATTCACTATTAAATAAAAAATAAATCATTTCAGAAAGAAATGAATGGTTCATTCTATTATAATTTTATAATTTATTATTTCAAAATAGGTTTTTATTTTTTCAAATTATATTGCAATATTTTGAAATAATTATTTTAGATAAAACCATATTTTACAAGAATATTAAATTAGTATAACAAAATTTGTATCCTTTTGTTGGAAGAGTTACAAAATATTCATGTAATTAATACAAACATAAAAAATGTAAGTAATGAATTTTAACATGGGAGGAAATTGATTTACAATTTCTGAAATTTTTAAATTTAATGTTGCGACTCGCTTTTTGGTCTTGTAAGACTTTGAAATATACCTATGAGTAATACCAGAGTTAGGCGCGGAGACGGTGTCCGATTCCGTGGCCCGGTGTTCCCGAAATTAATTTTATAAAAATGTTACGTATTTTTATACTATACACATGGCAGGGGTGTGTTATCTCCTAAACGGTAGCTCAAAAAGGGAATCTAAGGGCAAAGTTTCATCCGGATCATGCCATTTACCCTAAGTGGCGTGTAATTTTATGCGGCACCGGGTGTCGGGTCGGAGGCGTGGAGCTAAATGATGTTTTTATTTAACAAAATAAAATAAAAATCATCATCTCCCCCCAAACCCTTGTACGCCTAGGCCACCCTCCTTTCCACCTCTTCACCGATGAATGAATGACCCATGAAGGAGCTAACGTCAGCCGATTTCGATGTCGATCGTCGGCAGATCGAGCTTCAGCGTGTCACATGCATCATTGTGCACCCGACGATTCGGTGTTTATCCTGTGAGGTAGGAGATTTTAGTTTTAAGCCTTGTTCCCATTTTTTCTGGGTTTTTCTTCATTTTGAATCTGTAGAGGTGTAGAAGGGGTCCTGAGGGTCACACAGACTCCTCCGGATAAAAAAACGGACCAACGGGTGGTCCCGACGGTCCTTGGAAATCTCACCGGCGCCGACAAGGGGAGGCCAGCCACGGCGGGCCGACGCGGCGATGCGGGGGTGGCACACCACCCAGTGTGGCAAAGGGTCGTGGTCCCACGGTGGGGCGGGCCACAGTGCGGCAGTGGGATGGATGGAGGTGGTGGCGGCCGGGTCTGTCGGCGTGGGCCGGCCCAAGCCGTTCCGGACCACTTTTTATACACAGGGGGTTTTAAAACCCACGGATCATGCTCCCTATAGATCAGAATCGAGTGTCGTCTATGGAGACGCGACCCTAATGATAAGGCGAACCCTTTGAGGTTGGTTTGGGAGTTTAATGTTTCATGATCATGGCCCGGGAGCATGAAACGTCGAATAAAATATTAATATTTTATTATTATTCGACTTCGGGCCATTGTATCCGCTACCCGGAGCATCCAATTAAGTGATATTAGTGGAGTTGAGGCCTTGATGTTTCGGTGGAGGTTTCTTAATGGCTTCTGGGAGTTCTGACTGAGAATAGGGTTTGGGCCCTACGAGGCCGGATTTTGGCATTTTCGGAGAAACCCGACTTTTCTGTCGGGCGACCTTTTTGGACGAATGAGTAGTCCATACCGTCTGTTATTTAGAGGGGATCGCATTGGTGTGGTCTGATTTCTGAGTTTCGGGAGAGTGGTTTGGGCCCCACCCAGGCTGGCTATGTTGAATAGTACCTTTTTCAACAGGTGTCCTTTTGGGTCGATCGAGTAGTTGATCCCTTGTGATTTTCCGAGGGGATCGGAACGGTATGATCAACTTGATGAGTTTCGGGATCATATTGTGCCCCCCACATGAGCTAGCCATACTGAATAATGCCTTTTCAACCTCTTTTCTATTTTGTGCAAGTAAACAACACTTCCAGCATGTTTTTTCTACGTGGATTGTGATGGTGGCCTCAGTATCAGCCTTGGAGATGCGCGGTGTGGCGTTGTGGTGGGTCGCATGGGATAGCGACATTTGGACTAACCTTGGTTGAGGGTACTCCCTTGGTTTGTTCCTATGAGGGTTCGTGTGGCATCACAACCATAGTACAGGTTTGTGATCCTCTCGATGGGATTCTTAATCTGTTAGAGTTGTGGCATCTCTCCGGTGGGCCTGGAGCGGGATACCCTAGCATAGTTTCCCTTGATCAGGTTCTTAGTATCGTTGTGACTTCTTGTCCAAGGGTGGTGATCCTCTATCTAGTAGAATAAACTTATAAGGTTTGTGGCATTATCGGGAGTATAATACCCAATGTATTGGTCCATTCTTAGTAGGGTTGTCGCATCGTCAGGTGTACGATCCCCTAATCAGCACGAGGATTATAGTTAGGTTGTTGTATCGTTGGTTATATGAACCCCTACTCAGAGTGTAGTGTCAGTAGGGTTGCGACATCATCAGTTCGATCCCCTACAGTGTGAGATATACTAGAAAGTGTTTCGGTATCATCATGATTGTGATGACACGGGTGGTGATCCTCTATCGGAGTGACGTGTTTCTGTCGAGCGTCGGATCGGGTTATGGTATCCCCCAATGGATCCTGGGAGTGATCCTCTATCTATGAGATCTAGGAATGCCAGATTGGGCTGTGGTTTACCCTAGCAGACCCTAGGAGTGATTCCCTATCTGTGAGATCTTCGTATAACAGTGTGGGTTCTGGTACCCCCTACCGGACCCTTGGAGAGATCCCCTATCCGAGGAGTTTGGTGTTTTTGATGTTTTAGCGTGACTTTTCTCAGTGATGATATCGGAAAAGCGTGATATCTTTGGTGAGCATCTGGGATGTTTGTGTGGGACCCGATGGAGTGTATCTCTCGGACGAGTGTCATCTGGATAATAGTTCTTTTGGATTGTGTTCTCCTGGTTGTGAACCGTTGCTGGTGATGAGGTAGGTACCTTATGTGGCTTGGTTCTTGGGATGAGTATATATTGATGTTCAAGGTGTGTGTATGGACATAAACCTTGATTGATATGACTAGTTTTTTTTAGCCTAGGATACTCACGGGATGGAGTTTCACTCTCGTCATGGATCCCTATGGCTCGGATGAGCAGACTGTTGCCTTTGAGTTCCTCTCTTTTGTTTTGGGTTTTGTGGGTGCCTACGAAGTATGGTTATACACACCCCTGCATAAGATTTTTTCTCACGTGTTTGTGTCTTTTTTAGACCATAGGCCTTTCTATGGTGTCCCAGGAGGACCCAAAGCAGGCGAAGTTGAGTGATTGAGACTGACCGTGGAGTCTTATCGGGGCTGTGTCGAGGAGATTTCCGGTTGTACTTTTGGCAGCGTACCCATTCTTCCGAGCAGGTTGGACGCCTTTGTAGTTTTCTTTTGGTGGACCCTATTTTTTCCTTTTTGTATTGTTGTTGGAATCTTGTTTGGGATAGTTGTATACATGAATTTACTATTCAGTTTTATATATCTCTACACTATTACATGGAAGTGTATGTGGGTGTGTGCGTATAGGTACATTAGGCTAATGCCTCCCGTGTGTGTGATAGCATACATGGCCCTGGTCGCTTGCCCCTGGCCTCTTGGAGGTGGGCTTGGGGAGTAACGGCTTGATCCCCATTGGGTCGGGTCATGACAGAGTGGTATCAGAGTAGGTTATTCCTTTGGGATCTTTGTGCATCGTTGGTTTAGTTGTGAGCTTGGTTTTGGTTTCATAACTGCAGTGTTAGGATGTTTTGAGTTCGGCTATTAGGCCGGGGACTCTAGTGTTGGTGCAGTGGCTGACGTATCTATTCACTAGGACTCTGAAAACCTTATTTTTGATTCATGACGTTGATAAAATGGTCGTAGGGAAAAAACAAAGGTACATGCATCATATAGGACTGGTTTTTGGGTTTTTCGTTGTCCTTCTTGAGTCAGCTCTCCAGATACACTCTATGATCGTGGTGCATATTGATTGTATTTTAGGATGCCTCCATGGAGACAACCAACGAGAGTTCCATAATGGGATTGTGGTGATGATCCGCCCCATGTAGAGGTTGTGGACCATGGTGAAGGTTTTGAGGCCAGTCCTCGAGGTGGTCCTCCAGTTGATCCACCACTTGTCGAGTAACTGATTGTGACGAAAGTGCAGGATGAGGTTGCACAAAGGCTACGTGCACTGAAAGAGTTCCATAGGTAGCGACCTCTGATGTTCCAGGGTGATCTAGACCATCATGGAGCTGATGAGTGGCTCGAAGCAGTCACCCGAGTTTTCCGCCTGGTGAGGACACCCCCAGATCAGATGGTGGTCCTAGCGGTGAGCCTTCTGCATGGTTTGGTCGACCGATGGTGGAGTGTGGTGACACAATCCCATGATAAGGAGATGCTCACATGGGTAGAGGTTGAATAGCCCTTTAGGGAAGAGTTATATCCGGTGATTCTGAGGTCAGTGTGGATTTAGGAGCTACGGCAGCTTCGGCTGGAGGACATTTGTATGTAGGAATACTCAGTGAGGTTTACAGACCTATCATTCTACTCCCTAGATATGGTTAGGGACCCGTTATTTAGGGATCAGTCCTTCGAGAAGATCATATGTAGAGACATCTGTGTAGGTGTGGTTTTCATGTGTCTTCCCACCTATGCTGGTGTGCTAGAGTGGCCCCTAGTGGTGGGGTGCTTTCTAGCCGAGCAGATTCGACCTGTTATTGCCGGGCACGCAAGAGGTGATACTTCGTCAGTTGGATCAGAAACTGGTAGCCAGTGACAGACTCAGGGGCCTGGATGTCTGTGATGTTTTAGGAGGCATCCCTAGGATAGAGGATCCGAGGATCAGGGCTCATAGGACTCGCAGACCAGTTTTGGTCAGCCGTAGGAGAGGCGGTGTTACTCTTTCAACGATCGAGGACATCTTTCTCAAGATTGTATGACCCCTCATGATTCTGAGGGAGAGCTGGTCAATAGACTGCCTTGGCTGAGGCATCATCTCGAGTATGGTGGTCCATAGGGCGGCGGACATGGCGACGGAGCTAGTGCAATAGAAGGAGGTGTAGGAGATATCATATGCCACCACCACCACCCCCAGGTGGTCAACACCAAGCATAAGAAGCTGGAGGGTGAGGAAGAGGATAACTGCATTCCCTATAGGCTGTTGACCCAGAGGCTCCACGGATTGATAGAGGTATGCCTTGTGTCCTTTCTTCTCTCTATAGTAGTTTGATAGACACTATTTAGCAGTACTCTTCCCTTTTCATTGCTTGCTAGTGTTTTGTTCAGGGCTTTGGTAAGAGCCTATATGGGTGTTGTTTGACATTTCTTGAATGCGCTAGGAAGAGGGATCCTTCCCCCACTGAGAAGAATTTTTGTTATGTGATAAGAACTGTTTGGGAGATTCAGTTCCTCCCAATGAAGATTGTGTTGAGGTGTGGTGGATGAGTCTCTCTGACTTATTTGTTCAGGTTGGGCTGTCTGTTAGCAAACTCGCTGGCGTGGGAGACCTAGTGGAGAGTCCAGTTTCATTCCTTGTGCATATGTATTTTTAAGGATGAAAAGTTCTACGGATTTTAGGATGTAGTAAATTGGGGTTTGGTTCTATCAAACTTTGGAATATTTCTATGAATAATTCCAGAGGTTGGAGCGGAGACGGCGTGCGATTCTGAGGCCCGGTGTGCTCAGAATTAATTTTATAAACATATTAAGTATTTTTATACTATGCACATGGAGTGGGTGTTTCATATCCTAAATGGTAGCTATTAATGGAAATATAAAGGAATGGTTGTGTCCAGATCGTGTCGTTTACCCTAGGTGGGGTGTAATTTTATTTAGCACCGGGTGCCGGGTCAGAGATGGGGAGCTAAATGATGTTTTTATTTAATAACAATAAAATAAAAACCTCATCTCCCCCCAAACCCTTGTACATGTAGGAAAACCCCCTTCATCCTATTCACTAATGAAAAAATGTCCCATGAAGGATCCAACGTCAGCTGATTTCGACGCCGATCATCGGTAGATCGAGCTCCAGCGCGTCGCATGTGTAGTTATGCACCCAATGCTTCGGTGTTTCACCCGTGAGGTAGGCGATTTGAGTTTTAACCCTCGATGTAATTTTTGCTATTTTTTGCATCATTTTGAATCTGTAGCAGTGTGGAAGGTGTCCTGAGGGTTGTAAAGACTCCTCCGGATCGAAAAACGGACCCAGGGGTGGTCCCGCCCGTCTGCAAAAGTCTCGCTGGTGCAGCACCAGCGCCTGCACAGGTGAGGGGCGGCTGGCCACGGCAGGCCAGCGTGGCGAGCTGGTGGGGCCGTGCTGCCCAGCGCAGCAGAGGGACGCAGTCATAGGGCAAGGTGGGCCGCAGCGCGGTGGTGGCAGGGTCAGCTGGACTGACCAGTTTAGGCCGGTCCGACCCTCTTTTTATACAAGGGGGTTTTAAAACCCCAGTATCATGCTCTCTAAAGATCTGAATCATGTGCCATCTAAGGAGACACAACCTTGGTGATAAAGAAATCACTTTTAGGTGAGTGTGGGAGTTTAAATTTTTGGGATCATGGCCTGGGAGTTTGAATCATCGAATAAAATATTAATATTTTATTATTATTCGACTTCGGGCCGTTGTATCTTCTACCCGGAGCGTCTGATTGACGTGACGTCAGTGGCGTTGAGACCTAGATGGTATGACAAGCTTTTCATGATTGTTTCCAGGTGCTCTAAGTGAGAACAGTGTGTGGGACCTATGAGGCCAGGTTTTGGCGTTTTCGTAAAAGGTGACTTTTCTACTGGGCGTCCGTTTTGGACGAATGAGTAGTCGATTCAGTGTGTTTTTTCGAGGGGCTCGCAATGGTGTGATATTCTTGAAACGTTTTGGGATTTTTTTTGGGCCCCACTCAGGATCTCTTTGGTGAGTAGTATCTTTTTCATTGGTTGTCCGTTTCGGTCGATCGAGTAGTCGACCCCATGTGGTTTTCCGAGGGGATCGCTGTGGTATGATATGCTTGATGAGTTTACGGATCGTGTGACTCTTCCCCCAGTTTTCCATTTTGGGTGAGTAAACAGTCTATCTGACTTTTTTTATACGTTTATTTTGAAGGTGGAATTGGTATCGTCCTTGGAGGTGCGCGGTGTGGCATTGTGGCGGGTCTCTCATGGTAGCGATGTTTGGACCAATAGTGGTTGAGGGTACTCCCTTGGTTCGTTCTTATGAGGGTTTTCACAACATCATGACCTTATTATAGGTTTAATATCCTATCTATGAGATTTTTAATCTATTAGATTTTTGTAAAACCTCCGGTATTCCCAGAGAATGATCATCTAGCATCCTTTCCCTAGATCGGGTTCTTGGTATCGCTGGGACTGCTTATCCACGGGCGGTGATCCCCTATCTAGCAGGTTAACCCAGTAGGGTTTGGGAATAATCGGGAGTATGATCCCCTATGTAGAGGGCCATGCTCTGTAGGGTGGTGGCATCATCGGGTGTAAGATCCCATACTCATCATGAGGATTATAGTAGCGTTGCGGTATCATTGGTTATACGATCCCCTACTCAGTGTGTGGTGTCGATGGGGTTGCATCATTGTCAGTTGGATCCCCTATAGTGAGAGATGTACCAGATATAGTTTAGGTATTATCGTGACCATGGTGACATGGGTGACGATCGTCTATCTGGGTGATGTGTTTCTGTCGAGTGCCAGATCAGGTTTTGGTATCCCCCAGCGGATCTTGGCAGTGATCCCCTCTCTGTGAGATCAAAGAATTCCATATCGGGGTGTGGTTTCCCCCAGCAGACCCTGGGAGCGATCCCCTATCTATGAGATCTTCTTATACTAGTGTGGGTTCTAGTATCCCCTAGAGGACCCTAGGATTGATCCCCATTCCAAGGAGTTTGGTGTTTTTGCTGTTTCAGCGTGATTTTGTTAGTGATGATATCTGACGAGTGTGATCTCTCAGGTGAGCATCTGGGATGTTTCTTGTGGGAGTCGATGGTGGGTATCTCTCGGACGAGTGACATCTGGAGGATAGTGCTCATAGTGTGTGTTCTTCTAGTTGTGAACCATTGCTGGTTATGAGGTCGGTACCTCATGTGGCTTTATGCGTGAGCTGAGTATATCTGGATGTTCAATGTGTGTGTATGGGCATACACCTGGATTGAGCTGACTAGTTGTGTTTATCCAAGTATGGTCACGCAATGGAGTTTTTATCTCATATGGGTTCCCTTTGGCTGGAATGAGTGGACTGTTGCCTTTCGGTTTCTCTCTTTTTCTGTTGGGTTTTTGGGGTGCCTACTAAGTATTGTTATACACACCCCTACAGGGGCTTTGCCTGCACATGTTTGTGTCTTGTTCAGACCAAAGTCCTTTCAAAAGTGTCCTAGGTGGACCCGATGTAGGCAGAGATGAGTGAGCGGGACTGACCGTGGAGTCTTACCAGGGCTTTACTGATGAGCTTTTTGGTGGTAGTTTTGGTAGCGTACCCCTTCTTCCATGCAGGTTGGAAGCCTTTGTAATGTTCTTTTGGTGGGCCCTATTTTCCCCTTTTTTCACTGTTGTTGCAATCTTGTTTGGGATAGTTGTATACAAGAATTTACTATTCAGTTTTATATATCTCTTCACTATTTCATGGAGATTGTATGTGGGTGTGTGTACATGTACCATAGGCTAATGCCTCCCAAGTCTTTGATAGCCTACTCGGCGCTGGTCGCCAGCCCCTGGCCTATTGGAGGCGGGCTTGGGGAGTCATGGATCGAGACCCATTGGGTCGGGTCGTGATATTTTATGTTATTAACATGTATTGTATGGTTATCTATGATGATATTCTTAAATATTAAAGTTGTCATAAATTCAGACTAGTGACAGTGACTCAAAAGTGTAACATATATAAGTTCTTGAGTGAATGTAAGAGTAATTGATAAACTAGAAGAAGTATTTTATCATCCATATAAAGTAATTTTGATCTCCATAAATTTATACGAAGGTTTTAAGTGACAAGATGATTATATAGATCGACTGCATTCCTAATCATTTGATTATTGTCGATTTTTCATATACATTTCAACTTACCACATGAGAATCCATGAGCCCAAAACAAAATGTAATGAAATCAATTATTATATTCATACTATCATGAAATCCAAACATATCATAGAAGTATCTTGTTGTTTTTTATTGAATAAATGATGAATTCAAGGTATCATATGATAGGGCCATAATTTTGGAAAAGTGATAAAGAAACATTTTGATTTTTATGTGATCCCACAATCATGTAAAGATATGAAATGATTTATCATCCAACCCAATTTCCTTTAATGTTATATTATAGAAGTTTTTTTCTATTTGTTTTATCTACCATGGATATTCTAATAGGGCACATGTCATGTGATAGTTCCTAAGTAGAATTTTATTTTAATAATATAAATTTCAATGACCATATCTGTATTATTGAAAGAAAAGTTAAAGAATTTGGTGATCATGAATTTCATATTGATTACAAGTATTCATAAATATTATTCGTCCACAAAGATATTTTATGAATTTATATTTTAAGATGAAAATCAAAGATAAATAATAAGTGATATGTGAAAAACTGAAATATGTTATCTTTTCTAAATAACTTTAAACACACTATTTTTATCATATATACGATAAATTATGTATGATTTTTAAAAAAATCAATGAATCTACTCTCATAATTAAAGGAAGAAATCCAAACAGGAGGTGATAAATTTAGAAAAACTAGACTTAGATCTAATGATGAATTATCCTTTTATCACTTTTTTTCATTTTTTATATTACCTTTGAGTTTTTCTTAAGAGAATTTTTATATTTATTTAGGGAACTCCACAGTGTATCATTAAAGAATACTTATAAACACATTAATAATTTTCTTCTTCATTATACACTAATGAAAAATTTGTAAGGGGTTGTGTGATAATATAGACCATAATGGTTGTGGTTATATTTAGTAAAAAAATAGAGGTTATGGATCATCATATTTATACAAATAAATTGTCTTGATTGTTGGATAACAACATGTAGATAGTAAAAGGTATATTCTTGATACATAACATATTTTTTTAAATTTCTGTTTTGGGTTTAATAGTTTTATAATATGTCTTTAAACTATTTTTAATATTACTCTTTTAAAATAGGAATATGTCAGCTAACATTTATTATAAATGTATATAATAATTAATTTTCATGGATTAATCTAGAATGGCATGGATAACTAAAGGTATTATAACTGGTTTTAAAAATTTTATCGAGAGGATTATTGAAAAAAAGAAATTATATATAGTCACTATATTATTTTACCATTTCATTTCTATATTGGGGGATTTTTTATTATAAAAATATTTTTATATCTTTTTTTGGATAATAAATTCATCACACTATTTATCTATCCACCATGACTAACATTTTGAATTATTGGAACATTCTATATTTCCCATTGTTCTTTTTTTATCAGACCACTATCAAGTCACCTAGAAAAGATCTCGATTAAAATTTATTAGTTGATCTATTTACTTAGGAAAAAAACAATATCTGAAGGTCATTCTAAAATCACGCCACCTATTTTAATTGGATAAAATTTATATTATTGTATAATTGAAATAAAAAATAGTCATGACTGTATGCGTTTTGATATTTAGACAATAATAGAATAATAATATGAAAAAAATGATCAATTATGTAATTTGAGTGATGGAAATAAATTTTCATATGACTATAATCGTAATTCAATGCATGCATTGTATTTTCATTAGGATTAGAAGAATTTAATTCAATATAAGATTGTGCTACTACTTCTCAAGTCATGGATACTCGTTCTATTTCTCTAGAAGAGAAATCAAATATTATGAAAATTTGATTGAATATATATTTGTTTAAATATAAGAATTTATGGGTTTTGATTCATGTCTAGGTTCAATAACGGGTTGTATATGGATCTGGTATCAAAGGTACGACTAACTATATCATATATCCCTCAAAATTATTTTTAGACCAAGACTATGTTAGACGTGTTTTAGGAAATTATATAACAACATGCCATCAATTTTGGATATTCCATAAGTAAACATCTTCCAAAAATTAATTTATAAATAAAAAAGTGTTTTAGGAGACTATACATGTTTCTCCTTATGAGAATTTATACATTAGTTCATACCATTCATCCATATACAAGATAATGATAGGATAGGTAGCAGTAATATGACCTCATATTCTTTAAGAAAATGTGAACTAGTTACATTTTATTAGGATGAATATCGATACAACTAAGTGTTGGAAAAATTCATATAATAATATTTTTTATTTACCATTGGAATATGATGTGGGAGATTTGTTTTTAGTATGTGTTTTTCCTTGGAAGGTCCACTGACAGATTCATAAACAAGGCACGCTTAGAATATAGTTTATTGGAAATATTGTGACTTTGTAGTGATTTTGGAATCTAGCCTAGGAGTTGATATTAACTCTGAGTTATTAAGATAATAATGATATGTTCCATGTTTCATAGATTCATATTTACCATTCATTCCATCACAAATTCCAAATACTGATGATGTTAAATTTCATGTTGGTGATTCATCCATGGAGTATCCTTTTTGTATCATTGATTGGTGAAAGAAGGATATTTGAAGTAGGTTAGTTCCTATACTATCGGTTCCATGGATGAAAAATAGTCTACATGATGAATCCTAGGTGTGAAATTTTTTTATGTGCTCAATATCCAAAATTATTCTAAAATAATATGTTACCTACCTAAAAAGGAAACTCAATGGTGAATATTTTTAAAGGGGTAAGGTTATAGGATCGTTAATTTTTAGTTAGGTATATGTCCTTTTAATTTATGTATAAATATTTATTTTATTTATAATAAAATTTCATTAATGTTTAAGGAATGTTATGGGAGTGAATATAGCTTGTTCTAATCCCAAAACACAAGTGTTTATAAGGAACATGTGAGTATTCTGATTAGTGAATAGTCAGTAAAACTCATGCTCCTCCACCATGCAAGTCCATAAGGGTGTCACAATGTTTTAAAACTATAAACCATTGAACAATAAATTGTATTAGTGTTATTATAAATTTTTTTATAGGCCCTCATTGGCTACACTGAATTTACCAAATAATTTTCATATCTCGTGCAAGGGAGTGGAACTAAGTGCTATTTTGGAATTTTTGTAATGAAAATTAGGTCTAACAGTGTTCCTAAATCAAGCACCCTATGAATAGAGGGTAAAATATCCTATTTACCATTAATTCCTTATAACATTATTCATTCTTTCTTCCTCAACAAATCATAGAGTATCTCCTAATTCATTATTGTGATCTCTCTCCTCTCTAATGTATGATTTCCGCTACCTCTTCTTTTTGTGTCCCATTTTTACATATCTCTTCAGAATAGATAACTAATCATACATGAATAAACCCTCCACCTTCCTTTAACGGATTATCTCAACATATTTTATGATATTTCCCCAAAAAATAATATTCCATTTTTCATGTTTCTATTATATTTATCATATTTCATTTATTCTAGACTAATTTATAGGATGATAGTGGATGATGAGTCTACTACCCATCAAACATAGGTCATTTATACCTTTTTAATTAACATATTTATGTTTATATATTATTTGGATGTGTGAAATGGTATACCTTTCATTTATTTCTTCTATAATGATTAATATCCTAACATAAATGATGACAAATGTTTCATGAGGTACCTTAACCCCTTTAACACTATTATAGTTATATAACATGAACCTAAACCACCCCTAAATGTTGGCTAGTTTCGATTCATATGAAAATGAATAGCGTTAAAGTGAGTTGATGTTACCACCCCTAAGTGTAAGCCAATTTTGAATTAAAAGGGTATGGTGACAATTGAATTACCCTTATTGAATATTTTAATTTTTTACATTAATGGGTAATGAAATGGTATAATAGTTATTTAATAAATTATATAGATGATCTATTATATTGTGAATGTTAATTTAAATTGTTGGTATATAGGTTTTAGAAACCAAAATGGCCCAATGTTTTCCCTTCAGAGGTAAATTATTAATGAATTTAATGTGATGGACTAAACTATTAAAAGGGAATTGATAATAACAAGAACCATTTGAGACTTATTATAATGTTCTCAGTTTTGGATATTTTTTATGGAACTAACATCAAAATACAGAGATAAAAATTCAT
Source organism: Viscum album (assembly GCA_963277665.1). Lineage (NCBI taxonomy): Eukaryota > Viridiplantae > Streptophyta > Magnoliopsida > Santalales > Viscaceae > Viscum > Viscum album. The sequence continues at coordinate 1,585,081,670 of OY728147.1, forward strand.
TTATATTTGATTCCTTGGATTATTACCTCTGATGCATCATTCATGGACTGCCTCAAAAATGATGTATGGGCTCCAGTATTGTCAATAACTATTTATATACCGAATATCTCTGTGGACTCAAGGAGAATTCCCTGGTCCATGGGCTTGGGTCCCTAGACCATGTACGTCATCATTATACTATTTTTTATTTGGATGAGCCCCATGGTTATAATGATTATGGATTATATGACAACATTATGTCCTAGTTCTTTTATGAATCATAATTGACACACTAGAAATATACTATTTCTGATGCAATACTCTTGTATATGAGTTTCATCATTTATAGATTACTTGTCATATAATGTACATGTAGATTGGGTTCAATCACATTATCATTTACATAATGTTATAAATTATAAACAAATAATTGATTTGTTATAGATACCATTGGTGGTAACCTAATGAGTATATCTGAAATGTTTTTTGGACTCCTAATTTATAATAAGAGGAACATAATGGTTATAGGTATGGAAAATGGAAATATCCCTACTATGGATGGTTTATTTCTTGTACTAGGATAGTTTAAAATAATAGAGTACTGAGTTTGTTTATATGATTCTACTAGAGAAAGATTTTGCCCTTTTCCATTTTTTATATCTTTTTTATATGATTTTTTCTCTATTTCCATGTATTTTTGTTTTTCAATATAACAAAATATAATCAAATTATCTTCTAGGTCATTGGATTTGGTTAGGAAATTAATAATTTTAATCTTTATTTTATAATAGGTTGATTTACCTATTTATCAACCTCATTATTATATATTTTTATATTCGTTACAAATTTGTTGTAAAATTAGTATATGAACTCCTTTTAAGGGTATAATATCGTCAATGTATCATCATATATCGATAATTGTCGTCGGCATTAAATAGCATATGAGGAGGTACAAATTATTCCATTTTGTGAACCCGAAAGGTCACGTTTCAATGAATTAGGCCCAACACTTCACAAAGATCCTGTTTATTTATTATGTTGTTATAATAAATTATGGTTATTATACATTTACTTCAATCCAAAAAAAGAGTAATATTTTAACCACATAATTATATATAACTACAAAATTAATTTTTCTAAAATCAAATATAGGTTCTAAAAGTGGAAGCTTGATTTTTTAAACACATAAAAATACTTTTAAAGGATATATATTACACAATAAATACATATTTCATAGAGAATATATTTTTTATATTTTTTAGTTATTATAATATCACAAATATTTAGATATTCTTTCGGTATTTGTAAAGTTTCTATCATTCACTATGTAGTGAAAATTACCATTTTTAAAGAATGATCCTAAAATAATTTCGAAAAGTGAAATTAAAAAATTATGATTTATCAATTTAAAATTATTAAAATTTATCAATTATATTTTATATAATACATTTCGATATATTGTAAAAATAATTAATTTTATTAAAACTATATCTGGATTATTCAAAATGATAAAAAAATATTAATATTACTATGTTAAATATAAATACATAAAATGAAAAATTTTAATTAATAAATATTATATAATATGGGATTGTTTGGTTTTAGAATTATAACCTCGAGTAGAAATTTAATCATCACTAATTCATTCAGTACATAATCTAGTGATGAAATTTTCCTCATAACTTCTTCTAATTCATATATTTCTCTTTTAGCCTTGTGATTATCCCACAAAACATTATCTTGGTTAGTTGATGTATTCTATAATAACTTTTATAATATAATAACCTGGAAAAATCATGAATAATAACTTATCTATTATATATGGGAACTCATGCATTCCTCCCTAAATGGTAAACACTACCAACAACGAGCGGGGGTATAAGGAGGTATCGTTTGGAGGCTATAAACAATGTATCAGAGTTATGAATCAATTAAAATATGAAAAATAACATACATAAAAGTATATATAATGAAAATAAACTAAAAATAAGTTGAAATAAACCTAACAAGATAGATAATAAATGAAATATAGTGATGCTTGAATAGCCTTATCACACATAAAAACTCTTTTTAGTAGGCCGATTGTGAAATGAATTCCGGTAAAATAAGATATGTAAATTAAAATTTGTTGGTTATATTACAAGACCAATACATGAAATTTTATACCCACTAATACCAAAAACTGAATCATATTGTTCTACCATACTATCTTGGGCCTCAACCAAAACCATTTCCTTTAATAACCTGGAGAGAGCTTCTATGGTTCCCATATGTAATTTTGTCGGGAGTTGTGTCTAAGTAGAAAAATAAGTAGTTAATCAACAATACAATCCCATACCAACTGGAATATGTTGTGATATGTAGATGTGTTATGATTAAAATGGAAAAAATAAATACCAAATAATAATTAATAAAATAAACAATAATATGTTCTCTGGAATGATGTTATAATACCTCTCAACACATTACACAATAATGTTAATGAGAGTGTCATAAACCAACACATTGGTGTATACTAGAACAATACCACATATAAACCTATTAAACATTTTATATAGTTACACTGGACTCCACTTATGAGAGTTTTATAAAACTGTTGAAATGACAAAAGCATAATATACAACCCCTATTTGGGAAATCTCATTGAAAAATGGGACACATGTACCACACACCTCCCTTATGGGAGTTTTGTCATCATGAAATAATCCCCAATCACCATGATCCTCCCCAATTAGAGATTTATCATCATGGAATAATCATATTGAATCATGAAACTACCCTATGTGAGTTTTCTCATATAGTAATAGGATATATAAGTGTAAGAATCCTTCAAAATGTACCTAAAGAGCTCAATGGTAGTATACTAGAGAATCCCTATATCAAAAAAATTGCAACCCTATAATAAATATCACAAAACTCCCTAAAATGGTCGAATACATATCAGATACTTATCCACACTAATCAGTATACAATATCAGAACACTCTAAACCCATTATTAGTGTGAAACATTAAAAACAGTCATGGAAGCTTCTATGAGAATATAACCAATATGGCTTAGATAAACTAGGTATCATATGGACCAATGATCGAATCATTATGTCCCATGAATTATAATGTGGCTAATAAATTATTTTATGATGAATCATTAAGACTAACCAAAAAATTCTCATGCCTTATCAGGCCCACATGCCACCACCAGGAAAACATCTATGATAATATCAATATTCTTCAATTATAAAAAAGTGAAAATTAAATATAGGATATGGATTTTCGGAACTCCCAAGCCCCTTTATAATTTTTATATCACCATATAACCACATTTACAATTATTATAAGGTAATAATCTGTACCATCTATACTAAAGACATATACACCGATATATGGAAATTAAATCTTTGAAACACCCACAGAGGTCCCATGTCTTACGAAAAATTAGAGGCACCATAACTTGGTTCCCTAGACATTGTAAAGGTTTCATCTCAACAATATAACTTATGGGAATCATCAACCCTCAACAGTATCATTAAAGAAGGTGTAGCCTCACAAACTATATAATGTATCTCACAACGCAACAAAAATGTTGAGATGTTACATGACCCATATAGGTTCACATGTTATAATAATGTTGGTAAACTCTCCCAACATATCTCTAATAGCATATGGTGTCCACCTAAGATAAGAATGTATCACATAATGAACTTGGCCATAGAATGCGGAGTAAAACATTCTTATGCCAAATTCATAAAGGGTGATGTCACTTTTTGAATCATACCCGTGGTTTATAATTTCAATTGGTTAAAATAAATATATAATTAAACCCAATAATATTTATATTTTAATTTTAAAATTAATTTCATTCAAACATAAACCAGTAAAAGGGTTAGAAAAAAAACCATATTCTTCAATCAAGGTAGAGATACCTTATAAAAAAGTATGTATACCACCTACCTTTATTCCGTGATTTTAGAATATCTTCATGGGATTTTTGAACAGATAATTGATCACTATGGTCGTCCCATGATCATTCCCAACCCACGTAACCATTCACGATATTATTTCATGACAATAAAGTCAGAATTTAAATTTATAAATTTTAATTAATTAAAAAAATAATAACTAAAAGTAGGAATATTTGGAGAAGACTTAGCATGTCATTATACTGCTGCCAAACTAATTCCCACTACATGAAGATTACCCACAAGAAAATCCTTACAGTAATCTCCAGAAAATATACAATGAGTGATGCCAAAAGAATTTGATATTTAATTTAATTAATAGATAAAATATATGATAATTTATAACAGAGACATTCATTTTTTCCATAATGAATTACCACATTTATAAATCATCCCAAGACTTCCTCAACATCGAAAACCCCTTCAAAATCAAGTGATCACCCCATTTTGGAATCAAATCATGAATTTCATACAAAACGAATATTGTTTCGATAGGAATGTAGGAGTATTGTAAAATATAAGAGGCAGAGTATATTTTACCTTGTATCACCACTGAAAGAACATCCTAAAACAACCCAATGAAAGGTGAATTTGTAAAGGTGATAGGGATGGGAATGTTTCATTCACTAGGGAGAAACATAAATGAAATAGGCTGGCTAAATTTTCAATTAAATGGTGGAAATAGAATTTTTATCTTTTTTAATCAGAAATAAGGTTTTCAAAACTAGGTTTGAACAATACGTGTGGAACTAGACAATGGATCTCTAACCAACATTGTTATGAAAAATAGATTTCCAGAAATTTTGTCTACTATACTACATGCTAGTGTATTATTGTTGGTTATCATTTTTCATTAAGGGACTTCTCAAAATCTTTACAATAAGAAGTTACAATAATATTTTTGTTGAATAGTTGGGGGTTACAGTAAAGACTAACTATGTGATAATTGGGTAATAAACCTGTTCACTAGGAAAAAACTCCAAAATTCAAAAAATTAAGACTTTAAACCTAGAGGAACTCTTGATATATCCTTAATAAAATCATATAATTCCCATATTTGACCCCTTGAGGTGTTCTATCACATGAAATTTAGTTTTGATGTTCGTTTTAGAATTGATCACATACACTAAAAGAAATGTTAAAAATCCTTTTGAATTTTACAACCGATATATATATGGATTTAATATAAAATATAATAAATTTAAATTATTTATTTTACTCAAATAGTATATATTTGGTGAAAATTAATTTTAAAAAATTTTAGTTCGTTATTATATAGTAATTATTGAATAATTGATATGTTTTTTTAATTATAATTTCTCTCTATTTAGAAAAAAATTACATTTTCTGAGAAATCCAAGAAATACACCCGAAGATAATTTTGACATAATAAATTCAAAAATGAATTTCATTTTATAAATTTAAAATTATAAAATAAATATTATTAATGATGAAATAATTTTATCAATATATGAAAAAATTCGGTAAATAAAATAATACTTTTTTGATCGATAAGTTATATAACATTATTCAAAAAATTATGTGAAATATAAAACCTAAAAATGAATGATTTAAGTTAATAAAATTAATTTTTAATTATATTACATAGTTTTTCACATTCTTCCTTCAAAATGAACATTTATCCTAGTTTTTTTTCAATACATAAATATTTGATCATTTTTTTCACTCATACCTTTATTCGATTCCTATATTGCCTCATCGGTTAAGTGTTTTTATATTTTTAAAAATCATTATCTTGATGAGTTACCCTATTCCACAATAACATTCCCATATGATCAAAAATATGAACTAGATTTTAATATAAAGATATATTATCTTCAAACTATACAACTATATGTCATAAAATATCAATTTTCATGTATATATTTCATTAAAAATAAACATGAAATAAATTTTAAATCATATAAACTAAAAGATATAGATACACGGTACGGAAGAAATATCACTTTATCCAAAATATCATATGGTATAATTTTCCATGTTGTTAATTTTCATTTACATCCAAAAAACATGAAACTTTTTTATGGAGATACATTATAAAAAACATGGACCCTAACTTCAAAAAAATTACAATTAATTTAAGTTAACTTCATGAATATTATTCTTTTTCTTATCTAGCTTCATGTGATACCTAATCAACTTAACCATCTAAAGTATTTTTATACCAATTATGGTACCAATAAAATTCTCTCGCTGAATTTAACCCATCAAATTGTTTTTGCACACAACCTTAATATAATTACTGAAATCATTTAATATGTGTATTATTATTGAAAAAAATAATAATAAAAATAAACTAATGTATGAATGTGATCCCAAATTCCATGAAAATACAATGAGTAATCTAGACAAATATTATATAAATTCTAAATTTTTCAACTTAGTCTATCCATATGACTGAGGATAAAATTTATACTATAATTTGATTCATTGCCTAAGAACTTCTAGTGTCCATTCAAAAAATTGGATATAAATATATGATCATGATTAAATCCAACAAGTATAGGGAATCCAAATAACAAGGAAATATAATTATGAAAATATTTTAAGATAATGATCCAAATATATTTTATTTTGAATTATAATAAAAAAATTATATTTAGAAAAATGATGAAAAAAAAGAAATCATATTTTTATCTTGATATTTATCGTCCATTTACACCATGAAATTCTTAAATATATTCTCCCATTTCCAATTTAGAATTATTAATTACTAATAAAAATACTTTTTTAATTTGGATTTCGAATTAATGTTTTAAAATGTCTAATATTTCATGGTAAAATTATTTAAAACTCATTCTGTCACAAACAAATCACATATTGTCACGAAATAGGCCGGGTCACCATCCGACCCGGTGCCCGACCCGATTCGCGGCAAGGCCCGAAGGGCGTTCCCGATCCCCACGGGCTGGCACAAGTGCCTGGGTATCAAGAGTAACATGTGGGAACGGTTTACCCGAAATGGTATATGCAAACACTAACAAGATAATACAAAATGAGACTAGGAATCGACAACCAATGAGACCATTAAACTAAAATCAAAATTTAATGGTTTACAACTAGATCCAACGTCCAAAAATAAACGACAAAAAAATAGACTAAAACTATAACTCAAACCTCCAAGCGACAAGAGTGGTGCAGAATCCGCACACCACAACACCAACCTTCATGAGAAGGCCACTATCAACTCGAACCACCACCGCTGAGCATGATGTCACAACCTTGAATACACAAGAAAAAAAGTCTACATACACCCATAGGTGTATGCAGGGTGTGAGCGAAAGGCCTAGTTGGACGTCACCCAATAAAAAGGTTCCATGCCACAACATCAAAAGGACAATTTAATGTGCTTATTCAAGTTATACTTTCGAAATTCTTTTAAAGAAAACATTTACAAACCAAATTCTAAAGGAAAACACTGAAAATAACTCATTTCACAAACACGATTTTAAAGAGGAAGAGAAAGGTTCATTATGGGAACACAGACACACTCACACACACACACACATACTCACACACACGCACACGCACACACACCCACACACACCCAAGTGGTCCTCCATACACCGATGGAAGGCACCACACCATCGATGGTAGATCACTATGGGTAAATCCCCTAAGGTTCATCTAGATCGAGTGGGCCCCTAGAACCTCGTGTCTTGGTGAAACGTGGCTTAGAAGGCCAAGACCCTCAGAAAACGTGGATTAGAAGGCCACGACCCTCAGAACACGTGGCATAGAAGGCCACGACCCTCAGATATCATACGTTTAGTTAGTGTTGCAATCGTTGATCCAGCTAAGTGAAATAGGGATGATACCCATCCGGTTCACTAGCGCACTAGTTCTAGTCCGCCCACCTAGATACCCAGGGTTTTCCCTTGTGCTCAAACATGATCCACATTCACATAACACATCACTTTCACATTTTACAACCCAAACATGACATTACACAAAAAAGCCACCACTTGCATACCAAAACACTATTTCAAAGACACACGCACACCAAGGACATGTCTCATTTTATTATAATATACCACTTTGAAAATGAACACGTATTCAACTCCTTCAAAAAACCATTTTAGAATCATATAAATGTACCAATAAATCATTTGATCTATTATTGAAAAAATTTCAAGAAATAAAAAGAAGACATTACACCAAAAACAACTTGATTTTATATAGAGGCATCACTTTAAAACATGATACAAGATGTAACCATGTCAAATATTTCTTTCCATTATTCAAACAATTTGGAATTTCAATTTCAAAAGTACACAACAAGGCAAACACAACAAAGGAGATTCATATACTTTGAAAATGTCTATTTAAATACGCAAACACCTAAAGTGACTTGAAAACACCTTTTGCACCTACCAAACAACCCTAAAAAACCTTTCAACAATGTTTCGCACTCAAAACACCACGTAAATAAACAACTCCTGAACTTATAAAACATATCGCATGCAAAAGAAACCATTAAAAATAAATTCCACAAATAAACCCTTCTAAAATATCATTGGCACGCTATAAAAATTATTAAACACTCCTAAAATTTATCACAATAGGATTGAAAGGAAAAACATGACAGTTTCTAAAAACAAATACAATTTTCATCACGTACGCATGTCACAACATTTTTTTAAATGTATTTCGAAAAACCTCTACAACACTACCATGAATTTTTACCACAACACACATAAACAATATGATTATATCACTCCCAAAAACACAATTTTTTTTCAAACGAGCATACCAAAACATTTTAAACATAATTTTCATCGTGCAACTAAACCATAGAATAGATTAAGTTTAACTAAACAAACAAATTAAAATATCTAGATGATGAAAAGGCATGGAACCACCTACCGGTGTGTAGAAACTCTGCAAAATTGGCATGAAACTCTCATCGCACGACAATCGCACCACAAGGGGTCTAATGCAAACCCTAAAAATGAATTCTTAAATCAATTGGATCAAAACAAACCAAATCAAACAAGGCAGCGACCAAAGCCCTACAATATAATTATTGAGAACCTTAAAACACATAATGGACATCACACAACTTGGTGTGAAACCAACCAACGACATTAACCCTTTCCTCGGGTGTTAGTGAAGAACCAAAACGAGATGAACCAACATGAAACTACCCACCGCCATTAAAGGAAGCTGTTGGAGTTCTTCCGGAAAGGGGGAAGAGACGTCGGTGGGGAAAATCGGAGTAGCGCCGACCAGTGAGGGAGGTCAAGTGGCAGCACGAGCCGGCCTGGCCGCGGGTCGGGGGTGCGGTGCGATGCTAGACAAGGGAGGAGCGGGAGGCCGATCGGGAGCTATGGGTGCGTCTGCTGGCATGGGTGTTCCTGGGAGTTGCGCCTCGAGCTGGCCAAGGGAATAAAGGAGGTCCGACAGGATTCCGCTGGAAACAAGAGGTGGGTGCGGCGTGAGGGTGGTGCTCGCCGAGAGAGGAAGGAGGGCGGCGGTTCCAAGCAGGGGGAAGGTAGGGGATGAGCTGGTGGTGCCGGGAAGTAGGGGAGCTAAGGGTTCCAGGGGGGTGCTACGGCGCGATCCAGCAAAGGAGCGGGGGAGGGTTTCAGCGGAAAAAAAGAAAAGAGACAACGGGGAGGGGGTGCTGCAGTGCGATCCAGCAAGGAGAGGGGGAGGGTTTCAACTGAAAAAAAGAAAAGGGGGAGGGGATTCGATGGGATTAAGAGGGAAATATATAACAGAAAGAAAAGATGGGGAAAAATAAATAAAAAGAAACCTAAAAAAATCTAAAAACAAACAAATTATTAATATTATGAATATTAATACTATTAATATTAATTAAAATAATAAGACTACAATAATAATAATCAGATAATAACAAATTTGACACTAATAAACTTCGTAGAAATAACTTAATATTATTATTGTTATTGTTCATAATAAAAATATTATCCTTGTTAATATATTTTTTAAATCACTAAATTATTTAAATTATTTTATTTTATTTTATTTCACGATTCAATTAAATTTATTTCTTTATTATTAATTCCTTTCATTTAATAAATTGAACATCAGTAGGTCACCCAGTGGACCAGGTGAGGCTGCGCGGTTTCAAAATCGTGCCTCACCTGAGTCGTGTCTCGCTCAAGGCCGCACATTCTCAATTTTCATTGCATTATAATTTTAATATTCTCCGTATATTTTTCATCTTCCTTAAATATCGGGCAGGCCATGCGGCGAGATAGGCGAGGTCGTGCGACGACCCAGGCGAGGTCACGCGGCTTCAACCGCGGTGCGCTTGATGCAACCCGGAGTGAAAAATTCGTTTCTAAATAAGAGCTCGGAAATTTTATGTTGGGGCTCGACCCGAACTAGCCGATGCCTAATAAAAATAATAAAATTTAAAATTTAAAAAAAATATGGGTGTGACAATTTCCCCCACCATAAAGATTTCCGTCCCCAGAAAGCCACAATGAGAACCAAACCCCACAGCAGAAAATCACACTACCTTAAGGTTCAATGGGGATCCCCACAAAAACCAATCAAAGTGGGGAAAATGTATCGTGCTAAGAGAAAATGACTCAAAGTCAACTTCGAGAAACTCATATAATTTTTTTTTGATATGTGTCTCCCGTCCCGAAGAGCTAGAACGCCTCCAGTTGATTGTTTTACAAAACGAACTCTTGAACTCACAAAAACCAACCTTACAAACCGAAACACCTCAAGCACTATTAAATGAAAACCACTGCATTTGACTAGAATGAACAAACAAGGTCAAACCACGTCGTTTGTCTGGTACAAACAACGAGACCAACCATGACCAAGAAGCACCCTTATCACCTATCACCAAATCATCTTTAGAAACAGAACGAAAAGGTCAACATGGGGAAGCCCGAGGGGCTCCCCACCATTAAAAACCTACTAATACCCAGGACAGGACTAGAAAACCAACATGGGGAGGTTCGAGCGGACTCCCCACCGTTAAGGAAAGTCCAACGCGGATTTATTCTAAAGACATTCATACAAGACCCATCGTGGGTCTCCCCACCATTAGGACTTAAAGAGGGTACAAAACATTGAAAATTCTCCTATGGTGACAAACACCCCACCACAAGGGGCGGGGAGGGAGGGGTCTGACTACCGGGGTGTCAAAAGCATAACCCAAGACAACCAGCATTTATACATTCCTAGATGAGCATTATTCCAACTTTGAGACTGACCTACCCAACATACTCCCATAAGGAATACTAAAGCGATTGCATCCAATGGGACGCATCCCCCAAGACTTTAAGGCAACGAGATGAACATGCCTCCACATTGTCGCGAAAACCTTATGCAACCAGACGGCTCATTCTGAGTGGAACAGCCATAGAAACAATTTAAACTGGCTCTACTTTAAACACCGATGACAGAAATAATTCGGGTTCTCGTACATGCTCTGGGTTTCTGACCACGCACCAGCTTCACTCCGAGGCTTATGGCTGGTGCCCTGATGTTTGAAGAATCTCCTACCTTGTAGTTAGGTATTGAGGACTCCCGAGTGGAGCTTCACCTTCTGGTGTCACACGCAATCATACTGCACCCAAGGCAACACCAATAGACACAACACACCATGACATCTAGTCACTCTCACACTGAACATTCAATAGAACGAGAGCTTAGATGGTACATGTGCATCACCCATTGTTACAATGAATGAAAAGATGACACCACAAATCGTCACCAAGCACTATAATTGTTGTCGAGAGAAACATTGCGCTGATAAAGACTTTAAACCGCATCTTGAACAACACATGATTCCTGCAAATGACCATAGAAGCCTCATACGACTGGGTCTGCCAAACTAGTATCCTAACACGACCCTTTTCTTAAATGAAACCGTCGAAGGACCAAAGTTCATTTAAAACAACAACCTGCACCGACAACCCCAGGTTGCTCCCACCTTTGCACTTTGAAAAGAGCTCACACTGCAAGTGGTCACCAAACATGACCCTTGCAGCCAATGAAAACACTGCAACCCATTCAAGACATCGGTAAGCACTGATAACTCTGAATCTCCTTCACCATTCCCCGCTAGAATTTCTTTCACCGCTTCCAGGGGAACCTTTAGACACAACGATGTTAAACTTCATACCCTACGACTCAGACAACTCAAAGAGACTGAAACTCCGTTCAACTCCCCTCACATATATCATCCCACTGTGAGAGGATCTACTTAACCGAATGGAAAAAGGAAAAGGATTAGCATTGTCACCCAAAAGGAAGAGTCCTTACTTTAATCAACAGGAGGGTCGGCCAATGGAGAACTGCCAATGATCGCACTTCAATTACATGTTAATGCTTTATGGGGGGGGGGGGGCGTACACCTGTCAAGAATGAAATCCACAGACCCGCTCAAACTGGTCCAATGACCAAGAAATATCACAAGCGAACGCCAAACGTGCAGGGGAAACCACTACAAGGGCTTCCCACAACACTTTTCAAAAGAGATCATTAAACACACGCTTGATTACCAAACTACAAATAAGAATTTACACATGGGACAAAAATCATTCAGAAAGGATCCTTGGCTCAAAACGCCTCACATCCGACATTTCCAAAACACAAGGACATGCCACACAAACACCGTTTACTAAAACACCAACAAAAAAATTTCCTTTAAAAAAACATTTTTAAAATAAGCAAAGCTTGTGGGTTAGACAAACACCAATGGTGTCCCATGGGCCTCGCACATGCATGTTCCCATACCACACCGGCGCCCACCTCATGTCCATCCAGGCACTCATCCACTTGTTCCATTAACTATTTCTTTTTCCCATATACACTCATGTATGTGGTTGCCCACGAGAACACCAAGGATCAAAATCAAACCATTTCATTTTTCAGAACCAAAACATCCAACCCACACTTTTCAAACCTCACAGACCATTTAATTTTTAAAGCGCTTCACTTGAGAACATTTTCCAAGAAAAAAACATTTTTACTTAAAAACCAAATATCCACAAATCCAAAACAAAGAGACAAGAAACGATACAAGAGAAAACTTGTGTCTGCGGGTGGCTAGAACGTATGGTTGGCGGCCATACGCCAGTCACGCCACCGCCACGGAGGGTATTTTAAGACAGCGTCCTCGGCTACACATGGCATGCTAGACCATGTGAGCTCACTGGGACCACTGAACTTACCCCTTTTCATTTCCCTTAGACAAGATTTTCCACAAGGACCAAAAACACAGACAAACCTCAACATACTTTGGTAACTCAAGTCCCCCCACGACGTGTGCTAGCCAGGCACCTTACTCGTAGCCAGGACGTTGAGTCCCGAAAACTTCAACTCAAGTCTACCGTGACTCTATCCCAAAAGAAAATGAATCAAGAGAGAAAACCATTCCCTCTAATACCATTTTGTCAGAAACCAGGATGGGTCGCCATCTGACCCGGCACCCGACCCGGTCCGCGGAAAGGCCCGAAGGGTGTTCCCGATCCCCACGGGCTGGCACAAGTGCCCGGGAATCAAGAGTAACCAGTGGGAACGGTTTACCAGAAATTGTATAAGAAAAAACTAACAAGATATTAAAAAATGAGACTAGGAATCGACGACCAAGGAGACCGTTAAACTAAAATCAAAATATAAAGGTTTACAACTAGAACCAATGCCCAAAAATAAATTACAACAAAAGAGACTAAAACGATAACTCAAACCTCCAAAGAACAAGAGTGGTGCAGCATCTGCATGCCAAAACACCAACCTGTATGAGTAGGCCACTAACAACTTGAACCACCACTGCTGAGCATGATGTCACAACCTGGAATACACAAGAATAAAAGTCTACATACACCCGAAGGTGTATGCAGGGTGTGAGCGAAAGGCCCAGTAGGACGTCACCCAATAGAAAGGTCCCATGCCACAACATCAAAAGGAAAATTTAATATGATTATTCAAGTTATACTTTCGAAATGCTTTTAAAGAAAACCTTTACAAACCAAATGCCAAAGGAAAACACTAAAATGAACTCATTTCACAAACATGATTTTAAAGAGGAAGAGAAAGGTTCATTATGGGCACACACACACACACAATCACACACACACACAGACTCACACACACGCACATACACACACACAAACACACACATACCTAAGTGGTCCTCCATATGCCGACGGAAGGAACCACGCCATCGATGGTAGTGCACTATGGGTAAATCCCCTAAGGTTCATCTAGCTCGAGTGGGACCCTAGAACCTCGTGTCTCAGTGAAACGTGGCTTAGAAGGCCACGACCCTTAGAAAACATGGCTTAGAAGGCCACGACCCTCAGAACACGTGGCTTAGAAGGCCACCACCCTCAGATATCTTACGTTTAGTTAGTGTTGCAATCGTCAATCCAGCTAAGTGAAACAGGGATGATACCCACCCGGTTCACTAGCGCACTAGTTCTAGTTTTCCCACATAGAACCCAGGGTTTTCCCTTGTTCTCAAACATGATCCACATTCAAAAAACACATCACTTTCACATTTTACAAACCAAAAATGACATTACACAAAAAAGTTACCACTTGAATACCAAAACACTATTTCAAAGACACACACACACCAAGGACATGTCTCATTTTATAAAAATATACCACTTTAAAAATGAACACGTATTCAACTCCTTCAAAGCACCATTTTAGCATCATATAAATGTACCAATAAATCATTTAAGATATTATTGAAATAATTTCAAGAAAGACCAAGGAGTCTTTACACCAAAAACAACTTGATTTTATATAGAGGCGTCACTTTAAAACTTGATACACGAGGAAACCATGTCAAAACCTGCTTTCCATTATTCAAACAATTTTGCATTTCAATTTCAAAAGTACACAACAAGGAAAACAAACCAAAAGTGATTCATATACTTTGAAAATTCCTATTTAAATACAAAAACACCTAAAGTGACATGAAAACACCTTTCGAACCTACCAAACAACCCTCAAAAACCTTTTAACCATGTTTTGCACTCAAAACACCACTTAAATAAACAACTCCTGAACATATAAAATATATCGCATGCAAAAGAAACCATTAAAAATAAATTCCACAGAAAACCCTTCTAAAACCTCATTGGCACGCTATAACAATTATTAAACACTTTCAAAATTAACCACAAAAGGCTCGAAAGGAAAAACCATACAGTTTTTAAAAACAAGTACAATTTTAATCCCGCACGCATGTCACAACGTTTTTTTAAATGTATTTCGCAACACCTCTACAGCACTACCACGATTTTTTACCACAACAAACATAAACAATAAGGTTATATCACTCCGAAAAAACCCATTTTTTTCAAACAAGCATACCAAAACATTATAATCATAATTTGCATCATGAAACTAAACCATAGAATAGATTAATTTTAACTAAATAAACAAATTAAATTATCTAGATGATGAAAAGGCATAGAACCACCTACTGGTGTGTAGAAACTCCGCAAAATTGGCGTGAAACTCTCATCGCATGACAATCGCACCACAAGGGGTCTAATGCGAACCCTAAAAACAAATTACTAAAGTATTTGGATCAAAACAAACCAAATCAAACAAGGCAGCGACCAAAGCCCTACAAGATAATAACTATGAACCTTAAAACACTTAAAGGACATCGCACAACTAGGTGTGAAACCAACCAACGACATTAACCCTTACCTCGGGTGTTAGTGACGAATCAAAACGAGACGGACCAAAATGAAACTACCCAACACCCTTAAATGAAGTTGTTGGAGTTCTGCTGGAAAGGGGGAAGAGACGCCGGTGTGGAAAATTGGAGTAGTACCGACCAGCGAGGGAGGTCATGCGGCAGCGCGAGCCGGCCTGGCTGTGGGTCGGGGGGTGTGGTGCGACGCTGGACAAGGGAGGAGCGGGAGGCCGATCGGGAGCTACGGATGCGTATGCTGGCATGGGTGTTTCTGGGAGTTGCGCCTCGAGCTGAACAAGGGAAGCAAGGAGGTCCAACAGGATTCTGACGGAAACAGGAGGAGGGTGTGGCGTGAGGGCGGTGCTGGCCGAGAGAGGAAGGAGGGTGGCAGTTCCAAGTAGGGGGAAGACATGGGATCAGTTGGTGGTGCCGCGAAGTAGGGGAGCTGAGGGTTCCAGGGGGGGTTCTGCGGCGCGATCCAGCAAAGGAGAGGGGGAGGGTTTTAGCGAAAAAAAAAAGAAAAGAAAAAATGGGGATGGGGGGGGGGGGCGCTGCAGCGCGATCCAACAAGGAGAGGGGGAGGGTTTCAACAGAAAAAAAGATAAGGGGGAGGGGATCCGACGGGATTGATAGGGAAATAAAAAAAAGAAAGAAAAGATGGGGAACAATAAATAAAAAGAAACCTAAAAAATCTAAAAACAAAACAAATTAATACTATTATGAATATTAATACTATTAATATTAATTATAATAATAAGGCCACAATAATAATAATAATCAGATAATAACAAATATGACACTAATAAACTTTGTAGAAACAACTTATTTTTATTATTATTATTGTTCATTATAATAATATTATCCTTGTTTATATTTTTTTAAATAACTAAATTATTTAAATTATTATATTTTTATTTTATTTCATGATTCAATTAATTTTATTTCTTTATTATTAATTCCTTTCATTTAATAAATTGAACATCAGTAGGTCACCCAGTGGACCATGCGAGGCTGCGCAGTTTCAAAATCTTGCCTCACCCGAGTCGTGTCTCTCCCAATACCACACGTTCTCAATTTTTATTGCGTTCTCATTTTAATATTCGCCGCATATTTTTCATCTCCCACAAACATCAGGCAGGCCATGTGGTGAGCTGGGCGAGGTCGCGCGGCGACCCAGGCGAGGTCGTGCGGCTTCAACCACGGTGCGCTTGAAGCAACCCAGAGCGAAACATTCATTTCTAAATAAGAGCTCAGAAATTTTAAGTCTGGCCTCGACCCGAACTATCCGATGTCTAATGAAAATATTAAAATTTAAAATTTTAAAAAAATATGGGCCTGACACAAATGACTATAATTACACATCTTTTAGTTTATGGGACAAACAAAAAATAAAGAGTTGATATCCTCACATAGCAATTTATTTTAAAAATTAAAATAATTCGGAACACATATAATTTTTACATAAAATTCTAAAAAATGAGTGCTAGAGTATTACATAGAAATATTATAATATTCAATCAATTATATGTTCTCTTATAATCAATGATCATGCTATTTTTCTTGAAAATCAATTTATAAAATGAATAAAATTCATCTAAATGAATTAAAAGTTAGTTAGTTTTTTAATATAGAACATAAAATTAAATATATTGTAAATAATTAACTAATGGAAAATTTTATAAAGGGAATATACTAAATGATACATGATATTTTCAACTCAAGGAATAAGTAACCAATTTTCATATCCCAATTGATTGTAAATTGTTAAAAAATAATCCTTTATCTGTACTTAAACTATTCTACCACCCATTTTTAAGATATATTTGCGTGAATATTTATATTAATATTTCATGATCAATATATAATCTATATTTCTTACATTATATAATTTTTTAAAATTTTTTAATGAAAAAACACCACTTCTTACTCACGATCATTTATTGGATAATTATGAACATAGAATTTAGATTTATCTATATCAAATTACCCATTTATATTTCCTCAAAAAAAAATCCTTTTAATGAAGTGTCTCGAAATAAAATATATATTTCTATAGGATGGGGATAATATTATCAAATTACACTATCAACTATTGAATTCATTAAATCATTGACATATTTACTTTATCATTTATATTTATCTCACTTTAGAGAAAACAAATTCAGGTATCAATATAACATAGAATAGTTTCTAATAAACACTTAGTTGAAAAATAGTAATCCAATAGAAAATTTCATTTAATTTAATGTTATATATATTTCCCACTCTTCTACCGCATTGTTTTTAGTAATATGAATCACTAGACCTTTTTCAATTATAACATTTCCAATGAAATAATATTTTTTTATCAAAATTAAAATTTTATAAATCTTTCATACAACTACATTTGTTTCTAGGAGTGTAGGAACCTTCATCGATTTTTAGTGTATTAATATATTTTAGAAGATAAATATATATATATATATATATTCCATAATAAGTTTACACAAGAACTCAAGGAAAATATTATTCATAAGATATATAAATAAATTTGGATAATTTGTTAAGAAGAAACACATATCCACAAACTCATAATGACTATACATATTATAATAATATTTCCAAATAATTTTCTCTTCCATTGAATTATGCTAATGGTGAATAATATAAGGTTAATCATGAAAATACTCAAAACACCACAGATTCATTCTAGAAAGGAATCCATATGAGATAAAAAATATCAGTCCCAAAACATAGTGTTATTGTGTTCTACATAATCAATTAAAATATTCATCAAATAATCATTATTATTATCAAATAAAACATGATAACCCTAGGGTTGGGTGATACGACCAATGAAACCCTTATAATATAAATAATGTTTTTTTTCAACTCTATTACCTCTTTGTGATCTATTTAATAAAGAGGAATAAAATTTTTTTTATAATGCGGTACTATTTCAATAGTGACTTAATATAATTGATCATGTATAAAATATGGTAGTCGATTAATTGAAAAATCCAAAAATTCAATTCAAATATGGAAATTTCGAATTTGAATAGTCTATTTTTCCAAAATAATATATGAACGATAAATTTCACTATCATCTTTAGTTTCAATGATTATTGATATGTTATCAAATATTGAAAATAATTCACAGATATATATATATTGAATCTCACAATGAGAATTAAATATAAATTCAATATATTTTTAATATATTTCTTCATGATAAATTGATATCCAATCCATTCCCAGAATAATATAAAATACTCATAATAGTATGAAAATATGGTTTAAAGAAAAAATACCATAATTAATAATGTTAATATTACTATAAAATATTATTTCTATAATACATATGTTAATTTTGTAACCAAGAGTTCTATATAAATTTATTGTTGTTATATTTTTATGATACATACAAATATACAAAAAATATAAGAATGTATATATCCAAAATAAAAAAAGAATACATTGGAATATTTTGAGATAAAGTTTAATGTACCAATGGAAAATTTATTGCAAGGTACAAAATCTATTATATATATAAAAATATAATTTTTGATGCTTCCTTATTTCCAAAAATATGATTCTGAACATGATTAAAAAACATAAAAATTTAATTTTCATAGTGAAACAACAGATTATAATTCAGAAATATCACTAAAAAGTGACTATGATAATTCACAATAATGATCTGATAATTTTTTTCCCTAGAAATCCTGAGAAAAAGTTGATAAACCCACCACACCAATAATAGTTTTTTTAATCTTATAAAAATTACATAAAATTAATTTTACCACATTTAGTGTATGATATTGGCATACCTCAGTATTATATTATATATTAATTATCCATTTATTTCAACCTTGGCCAATTCTTAATGGACTGTTTGTGAGGTAAATTATCATTAAAAAATACATCTATGATATTTAAAAAATATATAACCAATTATATATTTAGGAGATGCTAGTCCGCTTATTTTACATTGATTTAGACTTATTGAAAGTATATTAATTTTATTTTCATGGTCCCTAATTTAATTTTGTACATACCTAGATATTTGACTAAATTTGTTTCAAAATTTGAAATGGAGTACTCTATAATTTGATGTAATTTAATATGTATTATTTCGATTAATAATTGAATAAATCTAGTAAAGTGTTTCTAACAAAATAGTTTATTAAACAGCAAATAATACATGATACCAATTTCATTTTCCTCTATAGTATTTATAATAAAATATTATCATTAATCAACTTAACCCACAAAATTGTAAATATAATTATGTATCTAATATTGATCAAAACATTAAAAGACTTAAATTATCTTCTCAACTGATTTATACATTGTTCAAATTCCACTAGGTCTGTAGATCCACCAAATAATAGTTTTTATTATATCAAAATATTCAAATTTAAAGAATTCATTACCTATACTTCATGTGTTCCATAATTTATTTCGTTTATAAATTAGATAACGTAGCTATAAAATTCTTATCCCTAACTCCAATAATACGGGGATGTATATTTAGAATGAGATTTTCAATTAATTCCATCATACCAAAGATTACTTATTTTTTCTATTGACTACCATTATGAAAATATTTGTATAAGATGAAAAAATATAGAAGTAAAAAAATTAATCATATGATAATATAACAAAAAATTATGATATCGTAAAATATTATTTAAAATCATCCATACCTTTGAGTATATCTAATCACTTTCTTTGATAATAAATATGACTCCCCAGTACAAAAACAACCCATTATTATGAGTTTAATCAAAATAATATCACATTATTAAATTCTAATTATTATCATAGGTTTATAGATTTAGATATTTATGAGTTCCCTTACAAAAAAGGTCATTTCATTATAATGTACATTTTTTCCAAAAAAATCATTTTATGTAACATAAAAAACTATTTCATTCTGGTTAAATATTCTTTGTTTAGGCCGAGTCAACAGAGTGTAAAAATTAAAATTTCTATATATCCCACACAAACATAGATCAGAGGAAAAATATTTTCTATCATATTATTATCACAAAAATATAATTAAGGGATATCAAATTAAAAATAAATTTATTTTTCCAATGAAAACATGGAAACATATAAAATGGTTTATCATTTTTGAAATAAAAAATTGACTTTATAAAATGAATCATAATCACTGGTTAAAATAATCCATTTATAAAATAAATTCTTTCAAGACATATTAATATTTTAAAATCTAATATGGAATCATGATTTATCATATTCAATATCACATTACTGTCTTTCATAGAATAATTTCAATAAGAATAATCGAATATTTCATCTTTAACATTTGGTCTATGAATATAGTATCATTATCCATTATATTATAGGGATATATCTTAATCTCATCCATAATCATATATAATTATTATGTACTAAATAATGAATAAAAAATAATTATGTATTTAATTTATCATCATTATAACCCTAAAAACCATTTAAACCAATATGAAAAATCAAATTCCATTTTGAAATAAAAGTAAACGATATTATTTTTTAACATTTTTAATCACATTATAATAAATCATCGAAGAGTGAGAAATAGATATTTATAGACATATAATGAAAGCATGTTGCATAATATTTATTATTAATAATTACTAAAATAGTATAAAAAAGGTGACCATGAAGTAAACAATAAAAAATCATTTAATCTTCTTTAAAATCTATTAAAACTGATCAATATTGGAAAAAAATAATACATTTAATTTTAAAAAAACTCTAAAAACACATTGGTAGTTGAATATTATGTTTTAAAATTATTTATAAAATTTATTGAAATTAATAAATCAGACATAAGAATATGGATAGGTTGGAAAATTATTTGGATAGAAAACAATTTAATATGTCATTGGGGTTAAATAATTTACAACATTAGTTATATAAATCAAAAAGAACTGGAGAGGAAGAATTTAAATGGATTTTTAAATTAATTTTAATTAATTTGAATATTGATAAAAGGCATACTTATGAATGTTTTTTATTCCTTAAAAAATCATACGCTAAAAATGGAATATTCCTCACAATAATTAACTTCTCACAATTTATTTTAGGTCAATTTTTTTCATTTACTTCAGTGATATACTTAGAATATAAATTATTGAATATTACATTAGTTGTTATGACTTTTTTCTATGGAAAAAGTATTATTATTTTGACCAAAATACAAACGTTTAGAGTATCCATTCTCTCTGAAATATGAAATATTATTTCATTAATTATTTTTTTATTTTAATAGAATTTTAAAACCATCAATTTATATAAGTAATAAAAAATGATTACCTCACACATGGGGGATGTATTCCACACAATCATATAAATGATATTTTAATTTTTCCATTGTATGAAAAAAAATAATGGTGAAAAGGTTTTACCTTTCAAGAATAATATCCATTTTTTATTTTTTATTTTCTTTATTAAACCCATCATTATAACCTAAAATGTGTGATGGTAATGAGAAACAATGCACTGATCACAGAGGTCGTAGTCCCCACTTATTCTTGATTGTTGTTTCCATTTTCAAACTGATGGGCGTGTAAGCAAGAAGATAATATCATTTCAATATAGAATAAGAATTATGTAATAAATATAATATATATCAACTACATTATTCTTTACATCCATCCATGTTTGGTGGTGGTGAATTATGAATCAAATTTCTCCAGGGATGTGGTTTTAAGCACATTTATATGAGAGATATTTCACGTCCAAAATGATATTAACAAGATAAAAAATATTATTTTCAAAAAATAATAACACTAGTGTATGTTAAATTTATATATTGTATTGTATGTGTTTTAACTGAATATGTTTTTTGGTGGAATAAGAAGAAATAATCATTACATTATTTGGTTATTACTTATACCTCCTTCAAGGGTATCATACTATAGATTACAACTTATGTTTTCTACAACTAGTATTTTATTCAAATAAAATACCAATAAGACATGTGGATGAGATTTATTATGGTTTTATTACATATATTGTTTGAAATAGTGGGAGAAATATGTACAGTGAGGCAAGGATTATATGTTTTCTTTTATAAGTGATAGGATTGGTACCTTTGTAAATATTAAGAACATTTAAATATGATTAATGAGTTTGTCTATTCATGTTCATATAATTTAATCAAATTTAGATTATAAATTTAATATCTATATCTAATTAACCAATAAAATTTATGATTATTTAAATGATATTTGGAAAATTATCTTATAGTTTAACAACCAACATATACACTTTCATCCATTAACATAGTGAAAAACAACTTCCATGTAAACAATTCATTATGTAAGAAAATAAAATGTATCATATTCGATATTTTCTATATTAGGAAAAAAAATATTTAATAAATATAAAAAAAATTATTTACATAATATTCAGAAATTAATTAAATAATTTGTTAACAGAATTCTTTAATACAAATATTAGTAAAAATAATATTTGTAAAAATAAATTTTTACTTATTTAGTTATAATATTTTTGAGTAGTGTGGCTTAAAATGAATTTATTGCATTATTATGAAAAAATTATGTTTATTAGAATTTTTTTTTGAATTCAAAACTAAATAGTGTGTTCCCTCGACCCATGAGAATTCAAATAACAGAAAATATATTTTATTTAATTAAAAGTCTACATAAATTTCCAAAAATAATTAATAGGATTATGAATCCAAATAATAATTTTCAAAAATTAATTCAACTATTAATTAAATATTAACATGAAACATAAATTATATATATATTTATATCCATGTTATATAATAAAATTATCAGAAATAGTATGGTATTTGTTAATTCTATATTTTTCAATATTCAATAAAAAAACCATCCATGTTAGAAAAATCTCATAAAATCATTAAAATATGTTTTTAAATGATAAATTGAAAGAAAATTTCCTCATTCTATTAGTTTAATATTTTTTAGAAATTATGAAATTTTTATTTAGCAGGAAGCTATATAATATGTGGGAAAATAATAATTTAATTCAAAATAAAAATTTCTTTTCTTTTTTTAAAAAAATTATTAATATATGAGCATTATAAATATATAAAGTTAATAAATAATAATTAAAATTAAATATCTATTTATATTAATACATATGATTTATCAATTAATAAACTTTAATGGATTTATTGAATGGCTTAGAACTTGTTTGATGTCACTCAACTACAGCTTGTCTTGCATGTGGAACCTCAACCATAGAGCATATTGACTGATTGATTTTTATCCCTTAAAAATTAATTATAATATAGTATAATAACCAAATTAATATGTTTCCATAATTAAATTAATTCTATGTTGTATGAATATGGGTCAAGTTGTTATCGAAAAATGGTATGATATTCTCATATCCAACACAAGCCCCAATGAATTTTTATAAATGTAATTGTAGGAGATATATTAACGTGGAAAAATGAATTATATAATGGTTGAAATGAACTAGATATAGTATAATTTTTGGTCTATTAAATGAATTTGTTTATTGGTTTGAGTGGGTTATATTATCTTATTTATTTTATCAATTCTAGATTACGTATCTCAAACTATATAAAAATTATGAATGAATGGGGTTTGTGTATGGTTTTAAACTATCATCAATTAAAATTTTATACAATTATATTATTATTTTATATTAATGTAAAGAATGAAAATTTTCCCCTAATAGATAGATTTTATATTTTTTTGTTTTTTGATCAATAAATTTTTCAATCTAGTTTTTAGATTCCAACAATAATCAAGTTAAAAAAATATAGGTAAACATCTTCCCACAAAATTTAATTTCCCAATGTGTTTTAATTACCTAAGGAATTTATGAAGTGAATCTATTGTATCTTATTAATTTATTTTTTATTATTAGTATCCAGGTTATGTGATTATATAATTGTTTTTCAAAATAGTTTCAAAAATAGAGAATTTATGAATTATTGTTGTTAATTGGATTTCAACCATAAGTCCCACAATATTTTCTTCTGGTTCATTCAAATTATATATTATTATTTTGGTATTTAATTTAATATATTGAGATAACAATATAAATATAATGTAATATGTTGTATATAAAGTTTGACAAAATATATATGTATAGAACAATCAATGGGAAGGATAAATTTTCATTATGGGAAATCATAGTTATATTAAGTTTTTGTAATAACATGTACTATAGGAACCCAAAGCCAGTTTTTATATTATATTATTGGATAATATTACAATATATAAAACACATTCTTATAGATTAGTATTATCATAAGGCTATATACATAGAATAATTACATTTGAAAACATAATATAAAATACATTACATCATGAAACAATTATTACCAATTATTTAATGTTACTAAAATATATATACAGTTATCTTATGGGATTTAATGATGAATGAGTAAAATTAGGGTGATATTATATTCTAATTAAGAATTTGCATATAGTATAAATAATTATATTTACAAATTTGGAACAAGTGGTATGGTTGGAATAAGTAGACATCATAGATAGACAATTAACTAAAATATAGGGAATTTTACATCAAATAAAATAAATGAAAACGTGGTTTACAATAATAATTGAACTAATATTGATGGAATATATAATTAAAAACATCAAAAAATGATGTCATGACATTTTACAAGGCAATATAAATTTTTCTGTTTTGGAAGAAACTAAAAATCAAGTTGATTTGACTCACGAGTCATTTCAATGCATCACATGTATATAATGGTAATACATGTACTCTGATGATGTCTAATTTATTGACCATATTATTCAAAAAACTCATTTCTACCATTACTTAAGTAACCTCTTGTGGAAGGAAAGAATGGATAACTCTTTAATGCATAATATTACAAATAATTACATTTCCATTCAATGTAATAATGTTCTTGTCTATGAGAAAATAACTTAATCAACCTAGAAAAAATGGGGGATCATAAATGTAAGAAGAAGTATCCATATCATGGAAATATAGTGGAAATGGTTATATAAATGTGTTAGGTTATCCGTGGAAGGTAGTTATTGGGTAGAATTGTTTTCCATTAAGAGGATACCAAAGGTATGGAATGAAAACCATTAATCATTGTTTATAAATATAATTTGTGTATTCTAATTAATACCCCTTAAGAGTGTTATGTAATGTGTATAGTCTTTGGCACAATCATTGTGAATCAATGTGTTGATTTATTTAATGTTTAATGTAAAATTTATTAGATTATTATGACTAGTACAATATGTTAAATAGACTCATTCACATTGTAGTATCCATAAAGGGATTTATTATCTTCAAATCTAAATGTAGTTTTAATTAAGAAAACATTATAGGATTCTTCCACTATGTAAAACGTTGAATTTTATATCATTTTTAGTAACTATTTCATTAGAATATTATGAGTGATGGATAAATATATAGATTTATAATTCTCTTGAAAATACTGAAGAATATTGTAAAAATAATTGAAGATAGATGCATCAAACATAAAAATTGAAATAAGTGGTGAATATATTCTTATTTCTAATGTATGATAATTGAGACTATAATCCCAAAAAATGGATTGGTTAGTAATTCAATTAAAACTTATTGAAAAAGGAGGATTCAATTGTATCTTAAAATAATTTTAATATGTTAAATTTCACAATATAACTATTTAAATATGCATTATATAAACTATAAAAATGAGATTAGTGATATAATAAAATATGTGTATCAATTAAAGGAATTTGAGAGGGAAAACCCTAACCATTAATCTTATTTAATTTTTTTTATAAAATATTTTATAATAATAAATTATGTTGATAACATATTATTAACATTATTTCATAATTAAAAAAATATCAAAATCATTTGTAATTTTTATCCATGTGTATATCAGTTATTTATTTTCTATTCTAAATATCGTGTGACTATAATCAATATCATTTTATACTAGTTTCATAATTATGATGTAGTTATTTATTCATATAATAATCAAATTCATTTTTAGATAAAAAATATACTACAATTTATAATTTATCCATATTTATAAACATCATATCTCATTCCATAAATATTTTGGTTATGCTGTGTGATTGTGGAATTGGTGTCTAATTATTCTTGTAATTTAAGAGATTATATTTTTAATATAAATAATAAGAAACATATTAAATATTATTCTTCTATAAATAAAAAATAAATATTTTATTTTAAAATTAAAATAATATTATAATTCTTAATAAAATATTCAACAAGGATATATTATTAGACCATTGTCTATAAAAATGATAGATTTACCATGCTTGAATCTACTATAATTTATAAGATGACTATGACTATGAAATTTATTTATTTTTTTAAAATAATATCCATTTTTATGGAGAATAATGATGTTAGATATATTGTTATGGTTTTAGGGATTATTATATTTATATTTAATAAATAATATTGTGATAAGATGAATATTGAGTTATGATACTTTGTGGAGGAGGTAGCCCACAAAATATACGATATCCATATTCATTTCTCAAAATATTTGAGGGAATTTAAGAATATGATAATTCATAACTTGAAAATAATATATATATTATCAATATAATATTTATGGATCAATCTGACCATTAAAATCAATAATGATTGGCAATATGAAAAATGGATGGCATCAATTATTGGAGGTAGTAATTTTTTCACAAGCACTAGTAAAAACTTTTATTCCTTGTTAATGGATATAGAAGAATAAATAATTGCTGAAAATTTAATATAAAAAAATTAAAATATAATAATTATAATAATATAATGATAGTGGTATGGATATAAGTGGATAGTTAACAGAACATTAAAAAGAAAATTTTAAGAAGAAAGTTACACATATGGGTTGATCATGAGTTTTCATTCAAAAATATCCAATGAAATGGACGTTTTAATATAACTAATGGCATCAAAAAGACTATATAATATGTATAGTGTCCTTCGGTAATATCATGGAATATTTGTAGTAATAAATTTATAGGGATATGTGTAGTATGTAGTGGGTGAAGTGTGTGCCTTGTTTACTAGAATAAAATGGCACTGTTGTGATTACCCTTTACTTATCAATAATATAATTACACAATTAAATGAAGCATAATGTGAAAATTTATAAATAATTGATTTTGGGTTATTATTAAGTCATTATATAATAATCAATGAATTCCCAAATAAAAAATTAAATATGTTCTTAATTATTTATCATTTGATTATTATATATTTTCATTTTGGTTTTACTTGTTTAAGTGGTTTAAATGAACTAATTTATATTTTTTTTAAATGGATGGTAAAAACTATTTAAAAATAATGGAATTATAATCCTTAATTTATCCTTTATTCAATATATATCATTTTATAAATATTATTAGATGAATTATTAAAATAAAACAAAAAATATATAGAAAATTGGTTTTTATAGACAATCGATATAATCATAATTATGTGTCCCTAATTATATTTATTATTTATTACTAAAAGATGAATAGTTATTGTATTCATTTGTATGTTTAAAAAATATTTTATAATCGTTATTTTGGTTTTATTAATATTTTCTAACAAATTATATGTTATACAATACTAATAAAATAATTGTTTTAGAAAAACCATTTTTTATAGTGATTGTAAACATTATAACTAGTAATATTGTTTTTTTGGCCAAAGATTATATTAATTTTATTAAATAATATGTAAATTTTTCCATTTTATTAGAAAAAATATATTAAATTATATTCAATGATGTAAAATATTAGCTTATGATATATGACCATAAAAATAATTTTTTATTTTAAAATATTAATTTTGTTTCCAAAATTATATACATGGATATTAGAAGTAAAAAAATGGAAATCATAATAATATATTTTAATTTTTAAATATATATACATATATTTATTTAATAAATCTTCATTAAAACATATGTAAGTTTTAAAATACAATAAATTTACAAAATTATTGGTTCTAGAAAAATTATTATTTTTATATCCACCCAATAATCAATTAAATTAGAAAAATAAGCAAAAAAATATATTACGGTAAATTTGATATGGGGAATTCAAAACAAGAACAAAATTATGAAAAAATAAAATCACAATATTCAGCTTCTATATTAATTCAACAATATCTTTTCATTAATTTGGTTATTATGTAATAGTTTCTAGATGTAGTGTTTACATGCTATAGTAGGGTTCCATATAATCATTTTTACCATATAATTAATTATTTCCTAAAAATTATATACATTTTGGATACTAATAAAACAATTGGTACTCCCTCATAAATAGATTCTCCAGGTTCCCATGTTGTGTATTTTACTTTTTTATTTATCCAATGCACTTTTACCTACCATGTAATCATATTATGTGGAACATTATCTCTTGTGTCATGAATATGAACATGATCTTCATTATAAATCAAGTATGGTTCCATCTATATTCCCACAGAAGTAGGTATATTAATTTTATCCATAATGTATTTTCTATACTATTAATCATGGAACACATCATGTAGTTTAGAAACAATGGATGACATAACAAATAAGAACATTATTACTCAAATTGTTTCTATTATTTCATCAAGCCAAATATACATAGTCCTTAACCTCCAAATTTAATAAATTATCACAAATCACTTCTCTAGTATGAAATTCAAGAATATAGTCCCCTAATTAAAAATCAACAACTTAATTTTGATTATCTACATAGATATTTTTCTACACCATGGTATATTAATAACATCTTAGACAGTACATACGTTAATAATAGAATCCTATATAATATTTAGGACAATATGCATTCTTTCTCCAACCTCATCCCAACATGTTGATCTAATAAAAATTTTCCCATAAAATATATAATATAATATTATTTGGATAATTTATTATAAGTAATTATTATATTTAAATCACAAAATTGGTAGGTCATAATCCCATCATTTTTGTTGAATGGTTGGTTGTTCATAAATGTATCTTAGTATTGGGAATCCTTTTAATAATCCTCTTGAATTTTTAGTAGAATAGAGGGTCATGGTATTAAAATAATGATATTGCATCCCCATGAATCCTTTTGATTTTATAAATATAGTTGTATAAGAAGATATAATGAGGAATATCATCTCATAAATATTAAATATTAGTAGACTTAGTAAGGTGATTGATAATGGAAAAAAAATTCATTGGTGTCTTCTAACTTCTATTAAAAAGAAATTTTTTAATATTTTCTAAACTTTTGTATAGGTATTAAATGTTTATTAATGGTTCCCTTATGATCTAGTATGTTATCCTTTAAATAATGGAATACTACAAATATGGACACATAGTTTTCTATTTCATTCTTCATATCATCCCACTAGAAATATTCCCTTAAATCCATTTACATGTCATCGATGCTAGGGTGTATAAAGGTATTTCTATTATGTGATTTATCTCCCCAATACCTCTTAAACATTGGTATGAGTAGAACACATAACTACTTTAGTAACATCACCACACTATCTATAAAATTCATTTTCATAAAAATCCCATTAGTTATGACAATAATATTCATTTGTATGTGTGGTTTATCCGATTAGGGCATCTAAATATTTTATTCTGATAAAGATTTATAAATTTTATTGGAAAATAATAGTCCATTTAAGTGCTAAAAATAAATATATCTATCATTATAATATCTTTATATATTGGATCCTTATTAATCACCATCATGAAAAAAAATTCTATAGTCTATTATACTCAATGTATCAACCCACTTGTTATCATTCTTGGGATAATATTGTATTATGAAATATTAGTCATTTTATAGTTACTACAAAATTATCTTCATCATGTTGAGATCATACTCCGAGAAAATATACTACAAACTATTGTGTTATATATATATATGACTTCATTCAGCATAGTGGTAATGTCTCTATATGTTCAATTAAAAAATTAATTTAACACCTGATATTTAATTATTTTAATTGAACATTATATTTTTATAAAAATATTTCTCAAATTATATTTATTTATTACACGGTAAACAATTAATTTTTGATATGATAAATATTAACTATGAAAATACAAGGTAAAATATTCCTAGAATGAGTTTTTGAAATTTTTCTTTAAATAATATTTTACGAATAATGATAATTTATAATTTTTACATTTTTCATTCCTATAATGTTTTATAGTATGTATAATTTCCCTTGTATTTATTATAAATTTTATATATAAAAAGACAATATGTTTAAAGGAATATTTTTCATAAAACACCCATTAAGTGAATGATGTTTTGGATTCAAAATTATGTAAAATATCATCAAATATTTAATGAAATAAATTGAATAAATTGAATTTATTTTTAATTATGTTAAATTAAACCCATATAATTATTATTACTATTCATATTTTTAATGAAAAATTTCCTTATTCTTGAAAGTATCATTTTCCTAAAAAATTATTTTTCTTAACATTTTATATATTAACTTTTTAATTAAATATTTATACATACTTGAATTTTATTTGATAAAATGGATTGTCATGTTTTAATAATTAAAATTTGTGTTAAATAATATATCTAACATTATTTTTTCCTAAAGTGAATAGTAAATGTATTATAAATTGGTTACGATGGTTAATGAAATAAATATTTTATTAGGGGATTATATTAAAAATTAAAATTATTAAAATGCCATAAAAACACTCTTAAACAAAATCTTATTGTTCTATTGGTTATATTACCCTTATAACCATATAATGTTAGTAATTTTCTATCCATTTCCCAAGAATTTTATTTAATAATTTTTCAAATATTTGAAAAGGCACAAGTGTACCACACACATCAATTATAAAAGTAAACCACCACCCATCAATTATATCACACATATTGGTCCATATATAAGGATAAAATATATCCAAATATCTAAAAAATGAATATTCACTTTTCATAGGTGTTTGTATTTCCAAAATAACATCCCAAGTATAGTGAATCCATATTTTTATACATGACCAGTACATTATTTTTACGATAAATAACAAAAAAATGTTATAATCCAGGATCTCATAGATTATAGTCTTAGAGAAATCATGATCATTCATAACATGCACATAAAAAACATTCAAAATTATATAAATCCATATTAATTATATATAGAAAATCTCACATTCTCTTTAGTACATGTAGTCACTCAAGGATATAAATAAATGCAAGGGGTGGGTTAAAATTTCAATAGGAGGATTAACAATGGAAATGACATAATATAAAATGGGTGTCTGTAGTCATCATCATCATCATATAAAAATATTAGGATCATCATCAATGTTATGAATGAAACATGGGATAATTGGAAAGAATGCGACAATGTAAAAAATAATCATAATGATATAGTGATTAATTACCACACATTGTTTTGAGAGTAACTAGAATCATGTTGATGAATAATATATATGAATAATCATAATATAATTGTTTTGAAAAAATATAGAATCATGTTCAGTGATATAACACATTATATCATGAGACTCATCACATTACCTAACATAATAGAGGGGAAAATAATTCACAGCCCACCAATCACATCATTAGATTTACATAATCATGAATTCCACATAGAATTTATAATAATAATGGACATTTAAAAACCAATTTAAGGAAATAGATTTCATGAGTATCTAAAAAATAAAAAAAATCAAGTACGAATTGGGGATATAAATTAAAAAATTGGAAACAATCATGAAAATAATTGGTGGTTTTGATTTAGATAAGAAAAAAATGATTAGGAACAAAATATTTCTTTTAAATGAGAAGTATTTCTATAAATACATTGAATTTTACATAAAAATCATGGTGGGGACATGTAAATCCATAAAAAATACCGATATCAATAAAATGATATATAATTAACATTAATGGAATATCTATATAAGGACCCGTAGATAAAAATTATATAATATAGTTTTTTCAACTTGATTTAATATCCTTACATTCACAAATATATTTTAGGGTTAGAGTTTTTTAATGTTTTAACAAAAATCATACATAACAAATAAAAATCATACATACTGGGTACCACTAATAAAATATTCATTTATTCTAAAACATTTTATTTTTAAAATAAAACAACAACATGATTTCATTGAATATTATTGATAAAAATAAACATGACTTACTTAGTTCTATTAAAAATCCTTATAACCTTGGAAAAACATTTTAAAACATGGTAAGATCATAAAAATCTCAATAAGGGATATAAAAAAAGGAATGAAACCCTTAGTACATGAATACTTATAAACATATGAAATACTTTACAAAAAGGATTAATTCTCTCCCATATATACCTACCTGGTAAAATGTGAGATTTCCCTAAAACATAGTGAAAATAAAAAATGAATTATGTTATGTTGGAAAATTACAAAATTTTATTATAACCCTCATAGATACCTTATTATTTGTAACCCTATGGGATAGATTATTATGTAACCCTCACAACTACCATATGATGCAACCTTCTCTGTTTTAATTGGAATAAACATACGGATGACCTCTAACATACACATATCCAATAAACTAGTGGGATATAATGGTCTCACCCTTGTGTTGATGAATTTTTCTGTAAAGATGTTAACATCAATCATATATAAGATTCTGGAGCTTAAATTTCTCTTTTATAATTGGAGGGGTAGATAGTATAAGAAAAAAAATTGAAAAGAAAAAGAAACAAAATGAATGTGGATATTTAGTTCCTTATTTCTTCTCCTTGAGATCCTCCTTAAGGCCTATGGTATTGGGGATTTGGTGCGACCAAAATGTAACGTACATGAGAAAGAGACTTGGTAGGGGGTTTTTACATAAATTAAACAATTCAAAAAAGCTTGAGAGTTCTGAGAGGAAGAGGGGTGTGAGGGTTGTATTTATAGTGGTGGAGAGGATGAATTTTCCATTATTTTAATTATTATTATAAAAGTTTTTCTCAATACTATGAAATGTATTGATTCATGCAACCAAAAATTGTAAGGAGTTACAGTTATTTCAAACTGAGGGTGCTAACATCATCCATGATTCTAGAAATAGAGGTTTTTTATCATATAATGTATATATATTGTAAATTATCATATTTCACTTTTTATAAAAATTAACATATTTCAGAAAAATCAAAAATATTTATCCCATAAATATATTGATGTGTATATTTTAAAAAAATTAAACCCCATTTTTAATAAATATATTTTTAAATATGATAAATTTAATTTTTAATTTATGTCATAATTTATTAAAAAAATAATTCAAAAACTATATCAAATTTCATAACACCTCTAAAAATTAATGAAGGTCTCATAAAATAATATTATAATAATAAATATGAAATAATTTCTGATTTCATTTTAGAAGAAAATTTTTTATTTTAATTATTTAAATAATAATAAAATTGTAATTTAATATTTACAATTCAAAAAAATACCTAAAATTAAATAATGATCATATTGTCATTTATAATACTCCTTTTTCATTATACATTTATTGGTGAGGTAATAACTCATTTGTCCAATTTACTATTCATAACATTCATATTACTATTTATGAGGGTATCTTTACTATTAAAAAGGGAATGTTACTATTCAACAAAAATTATGTTTGTCTTATCAAAATCAAAATAACATACTGATCACAATAGTTAATGTCCATTTTTCATAAATTAAATAAAAACAGCCACAAAATTATGTTTAACGAATTTTCTATAACAATCAACATAAAAAAGTGACATTATGGAGAGACAATGTTTTTCATGAAGATAATTTTATTTTTAAAACCCTATGGTGTTACATTCTACCTAGCTTCTTGAAATTTCATCGATGCAATTTCTATTAACATGTTATACATGTGATGCTACCTTTCCCTCATAACAATTTTTTATTCCCATGTTTCTTCATCAATTATGTGGTTTATCCACAAAAACATTACATGGATGATTACCTTATTCCAAAATACTTGTTCTCTTCGATCAAGAATATCAGTAGGTTTCTCTTCATAAAAATGGTTCTATGCCTAAGAAACAACGTCTGGGCTCAACACATGAGATGAATCTGGCACAAAAATTATCTATAATGTTATGTGAAAAACATTGGATACATGTGACAAACTAGTAGGAAAATCAACATAGAAGACAACTGGTCCAACTATCTCCATGTTTTCAAAAGTACCAATGAATCATTGAATTAGTTGTCATATATTAGAAAAATTCATAGCACCATTCATTGGTGATAGTCTATGAAAAATATGACCACCTACCTCGAATAAAAATTCTTTCCTCCTGTTATCATCATATATTTTATAAATTCTCTGAGTTTTCCTCATGTGTTGTTGGATCATCTGATAATTGTTTCCATTTCTTATACTCATATTGGTCCCATGAACTTCCTATCCCATAAATCGTCACAAAACGTGGTAGTTTGACACTGCATCACATATAATACCTCAGAAATTTAAATCTATATACTAGAATAGAAACTATTAATTTATGAAAATTAAACTAACGAAATATGATGATACCAAATTCTCTAGTAGTCCATTGAACAACCTCGAAGCTTATCTTGTAATATTTGAATTGTTCTTTCAGTCTGCCTATTAGATTGATGACGAAAAGAATCGATGATATTTAATTTTGTACCTAATGATGTATTATGTCATTTTCATAAGGTAGAAGTGAATATGAGATCATTTTCGAATACTATGGTAATAAAAAATCCATTTCCAGGAAAATATCTATGAGGTATAGTTGAGAATGATAGTCCATTAACATGGTATCTCGAATATGATGAAAATGTCCCGATTTAGTCAGCCTGTCAAGGATAACCAAAATTTCATTGTTACCTTGATATGTCTTTGGTAGTACCACAATGTATTCCAGGGATATTTTTTCCCATATTCACACTAGGACATGAAAAGGCTGAAACATTCACTTTGGTAGTTGTCACTCTTCTTTAACCTATTGACATCTGAAACATTTCATGGTAAAATAATAAATATTTTCTTTTATTCCATCCCACCAATATTATTCTCGAAGGATTATCTACATATTTGTACTACAAGGATAAAATGAAATGGGAGAACTATGATCTTAACAAATAAAATTCATTCATCACCTTGGAATCACAATGTACACAAATTCATTCTCAAAATATCAATACCAAATCTAAAACAAAATTAAATTCTAGAAGCATACCAATTTAAACCAATTATACATTTTCATGTAACTCCACCACATCCCTATGCACTTTCTTAATTATTTTTGAAAAATATGACTACACTAAAACCTGAAAAAAAAACCGGGGATTTTCGAGTAATAAAATCACCCATGCTAAAATTCATCAAATCATTTATCAAGGGGTCATGTTAGAAACATAACATGGTTAATGAAGCATGATGTTTTTTTCTTAAGGAATCAACCACAATATTTATTTTCTAGGTTTGTAATTAGTTATGCAATAATAATACTTTATCAATCCATCCTATATTATATTCCTCAAGTTAAATTTCATCTGAGTGAATATATACATCGAACATTTAGGGTCAGTATATATTTCTCATTTTCCTCAGTATACATGATTCATCTAAATTTTCAAACCAAAAAAACAAATGCTAATTACGAATCATGTGTAGGGTAAATTAACTTATTAGTTTTGAGGTGTCTTGATGAATTAAAAATTACTTAATCATTCATCATAAAAACACAACCATGTACCTTTAATGAATCATCACAATAGATAAAAAAATTAGCATTTAGGGAAGGTATAGCTAAAAATAGAGAAATCATCAATCTCATCAATAGTTAATGGAAAAAAAAATTAAATTTTTTTCCAAATAAATTTAAGTCCATTTCGTTTTAGCATAATTATTGGGCTAGATAACCATACTCAATTTTTATCAAACAATTGAAAACCAAATGGTAATGGAAAGAAAACATGAATCTTTGTAACATTTATAGGTTATTTCAATTCATAAACCATTTATTATTTTGAAGGATCAAATATTATTCCATCCTCATTTACAATGTGCCAATGAATAGAAATCGGTTGAAACAAAAAATAACATTTTCCATACATTCCATAAAACTTAATTTTCCTTATGATTTTGGAAGAAAATCCTTAATTGTTTTTAGTATCATCATTAATATATTAAAATAACAAAATATCATAAATAAATACTCAAAAAAATATTCCACAGATTCATTAAATATTCATCTAAAAAATCCATGAATACAGCTGGGTAATTTTCCAAATCAAAGATCATAACCAGAAACTCATAATGCCTATATCTAGTTTGAAAATATGATTCTAGGATATCATCCTCATTATCAATTAGTTGATGGTATCAGAATGTAAAGTAATTTTTGTAAAAATACAAAACTCCCTTGAGCTAATAAATCTAGTCATCGATATGAGGAAAATGATATTTATTATTAATAGTAATGTTATTCTTTGATCTATAATGAATGCATTGTTCCATAGATCCATCATTATTTTTTATGAACAATACATGATCTCCCCATGGAGAATTGATGGGATGAATGAAGCCTTTATCAAGTAATTAATGCAACTAATTTTTCAATTTCTTAAGTTACATTTCATCCATTCGATAAGCGGGTTTTACAAATATAGTATATTTAGGAAATGATTCGATAGGAAATTAAAATTTTTGATCATGTATAACGATGGGTAACTTATAAGGAGTACATTGTGATATTCATTTACCACTAATACATCATTAACTAGAATAGTTACCTTCTTTTTAACAATATAAGAATGATTAATATCATTTTTATATTTAAATAATTTATGATATTCTTGTCATGTTAACAGTTTTATGTGTTCGGTCTAGTATAAAAAATGATAGTCATTCTGAAAAACAACTTCTTTTTCTCTATTATTCATGTTAGGATGATAAAAAAAATACAATCCTTTCCCTGAATAAAATCATACTCTGCTAAGGGGAAAACATTGTTATTAGGTAATATC
The DNA here is from genome assembly GCA_963277665.1 of Viscum album. NCBI lineage: Eukaryota > Viridiplantae > Streptophyta > Magnoliopsida > Santalales > Viscaceae > Viscum > Viscum album. The sequence goes on from OY728147.1 coordinate 1,585,119,280, forward strand.
ATTCCAATAATAATAATAATAAAATTATTATAATTCATTTTTTTCTATAATATTTCCCCCAAGTATTTTAACCATAATGTATCGGTCTTATTTTTGGAGGTGAAATTTTCAACTCACATGAAAATTCCTCAGAAAGAAAAGAATGTGTAGACCCCATATCAAAAAAGACATAGAAAATTATGAGTAAACTAACAATATACCTAATACAACATCATGGGATAGCCCTACAACTACTAAATTAGTTGCAAAAGATATCACTATTTCTTTCTCCTCATAGTCTATATTCTTTTAATAATTTTGATATTTCACTAGGAATGTATTTGAATTTTGACCCATACCACTATATTTAAAACACTTTATTGTTTTCCAAAACGGATTACTGATAGGATCCTTTTCAATACAATCTCATTCCACATGTCCAAATATTCCACCAAGAAAATACTTCCCAGTTTTGGTAAGACATTCCCTATGGGTCTTTTTAACACTCTTTTCACAAATTGGAAACACAACTTTTTTTCTACCATATTTATTTGATTGATTCCTACCCATCACTTTCCATATGGACCTCTTCATTTTCTTGTTTTCAAAGTACACATGATCATCAGAAAACTACATTTTTACCATCCCAATACATCATTCAATTTTTCAAATCTTTTGAATTATCAAGATTCGATTGTCCATTGATATGTTGGATTGAATCATGAGTAAAAATGATTAATTTTGATACAAAGATAATAAATAAAATTTAGGTAAAATCATGCTAGTTTAGTGAGGTTTTCACTATAAAATGACATAAAATATTTCCCATTTTTCTTAAATTAAATGAATTTATTGTCTATCCTAATTCAAAAAATCATAGGGAAATATTTTTCCATGAAAATAAGTTTCAATTCATCCCACTCTAAGGAATAAATCACTTCTCTATCCCAAATTTTATTGAAAACTGGCCATCAATGATCAGCCTCACCTTAAGAATGATAAATGGAAAGACCAAACATTTGATTATCTGAACATCCCACAAAAAATAATAAATTTTCATGGGATTTAATACATACATTAGTCTCCACTAGGTCATAAGATCAACAAAATGTATGAGGTTGTTTCCCCATAAAATGTTCAAATATTGTCATGTTCCTTTGTTATAGCTCTAGTTTTTATCTTGCATGAATGACACTATCATTTATTGTCTCTGTCATCTGATTCACCAGTGTCACAAACATCTTGGTTCCTATCCCTACAAATGCGGGTTGTTGATTCAGAATGATATTATCCTCTCAATTTTTTAGAACATTAGCTTCCATATTTTGTCTGCAGAATAACATTATTAATAGTCATATAATATATGAATAAGCATGGAAATATTTAAGTTCTATATCATAAATACAAGTTAAAAAATCATTTATGTTATTTTATTATCATCATCAACACCCTTAAATTTATATAAACCATTCTCTGATTCAAACTACAAGGACTCGACCTTAAAAATTACATAATGTAGTTATTTCTACTAGATTTATTTTCAATACCTTCCCAATGATATTTTTGATTTATTATTTTAAAATGTTATAACACAACTCATACATATCAACCCACAAGCATACATAGTGGGTACCACTAATAGACTATTTATTTCTTCATAATGATATTTTTAATCAAAAACACGATATAATTTCTAAGAAAAAATATCATGACATTCAATATAACTATTTAAATTCTATTACACAACCGTATAACTTATGAAAAACATTTAATAACATGGGATGATCATAAAAATATCAGTAATGGATATTATAAGGTGGAATGAAACTAGTAGTCCATGAATACTTATAAACATATAAAATCATTTTTACAATGAAATATTTATCACCCATATATACATTGTGAAAGAAGAGATTTCCATAAAACATAGTGAACATAAATAGAAGTATAAATGTATCTTAGGTGATTTTTTACATATATTGTCACCCTCACAGCTACCTTATAACTTGCAACCGTCACAACTACCTTATAATGTAACCCTATGGGCTATATTATGGTGTACCCGTCACAGTTACACTTGAGGTAACCAAATGATCGACCTCCAAATTTCACATAACCAAGGAATTTAAGGGAGATATAAGACCCTAAAATCATCATAAAAAATTCCCAAGTACCAAAACATAGTCATAATACATGGATAATTTAATAACAACATTTATTTTGTATTTTGTAAAATAATAATTTAAAATAGGATTTTTAAAGAAATATCACTTACCAATATCCTATAAATGATGTGACAATTAATATAACAAATGAAATATGTCTGTACAATATAAATTTCTATAATGAAATAAAATATAAACAAAAATTCATTACACAAACAATCAAAGGACCATAAAATCATCTAAGTAGAAGGTTATCCCAAAGAATTGAAATTTGGTTAACAATTTCTTTATATCACATTTGGATAACATAAAACATGTTTAAACCTTATGTAAAATTGTTAAAAGAGATATATTAATATAGAAATTAAAAATATTTTTTTATATCACATTATATGTTAATTATAAAACATCATTCTATTAATTTATTAATAATATTTTTTTATTTCCATTGTTTTGGGTGCGTGCTTTACATGATTTCGATGGTTTGTTCGTAAAGGATAGTATTATCGAATGGAAGTGAAACACCCAAAGAGGAATTAAATGGTATTAATATTTTTACAAAATATTAAATGATTCCATAAATCATTTTAGTTATATATTATGAGAATTAATGATTATATAAATCATTAGTGATATCTATTTAGATCATTTTGGCGGTTCATCGATACTCATGAACTAGTTTCATTTTATAACATAATATTATGTATATATATTAATTCTAGAACATAATATATGTTATATCATTAATTTTACAATATTTTTCTGTAATTAAAATGGTTTTATTATGATATTTCAATGAATTAATGGAAATTTCTGACACATCATCCACGATGCCGGTAAATTGACATATCGTAGAAAATGTTATTTTTAGATTAAGATGGGGGAGGAGAATATTAAAGTTGATGAATTTTTCAATTAAAATTATAATATCAATAGTATATTTAATTATAGAGCTTTCATTACTCTCTAACAAGTGGAGGGGAAGAGAGTATAAGAGAACAAAAAGTATTAAAAAGAAAATTTAAAAAATAAAAAAATATTTTTAAACTCTTGATATCGTCTCCTTGAGATCCTACTTAATTCATTTGGTATTGGAATTTTGGTGCGATAAGTAGTTCATGGATGTATTGAAGAGCCTTGGGAAGTGGATCAACTATAATGTAAACAATTCACAATTCTCAAGTGGTCTGAGAAGAAGATGCAGTTTAGGGTGTTATTAATAGTTGAGGAGAGGAGGGGTTTTTATTATTTTAGTCATTAGTATTATAATTTTCTCAAGAATACGAATTTTATTGATTAATATTACCCAAAATAGTTAAGGTAGCATGTGATATCAAGCCATGGGTGTATATATCAACCATTATTCTAGGAATAGTGTATTTATCATAATATATATATATATATATATATATATATATATATCCATGGTGAATTCTGTATTTCACTATTCATAAAAAATTCATGTATTTCTGAAAAATTCCAAAAAATCACCCCAACCATTTTTTGATCGGTCTAATTTTAAAAATGATCACCTTTATTTAAAATAATTGTTTAGTTATGATGAAATAATTTTTTTTTGAAAAATATAATTTATTAGAAAAAAATTCAATAATTACAAATAATATTATAACACCTTAAAAAATTACTCAAGGTCTAAAAATATTATATTATTACCAAAAAACAATAAAATGATAATTTATGATTTCAATTTATGAAAAATAAATTTTCATTTAAAATTATTAAAATAATCATAAAATTATATTTAAATATTTAAGACATTCAAAAATACCAACACATATAATGATTATATTGTCACTTGTAAGATAATTTTAGTTATAAATTCTCTGGTTAGGACATAACTCAATTTTCCAATTTACTATTCATAAGGGTCAAAAAACTATATAGAAGGGTAACATTACTATTCATAAGGGTTGGCTAATATACCCCATCAATTATTTCTGTCTTATATGACACCAAATAACATATTCATTTCAACTGTGTACGACTGTTATTGAAAATTAAATTCATAAAAAATTAAAAATTATGTTTAATGGCAAGTTTATAACTAACTCCTTAAAACAGAGTGCCATTATGTAGAGAATTAGTGTTTTTCGAATATCATATTATTTTTTAATTATTTGGCTGTTACATTCTCCCCACCTTCTAAAAATCTATTCGTGAAAATTTATATTTACTTATTTCACAAGCAGGGGTAGCAATTCCTTATAGAATTACTAGATTCATATGATGCTTCATCAACCATTTGGTATCTCTAAAAAATCCATACATTGTGAATTTCCTTTTTCTGTAATACTTGTTCTCTTCGAGAAAGAATCTAAATAGGTTTCTCCATCAAAGAAAGGTTATCTTCTAGCTGAACAACATATAGGCTAATAATTTGAGATGAATCTGGTATATATATTCTCTACATCGAAATGAATGAAATATTGTGTACCTGAGTTATACTTGGAGGAAAATCTACTCAGTAGGAAAATCGTCCATCATTCCCTAGGATTTCATCAAGTCCGTTGAACCGTGGACTGAGGATTCATTTCTTTCCATAACGGATAACACATTTACATGGCGAGTCCCTAAAAAAACATGATCACCTACCTCAAAAGAATAGTCTTCCCACCTCTTATCTGCAAAACGTTTCTGCCTACTCATAGTTGTCATCATGTTTTTCTATATCATCTAAACCATTTCTTCCATTTCCTATTCTAATTCTACTCACCTCAAATGACATTCATTTACTTCATCCGAAAAAGTGAGAGTTTAACAACACTTTCCCTATAATTCCCAAAAAATCATCTATCTATATAATGGAATGAAAACTATTATTATAAGAAAACTCAACAAAATAATGATGCTTATTCCAACATCCCTATTTTTCCATTAAACATTCTCAAAGAGTAACCTCTGACATCTTAATTTTTATCTCTGTGTGTCCATCAAATTGAGGATAAAAAGTAGCGATGAAATAAAATTTTCTGTCTAATGAATTCTGAACACATTACAAATAGATAGATGTAAAACTGGGATCACGTTTATATATAATGGAAATAAGAACTCCATGTAACTTCAAAATATCTTTTAATTGGGAAATATGATCCAATGACATAGTATCTTTAATATTAAGAAAATGTGCCAATTTAGTCTACCTATCAATAATAACCCAAATCACATTGTTACCTCAATATGTTTTTTGTAGTCTCACCCGGAATTCCATGAATATGATTGCCCTTTTTCACTCTGGCACTAGGTAATGATTAAGTATCCCATTTGGTAGTTTCTCTCTAAGTTAACATTCAAACATGTCATACATTTCACGTTAAAATCAAGAATATCTTGTTTTATTCCATCCCAGTAGTAATTTTCTAGGTGACATATTTACATCTTAGTACATCCATGATGAACTGAAAATAAAAATCTATGTGCTTAAAAAAACAATTATTTCTTCATCTCATAATCATAGTGGACCAACCATATTTTTAAAAATATATAAAACACAATCATTATCAATGTTAAATTCTAGCGACTTACTAGGATGGTATTTAATCATGCAATCATAATCCTTTTTCAATGAATCTGCTACTATTTTTTCTTTTCTCTGATGTTAATTGATCATGAAATCGTAATCCATTATCAATTCAACCCATCTTTTATACGGTATATTCAATTCTTTATGAGTAAATATATACTTTATACACTTATGGTCACTATATAATTCACATTTGGCTCTATAAAAATGATGCCCCTAAATTTTCAATGAAAAAAACATACATTCTAATTCAAAATAATGTGTGTGGTATTTTAACTCATGAGGTTTTATTTTTTTAAACCATAATCAATTACCAGGTCATTTTACATAAAAACACAACCAATTCCCTTCAATTGAGCTACATTTAAATGAAAAACTCATCATTTTTAAGAGGCATGGCCAAAATGAGAAAATTCACTAATGACATAATTGATTCCTAATAACAGACATCACATTTCTCTTTCAAAATGAATTTAATCCATTTTCATTTTAACATAGTTACCAGGATTGATAACCATGCACAATGTTTAACAAACTGTTTGTAATAAACATGTAACTCCAGAATGCTACGAATCTCAGTGACATTAATTGGTCTTGTAAATTCATCAACCAATTTTATATTGGTTGGATAAACTCTTCTTAAATCCTGTTTTAAAATGTTCAGAATCAAATAAATCTATTACAACCAAAAATCACAATTACTAGCTATTCTATATAACATCTTTTCTTTGATGATTTTCAAGATAATTCTGAATTTCTTTTCATGATCCTCCTAAATTTCTAGAAATTGAAAAATATCATCAATAAATTAAATAATAAATTATCCAAATAATCATGAAATATTATATTCATAAGTTCGATGAATAATTCAGTGGCATTTTACAAACCCAAAGTAAAAACACAAATCACAAAATGCGTATATCTAGTACAAAAATATTTATAGGGGAGAAATCCTCTTTTAATATAAATTGAAGGTATTTAGATGTGAATTAAATATTGAAAAAAATAATAAGCTCCCTAGAGCTGATCAAAAATGTCATCAATATGAGTAAAATGATACTTATTCTAAATAGAAATTTAATTTAATGATATATAATCATTGGAAAGTCTCATGGAACAATCATTAATTTTTATGAATAAAACTGGACCTCACCATGGTGAAGTGAAGTATTGAATGAATCTTTTATCATGCAACTCTTCCAACTAAATTTTAAATTCAAGAAGATACATTTATGTCATTTGATAAGAGGGTTTTAAAATTTTATATTTTTAAGAAATATGTCAATAGTAAATTCAACTTTATGATCATTTTTAACACTAGTTAACTCCCCAGGAAAAACATATTGAAATTTGATTTTCACGGGTACATCATTAATCTAAATAGTTCCCCTTTTTCGATAATATGAGCAATATATCCTTTATTTCCATATTTAAAAAGTTTATCTCCATCTTTATGTTTTATCAATTGTACGGGTTCTTTCTTATATAAAAAAGGAAAATATTTCTATGAAAATATTTAATTAACTCTACAATACATCTTATCATGATAAATAGAAATCCACTCCATACCTAGAATGACATAAAAATCTACTAAGGGAAAGACAACATGGTGTATAGGTAATTTCTTTCCACATGAATTAATAATAAGATTATTATAATGCATTTTTGTAGTATTATTTTTCCCTACTATTTTAAATATAAGTTCTAGTCTCATTTATTGTGGTAAAATTTCCTTTTTACTAGATATTTTCTCTGAAACAATAGAATTTGTACACCATGTATCAAAAAAGATATTAGACAAATATGAGTAAAAAAACAATATACCTGATACTAATTAAATAGATGGACTGACATCTTCTGATGTAGCTAAAAAGGATCCCACAACACCTTTCTTATTATAGAATGGCTTCATTACCTCATTAAGTTCTTTCTTTGGGTAGGTGATTTCATAATGACCCATTTCACCATATTTAAACCATGATATAGTTTTCCCATCAGGATTAGTAATATTATCATTTTAAACACAAACACATGCTATATTTAAAATCACACAACATTCAAAACACTTCCTAGTTTTGGTTAGACTATCCCCATGGTTCTTTTTTACAACACCATTCAGAAACTAGAAAATGGATTTTTTAGCTTCATATTTTTGATTGATTGTAACCCATCCCTTTATTTATATACCTATTCTTTTTCTAATTTTCAAAGTAAACATGATCATAAAAAATCTCCATTTCTACCCTCTATGTGCATCAGACATGTTTCTCATAACATTTTAATTCTCGAGAGCCCAATCCACCTTGGTATCTTGGCTTCAATCTTGTGTAGAAATGATTGATTGATCTATCAAGTTGTCGAAAAATATTTTGATCATACATTGATAGTTTTTTGTTGTTTTCTTGATTCACGACCATCAAATATTCCCTTTCATTCTTCAATTGGAGGAATTTCCTCTCTATCTTATGTCGAAAAACCATAGGAAAATATTTATCAAGTATAATAATTTTAAATTCATCCCACACTAAGGATTTATTATCCTCATTATCTCTAATATTTTTCACCATTGAACACCACATATCGACATCACCATCAAAATGATAAATAGAGCAACTAAACTTTTTATTATCTATGAAAACCATAACATCAAATATCTTTTTAAGGTTTTAATTCATTCCTCAGCCTCCACTTTGTCAGAAGGTCCACTAAAAGGAGAAGGATATTTCCTCAAAAAATGATAAACTATAATCATGTTTTTTTGTGATAACATTGGTTATTATATTTCATGAATTCCACCACCATTTAAGTCATAGTTCAAATGATCCATTGCTATCAAAAACCGCTCTATTCCAGTCCATACGATTCTTGGATTTATATTTGGAATGATATCTGTATCACAGATCCTTATATCTTCAGATTCCCTGTTTCTTTTGTAGAAACAAATTCTGAATAGAAATATATTATAATAAAAAAATTAGTTATATTTAAATGATATATGATAAAAATAATGTAATAATGTTTTTATATTCTATTAACCTCACCACATCCCGAAGTGTTATCAAAATCGTGATTTAATAAAAACTATAATGACTCGGCCTTATTCAATAAATAATCCTGTAATTTACACTTGATTTAACACCATTAAATTCCTAAAGATCATTTCAATTTAGAGTTTTGGAATGATAGAACCTAAATCATAAATATCAACCCACCATTAAACATAGTGGGTACCACTATTATACTATCCATTTCTTCTAAAACATATATTTTTCTGAAAAAACCACAACATTATTTCATTAAAAAATCATCATAACATTTAACGTAACTTCCTTATTTATCTTAAACATCCTTATAAGCCAGGAAAAACATATAAAAACATGGGATACTAATAAAAATAATATTAAGTGATATAAAAAGAATTAAAGAAACTATAAGTCCATAAATACGTATAAACATGTGAAATCATTTTCAGAAAGACATACTTCTCACCCATATATAATTACATTGTCAAATATGAGATTTCCATAAAATATAGAGAATATAAATAAAATCCTAAATGTATATTATAGAAATAAATAAATATATTATACCCCTCATGGCTACCATTTTATTTTTAACCCTCACAGCTACATTACAATGTAACCCCCATAGTTATCTCATGGTGTTACCATCACAGTTACACTGGGTGTAACCATATGGATGATATCCAACATACACATACCCAATGAATTGGTGGGATATATATTACCCTAAGGTCATCATAAAAAATTCCCAATAACCAAATCATTATCATAAAACAATGATAGTTTCATAAAAACCTTTCTTTTGAATTTTGTAAAACAGAATTTTAAAATTTGATTTTAATGAAAATATCCTTACTAATATCATATAAATGTTATATGTTTTATTGATTGAATATAATTTGTGTATTAATTATAAATTATCAAAATAAAACATAAAATAAATACAAATTCATTCCATAATCAATAATATAATTATATAAAAAGTGAAGTAAAAGGTTAACCCAATGAAAGGAAATTGGTTTATGAATTCCCTTACCCCAACTCCGTCTTACGTAACACTTGTTTAAGAAACATTTATAAAGGTTAAAATGGTGTTATTAATATTTTAAAGAATATTATTAATGTTTTAAAAACCAAATATGATCATTCTATATCATAATAAAACTAATTTATTAATAATATTTTGTTATTTCTATTTTTTCATGTGAGTGCTTCATAAGATTTTCATGGTTGGTTCGTAATGGATATTCATATCGAATGGAAATAAAACACCATAAGTGGAATAAAATGTTATTAATACTTTTCTAGAATATTGAATTATTTCATAAATATTTTTAGGTGTATAGTATGAGTATGATCCATTAGATAAATCATTACTAATATCTGTTTAGACTATTTTGTTGGTTCTACAATAATCACAAAGTAGTTTCATTATATAACATATTATTATATATATATATTAATTATAGAACATAAAAGATATTAAATATACATGAAAATATGTTTCAACCATTAATATTGTTAAATGAACATTTTTAATAATGTATTGGATTTTGAAGACACATTGGACACGAGGTCGGTAAATCGACACATCACTGACGATGAATTAATTTTTAGAACAAGAGTGGTGAGGGGAAGAAAAAAGTTGTTGTATTTTTACATAAACATGATAACATATAAAATATATAAGATTCTATATCTTTCATTCCTCTTATATATGGGGAGGGTAAGTGAGTATATGAAAATTATTAATATGAAATGAAAATGGAACTAAATGAAAGTGGAGTTTTATTTAATGATATGTTCTCATTGAGATCCTCCTTAATGCCTTTGGTATTGGGATTTTGCTAATACCAGAAGGTCATGATCGTGGTAAAGAGTCTTGGAATGGTTTTTTGGTAGAAATTAAACAATGAAAAAATCATGAGAGTGGTGAGATGAAGAAGGGTGTGAATGTGGTATTTATATAGGTGGAGAGGAGGGGTTTTCAGTTATTTTAATCATTTATTTAATAATTTTCTCATGAAATTAAATATTCATGATTCATGTGACAAAAAATAGTAAATAGGTAATTTGAGATAGAAACAAGGCTACTAACATCATCCATTACTCTTGGAATAATGTCTTTAACATATAATGTATACATATATGGTAAATTACTTTATTTCACTATTCATAAATAATTCTTGCGTTTTTTAAAAAAACCACAAACTCACCCCCAAGAATTTTTTTATATGTAGAATTAAATAATTAAATCTAATTTATGAAGAAAAAATCAAAATATGTTAATTTTTATTTTTACTTAAAATCATAATTTATTCAAAAAACCAATGAAAAAACAATAACTTATTTTTTAACACAGTGAAAAATTAGTCGAGGTCTCATAGAATTAACATACAACCATAAGAAAATAAAATAAATCTTTTTGATATCATTTCATGATAATAAATTTTCATTTAATTTATTAAATTATTCATAAAATTGTAATATAATATTTTTGATTTACAAAAATACCAACGCTTATATAATGATAATATTGTCACTTATAAAACTCCTTTTTATTATACATTTGTGTTTGAGGTTGCAACTAATTTAACAAAATTACTATTTATAAGGGTCATTTTACTATTCATAATGGTATCATTACTTTTCATAATGGTACGTTATTATTCGCTAAAATTATGTTTGTCTTATCTGATCCCATATAACATACTCATCGCAACTGTGTTTGTCCGTTTTTCGAAATTAAAATCATAGAAGTGGAGAAATTATGATTAATGACTATTTTATAATAATATTCTTAAAACAAGGTTTCATTATGTAGTTAATAGACGTTACATGCATTTCATTTTATTTTTTAAAACAAGATGAATTACAATCCATACTGTAATTATTGTTAAATTGGAGAAACCCGAAGGATGTGAGTTGGGTTTGGGAGTCCCCATACCTTAAATGTTGTTTTATTTTATCGCACTTTTGACTCTTGAATAAAAAAAATAAATTTATTTAAATATTTATGGAGATGAAACATATTTTTAATTTCTCCAATATTTACAAATTATTGTTATTTGACTATATTTAGTACATTAAATGATTATAGGTCAGTTGTTTTTACATCTTGTATTGCATAGAGATTATCCATTTTCCTTTCATTTCACTATTTTATTTACTTTTTTTAATAAAATAGTATATTTAGTTCTTGAAAAAAATATAAAAATGAATTATTATTTTAAATATTGAATATAATTCATAATGTACCTCTGGAATGATTATTATAACTTTTGAAATGGAAATGTCTTTGTAGTTTCTAATCAAACATTGATGGGTCATTGTTGGGAGAATAAGAAATAGAAGTTTTATATAAATATATATACTAAATAAGATACATTTAATTTATAAAAATCATTAATATAATAATATAATTATTTTTAATTAATCATAATTTTTTTAAAAAAATGATAAAATTGAAAGAGGATAATATGATGATGAAAAAAGAGATGAGGTGATCGAAACATACTTAATCCTCAATGTATCTTCTCTTATATGACATTAACAATACATCATTGTTTGGAGTTATATAACTCCAAAAAATACCAAATGATTTTATGTGATTTGAGAGGAAGGATTTCTCTGCAATATTGTATTTGGAATATATGGGTGACTAGTTTTATAAGGGAGGAGAGTGGGGATATTTATATTTTAGAAAAGGGGTATTTTTAGTATAAATTTTTAATTAAAATAATATATCAATGGGAATGTTTTTGAATTTTAAATTTTTACATTATAAATAAAATATAAATATTTTTTTTAATAATTTAATAAACTTTATAATTTGAAATAATTAGTTTATTAAAAATAAATTTAGAAAGAATGGAAAATTATTATTATAAGGGATTTCTTATGATTTTATATATTGGAAAATTAATTTTAGTTTTGAAATTTATGATCATTATATATATATAACTAATTTTAGAAATTAAATTGTTTTGGACAATCTGCAAATTCTAAATCATACTAGGTAATTATTTCTTAATGGATGATATAATTTATGATAAACTAGTTATGTCAAAATGAATATTTTTACTACACATTCTAAAAAAATAATTTTTTAAAATTTCCATGAATCTCCCTTAGAGAGTTAGAAAACATATATTTCTAAAATAAAAATATTTTATAAATATTAATATTAAAAATTAAATTTTTTTATTTTTAATAAATATATTTTGAAATCTAGGAAATACATTAAAAATATAGTTTATTAAAAATGTGCATAAAATTTATTTGAGTTTTTAAATCATTTTATTTAATCTTTTGCATTATAATATTCATATATAATGAAATTAATAAATATAAATATTATTTATATAATAATTTTTTACAGTCAGTTTAGATTTCAATTCAAACTGTCAGGTTTCTACTACAAACAGTCATATTACTATAACCAAATAGTCATGTTACTATTCCAATAGTAAAATTACTATTATAATGTTCAAATTACCTCTAATAAATACCTCTAATTTAATTAATTCATTATTAAACTCAATTCATCTCAAATATATGTGTTTTAATTTTATATGATTTTTATTGATTTACAAAATTTTGTTTCATTAAAGTATTTTTTATAGTGGGGATGATGATTCTTGTGGATTAGGGTGATAAAAATGTTTCTTTATTATATTTTATATTTCATATTATTATTCTAGATTTATTTTCGTCGATTTTAATTAGTTTTGTTTTATATTAGTGCAACAATATTTAATAATAAAATAAATTACATTAGTTTTCTTTAAGTGTATAATAGTAAATATTATATTTTAACACACATTGTTTTCAAAAAATAAATATCATTTATAATATCTAGGTAATAAAATTATTCTCCCATTTATAAAATTATCCAAAAAATTTCAACTCATAATGTTGGTTGGGAATGGTTGAGGGTGCTCCTTTTACATTATTCCCTTGTTTTCCATGTCTTCTCATTATACATATGGTTCATATACCACACTATGAAAATTAGAGTTGTATTTTTTCCATGAACTAAGTCTATATGGACAAAAATACTCACCAACATCTCTTCATACAAGAGGATATTCTCCAGTTATACCACCTCTAGATTTTGTATTTGTGAGGGATCATGTACGTATTTAATCATAAGACTAACACTTAATAAATCATGAACATAATCCACAACTAGTGAATGTGAAATCCAACAGGCCACTACTCCTATCTGATCAATGATCTAAAAGAGACCATGTTCTTTTTTCTATTATTCCATTTCGTTCCTAACTGAATGAATCTATCCCTGGTAATATTCAAGGGAATTTTCTTTCTCTTGCATCAAACTCCTTGTAACTTCAATGGTTTTAAAATAATTATTTTTATGAAACAATGTGGATTTTATATATTTTTTGATGGTTTGATCCTTCACTATAATATCCTACATTATGTCATTTCAAAGTATATTTTATTATCCAACATCATACCAAAATTTTGGAGTACTACATCTGATTCCATATAGAGCTTTATATGGATCCATCTAAATTCCCCTTTAGAATTTTTTTTTGAAAACTAAACACGTGGAATATAATAGTCCTATAAATCTTAGAATTCTATTGAGACATATCATTGATTGTCCTCAAGAATCTAAATAGCACTTTTAGATTGACTATATATTTGAGGATGATATGTCGTGAAAAGATTCAATTCAACCCTCAATGATTGTATATACATACTGTTTGATTTATTAAACATAAATAAATATTTATTACTAATAAATAATGATTATATCAAGGTTTAAACCTTAATGATGTTGAAAAGAAATTTTTCCAATGAGGTAAGAATATTTTTAACAATATAATTTTTCTATAATTTCATTTAATATTTTAGATATATCCTATAATATATCATTACTAAACATCATATATATGTCAATCCATTAGATATTTTATGTATTTCCATGTTTTATTCCATCTTTTCATCTCTTTTCAGTTTAATCATGAAATGAAATTTTTGAAAGAACAGAAAATCATTTTTTTGTCACAAATATTTTCCTCAATATTCATATGTTTCAAGAATAATTTGAAAAGGTATTATTAATTATTCAAAACATTTATTAAGAAAACTATATTTTATCATTTAATTTTTACATGTTTTGAGGGGAACCATTTCTATTTTTTATAAAAGGTCCTTTTTTATGTTATTTATAGAAATTCCAAAGGAATTTTTAATTATTACATAGAAAAAATTAACAATCATTCCTACCAATATAATTATTTTAAAATACTTTTATTTTTATATATTATTTTATTGGATTTACAAATAAAATTTATTTAATAAAACATATTTAATCGTTTCACCCACTTGTATTACAAAAAAATAGAAAAATATTTATATATGGTTATATAATTGTCAACATTAATCTCTTATGAGTTTTATGTTCCTTAACTTATCTATAAAAATTCACTTTTTATGACTATATAACTATAGAAACTTCATTTCCATTAATTATCCCTAATATATGAATCATGAATAATCTTATTTCTTAAACCATAAACCAATACTATATATGGAAAATTAATATAATTATTTTTTATTGTTAGGTTAAATACTAATATTATATATACATTAGACAATGTAGATATTTATTAATGAGGGATTTTTTTTATTTAAATCGCTCTTTAAATGTATGACGAATTCACATGAAATGATGTGAGGGGTGGAGCTTGGTTAAAAATTGCCCCAGATGCATCGATAATTAAACTGGAAATACTACTTGAATACATTTAGTAAATTTTATATTAATATATACCAACTTATAGTTAAATCTATCTTGGATTATGTCTTTTTCAGAAATGATATCCTTATATTTGAGATCATGACATACATCATTATCCAATTCATTTATAGATATTTATTTTATTGATATCTATGGTACTATTTCCTTGATATTGTCCATGGGTACATTTATTTCTCATGTTCATTATTAAATGGAATGTTTTTTCAGTTATCCAAATTTTCATATTAATTATTCCATATATAGTCATGATACATTTCATTGTCCATAACCATTATATATAATTTTATATTAGCCGGATATATTTCTATTCCCTAGGATGTGAAATATGGATCAATGAATGAGTTCAATGATATAGATTATTTTCATTAATTATTTTTTTATATATTATATCCAATGTAAAATGACAAATATTTTTGTATATAGTTACTCACAAAAAATAAACGTGTCGATACATGTGTATTTTATCACCTTCTTCATATGGGAATGTAATAATGTAGACACTAACTTCGGTTTTGTAGATTTGGGGTAATTATAATAATGACTACTTACTCATGATCACGATTTGGATATTTAAATTGATGGAATTAAATTTCCTTGATCATAGAAAACTGCCTTATCATACTGTATAAAGACTCAATGATTTCATTTATTTATTGTGTGATAATATTTTAATAATACTTCAATATATAATAGATAAATAATATATATATGCATTAATTATGTCCAAGTTAATCTATTCAAAAAAGACATGAAAGTCAATTAACTTTGTTAATATAAATCATTTACATGTTAACATTGGTAAAAAATAGTCCAAATAGGAAATTAACTGAACAAAACTCTGATAGTAACTTGATCAACCGATGAAACATTAGATCTAGTTTATATTCCTCAATGTCGGATATTTTTTTACCAAATTTTCTCCTTGAGGTGATAATTATGTTTCATACTTAGAGAACATATGGACATAAATGGAAACATCATTGAGAAAACATTAACATCTACTATATTTCACTTATAATTCATTTTTTACTTTCTCTATAATTATATGTAATTTGATAACTTGATCGTCTTATCTCTCATACTATATCAACATATCCTCAATGAATTCCACTATAACGTTACCAATATAATATTTGAATACATTATTCGCAAATCCAGAATGATAGAAGTTGTACTAGTTAATCGAAAGGCATTACAATAATCCCATATTTCTCATACTATGTTTGAAATTCAAAGTTCTATATATAATACTTATTTACAAATATGTGATCGTTACTAGAGAAATTACTGACAATTGTAAAAAAATTGGGACCATGATTTGGATTAAATAATCATCAATCCATGGTGAATGATAATAATTATATATAATAAAAAATTGATACCCATATATCTATTGCACAATATATTATATCAATCATTCTTTTTCCCAAATAAAATAGTGGATCCCCACAGTGAAATAGTAGGTCTTATAAATCGGTCATCAAAAAACACTAGTGGTTGTTTCATTAATTCTAGAAACTAAACTACATACAATCTATAAGGATTGATAGATGTGGGACGTTTACCATGAAAAAAAAACTATAAAACTCAACATAAATATCAAGAAGATGATTAGGTAATTGAAATGTAATTACATTAATTTATTTTTACAAACATGAAACATTATATATACTTAGGATATCACAACCTTATATAGAAATAGTTTTCTCTTCCTTTTCTCCCACAATTTTCACAATGAGATATATTGAATGTTGGTCTTGAAATGAAAATAGAGGTGATGTATCACCCTTGAAATAATACTCCATCATCATGAAATATTCTCATTCAATACTTCATGATGTGATAAAATCATTTTCTAGGGTATTGATCCATTATCAAGATAACAATTTATTGGTAGCTCCACTAAATATAGGAGGTTGTTTTAACAAGAAGAGATTCAACAGATTTAACCATATTGTGGATCAATAAGTTGATCTATGTTAGATAGGATATTTTTTTAAAAACCTTGTCAACTACCCTAAAATGGTTTTAGTAATACTAATTCTAACCTCTTATTCATTTACGTTATGTGTAGGAACGTCCATTCATTGATTATGTATTTCGATATGGTTCTATATCTTATTATTAGTCACTGTTTCTTGAAACATTCATACACATAATTAGTGGATGATCATGTATTTTAGATAACTATTTTTTATGATTTTATGATAATAAATACATAATATTTTCAGGGGGTCCTGAAATATTTTTGATATTTTTCTATTCTCCTCTAAATTTGTTCGATAAGGTTTTTACTAATAATTCTTTATTAAAAACAATATCATAAAAAATATGTAAAACTAGATATGGTTTATTTGATACATTATTAGTACATATTACATAACATCCCATTAAGGATTACTACTTTGAAGTCTTTTATGAATGGAAATATACATACATTAAATTATAAAACATAATATTCAATATAAAATCATTATGTGAATATTATTACTTCATTAATCATAATCCTAATAATTACACATGGTTTTCCAAATGATTTTTCTGGAATTAAAAAAAAATAATGTTGATCAGAAATTCTCAATAGGTAGTAGCATACATCCTAATCGGTCATAACATAATAATGGAAAAACAATATTGTAGGAATAAATAAACAATACTAACCCATAAACAGTTAACACTAATTGAATTATTTATCAATGAAAATAATAAATACCTGGAAAATAGTTATTGAATAATTATAGAGGGATTTCATAATGCTTGACACCAATACATACACTCTTTTATTGTAGTAAGACCCAAAATTAATATGGACATATTTGTATATGAAAACCCAAACTGTTTTTTCTTAGAAGATCCATTGATGTATCATGGGTTTTATATTTCCAGGCCCAAAATTTAACCTTCTTATATCCAATGAATTCACCATTAGATTCAAGAATAATTTTTATACCATCCTTTTGAGTCAAATATGATAAATTAATGATATTTCTATCCATATAATTATGTATATGAGAAGAAATATATAAAATTAAATGGATTAATGTAGATTTATTAGAGAACAACCCACTGTAAACATTATATATTTGGTGTATCATAAAAGTATTAGGAAGTACCCTTATTAAATTAATATTCAGGCATGAGAATATTCAATGTGTTAGGTTATTAAGGGAAGATAATAATTCTATTTAGATGTTTTCAATTGATTGATACCAATGTAATGGTAAGAAAACACCATCATCGCGGTTTGGTAAAGAGAATGTGAATATTCCAAATAATATCACATATGAGTGTCTAGAAAGGTGTACAATCTTTTAACCAATCACTATCCCTTGGTGTAATGATTATTTCAATAATCAAGCATACCTTCTTAAGGTGATTACACATATAGGGATACCCTATAGAATAACATCCACATAGTAGTATCGTGAAATTGATTTATTTAAAAGAAATAATGCCAAAATTTAATTTACCAAAATTTAGGATGGGGTTTTAATCCATGTAATCTATTGGTTTTATGATTATTTTGGTAACACATTAACCATATGTATATACCAGATTCATATGATTATTGAAAATTTAATTACATTAATATTCGTTAGTAAAATGGTTAAAATTGTTTCATGGAAATATGTGCACCATACCAAAGGAAATATGTGGGGAATATAGAATGAGTCTCAATGATTGAAAATTGTGACAGTAAAACACACTTTTCGATTGGGTAGAAATTCACACATACAATTTTAACACAGAGGGATTGAAATTTTCATTAAAATAAAATGAATACCATACATTTCAAGAGATAACATCTAAAATTGGTAGTATATAAAAAATATAAAAGAAAATTATGTGCATAATATAAAACATGAATTAATGAGATGAATTTGAGATGAAAAACCATTAGTCTTAATCCCACATAGTAAATTTTCCTATAACATATAATATAAAAAATAACTATATTAAAAAACTTTTTTTGAACCTAAACCATAACTATTTCATTTTTCTACATTATTTATAATTAACATATATATATATATATATATTAGTTAGTTATATTCTATTTTCTCCTTCTAATAGGAGTAATATGGGTAGTTTCTAACAATTTTGTAGTAATAATGATTTTCTATATTTTTCACAAAAATTTCATCATTAAAAGATATTACAAGTTATAATTATAAATATATTATATTTTTAAATTCTTTTATTTGATTCAATTATATTCATTGTTTTTTTGGTGAAAGAGGAATCAATGTCGGGTTATTTAGGTAATTATAGTTATAAAGAATGATATTTTCATAATATGTTAATTACATAATATAATTATTCTAAAAAAATTTAACAAGTTTTACTTTCTTATAAATATAAAATAGAATTATCATTGGATTTACAATAGTCTTTAGTTATAGATATTTTTTTCATAATACATTTATTTGGTCAGACAGACCTAAACCTCAACATGCTATAATTAATGGAGGATTACCATTATTAAAGTGGTTTATTTTGAAAATAAAATAATTATTATAGGAAAATAAAAATAATATATTGGAAATTTGTATGTGGTTGATCATATTTAAATATTTATTAATACATAAAATTAATGTAGATGAAAAATGGGATTCAATAATTCAAGGTGGATGTACTATATTGAATGCAAAGTTAATATTTTACGTTTATAAAAGAAGTTATATAATTAAGGTACTTTAAATTATAAAATTAATAATAATAGCTATATTATAGATATAAAATTCATTAATTATACCCTCCATTAAAACATCTATATAAGGTGGTATGAATAAGAAACGACGTTGATTGTTGGAGGTTGTCGTTCATAAACACCCATTAAAGTCACTTTTTCTATAATTGATGGAGATGAAGGAAGAATGGTTATTTAATTCATATAATAGAATCTATATATCCTAATTTTTCTTATTTAAATAAATTGGTATTTATTTAATATGTATAAATAATAACACTTAGAAAATTTGATTAAGATGAATGTAATACATAGGTCGGGAGATCGAGTTTTTAGTTCGAAAAAACCATATAAATGGTGGTAGACTTTTTATCTTTTAACATAAGACTATAAAAGATGTATACGATTAGACTAGGAATAAAATAAAATAGTTTTAAGAATATATTGGATTGTATTGTTTTCTCATTGGTTTGAGGAAGTGTGACTCTTTTGCAAATGATGAAAATAGATCTTTTGTGATAACTATTACTTTTCAATGATAATTATATAGTATAATTTTTTTTGAATCAAAAAGATAAAAAAAATTATTTTTAATTTCCATGGTTTGATATATACACAACCATGAATTTCGAAACATTTTTTTAATAATTTTCATTATTATTTAAACTTATATATATATTTAATTTATTTTCAATTTAATTAATACCATGGTAGGATTTTTTTTCATAAGAAACGTTAATTTTATTAAAAAATTTACTCATATGATATTACACAATTTAAGTGTGGTGAACCATAATTTATACCCTATATAGTATAATTATATTTCTATATGTGATTTTCATGCTCAAAGGACGTCATTTTTCCTATGGGTAGTGTCACACCCAGTTTTTCATGTCATAGTTCCGATCTAGTTAATTGAAAATTCTGATCCTTTTCATGGGACATGGTACAGATGAATGTTGAGTTTTTAAGTTTAATGTTTGTCTAGTCACCTTAATTTGGGATCTTTATTGGTTTTTTAAGAGTTTTTTGAGAAAAGGTGGTTATTTCATGATTTTGGCCAACCGTGAGCCAATTTCTAGATTTAGAACCCAAATTTGTTTCTTTTATAACATCATCATTATTAAAAACAATTATTCATTCTACATACCATATGGACTGCACTGATATATTAAAACTTCCATATCCATTTGGACTCCGTAGAAATTTATATGAATGGTAAATTTGTGTTACTAATTTTGGTACTAGGCCACACCGTGGGCCCATTTCCAATTTTTAAAATATTATTTGGTTATATAATATCATTTTCATTTTTATTAAACTTTTCAGTCCTTCCACATCACATTTTAATTCACAATACATAGACATTCCCCCATTATCGTTTTTACCTATTTTGAGATCATTTTCACCACAAATTAGAGATAAAGTTATCCAGTTTTTTCAAAACGTCCAAAATTGATGAGGTAAATTTATTCATCCTTATATCATTAAATTAATACTCTACTCCCACAAATATTATTTCTATGGTTCTTCCAGACCTAAGGAGCCACTCCAAGAAATTCCAATTCATTCCATTTTCTCTAACGGTGAATATCTAGTGGAAGGAGAAGAGTTTTCTATGTGGCAAGGCGAGATTCCTTCTACTTTCAACTTACTCTTCCTCATCCATTCATTATTTCTTGGTTTCATATTCTCCCCTAGTCATGTTAGACCTAGGGATCTGTTATTCCATGATTTTTATGGTTGTTTTGTTTGTTTGGGGCTGGTCATCATAGGTTTAGGGTTTATGAACGCTCAGATGAAGATATTGGGTGTGCGTTTCAATTACACCATGGATTTGTGGTATAATATACATTTCACGAGCCTTTATCATTTAATTTTAATAATTATCATGATGTTCAAACCATATTTATATGATATGTGCTGCTGTGAATCCTTATTTTTAATTGTTTTCTGTGCAAATGATGTTTTATTCCTTATTTTGTTAAAAATATTGTTGTTTGGCTATAAATGTGCACTCCTCTTGTTTGATAAATTATTCCATGATATCACACACTTGTTTTATGGTAATTTGATTTTTTTCAGTATCATTTGTAAATTTAATGCAATAAAATGATATTTTATCGCCTTTTAAGTGCTAAAAATAACTTTTTTTGTTAAAGAGTGCATGACAAGTGTTCAGTAAATTGCCCGGTTTAATTTTATGGGACTAGTTCAACTTAAAATTATTTTATTGGATTTATAAATACATTAGAAGCATGAAATAACTATTTCGGTATACTTTTATGGATTTACGATTTGTATTTGGTTTTACAAACAAATGGGTTTTGGTTTACAACATGTTTTGGCTGAGCTGCCAGAAAATGGCCCATTTCACATCCTTATAAAAATGGTTGTGTTTTGAATATGTAACCTATGTGTTTTAAGGTATTTATGAATGTGGATTTTTACTTTAAATTATGTTTATAAACCACTTTAACAAAATTTAAATGCATAACTTTGTCAAATGTGAGTTTTGAGAAACATTTTAATGGTCATTTGGCCTTTCGTAAAAATGATGAATGTGTGTTTTAAATGTATATACCATGTTGTGTCAATTGGTATTGTTTTATAGACCATGAAATGTTTTTATTAATTTTTTTTATGGCTTCCATATATGGTTGGGTATGTTTTTGTTTTGTTTTTATACTTAAAATAGTGATTTTAATGAGTTTAATTTGAAAAGCCTCAATACACTCTTTAAATAGTTCTACTAAAATATTTAGTGGTTTATTGATTCGTGAAAAATATGTGAAGAATGTTTGTGGGATTATGGTGTGTTTAGGGTTTGGGAATAGAATTTTGAAGTGAAATGTGTATTTGATAATATGTGTAACTTGATTCATCACTAAAGGGATTCCCAGATATCTTGGTGGGCAGACGTGTACTAGTATGCTAATGATCCCATGGGGTTTTACCCATGTTCCACATAGAACGTTTTACGATGACAAATATAACTAAACTATGATGATGAAGATGTTGGGGGACCACTTGGTTATGGGTAATGTAGAGACCCGAATCTTGACGTACATGGACATTACATTATTTTTGCGGAACACTTAGTACAAAACAAGAACAGACACACAAGGACCGTAATAGATTAGTGTCTTTGGAAAATCGGAATATAATCTTCTAATCGTGGTGAAAGATCTTCAACGTCTCCCATAATGATCTTCCCTTTTTTCCTTACCTAAAACCTTTCTTTATATCCTGGGTAAAAGAAAACATAACAGGGGTGATCTCAAATGCCCAGTACGGGTAATCATAGAGAACACAAAACAATCCATAAACATTTTAATGCAAAAACATGAACATAAAATCTAAACATTAAAATCTTGAGCAAAGGCATGAATCTTTGAACTACGTAAGACATATATCATAAGGGAACATCAATCATGATAAAATATCATGGTAATGAAACATGTAATTGTGGAAACCATTAAGCACGTGATATGATTTCAATAGTAGCCATTGCATTGCTGCCAAGACCATCTTAGTGGACAAAGTCCCTTTCTGAATCAAGTTCACTCCTCGTTTCAGTCCTGTAACACTGAAAAGAATTAACTTACCATTCCAGCCATGTCTATCTCATGAGATATAAATCATTACCCAATGCATTAGAGGGAGATATAGGTCCCACCCATCTCATAATGAAATCATTCTTACTTGTTCCACAAAATAAACATGCATCATTCATAATAACCCAACGAATAAAATTGGTTTCATAAACATAATCCCATCATCACATAATACATATAAAAGAAATGGATATTATTTCATAATAAGAAAAGTGAAACCATGTAAATCATAGAGAAATTATACATGAAACATACACATATGAAATAATTTCATCTTAGATGAAAAATGGTTTTGATAAAACACTTGAAATGAATTCTTGAGGAAAATATCCTTTCTTCTTCAAAATAATTTTCTTTTCAAAAAATGTCATGAAATTTTAAAAGAAAAGGATGTTTTTGAAAATAGTCATTAAATCTTTTAGAGTAAGCTTCATGAAAATAAGGCTTTATAAAACCGTAAAAATCCGTTCATGTCGTATTAGTTAAAAATAACATTATCTTCGTACTTTTGTCGGAAAAGTCAAAAAAGTACCTCATAACGTAAATAAAAGAAAGATTCCTTACATATCATTTAGTAAAGGTCAAAAATGGGTAAAAAGTACTTTAAACATACATGAAAACACTTTTATAAAACAGGGACATGATAGAAATATCCCTAGTAAAGACTTACAAATAAGCAATCTTGGATAAAAATGAGATTTGAAAAATTATCCCTTACCTTACGTCTGATATGCTTCGTATGTATCCAAACCTCCTGTATAATGATTTATATATTGTCATTGACTTATTACGTAATCATATTAATTGTTATAATATCATATATGGTTCACTTATGACTTTATATTACCCATTGTTTTGTAAATTAATGTTAAAGTAGCGTTTTGGGTAAAATCGTTTCATTTGTCATTCATGTTTTAACTTGTAATTATTCATATGATTATTTATATAATGGTTACATACATCCAGAATTTAAAACATGATTAATATATAATATATATTCATAATATACATATATATAATAGATCGATAAATGGAACGAAATACACCGTTCATGGAGACGGTAGGCCGTACGTACGCATGAACGTTGTTTTCGTTTCCTTATTGAGTTGAATGGAATTAATTAGATGACATATATATATATATATATACATAATTCCAGTATCATTATTATGTCATATATTTCATGATTACTTATTATATATACTTTATAATCATTCATGATTGGTTAATAATTGAGAAGGAATCTCATCGCGTCGTGTAGACGGTAGTCCGTACGTACGCACGAGCAATGATATCATTCCAATGATCATGGAATTGTATTGAAGTGTATGTGTAATATTTCAGAATCAATATCACTTTAAAATAATCATATATAGTCATTGTTTACGCCATTATACCCATCCAAGTAAGGTGTTGGTGGAAAATAGATTACACCACGGCGTGGAGACGGTATTCCGTACGTACGCATGCGCGGTGATTTCATTTTCCATAGGATGGATAGATGGTGAAATAAGGTTGTTTCATACATATAATAAAATATCAGTATATGAGTCATACTGATGTTATTACTTCATATTGAAACAACTAAATAAGAAGAAGTAGAAGAAGAAATAAAGTTGAATGAATCGGTAATGGACATTACCTCTTCTTTAAAGCGCCTCTTTGAGACCACCTCTTAGAGCACTAAAATTGGTATTTGAAGAAGACCAGAACCTCTATGAATGTTTCTAGGGAAGTGTATAAGATAATTTGGCAGGGGTTGGCTGAGCATGAAGGCTCAAAGTGGTGTGAGGAAGAGAGGGAGGATATGCCCTTTTATAAGGGAGGAGAGGGGCACCTTTGGAATAACTAAAAATATTATTTTATTATAAAGTCATATTCGGTTTTTAATAGATCAAAATTGGGTTATTTATAATCAATGTTGGGGATGGGTCTAAATCATCTCATCTAATAGAATTTAGACAAGTTTAGGTTTCTATTTTAACCTTATCATTTAGATTTAACTCTATGTTAAAAAAATTTTCTTTTAGCGTGTATTCGTGTTTTCTTAAACTATAAGGTTAATAAACCTACTATAACAAGCCAAAAGAACCCCAAGTTGTTTTTAATAAATATATATAACCTTATATAAGTCCTTTGGCCGAACCGTAGATATTTAGGAATAAAATAACAATTAATAATATAATATTTGTTTTAAAAACTATTTTATGTCAATTTTGACACTATTTAGTAATTGATTTTTGTGAAAATCATAACAGAAATATTAGTTCTAAAACACTTAAATAAATCTATACTACATGTTATATTAACATATAAAATTATTTTAATTCATAAAAAGTCTCAAATTACATTTATTTGGGTATTTATAACATCCATTATGTTAATATTTTATTAATAATATAATTACTGCATCATCATTTTTTCATAAATAAATTAAATTATTTAAAGTCTAATAATTACAAATAAAATACCATTATGTAGAAAATCTTTTTATCATTCTAATTAATATTTATATTCGAATTTATCGTATGTATCAAACTATATTAAAAAATATTTACTTATTAAACATTGATTATAACTATTTTAACCCTTATTTAAATAAATTAATAATAAATGTCCTAATCTAATCCAAGTGGGCCTAAATGGTCATATTTTATTCCTAAGTAGTTTTTGGTCTAATTACACTTATCCAATAGAATTAGGACATGTTTTAGGGTAACAATAATATCATTTTTACCCTTAATTACCCTATTTACTTTTAACCGTTGTAATTAAAAGTAAAAAGTTACCATTCACCAAAAATTATATTCATCTCATTGAACCACATTTTACTTACTGACATCAACCATGTCTCTCGGATTTTTTAAATTCCATTCACAAAAGCAGTAAAATTATGTTTTATGTGAATTGGAAAATTCTCTTAGGAGGTGGGAAAAAGACGGTGAAAAGTTCAATAAAGTTTTTATAAATCTAAAATTATTATAAAATGACTCCAATGACATAAATAGAACATATATAGGTATTATGTATCAATTTTGACCTAAAAAATCTAAATAAAATAAATAATTATTTAAATAAGAAGTCAGTTTTTGAATAGTTACGCAGTGTTTTCACTATTCATAAAAAATTGATAGTTTTCAGAAAAATACCAAAAATTCACCCTAGGCTAATTTAGATATTCTAAATCCAAAAATGAAGTCCATTTTAATAGATAAAATTTATAAAATTTAAAAAAGTGGGTATTACAATTCATAAGGGCTAGTTTTAATAATTTTTTAATAGCATATCGTTGTTTACCGAAACTCGGTAATGCGTACAACACACACTATCATGGAAGGACGCGATTGTGTGTAATGTAAGCCAAGTCAGGGATGCGTGTTGTGAAAGCTCCTTTTGGAGTAGCATACAACACAAGATATTAATGAAATTAAAAATAATATTTTTTATAAAATCTCGGGGTGTTAATTTCTACCCCCCTTAAAATGAATTTCGCCCTCGAAATTTATCGGGGTTATAAATGTTTTATTACTCGAAAGTTTCATTAATAGAACCCCACATCGTAAAATGGAATACCAAAACTTGGATTTAAGAACTAAAGTATGAAATGTATAGGTCAACCAAATTAACTAATCACTGGGTTTCCACATAGGAGAACATAGGTGAAAATATGGATATGGAAGAGAAATCTAACCATCGTGTTCTGATGGAGAGTGGTAGAGAACATGGATATTAAAAATCCAACAATATAAAAGCCATAAATTAGTGATGATCTAGGGTACCATCTGATTCATTGCATATAAGGGCACTAGGACAACATTTTTTGGTTTTCAAGATCATTTCCCTAAAGTTAAATAATTTGAATTAGAATAAATACTTACATTATTTTGGTACAATCTCGCTGTTGTTCATGCTTTGAGCAATTTCCACTTCATATCTTAAATAAATCAAGTTGAATTTGTTCTTTCTCAAGTGTTAAAAGATCATGTGATATAATGATGGGTCATTCTATCTATTTCAAACAAAAGGTTAGCAAATGTTATAAAATATACATAAGTACATATATGGTGAGGTTAATCGTATATGATTCCAAAAATGATCTTATACTTCATATATCATACCGCTTAATAAAATAAAACCAGTTTCTACTAACCAGGGACTTCCTATAGGCCAGTAGTATGTGATAAAGTCTAGTCGCACTTCGGTTGTGGGTTCAATTCCCACAGCCTTGTCCGACGTGATGGGCTGTCGCCCGTCCTACAGGTTGTCCTTTTTATAAAACTACATTACTATAACATCCCGTCATTAATATCAGAAAATGTTTTATCCTTAAACAATACTAACTTAGGTCCAACATAATCTATTCCAATATTTTGGCTTATCCATAATACTGCAGTCTACTCTCATAATATAGTGAAAACGATTACCAGAGATTTCATTTAACAAGCATGTTAATACCATCATTGATCCCCATATATCATAAGATATGTCTTGTTTGTCACATTCCAAACATTCGAAGGCCTTAATCTTGTATTCTATTGAAAAATGAATACCCATTAAATCTTAGTGAAAACATGAGTGTTTTCAAAAGTTTAATCTTTCCACATACCAAAACCCCAAAATTATATATACTCAAACCATGATATAACTATTACCTTATATCAGTCATGAGCCCATGAATACTGTCAAACATTTCATTTTCTCCTTATCCCTTCATTATGCGCATATCAATTTTTTCCAAAAAAATCTCAATCACTTTCCATGGTTACCAGTACTATATAATTATTGAAAACCACAATAGACCAATACATAAATATTCCAATATTCCATGATACTATATACAACATTATTTTGGAATCCCATTACATAAACACTTAATCATTCCACCAAATCGTTGCCATATTCAACATTTCCAATAGTGATCGCATGTGACTTCCCTTTGTCCTTTTCCATAAGTGGTTGCTCATGTCGATCATCACTAACCCTTGGATTAGAGCATTTATTAGCATAATGCCCCATTTCCTTACACTTGAAGCATTGATGTGTTGGTGGTGCGTTCTCTTCAGTCTTTTCTGTATTCACACCATTAGAAACCCTTTTTCTATTACTTCGACACTCAGCTGCTCGATGACCTTCTTTTCCACAGTTAAAAATTTTTCTAGTCCCTTTAAGACAATCTCCACCATGCTTCTTTCCACAATTTGAGCATAAGGAAACATTCAACTTCTTTTCACCATTATTCTGAGATTTCTCCTTGAACTCTATCTTTCGTTTCTTGTCAAAACCATGAGATGGATATGTAACACCAACATCCATTTCTACCTTGATAGCACAACGCACAATTTCTTCATAGCTACTGAAGTCTCTTATAGCTAATTCCCTTCTAAGATTTGGTTTTAAGAAACTGAAGAATCGATCAACTTCACATTCAGGTTGGATGATAAAGCCAGATGCATACCTTGCAAGCCTTGTAAAATTCACTCCGTACACACCAACAGATTCATCATCCTTTTGCTTTAGTTTAAGAAACCCTTTCTCCATCTTTGTTCAAATAATACGAGGGAAGTACTTATTGAAAAATATGTTCTTGAACTCGTCCCATTCCATGGACTCAATTTCATCTCTTGGACTCGTATTCTTGATAAGATTCCACCATTAATCAGCTTTACCTTCCAAACGATATACTGCTAAGATGACTTTATCTTGATTAGAACATTGTAGAACTAAACATATCTTTTCAATAGTACTGATCCATTGTTCTTCCATTAAGGGATCAGAAGACCCACTGAATGAAGGTGGACGCTTCCTCATGAAGGATTCAACAAAATGTTTCTCCTTTCCCTGCTCATTTTGAAGTCCAGAATTATTCATAGATTGTACAAGTATAGTAATAAGATTTTTCACTCCATATCCCATAAAATTTGTTTGTTCAGGAGTAAAATCATTGAATTGTCCCTTACATTGATCAACAGGGTTCCTTCGGGTTCCAGCCATCGTCTAAAATCCAAAAAGAATAGTGTGAGAGGAAAAAATCATTCTAGGGAAAACAACATAATAAGGGGGGGTAACATCAAAAACTAATATCTTAGGTTAAATTCTAAGATCATTAATGTAGTTCTAGTACTATATCCTATATGAATACTTATCCTTAGGGACATCCCTAGACATACCTTTGAAATATCTCTAGGGATCTCACGAACGTTTTTGCATCCTAGTTTGGAAAGGTTGACTAAATATTTCCTCTGATACCAACTGTAGAGACTCATATCTTGACGTACATGGACAACACAATACTTTTTCAGAACACTTAGTACATAACAAGAAAAGACACACAAGGACTATAATAGTTTAGTGTCATTGGAAACTCGGAATATAATCTTCTAATCGTGGTGAAAGATATTCAATTTCTCCCATAAAGATCTTCCCTTTTTTCATACCTAAAACCTTTTTTTATATCCTGGGGAAAAGAAAAAATAAAAGGGGTGAGCTCTAATTCCTATTAAGGGTGATTATAGAGAACATAAAGTAATCCATAAACATTTTAATGCAAAAACTTGATCATAAAATCTAAACATCAAAATCTAGAGCAAAGACATGAATCTTGGAAGTACGTAAGGCATATATCATAAGGGAACATCAATCATGAAAAAATAGCATGGGAATAATACATGGAATTGTTGCAACCATTAAGCACATGATATGATTTCCATAGTAGCCAAGGCATTGCTGCCAAGACCATCTTAGTGGAAAAAGTCCCTTTCTAAATCGAGTTCACTCCTCGTTTAAGTCCTGTAACACTAAACTGGATTAACTTACCATTCCATCCATGTCTATCTCATTAGAGATAAATCTTTAACTAATTAATTGGAGGGAGATATAGGTCTCACCCATCCCATAATTAAATCATTCTTACTTGTGCCACAAAATAAACATACATCATTCATAATAACCCAACGAATAAAATTGGTTTCATAAACATAATCCCATCATCACATAATACATATAAAAGAAATAAATATCAATTCATAATAAGAAAAGTGAAACCATCTAAATCATAGAGAAATTATACTTTAAACATACACATATGAAATAATTTCATCTTAGATGAAAAATGGTTTTGATAAAACACTTGAAATGAATTCTTGAGGAAAATATCCTTTCTTCTTCAAAATAATTTTATTTTCCCAAAATGTCATGAAATTTTAAAATAAAAGGATTTTTTTGAAAATAGTAATGAAATCTTTTGGAGGAAGCTTCATGAAAATAAGGCTTTATAAAACCGTAAAAATCCTTTAACACCGTATAAGTTAAAAATAACATTCTCCTCGTACTTTTGTCGGAAAAGTAAAAAAAGTACCTCGTAACGTAAATAAAAGAATGATTCCATACATACCATGTAGTAAAAGTAAAAAATGGTTAAAAAGGACTTGAAACATACATGAAAAAAATTTATAAAACATGGACATGATAGAAATATCCCTATTAAATACTTACGAATAAGCATTCTCGGATAAAAATGAGATTTGAAAAATTATCCCTTACCTTACATCAGATATGCTTCATATGTATCTGAACCTCCTGTATAATGATTTAAATAATGTCATTAACTTATTATATAATCATATTCATTGTTATGAAATCATATATGGTTCACTTATGACTTTATATTACCCATTCTTTTGTAAATTAATGTTAAAGTAGCGTTTTGGGTAAAATCTTTTCATTTGTCGTTCGTGTTTTAACTTGTAATTATTCATATGATTATTTAGATCATGGTTACTTACATCCACAATTTAAAACATGATTTATATATAATATATATTCAGAATATACATATATATAATAGATCGATAAATGGAAAGAAATACACCGTTCATGGAGACAGTAGGCCGTACGTACGCATGAACGCCGTTTTCGTTTACTTATTGAATTGAATGGAATTAAGTAGATGAAATACATATATATATACATAAATCCAGTATCATTATTATGTCATATATTTCATTATTATTTTTTATATATACTTTCTAATCATTCATGAATGGTTAATCATTGAGATTGAATCTCATTGCGTCGTGGAGACGGTAGTCCGTACGTACGCACGAGCGATAATATCATTCCCATGATCGTGGAATTGTATTGAAGTGTATGTATAATATTTCAGAATCAGTATCACTTTACAATAATCATATATAGTCATTATTTACACCATTATACCCATCCAAGTAAGGTGGTGGTGGAAAATATTTTACACCACGGCGTGGAGACGGTATTCCGTACATACGCACGCGCGGTGATTTCATTTTCTGTAGGATGGATATATTGTGAAATAAGGTAGTTTCATATTTATAATAACATATCCGTATATGAGTGATACTTATGTTATTACTTAATAATGAAAAAACTAAATAAGATGAAGTAGAAGAAGAAATAAAGTTGAAAGAATCGGTAACATACATTACCTCTTTTTTAAAGCGCCTCTTTGAGACCTCCTTTTAGGGCCCTAAAATTGGTCTTTGAAGAAGACCAAGACCTCTAGGATGTTTCTAGGGAAGTGGAGAAGATAATTTCTCAGGGGGTGGCCGACCTTGAAGGCTCAATGTTGTGTTAGGAAGAGAGGGAGGAGGTGCCCTTTTATAAGGGAGGAGAGGGGCACCTTTGGAATAGCTAAAAATATTATTTTATTATACAGTCATATTCGGTTTTTAATAGTGCCAAATTGAGTTATTTAGAAGCTAAGGTGGGGAGGGGTCGAAATACTCTCATCCAATAGAATTTAGACAAGTTTAGGTTTCTATTTTAACCTTATCATTTAGACTTAACGTTAAGTTAAATGATTTTTCTTTTACCGTGTATTCTTGTTTTCTTACACTATAAGGATAATAAATTTACTATAATAAGCCAAACTAACCCCAAGTTGTTTATTATTATTATATATAACCTTATCTAAGTCATTTGGCCGAAAATTAGATTTTTAGGTTTAAAATAACAATTAATAACATAATATTTGTTTTTAATACTATTTTATGTCAATTTTGACACTATTTGGTAATTGATTTATGTGAAAATAATAACAGAAAGATTAGTTCGAAAAAAGTTAATCAAATCAATAATAACATATCATTTTAAAATATAAAATTATTTTAATTCATAAAAAGTCTCAAATTACATTTATTTGGGTATTTATAACATCAGTTCTCTCAATATTTCATTAATAATATAATTACTGCATCATCATTGTGTCATAAATAAATTTATTTATTTAAAGCCCAAAAATTACAAATAAAATACCATTATGTAGGAAATATTTTTATATTTCTAATTAATATTTATAGTCTAATTTATCTTATGTATAACCCTATTTTAAAAATTATTTACTTATTAAACATAGATTTTAACTATTTTAACCCTTCTTTAAATAAATTAATAATAAATGTCCTAATCTAATCCATGTGGGCCTAAATGGTCATATGTTATTCCTAAGGTTGTTTTTGGTCGAATTACACTTATCCAATATAATTAGTACAAGTTTTAGGGTAAAAATAATATCATTTTTACCCTTAATTACCCTATTTACTTTTAACCGTGGTAAATAATAGTAAAAAGTTACTATTCACCAAAAATTATTTTCATCTCATTGAACCACATTTTACATACTGACATCAACCGTATCTCTTCGATTTTTAAAATTCAATTCACAAAAGCGGTAAAATTATGTTTTATGTGAATTTGAAAATTCTCTGAGGAGATGGGTAAAAGACGGTGAAAAGTTCAATAAAATTTTTATAAATCTAAAATTATTATAAAATGACTCCGATGACTTAAATAGAATGTATATAGGGATTATGTATGTATTTTGACCTAAAAAAATTTAAATAAAATAAATAATTATTTAAATAAAAAGTCGGTTTCGGAATAGTAACCCAGTGTTTTCACTATTCATAAAAAATTGAATGTTTTCAGAAAAATACCAAAAATTCACCCTGGGCTAATTTCGATATTCTTAATCCAAAAATGCAGTCCATTTTGAAAGAAAAAATTTATAAAATTTCATAAATTTGGTATTACTATTCATAATGGCTAGTTTTAATTATATTTTAATAGCATATCGTTGTTTAGTGAAACTCGGTATTGCGTACAACACACGCTATCGTGGAAGGTCGTGATTGCGTGTAATGCAAGCCAAGTCAAGGTTGCGTGTTGTGCAAGCTCCTTTTGGTGTAGCATACAACACAAGATATTAATGAAATTAAAAAGAATATTTTTTATAAAATCTCGGGGTGTTACAAGTTAGCTCTACAACAGTGGCTCGTGTGCACGAGAACAAATTTTTGTTATGGTTACTTTCACCGAGAAACAACGTACCTAGGGCTCACAACTAACTAGTTGCATGGGGTGTTCCTGTGACTTGTGCTCATTGGCTATTTTGTACTCACTGTCGGAATATGGTGTGTTTGGATGGTAAATTCAATATTGTGGGTGATTTATTTTAATGTTTACAATCTTTAAATCAATTCTCTTGAAAACTAGTTTCATATTGGAGTTGTACCTCTTTGAATATTGTAACTAGAATTATTGTTTAATAAACATGCATGTTTTTTCCTTGTAATTATTTTTATAGAATGTGACCACATTTGGAAAACATAGCTTTATATATTTTATTTAAAACATGAAGTTGATGTTTCTTTTATTTTAATGGATGTTCATTTTGAATAAAATATTTGGCTAACCTACTGAGTTTTAATACTCACGCCAATTGTATTCTTCATTTTTTAGCCCTTGTGTAGGTTTCAATATGAGTTCAATCACCTTGGGCGACATATGATCATTGTGTTATAGAGTGACCAGAGGGGTCACATGGAGTGTGTTGGATATTAGGTTTGATCAATCGTGTTGTTGGTTTAGTTGTACTTTTAGTTTCTTGTAAAAATAATGTTTAGTTCAATTTTTATGAGAATGTATTTTGGGATGTCCATTTTATTTCCCAATTTGTTTGATTATTTATATTTGGGAAAAATTGTTCCCTTATGTACTCTACGTATGCCCTCGGTTCTTGTTTCCATCCTAGGAGGATCGAGAATGCCTATCAGGACCTTTCGTAGGTTGGCCTGGGTAACTTGTTTAAGGTCGACGTGGGCTGGTTCGTGACAAAATGGTATTGGTGGAGGTCGGCTCTTAGAGACCTAGTTTTTTAGAGTGCCCTTTTTATTTTTGGGATGTCAAAGTAGATGGAGTAGGATTTTTGGGAAATGAGGGGTATGGTTGGGAAGAGCAACGTGAACTATTTCATGTTATGATCCTCAGGTTTCCATGGGATGTCTGATTTTATTAGTGTCTTTTGTTCTTCTTGATTGTTTAGTGATTGGATATGACAAGGGGTGTCTGACTAATGGCCTCTATGATTTCACAGGTCTCGGAAAGCAATGCTTATCTGGGGCATGGTCCTAATAATTCTCTCTTTGTAGGTGTAGTGTTTGGCATATGGATTCCAACTATATGGTCAAGTCACCAACCGACACTAATTCCATTTTGTGGGTTTCTTGGACCTTTCTTGAATTCGTATTTGTTTTATGAAAAGACATATGTGAGAATTATGGAAATGGGTATTAAAGGAAGTATTGGATTTTAAATGGTGGAAAATGGGTTTTCAAAAAATCAATTATTAGAATTGATTTTGTAAGGTTGTGTTATTTAAACAAATTTTGACAAGGAAGTGGAAATGATAAAACAGGATTTGATTTTTCATAATCTAAACTTGTTGTTTGTTGAAATCAAATGTTTTGAATGTGCGAATAATTTTAATGTAATTATGAAACATTGTTTCAAATGGGGTGTTTTTGGATGTGGAATAGTTTTTTAATCTGATGAATTGGTTTTGGAAATTTGGTTTTGAGCGGCTGGTGTTATTCTACAAATGGGTTTTTGACTTTGTGGTTGTCAAATTATGAAAAGAGACCTTTCTAAAAAAATTAAAATGGGAATGGGCTATTGGGAATAGAATGGTTGTTTTTGTAATTTTTATTAAATGAAATGGATTGATTATTTAATCAAATGGTTCTTGATGAACCAAAACATGTCATGTGAAATCTGAAAGTGGCTTTTGATTGGGTGGTGAATGTGCCTTCAGATGGTACATGATTATTTTTTTAATGATGATGTTTTTTTCATTCAGTATTTTCATGGGATCTCACATGAAAGGTTTTGTGGATATATGGATGAATGGCGGGTATGGCATTGTATTTGAGGTCCCTGGGTGTCACATAAATGTTCATGTGAGTAAGACTTGATGAATCACCATTGGTGAATGTGAAAAACCACCAAGTTAGTTTATTTGTTTTTCAAAAGTGTTTTGACCAGAAAAATTGTGGTGTTTGTTATGAATCAATGTTTATTTGGATGGTTTATTCTATATCTTAGAAGTTTTGTCAATTCGGCATGATTCCATATGATCTAGAAGTCATACACCTGTTGTTTCTTGAGATGTGGTATTTGTTGGTGTCTTGGTATTGGAGTAATGTGCATTGGGTTTCTAAATATGTGTTTGATGTTGTGATGTGACCATGGATAGTTCTCTATTGGAAATCATTATTATTGATCAACCTAAGGATTCATTTAAAATTTTAAATCTGCCTCTTCAGATGATGCCTCAGCCTAATTTTTGGAATAGAGAGCTATTTGGGATCGATTTAAAGTTCTTCTAGGTCATCAAAATTCTTTTGGACATAGAATATGTGTTGACTGATGTTGATGTGTTTCTCTATATTCCATGTCCATTTTTTCCCTCATTTAGAGTGAGACAAAATATTGATATGTATCTATGAGTTTATATTTAAATTAATGTGTTTTTTTGAGTATGTGAGTTTTTTTAGAGTTGTATGATCCTTATCACCCTGACTGCAGTGCAGAAGATGCATCAATAATCAAGGATCTAGCCATAGGCCTCGGAGTGTAGATTTTCACGTAGTTAGGAAATCTCTAGAGGTGTGGGGGGATTGACTAGGATCCTTCCACCACCATTGTGGTTTGGTATTTTCTATGTCTCTGTTTTGGTTCCTTATTTCTATGAATTTACCTATATCGCAAAAAACATAGTGGACATACCCCTCACATTGTGTCTATGGTTATACCATCATAGATGTGGGTTTTCGATCAATGTCCTAGTGTGGACTGCCTGGGAAAATATGGTGTGGTTTTGGTATTACCTATTCATCTTTGGAGAGTTTTGGGTAGTTCCATTGATTTTTTTGGTTTTAGTGGCCTAATTATAGAGTCCCCTTCCCTCCCCTCCCCTAGAAGTGGTGGTATGGATCTGTGCCGATAGTGTAGGCCTAGTTCTTGTCCCCTCTGTTCGAGAGTGGGTGGTTTTGGTTTTCATGTTGTAACCATATTAACATTGGTTTTTAGGTTATAGTTGGAGATTTTTGTGGTCTTTTATAAGTGATTCCCAATTCTAGTTAATGTTGAATTCTAGTATGTTCGTTGAATGTTGTGTTCTAATGGTGGGGAGACCCACCACAGGTCTCTTTGATTTTTTCCTCCTATGAACGTATCTAGTTCTATTTGTTTCATAATGGTGGGGAGTCCATTAAGTAATCCACCAGAATATTTGGTTTTCATGAGTTCTCTTTGGTTTAGGTTATTTTTGGGTTCATTTGTATAATTCCCAACAACCAGGTTCTTGGTTTGGTTGTGGTGGTAGTGACTCGATCTTTCGGTTGATTCTCAGGAAGTGGTTGAGAGTTGGTGTTTTGGATGAGGTAGGGGGATTAAGTTCTATTAGTGGTTGATGGTGTGTCAATGGATTAGGAGGCTTGACCATATTGATAAATAATTCATTGGTTTTGATGAATCTTCTTAAATGTGTTGGGGATTTTAGGTGGTTGAACACTTTAATGGTGGGGATAATTATCACACCATGTTGTTCATGTTGTTATTTTGA
Source organism: Viscum album (assembly GCA_963277665.1). Lineage (NCBI taxonomy): Eukaryota > Viridiplantae > Streptophyta > Magnoliopsida > Santalales > Viscaceae > Viscum > Viscum album. The sequence continues at coordinate 1,585,157,027 of OY728147.1, forward strand.
TCTGCTTCATTGGAAATCCTTATCCTTTTCATGGATCCTAGGTGAGGTTAATTTTGAGTTTTTATGTCTCATATATATCTAATAACCCTGATTTTGGTTCCCCATTTCTTATTTATGAGTTTTTGGAGAAGGGGTGGTTATTTAATGATTTGGCCAACCATGAGCCCATATATTGATTTAAAAACAAAATTTGTTTCATTTATAACATATTCATTTTTCGACATTTTCCATTCATTGCACTCCCCCCTTTCCCTCCACTGATATATTAAAATCACCATATCCTTTTAGACCCCTTATAAATTCATAGAAATGGTGAATTGGGGTTTCTAATTCAGGTATTAGGCTAGAACGTGGGGCCATTTCCAGTTTTAAAAATATAAAATGATTCATTTATATCGTTCATTTTTTATATTTTTCTATAATTCCACCTCCCATTCTATGCCAAAATACATAGACTCACCCCCATTATCGTGTTTACCTCTTTATAGCTCATTTGTATCGCATATTAGGGATAAAGATCTCATGTTTCCTCAAAACATATATAATTCAGAAGGTAAATTTTTTCATCCTTAAATCATTCAATTCGTACTTTTTCCGAAAATATCTTCTTTCCATGGTTCTTCTAGTCCTTAGAAGCCTCTCCAAGAAGATCCAAGCCATTATCTTTTATCAATGGGTGCAAATCTAGAGGATGACGAATAGTTTTCTAGGTGGAATGGAGAGATTTCTTCCCCTTTCTCCTTCCTCATCCTCCTCCATTCATTATTTATTGGTATTATAATCTCCCCTATTCATTTTAAAAATAGGTTTCTTCTATCCCATTGTTTTCTATTGGGTTTTTGTTCATTTTGGGCTGGTCGTCATAGGTTAGGGTTTAAAAACCATCAAATGGTGATATTGGTTGTGCGTTTCCATTACGCTAAGGATTTGAGGTAAGATATCCCTTTCAAAAGCCTTTATATTTTATGTTTCATCATTATCATGTTTTTATAACATTATTTATATGATATGTTCTTCTTTTAAATCTTGGTTTTATTTTTTTTGGGTGCAAATGATGTTTTATAACTTATTTTGTTAAAAATATAGTTGGTTTGGTATAAATGTGCACTACTCTTGTTTGAAAAATTATTATATGAGATCACGCAATTGGTTTCTGGTATTTTGAATATGTTTCATTAACATGAATTAATTTATTACATGAGAAGTGTATTTTATCACTTTTTAAGAGCAAAAAATAATTTTTTTTGTTAAGGAGTGCATGTCATGTTTTTAGTAAATTGCCTCATTGGATTTTATATGTCTTGTGAAATTTAAATTGATTTGATAGGATTTATAAATACATTGTTAGAATGAAAAAAACTATTTTGGGATCCATTTATGGATTTATAATTTGGTTTTGGTTTTACTAACAAATGGGTTTTTGTTTATAACATGTTTTGGCCTCAGTTGCCAGGAAATGGCCTATTTCACATCCTTATGAAAATTTATGTGTTTTAAATTTGCAACAAGTGTGTTTTAACAAATTTATGAATTTGTATTTCTATTTAAAATGGTGCGTATAAACCTACCTAATAAAATTTAAATACATAACTCTATCAAATGTAAGTTTTGAGAAAATTTTTAAAGGCATGTGTGGCCTTTCCTGAAAATGAAGAATGGGTGTTTTACACGGATATACCATGTTGTGTCAATTGGGATTATTTTATGAACAATGAAATGATTTTTTTTTAATTTTTTATTTCTTCCATGTATGGTTGTGTATGATTTTATGGTGTTTTTTTACTCAAAAGAGTGTTTCTGAATTATTTTTATGAGCAAATCCTCAATACACTCCTTGAAATTGTTCTACACAAATATTTAGTTGTTTATTGATTCGTGAATGAAATGTGAAGAAAGTTTGTGGGATTTTGGATTGTTTTCTATTTTGGAATGGAATTTTAATGTGAAATATTTATTTTATAATATGTGTTACTTGATTTAACACTAAAGGTAATCTTAGGTACTTAGGTGGGCGGACGGGTACTAATACGCAAGTGATCTCGTGGGGTTTTTCCCCTATTTCATGTAACAAGCTTAACGATGACCATAATAACTAAACTATGATGAAGATGATTATGATGATGGAGAAACACTATTTTATTGGTATTCTCCCTACTAGTGTCTCATGTGAATGATATAGATATTTATTATGGTTACTTTCTCCAAGATACAAGGTACATTGGGTTCACAACTAATTAGTGCCTAAGGGTGGTCCCGTGACTTATGCTCATTGGCTATTTTGTACTCACCAGAGGCATACAGTGTTATGGTTGGTAAATTCTGTATTTTGGGTGATTTATTTAAAATTTTAAATTATTTAAAGTATCCCTCGTGAAAACTACATTAATTTTGAAGTTGCACTTCTTTGAAAATTGTTACTAGAATTCTTGTTTATAAAATAATCATGTCTTTTTATGGTAATTTTTATTATAGAATGGGACTTATTTTGGAAAAAATACCTTTTATCTCATATATAAAACTTGAAATTGATGTCCCTTTTATTTTAATGGATGTGAATTTGGAATAGAATATTGGGCTAACCTAATGAGTATTAATACTCACATATATCGTCTTCTTTTGTTTTTATCCCTTGTGTAGGATTCAGCTTGAGTTCGATTACCTTGGGAGATGTGTGATCACTGTGTTGGAGAGTGACCGAAGGTGTCACAAAGAGTTATTTGGTTATCAGGTATGGTTATTTGAGTTGTTGGTTTAGTTGTACTTTCAGTTTCTTGGACAAATAATGATCAGTTCAATTTTAATGTAAATGTATTTTGGATGTCTATTTCTTTCTGCAGTTTAATTGATTGTTTACATTTGGGCTAAACCATCCCATTGTGTACTCTACTGATTCCCTCTATGCTTTTTTCCATCTTAGGTGGATCAGGAAGGCCTCTTAGGACTTGTCGCGGGCTGGCCAGGGTGATCGGTTCAGGGTTGACTCAGGCTAGATCATGAATGGTATAATAAAAATAAAAACATATAAAACACGTTTAAAAGATTAATAATTTTCTAAAATGTTTATAGTTGAAGGATCAGGATTGATAACACTTAGATGATAGAATTAGATTCATTTGGATTGAATAAGAAATTTTTTATTTTATTGTTTTTAAGGAATAAGGAAATGAATATATGATTATGATTAAACATAATATAAAAGAACGAAGATGACACATATTGATTGTTTGAAAAACCCATAATTTAAAGGATTTATAGGATTTTGACATTTCAAGGATAATATAGAGTTGTATTTTATCTATTATATTAATTTTTTGTGATGTAATTGGATTTGAGACATGGTGGATCTAATGGTTCTAGTATACCCCCCTTAACACGACAGTTCAATGTTTCCCTTGGTCATGTAATTTACTATTTTACCGAATCATGTTTTTTGATACCATATTTTAACATGTTTATCCTAAATTTGAAAATTTTTTAAACTCAATTATGGTAATAAATTTTAAAATTTATTATTTTCATCAAGGATAAATTCAATGTCTTTGAAAAGGAAAAAACTGATTAGAAATTTAATAAAATAATATTGTAACCCAAATGGGTGACCAAAAGAAAATAAATGAAATCAAGAAACACCTTACAGGTTTTGTTAAATTAACCTATCTCAATGGGGGTTTAATGCCTCATCAAAATGGTAATATATTATGAGGGAATGAATAAATAAAATGAATAAATAAATGAAACATTATGATGTAGTGGGTGTGGACACTGCAGGATAAAAAATCTGACTCCAAGCATTGGTTTCGTGATCTCCCTGTAAGTAGTAGTATGGAAATGTATTCATAGAACTCTAGTGGGTCTGGAATGAACTTAATTCATAATTAACATGAAACATTATGAGATATAGGACCACCTATGATATTAAATTTTGGAACTATTTTAAGAATGGTGCAATTTTACTCCTCATACTATTAAAGGCTCATTTTTTAGTTAGGTCAACACTTTTACATCATGTATTATGTTTTCACAATGTGAAACTATCGGGGTCTCTTTTAGAAGATTTTTTTCTCCCATCGCACCTTGTGATTTTTTCACACCATGTAATTATTTACTATTGTGTAACATTTACAAAAGAAGAATAAAACTTTTCCAGATCAAAAATACTTTTTTTGATATATATCATCAGTTTCATCCCTCTGGATTGTATCATAGGTATCCTTAACCAATTGAAGCATTGTATTACTATTTCCACACCACAATGCTTCTAATTATGGTGAAAAGCATCTTTTCTTTTCATATCCAACTTTTTTTGTCATTTTATGATTATTGGATGCAACTCACCATAAAAAACCAAACAAGTTATATGCTCTAAATATTCACAAGGATCACAATTATATTACACAAATTTATGTATTAACAACCCTAAAATATATCCATGATATTAATTTATCAATGATAATATTAAATTATATGTTGAAACATATAAATTATTTAAAAGTAGTTTTTTTGTCGAAAAATGTTTTGTTAAAAACTATTTATTCTTAGTCAATTTTTTGTAAAAATTACAAAATAAATGGGTCTAAGTAAATTTTTATATAAAATTATATGTTGTGTTATAATAAATATTTTAAAATATTTATTTTATTTTATTAGACAAAAAATATAAAATATGAATAAAATAATTATATGAGAGGAAATTTTTTATGTTTATCTCATTAACAGACATTAATCATAATAATAATATTTTAATTAATAAAATTAAAATTATCTTTATTAAAAGTTTAAACATTTATATCTTAAATAAGAATTCTGTTTTGTTAAAATATATTATTTAAATTGGAAAAATTATATATTTATAGAATTATGTAAAAATAGTTTTTTATAATAAAATAAAACCTATGTTTCAATAATAGTAATCATAGGATTCTTAAATTCAATATAGTAAATTTAAATGATTTATCTTACATTAAAAACACACACACACACACACATATAATTGTAATTTTTTTTAAAAAACTTTTATGTTATTCTTTAATTATTATAATGTCGTAAAAGTAATGGTTTAAGAAAATTCAGTATATTTTAACCATCCCTCTAAAATAAAATATTTCAAAAAAGTCAAAATAATTCTTAATGGAGTAATTAAGATAAATAGGAATAAAAAATTCAAATAAATATCATAAAATTTAACATTTAGAAATATGAATAAATAAATACTAATTAGAGTTCAAATTATGAAATGGATTAGGGATGTAGTGTTTACCAATTATATTTGGTTCATGTGTATTAATGTTTATATATAAAAAATGAGACTATTAAGTACGTTTTTAAATCATTGAATTCATCCTGTTTCTGTGATTTTTGAAATTCTTTTTATGGGTTTTTTTGTGAGCCGAATGTGATGGATTCTTGAGATTGGTTTTCTTAGCATATGAGCTGAAAGAATAATTTTAATATATAAATATGGTATTTTTAAGAAACATTAGAAAAAAATAATAGAAATATATGTGTACAGATATTGGTATAGAGAGTGAGCAATTGTGAAAGAAAAGTCTTTCATTATAAACATCAATTAAAATTTCATTAATCATTCAAATATCCTGCACCTACATTGCCTAGAAAGGTTTAGAAATAAATAATTTATATATTATTTCTATGAATGAGGTAACTAGATATTATAATAATGATTTTAAAAAATAGAAATGATTTTATAAAAATATCATGCTACCCTTTTGATATAAAAGCTGACATAAAATATTTTATTATCAATTGGTGTCAGTTTATTTAAAATATAGATGTTATAGATATATATATTTTAAATCAAGAATTATATGATTCCTCTTTAATGATTATATTTTTTTTCTAAAATACATATCACATTGAATATGTTATAAGAACACTCTGAACACATTCAAATATATTTAAAAATCAAAATATTTCTATATTCAAGAACATAGAATTATTATGAGGGAATGATATACTTAGGTTTCATTTTTTATAAATCAATGTCAATAAAATACTTTAAAATTTAATTTAATTAGTTTATTTACATAATAATCTTTTTATCTGAATGAATAAAGATAATTATAAATAAATTAGTATAAGAATTATATAATTTGGGTTTAACTGATATATGAAATATAAAACACTCTATTATTATTAAATTAAATTCTATAAATACATGATCATCATATAAACACACCATAATGTAAATAATTATATTTTACTATGAACAATGTGATTGGATTTTTTCCATACTATTTAAAATGTGGATGAAAACATAAACAGATTGAAATTAATCTTATGAGATGTATTTCATGTGGATGACTGTATATATTTAATAGTACAATTTCGTTATCTTGCATGAGAGATGATATTTAGTTGTTGAGAAAATGATTTTGAATCATTTTTTCAATATCAAAATTGAAATGTGGTTTGTGGCTATTTTATATGTCAAATATATCACATCATAGTAAATTGGAGTTGAATATTATATTCCTAGTATTTGAGAATAAATCATTGAAATTTAATTGAAAAAGATCAAAATTTAGGAAAAATCTATTAGTTTTCAAGAAAACATAACAATTTTTTCAATATTTTATAATATTAATTTCATTTTATGGGATAGTTTGTGAGTAAGAGGTGATATAAAATTAATAAATTGATATGAGGTATGTGGTATTATTGTTCTTAAATAAATAACTTCATTCGACAAATTATTATATGATAGTAACATGCATTTAATGATTCAATTAGAAAGTTTAAGGAGTTATGAATTTTTCTATTGATACTGATATATTTTATGTAGTAGTAAACTATTTTATGACCCTATAAGATTATATTAGAAGTGGTTAATGATGTATCATGAGTAATAATTTGATGTGAATACTCATTATAAGTCAACTCTATCAATGAGATGAAGTTGATTTGGTATTATCTGTAATTTTTTATTTTAATTCCCCCCTTCCAATTTTAATTCAATGATGTAGTTGAAAAGTATAATGGATCTACTAAAAAATTATAGGAATATACATTTTTCATCTACATTCCCAATTCATAATTAGTGAATAATATGACTATTGGTGATTCTAATTCATTATAATGATACACCCATTCATATTATGGAACACTATAGATTTTTTTCTTGAAATTTATTCTTATGAACTATGAATTACTAAAATAATAAAATATACATTATTAATTTAAAATATTATTGAATTTTTACCAAATGGTTATTATGTAAATGGAACTTATATCCGTTCATTAATTCACACCAATCCTAAGATAATTTTCATGTTAAAATTATAAACTATGACAAACACACTGAAGATAAAATATATATACCAGAAAGATGTTTATCATGGGATCAACTATTGAGAAAGGTTTGATTCTTATAATTTTAAAAAAATGTTTACTAAAATGAAAAATTTCATAGTGATAACATAATAAAGAAGGGGTAAATGATTTTATGATAATTTAGACGAAAAAATAGTGTAAAATAGAACTGGGTTCTCATGTAAATAATAATTATTTTCTTTTATTATATGAAATATTATGTAGTCAAATTGGGGGAAATTGGATTTGAGATGTGGTTGATTGAATTAGAAGTCTGGAGTTAAGAAATATAATTTCATTCAAAATGATAAAATTCAAAAAAATATATAAATGTTTTTAAAATATATAAAATTATTAACATGATAGAGAATATTTTGAATTATTTTTTATAATTACAAAAAAAATAACATTTATTTTAAGTAAAATACCATGTTAGTGTGATTAAAATTTTATTAGAGGTTAATTCCATGTTATATATTAATATAATATTAAATTTTGTAATAAGAAATAACTATTTATATATATATAATTTATGTATTCTGTATTTTTAAGTATTCTGGTATATAGTTGTGAATAATGTAATATCTAGGTTATGTTTTTGGATAAAATTAAATATTTTTTCATCACTATTTGAATTATGATATTATTAAACATAATAGGGTGATGTGCTGTAATTTGAATAAAATGAGGTGTTGAATATTCCAAAACTAGTAATTTAATAATGTTTATCGAAGGATGCGAGTTAATTATAATTCAATGTTCCCCTATAATATAATTGAAAATAATGATGTGTAATGTAATACAGAAGAAAAATTTCTGTGAGACTAAGAGATTGATTGTTTGAGAATATATATTGTAAATGTAATTGAATTAAAAAAATAATATAAGAATTAAAACATACCAAATATGGGTCAATTTATTCAACTAAACATGGTTAATTTGTAAACCCTATTTAATTTTTTTCATATTACCATATACCATGTTTTCACTGATTGTGGGGAATTTCGAAGATTGGTTTAATATACCAATGGTCATTACTAACCATACCATCAAAAGAATATATATCTAACCATAAAAACTAGATCAATCATAAGATGATATATATATATAATGAACCTTAAATGGTCATGGTAAAATAAGTATATTGTTCTAGAATTTCGAAAAAAAATATAATTTTATTGTCACAACCTGTCCTCGGGTCCCGTGTCGTGACTACCCCAAGCCCGCCTTCCATAGGGAAAGGGCTGGTGACTAGCACCAAAGGGGTAAAACTTGTTAAAATGGGGAATGCATTGCCTTTATAAAGTAAACAAAAACGACATAGTAAGCCAACAGAAGTAAACAATAAGTAAACCGAGTAAAAGTAAGTGTGGAAAAGTAAGTGGGAAAGATTACAAACCCAAACTGAATGTAAAGTACAACTGGAAAGGAAGTACAACAACTGAAAAGTAAAGCTGCAATGCTGAGAAGTCCACTTGAAATCCCACCTGAAGGGTGGGTACATATTGCCTCCTCATCTCCTCAGGTCCTGCCATCTGCCCCGAGTACATTCCGCTCAGTGGTCCACCTCCAGGTACCGACCCATCGTGATATCCACATCCGGGTACCGACTCGTCGTGATTTCCACCTCTAGAAACCGCCCAGCTCTACAAGCCTCAACCTAGATCAGTTATGTCCATCGTCTGCAACCAACACAACGTGGTGCGGGCGAAGCCTGTGCAGGGGTGAGTATACGATACTCAGTAGGGTCCCCGAGACCCCCGATTGTCCCCCAGAATCCACAAAGGATAATCCACAAGGAAAGATACAATCACGAAGTAACATCTAACACTTCTTGGTTATATTCCCATACATATACCTAAGTCATCATTTCCAGTTCGGCTCCAACATCCGTGCCCATGATCGATCACATCCATATAGGAAAGTACGACCCAATCCACAGTGGAATGCACAACTCAATCAACATAGGAAAACAAGTCAATTATATCGAAGATAATGATTGAATGTCAAGACTCAGCTCATACAGGTAAACATCAGTTTTAATGAAAAAGGAGATGATCAGATGTAGTTACTGATTCATCTAGCTGGGACCCACGAAGGATACTAGATCAGCTAAGCTGTCAGACCCACGTAGGATACTACAATAGTGGTCAATACTGTTGGACCCACATTGGATAGAAGTACTGTAGTCGTCACTGTCGAACCCACTGAGGATTCCAGTACGAAAGTCTTTACCATCGAACCCACGGAGGATTCCGATAAGAAACTCTTCACCATCGAACGCATAGCTGCCGGGGAACTCCACCTCTATCGAGTACATCGGGCCTGCCGCTACAACCAAGTGCTTCCCACTAACCTTGGACTGCTACAGTACTCCACCTGTCGAGTACTGTGGGCTGGATGCTACAACCAAGCGCTTCCCACCATGGGTCTTCCACTACAATCAAGCACTCCCCCTTCAAGTACTGTGGGCATGCTGCTACAACCATGCGCTTCCCAACATGGGTCTGCCACTACAACCAAGAACTCCCCCTCATAGCCTACAGAGGTAATCCTTCTGTTGAGTACCGTAGGTCTGCCGCTACAACCGAGCGCACCTCCACCGTGGGTCTGTAGCTACAACTAAGCGCTCCCCAGTGGGATATCGAAACACTCCGAGTCGATCGATCAGCAGTCGTCAAGTCTCAGCCAGCTCTAGGGTTTCCGCACACAACATGCTCGTTCCGGGAGGGTCCGCTCCACGAGCCAATATGTTGATACAAAAACTGACACGTAGTCCGGAGTTGATGTATCCCAATGTTCTGTCTCGATAAAGGAAACTCAACGTGATAGACGGCGCACCAATCAGATGCCCGGTCTGAGAGTTATTGGATTTTTTGTTCTATGGGCCCGGTTGGTTTTTATGTCAAAACCAACCCGACCGCACTCCAACTTCATCCAAACCTTGAGCGGAGTAAGCCAAAAGGTCCGTCTCACTAATAGGATTCCAACAAAGACGACGACATGTCAATCAGACGTCCGGAGCTCAAGTTATAAGTGGTCCCGCTCCGAGGGCCCGGTTGGTTTCGTGTTTGAACCAACCCGGCTATACCCAAAGTTCTCCGAAACATTGAGTTTAATATACCGAAACGACCATCTTGATACAAGGATCCCAACGCAACTGACGGTGCGTCGATCGGAGGTCCGAAGCCCATGATATGGGCAAATAACTAAAAATAGTCCAAAATGGGGGGTCTGGCCCCAGCCCAGCCCGACCCACCCCCCTGGGGCGGCCCGAACCAGGTCGACCCGACCCGGGTTAGGGTCCGGCCCGGCTGGGTGTGGCACGGCCCAGTCCGCGAGACCCGCCCTATCCCGGGCCGGGGGGTGCGCTGGGTCGGCCAGCGGCCGAGCAGGGGGGGACGCGCTTCCCCCCCTCGCGCCCCACAGACACGGCATTTGTCGTGCCCTCCTCCTCCGGATCCCGCGCGGCCGCGGGATCCAGTCACCTGCCACCACGGATTCAGCCGCGGCGGTTCCTCCTGGAGGCGCGCCGGGCGCCGCCACCTCCTAGCGGCCTGCCGGTGCCGGACGCCGTCGTGCCGGCATGGCACGCTGACCGCATCTTCCGCGGACCACCGGACGCGCTTCAGTGGTCCGTTTTGCACGATGTCTACTTTTTCGGATCTCCCGGGACCAGTAGATTTCTGTAAAGGGATCAAAATGCCTTTGCGGCCCACTTCGTCATCGCCCATCGATGCACACATCAATAAACAAACTGCGGAGGGTTTTTGGGTCGTCTTTGTTTAGCATGCGCCATCCACGTTAGGTGTTATCAATTGTTAATCATCTAAACACATGCTTTTAATCATTGATGAGGGTATAATTTATTTCAAATAAATTATAAAAACACCCTGAAATTGAAAATACTCATGAACGAGGGGATAATTCACATATACACTTCATTCGAAAACCCCCTACCTCGATAAAGTCTTTGAAAGAGGTTCGTCGTGGGAAAAGGACGTCGCGGAAGACGGCGTCGCGGCAGACGGCGTCCCTGAAGACAGTGCCACAGATCGAGGCTCTGTAAGCATCGTCAGCGTTCAGCCGAAGAAGGATGCAGTGTGTCTTCGTTTTCTTCGATGCTGGAAGAAGGTGGAAATATGGTACGACGTTCTTCATCGAAGCGTCAGCGTTCATTGCGAGGAAGACGAAGGTCTTCAAGACCGTGAGAGTTCTCTCCTTGATTCCGCACAATGGGTCCACCCCAATAAAATAAGACCATGTCTTATTTTATTCACACACATACGTGTCAAGATTAATTTGAAATTCAAAATGAATTCACCAAATTAATTAACGCGCGTTGCCCAATTAATTAGGCATTTTATTGGCATGTATTTAATGTGGAAGAAAAACTGCTTGAGTTGAAATGACATTAAAATGCGGGAGCGGGTGAGTTATGAAATTAAAAGTGATAGGGTGATTAATGGGGAGTTTGATAATTTAAAGGTTGGGGCTCGTGTGGGCCCCACCCTAACTCCCTCACAAGGATGTTATCCACAAAGTAGAGATAAATTAAGTTGTGACATAAATTAATTTAACTTAATCCTCTTAGTAAAGAAATAAAAATAAAATAATTATATTTTTATTCCTCACATTTTTTTAACATCACCACCCGAGCAAACGCACCTTTGAAAAAGTTTTTCCTAAGAAATTACCGGTGTTGTGGTTTCATCGGTGCCCTCAGATTTCAATTCTGAGCACCGGTTCATATGTTTGGAAAACTCGCTCATTTGTTCACTGAATGTACCTGAGCTAAACTTAAGAAATTGATTCCGGTCACACCTGTCCTCGGAATTAGGTGCCTTCAGAAACTTCGCACTCGTAAAATCCCAAATAAATTTTAAAAAAATTCTTTTGAATTTTACGGGTCTTTATATTACTCACACCTTAGGGATTTAAGTCCCTGTAAAGATATAACACAATATAGGGGAACAATTGAGGGTACTGAGCACGCATCAGAGCCTCCCGCTCCCAAGTGATCTCCTGGAGGTTCCCATGCATCCATCTGATGAGCACCTTAGGAATCGACCGCCCACGTAGGACCTGCTCCTGTCGATCTTCGATCTCCACCGGGACCTGCACAAAAGTCGCCCCATCGTCAAAGTCCAGCTCCCCATGGTCAATGTTATGCATCCGTTCAAGCATGTATCTCCTCAGTTGAGATACGTGGAAGTCGTCGTGCACCTGGTGCAACTGAGGTGGATGGGTCAATCGGTAAACCACCTCACCTACCCTGTTGAGGACCTAGAAGGGTCCAATGAAGCATGGAGATAACTTGTCTACCCAGCCAAACTCCGTAATCCACGTCGAGGTGAGACTCGCAAGAAGATGTGGTCACCATCCTCGAACTCTAGTGGTCTCCACCTCCTGTCAGCATAAGCCTTTTGTTTCCCTTGAGCTGTCCTCATCCACTCCTGGATGACTTGGAACTTTTCTGGTCCTACAAGAGCTGCTATGATTTCCTCTTTGCCAATAAGAGAAATCTGGTCTCATCCCCTGGATGAACCACATTCTATGCCTAATACAGTCAATCCTGACATGAATTATTCTAATCCATACCAAGGATGACATCGTAAGGCCTCGACTCTACTACCAAGAGATCCAACCATTACATTCGCCTCCAAGGGTTGAGTCACACTTTCGGTATAAGGGTGTGGTCACTGGGTCTCCTCCAGTAGGTATCTCAAAAGTGGGGGTCAAGTCAATGGTTTTTAAACCAGAAACACTTAGTAACAACATAAAAAGATGACATAAAAGTAAACGGCACAAGAAAGGTGTCTTTTATTACTGCATCTCAAAGTACAAAGACACATACAACCACAATATCAACAAAAAGAAATATAGAAGAACCAACAACAAAGGCCTCCATGTCTTGTTTTACTACCGCTCCTATCCATTAGCTCCCGGAGCTCCATGGTCGTAAACCTCAACTGCCTAAAGCTGATCTCTCCTTTGTCCACCCATTCCCTATGGTTGGGGTGGTCTTCCTGGTGGAGATGGTGGTAACACCACAAAGGTCGTCCACCTCTAGCTACACGACCATCTCCCCTGCCTCGGTCTCCTGCTCCTTGCGATCCTCCCCGATCAATCCTCTGCCTCTGCCTGGGAGGTCCTTCATTTATTTTTTGGTCATCAGTATGGAGGGTAGGGATTGTCACGAGCCATGTGACCAACCCCACTGCAGGAGTAACATTGTCCGCTCTTGGTAAGTCATTATCCACCCCGGGGGCCTCGCACAAACGATCTTATGTCATGCGGTCGATCACCTGTAGGTCTGGTCCTCTTGGACATTTGCATAATCTATCTAATTCACGTTGCAGAAGACTCGGCCGCATACTGGCTAGTGGTTGCCCCTTCTGCTGGAGACTGCTCAGCAAGGAAACTCTCCACTAAGAGGGATCGCTCTAACACCCCTGCCTGTGTCGGAATGTTGAGTGAGATCATCGAAGTCCTGACCTCATGCCTCAGTCCCTGATCGAAGGTCTGGGCCCGAAATAATGGGTCCCATACCATGTCCGTCGAATAGCGCGAGAGATCGGTATATCTCACCGAGTAATGGGCAACCATCATGCTGTCATGCCGCAGATGTAGTAGCTCCTGATGCGCACCGCACGTAGGGTAGCTGGGACAAACTCTGAGCGGATGAGGCCCTAAAAGTACGACAAGAGGAGAGATGCCTCATTGTGCACCTGGAGTATCAAGATCCACCATCTTCTTGCTGCCGTGAGAAGGAGTCTCGCTTCAAAGATCACCATGAGGTCAGCTGGGGTCCCCACTAACCTGAAAACCTGTACAACTGCCTCCAGACAATCCTTGACTGCCTGGGGGTCCATCTCCCCACGGAACCTGGGTGGTCTTTGACGCTGGAACTCGTGCAGTGCGCTAAGGAGACGCACACTCTCAGCGGCTGGGGCTAGTGGCATCAGTGGCTCAATATGTAGAGGTACTGTCGGTGCCTCCGCTGAAAAAGGGCCCTTCACCGAGGCCTCGTCACTCGGTTGGATGTCGTCTCGCACAAAGCTCTGAAACCAAGCTGGCTGCCATCGAGGGGATATCCTGAAAAGTAACAGGTGCGCCACGGTCAAAATAGTATACCTGGTGAGCTGACACAAAGTAATCACAAAGAAAACTTTTGAAACACACATGCATTCATTGTTTTCGTGCACCGAGTCGGAAATCTAAAGTCAGGGTCCTGGTGTACGGATATGTCGGTCTCCGCACCAACACTGGACTCCCTAGACTAATAACCACACTCAATACCCTAATCATAATTTCTTCACATAGAAGAAAGATAATAGTCCTGAGTTATGCGGTAGAACCGAACTCCTCTGATACCAATTTGTCATGACCCGTCCTTGGGGCCCATGCCGTGACTACCCCAAGCTCGCCTTCGATAGGCCAGGGCCTGGAGACTTGCACCAAAAGCATAAATCCCAATAAAAAGGGGAAGGCATTGCCTTTATAAAATAATCAAACACCACATAGTAATCCAGAAAAAGTAAACACTAAGTAAAATCAGTACAAAAAAGTGCGGAAAAGTAAGTGTGCCAGATTACCAACCACAAACTGAAAGTAAAGTACAACTGGAAAGGAAGTGCAGTAACTAAAAAGTAAAGCAGCAACGCCGAGCTTTCCACTAGAAATCCCACCTGAAGGGTGGGTACAAATACCCTCCTCAGCTCCTCGGGTCTTTCCATCTGCCCCGTGTACGTTTCACTTAGTGGTCCACCTCCAGGTACCAACTCGTCGTGATATCCACCTCAGGGCACCGACTCGTCTTGAGTTCCACCTCTGGGAACAGCCCAGCTCTACAAGCCTCATCCTCGATCAGTGATGTACGTCGTTTGCAACCAACACAATGCAGTGCGGGCGAATCCTGTGCAGGGGTGAGTATACTATAATCAGTAGGGACCCCGAGACCCCCGAAGGTCTCCAAGAATCCACAAAGGATAATCCACAAGGAAAGATACAATCAATGAGTAACATCCAACACTGCATAGGTATATTCCCATATATATACCTAAGTCATCAATTCCAGTTTCACTCCAACATCCGTGCCCATGTTCGATCACGTCCACACAAGATAGTACAACCCAATGCACATAGGAAATCACAACTCAATCCACATAGGAAAATAAGTAAATCATATCAAAGATAATGATTGAAAGTCAAGACTCAGCTCACACATGTATACAAAATTTTTAATGCAAAAAGAGATGATCAGATGTAGTTACTGATTTATCTAATTGGGACCCATGTATGATACTAGACCAGCTAAGCTGTGGGACCCACGTAGGATACTACAACACTGGTCAATACAGTTAGATCCCCGTAGGATACAAGTATTGTAGTCGTCAGTACCGATCCCACGAAGGATTCTAGTACGAGAGTCTTTACCGTCGAACCCACGGAGGATTCCAATACGAAAGTCTTCACTGTCGAAACCATAGATGCTGGGGAACTCCTCCTCTATCGAGTACAGCGGGCCTACCGCTACAACCAAGCGCTTCCCACTAACCTTGGACTGCTGTAGTACTCCTCCTATCGAGTACTGTGGGCCTGCTTCTATAACCAAGCGCTTCCCACCATGGGTCTGCCGCTACAACTAAGGGATCCCCCTGCAGGTACTATGGCCCTGCTGCTACAACCAAGCGCTTCCCACCATGGGTCTTCCGCTACAACCAAGCGCTCCCCCTCATTGCTTACATTGGTACTCCTTCTATTGAGTACCGTGTGTTTGCCGCTACAACTGAGCACTCCACTGCCGTGGGTCTGCCACTACAACCAGGCGCTACCCACTGGGCTATCGAAACACTCAGAGTCGATCAATATGCAGTCGTCAAGTCTCGGCCACCTCTAGGGTTTCCACACACAGCATGCTCATTCCAGGAGGGTTCGCTCCACGAGCCGAGAGGTCTATAAATCAACTAACACATAGTCCGGAGTTGATGTATCCCAAAGTTTTTTCTCCATAAACGGAACTCAACGTGACAGACGGCGCGTCACTCAGATGCTCGGTCTTAGAGTTATTGGATATTTATTTCAAGGGGCCTGGTTCGTTTTTAAGTCAAAACCAACCCGATCACACTTGAACTGTGTCCAAAAATTGATCAGAGTAAGCCAAAAGGTCTGTCTCACTTAGAGGAATCTAAGAAAGTCGACGACATGTCAATCAGACGTCCGTAGCTCAAGTTATAAGCGTTCCTGCTCTGAGGGCCTAGTTGGTTTCGTGTTCGAACCAACCCGTCGATACCCAAAGATCCCCTAAACCTTGATTGTAATATACTAAAACGACCGCCTCGATCAAAGGATCCCAACGCAATTGACAGTGCATCGATTGGAGGTCTGAATCCCATGATATGGGAAAATGACTAAAAATAGTTCGAAATGGGGGGTCTGGGCCCCGCCCGGCCCGAACTGGGTCGACCCGACCTGGGTCCGGGTCCGGCCCGGCGGGACGCGGCCCGGCCCGGTCCGCGCGACCCGCCCCGGCCTGGTAGGGGGGGTGCGCTGGCTCGGCCAGCGGCCGAGTAGGGGGGGACGCGCGTCTCCCCCTTGCGCCCCACGGATGCGGCAGGTGTCGTGTCCTCCTCATCCGGATCCCACACGGCCGCAGGATCCGATCGGCTGCCGCCACGGCTTCAACCGCGGTGGTTCCTCCTGGCGGTGCGCCGGGCGCCACCACCTTCATCCGCTGGCGCTGCTCTTCCGGCCGCCGCCTCCGGCCGCTGGCGCTGCTGTGCCGGCGAGGCACGCCAGCCACATCTTCTGCGGACCACCGGACACGCTCCGGTGGGCCGTTTTGCCTGTCGGCTGCTTCTGCGGATCTCTCGGGACCAGTAGATTACTGTTAAGTATTCAAAACTCCTTTTGGACCCACATCGTCATTGCCCTTCGATCTGCACATCAATAAACAAAGTGCAGAGGGTTGTCGAGCCGTGTTTGTTCGGCCCGCGCCCTCTGCATTAGGTGTTATCAATTGTTAATCATATAAACACATGCTTTTAATCATTGATGAGGGTATAATTTATTTAAAATAAATTATACAAACACCCTGCAATTAAATATACCCATGCACGAGGGGATAATTCACATATACACTTTATTCGAAAACCCCCTACCTCGATGAAGTCGTCGAAAGAGGTTCGTCGCGGGAAAAAGATGTTGTGGATGATGTCGTCGCAGAAGACGGCATCACAGAAGAAGGCGTCGCGGATCAAGGCTCCGTAAGCGTCATCGGTGTTCAACCGAAGAAGGATGTGGTGCGTCATCGCTTTCTTCGACGAGGGAAGAAGGTGAAAAGATGGTACGATGTTCTTCGTCGAAGCTTCATCATTCTTTGCGAGGAAGACGAAGTTCTTCAACACCGCGAGAGTTCTATTCTTGATTTCGCACAACGAATCCACCCCAATAAAATAAGACTTTGTGTTATTTTATTCACACAAATACATGTCAACATTAATTTGAAATTCAAAATGAATTTACCAAATTAATTAATGCGTGTTGCCCAATTAATTTGGTGTTTTATTGTCATGTATTTAATGTGGAAGAAAAACTACTTGAGTTGACTTGACATTAAAACGGGGGAGCGGGTGAGTTACAAAATTAAAAGTGATAGGGTGATTAATAGGGAGTTAAAGAATTGAAAGGTGGGGGCTCATGTGGGCCCCACCCCAACTCCCTCACATGGATGTTATCCACAAAGTAGAGAGAAATTATGTTGTGACATAACTTAATTTCACTTAAACCTCTTAGTAAAGAAATAAAAATAAAACAATTATATTTTTATTCCTCACTTTTTTTAACATCACCACCCGAGAAAACGCACCTTCAGAAAAGGTGTTCCTAAGAAATTACCGGCGCTGCGGTTTCATCGGTGCCCTCGGATTTTGATTCCGAGAAACAGTTCAAAATTTAAGAAAACCCACTCATTCGTTCACTGAACGTACCTGATCGAAAATTAGGAAATTGATTCCGGGCACACCTGCCCTCAGAATTAGGTTCCGTCAGAAACCACACACTCGTAAAATCACAAAGAAAATTAAAAAAATATTTCGCTTGAAATTTACGGGTCTTTACCGTTATAACCAACATTATATACAAATGATATATTTTAATTCGAATAGATGATTACTAATATTTGGTAACAATGTGTTGTTTATTTTCATTGTTAATAAGAAAGGATTCAATAATTATTAGTGTGATTAAATATATATTTCTCAATTGGTAATGGATTTTCATAAAATAGATAATAAAATTACTACCATTAGATGACTCCTAAAACGTCCACATTAGTTGTAAATGATGAATAATTATTATTATATTATACATAATAATAATCAATAAACTAATGTTATTTTTAGGGAACATGAATTCATGTTAATGAAAATTTCTAATGTAATTTTGTTATAACACATGTTTTTACATCTGTGTATAGTGGTTTTAGATATGAAAATGAAAATTTATAGTAGAATTACATGATATCCATTTTAAATACTTACGAAATTTTTTTTACGTGTTATAAATTTTTTCAATATCTATATATATTGATTTTGTTATTTGAATTATTGAAATCCTTATTCGATATTGGCATTTTATTGAGATAATATGAAAAAAATTCTAACTAGTTCTAGGCTCCATATGAACATATTACAAACATACTAGTTGAGTTGAAGGGAATCCCACAGTGGTGGATATTGGTGAGGAGAAATGTTGTGGGTGATTGCATGTGTCGACAGATGTAGAGTTATACCAGGGTATGTGAATGGTCATTATAATTAATAAAATTTTATTGAATGGAATTCCTCTAGAGATAACTGACTCCTAAAATCATTATTTATGGGCTTATTTAGTGATCTGAATAATAAGTTAGTGTTCCTATACATTGAAATATTGAGACAGGATCACTCATTTTAATGCATATTGAAGTGAAATAAAAATAAAATGCAGAATATCGATTAAAATTATGTCATGAAACATTTGAACCATATTCCTCTCCCGCAAAAGAGTATTCATGTGATGGATGTCATATCACATGACCTCACATTACACCTATAATAATCGATATTTAATAGCTCAAAGGAATTCACAACTTCCTTTACCTACAACTGGAAGACATAAATATATATGAGTATAGATGGATGTAGGTAATGATATAACTGATTTCCTATAGCATGACTGTAAACCTTTTATGTTCATGTTTATATTGTTTCTTATTCATGATAATTTTGATAATAAAAATTTTATCCATTTATATTTTTTGGAAAATTTGTAGTGTTTTGATAAAGAAAATGTGTAATGTGAACATATAATTATTATAACTATGTGAAGCTATTATTTTCAATATTTGTTGGGAATTAATTTTTCTGTATATTTACATGAAGTGTTGAGTTGGTGAAATCATATATAAATATCATGGTTGATGTATAAAAAAGATGATATAAAAGTATAGATCAGTACAGAGTCATAGAATCCACCACAAATATATAAAAATAGAGGAATACATGTAAATTGAAGACAACCAATAATATCATAAATCTATATTAACTCATTTTTTATAAACATTTTTAACATTAAATAATAAAATAACTAAAGACTATAAGAGGTTAGTGTCTTTAAAGACATGGAATCGTAAAAACTGGTTCATAATTAAGCAATATCATCCACCAAAAATATCTTCACAATTGGAACAGTTCTTAGACAAAATCGTACATAATACATATGTTCATACCATGGGGAAAGGAATCATAAGAAAGGGTGAGATCATTATCTCAATTTGGGTAAAAAATGGGATATGCCTAATAATAATGTTTACATAAGTGTATGAGAAACTGATCATAACTTTTGAAGCCATAACGTGCATATCAATGATCATATGCATGATTAGAGTAATAATTTTTGGAAGTTCATAAGATATGTATAACCAGATAATAGAAGTTCACAAGTCAATAGATCACAAGATTATCATATGTCATGGAATTTTAGGTAGACACATAAACATTGAAAAACAATTCCACATTGAGAAAGGCTTACATCCAAGGCCATCATTATTGGAATAGACTTTAACTATAGAATGTTCACTCATCATTCTGGGCTTACCACATTGAATAAGGTTCACTAGTTGTTTCAGCACTATCTTTATATATCGAGTTCACACCCCATTATTTCAATATATATCTCAAGATATATATACATATTTACCCAATTAATTGAACAGAGATATAGGTCACACCCATCTCGTAATTAATACTATATTTATGTGATCAACAAGATAAAAATCATTCATCATAGAATACCCCATAAAATTATATGTGTATTATAAATATTTAATCATATCATTACCAATGGAAAATAAAAAGGTTTGATAATCATTTCACCACATAATAACCTATGAAAAGAATTGGGGTTATATGAATTTTATCATAGTATAACTCAAGGAAGAAAACATGATTTATAGATATCATGAAAACCAAAAATAAGAAATTAAATAATTAAATATGAATTTTATCCATTGATAATATCCATCTTAAAATTTAATTTACACCAGTGGATTTTAACTTAGATTGAAAATAACTTCGAAAGATAATTAAAACTTTTTTTGGGGGAAATATCCTTCTCTATTTAAAAATGATAATTAAAATAAAAAACAACTTAGAATCCATTTTATTTTTAAATATTTCATTAAAAATTTGAATGATTCTTAAAAGAAATTATTTTTTATGGTGTTAGAAAACTATATTCATGTCTTTCATTTTAAACTGTGGATTTGTTTCTCATTTTATATAAAATCCAAATGGATATTTCATGGAAAATGACATGAATATAAATTTCAGTTTCATTATAAAAATTCAAACATCTATAAAAATTTAATTTATAAATAAAAAAAATAAAAAAATTGAAATAATTTTTAGAAAACATGGTTTATAATGAAAATATTTTTCATACTAAAGAGATAAATAATCTATTATTTTCCAAAAAAAAATATTATTTATCAGTTTTTAGTATCTAATAGTTGAAAAATGATACCATTACATTAATATGTCTAGAATAACCATATTTTAATAAACATCGTGATAATTATTTCATATTAGATCATGATACATCAACATTATGTACTTGATCATAATGAAATATAGATAAATAATGATATTGTAACATGATGTCATTACCACTTTAGTAACCTTTAAACATAATCCCATGAATGAATAACATAAATTGAAACATAAAATATCTTTGGGAAAATTTAATTTATTATATTCTATGTTAATGGAGAAGTGTATACACTTACTAAATGAATATTGGTGTATAAAATAACATACATCTCAATGAAGTAATTTTGAGAAAAAAATCCAAAACCAATTAGGTACCTTCTTAATCATAATCCCTGCAAAAGAATAACAACAATGGAAAAAATAATTATCATGATTTTAGGTATATTAATCATATAGCATATAATAGGGTAGTATATACACCACATAAATGAAATGTGTTGTGAATATATAATAATACAATAAAAAATAAAATTGAAACTATAAATCCCATCAAAATAAGTCTTTACATCTGTTGTACTAATTGAAATATACTTTAAAATAAATATAATTGTATTATTTTTATGTAATATAACCATAGGCATATATATAATACTATATAATATTTTCTTATTACATTATATTACATGTTTAAGACAATTCAATGATAAAATTAGGTTTCAGTTAATAACCACTTTATTTTCCAAATATGTTTTGACTTTTTATTTTCATTCCTCTATCATTTATCATGATTCAGTCACATCCAAAATGTAAACCATCATATTAAAATAATATATTTTGTCTATTTATATATGTTTATATTAATGCATAAAATAGAGTAATTTTAAATAAGTTCATTATTGATGGAGAAAATTTGTCACATCATATGTTTTAATAGAATAATTTGATTTCATATTTATAATTATTGTTGAACTAAATTGTTAAAATAAATGTGACATGTAATTTTTAAAATATATAGTTTTTTAAATTAATTTTTTTTAGCCATCATATTTAGAAGAATAATTTTAATATAATAGAATTTTAGTTTTTTTGAAAATAATTTCATTTTTTAATTCAACAAGAAAAAACTATCATGTTTTGATGTTTTGCAAATTTTCTAAAAAAATATATTATTTATTAATATTAAATAAATATTTTTAAAAATTGGTACTTTTTGTGATATCTTCAAAAAAATTGACATAAAATTTATTAAATATATGGATTGATTAATGTTTTTAGTTATTATATAAATATTTTACGAAAATAATTTTTAATATTTAAAAAATATTTTATTTCTAGATTTGTATAAATAATTTTTTAATGTCGAAGAAATACCTGCGAAAAAAGGAATAACACATTTTTTGTCCATTATAGATGATATTTGTGTATTAAATTTTTTTTTTCATGACTTTTTTATTAATTATTATGAATAATTTATTGTTTTTTTGGATTTTAATTTAAAAATATATATTTATATAACATTTGTCTTACCCAAATGCAAGTGCAATGGTTTTACTAGGCGAGAAAAGTCAAATTAACAAATTATTAAAGTTGTGGTGACATGGATGTTAGTAATTATACATAATTAAAAAACATAAATGATTTTACATAATGTAATTAATTTATTTTTATGATATTAGCTTATTTATTGTTTTTATATATGATATAATAAACATTAATTGATGTGCAATGCTGATGAAGTGCATGTGCAAGAAGAATGAAAATAAATAAAATCATATGATTTAAAGTTATATGTTCAATTAAATTTCCCAAATTTTTAAATAATAATTTTCAATAAGTATTTTTTAGACATTATATTAATGTTATTTGAATATGGTACATTTTGGACACACATTTATTACTTTATGCCCTCTAAAATATTTTATTTCAAAGGATGTTATGTTGATCACATAATAGTTTTTAATTAGTATAATATTTAAAACTGTTGTTTCACAAAATTATATTTCAAAAATAAATAGTGTTTTTAAATATAATAAATATTTCTTCCAGATGAAAATTTATTTTTTCCTATAAAGAAATAAATAAAAACCTTAATGTATTGTAGAATGATGATTTATTAGTTAATTAATAAATAAAAACATTAAATTAATGATATTAAAAATAATAAAATAAATATAATTTAATATTGTTAAGGTAATAAATGAATTATATAGATAAATATGAAATATATAATATAATAATTTTTTTTTCAAATCTGAAACATTTCTGTGCTTCCTAATAGTTATGAATAATTTTTAATTTGAAATAAATTATTTTTCATGAATAAAATATTTTATTCAATTATTTAAATAAAATGTTCAACATGGCCTAATATGATTATATTTTATAAAAAATTCGGATCCCTGTTATTTTTATGACTTTTCAAATTAATTAACCCTATATTAGACTTATTATATTTTAATACTGTATGTAATTCCAAAATAATCCCTCAACTCAATTATAAAAGGAAACTCATCCCTTCATAAAATACAATCACCTAGAAATTTCTTGATCGACTATCCTCTACAATATTCCTTTATCATATTCACATTCCACATTCTAGATATTATAGTCTCTAAAAAACTCTACATCCAAGATCATTAAAGAGGTTCTCATGGATAATGGATTCAATGGGTAACTTCTATTTTATTCCATTTTAAATTATTTCTCACTTACACCTTCTCCTAAGTCTTTATTAATTGTTTCATGATAAATATAGAATAATAAATACACAATATTGTTTTTTAGTTGTATATCCATCATAAAATTATCTAATTTGATTATTTTATTCTAAAAAAATAAAATCGTCATCCATGGTCTGTCAATTCACAACCTTCATATATGATTATTTTTTATTTCCCTTTACTACATTCAGGGGAAGGTAAAATTCCGATGAAATTGTTCTAAATTACTTAAATGTATATATTTTCTCACTTATATTGTTATTTCTTTTTGACAAATAGGTTCATAATAAACCTCCCATGAATGTAACACCACAAGATTTTATGAGAAGTATTGTTTTTAATTTATTTGATGTCTAGTGTTGTATGCTAAACTAATATTGTTTTGTGCTATAACCAACACTATATTATCTTGCAGTATATGCAACACTATTCTTGGATCGTGTTACACAAAATTTCAAGTTCGTTAGATAGAAGTTATTATATGCAACATTTAGTGTGTATATATATATTTATATTCAATGTATCAATGAAATATGGTTGGATTAAATTATACACAACAACAAAGGAGTCTTTCCCTACACGCAACCTAGACCTGGATTTCATTACATGCAATCACGACCTTCCTCGATAGTGTGTGTTATACGCAATACCGAGTTTCACTAAACAATGATATGTTATTAAAATATTATATAAACTAGCCGTTATGAATAGAAATACCCACTTTTTGTAATTTTTTAAATTTTATATTTCAAAATGGACTTCATTATTGAATTAGGAATATTGAAATTAGCCTAGGGTGAAATTTTGATATTTTTCTGAAAAAATTCAATTTCTGATGAATAGTGAAAACACTGAGTTATTGGTTAAAACTAACTTTTTATTTAAATAATAATTTATTTAATTAAAATTTACTTTTGGTCAAAATTGATACAGAATACTTATATAAGTTCAATGTAATTCATTAGAGTCATTGTATAATATTTTTAGATATATAAAAAATTTATTGAACTTTTCACCATCTTTTACCCACATCCCAGGAGCATTTGCAATTGTACATAAAACCTAATTTTACAAATTCTCTGAGTTGAATTTTGAAAATCGAAGAGACATGATTAATATCCAGGGGTAAAATTTGGTTCAATAAGATAAAAATAATTTTTGGTGAATATTAACCTTTTCCTTTTATTTACCACGGTTAAAAGTAAATAGGGTAATGAAGGGTAAAAATAATAATATTATTACCCAAAAACATGTCTTAATTCTATTGAATAAGTTTAATTAGACCAAAAACAACCTTAGGAATAAAATATTATCATTTAGGTCCACTTGGATTAGATTATGACATTTATTATTATTTAATTCAAAGAAGAGTTGAAAGGGTTAAAATAAATGTTTAGTAACTAAAACATTTTTAATATAAGGTAATACATAAGGTAAATTCTTCTATAAATATTCATTAGAAAGATAAAATGATTTCCTATATAATGGTATTTTATTTATAATTTATATACATTAAATAATTTAATTTATTAACGACATAATGATGATGGAGTAATTACCTTATTAATAAAATATTAACATAATTGATATTATAAAAACACAAATAAATGTAATTTTAAACTTTTTATAAATTACACAAATTTTTTAGGTTAATATTGCATGTTAATATTGATTAAATTAAATTTTTTCCAACTAATCATGATGTTATGATTTTCACAAAAATAAATTACCAAATAGTGTCAAAATTGGCATAATATAGTTCTAAAAACAAATATTATATTATTAATTGTAATTCTATTCATAAAAATCTAAGGAATGTCTAAATGACATACACAAGGTTATATATATTAATAATGAACCACTTTGGGTTTTTTTGTCTTGTTATAGTAAGTTTATTAACCATATAGTGTAAGAAAACAAGAAGACATGGTAAAAGTTAAATTATTAAACATAGAGTTAAATCTAAACGATAAGGTTAAAATAGTAACATAAACACGTCTACAACCTATTTTTTGAGGTGATTTAGACCCATACCCACTTTAGATTATAAATAAATCAATTTGGAGCTATTATAAACCGAATAATACTTTATTATAAAATAATATTTAAATTGTTTCCTAAGGTGCCCCTCTCCTCCTTTGAAAAAGGGAACCTCCACCTTCTTCTCTTTACATAATTGTGAGATTTCAAGCTCCGAAAAACCCTGAGAAGTTCCCTTCTCAACATCCCTAGAATCATTATAGAGGTTCTGGTCTCCTCAAAAGACCAAATTTAGTGCCCTAATAGGAATCTTAAAAGAGGTGTGTCGAAGAAGAGGCAATTTCTTCTACCGATTCTTTCATGTTTTATTTCTTCTTAAACTTATTATTATTTAGTTGTTTCATTAAAAAGTAATAAAATAAGTATCAATAATATATTGATATGTTATTATAAATATTAAACAACCCCATTTCACCTCCTATCCATCCTATGGAAAACAAAATCACTCCACGTGCGTACGTACGGAATATCGTCTCCACGCCGTGGTGTAATCTGTTTTTCCACCACCACCTTCCTTGGATCGGTATAATGGTGTAAAGAATAACTATATTTGGTTATTATAACACCATAATTATTATGATATATTATATCATCCAATTCAATTCCATTAAATAATTATGGTAATGATATCATCGCTCGTGCGTATGTACAGATTTTCGTCTCCATGACACGATGAGATTCATTCTCCATGTTAAGAATTCGAGAATGATTATAAAGTATATATAATTAATAACAAATAAATAATGACATAATGAAGCTACTGGATATATATATATATATCTGTGTGTGTGTGTCATATACTTACTTCCATTCAAGTCAATTAGGAAAGGAAAACAACATTCATGTGTACGTACGGCCTACCGTCTCCATGAACGGTGTATTTCATTTCATTCAGCTATCAATTATATATATATATAATGAATAAATATGATATATAAATCATGATTTAAATTCTGGAAGTAAGTATATCATGATATAAGTAATGATAATATCAATAACAACAAGTCCAAATGTGTATGATAAATAAAACAATTTTACACAAAACGAAGCTTCTACAATGAATTTACAAAAGAAGGGTTATTATAAAGTAATAAGTGAACCATATATGATATCATAACAATGATTCTGATTCTATAATAAGTAAATGACATTATTTAAATCATTATACAGGAGGTTCAGATACGTACGAAGCATATAAGACCTAAGGTAACTGATAATTATTCCAACCTCATTCTTATCTGAGATTATTTATTCGTAAGTATTTACTAGGGTTATATTTATCATCCATGTCTATGTTTTCTCAAAATGTTTTCATAAAAGGTTTACTATTATTACATGTATGTTTAAATTCATGTTATAACGTTGTTCACTTTTACTATGATGAATGGAATGAATCTTTCTTGTGTTTACAATACGATGTACTTTTTGACTCTTCTGGAAAAAGTATGAGAATAATGTTTTTTTAACTTATATGGTATGAACGGATTTTTATTGTTTCATGAATCCTAAATTTCATGAAGATTTTTCTACAATATTTCATTATTATTTTCAACAAAATCCTTTCCTTTTAAAATTTCAAGGGATTTTGTGAAAAGAAAAAGATTTTGAAGAAGAAAGGATATTTTCCTCATGAATTCATTTAAAGTGTTTATTCAAAACTATTTTCTATATAAGATTACATTCTTTAATATGGTTATGTTTCCTGTATAATGTTAAGATTATTTACATGGATCTATATTTTTTAAGATGTAATTATATCCATTGTTTTATATGGATTATGTTATGATGGGATGATGTTTATCAAACCCATTTTATTTATTGGGTTAGAATTAATGATTTATATTTATTTTGTGGCACACGAATGAATGATTTAATTATGAGATGGGTAGAAACTATATCTCCTACCAATTAATTGGGTAAAGATTTATATCTCATGAGTTATACATGGCTGGAATGGTAAGTTAATCCAGTTTAGTGATACTAGACTGGAACGAGGAGTGAACTCGATTCAGAAAGGGACTTTGTACACCACGATGGTCTTGGAAGAAATGCCTTGGCTACTATAGAAGTCATATCATGTGCTTAATTGTTTTCCATAATTCCATGTTTTTTCCCATGTTATTTATCATGATTAATGTTCTTTTATGATCTATGCCTTATGCATTGTCAAGATTTATGTCATTACTCCTGATTTTTATGTTTTATGTTCATGTTCTTATGATCAAATGTTTGGGGATTGTTTTCTGTTTCCATGTTTACCTTTACTGAGCATTTGAGATCACCCATTGTAGGTTTTCTTTTCCCCTAGGATATAAAAGAACGTTTTAGGTAGGAAAAAAAGAAGATCATTATCATAGATGTTGAAGATCTTTCACCATGATTATAAGATTATGTTCCGAGTTCCCAAAGACACTAAACTATTACGGTCCTTGAGTGTTGGTTTTTGTTATGTATTAAGTATTTCGCAAAAGTAATTGAATGTCCATGTACATAAAGCTACGAGTCTCTACAGTTGGTATCAGAGGAAAGGATTATTTAACCTTTGGAAACAAGGATGCGAAAAATTTAGTGAGATCCCTAGAGATATTCATAAGGTATGTCTAGGGATGTCCCTAAGGTTTATTATAACTCTAGGTTACAGTCCTAGAGTTATGTTGACGATCATGAATAACCTAGGGTGAACCTAAGGTTTCATGGATTATATAATGTGTGATATTTTAGACATCCCATAAGCGACTTTTAATGATTATGAGGTTCCTCATTATTTTAAATGTTTCTTACACTATGGTTTCGGGTTTTAGTCAATGGAGGAAACAAGAAGGAATTTAGTTAAAATTGATTCTGATGGAGAAATTGGTGACTGGGATCAACAAAATCATGTAATACCGAGAGAGAAAGATATTGTGATTAGGCCGAATTAGTCATCACGTTATATAATTAACAAGGTGAACTTTTTTGGTATTCCTAATTAATAAAATAAGAGTAAGATGAACTTTTATACATGTTCTCATGGAGAAGAACATAAAGGAAGGAATATGAAGCTTTCTACATATCAAGAAGGGAAGAAGATCCTTTAGGAAGACCTCAAATGGAGGGGAATATGTTATCTGTGTGGAGAAAATGGTCATAGAGTGATAGACTGTTATGGAGTTCAATGTATTATTTGTGGAGAACAGGGGCATTACCCAACTCAATGCCCTGACCTAAGAGGCTACTTCTAAATCAAGGAAGGAATTATTCCATGACAATCGTTGTAGAGGATGGATTGTAGTGTTTATGTATTGGTATTCATGAATAATGTTGTTGAGGTACTTTTATGGTATATTAGAATATTTTTTTATTAGTCTATTGTTGTTTTCAATAATTTTATGGTACCGATAACCATGAAAATTGATTGAAATATTCATGGAAAGTAGATGATATGCGCATAATGAAGGGATAAGTAGAAAATGAAAATTTTGATAGTATTCATGAGCTCATGACTGATATAAGGACAAACTTATATCATGGATTGTGTATATATAAATTTTGGGATTTTGGTATGTGGAACGAGTTAAATTTGGACAGCATTCATGTTTTCACTAAGGTTCAATGAGTATTAATTTTTTAAAAGAATACATTATTAAGTTATTCACATGTTTGGAATGTGACCAAAAAGATATATCTTATGATTGTTGGGGGATGAATGATGGTATTAATGTGATTGTTATGTGACCTTTCAAGTAATCGTTTCCTTTATACTATGGGATTGGACAGATGTATTTTGGATAATCCTAAAGATTGGAATGGATTATGATGGACATCAGATTCTATTATTTAAGGATAGAACTTGTTTTTCAATATTATTTCAGTAATGTTATAATAGTATATTTTTATAAAAAAGACAAACCATAGGACGAGCGACAACCCGTCGCGTCGGACAAGGCTGTGGGAATCGAACCCACAACTGATGTCCGACATTACTTTATTGCATACCACATGGATACAGGAAGTCCCCGGTTAGTATATATTAGTTTTAATTTATTAAGTAGTATGATATATGAAGTATATATACATTTTAGGAACCATATACGATTAATCTCACAAAAGATGGACTTATGTATATTTAATAACTTTTTCTAACCTTTTGTTTGAGACAGATGGAATGGCCTATCATTATATTTCATGATCTAATAACACATCATGAATGTCAAATTAAACTTTATTTCTTTAAGTGATGAAGTGGACATTGTTCAAGGAACGACCAATGGTGAGATTGTACCAAAATCAAGAAATTATTTCTTCTAAGTGGAATTTATTCAACTTTAGGGAAATGATCTTGAAAAAGAAAAATACTGTCCTATTTCCCTTATATCTAAAGAATAAGATAGTACCTTAGATCATAAAAAATTTATGTCTTGGTGATTGTTGGATTTTTCAGAGCCTTGTTCACTACCACTCTCCATCAAAATTTGATGGTCAGATTTCTCTTCCATATAAATATTTTCACCTATGTTATCCTATGTGGAAACCCAGTGATTAGTTAATTTGGGTAACCGTTATGTTACATAATTTATTTTTCAATGTTATGTTTTGGTAGTACTTTTTACGATGTTGGTTTCTATTAAATAAACCTTAAAGTATTAAACCATTTATAACCCCGATGAATTTCGAGGGCGAAATTCATTTTAAGGGGGGTAGAATGTGTCATACCGAGATTTTATGAGAAGTATTATTTTTAATTTTTTTGATGTCTTGTGTTGTATGATAAACCATGATTATCTTGCGCTATACACAACAATGTATTAGCTTGCAGTATACACAACACAATTCTTGGATCGTGTTTCACAAAATTTCAAGTTCGTTTGATAGAAGTTATTCTACCCAAAATTGAGTGTATATATATATATATTCAATGTATAAATGAAATATGGTTGGATTATATTATACAAAACAACAAAGTAATCTTTCCCTACACAAAATCATAACTTGGTTTGCATTACACGCAATCGCGACCTTCCTCGATAGCGTGTGTTGTACGCAATACCGAGTTTCACTAAACAATGATATATTTTTAAAATATTATATAAAATAGCTGTTATGAATAGAAATACCCACTTTTTGAAATTTTATAAATTTTATCTTTCATAATTTACATCATTTTTAAATTCAGAATATCGAAATTAGCTTTGGGTGAATTTTGTTGTTTTTATGAAAACTGCCAATTTTTGATGAATAGTGAAAACACTGAGTTATTGGTTAAAACTGACTGTTTATTTAAATAATCATTTATTTTATTTAAATTTTTTTTAGGTCAAAATAGATACATAATAATTATATAAATTCATGGTAATTCATTAGATTTATTTTATAATAATTTTAGATATATAAAAATTTTATTGAACTTTTCACCATCTTTTACCCACCTCCTAAGAGCATTTGAAATTGGACATAAAACTTAATTTTATAGATTCTGCGAGTTGAATTTTTAAAATCCGAGAGACATGATTAATATCTAGTAGTAAAATGTTGTTCAATAAGATAAAAATATTTTTTGGTGGATAGTAACTTTTTTCTTTTATTTACCAAGGTAAAAAGTAAATAGTATAATTAAGGGTAAAATGATATTATTATTACCCTAACACATGTCATAATTCTATTGGATAAGTGTAATTCGACAAAAAACAGCCTTAGGAATAAAATATTATCATTTAGGTCCACATGGATTAGATTTGGACATTTATTATTATTTAATTCAAAGAAGAGTTGAAAGAGTTAAAGTCAGAGTTTAATAACTAAAACATTTTTAATATAAGGATATACATAAGATAAATACAAATAAAAATAATCATTAGAAACATAAAAATATTTTCTACGTAATGGTATTTTATTTATAATTTATAGACCTTAAATAATTTAATTTATTTATGACACAATGATGATGCATCAATTACCTTATTAATGAAATATTAACATAATTTATGTTATAAATACCAAAATAAATATAATTTTAGACTTTTTATAGATTAAAATAATATTTTAGGTTAATATGTCATTTTATTAGTGATTAAATAAAATTTTTTAGAAATAATCATGCTTTTATGAGTTTAACAAAAATCACTTACCAAATAGTGTCAAAATTGACATAAAATAGTTTTTAAAACAAATATTATATTATTAATTGTTATTATGTTTCTAAAAAACCGAGGTTTGGAAAAATTACATAGATAAGGTTATATATATTAATAATGAACCACTTGAGGTTCAATTGGCTTGTTATAGTAAGTTTAATAACCATATAGTGTAAGAAAACAAGAAGACACGGTAAAAGATAAATTATTTAACTTAGAGTTTAATCTAAATGATAAGGTTAAAATAGTAACCTAATCTTGTCTAAAACCTATTGTTTGAGTTACTTTTTACCCATACGCACTTTAGATTCTAAATAATTCAATTTGGGGCTATTATAAACTGAATATGTCTTTATTATAAAATAATATTTTATGTTTTTTCTAAGGTGCCCCTCTCCTCCCTTATAAAAGGGAACCTCCTCCCTCTTCTCATTACACAATTTTGTGCTTTAATACTTGGCCAACCCCTGACCATTTCCCTTTTCAACTTCCCTAGAAACAATATAGAGGTTCTGGTATCTTCAATAGAACATCTCTAGTTCCTTAAGAGGAAGCTTAAAATAGGTGTGTCAAAGAAGAGGTAATCTCTTCTACCGATTCTTTCAAGTTTTATTTTTTCTTCAACTTCTTCTTCTTTAGTTGTTTCATTATAAGTAATAACATAAGTATCACTAATATACTGATATTTTATTATAAATATTAAACGAACCCATTTCACCTTCTATCCATCCTATGGAAAATGAAATCACCACGCGTGCGTACGTACGGAATACCGTCTCCACGCTGTGGTGTAAACTGTTTTTCCACCACCACCTTACTTGGATATGAATAATGGTGTATAAAATAACTATATATGGTTATTATAACATCATATGGATTCTGAGATATTATATCATCCACTCCAAATCCATTCAATAATCATGGGACTGATATAATCTCTCATGCGTACGTACGGATTACCGTCTCCACGAAGCGATGAGATTCATTCTCCATGTTAACCTTTCGAGAATGATTATAAAGTATATATAATGAATAATAATGAAATATATTCAATATTGAATCTACTAGATTTATATATATATATATATATGTCATCTACTTACTTCCATTCAAGTCAATTAGGAAAGGAAAACAATGTTCATGCGTACCTACGACCTACCGTCTCTATGAATGGTGTATTTCATGTCATTCATCTGTCTATTATATATATATATATACTGAATATATATGATATATAAATCATGATTTAAATTCTTTAAGTAATTAAATCACGATATAATTAATAATAATATCAAGAACAAAATGTCCAAAGACGTACGATAAATAAAACAATTTTACCCAAAATGCTGCTTTAACATGTAATTTACAGAAAAAATGGTAATATAAAGTAATATGTGAACCATATATGATATTATAACAATAAATATGATTCATTAATAAGTAAATGACATTATTTAAATCTTTATACAGAAGTTTTTGATATGTACAAAGAATATTAGACCTAAGGTAAGGGATAATTATTCCAATCTCATTCTTATCCGAGATTGTTTATTCGTAAGTATTTACTAGGGTTATATTTATCATCCATGTCCATGTTTTCAAAAAATGTTTTCATAAAATGTTTAATATTCTTACATATATGTTTAAAGTCAGCTTTTAACCCTTTTTACTTTTACTATGATGAATGTAAGGAATCCTTTTTTACCATACGATGTACTTTTTGACTCTTCCGGAAAAAGTTCGAGAATAATGTTTTTTAACCTATACGGCATGAACGGATTTTTACGGTTTCATAATGCCGAATTTTCATGAATATTCCTATAAAATATTTCATTATTATTTTCATCAAAATCCTTTCCTTTTGAAATTTCATGGCATTTTTGGAAAAGAAAATGATTTTGAAGAAGAAATGATATTTTCCTCATGAATTCATTTCAAGTGTTTATTCAAAACTATTTTCTATCTATGATTACATTTTATAATATGGTTATATTTCATGTATAATTTTCTGATTATTTACATGGATTTATTTTGTTTATGATGAAATGATATACATTGTTTTATATGGATTATGTTATGATGGGATGATGTTTATGAAACCCATCTTATTTATTGGGTTATAATGAATGATTTATATTTATTTTGTGGCACATGAATTAATGATTTAATTATGATATCAGTGGGACCTATATCTCCCTCCAATTCATTGGGTAAAGATTTATATCTCATTAAATATACATGGCTGGAATGGTATGTTAATCTGGTTCAGTGATATATGACCGGAACGAGGAGTGAACTCGATTCAAAAAGGGACTTTGTACACTAAGATGGTCCTGGAAGCATTGCCTTGGCTACTATGGAAATCATATAATGTGCTTAATGGTTTTCCACAATTCTGTGTTTTTTTCCCATGTTATTTATCATGATTAATGTTCCTTTATGACTTATGTCTTATGAATTGTAATGATTTATGTCATTACTCATGATTTTATGTTTTATGTTCATGTTCTTACATTCAAATGTTTAGGGATTGTTTTAAGATTCCATGTTTACCCTTACTGAGCATTTGAGCTCATCCATTTAGGTTTTCTTTTCCCCCATGACATAATGTAAGGTTTTAGGTAGGAAAAAAAGAATATCTTTATCAGAGCTGGTGAAGATCTATCACCATGATTAGAAGATTATGTTCCGGGTATCCAAAGACACTAAAATATTGAAGTCCTTGAGTTTTTGTATTTGTTATGTATTAAGTATTATTTAGAAGTAATTTAATTTCCATTTACATCATTCTATGGGTCTCTACAATGAAATTTTGATGTTGACACATACAAAACAGGGAAAATAACTAAATATCACTAATAAAATGGTGGAAATATGTTATAAAATGGTCATATATGGTGGCATGAACATGAGTATAATAATGTAATAAATTAATAACACACGTTTAACCATTATACTTGATTATTTAAATATTTTTATGGAAGTATAAACCAACGTAAGAGACCTTTTTTAAACCAATATTAATGTATGATTTTACAACATTTCAAAATAATGTTTTTATTCAAAAACATATGAACCTTGATAGAGTTTCCTAATATCATGACACCATAATTTTTTTATGTTTTATTCACAATATTTCATGGTCAATTTCAAAGTAAATTTAATTACTTTTTTTGTGATGAATTCTTCTAATATGTGATTTTTTGAAGGAATGATTTTTAGGATGCAAGTATTATTAATTGATAATTATGTTATGGATCATAGAAATTGATTGTGATGTTGGGTGAGAATTGTATCTCCATCCAATTCATTGGTTATGTTTATTTTATTGTTCAAGATTAAAGGTTACTCTAATTTTAACTACAATGATTACAACAAAAGATAGTCGTGAGGGTTACAACCTAAGGTACCTAGGAGGGTTTCATTATATGGAATCCATAAGGGTTACAAGTCATATAGTAGATGCAAGGTTTATAATAATATTTATTTAATACCCAATGTTACTAAAATTTCTGATTTATATTTTCCTTGTTTAATATAAATCTCATGTTTTTACAAAGTATATATATGATACTATATGTGTGAGAATTATATATTTGGGGAAATAATTTGATATGTTTTTGAGTACTCATTGAATATCAATTTAACTATTTTTTTATTTCCCATTCTGAGAATTTTGTGATCATTCCATGTTTTAAATTTTTTTCATAGGGTTAAAGGAATGTTATGATAAAATAAGAAACCAAGATGAATGTTGTCAATATTTCTCTTAAAATAGTTCATTGTTTATTAAAAAAATATTTTGAATTTTTTTTATTGTTTTAGAAGTATCCACTTTGTATACTTCTTGTATATAAAAGTATGAATTGAGACCTAATTATATAAAAATGTAAATATAAATTTATTTGGAATGTATGGAAGTGAATTTTATTTGAATTTACTAATTTGTGAAATGAATAAGGTCTTATCCATCTAGTTTTAATCTTATCACATTTTAGATAGCTTTATTGGTTGATGATGATTATATTACACCAAAAATGATTTTTTATCTTTGTGATTAATTTTTAATGATATATAATTTAAATATTTTCATATTTCCTCATCCAATATAGGTCTGTTAATAATAGTTTCCCACAGAAGAAACAAAGAAGATAGAGTTGGAATGCATGGATAGAACGATATATTTCTATATGGTTATCCTTGAATGGTGTGAATTGGTACTGATTTGTTTTTATAGTAATGTATTAGTTAATGTAGGCTATTAATTCCAGGGGCATACATGCAAGGTAACATCTAGATCTTCTAGAAATGAACAGGACTATAGTGGATGATTTTATGAAGAAAAACCCACATGTTTTTCATGGATCTTCAGGCCTAATGGTGGTTGAATGTTGGATTAAGTTTCTTGAAAAGATAATTTCTATCATCGAGTTGTTAGATAATCATTGTTTTAGTCATGATATTTAATTCCTTGAAGGTAGTGCGGACCAGTGGTTGTCAATGTTCAAGAATATTATAGATATCAAAGATATTGATGCCTTCAAATGAGATGAATTTAACAACATTTTCCATGAAAGATGGTTTCTTAAGGTAGTTCAACATAGGATTTAAAATATATTCCTTCAATTGTAACAAAATGAGTAAGATTCAATTTCCTTGTATAAAGATAATGTCAAATGACAGAAATGTTTGCTCAAAATCTTATCCAAAATATTGATAGTAAAACTAATCATTTTTTCGATAAGATTGAAACCATTATATTGAATAACATTTTCTTCTGGTGAATTAAAATATCTATAAAACTTGTTTGATGTGCTAAGAGGGTTGAATTGGAGTTCTCAGGTGTGTTTTATTACTTTGAATAAAATAAGAAGAAGTGGTCCATATGGAATGTAATGGGTAAGAATCAATAAAATAAATATGATGTTAGGAAAATAATTTTCCTAGTTCGTGAATTTTTTTAAAAAGTAACCTTGGAATTCCATAATAAAACCAATATGTTTTTTTGATGTGGTATGTTTGGAAATATGGTCTCATATTTTAATGGAAAGGGTCTTAGTGCTGGTATGTTTAATTATGATAAGAAAAGTATAAATGGATTCAATTGTGGTGAGATGAGTAATTACGAAAATATCTTCCAAAATAAAGATCTGATTGATGGAAGAAGCCTGATTAAATGTCTAAAGGTGAAATGAAAACTTTTGAAACTATATCTCTAGATGTTGGTCCATATAATGAAGTAGTATCAGGTATTTTGGTTTTTTACTCAGATTTTTCTAATCATTTATTTGATATGGGGTTTTAACATTCCGTTATTTATGAAAATATTTACATTAAATTAAAAATTCGACCTTATTAAATGAAATCAAAATATGGTTAAAACACTATGGGGTATATTAAAAAATGGTATTAAAATAATATTCACGTTGTTTCTGTGGAAAGGGATTTACCTAAATTCATTTTCACCCATACATTATTTCGATTTTATTATATTTATGGGATTTTATTATCTTTACCATGATAAGACTGATTATATAGAGAAATAAGATGATTCTAGTAAAGGGTTTCAGTTTTACTACATTAATGAACCAATTCCATTGACAAAATATCATGAAGCGAGGAAACTATTAAAATAAGGAAATGAATTTCATCTTACAAATCTTTTTGAAAGTAAGGGAAATTGTTAGATAAATAATGTTCCAGTGGTAAATGAATACCTAGATGTTTTTTCTGATGAGATTCAATTTAATACATGGTTGGTAATTGGAATTTACCACTAACATTGTTCCTTTTTGTAATCCCTCTTAAAACCCCCCTTATTGAATGATTGAATTTGAACTTCTTGAATTAAAGAAATTATCACATGAGTTCATTTATATAGGATTCATTCATCCTATCACATCACCATGGGATGTTCTTGATTTTTGTTAAAAATAAATATGTTTTAAAGGGGTATTTAAGGGATTATAGATATTTCAACAAAATATATATTGAAAATGTGTATAAATTTCCATATATCGATGTATTATTTGATTACCTCATCAGAGAATAGTATTTTTCAAGATTTCCTTTAGATATGGGAATGATCAATTAAATTTAATGGAGGATGATACTAGCAATAAAATTCTATAATACATATGTTCATTATGAGAATTTTTTAATTCCATTTTGGTTAAAAAATTATCAAGTTGTATTTATTAATCTTATGAATAGAATATTCCATGAATATTTGGATATATTTATTTCAATTTTTATTACTAAATTTTTGGTCTTATCCAAAGTTATGATAATGAAGAAAAACATTTAAGGATTTACATGAACACTCGTAATAAAATTATTATAGAAGGAATATTAATAAAAATTTATTTTTGGTTACAATTGATTTATTTCCCATCGAACATTGTTAATAATGGTAGAATAAAAGTTTCTCCCTCCCAAAAAAAGTGTTTGATAAATTTCCAAGACCTACGAATGATAATAAAATTATCTATTTTCTTGGATTATTAAGTTATCACAAATTGTTTAAAATATTTTTTGAAAAATTGTTTAGTGTGCTAGTTATGTTGACACAAAAGTGGATAAATTTATTTTCCTAGAGTAATTTATTGTTTGTTTCCATGAACTGAATAAGTAATTGTTGAATGATATCATTTTGGATTTATATCCATAAACACTAATTTTATCATCAATAGTGATGATTCATTGAATGGACTTGGTTGTGTTCTGATGAATAATTATCAAGTAATTTCTTATGGTTTAAGAAAACTAAAACCACATGGGTTAAATTATCCCACACATGATCTAGAATTAGAAATTATAGTTTTTGATTTATATTTTTTGATGTATCATTTATATAGATCTAATTTTCATATATATATTGAAGAAAATATTTTAATATATATATTTACTCAGAAATAATTAAACAAGATGAAGAAATAATGGAAATAAATAATAAAGGATTGTGATTTCATGATAAATCACTATCCGAGAGAATAGAACATAGTGGCAGATTTGTTGAGTTGAAATCATCATCAAAATTTAACCATGAAACATTTTGAACATGACCCCTTCATTAATGATTTATATTATTTTGACATGGAGGTTAACACTATAGGAAATTCCTCTATTCTGTTTTAGGAATCTGTGTAGCCTTATCTCTCAAAAAGAATTAAGAACTCATTGAAGGATGACTGTGAGTTTCCAAAAAGGTAGAATTAGTTCAGGAATGTATGTTGACAGAATTTAGTTCAAATAAATATAGTATCTTGAGATATGGAAATAAAATCTGTATTCCACATGATTCAAAACTATAGAAATAACTTTTATGTGAAACTCATCGTTCTCCATTTTCAATTCTTCCTGGGAGCAGTAATATCTATAGAGACTGTTGCGAGTATTAATGGTGGAATGAAAATAAAAAATTTATTTTTGTTTTTTGAAATAAATTGTTTACATTTAAACTAGTTAAAGAATAATCATAACTAAAAAAGGGTATGGTTCATCATTTTAATTTAACAATGTGAAAATAATAAAATATATCCTTGGATTCTGTGCTGGTAAAACAAATTACTTCTAGATGTAAAATGGTGATATTGGTTATCGTTGATAAACTGAGTGAATTTTCACATATCCTTCCTATTAAAGACACTCTTTCACTAGATCAGAATTCCCATGTTTAACTCAATGTGATTATATGGTTACCTGGAGTTCTATACTCCACAATATTTGACTGTGATCCAAGGATTACATATAACTTTTTTAAAGGCCATTAGAAGTCAATAGGAATTTAATTACATTTCATCACTAAATTTCATCATCAATATAATGGAATTATTGAATGAAAAATTCATACAGTGGAAGACATTATATGATATTTTTTAATGAACTACTAGGGATGTTGGGATCTTCAAATTTGTTAGTTGAGTTTTCTTATAATAAAAATTTTCATTTCAATATATAGATGAAACCATTTGTGAAATTATATAGAAAGAGGATTAGAACTCCATTATATTTGGATATAGTCAGGGAATTAATGTTTATGGGAACATAATTTGTAGAATAGGTGGCTATGAAAGTAATGATTACCCAACAACACTTGAGAGAAGATTAGAGATGGTTGAAAAGGTATACATATAATAGGAGGAAAAAATTTTCCTTCAAGGTAGGTGATTAGGATTTTCATAAAATATCTCAACCGAAAAATTTTTTATGTTTTATTGAAAAGTTGGTTACTGGTGTAGTGGTAGTTTGGTTGAGCCAGCACCCAACCTTAATTATTACTACGATCAATGATTATTCTGGGATCAATAAGATGATGAAATACGGTCTCCAAAAATTTGATCAATGATTTAGATAAGTAATTGACAGGAACAAAACCTTTAGAGAAGATTATTCACATCATGTTTATAATTTATATAATTAATTTCATAAATACAAGAATTCATGGAGCCTCATAACATTATTCATTGATGATGTTGATCTTCCAAAACTACCATTCCTGATTGTCTCGTTATGATTGAATGGATAAAAACAAGAATACCTTTAGCAGTGATCCTCACATGCTCTGATGGCATCTAATCGACCACACTCATTCTCCGGATACTAGTGCAGAGAAGAAAGTGTCTTTTGTCAGTCATTCGTGATATCTTTATCTTCACCCTTGAAGAACCTCTCTTGTTCTTGAATGGTTTGGGATGAGGATTTGATAGAGAAAATTTTTTTTCTCCACAATTCACAATTCACCAAGTGTGCATTTTGGTACATGGCACAATATATGTACATGTCTATTTATTAACTTGGGGGTTAAGTTGTAAAATGTAATTTCATAAGAGCAATTAAATACATTTATTACCATAGATAAAACCCACTCTTTTAATAATAATACTACTTTATCAATTATGGTGTGCCATATTTCACGAAACAGAATTAAAACAAAAATTTGTGTCCCAAAATAATAGCTGTGTTATTATTATTTAAAATTTTCCAACTAGTGAAATAATTAGATATTTTATTGCAAGTAATTATGTTTATACTAGAGATGCCTTGGTCAGATCGAACTCCACATCTATTTATTGGAAACCTGAATAATTAAATAAATAATTTATTCTCTTAAATACATATTTTATTTTAATACTTGTAAATACATTTTTATTAAATGTTCAATAAAATAAATTAATATTTTTTACCCACAATCCAGTGAATAAATATTTATTTAATTTATTAAATCATCATGACTTGATTTGAATTATTCCACTGTCTTGATAATAATATTAATTTCAGTAATTAAATTAAATTAGAATTTAACCGAGGCCAACAAAAACACTTAGTGTGTGACCATATAGGATTATTTCTCATTGGCATTTGGCGGGCATCCCTAATGTCCAAGAATACTGACTACCAATGGTTCAAGGCATCAAAGAAAAAGAACATAATGTCTCAACAATAACATCCCCATATAAACGTTCACAGTGTATTGTAATCCATTTATCTCAATATTTCATCAAGCAGGTTTCATGGTAGTGTCATCAACCTTTATGCTTAACACATCATTATTTGAATCCCTAAAATAATGTTTTCATCACACCAAGGCCATGAAATTTTATGTGATGGTTCTATTTCAATCAATGTGATGAGATATCAATGTCTATCAAAGAATGGTACAAATCCTTACAGGGATTATAATTTAATAACATTCCACTCGTGATTCATTAAATGAAATCTACATCCTTCCAACATATTGCATGACAATTTCCATTAATAAATCAATTTCTGTGAGTGTTGACATGTATTAAAGATAATATTAATGTTTAAGAACTATTAAACACTCTCACATATAGTAATATCTGATGACATCAAAACATTTGGAATTACTACGTGCAGGTTTGTTATCATAGTCATCCATCTGGGAGATTACCAAGTACAAGCCTCATGAGAGGAGGTATCTTCTACTTAAGAGTAATAACATCTGATAGTCTATATAATATGTGTACCATCATAGTATGACGTCCTACTATAGAACTATATTTATAAATATTTGTATAAAATTTCAAGGTTCTCATCATAACGAGGATCTTCCATATTTTTATTAATAAAATAGTTACTCAAAAACATTATTACATCATAGTCATGGAGAACAATAAAAAATATTCAAAAATATGGTTAAAAATTAAATACATTAAATATACATGTAATCAATGTAAAAACAGTTGGTTCTTGGACACCAACTCAAACAATCTCTCTCTTGGACTAGAGTCAACTAACTACAGCATTTAGTCAACTAGACCTGATTTGTTTAACATGTTTCTGCTGAGTCAAGACTTTAGTCAAGGGGTCAGCCATGTTTTCTTCTATGGAAATAATGATCAATACAACATCACCTCCCTAAGAAAACCCCACAAGAGTTGATAATTCTATTTCATTTCCTTCATCTTCTGATATGACCATGGATCATTTGTAAGAGCCACTGCTGTAGTATTATCACAACAAAATTTGATTGGATTGATACAACTAGGTACCACATAGAGCTCTTGGAAGATGCTTAACATGAAAAATACATCATTAGCTACATTATAAGCTGTGATATAGTTAGACACTGTTGTAGAATCTTTGACCACACTATTCTTTGATCAATTCCAGCTCATAGAACCTCCATTAAAAGTTAATATGTATCCTTTTAGTGACTTCATGTCATCCTGATCAACCTAGAAACTATCATATTCATATCTAATGATTACTAGTTACTCAAATACTCCATAAATCAGTAATAAATCCTTAGTACATATCAGATATTTTAAGATAGTCTTGACTGCCATCCAATTGTGATCACTAGGTTCATATTTAAATCTTCCTACTGGACTCAATGAAAAGTGGACAACCAACATAGTACATAGTATGTCATACATGAATGACCCTATCACTGAAGTGTATGAAGTCATTTCCCTTATCTTTCATTCCTCATGTGTTTGAGGACATATTTTTTCGGAATGATGAATGACATGTGATGCTAGCTAAAATCTCCAATTATATTGTTCCATACTGAATCTTTTCGGTGTATTATCAGAGTATGTACTTTGACATAGGCCCACAAATATCTAGGATCTATCATGATGTATCTTGATCCCAATAATATATGCTTCTTCACCAATTTCCTTCCTAGGGGATTATTGATTCAACAATCCCTTAGCAGATTGTAAGACTGGTATATCGCTTCGAGTAAGTAATATGTCATCAATATATAATATTAAAAAAACAACTGAACTCCACCTAATCTATTTGAAGACACAAGTATCACATTCATTCCTCATAAAAATAATTTTTGTAATGGATTAAAATCGAATGTTCCATGACCTCGATGCTTTCAATAATCCATAAATGGATTTTTTCAGGCGATATATATTATTCGCAACTTTTGGAGTCATAAAACCATCCGGATGTGTTATGTAGACATCTTCCTTATGGTTAACTTTATTTTAGGTTGTTTTGACATGGTAAAAAGCAATGGAAAATAGAATTATGATGGATTTCATCATTGCAATTGTGGAAAAGGTTTCCTTGTAGTCAATGACATGATACTGCGTGAATCCTTTTGCATCCAGTTGTGCCTCATAGGTACTGACTTATCCATCCACGTCCAGTTTCCCCTTGCATACCCTTTCGAAAAAAACAGGATTTACATCAACTAGAGCATCTTCCCAAATCCAGACTAGGTTTTGGTACAAGGAATCCATTTCAGAATTCATGGATTCTTTCCACATAGAAATTTTTGTTCCACATACACCTTCCTTGTAGGTTATATGATCATTATAATCAACAAAAAATGAGTCACCATCATTAGTGACTAGAAAATTGTACCATTCTAGTTATCTATCCTCACATGTACTCCTACGTAGTTCTTGTGTCTTAGGAACAATTTTTTATCCGATCTGGATTTGTTAAATTTGTTCTTATACCAACTGTTGTGTACCTTAAG
Source organism: Viscum album (assembly GCA_963277665.1). Taxonomy (NCBI): domain Eukaryota; kingdom Viridiplantae; phylum Streptophyta; class Magnoliopsida; order Santalales; family Viscaceae; genus Viscum; species Viscum album. Next base: position 1,585,201,227 of record OY728147.1, read on the forward strand.
CCTTGACTTCTTCGAGATCTATCTCACACCCACGATTACAGTTTGAAATATTCTCCCTCTCATGGAATATGGATAGTCATTCCACCTGATCCTTTTTATTGGAGGGGTTGTGTAGGTAATATCCCATGGATTCTTTAGGGCATCCCACAAAGGTACACTTTGTGAAAAGGGGTTCAAGTTGGTTACCTGAAGAGGCCTTAAAAAACACATCACTTAACACACACATGAAAATTTGATTAAATTGCTTTATTTCGACTATTGAACTAATCTATGATACCATTTATATATTTTGATGGTACTTGGTTTAGTATGTACACTATGGTTTTTAATGCATATCCCTAAAAGGACAATGGAAGACTCACATGACTCATCATTTATTTCATCATATCAGAAAAAGTGTGGTTCCTCCTTTCACACACACCATTCCACTAAGGCGTTTAAGGAGGAGTAATTTTGGATAGGTTCCCAAATTTTAATAAGTAATTAATGAAGTATCTATTATGATATTATCCACCTCATCTTGAGCAGAGTTTCTTAATCTTCTTACCATGTTAGTTCTCAAATTCATTCTTGTATTCTCTGAACTTATCAAAATCATCTGACATAAACCTTTTTCAGTATATATATCCATATATACTAAAATCACCAGTAAAAATCATGAAGTTTGACTACCCTCACCTTTCTTTTACATGAAATGGATTACAAACATCGGTATGAACCAATTAAAATATATATTTATCCCTATCACCATTGCCACTAAATTGGGCTTTGGTCATTATTCCTTGTAAAAATTCAAGACATACAACAAATGATTTTAGGTCAAAAGAATCTAAGTATCCATCTTGATGTAACATTGTCACTCATTTCGTGTTTACATGACCTAGCCAGTGATGCCAAATTTGGTTGCGGAATGAGTAATGTTAAGTATATTTGTGATAAATTTACATTAATTGGTTTGGTTAATCCCATATGTAAAGAATGTTTTATAAATGCATCGTAAAAAAATTCTATATTTGTAAAGGATGCATAATTCATTTTAAAAAATGAAAAAGTACATGTGTATCTTAATATTGATATAAAAATAATGTTTCTAGTAACACACGACACATATTAACAACCCTTTAACACCATGATCATCCCAATTTCCAATGTGAGGCAGTAGTCTCCAACTGCTATAGCAGCATGTCTGGCCCTATTGGTTACTCAAATATCTACCTAACCTCAGTCAATCAAGTTGAATATACATGGTTCTTGTATTTGGATCCATATGTGAGCCCCAAAAGCAATATTTAATACCCAATTTGACTAAATAGATAGATATCATTTGAAAAAAATGCACATGAATATTCCCCTTTCCTCTTAGGTTGGGTGAATTTTTTATTCTTACGGCCTTTCTCGCGACATGTGAAACAAACGACCTCTTATTCCCTTTTCATCCCCTTTGATCTTCATTGTCATAGATGGGTGTGAAGAGGATTTGGGTTTAAAGCTCTTTCCATTCTCTTTCCTCTTATTCACTATGAGTACAAAACGATTATCATGGTTCATATATTTTTACTCTTTCTGAATGAGGATAAGAAAATCAGATAGAGACTTCTCAATGTTGTTCATATTGAAATTTAAAACAATGCTAAATAAGATATGAGGGAGTTATTCAAGAGTGAGATATGTACCCAGTTCATTGGGGAGTTTAAACCATAATACATCCTAGTGCTAAATGTAGCTAATAAGCTTGACTACGTGATCCCCAACTAGGGAACACACTCCCAGGTTACTCTAAAATAGTGCATTGGAGATCTCAAACTATTATTGTCTTGCACTCTCATTTTAAATACTACAGAGGTTCTCAATCATGCTATATGAATCCATGTTTTCATGAGACATCATGAGCTAACTAGACATTTGTGATATTATAATACATTTAAGGTCTACCACATCATTTATATGTTTCGTATAGACCATGAAATCTTGGTCACTCCCCTCTTCAGCTGTCATATCTGGTAATGCTGACTCTATCATGTAAGACTCTTGTTCATGGAATAGAATAATTTGAAGGCATCTAAACCATTCATCAAATTTCTTCCAGTGAGGATGTCTTCATTATCCACAATTGATCATATGGATAGTGTGGTTGGTGAGCCTATCATTTTAATTCTACATCTAAAAGATCCTATCATTAGTACTTTCTTGATTAAACTTTATGAGAAATAATAATTTAATTGTATTATGTCTCCCACTATTTTATCAAGTTCCAATGGCCCTAACCATTGAACTCGGAATATCCAATTTCCATGAAATTCTAGTGTCATGGATCATTATTCCTCATCTCATAACACCAAAAAGGGTTGGTCAAGATATTTGAAGGTATTTAGGTAGGTAGGTCTTTGAAAACTACATGTTTTCATCTCCATGATCTATTGAGTGGACTCCCCAATCCAGAAATACTGAAATTGGATTTCCTCAACTATTGCAACTAATATTAGACCATGTCATAAAAGGTCTTATCCTCTTGATGTAATGTGGTTATGTCAACCCAAAACCATTAATAAGGGAGTCCTATATAAAATTAAGTGTCCCAAAAATGGTTGGTCAAACACATAGTCTTATTTAGTTTTTCCCTAAATCCAATTACATAAGGCTTGGTCAGACAAAATATTTTATTAGAAGGATTTTATCCCATAGGAATGAGTTGATTATTTTCATTATCACCAGATTTTTAATATTAAGTGTAACTTAGATAAATGTTTAACCATGTATGGATGATATTTATGCATAAGATTGGTTTATATTATCTTCATCTTGCAGTCTTAATTAATTAATTAATTATGGGATCTTGACAACCCATCCATAATGATTAACCTTGCAACTAAAAAAATGAAATAATCAAAAGGGAATTATTATGATTTTTCTAATGGTATGTTTATCTGTCAGTTGAAAAAATAACCATGGACTAGTGGACAAACACATTAATCATTTTTCGGTTTGTGTATAAAGCATTACACCTATACAATTATGTATATCTTGGGATCAGTTTCGTCTCTTTTCAAGCTTGAACCACCTAAAATATCAAGGGTGTTCTTTACATTACATATTGTTCTTTAACTCACACACAGGTGAGAGGTTAAAATGGTGGTTTACATAATAGAAACAATAGGCACAGATTCCCTAGTTATTAATGAGGAGAGATGGATTGCATGGAAAAAATTAATTTAATAAATAAACTAAAAGGAAACCAATCTCATAAAAAGGTCTCAGCCCAGCTCATGATCACCCACATACATAAAACAAGTAACTTATTTAATAAATCTAAAATTCAATTCATTAAGCATTTAAATTTAGATAAATTGTGCTTGAATCGATTATTTATTATCATTAATAAATACACCATATTATCTTAATAATTTTCTGAATTTTTGTGATATTATCATCATTGTACATAAATGAAACATGGAGGTATGTTTGGGAATAACCCTTCAAATCTATTCAACATATATTATATTAATATACTATTTTTATCTTCTTGTATATGGAATACATTATGCTACAATGAATAGAGTAACAATCGATACTTTAATTTATACTTGATAAGCAGTTATGAACATTACTAAAACATTATTGTTTTAACATTGTGTAGTTTTATAATGTACATGGTGTGTAGTTCCGACTACACGACGTGTACTACATTCACCTTCTTTCCCAAAGAAGATGCCTAGGGAATCAATGTGGGAGGTGTACTTCATAAATTTTGGAGTACATGGCGTGCACAGTGGGAAACACACCGTGTTTTATCCGTGTAACATGGATACAAGTGGGATTATTCATGTATGGGATACATAGTTTTGCCCCTGACATGAAGAGACTACACACCATGCCTATTTGACCACATTGTGGGTAATCTTGTATTTGTGTGAATATCATTCCTAGAAAACACATGGTATAAAATTAATTGCACCACAAGTAATAAATGAACACATATTGAGTTATTTCCTAATTAATAATGATGTGGTGTACACAACTATACGACCTGTAGTCTGGATGATAGGGAAATGTATGGTAGATATCACAACATGTATGAATAAACACATAGCATGCACATTCATGTCACATGGGGAGAATCGGCGGTGCCTCCTTTAAGGACCCATCCCCTGGGGCCCCTGCAGTGACATCCCCATGCCTGCCTTCCAAAGGATAGGGGTTGGCTACTAGCATCGAATGTGTAAAACTGCATGTGAGAGGCATTTTCATGAGTACATGTATGGACATGCACACATAACCTCGTCCCAACACACAGAAAGATGAAAAATAGTATAATAAAACCAAATTGAGTACAAAATACAGTGGAAAGCAAGTGGTCCATAATTCAAACCCATCCAAAAGAATTGAATCATCAAATTACAAAAAGGAGCTCTGATGGCAATCTATGGAATACCCCACCTGGTCGTAAGAGTAGTGAGTTAACTAGAAGATGATTTATTATGGATTTTTCGACTGGTCCTACTAGGCCCCACCTTGACCTAGGCCACCAAGTGTCATGTTAAAGCATCGATTGGTCCTTTCTCACTAGGCACCACCAGGTCTCGGTCTACCAATGTCTCTATCGAGGTGTCAATCGTCTGCACAGGAAATGACATGGATGAGCGGGGCCCGTGTTGGGGAGAGTAACCCAAAACACATTAGGGACCCCAAAACAAAAAGGAAATATGACACAACAATCATCAATGTTTAGGATGATGAAAGAGCACATAACACAACACATATCACAACAATAATATTCTAGGGTAAGGATAGTAGCTTCGTCAGTAACGTCAGCAAACCCCTCGGCAACTGGAGAAATCCTTCTCCATCCAATACAATGGGCATTTTCAGTCACATTAAAGATAGTTCCCACTAACCGTGGACTACTTTAGTACTCATCCATAATTACTACAATGGGTATGTTGGGTCACACAGAGCGTTCCCCACCATGGGCCTGCTAGGTCACACCGATCTTCTTTCAACATTGTCTGAACATATGTACACATCATGTAGAGTATCATGGGTATTTCGGGATACACATAGAATCTATACACTGTGGTCCATCCTGGTCACACAAAGCTACTTCCCATAGGGCTGTTGTCGAGTAGTCTTCTGGTCATAGCGAACCACAGGGTTACGTATGTAGAAAACATGGTAAAACAACATATTAAGTCATTTGTCACATATCTATGTCTGTGAGAGTTACCACATATCATTCCGACAGATCTACCACATCATGAGTGTCCCAACGCCTCAAATGGTTGGTCAAATGGACACGCTGTTTAAAAGATGCTGGAAATTTAGTAAACATGGGGCCGGTTGAGGTGAGACTCGGCATGTGGGTCCCACATACCCCAATTTAATTAAACAGACTGGACCTGACCAAGTTTGGATTGAGGTTAGTTTGGTCTATCCAAGACATTGGGCCATTCCCAATAATCATCGCTGGCCCTGACCCAGTATGGCTAAGGGTCCAGCACATCGGGTCGCTCAGTGACCCGGTCAAGTCTGGCCCCTCCCGAAGGGAATGGGTCAAGGATACCAAAGAAAATCGAGCCCACTTGACACTAGACTGGCCTGGACTTCTAGGCTGGAGGTGTGTCCTTCCATCCTCAGCCCGGATCTCCATGTGGGAGGACCATCATTGTGCCGCCCGACTGGGACGCGGAAGCCAATCCGCATTCGGCTCTAGCTAGCCCAAAAGATGTGGGGACCCTCTAGTCGTGGTCGATGGATTGTAGCCCACACTTCCCAGGTATCCCAGACAGGGGCCATGCCCTCTATGAGGCTCCCACCATCGCGACTAGTTGGACCTGGCCTCCTCCCGCTACGATGCTCCCATAGGCGTGCCACCGCACTCCAGGGTAGCCGGTGAGGGTTGTCCACCTCCACTATGACTGCAGAGCCATTTGGCACCGCCCAATTCACGTGGCTAGTGTGTGACGACTACCTCCACACCGGTGGTGCCGCACTAGAAGCACCTTCCATGGGACACCAGAGTTTATCTTGTGGTCTGTTTCTCGATCTGTATGGGCCTACAGACCTCTAGGGTCATCGTAATCCTTTCTCAGGCCTTATAATCAAATTATTGCCACTTCGAGAATGATGCCACCATGAATGCATGATCATCGGTTCTAGAGAATTGTTTTATCATTCTGGGCCCTCCACATTAGAGGCTTAAATCAAGGTATAGGTTAAGAAATTGATGTTAAACCATTTCATACAAGGTTTGAATCTTAAAAAATAAATCCTCAATAAAAGTCACCCTCTTGCATAAATGAACGAATCACGGATCAACTTGTTCATGGGTTTATCTACAATTTTCATTTCTATAAAATAGAGAGTTGGAATGATCATTGAAAAAAACGTCAAACCCCAACATCTGTAATATTTGATGCTGACACATACATCCTCAAGAGTTCAAAGCGTTGATATCATCACTTACGACTCCATTATTTGATGATTGTCAATATCGATGAAGTCTCACTAACATTCATTATCCTTATTCGTTGGAGAGAAATTCAATAGGATAATTGTGAGAGAGTCACCAGATTTTAATTCTGTCTTCTCCAATGTGACAAATAATTAAGGGAAACATGGTGTAGGGTTTCAGTTATGCTACGATGTCACGTCGTTAAGATGTTATCTCCCTTTATCGAATCAATAAGCTACATGATACAGGACATTAAGGATACTAATTTATATGACTCATCGCCACTTTTTAACCACACCACAACATCGTTTTCTACCACTCAATGTATGAAAATGAATATAAAATATCTTTTTATGTTATTTTATTATTTTTTAGGAAAAATGTCCAAAAAAAACTTTTTAATTTATCCCTTCCCTAATAATGTTACATTTATTCTAGAAAAATCCTAGTATTTTGAATTCAACAGTGTCCTTGGATTTTTTTTCTGAGAAACAATTCAATAGTTATAAAAACCTACTCGCATGTTCACAGAATGCACCTTAAACATTGTTCAAAATTCACTTTCTAGATCTTCGAAACTTAGAATCACGTTCGGTTAGAGCGTGTAGTATTAGAAAAATTATATATAATAAAATTACACTAAATTTCCATGACATGAAATTGACTCCACCTTAGGTATTTACATCCCCAAAAGCCAAAAAAACTAAAAAAATTGATGGGGGAGTCTTGAGAACGAATCTAAGCCTCCTCCTCTCATGTACTCTATGGAAGATTCACATGCTACCACTAAACTCACACTAGATGAATCGTCCACCCGTGTAGCACCCAATCTGATCGATCCTATTTCTCCACATGGAACTCCGAAAACATCACACCATCACCAATGTCTAGCTCGCCTCTGTCAATTATGTGAAATGGTCCAGGCACGTACCTTCTTAGTTGTGACACGTGGAAAAACATCTTGCACATGGTGCATCTGTGGGGGAAGTGTTGTGCGGTAAGCCACATCACCAAATATTCTCAGGATCTAAACGACTCTGATGAACCTCAGAGACTACTTACCGCCCGATCCAAATCATTGTGACCCTTTTCATGGTGAGACCCAGAGGAACACATGGTATCCCTCCTATACCTATAGTGGTTGTCATATCCTATCAGCAAAAGACTTATTCCAACTTTGTTTAATCCTCATCCACTCTTATATGAATTGCACCTTTGATGTGGTAGCCCATACCAACTCTAGACCCATGAGTGCCAACTCCACTAGGTCTATCCAGCCTATGGGTGTTATAAAGTCCACCCGTACAAAGCCTCAAATGGTGCCAGGCCAATGGTGGAGTTGTAGTTGTTATTGTATTCAAACTCCACCAGTGGTAGGGGGTCCTCACAAATACGACCAAAGTCTAGTACACAATCACAAAAGAATGTACTCCTTGGTTTATATCGTGCGTTCTCTCTAACCGTCCATCTGGGGTTGAAAAGTTGTGCTTAAACGCAGTTGCGTCCTTAACTCCTCCTATTGTCCCTTCTACAACTGAGATGTAAATCCGGTGTCTGGATCTAAAATTATCATTGAAGGCACCCTTTGATACCACAATATCTCCAAGATGTAGAGGCATGCCAATCCCTACACTAGTCCCTGCTCTTAGATGGGTAGGAAATGAGCCAACATGCTAAATCGGTAAACAATCACCTAAATAGAATCATGGCCTCTAGACATATGTTGTTACCATGTCACAATGCCCATTGAGATAACTTCTTATATCTACCCTTGTACCTCATGTGGATGGTCCATGACTGCTAAAACCTGATTCTCATCCACCAGTTACTGATAAGTGAGTCATCGTGAAATAAAATCAGCCACCACATTCCTCACCTTCGTCCAATAGTACTGATGTCGGAGGTCCTTGTACATTTTCACCACTCTATGATGTAATGCCAAAAGAGACATATAGAACTCCCATAACACCTCCTCCCACAACTTCACAGGTACTAAGATTCACCATATTATAAGGATCGTTTTCTCCCCACTTGTTGAAAATCCACCAGGATACCATCCTAAGGATAACTGACCATATCCGGCGTTGTAGTCAACATTCATCAGCTATTCCTCCCAGACTCACTATAAGAGGGTGTGAGTAATATTCATAGAATTAAGGAATGTGGATCCACCATCATCCTTAAAAGATATCAGTATCATCGAAAAATACTATATTTCCTCACTCAGTAGCTACAAACTAGTCCCCCTTACAAGTGCATCTTCCACAATGTTCCCCTTCATAGGAGTATAGAACATTTGAAAGTCATAGTCCTAGTGGAACATTAGACATCTATGTTGTATTTGGTTTAGTTCCTTTTGGGAGAATATATACATGAGACTCTTATGGTCAGAGTAAACTGTAAACTTCTCACCCATCATGTATTGATACCACATCATTATGGCAAAGACCATTGATGTTAACTACAGGTCGTGGGTCACGTAGTTCTTCTCATGCGACCACAACTGGCATGATCCGTAGGTGATCCCTACTTGCTCCTTCATCAAGAAACATCCCAGACCAGTCCCTGATGCATCCTAGTAAACTATATACACAACTCTCTCTTCTAGTAGTTTCAAGATGGGAGAACTAGTCCGTATCTACCATAGCTTCTAGAAATTATGATGACATTTCTCTGTCGACATGATTGGTTTTCCCTTCCTTTTCAAATCTGATATGGGTTCCTCTACTATAGATATGACTGGCATGAACCTTCGATATTAACCAGAAAACCCCAAGAAGCTTATCACCTCCATCACCCTCTTGGGCTGCTCACAACCAAGAACTGCCTCTATCATCACCGGATCCACTACAACTCTAGCCTCTGAGATAACGTGTTCTTGAAAGTGGACCTCCAGAATCCATAACTGGAACATAGAGAGATTTCCCTAAAGTTGGTGCTTTCAAAGTGTATCACTATCTATCCATAGTTATGTAGCATGCTCCTCCTCCAATGCTGAGTACACCAAGATGTCATCAATAAAGGCCATGCCTTACCGGTCTAGGTCAGACTGGAAGATCCTTTTCATGATGCCCATGAACACTACCGGGGTGTTGTCCATGCCAAAATGCATCACCAAGAACTCTTATTGGCCTTACCAGAACCTGAAGTCTGTCTTTGGTACATCCTCATCTTGTACCAGAATCTGGTGGTATTCTATTCTGAGACATGTCTTAGAGAACCAATTTGCTTCATTCAGCTGGTTGAAGAGGTCATTGATTCTTAGTAGTGGATAACAGTTCTTCACAGTCACCTACATCAGGCACTATAATTCAACATACAACCCCAAAATCTTGTATGACTTCTCGGAAAAATGCACTAGGGTTTCCCATTGTGAAGCAATCGACCTTACAAACCCCTTCTACTACATGTCCTCTACCATTACCCTCATCTTGCGAAGCACCAAAAGGGAAATTTGACAAGCTAGTACAGATATCAGTGGTGTACCAGGGGTATAGGTCGATGGAAAATTCTACCTCTCTATGAAATGGTAGTCCCCAACGATCCTCAAGAAATACATCCTTGTACTTCTCTAACACTACAGTGAATCTTGGACTCCCCTAACTGCTGCACAGAGGGTGAAGCTAGACAATTGGTGACTGATCGGTTGTACCCTCCTCTGAGAGAGTTTGTCTTGTGCTATAAGTGTTTACTTATTTCCGGTGAAGGAAAACATGGTCTTATATTCACTGAGACATCAAACTATACGCCTACAATATTTTGTCAGATCATAGACTGTAGATAAGAAGTAAATACCCAAGAGGACGTTTTAAGGCCTCAACGTTGCTATTAGGAGATCCCAGCTGAAGCTCTTTCCTCCTAGAGTGAGCTCACATTTTCAAAACCAGTGGGTAATCGTCGAGTCCTATTCTATAAGTGTCTCTAGTCAATAAGGTTCAAGCCAATGTCTCCACCAGAATCTACGAGCTCCGAATAAGAGCTTTGGAATTGAAGGACTAACTAGAACATGTATCTATAAGTACTACTAAGGTGTAGAAGGCATAGATCGTACCTCATATCATCTCTAGAGAATTTCATTCTTAATCCTATGCTTCTTAAAGATGATCTAACTTATGTACAGCAGCACTATAAGGTATGTGTGGAACACATGTGGGTTGTTGTGGTAACCTCTCAAACAATCACCCGCCCCTACCACTAGGCCAGCTCCCCTGCCACGTCTGTCGCAAGGAAGAACTCCTCACTCGAACTACTATCGCTACCTAAACAGCAACTCGAATGTTTTCTATTTATCAGTATAGAGGGTCAGGCAGTCACATGGCTTGTGTCCCTGCCTGCCAAATGCGAACAACTGCCAGGCCCCCTACTGGCTCCCCTCGGACTGGGATCCCTACACTACCAACACTGGGTCATGGGGTCAATCTTTGAAGGACCTGGCCCGCATGGCCTCACATGTCTGTTGTCTGATACATTTTTAATACACTACTGCTTTGGGTCTAGTGGAAGCTCTATCGTTAAATACCTGTTAAACAAAGAATCCTTCCACAACACGAGATCTCTCTAGCACCCCGGCCTATGTTGGGATGTAGAGAGTCAACACTGATGCTTCGATTTCATGCCTGAGTCTCTTCTCAAAGGATCATACCTTTAAGAAAGGGGATCACACCACATCTATTGAGGGGTGAGATATCTCATTGAACCTTTTTGTGTACCATCTTCCCTAATGCTACCTACTTAAGGAGAAGGAACTATTGAATGCACACAGAGAATATGACCACAGGGAAAAAATCCTCTTGGAGAAGTTACTCAAAGTTTGACCAACCAAGGGTCACCTCATCGTGTGTCTATGTGGTCAAACTCCACCATCTTCCAGGAGAGCCTTGTAGAAGGCTCGCTGCCATGATTTCCATCTGGTCAGCTAGTGTCCTCAATAAGTAGAAGACCCACGTCACAGTCTCTAGCCAGTCCTCAGTGACGTGAGGATCCATATCTCACCTACACGTGGGATGTCAGGACCCATCACCTAGGTCTCGTGCCATAACTACCCCATGCCCGCCGTCCATAGGCCTGTGGTTGGAGGCTAGCACCGGAAAGGCATATCCCAAAACTGGGAAGGCATTTCCTTTTTAACCTGAAAACTCACACAATCCATGCACAAAGCAATATAAAAGCATAAATTAAAATATATAGTAAATAGAGTGAGTACTATAAGTAAAGGGGCCGTAATAAAATCCCTACTAGGTTGTACATGAAAAACTGAAAACAACTCATTTGAACACCCACCACAGATCCTACCTGAAGGGTAGGTATTTCTCTCGAACTGTCATCTTTGCGGTACATATCATCTAATATTCCACCTCCGACCAGCCTCCATCCCTAACAACCTCATCCTTGTTCAATGTTGTCCATCATCTGCATAATACACACCAAGGTGCGGCCATAACCCATGTATGGGTGAGTATAAAAATACTCAGTAGGGACCCTGAGACCATCATAGGTCTCCCAGAGTTCCACAAAGAAGATACCTCAATGAAAGAACCCAATATCAAAGCACAAATAAAAAGATATCAACACTACTTAGGTATATTCTCATACTTATACAAATGTTATCATGGAATACTCATCTCATATATGAGGGAATAACATAAAAAGGGTTACATCATGAAGGAAGAAGTACCACATATTTATCACCACGAAGTTAGGAGTACAATACAGGTAACACCACGGAAACATCACCACGAAGGTAGATGTACCACACAAGTACATCCACGTAGATAGAATTACCACATATGTAACATCACAATGATAGAGGACTCATCTTACCACCACGTATAACTTAAGTACATAAGTACAAATGAATAGTCATAAGCTAGATCATCTTATTCTATTATGCAGCACTACTACTGACCCACACAGAACCAATAGGTACTACCCCCCACTGATCTACACATGATCTGACCCACACATGATCGGTATGTGCTGAACCATACAAGATCACTGAGTTCTGACCTACACTGGATTTGATTGAAGCTGACGCACACAGAATCGATAGGTGCTAACCCACATAAGATCGTTATTCTTTCTTCACAGTACAGTTAGTCATAGGATTCCTCGCACATGGTGCACTAGAGTTCTAATGAATATGCCCCTCAAGATATCGTTCAAACCTCAACCACTATTATGCTCCAAAAAGGAGAAACCCAAAGGTCTATCATGTCGTAAGGGTTCCAACATGAAAATGGTATGTCTATCGGATGGCTAGTTTGCGTGTTATAAGTGTTTTAGTTCCGGGGGCCCGGTTGGATTCGAGATTGATCCAACCCAGCCATATGCCAAATATTTACAAAACTCATGTGGAGTATACCAAAAGAAACATCACAATCCAAAGATTTCAATGCCACATATGGTTCATCAAATGGACGCTCGGTTCTCATGATATGACCAACAAGGCGTATCTAGGTTGTGATGGGCCCATGTCCGGTACGACACTGTCGGGCAGACCCAGTATGAGCTGACCCAACCCGGGACTGACCCGAATCACATAGGGGGTTTCCCGACTTGCTGGGTGTGACCCACTCATCCTAGACCACTAGGCAACTCCTGATGGGCGCGGTCTGCCATGGCGTGGCCAGCCCTTGCTGCTACCATGGGGAGAGGCACCCCCCAGAATTCTGAACGATCCAGTTGGACCGTTCGAATTTGGCCTACTGGGTGGAACTATGTGGCTCCACCTATATTCACCTGGGACACACCAGAGTGGGTCCTGCTCGACGTGACGTGGCTGGCCAAAAGTTTGGTCAGCTTCCTTTGCAGTGGCGCGATGACGCCACTATTCCTCCTATGGCCGGCCAGGTGTTGGCCACCCTCCGGGCGCGCCACCAGAGCTCCGGAGCTGCAGCCTCCTTATCTAGTGGTGGGGACGTGCGTTGCCCCAACATCTACCATGCTGGCCTACATGCCGGTCACCACCCTCCTTCTCCACAGTTGATAGTCCAAGACCTCCCTTGGTGGCTGAAGGCGCCGCCACAACCATCGCGGTAGGTCGGTGTGTCGACCGCCGCCTTTGACCATGTCAGTGCCATTTGATGGAGACGTGGTCAGGTTTTGCTCAACTCATCGATCCCCCCATGATGAACATGTCAACAATGAATTAATTGAGGGATCGGGCTATGTTCATTTGGCATGCACCCTTAGTGTTAGATTGATAGGAGGTGGTTCAATGATTGAAGACAATGATTCCTCATGAAGAATGATACAAACATTTTCATTACCTGGATCGTTCATTGGAGATGGTGTCAGGAAGAGGATGATGACATTGGGGGAGATGTCATCATTCATCACTCCCGCAACATGCTTCCAATCCGAGCATGTGTGTCAGTTTCTCTTTCTTGATCCAGGGGTTCGTTCTTCATTGTAGATGGATCTTCCACTAAGGGTTATTCCTAGAACTCATTTTCCAACAATTTCCAACAGCGAGAGATGAGGATCCAATCCTGACCTATTGATGATTATGTAAAACAATTAATTTATAACATTAAGGTGGACGGTTTCTAGTGTTTCACCACATGAAATTGGTCATTTAATGCAAGTCATTAAATTCCAAACCTCCTCTAGTGGTTCCCACCACCAAAATTCAAATGAGAGGTTTCATGAAATAAAATAAAAGTTATTTATTTTATTTTACAATTCTCCCATGAAAACCCAAAAATTCTACTTCCACCCTCGACCTACTATGGTTGAGATAATGGTCTCCTTAAGTGAATATCTTTACAATGAGTTCAACAGTGTACTAAGATTTCAATTCTGAGTACCAATTCAAAAGTTACAAATTTCCACTCACATGTTTATTGAATGTATCCAAAATAAAAGATCATAAATTGATTCGAGGAACACCATGCTCTAGAATCATGCACCATTAATATTCATAGACACGTAATAATTCCATATAATTAAAAATATTACATGGAAAATATGGGACTTTATATTCTTCCATCTTTAGGGCTATGCGTTCCAGAAATCCACAATACAAACTAGGGAAACAAGTGGGGGTACATAGCATGAATGTAACGACCCAAAAATTCAATAAAAGAAATTCCTATTGATCTAATTAAATATTTTATTATGGTTATATAATTTTTTAAATTCACTGGTTTTACGTTTTTGGATTTTAAAATACCAGTATGAATTATGACCATTGCTAATATAGCCCTTGATGTGTAAGGAAAAGATTAGTTTAAATATAGGGATTTAACAAATCCAATTTACTCAGACAAAGTAAGCGATGGACTTATCCTGTAGAATTTCCCCTTAAAAAGAAGACTTTTCAGATCTTGGAAAGGAGGTGGTGCCATTGGGCTTCACTCTTTACCAAGCCCAAGACGATCTTGAACATGTTAAGCTTGATCGAAACCAACTACGGGAGAAGTGGAAGTTAATAGAGATTGCCACCCGATCAATGTTATCTCAGCCACCCCAAGATTCTGTCACCATCACACACCTTACTCTCCAGTGTTATGAGGGTGTTATAAGGAGTTATGTAACATGACTCTAGCACTATGACAACGTACATTATTTTTGTATATTGAATGTTTATTCATTTTATTATTGTTACTTTGTATATAGTTTATAAAGAAAAAATAATATTTTTAGTTAATATTCAACTAAGAAATCAATTTTGTTGAATTAATAAATATTTTAATAAAATAATATGTTAATAAAATATTATTATTAAATTTATTTTTATTAAATATAAAAGATCATATAATTTTATGAATGCAATTGTAATTTTTATTAAGGTTTGAAAACTGTTTTTGTCAAAACCCGTGAATTTTTGGTAAATATCGGTTGTTTATTTTAAAATTAAAAATTCAAATATATATAAAATTATTTTGAAAAAAGTAATATAATTTATGGAATTAGTACATAGAAATTATCCAATAGTGAATTTTTCATAATTTTCAGAGACAGATGAATTTTTGTGTAAAAATTAAATACAGGTTAAATATATAATGTGTTTTATGAAAACATAATGACCCGACCATGAGGTAATAAAATAATGTAAACATTTTTTATGGCCAATATATGTTTTCAAATAAAACTAATGTGATTTTATATTTGTTTGATTTATTTTAGAATGTTTTTGTAGACCTCAAATACTTATAAAACATTTTGTCTTTTTAAACTGGTTTCCTTCAGAGTGTGACTCACCTGTATATAAGAAAACCTATTATTTTAAGAAGGTTGGATATTAGCCATAGACAATATGTTTTTCCCCTCACATTTGGAAAAAACCATGGGCAAAAACAATGTTCTGGTTTGTGGTATTGATTAGTATAATGTGAGGTGTCCCAAACCTAAATAATAAATTATTCTCTCCCCTTTCCTATATAAACCCATCGAAGATCCCACTACGTTTTCACTCAAAGCCTTTGCAGTTTGACCAAATCCTGTCTTCTCTCTATGATCATCCCATGGTTCCCCCATTCTCTCAGGAAGCCTATCTCAAGCCTCTCCCAAGCCGTTGGTATCCCACTTCTACGTAAGGTATTTCTTCATTTCTCATTTTGTCCAATTTTCTTTAAGTTGTAAAGACATTTTGTTTTCTATTATAAATTTTGGGGTATGACTTCGCACATCCTACATACAGTACTCCTTATGTTGGAATGATGATATACCCCTTTCTCTCTTATTAAATTCCTTCCATGTACAGCTGTTACTATGTCGAAATTCCAAAAGGATTTTCTCTCTCCTCACTGACATTAATGAAATTATCTTGTATGATGAATCTAAATTTCATTACAATTGTTGGGAAATTTTTCTATATGACCCTCTTACCATCCGTTTCATGTAAATATGATGGGACACCCTTTTCTATCATCAACAAATTTTATGAGTTCTTATGTCACGTCATTACACTGTCAAAATTGCACCACGATTTTCCATACCAAAGTCATTGTGTAGTGAATACCATACCCATTTCTCTATCAAGGGTAATAGATTTTATGTACATATATTTATTGTTTAAATATTTTAATCAATTAATTCCAATCACATTTATCATGGAATAAATGATGATGTTTTTTATGATCCAGGTGGCACACTTATGTAAGAAATGAAATTTTTAAGAAGGGTGTGCCCTGATAGCATTCCATTGCATTGGGTAAAGTATAATATCATGATACATCATGTGAAATGGGTGTTGACTCATTCTAATTCAAGGGAAACAAGGTTTTACTCGAGCTTCATGTGCAGTGATGGTTTACTCTTGCTCCATGTGCAATGATCCTTGGCTCATGCTAATTCTGTGTTAAGTGTTGTTGCCACATTTCAATGTTATGATTATCAAGCATTATCATGCCTTTATGATCATGTTTCTATTGGGATAAATTTATATTATTTTTTTCTAACATGTATTTTATTTCTAATGTTATTCGATTTTAAATTCCCTTACTGGGCTTTATAGCTCACCCTTTTCTTATGCATGTCCTCAGTTTATCCCCTACAATGCAAAGTACGCGGGAATATAGTGGACATGTAAAAGAAGTTTTCAATAAGATGTTGTGTTCTATGTTTTAATCTGTTATTTAATGTTCCTTTACACAAAAGACACTATAACTCTTGATATTCCATGTTGTATCAAGTTACGGTTTTATGTAATGAATCAGGTCTAACTGTGTAATAAAGAGAATGTTGTTATAGTTGGTATCAGAGGATAGGTTTTGTTCTTTTGGGGATAATGATTAGAAACCCCAAGTGAAGACATAGAGAAAATAATAAATTTCATAATAAAATACCTAAGTACTGGTGAGTATTGAGAACGTGGTTTATCAAGAAAATGCATCCCTCTCTGGATACGAGCATGTAGAGGCGGCTCTGGCACAGATGTATCCTAGGGTTAAAACCTGAAAACACCGCTTTGAGATAGACTCGAAAGGGAACTAGTGCACAACAATGGGCATTGCTACACTCTTCATTATGACACTCCCATGGGATATGCTTTGGTAAATTCACAGGATTAGTATAAACCCTTATTAAGGGAATTAAAAAATACCCCTAAGAATATACATTAGAAAGTAGATTAGGAATAGAATGGATTGAAGCCTATAGATTCATATGTTAAGAAATAAAAGAAATTTATAAGTCATCCATTTCTCTCCTTAGATTACCCTTTATGTGTTACCCATAATTATCCATTCATTAAGGAATAATAAATCTGTGACATCAAGTATTTTAATATCACATTTTTTCATGTCTTGAGGGTAACTCAAAATTTGATATGTTTCATCACTAGGATAAAGGATATATTCGATATTGAAGGGGAATAACCTCATACGAAACTCTTGTATTTTTCATGAGGAAATACTGTCTATATTTATTTTGAATTCATGCTCGCATAGCATTAAAACATTTTATAATGTCCAACTTTCTTACAAGAGGCTCTATGATATATCAACCTCCTCCTCCATACAATAGAATAATCATGGATATTGGGACACCTATGATCAAATATTTAGTTCCTAACTCTACCAACTTTCATGACGATGGAGGTATAATCTGGGTATTTTCAGATATTTTATCCTATTCGGAGATAATGATGCACTATTTAATTTTTGAATAGCTACCGAAGAGGGAGAACTCTGATCAGCCTATATGTGTATAGTCTTTTCTTCTAGTTTTTTGGAAACATAGACAATATATTAGATGAACCACTTTTAAAAAATTTCAAATTTGACTCTATCAGACTATTTTATAATAATGTGGTACATGGTGATGTTTTGAAACTAAATTTTAGAATAATTTTTTTTTCGAAAAGTGCATCATATTTTCCATTAGTATGATCCATGGTGCACGGAGTTCGTATGTACTAAGTAAGTGGAAGTATTTGAATGTGCATTGAAGTATTGTTGAACTAAGTGGACCATTTCAATCTAATATTGATGTCATAATGAGGGCTGGGGAATTCTTAATGGTGGTGGGTAAGCAACCCTGATGCCACGTTTAAATTTCAGTGTTCTTTTTGTATATAATCAAATTGCGAGGTCGGAATTTTTCTTTAGGGGCAATATTGTAATGAACAAAACTATCATTAATGTAAATTCATCTAGATCTAATTAAATGTTTTATTATGGATATATAAAATTTTAACATCATGGGTTGTATGTTTCTGGATTTTAATATACCGTTATGAATTTTGACAATTGCAAATATAGCCGCTGAATAGTGATGAAATGAATAGTATAAATATAGGGATATAACAAATCCAATTTACCTAGAAAAAGGAAGTGATGGCCTCCTATAGTTGACTTTCGCTATATGAATCCCATTTGAAAGAGTACAGAATGTAGGAGGCATCAATGATATTTTCTCTTGACCAAGCCCAAGCTTATCTTGAACATGTTAAGCTTAAGCGGAACCGACTACAGGGGATGTGGAAGTTAATAGAGATTACCACCAAAGAAATGTTATCTGAGCCACCCCAAGAGTCTATCACTATCACACACCATACTCTTTTTTCATATGTAGGTTTTATAAGGGGTTATCTAAAAATACCCCAACACAATGACAATGTAAATTATTTTTGTATAAATAATTTTCTTTCATTTTATTATTTTTACTTTGTTAATAGTTTTTTAAGCATAAATTGTATTTTTAGTTAATATTAAACTAAGAAATATATTTTGATAAATTAGTGGATATTTTATTTAAATAATATATTAATAAAATATTATTATTAAATTTATTTTTATTAAATATATATGATCATTTAATTTTATGAATGCAATTGTAATTTTTATTAATGTTTGAAAACTGCTTTTTGTCAAAACCCATGAATTTTTGGTAAATGTCGGGTTTTATTATAAAAGTAAAAATTCACATATTTATAAAATTATTTATATTAAATGAATAATTTTTTTGGAATCAGGATGTCAAAATTATCCAATGGATAATTTTTCATAATTTTCTGAGACAGTCGAATTTTTGGGTAAAAATTAAATAATGCTAAATATATAATGTGTTTTATGACATCGTAATGACCCAATAGTGAGTTAATAAAATACTATAAACATTATTTTCGGACAATATATGTTTTAGCATTAAAATAATGTGATTTTATATTTTTTTGAATAATTTTAGAATGCTTTTGTGGACCCTCCAATACTTATAAAACATTTTGTCTTTTTAAATTGTTTTCCTAAAGAGTGTGACTCTCCTCCACATAAGCAACCCAATTATTTTAATATTTTCAGACATTGACCTTATAAAATATTGTTTTCCACTCCCCTTGGTCAAAAACCATGGTCAATAACCATGGTATGGTTGGTGTTATTGATTAGTTTAATGTCAGGTGTCACAAACCTAAATAATAAAGAATTCCCTCTCATTTCCTATGTAAACCCTCCCAAGATCACACTTTCTCTTCGCTAAAAGCCATTGAAGTTAGAAAAAACCCTTCCCTACTCTCTATATAATCCTCCTATGGTGCTTTAAGCTCCCAAGAATCCTCTCTCAAGCCTCTCCAAACCCTTTGGGATCACACATTCAAGTAAGGGATTTCTTCCCATTGCATTTTTGTCTAATTTTCATTAAGTTGTCATGCCCTTTTGATTTCAATTATAAATGTTGGGGGTATTATTTCACACATCCCCATACTTTCCTCTTTATGATTTAATGATGATAGGCCCCTTTCTCTCTCATTAAATGCCTCCCATGTACACTTGTTACTATGTTGATATTCCGAAACAATTTTCTTTCTCCTCATTTACATTCAAGAAATTATTTTGTATCATGAATCTAAATTTCATTAAAATTTCTGGGACATGTATATATATGACCCCCTTAATTTCCATTTCATGAAAATTTTATGAGACACCCCTTTCTCTCACATCAACAATTTTTAGGAGTTCTTATGCCACGTTGTTACGCTGCGGAAATTGCACCGCGATTTTCCAAGCCAAAGTCATTGGGTAGTGAATACATAAACATTTTTCTATCAATGGTATTTACCTTTATGAACATTTTATTATTGTTTTAATAGTTTCATGTATTAATTCCACACTCATTTATCCTGTAATTGACGAAGTCGTTTTGTTTTATGATCCATGTGGCACACTTATGCATGAAATGAAATGTTTAAGAAGGGTGCACCCTGATAGCACTCCAATGCATTGGGTAAAGTATAGAATCATGATACGTCATGTGAAATTGGTGTTGTATCATGATAATTCAAGTGAAATGCGGCTTTTCTCTTGCTTCATGTGCAATGAGGGTTTACTCATGCACCATGTGCAATGATCCTTGGCTCATTATAATTCCATGTTAAGTGTTGTTGCCACATTTCCATGTTAGGATTAACATGCTTTATCATGCATTTATGATCATGTTTCTCTTGTTATTCATTGATATTTCTATTGTATAACCAGTATTTTATTTTTCATGTTATTCCATGATTATTCCCTTACTGGGATTTATTCCTCACCCTATTCTTATGAATGTCCTCAGGTTATCCCATGCAATTCGAAGTACGACGGAATGTAGTGGTCATGTAAATGATGTTTTCAATAAGATGATGTGTTCTATATTTTAAGTTGTTATGTAATGTTCTTAAGCCCCAAAGACACTAGAACTCTCTATCTTCTAAGTTGTATCAAGTGAAGGATTTCTGTAATAAATCAGGATTATGTTTGTAATAAAGGGCAGGGTTGTTATAATGAATCTGAGCCTCCCATTACCATGTGATCTTGTGGAGGTTCCCATGATGCTAAGATATGTGAGCTAGAGGTATAAATCTCCCATGAATAACACTCTACTATCGATCCCCATCTCCAATGGATCCTCTAAAAACATATCTCCATTGTCGACGTCTAGCTCTCCCAGGAAATAATGTGTGAAGAATCTTGTATGTATCTCCTCATTTGGGATATGTGCGAAATTTCAGGCACCTGTTGAAATTGAAGTGGATAAGCTAGGTGGTACACCACCTCACCAACTCTTCTAGGGACCTAGAAGGGTCTGATGAACCAGGGAGATTACTTGTCACCCTGGCCAAATCTCTGCAAAGAACATTGAGGTAAGACCCATAGGAAGACATGGTCACCATTCTCTAACTCTAGAGGTCTCCATCTTCTGTAATCATAAGTCTTATGCCTGATTTTTGTAGTCTTCATCCACTCCTGGATGATCTAATCCTCTTTTGTGTTAGTATATGCCATCTCTGGTCTCATGATTGGTGACTCCCATTGCTCAGTCCAACACGGAGGTGATTTGAATGGTCGATCCTTTTGTGCCTCAAATGGATCCATACCAATGGTGGAGTG
Source organism: Viscum album (assembly GCA_963277665.1). Classification (NCBI taxonomy): domain Eukaryota; kingdom Viridiplantae; phylum Streptophyta; class Magnoliopsida; order Santalales; family Viscaceae; genus Viscum; species Viscum album. The sequence goes on from OY728147.1 coordinate 1,585,222,986, forward strand.
GTAGTTGTTGTTGTTAGAAAACTCCACCAAGGGAAATTAATCCACCCAACTGTAGTCAAAATCAAGCATGCAAGCACGCAACGTGTCCTTGAGAGTCTGAATAGTCTTCTCTGTCTGACCATCCATCTAAGGATGTAAGGCAGTGCTCATTTGATGCTAAGTTCCGAATGCCTTCAACAACCCCTTCCATAGCCGGGAAGTAAAACGTGCATCAAAACTAGATACAATTGTAGAAGACAATCCATGATGTCGTACAATATCTTGTAGGTAGAGGCATCCCAAGTCCTATACTGATCCTTTACCTCTCATAGGTAGGAAGTGGTCCGACTAGGTGATTTGGTCAATGATCACCTTGACAGAATCATGTCCCTAGGACGTGCGTGGAAGTCTTATCTTGAAGTCCATGGAAATTCATTCCCACGTCAAATCTATCACATTTAGTGGTAGAACTAAGACCACTGGAACCTATTTCTTGGCCTTTACTTGCTGACAAGTGGGGCACCGTAAGACAAGATCTACCACTACTTTCAACATTCTCGGCCGCCAGTTTTGACATTGGAGGCCATGGAACATCTTTTACACTCTTGGATGTACAGCTAGAGGGATCTTATGGAACTCCATCAACACATCCTCCCGTACTACCACATGTACCATAGAATTTCATCAAAAGAGGATGACGTGATACCCTCTATCAAAAAATCCATCAGGTGCATGTACTGTGGATATATTACCACGTCGAGCCTTGCATTCAGTGTCCCCAAACCGCGCCTTCCTGACTCGTAGAAGGAGTGAGGGAGTGACTATTAGAGAATGAAGATAAAATGCTCCATCTCGATCCATGTAGGGTATCTAGAAAGATGCAAACTCTTCTATCACCTCACACAAAAATTTTATACCAGACCTCCTGCTGAGTGCATCTGCTACTACATTCCACATTTCTAGAGTATAGACTATCTCGATGTCACAGTCCTGGAGGAACTTAAGCCAACACCACTATCTCATGTTCAGGTCCTTATGAGAGAAGACATACCTGAGACTCTTTTGATAATTGTATACTATAAAACCTTCACCCATCAAGTAATGTCGCCACATCTTCAAGGTGAATTCCAATGCTGGTAACTCCTTGTCATGGGTAATGTAGTTCTACTCATGATGTCTTAGTTATTGAGAACCATATGTGATAATTACTTGTTCTTTTATCAGGACACATCTGATTCTAATCCCTAATGCGTTGTAGTAGACTACGTACCCAACACCCTCATCCGGTAGCCTAATGATGGGGGCACTCATCAGTCTCTGCCTCAGCTTTTGGAAACAACGCTGGCACCTCTCAGGCCACATGATGGGTTTTCACTACATTTTCAACACTGATAAGGGTGATGCATCTATGGTAATGTTCGGCACATACATCAGTTAGTAACCAGAGAAACACATGAAACTCCACACCTCTGTCACACTCCTAGGTGGCTCCCATGGAAGCACAACCTCAATATTTTCTGGATCCACCGCAACTCCAGCATCTGAGATGATGTTTCCCAGAATGTGATCCTCTCTGATCCGGAACAAGCACCTTGAGAGCTTACCATAAAATGGTGCTCTCAGAGTGTGTCCAGAACTATATGCATATGATATTCATGCTCCTCCTCTGTAGTTGAGTATACCAGGAGGTCATTGATGAAGACTACAAAAAAGAGATCGACTAATGGATGGAAGTTTCTGTTCACGAGTCCCATGAACATGGCCGGGGAATTGGTCATGCCGAATGGAATAACCAACAACCTATAGTGACCATAATAAAATCTAAAGGTCATCTTCCTCACATTCTCATCTCTTACATTGAGCTGGTGATATCCTGACTTGATGTCTATCATTGAAAACCACTATTCTCCCATTAGTTGATCCAAAAATCGTGAATATTCGGTAATGGGTACTTGTTCTTCACGGTCACCTAGTTTCGGCACCGATAGTCCACACAGAGTCTCAAACTCTCTTCTACCATCTTGGAAAACAAAACTGGGGCTACCCAAGGAAAAAAACTGGCCCTAATGAACCAATTCCACTACATGTCCTCTTGTTGTACTCGCAGCTCCCGAAGCTCCACTAGAACCATCAGATATGTTAGGGTAGATATATATGCCATCCTAGGGTAAAATTTGTAAAATTACATATTATTGCAAGGAGTTAAACACAGAATATCATCAGGGAAAGCACCAACATACTGGTCCACCAATCCAGGGTAGCTCAAACTCTCAACATCAACCACCTCGAGGGTAAGGCTCACCAATTTTTTTTTATCGGCTGCATTGTCCTCTGAGTAAGTCCATCTTATGCTGCAAAGGTTTCATTATTTCCAATGAAGGAAAAATTATTACAATCCTTACAGACACACGACACGTTGCGCCTAATACAGTCGATCTGAGCATCGACTGTAGATAACCAATCCATACCCAATATGATGTCGTAAGTCCTCTATAATGCTATTAGAAGATCCGATCTGAAGCTCTCGCCTCCAAGAGTAACCTCATAGTACTGGTACCAGTGTGTAATCATCGAATCCTCTCCTGTATGAGTCTATTTCCATTGGGATTGATCCAACAACTCCACTAGAATATCTGAGCTCTGAATGAGGGTCGTGCCAATAAAAGAGTGACTAGTAATTGTTTTTATAAGTACCATAACTTTTCTGGAGTATACATAGATCATACCTTGAATCATACCTGGAGTGTCGTGGTCATAGGCCTGAGCTTCTTGGAGCTGAGCTCATCCCAATCCACCTACTTCTTATGGGCAGGGTGAACCACCTGGTGGTGGTGGCAGTAGAACATTGAATCGCTGCACACCACCTACTACACGACCAACTCCTCTACCAAATTCACTTACTTCACGTGGACCACCTCGATTGTAATGGACTGGACCTATTCAGTCCATTACATTGTAAAAATGGGGGTGTTAGAGGTGTTATGGAAGTTCAAGGTGAATTAGTGGTGTATTTGGGTGTACAGTTAATGAATATTAAAGGGAAATAGCCCTCACACAGTTAGCGCATGGTTTTCCTAAACCGTGCGGCCAAACTGTGCAAGGCTTGACTTTGAGGTAGTGGAAAATGCCTGGTTAGCACACAGTTTGCCTAACCGTACAGCCTAACCGTGTGAGGAGTGTTTGATGAGGCAAGAGCCAATGCACGGTTAGCACACAGTTTTCCAAACCGTGCAGACTAACCATGCAAGCACTTAAATTCAGATCCTAAAATTGTGGATCTGAACTCTTTTTCTTCTAAATGGTTCTTTTAAGCCCCCATGGGGCCATAACATGGGATTAATCTTCCTTGGAGGCAGGAGAACCTCTCCCAAGTGTTTTGAAGGTGATCTGAAGGCTTCTCTTGTCGAATCAAAGCCGGTTTCTTGGGTTATGTGATCGTTCTTGTTTGGTTTCATAGATCTACTTAGATCTACATCTCCAATTCTCTCAGTTTCTTAGATCTACGCCCGTTATGGGTAGATCTAATGGTGTGGATGTCATGTATGATGAGTTTTGGTCTTGGTTGTGTTAGGGGAAGAGATCTCAGGGGGGGGGTCCTTGGTGAATCGTCTCTATTTTCTAGGGTGTTCTTCGACCGTTGTGGTTTTCGTTGAAAACCCTTAAGGGTGGGGATTCATTTATTCATTTTATTTTATGTGCAATTTTATTTTTGGCGTGTTTAATCCTGTTGGATGATAATGGAATTGAGATAATAAATACTTTGAACCAGATAAAGATATTGTATCTATTGTATGTTGTTGCCTCATGTTTTTCTAGATAGTGTGATATCTATACTTGCTTTGATTAGCAGTTTTCCTTAATGGAAATTTGTAAAGAAACTAAACCGGGACTAAATGATATTTGATTGGCTAAAGATAAAGAGACATGTGAACGAATTTGGTTCTTGTTGTAATTTGATTTCCATCAAATTGGCATAGTAAGGATAATCTTTTTTGATAACTTACTGGTTAGGTTCCAGATTTTGGAACCAATAGATTATAAATCTATTAATTCAAGATGGTTTAAATTATTTGATTGTTATATAATTACTTCAAGGGATCTGAGTTACCCTATTGTTTGTTGAAAGGGCCATATCCCAATTGATGTGATGTTTTCTTTCCTGCTTCTTGTTCTTTGATGTGACCCTAGAGGGGTGTTGTGATATGTGTGGGCATAGAGGCCTATTGGTTGTGGCAGCGAATGATGCCTAGAGTGGGGAGATGGATCAGTTTATGTATGTGGGTGTCGGGGAGGACACCAAGGAGGATGGAATGGGATGGATATGATTGTTGGATGCTTTTTGATTCCTTGGTTGTTTATCTTCTTTACTTTTCCCCATTGCTCAAAGAAGTTGGTCTTTCTTACCCTTCTTCCAAAAGAGGCGAAGACACGCGGGGTATGCCACATGCATTCCGTGTTTAGCCTTTCACGGGATAACGAGACTATGCTCATGCTATAGGCAGCAAAGACTCGATGGGTAGTACATCTACTCATCATGTTGAGCCCCCTTCTGTTTAGTAGACTAGGATGATTTTCTAGAATGCCTAGGAATATGGGAATGTAATTCTGTAGTGAATGTTTTAATAAATTATGTTAACTCATGGGTTTGGAGTTCGTTGAAACTTAGTTATGAGGTCAAGATCTTTTGAAGGGATAATGGATTTTTTTGGATTTGGGGTTAATGGAATTTAATGTGTAATTTCTAATGGTTAATTAATGTTTGAAAAAATAATTAATGTACAGTGGAATTGATAAAAAGGGAATGAAGTAATCTAAAAATATTCCTTAAATGATTTTGTGCTTATAGGATACCTAGTCATACAAGTACAAGCCCGGAGTCCATGAGACATTAGCTGCAGTTGTGTCTATGACTAGGTTATGACCATTGTGTTGTTGTGATTTATAGTATTCTCTTCTTTTTGTGTTTCTATAAGGCACTCCACTCTGTCAGTAAGGGAAAAATTCACCTTAGTGATTCTAAGCCATGGGGGGGGGGTGTTTTCCCCAAAATTATAGTGGGAGGATGAATGGATGACTACCCCAATTGACCCCGCTCTATTCTCTTGGTAGATACTAGTGCCATTAGGCACAACGATTAGTTTTCCACATATATGGGTGTAGATGGATGTAATGGATTGTGGTTATTCACACACATATAATCTAGATTTTGTATCTTATGGATTACTATAGGTGTAACTTGTATAGTCTGTGATGTCTTGAGGATCCTTACTCGGTGTATGTGCTGTAATGGCTTGAGGTATAATACCCGACGTATGATACACTTTTTGGGAGCTGCGGTGGCTCCTGAAAACTACCTGGTTACTTTTGGTTGTGAGGATGGTGTGGTGCTTCGCCTAGGTGTCTGCGAGCAAGTATTTGTGGTGCACATGGTGTAGATTTTGGAGCTTAGCCCAGGTGTGTGCGAGCAATCCTTTGGAGAGATATGTACAAGATGTATATCAGTGGGGAAAAGCAGAAATCTAGTGGGGAAGTAGTAGTGGGGTACACTTGATATTCATTACTATATGATATATTATTGTATGTGTTAATTGGTGAGATTATCCATGGTGAGGTTGAGAAATTAGTATACCTATTTAGGTGATGAGTTGGATTTACTTGTTATTCACCAGGCATTAGCATGCTTTCTTTACTTTTGCACGAGAGGCTTCGGGGAGGATCCTACTGAGTATACTATTATACTAACCCTACGTATATATGAACTATTTTTCTGGTCACTTGGAGCTGGTTGAAGATTAAGATGGTTTATACTAGCTTGGGGTTTCAGGAGATGTTCGGGCTTGTGGTTGTAGCTATTTTTACTTCCTCTGGGTACTTGCAGTTTTCCCTTTCAATTGTAGCACTTTTTCATGACATTCCATTTTTTCACTTGGGCTTATTTTATACTTCCAGTTCTACGTTGGAGTTTATTGGTGTATATCTTATCTCTCACTTCCGCATGTGTTCTCTTAGAGGGTAATGCCTCCCATTTGTGTGATATTATACCCTAGGTGCTAGTTGTCAACCCCGGGCCTACTGGAGGCGGGACACGGGGGGTCATTATCTCCCTTATCACATTGTCGTCCCATGAGGGGTACACGTTGTGGGGAGGGGGTCATGACAGAGTGGTTTTAATGGTCTAGATGAGGGATAGGATGGATCTTGGAGCTAGGCATAGGTGAGGTTGCATGGGTTGGTAGGGAAACAATGTCATTCCTGTTTAGAAAGTATGTTAAACACTAGAGATCGGCTGAGACATAGGCGTCTAGAGCCCCTGGTGATCTGATGTATGGACCATTATGTTTAAAAAGGCTACTAAATAAGGTGTTACTGGTTTCAGGGTAGAGACCTAGGGAAGGATCATGCATCATTCTTCTTTGTGCCTGTTTTTTATTGGGTAGACCTTGGGATAGGTTAAACTAAAACGAATAAAAGAAAAAAATTAATTAATTAATGTTGAGTCTTCCATATTCCAGGATTATGATCTCTATGTGTTTTTTATTTTATAGGTATGGCTCCAGGACAACATCCTCATCATGTTTGCACAGAAAATGTCCAGCAGGATATTCCATAAGATCGCCACAAGTTAGAGGTTGACGATGACGACACATGGAGGAAGACACTCCAAGAGATTCAGCGCCAGATTCTTCAGAAGTATGAGGTCTCCATTTTCGAAGCAGTCACAGAAGACTAGTTGGAGGAGGTCGAGATAGGATTCAGTTTGATCTATGCTCGAAAGGAGAACTGGGTGTCCTTGTTTGCGATGATGTTGTGTGGAGCATTGAGGCAGTGGTGGTTTTTTTCCTCGGGGATCTTGAGGAGTCATTGATCTCATGGGAGGAGTTTCGAGACAGGTTTAGAGTCAAGTTTGATTCTTCGACAATGAAGGCATCCAGTCGCCAATAGCTTCTTACCCTTCAACAGGGGATCTCCACCGTTTGAGTGTTTGGAATATATTTCCGGAATCTTTTACGATATTCATCAGACCTGTTACCAAATGAGGAGGCCAAGGCAAGGCATTTCGAGGAGGCTTTGCATCCATATATCCAGCGCAAAATCAACCCATTTATACTGACGACATATCTGGAGGTGATGGCGAGGGTAGAGGTCATCGAGAGGACTTTTGCCAGGATAGGATCATCACGAGAGGGGGATTTTCATGATCCCTCACAAAGAAAGGTTGTGGTCTATGGTTCCCGGTTTTAAGTGCATAAGATTTTCCATTAAACCGGGGGTAGGTCCCATCCCTTCACATATCATTTCTCCGAAGGCGGCAAGTCTCAGGCCTATTATAAGGGATCTAGAACTTGTTTTTCTTGTGGAGGTCGTGGTCATCCGTAGCAGGAGTTCCCGACCATTCAGAGCAGTCCTCGTGCACCGGGTGCTATACTCCAGGTTCCTCCGTTGAGGCAGTTCTAGCCGAGGCAGCAATATCCAGTTGCACCAGCATTGGAACACTAGAGGGTGGATGGGGCAGGGATAGGAAAACCCCATGATGCTCCCCATCCATAGAGATCAGAGCGCGGCCGTTGTGGTGGTCATATTCAGGGTCAGAGAGGATGTGGAGGTCATGGTCCGCTTCATGCTCTAGTGTTTCCAGCTCCAGATGAGCCCGATGTCGTTCGAGGTACCTTTTTCTTGTTTTCTACCTTTGTGTATGCCTTGTTTGATTGAGAATCGACACACTCCTTCATATCACCTACCCTTTTCCATGCTTTGGGACTTGAGGTAGAGAGGCTTCCAGTTCACTTGGCATTGACTACGCTAGTTGGAGGTCGAGCTGACTTATTTGAAATATGTAGAGACTGTGAGATGGTGTTGGGGAAACACCGCTCTTGGGTAGATTTACTTTTTTACAAATACAACCATGTCATGTCATCCTCGGCATGGATTGTTTGTATTCGGTGCACGATATCATCGATTTCTTTAGGGAAAAGGTTGTTTTCTATGGTACGGATGGAAAACAAGTGTTGTTTGTTGGTGAGTGAGATCCTCCGATGGTTTATAGGTGTGTTCCATCTTTATCATCCGTGATGGCTGAGATGATGCTGAGTTCTTCAGAGTTTCAGCAGTTGGATTTTCCTAGGGTTGTGGAGGAGTACCTTGATGTCTTTCTAGAAGAGGTTGTAGCACAACCCCCTCGACGAGAGATCGAGTTTGGGATCAATCTATAACCAGGAGCTTCTACCATCTCTATGTCTCCAAATATGATGATACCTTTTGAGTTACGAGAACAACGTATACAACATGATGGTCTGTTAATGTGTGGTTTTGTTCGGCCGAGTGTGTCATCGTGGGGTGCACCAGTTTTTTTCATGAAGAAGTCTGATGACAGTTTGCGGTTGTGTGTCGATTATCATTGCTTGAAAAATGTGACAATAAAGAATCGCTATCCTCTTCAGCGAATTGAGGACTTATTCGATCAACTGAAGGGTGAATGATGTTTCTCAAATATCGACTTGGAGTCAGGATATCATCAGATGAATGGGAAGGAAGAGGATATTCTGAAGATTTCTTTCCGCTCTCGTCACGAGCATTATGAGTTCGTTGTAATGCCCTTTGGCATGACGAATACTCTATCTGTATTCATGGGATTAATGAATGCTGTGTTTTGTGATTTCCTTGAAATGTTTGTAGTAGTTTTCATTGACGACATCCTTGTGCACTCAAAATATGAGGAGGAGTATGCACAACATCTGAAAGCCATTTAGGGAGTTCTTCGTCGACATCATCTGTTTGGGAAGTTGTCGAAGTGTGAGTTTTGGACGCGAGAAGCCTGTTTCTTGGGGAATGTTGTGTCCCAATAGGGATTAGTTGTGGATCCATAGAAGATAGAAGTAGTTGTGTCTGGGGCATCCCCCAAGATAGTTTCAGAGGTGCAAAGTTTCCTTGGACTCTCAGGCTACTGGAAAAGGACCGTAGACAATTTCTCCCGAGTTACAACTCCTCTGATAGATTTGACCAGGAATGATCAGGCTTTTATATGTATTGATCAGTGTCAGGTAGATTTAGAGTATCTAAAGGATAAGTTAGTAAGTTCACATGTCCTTTGACTTCCAATTGATGGAGTTTAGTTTGATGTTTTCTGTGATGCTTCACATCTGGGGTTAGTTTGTGTTCTCATGTTGCATAGGTATGTTATTTCTTATGGGTATCGGCAGTTTCATGCCAATGAACTCAACTATTCCACCCATGATATTGAGTTGGAAAAAATGTTATTTTCTCTGAATGTGTGGAGACATTACCTCATTGTTTAGTGCTTTGTGTTTTTCACTGATCATAAGAGTTTGAGGTATGTTTTCTCCCAGCGTGACCTGAACTTACGAAAACGTCGGGGGATGGAGTTATTGCTAGAATACGACTTTGAAATATCATATACACCTAGAAAGGGTAATTTTGTAGCTGATGCACTATGTCGAAAGTCACATAGTGATGTTGTGCGTGAATCTGGTGATTCCTAGAGAGTAATGGAAGATCTTTCAGCATTACATCTTGATATGGGAGATGTTGGGGGTAGATGTAGTCTTTTTCAGATGACGGTACAATCATCCCTACTGCAGAAGGTGGAAGATTCCCAGTTGGGATATCTAGAGGTGGAGGTTAGGAGATGCCATGTTATTTTAGGTGAGGCCCCTGATGGTTGGTCAGAGGATGAACAACTCCAACTGTTGTGTCATGGGTGGATTTTTTCCCCTAGAGATGATCGAGACAGTTCACAGAGAGTTCCAAAGGTCACCTTTAGAGGTACATCCTGGCATGGCAAAGCTATACCGATCCTTGAAGAGTCAGTTTTGGTGGCCTGGGCTGACGCGTGCGGTTGCAGAGTTTGTTTCTCGATGTTTAGTCTTCCATAAGATGAAGGTCAAACACCATGTTCCTGGTGTTCTTCTCCATCCATTAGAGATTCCTCGGTGGAAGTGGGAGGAGATCTCAATGGACTTTGTAATAGGTTTACCTCGAGCTCCGGGAGGAGATGATGCTATTTGGGTGGTAGTGTATCAATTAACGAAATCGGACAACTATATAGCAATCAAGAAGACAAGATCAGTGGACGTTTTGTCGATTAAGTATCTAGAGGAGTTGGTGAGACTTCATGGAATCCCTAGGATGATAATTTTCTGATCGAGATCCTCATTTTACCTTCAGAGTGTGGAGAGGTCTCCAAAATACTTTTGGTTTCCTACTATTCCTTAGCACTGCTTTTCATCCTCAAACGGATGGTTAGACAGAGCGAACCATCCTGAATTTTGAAGACATGTTACACTCTTTGGTTCTTGATTTTGGTGGTTCATAGATGAGGCACATACCCTTGGTGGATTTTTCTTACAATAATAATTTTCACTCCACCATCGGTATTGCTCCGTTTGAAGCCTTGTATGACCGAACATTCTATTCTCCATTGTGCTGGACTGGGGTCGGAGAGTCCGCAAATCTCGGCCCGGAACTAGTGCAGAAGACAACAGAAATGGTTAAAGTGATTCGTGAGAGGATGAAGACAGCGAAAGATCACCAAAAATCATATGATGATCATAGAAGGAGACCCTTAGATTTTAATGTTGGGGATCATTTGTTTCGGAAGGTGGCTCCCCGTCATGGGAAGCAAAGGTTTGGTCGTGGAAATAAGCCTTCTCCCCGGTTTGTTGGGCCTTTCGAGGTGTTATCTCGTGTTAGAGTTGTGGCGTATCGAGTAGCACTTCCCCCAAAGATGAGTAAGATTGATTATGTTTTCCATCTATCACATCTCCATCATTAACTTCATGATGACTCCAACATTATCGATTGGGAAGAGATCGATGTTGATGATGATGCAACCTTTTAGGAGTGACATATAAAGATCCATGACCGCAAAGAGAAGGTGTTGTGCGGGAATTCTATTCCATAAGTTCATGTCTTCTGGCGACATGGTAGCTTGGAGGAGAGTAATTGGGAACGTGAGTCACATATACGTGCTCAGTACCCATAGTTTTTTTATGTTTCACTCTTTTCGTATTTTGATGTAACTTATGTGGTTGTGGAACATTCATGTTTATGAGATGGCTCCCTTTTTTGTTTTTATGGCTTGCTCTCTTTTGAGAGGTATCTCGATGGGTTTTTTTTCAGAACCTATTTAATTTTCTATTTATGTGGGTTTGGGATTCTCAAGGATGAGATTGTTTTGAGAGGTATCTCGATGGGTGGTTGTTCAGACCCTGTTTAATTTTCTATTTTGGTGGGTTTGGGATTCTCAAGGATGAGATTATTTTGAGAGGTATATGATGTAATGGCCCAGACCACTTCAGTACATTACTTTGTGAAAATGGGGTGTTAGAGGTGTTCTGGAAGGTCAAGGTGACTTGGGGGGGTGCATTTGTGTGGACTTTTAAGGAAGCTTAAAGGGAAATAGATTTCGCATGGTTAGCGCACATTTTTTCTAAACCGTGCAGCCAAACCATCCAAGGCTGGTCTTTGAGGTAGTGGCTAACGCATGGTTAGCACACAGTTTGTCTAACTATTTGGCCTAACCGTGCAAGGAGTGTTTGACGAGGCTGAAGCTAATGTACGATTAGCGCATAGTTTTCCAAACCGTGTGGGCACTTAAATTTACACCCTAAAATTGTGGATCTGAACTGTTTTTCCTGTAATTGGTTCGTTTAATCCCCTAAATGGCCATAACTCAGGATTACTCTTCCTTGGAGGTAGGGTAATCTCTCCCAAGGGATTTTGAGGTGATTTGAAGGATTCTCTTGGCGAATCGAAGCCGGTTTCTTGAGGTATGTGATCGTTCTTGTTTGGTTTCTCAGGTCTACTTAGATATACTTCTCCTCTTCTCTCGGTTTCTTAGATCTACGACCATTATAGGGAGATCTAAGGGTGTGAATGACAAGTATGATAGTTTTTTGTCTTGGTTGTGTTAGTAGAATAGATCTAAGGGGGATCCTTGGTGAATCAACATGGTTTTCTGGGGAGTTCTTCGACCGTTGTGGTTTTTGTCGAAAACCTTTGAGGTAAGGGATTCATTGCTTCTCCTTATTTTATATGAAACTATATTGTTGGTGTGTTTAATCCCACTGGATGACAATAGAATTAACCTAATACATACTTTGAACCAGATAAATAAATTTTATCGATTGTATGTTGTTGCCTCATGTTTTTCTAGATAGTATGATATCTATGCTTTCTTTGCTTCCTTAATGGAAATTAGTAAAGAACCGAAACAGGACTAATTGATATTTGATTGTATAATGGTAAAGAGGCATGTGAACGAATCTGGTTCTTGTTGTAATTTAATTTTAATCAAATTGGCATAGTAATCATGTATAATCCTTTGTGATAGCTTACTGGTTAGGTTCCCTATTTTTGAACCAATATATTATAAATCTATTAATTCAACATTGTTTAATGAATTTTATTGTTTGATAATTTCTTGAAGGGTTCTGAGTTACCCTCTTGTTTGTTGAAAGGGCCATAGCCCAATTGATGTGATTTCTGATTTCCTGCTGCTTGTGCTGTGATGTGACCCTCAAGTGGTGTTGTGATATGTGGGGGCATAGAGGCCTATTGGTTGTTGTAGCGGATGACACCTAGAGTGGCGAGATGCATCATTTTATTCATGTGGGTTTCGTGGAGGACACCAGGGATGATGGAATGGGATGGATGTGATTGTTGGATGCTTGTTGAATCTTTGGGTGTTTATCAGATTTACTTTTACCCACTGCTCAAGACAGTTTGTCTTGCTTACCCTTCTTTCGAAAGAGGTGATGACACGCAGGGTATGCCACGTGATTTCCGTGTATAGACTCTCAAGGAAGAATGGGTATACGCTATTTCTATAGGCAGAAAATACTCGATGGGTAGTACATATACTCACCTTGTTGAGCCCCCTTGTGTTTAGTAGCATAGTATGCTTTTCTAGAATGCCTGGGAATATGTGAAAGTAATTATGTAATGAATGTTTAAATAAATGATGTTAAACCAAGGGGTTGGTGTTTGTTGAAACCAAATGATGAGGTTGAGAACATTTGAAGGGAATGTGGATTTTTTTGAATGTGGTGTTAGTGGAATATAATGTGAAATTGTTCATGGTAAATTAATGTTTGAAGATTTAATTAATGTACAGTGGAATTGATAAAAAGGGAATGAAGTAATCTAATAAATCCCTTAAATGGTTGTGGGTTTATAGGATACCTAGTATTAGAAGTGGAAACCCAGAGTCTGAGAGACGTTAGCTGCAGTTGGGTCTAAGACTAGGTTATGCCCATAGTGTGGTTGTGAGTTATAGTATTCTATAATTTTTGTGTTTTTATACACTACTCAACCCTATTAGTAAGGGAAACTGCAACCCTGTGGTTTCTGAGCCCTGGGGGGGTGTATTCCCTAACATTCTCGCGGGAGGATGAATGGATGACTACCCCCTTTGACCCAACTATCTTCTCGTGGTATATACTAGTTCCATTACGCACAACAGTTAGTTTTCCCCATATATGTGTGTAGAGGGATGTAATGGAATGTGGTTATTCACACACATATATTCTGGATATAGTATCATATGGACTACTATAGGTGTAACGTGTATAGTATGTGATGGCTTGAAGATCCTTACTCGGTGTATAGGCTGTAATGGCTTGAGGTATAATACCCTATGTATGATACACGTTATACAAGCCGTGGTTTCTCCCGGAAACAACCTGGTTACTTTTGGTTGTGAGGAAGCTGTGGTGCATTGCCTAGATGTCTGCGGGAAGCCTCTTTAGTGTACGTGGTGCAGATTGTGGAGCTTAGCCCAGGTGTCTACGGGAAATCCTTTGGGGATAGATGCACAAGACGTATGTCATTGGGGAAAAGTGGAAAACCAGTGGGGAAGTAGTGGCATGGTACCCTTGATATTATTTACTATATGACATATTCTTGTATGCATTACTTGGTGAGAGTATCCATAGTGAGTTTGTGAACCTAGTATACCTGTTTAGGTGATGAGTTGGTTTCACTTGTTGTTCACTGGGCTTCAGTATGCTTTCTTTACATTTGCATGAGAGGATTCGGGGAGGATCCTACTAAGTACACTATTATACTCACAATACGCATATATAAACTGTTTTTCATGTCACTTGGTGCAGGTTGGAGATCAAGCTCGTTACAACTAGCATGGGGTTGCAGGAGCTTTTGGGCTTGTGGTTGCAGCTGTTTTTACTTTCTTTTGGGCACTTGCAGTTCTCCCTTTCAGTTGTAGCACTTTTGCATGACATTCCATTTGTGAACATGAGTTTCTTTTATGTTTCATGTTTTGAGTTGGAGTTGATTGGTTTCTATCTTATCTTTCTCTTCTGCATGTGTTCTCTTATAGGGTAATGCCTCCCATTTGTGTGATTCTATACCCTCAGTGCTAGTTGCCAACCCGTGGCCTATTGGAGGTGGGACTAGGGGTCATTATCTCATTTCTCACATTGCTGAACCAGGAGGGGTACACGTTGTGGGGAGGGAGTCGTGTCATCGATCGAATCATCACCTCTACCCAGGTGGTTCTTCAACCGTTTTATGGTGGTCCGTATAGCAGTTCAGGCAGTCGGGAACCATGTGACCCTGCCTAATGCACAAGTAACACTGCATGCTCCTGGTCTGTCATGATCTGTCTCGAGACCCCTATACAACCAACCCTTTATCCTGCGGTCATCTGCCTATATGTATGGTTCTCTTGGACCTCTGCATCATTTTTCTACTGGCAGCTACAGATGACTATGCTACGTGATGTCTGGTGGTGTGTCTCGATGCCAGTGACTGCTCAGCAAGGAAGCCATCCACTATGAGTTCTCACTCTAACAACCTAACCTACGTAGGGATGCTGAGAGAATTATCGAAGCTCTAATATCCAGTATGAGCCCATGCTCGAAGGCTCATGCCTTGAATAAAGGGTCCATCACCATGTTAGTGGTGTAGCGCGAGAGGTTGGTGAACCTCGCTGAATACTGTGCCATATTCACAATGCCCAGCAGTAAGTGGAGGAGCTCCTACATACACACAGATCGTATGGTCTCTAGGATGAACTCTTCCCTAAAAAGGATCTTGATGTCCGCTCAGAGGAGAGTCACCTCGTTAAAAACCTAGAGCATCAAGATCCACCATCTTCCCGCTATTGCCTGAAGAAGACTGTCAGAAAGGATCACCATGAAATTAGCCGGTGTCCCTACTTGTCAAAAAACTATAACCACGACCTCCACTCATTCGTCAGCTGCCTGTGGATCCATCTCTCCCCAGAACCTTGGTGGCCTATGGAAGTGAAACTCATGAAATGCTCTCAAGAGGTGTGCACCCTCTTCTTCTGGGGCTGGTGGCATCAACTGACCTATGGGAATTGGTGCTGTTTGTGCACAACCAGATGGTGTAACTTCCAAAAAAGGGGCCTTGCACCGAAGCCTTGTTGCTCTGTGGATTTTTATCACGTACTCTTCATGGAAACCAGGCTGGCTATCTGCGTGGAGGAATCCTAAAAAGAAACAAGTGCTCCATAGTGAATATGTTTAACATTGTGAGACGAATCAAATAGATCACATTGAAATTTTTTCCAAAACACCCACAAAATCAGTGTTTTCATGAACTAGGTCAGAAATCAGAAGTCAGGGTCCCGGTGTATGGATACATCGGTCACCACACCATCACTGGATTCCCCAAAATGATAACCATGCCCATAATACATATCATTATTGTTGATTAACATATCAGAGTCTAAGTTATTCGGTAGAACCGACTCTTTGGATAGTAAATGGTCAGGACCCGTCCCCTGTGGCCTATACCGTGACTACCCCAAGTCCACCATCCATAGGACAGGGCTAGTGACTAGCACCAGAAATGAATATCCATAAACAGGTAAGGAATTTCCTTTTTAGCCTACAAAGTCACACAATCCATGAACATAGCAGGATACAAGATCCAAGTAAACTACATAGTAAAGAGTGTGAGTACAGTAAGTAAAGGGGATGGAATACTAGCCCAACTAAAAAGCATAAGAAAAACTAAAAATAGCTCCTATGAACACCCACTATGGATCCTACCTAATGGGTAGGTACATCTCTCGAACCGTTATCTATGTGGTACGTCTCGTCTAATAGTCCACCTTTGACCAGCCTCTAGTCCTGACACCCTCAACCATGATCAATGTTATTCTTCGTATGCAAAAGACTTAGCAAGGTACAGGCGTATCCCATGCAGGAGTGAGTATAACAATACTCAGTAGGGACCCTGAGAAAATTATAGGTCTCCCATATTTCCACAATGGAAATACCACAAAGAAAGACCCAAATCTCAAAGCACAAAGAAATATACTTCAACTCTACTTAGGTATATGCACATACATATAATTAAGTTATAATGGAATACACATCGCATACATGAGGTAGAACACAACAAAGGTAACACCACGAATGCTGAATTACCCCTGAGGTAACACCATGAAGCTCGAATTACCACATAGGTAACACCACGAAAACAACACCATGAAGGCAGAAGTACGACACAGGTAACACCACGTAGACAGAAGTACCACATAGATAACATCACAAAGATAGAAGACACATCTCACAACCAGGTATAACTTATATACATAACTGCATATTATTATTTGTATGTTAGATCATCTAATTCTATTATGAATCACTACAGATGATCCACACAAGATTGATGGGTAATAAACCCTGATGATCCAAACAGGATAGATAGGTACTAAACTCCGATGATCCACACAGGATCTGACTCACATACAATTAGTATGTGCTGACCCATACAATATCACTAAGCACTGACCAACATAGGATCTGATTGAAGCTAACCCACACAGGATCAATAGGTGCTGACCCACACAGGATCATAGTTCTTTCATCACGTTACAACCAGTTATAAGATTCCTCGCACTCAGTAAGCTCGAGTTCTGAAGAATCATTCGCCTCAAGATATTGGTCAAACCTCGACCACCACTATGCTCCACAATGTAGTAACCCAAAGGTTCTTCATGTCGTAAGGGTTCCAACACGAGAGACGGTGCGTCTATCAGACGATTGGTTTGTGAGTTATAATCGTTTTAGTTCTGGTGGCCCAGTTGGTTTCAAGATCGATACAACTTGGCAATACTCCAACTATCTCCAAAACTCAAGTGGATTATCCCAAAAGAACCTTTGCAATCTATGGATTTCAACACCCTTGACGGTTCTTCAAATGGATGATTGGTTCTCAAAAAATGGCCAATAAGGCGTATCTAGGTCTAGATGGGCTCAGGTCCGGTCTTACCTGGTCGGACCGACCCTTACCGACTAGGGAAAAGCCAACCTGACACGGTTTGTGTCAACCCAACCCAGCCCATGTCTGACTCGGATGGGCTGGATAGCGAAACACTCGTCCCGTGGGATAAGGCCCGTGATTGGGTACGGTCCACTGTGGTGGGGCTGCCCTAGTTGCAACTCGGGGGGGAGGCGCACCCTGGAATTCCGAATGGTCCAGTTGGACAATTTTTCTTTTGCCAACCCAGTAGTGCCATGTGGAATCACCTACTGGCACGCAGGACCCGCTGAAGTGAGTATTTCTCGGCATGACGTGACCGGTCATATGTCTGGTCGGATTCATTTCCTCAAGTGCGACGACACAACTGTTCCTCCCGCGGGCAGTCGGGTACCGGACGCCCTCTGGGTGCGCCACCGCGGCTTAGCATTTATTGCCCCAATCCCTGTTGTTGTGTACATGCACCACCATGACATCGACGTGACCAGCCGTTGTGTCGGTGACCACCCTCCTCAACCGCGAATGACAGACCACGACCTCCCATGGTGGTCTGTTACACTAATTCCACCATCGCAACCTGCCATTATGCCGACAACCACCTTTGACCTTGCCAGCACTAGTTTCCAGTGATGTGGTTGGGTTCCGCTCAACCCATCGATCCGCCCGTGATGAACACGTGCACAATGAAATATCATAGGGATCGAGCCATGTTAGTTTTTCCCACACCCTCCACATTAGATTGATAATATGAAGTTCATAGATTGAAGATAATGATTTTTAATGATTAATTATACAAACAATTTCCCTACCTCGATCAATCATTGGAGATAATGTGAGGAAGAGGATGAAGGCATTGGAGGAAAGGCCATCGTTCGTCTCTCCCGCAACATGCTTCTAATTCGGGCTCGAGCGACGGTTCCTCATTCTTGATCTGGGGGGTTCTTTAATCATTGGAGAAGGTTATTCCCCCAAGATTTCTTCCCAAAACCCATTTTCCAACAATCTTGAACCGCAAAAAATGAGGAGCCAATCCACACCAATGGTAGTTTAATTTAATTAATTAAACAATTAATTGATGTCATAAATGGGGAGGATTTACAAGTGTTCCACCACATGTAACTAGGAATTTAATGCAAGGAATTTAATTCCCATCCTCTTTGTGTGGTTCCCAACACCAAAATACAATTTACAGGTTTCATGAAATAAAATAAAAGTGATTTTTTTTCAATTCTCCCACGAAAAACCGATAATCCAACTTCTACCCACATACAACTACGGTTGAGATGAATCTCCCCTTAAGATAATATCGTTGCTATGAGTTCAAAAATTTCCATAGAATTTTATTATAAATATCAGTTCAAAAGTTAAAAATTCCCGCTCACATGTTTATTGATCCTACCCGAAAAAAATTCATAAATTCATTTCAGGTACATCGAGCCTCAGAATCACGTGATGTTAATTTTTGCAAACTCATAATAATTACATATAATTAAAAACAATTTCATGGAAAAATTTGGTCTTTACATGGGTGGTCTCACTCTCTGAAACACATGTAGAGAATTATGCCTACAAACATCATCTTCTTGAACCATTTATAGTATTTGTTGACCATATGATGGTGGTAGCACTGGTGGACAATCGTGTGTGGCCATCTCTATAACTCGTCCATGAACAGATTCCTTATCACTAGGTAGGCTATCCTCATGATGTCGTTTTTGGATCCTGGTCAGTCGTCCTTGGGAAAACATCCTACGATTGATCAAGAAGTACAATTGTTTGATGATTAAACATGGTGAGCTAACATTCATTCAAAAGAAAATATGTAGTCACTTATGAAACAAATGTTTTCAAGTATTGAGCTTTAAATCAGAAATCATGGTCCTAGTGTACAGATTCGCCGGCTTCCACACCAACACTTGACTCCCCGAATCTAAAAGTATGAATCAAACACCTAACACTATTTCCAAAAAATAGAACACATACTCCCGGTCATTGTGGTATGATAGATCACCCTCTGATATAAAATTTTCATTACCTCTCCCCCAGGCCCATGTCGTGACTACCCCAAGCCTACTACACAATGGCTAGGGGATGACGACTAGTGTTGAATGAGTCAACCTGCAAGTGAGAGGCATTTTCCCGAGTACCTGTATGCACACACATTTCCAACCACAACTCAACACACTAAATGAGGAAATACATAAACTAAAACCAAATTGAGTACAAATTACCACTGAAATAAAGTGCTCCAGAATACCAACCAAACAAAAAGATCAGAAATTGAAAAGTAAAAAAATGATCTTTGATTACCATCCACGGAAAACCCCACATGAAAGTAATAGTGGTGAGGCTAAATGAAGACGAATTACTACGACTTGTTTTCCTAGTCATTCTACGACCCACCAAGTACTAGGCCTCCATGTCCAACATCGAAGCATTGATCAGTCCAGCCTCACTAAGATCCACCTGGTCCCCGTCCACCACGGTCTCTATCAATGCGACGATACTCTCCACAGGACAAAACACGCATGGACGGGGGCTCGTAGAGGTGTGAGTAACACGAAACTATGTATGGACCCAAAACAAAAAAGAAAGACCACTAAACAATCCTCAAATCAGAGCACAAAGAAAAAGCACATAGCCTAAGGAAACTCACCTCAAGTATATTCGAGGGTAGTGATAGTAGTGTCATTAGTCACATCATTGAACTCCTTGTTTGCTAGATAAATCCCCATCTATCGAGTACAGTGGGCCTACCGTGTCACAAATAAGAAGTTTCTCACTAAAGGTGAACCCTTTATTCCTATTTATTCACACCTCAAAAAAAATTTATTTCCCAATACCATCTTAAATCCCTTAATTACGTTGATATTCTTTTCATATAGTCCTTATTAATAGAAGATTATTGATCATAAATTTTTTATGTTATAAGTGAAAGGAGGTTTCTCGAAGAAGTGTTGTTGTTCTTAATAGAGAATTTTAAAATTATTTATTATTTAATATAATTAAAAAATTCATTCATTATAATCACATATTAAAATAAGTATATAAAATTTTTTATATGGTATTTTATTATCCAGATACATTATATTCATCTCCATCATTCATCAACGGGAAAAATAATCAATCGTTCATGCGTACGACATACTACCACATCACAGACTGATTTAATTAGTTTTTAATCACCACCTCCAAAAATGTTGTATAGATTGATTTTATGTAAATATTATAATTTTTACACATTTATCATTAAATAATGTTAATATAACACCCAATTTATTACCTTTTCACTCAATAAAAATTAATGATGACATTCATTCATATTTGTGGACTACCACTGCCATGAATCGATGTAATTACTATTTCAGAACCACATTAGATGTATTATTTATATAATTACATATATAGAAATAATATTGTTTTAATGTTGTTAGTATCATTCTATAAATTTAATATAACACTTACCATATTTATTTAATAATCATTGAATGATGGAAATATTATTCATGCATATGTACCACTTACCATCTCTATGATTGTAACATTGTTCATTTTTTTCATCCAACATTAATTATTTGTTTAAAGGTTATAATTTATGTATAATTATGATAAATAATCAATGATTATTATTTTATTGATAAGGAAATGAGGTCCACTTTTGTAATTTGAATCCAACCAATTTTATTTTTGACCATTGAATTGAATATCATCAAAACATTTGACATGAACATAAAGTTATATTTAATTTTATATAAATGTTTATTAAATTAAATAATAATAATATAAATAATAAAAAAATATAATGGAAAAAAATATTCTCAGTTTTTTATTCAGGAATATAAAGAAATCATGTGATGAGTTAGGCTTGAGGAATGTGAAACAGTAATAACAGAAATTCTTTTATTGTTATCCTTCCAAATATTTTCATCCATAGCCATATTTTTTGAACTTATTTTTTTGAAGTTTTGATAAGTAAATAAAATAATTATAATGGAACAACATTTTCAATTTTTCCAATCGTTCATTTTTTTTAAAATTAATATTTATATCGGTTTTATAAAAAATGTTTTTGGAAAAAGAAAAATGAATGTTTCATTTTAAAATTTATTGTAATAAAGGACTTTCAAAGTAACATAAATATTAAATTAGTTTTTTTATTAAAATAAAATATTTTATATTTTATTCATATAAAACCCCTATTTGAATTATTATTAGTGTTCATGCTTTGAAAATGTGTTTTTATAAAAGAATGTGTAGTTCGATATCCAAAACTGTTCTTTCCGACATATTTAAAAGAGATTTTTTATGCGTTTTATTTATGAAATAGTCCTAATAAGTTATTTATAATAATGGTCCCTGATTATAACAACAAATGTTATTATGGTACGTATCATTTAATATTTAATATCTTTAATAGTTTATGATTCATGCAACAATAAGTTTAAAACTACCATATACTATTAAATCTGACTGTTAGAATAGTAATGTAAACACTAGGAATAGTAATATGACCAATAGAATATTGACTTCACCTATGAAATTTGTCCAAAAATTTTGAAATCATATGGTTAAAACTATAACATATTTATATCATGGAATAAGTAAATTAATGTTTTAAAATGATAAATTATGTATTATTATTTTTGAAAAACATATATTGAAATTCAAAAATTTATAATTAATATTATTATTTAAATAAATTTTATTAAAATGATTTGAATTCATAAATTAATTTTTTTGGTCTATTATTAATAGATAATTTTATGACACCTTGTTTTATTTTTTAATGTTTTAAAAATCAGTTATAATTTTAAAACTTGTAATTAGTAAATGATGATTTTAATTAAAAATTACATTTATTCTAATTATAAATTTATTATAATAAAATGGTGTATATTATTTTTTAATACTCATAAAAAATATTTATGGTAAAAGTTTCGTATTTTTCCTAAAATAATTTAATTTTTGTGAATAGTAAAATATAGTTATTTACAGTATATATACAATATAAGTTATACACAATATTACTTGAGTAATTTCATATTTAATGACCATAATAAATAAATAACCATTATTATTTTAATATATTCTTTTATAAATCAAAATATTTTTATATTATGATGTCAAAATAATAATCAAATGAAATTGACCATCAAAAACCACCCCTCTCCTCCACTATAAATACAAGAACTCACAACCCTTTGACCTTAAACCTCAAAAGACCTAAATCCATTACAATTTATACTCAATAACTCTCTTAAACATCTCCCCCAAATTATTTTATTTCTAGTATCATCCAAAATAACATTTAAATTTTCTTTAAGAAGGTTCTCATGGAGATGAATTCAAGATGTCCAATCCCCTTTTATTCTTTTAATTTTTATTCTTTTTCATTTTCCCTATCCATTACAAAAATCATATATCCATGAAATAATTATAACACTCGTATATTATATATAATTTATGGTTTTTATCTTAATTGTATATCCACCATCAATTCTATTCACTTCGACTTTTGGTTCTATAGATAAAAATGTCTCCCTTGAGGTGTTGATTCAACACCTTCGTGGATGAGGATTCTTTCATGTTATAATAAATATCTCAAGTCTGGTCATACA
This sequence comes from Viscum album, assembly GCA_963277665.1. Lineage (NCBI taxonomy): Eukaryota > Viridiplantae > Streptophyta > Magnoliopsida > Santalales > Viscaceae > Viscum > Viscum album. The sequence goes on from OY728147.1 coordinate 1,585,245,857, forward strand.
ACAATTTTTATAGTTAAAAAATCGTATATAATGTACATTAAAACTTATTTACTATCTTTTACTCTTTATAAATTCATAATATAAAAAATAGTGTGTGGTGATTTAAAAATCACCAAAATAATCCAAATGGTTATCATTAATGTTTTATCTAATGTATCATCATAATATATGAAAAAAATGTTATATATTACCATTAAATAAATTTTATGTTTATTAATAACAAATAATTTCATATCTAGAAACCTATTATTTTACAATTTTTTTTATACATGTATACATGTGAACCAATCATTGACACGAAGGAAATGAACACTCTTGAAGGATAAAATTCAATCTTATAACTCATAAAAATTGAAATAAATGAAGTTAAAATGATAATAAATAAATTACATGTCTAAATTTTTATTCAATACATTATTAAATAATATAATTTCATTTTCCTTGATATTATGTTTAGATGAAGAACAATTTTAGATATAAGGTAAGGGTTTCTTCATGAACATCCATTTTTTCATTTGGGTAACGCATTCCCTATGTTCACCCATATGTACCTCTTTTATATATTTATATAACAATTTTAAATTCTATTTAAATGTTCCAAAATCTTATACCCATATCATTTCATTACTTTCTGATTGGAAATACATGATTTTATAAGGTCCACTTTTCAATTCTTCCCAATAAACAAGCCCAATTAATAGAACATTCAAATGTCCTATCCATTTTAAAGTAAATTTCATAATCCATTTTAACATAAAAATTATTTTATAAAATAATAATTATTATCATGAAAAAATATATTTTATATTTTCTAGTTTTATCTAAACAACTAAACATTTTCTTCTCTTAAGAATCATTTATATTTTTTCTTAAACAGCCCTATAGTATCCCATTTATATGTTTTCTTAAAATATCTATTTACATTTTTTAAAACATAAGTTGGATATCATTTAGAATGAAAAAATAATTTCATTTTCCCATCCATTTATTTTCTGGGAAATATATTTTTAAAATATGATTTTATGATAAAGAAATATTATTTTTCCAAAAGATATCTTCTTTAGAAAGTAATCATGGTATTTATCTCATTCATTCCATATAGAATAAATTATAGTATTATCATATATTTAAACTGCATTGGTTAAATGTTATGATTAATTAGTATTGATGTTTTATGATATAACCTTTTCATATTTTATTATTTGGTTTATGATATCATTGACTTTGGATGTGATATCTTTATACTATTCACCATATTACCCATACTGGTTAGTGATTATATTTGTTAACTACTGTAAGTTGTTTGCTTATCATATATATATATATATATATATATATGTTTTACATGTTTCATCCCATTAATATGTATAATTAATTAGACATAGTAAGTGATGGGAAGAATCGTTTATATCCTCTAGATGAATTTGTAGGTACCATGAGACAAAATATATAGGGAATTGGTTGAGGCCTTGCCCATTTTTATTCAGATATTGATTTTTCCAAGACCTTAACCATTTATTTACAGTTGTTGGGGTCATGGCCTCGATGGTATATTTTAGATTTATAGTATTCTGCATTCCATCATTATGATATTATTAATTTATAATCTATGCAGTTACATGGTTATTATAATATACATGGTTATGTTATACTCTACTATGATTATTTAATTGGAATTATTTTATTAGATGATATACCTTCCATATTATGCTCAACATTGTGTTTTAATGTAATTTCCCTATAGTTATTCACCATTCCTTATATATTTTGATACAATTTTGTTTTATTTTACACCCTTAATGATAATCTGAGTTCACCCATTTATTATGATATATTTTCCACTCCCATTAAGATGTATATTATGAATGACTAGTAAGGATAGTCTAGGAGTTTAAGGATATTTCCAGCAATGTTTCACTGTTATTCCATTCATTATATAATGTAACAATTATTGGTGAATATGATTTCCCTGTGATAAAAAACTAATGGGTATTCTGGGATACGACATCGTTTATTATTATACTAATTTAATAATGTAACGTACCAACCCTATGATTCTGGGGTTTGGGAATTTATTGTTTGTTTTAGAAGGGGTTTATTAGAATAATTGGAAAATAGATTTGAGGACATAAACCTAATATTGAATTTGAGGATATGTATAGAAGAACATTATTTCAATTTGGGATGGTAGATATTATGTGGGCCTTTATAGAAATTCATCTCTATTTGGATACTACAACTTGATGTGGTTTATGAAAATAAGTTCATTGGGTTAATAACTCTTACCGCGTACTTTGATCCGGACTCGGTGTAACATTATACAAGAGAATTGGCCATACCGTGCACCTAGATTTTCACACATGAGGGATTGGTTTAGGATAATTCACATTCTATTTACAACCCATTACGAGTGATATAAACATATATATATCTTAAAATAATCCATTCCTATGATTAGATAAAGATACATTTTCAATATATGTCCTGAGTTTTTTTAGATTTGAATTATGCATTATGATTCATAACATAATGTAGTGTATGTCGTTGATTATAATTAGTTACTAGTGGATGTAATGGAAGCTATATCAATGAACATACTCCAAGTATGGATTTCCCTAATATGAGTGATCGTGATGTTGGAGGAGGTGCTATAACTATAGCTAAACAAATTATGACATTGTTGGGTTATATGACATAGTTTAGGAGAAATAACAATACTCTTAAATAACATCCCAATCTATAACATTGGTTATCAATGATTGACCTCTTTATGAGACAGTAATCTTCATCATTCAATGGGTCTGCAAAACCATTTTTATCCAATCAAACATTAAATTCCTTAGTAATGATATTTATCACTTTGGAAATTAACTAAGGGAATAATATTATATTCGATCTTTATCATCTCTCAAGAGATGCAGATTAGTGGGGGGTTTTAATTAAAAACAAAAGTTGGGGTGAAGAAATTTTGAATATATAATTGATGTAATTTAATGAAATCTTCAATGAAATGTATTTCCCTTGAAAACAATGAGAAGATATAAGGAGGAAATTATTGATTCTAAGAGAAGAAGAGGATGAAAATGTTACAATGTATGAAGAAAATATTATATAGTTAATGTGGAATGAAATAGATTTCGTATATAATATGAAGAGAATGATCGATCAAATTTCCCATTTGTTAAAACCATTTCTCTTAATGGTCCTTGTCTCTAATACATTCTCATTATACAAAAAAATAATCTCACATTCAGTCATGATATAGAATGATGTATCTATGTCATTTTAATTTAATCTAAAACAAGAGGAGAAGTGGGTGCATGATCCATGAATTAACAACATGATGAATAAAAACCATAATTTGAAACATGTTATTCTTGGTAAAGGAAACACATTATTTCCTTCTTAAAAGAGAATGGTGTTTTCTACCTATTTTGTGAGAAAGGACATCATTGTCATAAATGATAGGGGATTAAAGTAGATAACAATATCAAATATTTTTAGGGGGATGGGACACTATGATAATGATTTTTTAAATAATAAAGGAAACATAAATCAGAAAATTCCATAGGATCATGTAAAAGATTAAGCGATAAGAAAAGTAAAGGTTGAAGTTCATAATGATGTGATGGTAGGTAATTTAATCATCTCATAAAATTTACCTTATGTTTTATTTGAATACCGATCATATCATTCCTTTATTTTTTACTTGTTTACATTTAAAATTAGATATTTTTAATTTACCTTAACATGGGAGTTGTCAGTAATGAATCATAGTGAAATCCTTATTGTACAAAAGACATGTCTAGCGGTTCATATTATAATTCATAAAATTTCTGTAACTGCTGATTTTATAATGATTCCATTGGTTTATTTAAAAATAATCAACTATATGTATTTGATTTAGAAAAAAATATTTCAAAAATATATGGCATTGTTAAAAAACTATAATTCACGATGAAGGTATATAATTTCTCATATTTTGAAGGGATACTTAATAATTTGAGTCATATCTGGATCCACCACTAGTAGATATTAAAAATTAAATTATTTGTGAAGATGAGAAAAAATATGTGGATGGGGAAATATGTCTTAAAATTGAGGATGTACCTACTATACATGAATACATTTATTTATATCTAGAGAATTTTCATTGACATACACTATAGTGGGATGTTGATTATTCCCTTTATTGAATCTGTGATACATGGAAAATATCAAACACTCCTCATAGAATGTACACTATAGAATTAGTGGTGTTGAAGAAACTACTATAGGAGTTCAGAAATAAGGTATTTATACAACATAGTTTTTCCCCTTTGAGTGATCCTATTCATTTTGTTATGAATAATAATCGATCTATTAGTTTATCACTTGACTATAGGGAGATCAATGATATTATAGTTTGTAACAAGTCTCAACTACCTCACATTGATAAATTATTTTATCAACTACATAGAGATAAAAAAATGTCAATCATTAATCTTCAATCTGTATATCATCAATTTAATGTGAATAAAGATGATATTAAAAAGACAATATTTCAAAACAATTATGGAAATTATGAGTTTTATGTAATTCCTTTAGGATAGACTAATGCATCCTCTATTTTTATGAATCTAATGAATGGATTGTTATATAAATATATTTATGAATTTTTTGTTGTATATATCGATCATATCTTGATATATTCTAAAATATATGATGACTCTATTAACCACTTGAATATTTATTTAGATACTATTTGAATAGAAGTGTTATATAATATTTTTAGTAGGTGTGAATTAAGGAATCAAATAGATTCTTCTCATGGGCATATTGTCTCTATGGATGGAATATCAGTTGATCATTTAATGAAAAAGGATGTTGAAGAATGTCCTATACAAATAAACCTAACCGATGTATGAAGTTTCATTTGTTTTGCAGGAAACTAACAATGTTTCTTTCAAAAAGTTTCCCAATTATCCAAAAAGTTATCCTATAATACCCATAAATGGGTTATGCCTTTTCTAAAAATTAATGTTATAAAATATTTGAATAATTTAAGAGGTTATTAGTGAATGTTTTGATCATGACTTTATCATGAGTAAAGGGAGGAATTTTTATTGGTGTTCTATAAATGAAATGAAATGGATGTTTCGTTACATATAATTATAGTGTTATTTACTATGAATAAAGAATGATAAAAACTCATTAACAAAACTAGAAAACTCATGATAATGATTAATAGTTGTAATGTTTTTTCTGAATATCCAGTCACACTATCTTTATGGTAAACGATTTGAGAGATATACTAATCAATAGAGTTTAAAATATATATTATCATAGAAAAAATAAACAAGAGGAATTATGATTTCAAGAGCTACTTAAGGATTATGCTTCTCCAATACAATAACAGTGTGGGAAGGAAAATAAGGTAGAAGATTCATTGATCATAAAGAAACAAAGAGTCATATATAAAAATGGTCCTGAAATAGTTCATATGGTTATGGATATAGTGATTTTGGACATGGGATTTACAAATAAGGTGATATATCATTACTTTTTCAAATTGTATCCAGACCATATTTATTTTAAGGGATTAAATGTTATTAATCTGATGTTGAGAATCTTAAAAAGAAAATTAATGCTCTAAAAATTGGTAAATTAAAATAGAATGTTTATGGTGATGAAATTATGAAATTTGGGAAAAGGAACTGTGTTCCCTCTATACTCGATCTAAAAATATAATGATTAGATTATTCTGAAAGATAAAATTTATTAATAAAACCTTTTAGTACTATGGTTTTTAGATATTTAAGAGAACATTTCTGTTGGGATAATATGAAGCATGAAATTGCATATTATGTATCAAGATATTTAGTCTTTCAATATGGGAAGGATAAGAGTACATGTCCTGGAAGAGTTATGAAACCTATTTATATTCCTACATAGAATGGGATTAAATTTCTATTAATTTGGTTATAGTATTACCAAACCTCTAAGAAATAATGATTCTATAAAGGTAATTGTTGATCAACTTATAAAATGTTAACATATCTTTTCTATAAGAGATGATTTTCCACTTTAGATCCATGATAGACTCTATATTAATGATTTTGGAAGAATTATTGGGGAACTGATTTCAATTTTTTCTGAATGTGATCCTTGATTTACATCGAAATTAAAGAAAAAAAGTCAGATTGTTAAGGAAATGTAGCTTCATTTTAGCACTGCATATCACTCTTAAACTGATAGTTAGTCTTAAAGGAAAATTCATACATTATAAAACATGTTGATATCATTATCACATTAATTTCACAGTATGTGGTATCATTATTTATCTTTGGTAGTTTTTTCAAACATTAATAGTTTCCATCCAAGTATTCAAATTGAGTTGTATGATGCATTATATGGAAAGAGATGTCATACTCAAAAATTATGAGATGAAGTTGGTGAAAAGAATCCATTTTCCTAGAATATGATGGGGAAACAACATAAAATTTTGTGAATATGAAAACCCATATCAATGTATCACAAAGTAGTAAATAGATCAGTATATATATTCTAGGCAAGGATTTTCAATTTCAAGTGAGATATCATGTTTTCTTGAATTCATCTCCATGGAATTCTATTATATGTTTTGGAAGGAAAGGGAAATCGATCCCTAACTAAATTGAAAATTTTCAAATATAAGATATAATTGGAGCTATGTATTATTATTTCTCAATTAAACCTATCGATTATGATGTACACAAGTTGTTCTACATCTCTATGTTATGGATGTACATGCGAGACCCAATGCATGTCGCCACTTCAGAAGGAAAAGAATTAGAACATAATGTATCTTACTATAAATAACATATTTATATTATTGAAAATAATTTATAGGTTTTGAGTTATTATATGTCTCTACTAGAATATGTACTTTAGAGAAATTATAAAAGCGAAGAGGGAATTTGGTAACTTGAAGAAATTTTAATGAAGAACTACTCAAATAATTTTATAAAGTGGAATTCTACAGATGATGTGGAAAACAATTTATGAAGGAGATGAAAATGTATCAACCCTTGATATTATATTATGCAATATCTAAAATTTAATATCTTTGATACTTTATTCTTTTAAAAACAAATAGTTTAAAACCATAATAAACTATAAAAAATGACTATTGGAATATTAATGTTACCATTGGTAATAGTAATATAACCACTAGAATAGTAAATTAACGTATGAATGTATATTAAAAATTTAAATATATTATTAAATAAAATAAAATATATATATATATATATATATATATTGGAATAAGTAAATAAGTGTTTTAAAAATTATATATTAATTAATGTTATTTTTGTGAAACTTTAATGATTTCTCAAAAGTTTATATTTAAGATAAATATTTAAATGAAAATTAATTTTTTTACAATAGATTCATAAATTAATATTCATTTCTTATGAATATAATATAATTTAATGAGACATTAATTAAATTTTGGAAGTGTCTAAAATGCATTATAATATAAAAATTTTTATTTCTAGAGTAAATGATGATTTTAGTTAAAAATTAAATTTTTCAATATTATTAGATTATTTTCACAAAATCGGGTATATTTTTTAATTATACATATCATTAAGTCATTAGGTTAAATTTTTATGATTTTCCAAAAAAAACATGATTTATTAATGAATAGTAAAATACGAAAATTTACATTAAATATACATTATAAGTTAAATAAAACATTCCTTAAGTCAGTTATCATTTAATAAGAAAAATATAAACCCCCATTCATTATATTAATATATATAGTGTAAATTCACCAACTCTTCGTATTCATGATCTAATATAATATAAAATAAATCATATAATAAAAAACACCTCCACTCCACTACTACAAACACAACCCCTCACCACCCATTATTCTCACACCACCAAAACAATCAATTGTGTCAAATTGCTACCCAATACCTCTCAAAAACGTCTAATTTATGTTTTGGACTTCTTTAACTAACACAATATACCATTTCGATGTTTCTAAAGGTTGTTCTGAACAAGAGGGATCCATGAGGTAAAATTGCCATTCATTATTTTAATTTTTTTGATTTATTTTCATTCTTATCCTTTATATTACTCCTATGTATGAACATGCATGAAACTAAAATATCATATATAAATTTTGATGATATAATTTTTTTGATATATCTATTATCAATACTTTTATCTTACACTTTTTGTTATAAAAATTGAAACATCATCCAGGTGGTGTCGATTCAACACCACTATGGGTGATGATTTTTTTAATTTTCTAAAACCACCAAAAGGCTGGTCATAAGACAATTTTTATGGTGGAAATATATTTTAATAATAATATTATAACTTATTTAGGGTTTTGGAACCAATATATATATATATATATATATATATAAATGTCTGTCTGTGTAACATCCCAGGTAAATAATGAGTAAGACAATTTCATACATAATAATATTTGTGAATAAAATATTAATTTTATTTTAAAGGGGATTCTATGATTCGATGGTATACCCGATATGAAATAATGGGTTTCTTTGAAATCGTATCTTGTAGACAATGCTGAGTCATACTGAAAAATAATAATATTATATTATTATTTTAAACAGTAGTTAATGCCTAGCCATTTTAATGAAGGTATTGAACAGAAATAACTAAAATATGATTATACATGTTTATATATTGTCTTTACATTTATCCAATAAATTCTTTTGCCTTAAAATAATAAATAATAAAATTTTAAGCATAAATATTCTAATATTATTTAAATAGCCGATTTACCGCCTTTTAATGGAGAACCATCATTAAATATTTTTTTTCACTAGTATTTCTTCTTTTTGAAAAAAAAATTCTTATTTATATTCGGGACATCAAAATTTTCTTTGGGTAATTTTTTTTCTGATAAAAATCATTTTTCAATGAATAGTGAAAAATACTGTAATTTAATTCAAAACATCCTTTAAATATAATTTATTTATATGGCTAGATTATATTTCTAATTTTTTTAAAGTTTAATTAGATTACATTTTTACCATTTTATTCTAGTGTAGGTCGTTGGAATTAATTTCATTTTAAAATTGTAAATAATCAAGTGTCAATCTTTTGATAGATATTGTTTATTAAAAACACACTATTTGTTTTGACAACGAGAATTGATTTTAAATTAGTTAATGAAACATTTATGTTTTCAATTTGGTAAACTATAAATTATTTTTGAATATGGAATATCAAATATATCTTAAGCTGAATTTTTTGGTATTTTTATGAAAAACATCAATTTTTGATGAATAGTGTTACCACATAGTTAGTAGTTAAAAAACTAACCTTTTCCTTCAAATAAAAATTTACCACTTCTGTGAATTGAATTTCGAAAACATGACCTACATGGTTGTTATTAGTATATATAATGTGGTTCAATAGGATGAAAATAATTTTTGGTGAATAGTAACTTTTGTCTTTTACTTACAACGGTTTAAGGTAAATATGGTAATTCAAGGATAAACAATATTCTAATAATAAAAAATTAATGTAACACATGTCCTAAAATTATTGGATGAGTCATGGCTGACCATGGAAATACTTGGATCTATTTTGGGACACCATGGAGCCACTTATGAATGATAATGACACTTTATTTTTATTAACATAAAGTAAAGACAAAAATGACATTAACAAATATATTTTAGAATATCATTTCTTACATGGGGTTATATAAGTCACCTTTTAGACTATAAATATTTACATTAATTATCATATGATTTTATACATTATGGTATTTGTTTTTTAATTTTTAGATATCAAAAAAGTTAAATTATTTCTGACCCAATAATGATGCAGTATTTACCTCATTAATAAATGATTTAAATAAATATGATTAATAATATTAGAAAAAATAATCAAAACCCTTCCAATTATAATTATAAGATTTTATTTTGAACATGAGTCATATTATGTTCGACTTTTATTAGTTTTGTACCTTTTTAAACCGAAGATATGTTTATAATAAAATAACATTTTCAAACTTTAATAAGGAGCCCCACCTCTCCCTTATAAAAGGGAATCACTTATAATCCATTCCTCAAGCCCCTAAACCCCCTTGTATCATCCAAAACCAGAAATAATAACCTATAAAGGCCCCTCTACTCCTCTTAGATGCATTACCTTAGGCAGAAGGCACTTCAAGAAATCATTTTGGTTCAATCCAAATGGGTTACCTAAATTAATGATAACAGTTTCTCTTAACTTCTTTTCTTATATTTTACATCTCCAACCCCTAAAATCATTTTATACTTTTATTTTATAACAAAAATAATATCCCAAATATAATAGGATTTTGTTATGAGAAGGATTATAACTACAATTTCACACACCTCTATCTAATGGGTGAAGAACATATTGTTTCTGTGGATGATAAACTAACGCCTCACGGAACGATGATTGATCAATTATCTCCAACTGTCACTCATGGTGGCCATTAATATGGAAATAAATTTATATATGATATATATTATGTTTATGTTTTCCCTATGCTTCTGTAATTTTTAATTACAAACATACCATTATTCTTTCTAATATGTGTAAACACGACAATTTCACTTGTGGAAGTGCGGACTACCGCCCCCTCAAGGTGATATGATTCATTTATTTCATACATGAAATGTATAAAAGAGGGAGTTAATGAAATTATGTAACATATATATCTTATGATATCATAATATAATTATAATATATCTATTTATTATTATGATTTCATCCTATTAAATATAAAATAGAAATGAATGATGCGTTCATCCATACGTATGACTTACCGTTTCCATGAACGGTTTGTTTCATTTCTTAAATAGAAATGATATGGAATATTATAAATACATATAATATATATATATATATGATATATATGATATCTATATAATTAATATCATTATTTAGATAATGGACTTTGGACCACATGGGAAATTTTCAATTATATGAATATCATTTTTTACTAATGTTCCGAACATCGACCAAATAGTACGATATGAACTCAAATAGTATAATAATAGTTATAAAAAGGTAATAAGAGATATAAAATTAATAATAAAAATTATAAATGTTATTAAGTATGTATGATTTAACTTTTGTTTTTTATTCCTTAAGAATACGAAACTTACGAGTCATGTAGGACATGAGCTAAGGGATTTCTTATCTCAGTATAAATTCTGTGATATTTCCATTGTTCACCACTTATTTATTACATGTGGGAAATTGTGTACTGCAATTTTATATATACTATCATTATTATCTTTATTTTAATGGTATTCTATGATTAATTTGGTTGTTTTTTACTTTTGTTCAAATGACTCGATTGAATTACAACGTAGTAAGGGGTTTTCATCTCACTTTTTATTCCCGTAAGATTCTAGTTATATTTGACACTATTTATTTTTGTGTGGAATATATAGTTACCATGATTGTATTAATTGTGAAATATTATTTAATTTATGGGTATTTACATCTTCATTGTATGATCCTTCTTTCATGGATTGTATGTTTCATAAATTACCAAATCGGTAAGGGAACCATTCACCCTATTCTTTTTAAAAGACTTCTTTTTATGTTATGTATTTTTAATTATATATTAATATTTTAGGAAATGTTCTTATATTTCATTATTGATTTAAATTTTATTTCTAAGTGATGAGACACATTTTTTCTCTCTCATCAACTCATTTTCTAAATTTTAATGTGATGCCATTAGGTTGTCGAATTTCTATAAGGGAACTTCTTTAAACAACTTCAATTATTTGGGTTAAACTTCTACTTATTCATTATGTCATGATATTTATATGTGTGAATAAACTATGATTATTTTACACTTAACATCCACTTATATTGAGTGTATTATTATTTTTCACACATAATTATTTCATTGATTTATCCTAAATCTAATGATACTATCTTTCTAAGGGATTTCGTCTCAATTTACATTCCATTGAGAATGTCAAAGTTGTTATGCATAAATTCCCTCTTATATGGTTTATATACTATCCTTTGAAATATTATATCATGAAAACCTTTATTCTTATGATATTATAATGTTCTGATTAAATGTTATCTCTCAATTATTTGTATTCAAGTTTCTCTCATTTTATTTAAAACTCTTTAACTAAAATATAATTTTAAATGTTTTAAGGATTTATTCGTCTAAATATTTCACATTAATGTCCATGACTTAAAAATGGTTTTAAGGATTTATTTATATGTATATTAATGGTTTAAAATATTAATTCCTTTAAAATCTTCAACGTGGTTTGGGACACTTTGGTTCAAAAACTTCTTTATTAAATGTTATCAATGGTTTTGAAAATTGTTTGATAAAGCATTGATTATGTCAATATCATGAAATAATATATTTTTATTGCACTGTGGAAATGTTATCTTCCTTTTTCATTTTTTACATGTTAATAATATGTAATTGTTATTGGGAATTGTTTACGTATATGGGTGGTTCCATGATAAACCTAGGCTTGGTGGGCCCGAGATAGATCTTCACTGCATTGTGTAACATGATAGAGGTAAACATGTTTCTGTGCGTTATTCATAAATCTTATGATTTCATGAGGTATGTTATGATTGAAATGTATGGATTCTTTGATTTGTATTTATGAATGGGATAATGTTTTCGTTCATTATTTTGTATGCCTTACTGTTCTTTTTAAGCTCATCCCATGTTTTTGAAATATTTTTCACAGGCTATAAGGACTTGTAAGAGAAATGAAGTATTCAAGATGATTTATATCAAGAAATAACTCATATTTAACTTAATTAGTTTTATTTTGGTGAATCATTGGATATATTAGATGTGTCTACATTGTAATTTTTGAGATGTAATGTAAAAGTTATAGACTGATTCTCTAAAACTCTATAATTAAAAATATATTCAATGTGAATTCTTGACATAATATAAGATTATATAATATTAAGGTGAGGAATTTATAGATGGTATCAGTGGCCGGTTTAGATAATATTATTGGTTAGGGTGTTATTTATGCATTAGTGGCATAACCATAATGATTATCATATTAGAAAGAGTCATGGTTATTTTAGATAAATCGAATGAGTTTAAGATAACATGAATAAGTATATATTAGTGTTTATCCTCATCATAAGATAATGAATGATGATATTACGGATAAAATCACACTGTACCTTTTGGTTTTATTAAATGGTTACACCTAGAAGGAACCAACATAACAATAGATGTTGAAGAAACTATAGTGGTTTTCGTAATGAGATACTAAATGAAATGGGACCTACAATGAGAACTCTTGTGGTTAAAATATGTTATGGTTGTTTTTGAAGAATTTATCTCATTTTGGGGAATGTTATAAAATTATATGGTTTTAGAAAAAAAACATTTAGGAAGGGTGACAACTCATCGCGTCCAACAAGGTTGTGGGAATCAAACCCACAACCGAAGGGCTTCAAGGGTGCATCGCCTACCACTGGCCAACGTGAAGTCCTTGGATATTATGACTAATTATTATTTTTAGTTAAATTATTTTATGGATCAATAATAAGTCAATATTATGTTTTAAAAAATGGATATACTTATTATAGAATTGATTTGGTTATTATTTGAAAAAGGTTATTTTAGAAGACGTTCTCTCTTTATGGAAATAGTATATAGCTAAGGAAAATAGAATATTATGGGATTTAATATGTGGAGTAATTGTTGAAATATTATTTTTGGAAGAATCTGTGTATTATTATCGAAATATGGATATTTGGGTTATTTATGGAAATGATTAACCCATCATAGAGAATATGTGATTTGGTTAATCACACATTAATTTGAGACTTTGAAAGTAGTCGATGTTCTTTGCTGATTAATGTTAAGATTTACTATGGAATTCTATGGGATTAAATTCTTCTGAGTTTTGGTTTTCAATATTAGTTTGTATTATATTGAATAATTTTAAAGAATGTTGTTTATTGAATTGTATTTATTGATCATATGGTACTATTTGTTGAATTTTGGAGATTAGGAATAATATTTCTTTTTATAACAAATTATCTTTTTTTGGGGATTATCTGATCTTGTACTATCCTTTTCAGTTTGGGTTAAAGTATAATGACATGGGAAATATACGTTTCATCTTTTGTGGATCATTTTATTATCTATAAGTTTATTCTAACTCTTTAGGTGTGACCAAGTCATCTTGAATAACCATCATTTTGGGACAAATGAGTTTTTGGTAGAAACATATTAAAGGGGGAAACTATACGTGAAATATAAGTATATTTCCCTATGTTTTTATTCTATGTAGTAAAATAATTTCTAATATTTATGAAAATAAACACAAAAAACTTTGTGAATTTACTTTTATTATTATATAATAAAAGTGCATTTAACTTATCACATGATTGTGATTTTCTGGTGGTTAACTTTCTCCGAACCATGTTTTTTATCACACTCTATTAGAAAACGATGGTTTGTTTTCTCTTCCATATCCATGGTATCCTACATGGAATCCTTTTGTGAGATTATCTCAAGTGACCTTTGTACTTCTCTTTCTTTCTATTAAAGTGATATAAATATTGACTTGTTTTAGGATGTGGGATATTCAATTAAGTTTCCAAGCCCAGTTTTAAAATTGAAAGTATGTAATTTCTAAAAGGGGGAAGGATGTAATATCTCAAGAACATAATGATTAAGACACATTCATATTTATTAATATTTGTGAATTAAACATTAATTTTACTTTAAAGGGGACACTATGATTCTCTGGCATACTCGATACACAACAATAGGTTCCTTGGAAATCTTACGTTGCACACAATACTGAGTCATAGAGAAAAACAATAATATAATATTATTATTTTAAATAGTTGTTAACTCCTAGCCGTTTTAATGACAGAAATGAACATAACTAACTACAATATGATTATACATGTTTGAAAAATGTTTTTACATTTATCCAATATATTCTAGAGCCTTAAAATATGAAAAAATCTATTTTTAAGCATAACTACTCTAATATTTTTAAAAAGGTCAATTTACAACCTTTTAATGAAAAACCCACATTAAATATAGTTTTTTTCACTTAAATATGTTCTATTTGAAAATATAAAATTTTTATTTAGATTCGGGACATCAACATTTACTTTGTGTAAATTTTTGGAATTTTTCATGATAAAATTCATTTTTATTGAATAGTGACAAATTATATATTTTAATTCAAAACATCCATTTAATTTAATTTATTTATATTGTTATATTATATTTATAATTGGTTTCATAGTGTAATTAGATTATATTTTTACCATTTTATCCAATGTTGGTCATTGGAATTAATTTCACATTAAAGTTGTACATAAACAAGTGTCAATCTTTTGATAGTTATTGTTTCTTAAAAACACGCTATATGGTTTAACAAGGAGAATTGATTTTAAAATAACTAATGAAAATATTATGTTTTTCATTTGGTAAAATAGAAATTATTTTTGAATTTTTAATATCAAATACTGCTTAGGCTGAAATTTGGGCATTTTTCTGAAAAACATAAATTTTTTATGCATAGTGAAACCACATTGTAGTGGTTAAAAACTGACTTTTTCATTCAAATGAACATTTACTACTTTTTTGAATTGAATTTCTAAAATCCAAAATATGTGGTTGTTTTTAGTATGCAAAATGTTGTTCAATAAGATGAAAATAATTTCTGGTGAATAGTATCTTTTGACATTTACTTACTGCAGTTAAAGGTAAATAGGGTAATTCAAGGGAAAAAGAATATTATAATAAAACAAATTATCTTAACTATTTTCCTAACATTATTTGATGATCCATGGCCGTCCATGAGCATCCTTGGGACGATTTTTGGACACCATGGAGCCACTAAAGAGTGATAATGACACTTTATTTTATTTAATGTAAAGTGAAGGAAAAAAAACATTGACAAATATCTTTTGGTATATCAATTTTTTAACTCGGGTTATAAAACTCTCGATTTCAACAATAAATATTTATTGTAAATCCAATAATATTATCTATATTATAGTATTTTTTAATAATTTTTATACATCTAATAAATTAAATTATTTATGACACAATAATGATGTAGTATTTACCACATTAATAAATGATTTAAATAAAAAATATTATTAATAAAAAAAAATTATCTAAAACCAGTAAAATTCTTATTAAATGATTTTATTTCAAACATTTTATAACTTATCTTCGACCTTAATGGGTTTTGGACCTTTTGAAACTGTATATATGTTTATAATAAAATAACATTTCCAAACTTTTCAAAAGAGACCCTCCTCTCCCTTATAAAAGGAAACCACATCTAATCCATTCCTCACACCTCTCAAGCACCTTGGCTCATCCAAAACCCATTCAAATAAGCTTTAAAGATCCCTATCCTACTCTTATAAGCCTTACCAAAGGCATAATTCACTTCAAGAAGTTCTTTTGGTTCAAACCAATTTGGGTTACCCAAATTAAAGGTAATAATTTCTCTTAACTTCTTTTCTTTTCTTTTACATATACAACCCCTAAAATAATTTTATTCCTTTATTTTATAACAAAAATGTATTCTAAATATACTAGGATGTTTTTATTATTTTTATTCTAACTACACTTACACACACCTACATCTAATGGGTGAAGAAAATACTATTTCTGTGGATGGGTAACTAATGCCTAATGATGCGATGATTGTTCAATTATCTCCTACAACCTCTCTCAGTAGCCATTAAGATGGAACTAAATTTATATATGATATATATTATATATTTTTATTCATAATTATTCTTTAATTTTAATTTTCAAACATACGTTTGTGCTTTCCAAAATGTGTAAACACGATAATTTCATTTGAGGAAGTGCGGACTACCGCCCCCTCAAGGTGATATGATTTGATTATAAAATACATGAAATGTATAAAAGATGTAGATAATGAAATTATGTAACATATATATCATATGATATTATAATATAATTATTATATAGCTATTTAATATTATGTTTTCATACCGTTAAATAAAAAATAAAAATGAAAGCAGCGTTCAGGTGTACGTACGACTTACCGTCTCCGTAAATAGTTTGTTTCATTTATTAAATCCAAATTATGTGGAATATTATAAATACATATAAACAAGATATATATGATATATATGATATCTAAATAATGAATACCATTTTGTAGATAATTTTATTTGGACCACGTGGACAATTTGTAATTATAACAAGTTCATTTTTGAAGAAAGTTCCGAACATCGACCAAATGTCTGATATGAACTCAAATAGTTAACTAATTGTTATAGAAAGGTAATAAGTGATATAATAGGAATAAAAAAATTATAAATTTTATTAATTATGTTGAAATTAACTTATGTTTATTATTCTAGATGAAGACAGAACATACGAGTCATGTCAGACAAGAGGTATGAGATTTCTTATCTCACTTTTAATTCCATGATATTTCCATTTTTCACCACTTATTTATTGCTTGTGGTTAATTATGTACTCAAATTTGATATAAAATATCATTATTATATTTATATTCATGGAATTCTATGATTAATTTAGTGGTTATTAAATTATGTTCATTTGACTATATTGAATTACAACGTTTTAAGGGGTTTTCATCTCACTTTTTATTCCCATGAGATTCATGCTATATTTTCAACTATTTACTTTTGTGTGGCATATGTACTTACCATGATTTTATTCCTTGTATAATATACATTAATTTAAGAATATTTACATCTTCACTGTATGACCCTTATTTCTTGGGATGTATGTTTCGTAAATTACCAAATCAGTAAGGGAACCTTCCACACAATTCATTTTAAAAGATTTCATTTTTTGTTATGTCTTTTAATTTACATCTTCTTATGTTGGGATATGTTTTTATACATCCTTATTACTGTAAATTGTTTTTCCAAGTGATGAGATACCATTTTTCTCCCTCATCAACTCATTTTCTCAATATTAATGTGACGTCATTAGGCTGTCGAATTTATGTAAGGGATCATCTTTACCCAATTTGATTTCTTTTGGTTAAACTTATACTCATTCATTATGTCATGATATGAATATGTGTTAATATAATATGATTGTTTTAAACTTAATATCCACTTATATTAGGTGTCTTAGTATTTTTCATACATAATTATTTCATTTATTTATCCTTAATCTAAGGATACCGTCTATATAATGGATTTCGTCTCAATTTACATTACATTGAGACTTAAATGTTGTTATGCACCAATTAACTCTATTATGGTGTATATACCATCCTTTGGGATATTATATCATTAATACCTTTATTCTTATGATATTATAAAGTTCTGATTAAATGTTATCTGTCAATTATTTGTATACAAGCTTCTCTCATTTTATTAAAAACTCTATATCTAAAATATCATTTTAAACGTTTTAACGATTTATTCTTTTAATTATTTCTCATTAATTTCCAGGTATTAAAAATGGTTTTAAATATATATTTATATATATATTAATGGTTTCAAATATAAATGTTCTTAAAATCTTCAAAGTTTTATGGGACATTTTGATTCAAAAAACTCTTTATTAAATGTTTTAAATGGTTTTAAAAATGGTTTGATAAAGCATTTATTATGTCAATATATTGAAATGGTATATTGTGATTGCAATGTGGAAATGATATATTCCATTATGGTTTTTTTAAATGTTCTGAATATTTAATGGATATTGGTAATTGTTTACATATATTGGTGGTTCCGTGATAATCCTAGGGCGGGTGAGCCCAAGATCACTCTCCAATGCAATGGGTAACATGATGGAGGTAAACATGATGTTTCTCCTAAGAGATTTAGATATTATACTATTATGGGTATATGATGTGTAACTCCGTATGTAGCTATGATAGCTAAAATATAAGTTCGATATAGATGCCATAAGATACATTTATGACTTATAATTTCTATGTGTTATTCATAAATCATTTGATTTCATGATGTATGTTATGAATGAAATGTATGGTTTCGTTGATTTGTATTTACTAATGGGATAATGTTTTCTATCATTATCTTATAACCCTTACTGAAATTTTTATACTCATCCCAAGATTTTAAAACGTTTTTCAAAGGGTATAATAAAGGGTATGAGAAAAAAAGTATTCAAGATGATTTATATCCGAAAAAAAAACTCTTGTTTTATTTATGTAGTTTTATTTTTGTGAAACATTTGATAGAATAGAAGTGTGTACTTTTTAATTTTTGGGATATAATGTACAAGTTATGGCCTAATTCTCTGAAACACTAAACATGAAAGGATCCTCAATGTTAATTATTGACTTAACTCACTATTATGTATTTTTCATGGTTGGGTTTATAAAGAATATGTAAACATATAATATTTAAACTAGTGTGTGATGATTAGAAAAATAAAAAACCAATCAAAATGTTTATCATTAAAATTTTATCTAAAGAAAAATCCTCCTATCTTGAATGATAATGAAATATAAGATCATTAAATATCAAATATGTTCATTGATAAAAAATAATTTCAATTCTGTATAACTATTTCTCTTTTTTTGCGTGATCATTCATACATGTATTAAAGTGAACCATCAATGAAAACAATGGAAACATACACTGTCAAATGATGAAACTAAAAATTATAAATCATGAAAAAAATACATAAATGAACTTAATTAAATTATAATAAATCAAATACATTAATAAAACATTATTAATTAGATTATTAATGAATCTAATTTCATTATCTAGAACATTATGTTCATGTAAATAACACTTTCTGACATAAGGTATAGGTTTCTTCCCGATCCTCCATTTTTCATTCTAGTTATGCTTTAGCTCTCATTACACAAAAGTAATTAGTTTTTCTTTTTATATAATTGTTAAAAAAATTGTTTATATTTTCCAAATTCATGAATGTAGACAATTTGATCCTTATTTTATATGAAATGAAAGATTTTATAAAGTTTTCTTTTCAATTCCTCTTGATACATAATCCTCGTTAAAGAGAACATTCCAATTTCATGCCCATTTCCTAGTAAACTACATAATATATTTTAAGACAAATTTTTTTATAAAATAACTATTTATTCATGAAAAACTATCTAATCAATTTTTTGTTTTTATTTAAATAACTAATAATTGATCATTTTAGTGAATCATTTATATTTTCACTTAAAATGCACTGAAATGGCCCATTTCTAAAGTTTCATAAAAACTATTTTTACTTTTTTCATTTAAGTTAGACTTATTTATTCCTTAGATATAATTTCATTGTCCCTACCTCATAATATCTGCGATATAAATTTTTACAATATTATATTTTGATAAATACTAATGATTAATCCAAATGAACTCTTCTTTGAAAATTAAAATGTTTATTTATCTTAAGAGTTAATCGATGAATTTATTATAGTTTTTTTATATATTTTAACAAACATTGATTAATATTATTCTCATTGGGTATTATCTTCTATTATATAATATGCCATATTTTCTTAAATGTTTTATGATTAGTTTGGTTTTGGATGTGATATCATTATATAATTCATCAAATTACCCATATTATTTAGTGATTTGGCATACTGATTGGAGATGATTATTTACATTTTGTATTTATATGTTTTTTATGGTTTAACAAATTAATATTAAGAATTTAATTGAATTATTATGTTATGGGAGAGTCCCTTTTTAACCGCTCGATTAATCGGTAGGTCTCATTAGACATTATAGATATTGACATGGGAGAGGAATTTCCCTATTATTTTTTGATATTGATTTGGATGAGGCCTTAACCATTTAATTTCATATGTCTTGATCATGAAATCAATATTTTGTTTCATATTTTATTAAATTATGTATTAAAACATTATGGTATAAGTAATTTACAATCAATGGGTTTATTCATCTAGTAGAATATATATGGTCAGGTTCTATTCTCTTGTGATTATTTAAATAGAATTATTTGATCAGCTTATATTTTTTTCCACATTATAATCCAGATTATGTTTTAATTGAATGTTTCTATTTTTATTCACATTCCATTATTTTTTAAGAAAATATTCTACTATATTTATTGCACAACTAAGAATCTCATCTCACCCACTTAATATGTCTAATTTCTCAATTGGAAGAGAAGATATATATTATAAATGAATTGAACTGATAATATAGTATTTTATGGATATTTGTAATATAGAGTCATTATTTTTATTCCATTCATGTTATAATATAACTATTATCTTTTTTTTATCCAATTTTATCATGATACTAAACTAATCAGTCCTTAGGGATACGACTACCATTTATATTGTACCAATTTAATAATTTAATCCACCAGTGCCAGGCTACTAGGGTTAGGGTCATTACAACATTATAGGTTATCTGATGGGTGTTATTAGATAATGATTTAATTCATTGGGTCATGATATATATTTGTTGATGATTATATTGGGGGAAGAAAATATGGTAATACCGATTACATGGGTTCATGTAATGGTTTTGTAAGGTCTCTCATATGATGAAATCCTAAGGTAGTTAGATTAATTTTATAATATCTTTTATGATTTTTTTTAGAATATTTTTGAACTCATAAGTTATTGTCATAATTTATTAACGATAAATTTTTCCCTTTTGGGTAAAAAATTATTCTTTTATGAAATTGGTATGATTGGTTTTTGGTTTTTTACCTGAATAATTGATTTATTCTTTGTATGAACCATAATTATATTTTTTTCACACAATGTTTTAAATTCGTGTTCACAATATTAAAGGATGGGTAAAGGAATATAAGATGTTATATTGGAGTACATGATTATTTTTTAGGAATGTAAAATGTGTTTCCTTTAAAAGAAACTATAGAATGGAAAGAATATATATTGACCAATCGTTACCACATTGAAAAATATGGGTTTTTATATATGATTGATGACCTGATTATATAAATAAATAATCATGAAAATGTAGTCATATATAAGGGAATGACTTTTTTACATAAAACATAATATTCTGTAACATTTAATTATGCACTTATAGTTATTATTACTAGCATTTTTGAATGATTAAGATAAAATTATAGTATAGAAGAATTTCAATAACATATTTGAATGATTTTACTGTAATTTAATGATGAAATAATATACAATTTTTTTACTACCATATTTCATCATGAAATATATGCACATTGAAAGTGGGTTCCCTTATATGAAATATGGATATTGAAGTGGGAATGCATGAATAGGAATATATTCTTCGGAATCAGCATCCCGAACTAGTTTGAATTTGAATGGACTACTTTTGTTAGTAATTTCATTATAAAAACATACTATAAAATATAAAGGAATCCATGGTTGATATAATATATAATAATTATTTATGAACCTATCAATACTTTATTTCATTATGATAAAATACCCTCCATCATTCAATTGAATGATTTATATAGTTGTTAATGAAAAATGGATAAATTTAAAGGAAATATATTTGAATTAAAGGTGAGATCAGAATGTCAAAATATAACCCTTTTCATTAAATGTTTTGATGGTGAGGATGATTTTTTATGATAATTGATTATGAACAATGATGATAGAGAACATTATTATTGCATGGAATGAGATATATTTATGGATCATTTTCTATTGAAATAATTTCCTATGAGTTTTCATTTTAGAATAGAAAATGAATTATTTAAATTGAGGAATAATAGTTATGATTTATTAGACACATTTTATGAAAACAATAAAATATTATATATGTATGTACAATATTTTATTTAGAAAATTGGTATTAAAATAAATATTTTCTATTCAAGATTGAGATAATTATTATGATGATATTTGGATTGAAGAGACATTAAAATATAAAAGAAATATTACCATTGTGATAATATAGATGAGATGATGTTTTTTGAATAAAATATTCCTTGAGAAGACATGAGTTTTAAATGTTCCAAATGATAAGAAATGAAGAAGAAAAATTAATGAAATATTGAAGTAATAAAATCACATTCTTGCCTTATGATACGTGTGATAAAAAGAATACGGTAGAATGTTGTATAAAATATCATAAGTGTGTCAGATGTGATATGTTTGGCCGTAATATTCAAGACTACAATAAAAATGATCATGAAAAATAAAAAATAGGGAAACATATAGCCATCACATGATGAGATTTTTTAGATTAACTCATAATGTTCATTAATCTAACAAATTTTCTATGTTTTTAGTATAGAATTAAATCCTCAACGCTGATTGTAGAAAGGTGTGGAATAATCATTTTCTACAAATATGGTTGATTTTGGGACATCTAATCAAGTGGTGACCTGTTTGTAAATTGTTTATTATAATAATTTCTATGACTTATTTGACTCTAGATCATCACATTATTATATTTATAATAAATTTTCTTGTAAAATAGGAATATAAACATAGGAATATATTGAAGAACGTTTTTCAAAATCTAATGTTTGATATATTAAATCAAAAAAGATTTATACAAATTCATTTATTCTAATTAGTTGGTTTGTATTTCATAAACATCTTATTGAACTGACCATGGTAGAGTTTGATGTTATTTTTTAAATCAATATGATTTTTGATAATCATGTTAATATATATTGCAAATAAAATAAAATTTTATTCATGGATATCATAAATTTGATGGCTGAATAAGAATCTAATAAATTTATTAGTGGAGGAAAAGAATATTAACCTTTCTGATGTTTTTGAAAAGAACTCAATTGTTCATATTAGTGAAATCCCAGTACTAAATTAATATATTGATGTACTTTTTTATTATTTCCCTACTATTATTCCTAATTGGTATGTTTAGTTTACTACTAAATTAGTACCTCATGTTGAGATAATTTCAATGAACCCTTATCAAATGGATTTAGTGGAACATTTGGAAATAAAAATGATTCTGTATGAGTTTCTAGATAATGGTTTCAATCATCTAATTACATCAACATTGGGTGATGTTAACTTCCATGTTAGAAATAATGATGGTTTAGTTGGATTTTCCATTGATTTTTGTGCGTAGAATAATATCACTATTTAGAAAGTGTATAAATTTCCTCATATCAATGATATTATTTATAGTCTTCAATGGTAACAATAAATTTCAAGGATTAATATCAGTTTGGGGTGGTATCAGTTAAAAGTGAAAGTGGAAAATATTTTTAAGTCATTTTTTGATAATATATATTAGAATTTTGGGAGGCTTCCAAAAATTATAATGGGTCCACACCCGTGATAGAGTATACCATAATTTTCTTTCAAAAAAATATCATTAATCAATAGAAAATATATTGAAAAAATAATATTGTAGATCCACCAGTTACTCATCATAATAGAGAAATACTTTGACCTTATCGTGTGACATATATTGTAAAGAAATTATCAGAAACAATTTCATGTAGAGGAACATTAAAAATATGATATAACTTAATTAATTTTCATGATAATTAATATAATTAATATTTATTTATAAAGAAGTTGGATTTAGGGAATCAACCTTAATAGAGGATCACTTTTACTATAGAATATTATCAACAACATTCATTCTATTAGCTCTTATATAATAGTCATGCTTTTTGAGATAGATACATCATTAATGAGGCCAAAAGTATTTCCACCAAGGATAATCTTCTAACCCCAATTTCAACTCATCAATAAAATCCCCACAATATATGTAACATAAATTTTACATTCCTTTTTTCTTTTGAAGCTTCAATTGATCATTGAAAAGATCCACAACTAATTTTTTATCCTAGTAAACTATGATTGAGTCTTGAATGATAAGAACCACATTACAATAATCTAAAATTTAGATAATCTAAAACACGTCCTAAGAAATAGTAGAAGTAAAAATATACATCTAGTATACTATTTAAATCAAAAACAATTGACTACATTGACGCTTCATACATGTAGCTCCTCTGTTGATTCTGAAGTCATATCTTAACATTAAGTACATATTATTATTTTTCTGAAATCTAGAATTCATATAAACCTCAATGCCTATATATTTAACTCCTCCACATATTAGGAAAATATCCATTGTTTTGTTTAGATACATAAGGAGATCGTTGATAATATTCCAATGTTCCTCATCTAAATTAGATTTAAATCTTCAAACAATGTTTAAATTATTGAAAATATCAAGAATCGTACCAGGTATGAAATACATGAGAGATTTTATTGTAGATGGATATTTTATCCTACTAATTATATCAGTTTCCAACACTTTTTGGGGTCATATATTTTTAGAAAGATGTATACAATGTGACACTAAAACCATTCCCCTGTTAGATTCTCCCATACTAAACCTCTTCTGAACCAGTGAATGTATATCCATTATAGTATTCCACATCTCCTATTTGATTTACCATGATCGATATTGATCCTTAAAATGTATATTTCCTCACAGATGTCCGTAATGAAGAATAAATTTCTCAAAAAATATTATGCTCTCTTAAGCAATGTATCTCATTTAAAATTAGTAAAAGTTCAATAACATATACTATCATGAAAATGTCCACACGTCCACTAATATTCTAGTAAACATATTGATTAAATTCATTTATAATGAATAAAATTATTTTATAACATTTTTTAATTCAAAGATCCTTGAAATGGATGAATTGTTTGGTCGAGAAATGGATATACCAAAAATGAATACATTTTGGGCATTACCAATTTTAAAAAATATTGTTTGGTTTTTCCATATATACATCTTCTTAATGTTTCTCATTATAGAAACCATTTTTAACATCATTATTGTAAATATGATAATCATATAACAGTTATGTGGAAATCATAATTCAGATAGTCTTATGTATGTAGACTATATAAAATCAATCAAAAAATTTTATGTACTAATTTTTTACATTACATTTAGCCACATGTCATTCATTATAAGTATTTACTTATGCATTTCTATACATATTTTTGTTGAGTAAAACTATTCACACAACATACTTTACATCTAGTTGAATATTTACCAGAAACCCACAAAATTTTTTTGTACAAGTAATAAATTCTAATTATTCATTGATTATTTAAATTTTTTTCTTTTTTATCTCTCTAAAATGATCATGTATTATGTTGGGTAATTACTGTTAAAAAATAACAAGTCTCAACTAGAAAAACAAATATTTCCAGTTCTCTAATAACTATTGTACTCCAATATAGTACCTATATTTTAGTAACTAAATATTCTAGAATTACCTGTGGACTCTCTTCATATACCATTTCTTTTGTATATTGAGCATCAACTTCCTTACGAATTATCTTACTCCATATTGATTCAGAAGACATTCAAGGTTGGTTTTCTATAAATCAATGTATCATATAGTATTACTGTAGTGTTAAAATGGTATTTATAACAAAATAAATATGGATAATATTGAAGACATCAAGATACTTCCATACGTAAGATAACAATGTGAATATAAATTCCAAGAGTATTTCAATTTGATATCCAAATGTTTTGATTAGAAGTTAGTCATCATCAGATGTTGGGATAAGAAATACGCATTTATTGAGTATATGTAATGTATTTAAATATACTTATTTGTGGGAAGTAGGTTGTGGAGTTCATCTTTCAATTATTAATGAGTGATATTTTCTAGTTAGTAAATTATAAATGAAACAAAAATATTACAATGAAAAGATAAAATGATAATGAAAAATTTCTTGAATAGATCCAAAATGTTTTTCATTTCCTAGTGTTATCTGAATTTTAGGGTGTTCTATTGTTGAGGAAGATAAATATTTCATTGATTTTATAGTCATTAAAAATTTTATGTATTTTTTTAATAGATTCATTAGTTTTTTCAAGATATGGATGTTTACATGAAATTCAGGAAGTTTTGTGAAAGGAATTTTCCTTAAAAAGGAATTTAAAATATTTATATATATATATATATTCAATAAGTATAGAGTTTTTTATAATTATATTATTGATAATCTAAGGAGGTGTGTGTTTTCGATGCAATATATTTTTAAAACTTGTATACAATGGAAAATTGAAGGCATCATGAAAGAGGGATTTTTTGTGAGACAATGATTTATAAATGAAGAATGATGGAGAATGTTACATGAACAGAACGTAAATAATTGAATGGTTTCTATATTACGTGAATGGCAGTATTTTATTATAAATATATAACCCCTAACAGAGGATGTTAAACAAATAATGAGAGAATTAACTGATGGATACTCTTAGGAGAAAAAATATTTAAATTTTCCATGGTCTGATATGATATCAATATTTTAATGAGACATTGATTTCCCAATAAATGCCTCCACAAAAAAATATGTTTTTGAACATAATATTTTAATGAATAATTTTTTTGTGAATTGATTAGACTAAATAAAAAAATAATAGTCTTGAGGTATTTTCATGCATCAGAACATAGAGGATCAGAATATCACGATTAATGGAATTTCGTGGAAGAAGGATTTTTGTGGAATGTAATTGTCTAATGAATGCAAATGTTAATCAAAGAAAAGGTATTACAAATTGTATTTCATGTGAATTTTTTTTCTCAAGGACTATTAAATCAGGTATATTTTTTAAAAATAATCCCATTCTAGTCAGAAATAAAGACTTATGTTGGATATATAATTAAAAGATCAACAACAATATAAATTGTGTATATTCTTAAACAAATCCAGTATATGGGACTAAATTTGATGTTATTTACCTTATGTTTGGGTAAAAAATCATATTCCTTCTAAATTTTGTGTTTCTAAGATATATTTTTCATATATTGAACATTTCATCTAAAAAAATAGTGACGTTTAGTAAATTACAGTATGTTAATCCCATTTTCTGAATATAATCCATGAAATATCCATTAATAGGGAATAAATTAATTCTATTGTTTGATGGATCTATTTTAACATATTTTTTAGATGTTTTCATGATTCATTCATAATGTTATAATGAACTTGTACTAACATGGGGAATATCAGTTTAATTAGAAGAAAAGTATGACACCCGAATACAAATCTCTCCTTTAATGTTATGTTTCGGTCTAAAAGTTATATTCGGTGGATAATTTTATAGGTTTTAATTTTGAATTTATACTTTGTTTTTATGTAGGCTTATGTAAGAATTTGGGATGTTCCCAATTTTATCAATGTATCATAATGATTTGGATGAACCTGATGATATATCATATCAAATATCATGGAATGGAGGTTTTATTATACATAATTTAAGTTGTTAGTTTAGTGATATTTTACGACTATATATGACTATAATAGATTGGAAAATTAATAGAAATATGCCAAATGAAAAAATAATCATAATAAACACTACCCTATCATAAAATATATAATGGTGTTGAGTTCACTATATTTAAGGCCATGAAGGATTAATTGGTCAATATATATATAAGAAGGTTTTATAGAAATAATGGCGTAAAAAATGAAAGTTATACACAATGTGATAACAGATATGAAAATGAATCCTCATTGAATGGAATATGGTTTCATTCCTTGAATTTTTAAAATTGTTGAAGCATTTTGTGTTTTTGGTAACAATGTTAACAATATTCAAATAGTATTAAAAATAATGAGAAGGTTTCTACCACTATAAAATCCTAATATTTAACCTCATCAAAAAAGGGATATATCCATTTTATCTCTTGTGATCTTATATGTATTCTAGTGGCTTATAAAATGAGGATTAAACCATAAGATACAGAAATGTGATCACATAAGGAGACTAAATTCAATGAGATGTAATGAAATGGAATTTATAAAAGAATGGGAGATGAATAATATTTGGATAATGAATTTCATTCCCTCATTTCGTGAAAAATAAATATTAGAAAATGGATATATTGATGAATATTAATTCTGTACTTTTTGAAAAAAATTAAAGAACATTATTTTTTGGTTCGTAAAAAATTTGACCAAGATAAAAAGTAATGATTAAATCATGAAGGGGAATTATAGGATGTTTCTAATGAAATTTCACTTCATATATTGAAGGATGTTACATCATATGTACTTAATTTTCAAATAATAACATGTTGATTGGTTGACTTCTTACTGAAAATTGAAATATAGTTATATTATGATCTTGATGAATCAATGATTGGTATATTTGAAATCTAGAATCTATACAATATGAAGTCAATCAGTTGTGTATTTTTTTAATTGAAAAAGTAGAATTTGATGGTAGAATTAATGATATTTACAATAAAATAATGAAAAATATAATTATTTCTTATTTTTGAGTGAATTACCAGTGTATGTGTATCATCTTGAAGAAGTTAATAATCGAATATTGGGAGAGGAAGAATAATAATTGAAAACTATAGAAATATTAAGAGAGGGTACATAGTTCACACAAATGATTTTATATGAGTGAAAAGATATCATTTACCACAATTTGAGGATTGAAGATAATTAAAAGTCAATCGAGGGCCATGAATATGAATTCATTACCATATGGAAATTTTTTTAATTTTATTAAAATTAGTGGAACCAAATAACAAACTATAATTTTTAATGATCTAATATACATATTATATAGAAATATTCAAACCTAGTGATAAAATATTTGAGAAATATTTTATTGTTATGTGTCCATTTTTTATGGTCGGG
The DNA here is from genome assembly GCA_963277665.1 of Viscum album. NCBI lineage: Eukaryota > Viridiplantae > Streptophyta > Magnoliopsida > Santalales > Viscaceae > Viscum > Viscum album. Next base: position 1,585,275,502 of record OY728147.1, read on the forward strand.
GTGGAATAAAAAGTTATATTGGATTATATAATGATAGAAATGACCTGGAGGACCACATGGTTTAGTTAAAATTTGTTCATATATATGATAACATAAATGTATCTAGAGATTTAATATAGATACCTTTGAATAATACCAGAATAGGCAGGTTAAATATAACCATTCATAATTAGATAATTTCTATCCAAATTCCTATTTAATGGAGAAATAAATGTTGATTAATGAATTTGAGAAGAGTTTTTAGTTATGAAAATTCATTTCGATTTATATCTAGTACATACAATTTCTTACTAAGATGAGGTAAGGATATTTCTGATTAGGATAGAACCTACAAGTAATGAAAGGAGATTAAGATCATATCCTTTATCACATATAAGAAATAAATTTTTTGATATTATTTTCTTTTTTTAACATTGGGCCCAAATCCATTTGTTGAATCTATTTGAAAAGTTGATGTTGGAATGATAGAACTCAATGACAAGTGAATGTAGTCCAGGAAATAAAAAACACCATATATATTCAGTACTCCCCATTTTAAGAATAAGTAATCCCAAATTCAAAAATAGACTTTGATAATAGATTAATAATTCCGTATTATGACTCAAATAAATAAGGGATAACATGTAACGAATGCAAGAAGAGATAATAATCCAACCTGGAAGACACCACACTCAAAACCACAAAGAATAGTTGTACATTTATTATTTAGTTTTTTCCTCATACTGCATGAGATGAAATGTAAATTTATTGAAAAATGTTGTTGAATTATTTTACATAATTTTTTTCCATAGATACAATTATACCATAGATATTAACTGTAGTGGAAACACCTAATTGTTAGGTGATGAATAGATGAAAATGAAATTTCAATATGGGTATGGTTTGAGTCACTATATTATTTGGGTGATTCAACTCTATGAATCAATACTAGTGAAAAATATTAATCATATGTGATGAAATATCAATGTAAATGTATAATATTATCCAATTAAATGAATTTGAAAAATTGATAATTACTACCATGTAGATTGAAAATAACAAAATTTCAAAAATAAATAATTATCAAAATAAAATGTTGAATAAGAGGTAAGGTCACATTAATCAACATAACATGTAAAACATACCCAAGAAGTATATTATAGTGGACATCACCAATCCAAATATGATCAAGAAATGACATGTGATTCTTGAATTTCTGGAGAAAATGATTTAGAATTCCAATCATTTGATGAGAAAAATAACTTTTAATCAACACTATATAGACCACATAGATTTATCTTGACTACAAAAATTCATAAAAATGTGGATATTCATACAAAAGTATTTATGTATGATTTTAGAAGAATGTCATGAGTGATGTTTATATAGACTAAAAAAGAAGTTATTGATGGTATGACGATATACCTCTAAATATTTCAAAATTAAACTTGATGCACAATAAAAAAATTGTAGTCTAAAAAATTGGACACTACAGTCATCCATTGAATTATAACATGACATAAAAACGTGGTATCATGTAAGAGGAGTTCATAGTGATATAATTTCATAGAATATGTTTTTCGAATGAAAAAATTGAATAGTGAATAATAAGTATTATAAAATTTTTATTTAGAGTAGAGTTTCTCAGCACTAATAGAATATGGATGATCAAATAACGTTAAAAATTTAGAATAAAAATTGGATATGAGTAAGAGATGAAAGGATACCCCAAAAAATATATCACGGTATGAATCCTTTAGTAATATATTTTTGATTTTTCGATGTAAACATTTCATTTGGAATAATGAATGAAATGAAATCATGTGTGTTGATGCTTTAAATGGATTAATTTTCTATGGATACTCAATAAAAATTATACCCAATAAAATATATAATAATAAAACATAAAAAATTAAAGAGAGTTCTGATGTTGAGATAATTGAGGATATAATCATAATGAATTCAAGGAAATCAGATTTTTATATGTTTGTAGATAATGGAGAAGAATAAATAATAACATGATCAAATACAGAAGATGTTGAATTATTGAAAAACATTAAGGATTCTCTAAATGATAATGATTTAGGAGTGGAATTAGATGAATAAATATTATCAAGAAAACTACTAGAACCACATATGATAATTAGAAGTGAGGATGTAAATCAATCAAATAATATTGGGGATTTCATAAAACCTATACAGAAAAGTTTAATTTGTATTGTTGTTTATTCTCCACTCATATTATTGGTTGTCCCTACCATGGTTGAAGAAGCATTGATGAGGGATCATGTGTTAAGGACATATAACTACTGAAGATTGATAAAAACTATATATTATATTTTGAAAATATGTCTAAAAATCATTTTGTGATTGGAAAATAGTAGATCATGAAGAAAACTTTTATGGTCAATGAATTGTCATAAAAATCTTAGCAATATTAGTTTATATATTACAATAAAAACTGATGGTGTTGATATTAAATAGAAGTGTGGAATAATATATTTACATGAATCTATTAGGGTATTTTGACTATATAAATACTGTAAGGGTAAAAATATTTAAATGGAAAATAAATAAAATTCTCATATGATATTATTAAATAATAATTTTATACTAAAAAACGTATGGGATTTCTAATTTGATAAAATGAAACCTAATATTTTCAATTGAATAATGGTCTACATTGTTTAATGATGGAACCATTTTAATCCTATTCTCTATTGGGCAGTAATATAATTAAGATTGAGTTTAAAATGAGAGGTTTCGACCACATTTTCTATTTTAAGACGTCTGAGTTATGTTAATATATGGTTCAGGTATGTTTGGATTAAATGTTATTTAGAAGATGAATGCATGGAAATATTAATGAATTTTCTATTCACATGAAATCAAAATTCATAATTTCCATGATTAGTGAACTGACATATATATATTTAAGATATTATTGATTAAAATTACTAAATAAACATTAATTTTTTATGAAAAATATATAAGGTAGATATAAAAAATTACAATTATTCATGATTCAATAAACATTCGACTCTGATTTTCATTGGGGAAAAACATGAAAATAACCAGGATGAAAAAATAGTATAGTGCATCCTATATTAGAGAATAATTTGATATTTTTTGTATTACACCTCAACATTCCTATAAATAATTATTGTTATATGATTAGTGTCATACATAAAAAAAGTAATAAAATTCCAAAAAGTTTAAATGAATATGGAGGTATATTCAAGAAAATCAATATTTTGGAATTTAATTTAAAAACAAATGTTTCATGGAACATAAGAATATCTAGAGGTTGATTGTACAATGATGTGGTAGATCAAATGTCTATAAGTGGTATTTCTTTATTAATTGTAAATATAAATATATGAACGAATAATACTATGAACTATTTTGTATCATAAAAAACATGATGATATTGGAGGTGGAATGAAACATATGATATCAATATTCTATGAGAGTGATATCACAATAATTATCATATAAAATATTTTTATATTATCACATTCCAAATATTTCGAGATTAGAAATCACTTCATTACGGAAAATTATTATCAATGTGTGACAAAAACTGGGAATGTTGGAAAAAATGAACTTGTGGAATATTTCTGACTAATACATTACCTACACCAATATTTGAGAAACATTGGCTGAACCACAATGTTTATCCAACATCAATTTCACAAGAAGGGTTATACATAACAAGAATGGACCAAAAATATTATTAATAAAATCCCCCCATTTGATTTAATTAAATGTCTTATATTTATTGAAAACACACATATATATTGTTTTATTTTATCCAATTTTATTTCAATGAACACTAAATATCATTACTATTGAGAATATAGTCTTTGAAAAATGATAACATGACAAGTATAAGTATAGTGTTTTCTCAAATCCATTGGATGAAGACAAAGAAGTGCTGGCCTCCACCAGTAGGATTGTACAATATGAAGGCCATTTATTAAAGCTTCTAAGGGAGATCATATTTAGGGTAATTGACTTAGACCGAGTCCAAGCTTAGATCCCATAACCTATGAATGACCGAAACTATTTATGAGATAAGTTCATGCTCATCAAGATCTCATCTAACACCTTGTTCACTGAACGACCCCAGGAAAGGACCACTATCACACATCATACAATTATGGCGTATTCAGGATAATTAAAAGGATATCTATCATGACCAATTAAATAGTATTATGTACATTAATTGTTATAGTGCAATTAATATATCTTCATCCTATTATTGTTACTTTTAAATTGTTTGTTATATAGTAATGTACAAATTCTATTTATTGGGCAATAATCAAATTCAATTTATGAATATTTAAATAAATGGATTGTTTAAATAAATATTATATTAAATTAATAATATAATAATATAATATTTTTCAATTATAAATTATTAAATAATTTTAATTATGTAAAATTTAATTTTTATTGGGGTTTGAAATATGTTATTATCCAAAACATGTAATTTTAAATAAATATCGCCCATTATTTTTAAAAAAAATTAACGTATATAAAAAATTATTTAGATGATATCTATATTTTTTTAATTAAAAGGGTGAAATTATCTAATGGAATGTTTTTAATAATTTTTGAGATAATCAAATTTTTGGGTAAATATTAAATACCATATAAATATACATTCTATTTTATTACATCATAATGAACCAAATGTGATGTAATGAGTAATATAAAAGGAATCCAAGACTAAATAAATTTTTTCCCATTAAAATAAAATTTTTAGGATTATTTGATTTATTTTGTAAATAATTTATTAGTCCTCCGTGACTTGTAATATATGTTAATAATTTAAATTAAATAATTTAATAGTGTAATTTACCACCACATTACCAATTGTAAAATTTTTAATATATAAATACTATGGATATATAATATAGTTTAATCTAATCCTATTTGGATGAAGTCATGGTCAAAACCAATGGTTGGGTTTGTAGTTTTCGATATTTTATTATGTATAGATCAAAACCTAAATAATAAATAAATCCCAATCCTTTCTCATATAAACCCTCCAAATAATCTATTTTCATTCCCTAAATCTCAATATAGAACATAAACACTCTTCCCTACACTACATAATGACATCCTAAGGTTCCCCCAATCATTCAAGAATCCCCTCCCAAACCATTAAAGTGAGACACTCATGTAAGGGATCTTACACACTTCATTATTATCCTGAACTCCTTTTAGGTTATGCTATTTTCATTCCATTTTCATTTATTATAAATATTTTACCATGATAAAATTTCTATTGATTTAATTTATAAATTATTACAGAACCATTTAATCTCATTTATCCATCCTACGGACCTTTTTGTACACCTATTATATTGCCAAAAATTTGTTTGGGATCCTCACATTCTCTTATTTATTCATGATTCTTTATAAACATATCAATTATATTTCAATTTATTATTTTTGGGACATGTTTTACCATAAACCTATTACTTAACATTTAATTTAAATATTATTACATACTAGTTTCATTATCATCTATCATTTTGATGAATTTTTATATAACACAATTATGCTGGGGAAATTTCACCATAATATTTTATGATAAATCAATTGTGTAGGAATACCATAAAAATTTTTCTATCCTGATTATTCACCACAATCAACATATATGTGTTTATATTGGGAATTTCATATATTTATTCAACATTCCTTTATTTTGGAAAAATTTATTATGATCAATGAATCAATATAGTAGGATTTATGTCGCACTGTTAAGCATGAGAATGAAATGATTATTATGGGTTCACCCATGTAGAAGTCCAATTAATTGGTTAATGTTTAGTATCATAACATGTTATTTTGGGATAGGGATTTCCCTGATTCCATTATGAATCTATGTCTTCCAAGATATCTTGGCTGATTTATAATTCATATATATTTATGATACTACTTTTTTTGTTGTTTCCTCATTTCCCATATTATTTTTATCAAGTTATATCATTCATTATTATTCAGGACCTGTTTATGCTCCATTGATATGATGATTTAATAAAATTTATTATATTCTTCATTTTATGCCTTTTTATTCCCTTACAAGGCTTTATAATTCACCCCATTCATTTTTTTCACCGATGAATTTCCATGAAGTTCTATTTTAATTGCAATATTCCGATCATGTCATGGAAGTGTTCAATAATTTTTTGTATCTCTTGTCATAAGTTGTTATGTAATCTTCCAAAATACAAAATATATTATAATTATCAACATTTTTTTTGAATAAAGCGAAAATTTATGTCATAAAAGGTTTAACAATTTTCAATATAGAGAACAATTTTTATTTTTGGTATTAGAGAAAGGGGTTAGTCATTTTTTCGATTAGGGTTAGAAAACACTATTAAAATCCTTAGGGATAATAATTTGTGAAAGAATGCATCCCAATATTACGGTTAGTATAATGTCTGTGATTTATCATGAAAATAAATCCATATCTTGAAATTACATGTGGATGTGGTTCTTGTATAGATGTCCCTATATTAAAATCTTTGACAAGATATTCTATTCTGGACTTGGGGAAATCCAGTTCACACCAAAATAATCATTAGTGTGAACCTTCTTTGACACTATAATGGGATAAGAATGTATCAAATGTGAATTTTATAAGAAATATTTTGTTTTTATATTATATAAATCATCAAAGGAATATTTCACTACACACAACACTAGCTTGGCTTGCTTTACACGCAAACGCGGCCTTCCTCGATAGCTTGCGTCGTACGCAATACCGAGTTTCACTAAACAACGATATGCTATTAAAATATTATTAAAACTAACTCTTATGAATAGTAATAACCACTTTTTGAAAATTTAAAATTTTATTTTTCAAAATTGACTTCATTTTTGGATTTAGATTATCGAAATTAGCCTAGGGTGAAATTTTGGTATTTTTCTGAAAACATTCAATTTTTGATGAATAGTGAAAACACTAGGTTACTATTTAAAAACCGAATTTTTATTTATAAAATTATTTATTTTATCTAAATTTATTTTAGGTCAAAATTGATACATAATACCTATATAAGTTCAATGTAATTCATTGAAGTAATTTTATAATAATTTTAGATATATAAAAATCTTATTGAACTTTTGACCGTCTTTTAACCACCTCCTAGGATAATTTGAAAATTTACATAAAATGTAATTTTACCACTTCTTTGAGTGGAATTTCAAAACTACAAGAGACACGGTTGATGTCATTAAGTAAAATGTGGTTCAATGAGATGAAAATAATTTTTGGTGAATAGTAACTTTTTACTTTTATTTACCACGTTTAAAAGTAAATAGGGTAATTAAGAGAAAATTGATTTTTTATTACCCTATCAAATGTCCTAATTCTATTGGATAAGTGTAATTCGACCAAAAACAACCTTAGGAATAAAATATGACCATTTAGGCCCACTTGGATTAGATTAGGACATTTATTAATAATTTATTTAAAGAAGGGTTAAAATAGTAAAAATCAAAGTTTAATAAGTAAATCATTTTTAATATCGGGTCATACATAAGATAAAATCGACTATAAATATTACATAGAAATAAAAAGAGATTTCTTACATAATGGTAGTTTATTTTTAATCATTATACATTATATAATTTAATTTAATTATGACACAAAGATGATGCAGTAATTATCTTATTAATGAAATATTGACATAATTGATGTTATAAATACCCAAATAAATTTAATTTGAGACTTTTAATGAATTAAAATAATTTTAACTGTTAATATGACATGTGATTATTGATTTAATTTACTTTCTTCGAACTAATAATTCAATTATGGTTTTCACAAAAATAAATTACTAGATAGTGTCAAAATTGACATTAAATAGTTTTTAAAACTAATATTATATTATTAATTGTTATTTTATTCTTAAAAATCTAATGTTCGGCCAAATTACTTAGATAAGGTTATATATATTAATAATAAACAACCTGGGGTTCTTTTGTCTTGTTATAGAATGTTTATTAACCTTATAGTGTTAGAACACAAGAAGACACGGTAAAAGTAAAATTATTTAACTTAAAGTTAAATCTAAATGATAAGGTTAAAATAGGAACATAAACTTGTCTAAATTCTGTTGGATTAGAGGATTTCTACCCATCCCCACCTTAGCTTCGAAATAAATAAATTTTGATCTATTTAAAACCGAATATGACTTTATAATAAAATAATATATTTAGGTTTTCCAAAGGTTCCCCTCTCCTCCCTTATAAAAGGGCACCTCCTCCCTCTCTTCTTTACACCACATTGAGCCTTAAAGATTGGAAAACCCCTACCAAATTATCTTCTCCACTTCCCTAGAAACATCCCAGAGGTCCTGGTGTTCTTAAAAGATTAATTTTAGTGCCCTAAAAGGAGGTCTCAAAAAGGCACTTCAAAGAAGAGGTAATGTCCGTCGCCGATTCTTTCAACTTTATTTCTTCTTCCACTTATTCTTCTATAATTTTTTCATTATTAATTAATAACATCAGTATCACTCATATAATGATATGTTATTATAAGTATGAAACAACCCTATTTCACTATATATCCATCCTACGGAAAACGAAATCACCGCGCGTGCGTACGTACGGATTACCCTCTCCATGCTGTGGTGTAATCTATTTTCTACCACAAACTTACTTGTATGGGTATAATTGTGTAAATAATAACTATAAATTATTATTTTAATGTTATATAGATTCTAAAATAGTATACATACACTTCATTACAATTTCACGATCATGGGAACGATATCATCGCTCGTGCGTATGTACGGAATACCGTCTCCACGATGTGATGCGACTCATTCTACATGATCTTCATTGCATACTGATTATATAAACGAATTGAATGAATGAATATGATATATATTACACTAATTCCATTTTGGAAATGAGGTATCTATAACCCAAAAATAAGAATAAGAATTTATTCGACAAAACACGCATAAGAACAAAAAGCAATAAACACCCGAATAACAAGTAACAATGAAATATTACTAATAAGAAGCTAAGAATATGACCATATATGATATCATAACAATGAGTATGATTCTGGAATAAGTCAATGACATTATTTAAATAATTATACAGGTGTTTCGGACACTTACGACACAAATTGGACCTAAGGTAATGGAAAATCTTGCAATCTCAATTTTATCTGAGATTGTTTGTACTTCAGAATTTACTGGGGAATATTTATCATCCACATCCATGTTTCCTCAATATGTAATATTTATATCCTTCTACAATAGTTTATATCCAATTTTACCCTTCGGTGAGTCTTTAGTAAATGATATTAAAGGAATATTTTTTCGTTTTTCATACGAGTTACTTCTTGACTTTTCTGACAAAAGTATGAGAAGAATGTTTTTTAACTTATACGGAATGAATGGATTTTTAAAACACTATTTACAAGAATCTTCCTTTAAAAGTTTTCATGTTTAGTTTTAATCAACTTATTTTAGTTTAAAATTGTATGACATGTTAAGAAAGGAAAAATGATTTTGAAGTAGAAAGGATATTTTCTTCATGAATGGAGTTCAAGTGTTTTATCAAATTATTTTACATCTAAGATAATATAGGGTTCTGTTTCTATCCCTATTATTACATTGATTTGATTATGTTGTGATGGAAATATTTTTATGAATTTCATTATCTTATATAAATAGTTTTATGATGTCACGATGTTTAAGATTTCCATTTTTATTACATGGGCTATGCTATGATGTATGGTTTATGATTTTGTGGCACACATAAGAATGGTATCATTATGAGATGTGTGGGCCCTGTATCTCCCTCCAATTAATTGGGTAAAGATTTTATATCTCATGAGATAGACATGGCTGAAACAACATGTTAAACCGGTTCAGTGAAATAGGACTGAAACGAGGAGTGAACTAGGTTCAAAAATGGACATTGTCCACTAAGATAGTCTTGGAAATGAGTCTTGACTAACAAGAAATGATTCTCTATGATTATGTGTGTATGCCAAAAAGCTTCATGTTTTATGTTATTATTATTGTGATTACATTTCACTACAATGATTTATCCCTTGTTATGAAATTATGAGCTCTTTTGTAGGGTAACATTTCCAAAATATTATGTTCTTATGAATATTATGTGATTGATATATTCTTTTGATTACCCTTACCGATCATTTGTGCTCACCCTTTTTTATTTTTTCTTTCCCCAGGTAAGGAAGAAGGTTATTAAGTAAGATATGCCAAAAGGGACTATAGATATGATGAAATAAATGGGAGATAGTGTAGATGCTTTATGAACCAGTTGTTTATGTTTCCCAGTTTCTAAATACACTATACCTATGCAGTCCTTTCCTAGTTTTTTTATATGTTGTAAAAAGTATGCTTCAATTTTAAAGTAATAACCATGTATGTAATGTATGGGTCGTTATAGTTGGTATCATAGGAAAGGTATAGTCAACCTTTGGAAACTAGGATTTGGAAGCCTTAGTAAGAACCCTAAGGATATGTCTAAGCATAGAACACAATATTAGTGTTTTATAAATGGACATGAATAACCTATGTTAAGACCTTAAGTGTGATTTTTTATTCTTGATTATGTGGTTTTCCTATTATAATTAGTGTTTCTCACACTATTCTTATTGGTTTTAGTCAATGGCTGCAACCCGAAGGAACCGTGTTAATGCGGAATGCGATGGGAAATGCGATGATTGTCACCCTGAGAAACCAAACGTTATGGGAGCTAGAATGAAAAATCTTGTAGACATGCTAACACAACTTTATCAAGCTATGAATCATACTGGACATCCAAACGGGCAAAGGAAGGAGCAACATTCTGTTGAATCCTTCATAAGGCAGCGTCCACCTTCATTCAGCGGGTCTACTGATGCATTAGTTTCTGAATAATGGATTAGTACTATGGAAAAGATATTTTCATTTCCTCAATGTTCTAAACATGATAAAGTCATCACAACAGTGTATCATTTGGAAGGTGATGCTGATCAATGCTGGAATCTTATCAAGAATATGAGGAAAAGAGATGTAATTGAGTCCATGGAATGGGATGAGTTCATGAACTTATTTTTCAATAAGTACTTCCCTCGTATTCTTTCAACAAAGATAGAGAAAGAGTTTCTTGAACTAAAGAAAAAGGATAATGAATCTGTTGGTACCTACGAAGGAAATTTTACAATACTTGCAAGGTATGCTTCTGGTATTATTATCCAACCTGAGAGTAAGATCGATTGATTCATTAGTGGCTTAAAACCAAGTCTTTGAAGGGTGTTAGAAATAAGGGACTTCAATAGCTACGAGTAAATCATTCATTGTGCTCTCAAAATTGATATGGAGATTAGAGTAACACATCAGTCATATTGGTTTGATAAGAAGAGGAAAATGGAATTCCAAGGAAAATCTAAAGAGCACACTGAAAAGAAGTTGAGTTTTTCCTTATGCTCAATGTGTGGATAGAAACATGGAGGGAGTTGTCATAAAGGGACAAGTAAATGTTTCAAATTTGGAAAGGAAGGTCATCGGGAATTTGAATTCCGCAATAATGGGAAGAAGATGTCTAGTGATGCGAAAAAATAAAAGGCTACACAGAGTGCACCTCCTACACTTCAATGTTACAAGTGCAAGGAGATGGGGCATTATTCCAATCAGTGCCCAAATCCAATGGTTGATGATGATGGTCGACGTCAATAAACTCTTATGGACAAAGACAAAGGAAAGTCACATGCAATTTCTATCAGCGATGTGGAGTACGATAATGAAGTGGTGAAAGGTATACTTACCATCCACTCTAAAGTAGCAAATGTTTTATTTGATTCTGGATCCACCCACTCTTTTATTTGTGAATACTTTTCTAAGGGTATCACCGTATTACCTCAAACATTAGATATTGAGTTAGTTGTGACAACCCCTAATGGAACAACAGTCGCATCAAAAGATTATAATTCTTCTCCGATTGAAGTTTGTGGGGAAGTGCTTCCTGTAAATCTTGTGATCCTCCCTATAGTGTAATTTGATGTGATTTTTGGCATGGATTGGATTTCTCTATATGGATATCATATCAATTTCCCAAGAAGGGAAGTCACATTTCATATTCCAGATCAATCTATGATCGTCTATCGATGCAAGGATGAACATAACCTTCTAGTAGAAATTTTTTCCATCTTATGGGTCTTGATTCCACTAAATGAAGGTTATTTATCTAAAATGGTTGTTGAGAAACTCACGATTAAGAATATTCCCATTTTATAGGAGTTTTACGATGTCTTTCCAGAGGAATTACCGGGTCTTCCACCAAATCGTGAAGTTGAGTTTTGAATAGAACTCGTACCGGGTGCTTTAACTATTTCAAAGACACCTTATAGAATGGAACCAATTGAGTTGCAGCAATTGAAGAAGAAAATCCAAGAGATTCTTGATAAGGGGTTCATATGCCCTAATGCGTCACATTGGGGAGCACCTGTTCTTTTTGTAAAGAAGAAATATGGATCAATGAGACTCCGCATTGATTATCGTGAACTTAACAAGATCACTATCAAGAACAAATATCCTCTCCCGCGCATTGATGGATTATTTGACCAACTACGCGGAGCACAATACTTTTCCATGATTGATCTTCGTTCCGGGTATCATCAATTAAGGGTAAAAAGGGAGGATATACCAATGATAGCTTTCCGTACAAGGTATGGACACTATAAATCTATAGTGATGCCATTTGGTCTTACTAATTCCCCTATTATCTTCATGGATCTAATGAATAGAGTCTTTAGATACTATCTTGATCAGTTTGTGGTAGTCTTTATAGATGATATTCTTGTCTATTCAAAGATCAAGGAAAAACATGAAGATTACTTGAGAATTATATTGAAGACCCTGAGAAAGGAGAAGCTTTATGCCAAATTTACCAAGTGTGAATTTTGGCTTCAAAAAGTTACATTTTTTGGTCACATAATCTCAAAAGAGGGCATATCTGTAGATCCAGCAAAAATAGAGGTTATCAAAAGATGGTCAAGACCAACAATAGTAACTGAGATCCGGATTTTTCTTGGTTTGGATGGATATTATCGACGTTTTGTGAATGATTTTTCACAATTTTATAATAAACTCACTAGGTTGACTCGGAAAGGAGTTAAGTTTGTTTGGACAGAGGAATGTGAAGAGAATTTCAAGGAGTTGAAAAGAAGGTTATCCAGTGCACCTGTACTCACACTTCCTTGTAGTGGAGAAAGGTTTTTGATCTACAGTGATGCATCCAAGAAGGGATTGGGGTTTGTTCTCATGCAAAATGGTATGGTGATGGCTTCTGCCTCACGATAGTTGAAAATCCATGGGCAAAATTACCCAACTCATGATTTGGATTTAGCTGCGGTAATATTTGCATTAAATATTTGAAGGCATTATCTTTATAGGGAAAGGTGTGACATTTATACTTATCATAAAAGTTTAAAGTATATTTTCACACAAAAGGAGCTGAATATGCACCAAAGAAGATGGTTGGAGCTGAATAAGGATTAAGACTGCTCAATTCATTACCACCTTGGGAAGCAAACAAGGTGGTAGATGCATTAAGTCGACAAGACCATGCTAGCTTATCCATGATGAGGATCACAAAAGATCCAAAATTTATGGATTTAAAAAGGATGGATCTTGGAATTATAATGGATGGTGAAAAATCATATCTTTCTCAAATGAATGTTCGACCATCTATACATGTGAAGATTAAAGAGGCACAGAAAGAATATGTAGAGTTACAAAAGAAGGTGAGAAAGGTTCTTGAATTCAACCTTGATTGTGATGGGATAATAAAATTTAGAAATCGGGTTTTTGTTCCTCCCATCCCATAATTAATGAAGGAGCTGCTGGATGAGGCTCATAGTTCTTCATTCTCTATTCATCCTGGAAGAACGAAGATGTATAGGGACCTGAAAGAGTACTTCTGGTGGGATGGCATGAAATGATATGTTGTTGAATATGTCTCTCGATGTTTGGTTTGTCCAGCAAGTTAAAGCTGAGAGACAAAAGTCTAAGGGGATGTTACAACCATTACCCATACCCGAATGGAAATGGGAAAACATCACTATGGACTTTGTCACAGGACTTCCTAAAACATCCAAAGGCAATAATGCTATTTGTGTCATATTTGATCGTCTTACAAAGTCTGCACACTTCATTTCTATTAGAGAGGATTTCTCTCTGGATCATCTTGCCAGGATATATGTAAAGGAAGTGGTAAGATTGCATGGAGTACCACTTTCTATTATATGTGATCGGGATCTGAGGTTTACCTCAAAGTTCTGGCGAAGTCTTCATCATACTCTGGATACAGGGTTGAGTTTTAGCACTGCTTATCATCCTCAGACAGACGATCAGTCTGAGAGGACAATTCAAACTCTAAAAGATATGTTGAGAGCTTCCTCTATGGATTTCAAAGGTGGTTGGGATAAACACATACCTTTTGTGGGATTTTCTTATAATAATAGCTTTCACTCCAGTAGTCATATGTCTCTTTATGAAGCTCTCTATGGAATGAAATGAAGGACTCCAACTTGCTGGGATGAAGTTGGGGAAAGAAAGCTATTAGGACCTGATCTTATTGATGAGATTGCAGAAACGGTCCAATCTATTCAACAACACATAAGAGCAGATCAGAGTCGACAAAAAGTTAACCCAACAACCGAAGAAAAGGCTTAGAGTTTGAAGTGGGTGATAGAGTGTTCTTACGAATATCTCCTTGGAAGAGAGTAATGAGATTTGGAAAGAAGGGAATGCTGAACCCCAGGTATATCAGTCCTTTCAAAATACTAGATCGTGTTGGGAAGGTAGCTTACCGATTGGAATTTCCACCGAATCTCTCTCAAGTTCACGATGTGTTCCATGTATCTCTCATGAGAAAGTGCATACCTAATTCTTCACAAGTACTCAACTCAGAAGTTGTACAGCTGGAACAAGATCTTTCTTATGAAGAACAGCCGATAGAGATTCTGGATCGTAGCGAAAAAGTCCTACAGAACAAGACCACTCTCTTGGTGAATGTTTTATGGAGGATCCACCAATTAGAAGAAGCTACATAGGAGCTTAAAGATATGATGAGGGAGAGGTATCCTCATTTGTTTGTTACAATTGACGAATTTAGAGGGTGAAATTCATTTTAAGGGGGGTAGAATGTAACACCCGAGACATTTTTAAGAAATATATTGTTTTTATTTTATATAAATCATCAAAGAAATCTTTCACTACACACAACACTAGCTTGGCTTTCTTTACATGCAAACGCGGCCTTCCTCGATAGCTTGCGTCGTACGCAATACCGAGTTTCACTAAACAACGTTATGCTATTAAAATATTATTAAAACTAGCCGTTATGAATAGTAATAACCACTTTTTGAAATTTTATAAATTTTATTGATTAAAATTTACTTCATTTTTGTATTCAGAATATCAAAATTATCCTACGGTGAAATTTTGGTATTTTTCTGAAAACTTTCAATTTTTGATGAATAGTGAATACAGTAGGTTACTATTTAAAAACCGAATTTTTATTTAAATAATTATTTATTTTATTTAAATTTATTTTAGGTAATAATTGATACAAAATACCTATATAAGTTCAATGTAATTCACTGTAGTAATTTTATAATAATTTTAGATATATAAAAATCTTATTGAAATTTTGACCATCTTTTACCCACCTCCTATGAGAATTTGCAAATTTATATAAAACTTAATTTTTCCACTTATGTGAGTGGAATTTGAAAAATCCGAGAGAAATGGATGATGTCAGTTAAAAAATGTGGTTCAATGAGATTAAAATAATTTTTGGCGAATAGTAACTTTTTACTTTTATTTACCACGGTTAAAAGTAAATAGGGTAATTAAGAGTAAAAATGATATTATTATTACCCTAACACATATCATAATTCTATTGGATAATTATAATTCTACCAAAAACAACATTAGGAATAAAATATCACCATTTAGGCCCACTTTGATTAGATTATGACATTTATTATTTATTTATTTAAAGATGGGATAAAATAGTTAAAATCAATGTTTAATAAGTAAATAATTTTTAATTTAGGGTTATACATAAGATAAAATCGACTATAAATATTCATTAGAAAGATAAAAAGTGTTCCTAAATAATGTTATTTTATTTGTAATTTTTAGACATTAAATATTTTAATTTATTAATGACACAAATATGATGCAATAATTATCTTATTAATGAAATATTGACATAATTGATGTTATAAATACCCAAATAAAAGTAATTTGAGTCTTTTTATGAATTCCAATAATTTTATATGTTAATATGACATGTTATTATTGATTAAATTTACGTTATTCGAACTAATATTCTGTTATGATTTTCACAAAAATCAATTACTAAATAGTGTCAAAATTGACAAAAAATAGTTTTTAAAACAAATATTATATTATTAATTGTTATTTTATTCCGAAAATCTATGTTTCGGCCACATGACTTATATAGGGTTATATATATTAATAACAAACAACTTGGGGTTCTTTTGTCTTGTTATAGTAAGTTTATTAACTTTATAGTGTAAGAACACAAGAAGGCACGGTAAAAGTAAAATTATTTAACTTAAAGTTAAATCTAAATGATAAGATTAAAATAGGGACCTAAACTTGTCTAAATTCTATTGGATGAGAGTATTTCAACCCATCCTCACCTTATCTTAGAAATAAATCAATTTGGAGCTATTTAAAACCGAATATGACTTTATAATAAAATAATATTTTTTGTTTTTCCAAAGGTGCCTCTCTCCTCCCTTATAAAAGGGCACCTCCAACCTCTCTTCCTTACACCACTTTGAGCCTTCATTCACGTCCAAACCCAGAAAAATTCTCTTTTACACTTCCCTAGAAACATCCTATAGGTCCTGGTATCCTTAAAAGACAAATTTTAGTGCCCTAAAAGGAGGTCTCAAAGAGGCGCTTCAAAGAAGAGGTAATGTATGTTACTGATTCTTTCAACTTTATATCTTCATCCACTTCTTCTTCTTTAGTTGTTTCATTGTGAATAAATAACATCAGTATCAATAATATACTGATATGTTATTATAAGTATGAAACAACCCTATTTAACCATATATCCATCCTACGGAAAAAGAAATCACCGCACGTGCGTACATACAGAATACCGTCTCCACGCCGTGGTGTAATCTATTTTTCACCACCACCTTACTTGGATGGGTATAATGGTGTAAATAATAACTATAAATTTTTATTGTAAAGTGATATTGATTCTGAAATAGTATACATACACTCCATTACATTTTCACAATCTTGGGAAAGATATCATCGCTTGTGCGTACGTACGGAATACCGTCTCCACGATGTGATGCGACTCGTTCAACATGATCTTTATTGCATAATGATTATATAAATGAATTTAATGAATTAATATGATATATATTACACTAATACCATTCTGGAAATGAGGTTCCTATAACCCAAAATTAAGAATAAGAATTTATTTGACAAAACACACATAAGAACAAAAAGTAATAAACACCCAAATAACAGGTAACAATGAAATATTACTAATAAAAAGCTAAGAATATGGCCATATATGATATCATAACAATGAGTATGATTCTGGAAGAAGTCAATGACATTATTTAAATCATTATACAGGTGGTTTAGAAACTTACTATGCAAATTGGACCTAAGGTAAGGGAAAATATAACAATCTCAATTTTTTCCGAGATTGTTTATACATCAGAATTCACTGGGGAATATTTATCATCCACATCCATGCTTCCTCAATATGAAATATTTTAATCCTTCTATAATATTTTATATCCAATTTTAACCTTCGGTGAGTTCTTAGTAAAAGATATGAAAGGAATCTTTTTTCTTTTTCTGTACGAGGTACTTTTTGACTTTTCTGACAAAAGTACAAGAAGAATGTTTTTTTAAACTTATACGGAATGAATAGATTTTTAAAACATTATTTCCATGAAGCTTCCTTTAAAAGTTTTCATGTTTATTTTTAATCAACATCTTTTAGTTTAAATTTTTTTGAAATGTTAAGAATGGAAAAATGTTTTTTAAGTAGAAAGGCTATTTTCATCAAGAATGGAGTTTAAGTGTTTTATCAAAATTATTTTCCATCTAAGATAATAAGGGGTTCTGTTTCTATCCCTATTATTACATTGATTTGATTATGTTGTGATGGAAATATTTTTATGAATTCCTTTATGTTATACGAATTGTTTTATGATGTCACGATGTTTAAGATTCCCATTTTTATTACATGGGTTATGATATGATATATGGTTTATGATTTTATGGCACACATAATAATGGTATCATTATGAGATGGGTGAGACCTATATCTCCCTCCAATGCATTGGGTAAAGATTTTATATCTCATGAGATAGACATGGATGGAACGGCAGGATAAACCGGTTCAGTGAAACAGGACTGAAACGAGGAGTGAACTCGGTTCAGAAATGGATTTTGTCCACTATGATTGTCTTGGGAATGAGTCTTGACTAATATGAAATGATTCTCTATGATTATGTGTGTATGCCACAAAGATTCATGTTTTATGTTTTGATTATTGTGATTACATTTCACTACCATGATTTATCCCATGTTATGAAATTATGATCTCTTTTGCAGGGTAAGATTTCCAAAATGTTATGTTCTTATGAATATGATGTTATTGATATTTCTTTTGTTTACCCATAATGAGAATTTGAGCTCAACAATTTGTATGTTTTCTTTCCCCAGGTCAGGAAGAAGGTTATTAAGTAAGATATTCCAAAAGGGACTATAGATATGATGAAATAAATGGGAGACAGTGTAGACGCTTTATGAACCAGTTGTTTATGTTTCCCAGTTTCTAAAGATATTATACCTATACGGTCCATCCTTAGTTTTGTTATATGCTATAATAATTATGCTTCAATTTTGAAGTAATAACTAGGTTTTTAAATTATGGGTCATTATAATGAATTTTTATATCAATAAGCTCGTGGAAAAACATTATTAATGGGAAAAAATTACCATATTAGAATATGATGGGAATTAGATCATTGATAACATATATCGAAACCTATAAATTCATATGTTAGGGGGGAATGTAAATTTTAAGTTATCAATTCTCAATCATTGTATTTCCCTTTATGTGTTTAATGTTTTAAGATAGTCATCCATAATTTTCATTTTATTCTATCAAATGGCTGGAAATAGGTCATGTCTGGTTAATAAATTATGAAGGGCATTATGATGGAAACCCCAATGAGTTGCCAAACCCGATAGGAGAATGAATAATGAAAATCATAATGATAATATCCCAATGGAATCAGGTTCTGAATAGAATATTGGATCCTGAGTATCTTCTAAATACCCTGAGAGATAACAAGATGAAATCGAGAGCTTGATACCTCAATAACCATATATATTCAATGGATCATCTAATCCCATAATATCAGAATAATGGATCAACACCATTGAGAATTTCATTTACTTGCACTCACGAATTGAGATGAAGAATCTATTAGGAATATTGGGAAAACATCACAAGACATTCACGATATTCCTATCATTATGTGGTTATCCTAGAATTCAAGGTTGACCTATTTCGTGGTGGGATAAATCATAGTCTATGAAAAAACTGGGAAATACATGACATTGAGACCTAGTATAAAATAGTCTAATGTTCCCTCAAAGAATAAATTGAGATCGTATAATCCTAAGAGTATTATTGAGATATGAATCAGAAAGTCGATCTTAATAGGGGTAATATTATGGATAAATAAAAATGTGCTTTGAAATGTCATTATCTCATGTAACATCAATGATTTTTTAGTATCATTTAATATATTTTATGGATTATTTTCCAGACTATGCACTGAGACAAGGTGAGATTCAATGAACTAGTGTTCTTGAATTAATGTATAAAAAATACAAAAATATTATATAGAACATGAATATGGTTTTTCCAAAAAAATATGAATAAATATGAAATGGGTTCCAAGATCATAAATCTGAGATCAACATTGAGTTTAGAATAGTGGTTTTTACCATGTTTCGACTTACCATTGGTCGGTGTGGGATGTTTTTGAAAATTTTAACACATGCGTAAAATGAGTAAAAAAATTTAATAAAAAATATAATAATAATTTGTGATGATGTGTTGAATTAATTTTATTTAAATGCCTATCTATGTTATAGTTATAGTGTTATCTAGATAACCCTGAAACATCTATAGGATCATAGGAGAGAGCCATAGAGATTTCCATCAAGCAAACGATGATGTATCGAGGATCGATGGATCGACGAAAAATAAAATTCAATAGATCTTAAGAAAAAATGTGACATAGAAACATATTTTTTCAACGATCAAACCAAATTGTGGTAGAGTTCTTTTATAATTTAATCATCTTCATAACCAATGAAAAACATAGGTCAATTAAATGAACAGGAATTCTGTCACACATCATTGGTAGATTTAATCCGACAGAATTTTTTAATTTATGGTTCATTGATTATCCATATTCGTTCATATTCTCCACCATAACAAAATGAGTGAGAATCAACATTAAATTTTAATTCCATTATTTTTTTATGGATTTCACTATAATTTTACCATGAAATCATCATTGTTCATCCATTTTCCATTAGTTTGAATGATACAATATTTTGGATAATTGTGAAACCATTTTTTGGTGCAATGAATAGCCACCACGAGTACAAAATTCCTACATGGATGAAGATGGAGGATTAAATGGTGGAGATAGTCAGATTTGGGATTAATAGGAACATATCTAGGGTAACATTCCCTTCCTGAGTGTCAAGTGGAAAATTGATGTAGAATGTGAGTTGTAGATGCATTTAGAGGCCAGATTTCAGCAAGCTATCAGTGGCAAGGTGAAATATGCATTCATACATGAACTAAAAAGAAATATATAGAAGAAATCAAGGCCGACATAGTGTGTAAGTATGTTCTAAAGAATAATCTCAAACATTGGGAAATATCTTAACACACGATGTCTAATCCTAGATTACACAGAATGTGGGCCCCTCGGGATGTGGTGTTAGGGTTTGGGTGATGTTAGGGATCACAATACTTGAAAACACTATCACATTGTGTGTTACCCTCCCCATAGAACTCTCCATGTACTCTGGAGGTTACATGGACATGGGTAATAGTTCATGGTTAGAGGGCATGTCATGTACTTAAACATGTACTAGCATTTCATTAACAGACTGGTACACAAACATTTCTTTAGTACATGAACCTGGCAAGGTGACATGGGTAAGGAACCATGTGTCTCTAAACACTGTATTTATTAGAGACTATATGATGTGTGAGAATTTCAAAATGGGAAATATTGGGATAGAGGAACATGTCATGTACCCCTTTTTCCATGCAGTGTACTCCATCAAGAGTACATGAGGCTCTTTGTTTTTCTTATTTTGGACCAGTATAGGTTGAGTGTGTTCCCTTTTTTTTACTATATTTTGTATATTGTGTAATTACATATATATATATAAATATATATATCATTGTATTGTAATACCATCTAGAGGCTGAGTCTTAGATAGAGTTTTTTTGTGTCCTTCTATGAGACTGGAGTGAAATCCTCTAACATCCCTAGTTGATTTTGTGGAATCAGCATGACCTTCATGAGTATGACATTGATCATCAATCTAATAATCCCCATTATTATGCTTTTTGGAATCACTAGAAGAGGATTCCATAAATAGAGGTTTGATCTTGATTTAGATCAGGATTCCCCCCATTGATTTGGAAATTGAACCCATCTTTATGTATCATAGTATTCTCATACTAGTCCATTCTCTTTGGGTGGGGACTAAATGATTTAGACCTCTTCATAGATTATCTCTATGATAGCATGGATCATGGAGTAGGATCTCCCAGAATGAGCTTTTCTTCAAAACAATCCTATGGATGGTTGATGGTTGTGACCACCTGGTGGCACGGTGTCTCTCCTGAGTATATCTTGGTTATTTTAATGTTTTATATATGATATATTTTTACATATTTTATTAAGTTGACTATAATTGGTGTTTCATGTTTTTTGTATTTTGGTTTCCCAAATGAGTATTGTTATACTCCAACATATATGGTATTTTTATAACCATGTCATTCCTTGTGCAGATGGAAACCCTTTTGACAATGCCCTTGGAGGACCATGAGAGGGTGGATAATTGTTAGGGGTAGGCATACTGAGGGGTTTTCCAGGAGACTAATTTTTATTTAGTCATCACCCTTTGATATGGTATGTATCTTTATATATTTAGTATGACTTGTGTACATACACTTTTTTGGGTGGGCTTGTATTTGGACATTTTTACATTACCATTACTTCATATCATTTGTTGGTTATGGGATTTTATTGGTACGCATGAATTATTTTAGTTTTTCACATTTCCACATTGTGAGGCTTGGAGATGTGTGTGTGTGTGTGTTTACATGTACATTAGGATAATCACTCTCATTAGTGAGATATTTCCCACTCGGAATGGTTCTCCATCCCCTGTCCTATTTTAGGTGAGCTTGGGGTAGTCAGGGGCCATACCCCAATAGGTCAGGTCATGATAGAGTGATATCAGAGGGTTATATTCTACATCATGACCAAGAGTCTGCGAGGATGGTTTGGGGAAACAATGTTACGTATTTTGAGTTCATATTTTATGAAATAGACTCTAACATTGGAGTGATGACTGATGTATCCATAAACAAGGAATTTGATCAACTATTTCTCTGAATCAGTACATGAGAACACATGTTGCAGCGAAAAATAATGGTACATTTATAATATTGAAATGTTTGTGTTTTTTAAGTCCATATTGAGATAGCTCCCCAGATAAATTCGATTGACTGTGGTACATTTGTTTATTTTAGTATGCCTATACATAGATTACCATCCAAAATTCCACCATGTGATAATGAGGATGATCCACGTAGTGATGATGTATCGATATTGGTACATGTACTAGAGATATCACCTTTAGGTAGCTTACCACCTATACCATCACATATCGACCAAAAACTACAACTTGTATTACCTACTGAGGTTTCACGTAGTCTGAATGTTTTCTATGTGTTTTAGAGGTAGTGACCTCCCTTATTTTAGGGTGACCCAAACTACCATAATGGCATTGTATTGGCTAGAGGTTGTCACCCCTGTTTTCAATATTGTGAGGTTTATTTTTGACTGAATAAAATTCTTTTTCCACGAGTCATCTTCAAGGTTATATGAATAGATGGTAGAGCTTGGTGACTCAGTCACAAGATGAGACAACTCTCTCCAAGATAGAATTCATGTGTCTCTTAAGAGAGGAGGTATACCAAACAATATTGCAATCAATATTAATATATAAACTTCTAAATCTAATGTAGGTTAATTTTACCATGTCCGTGTATCTAATAATGTTTATAGATCTCTCGTAATATTTTTTTATATGGTATGAGTCAAATTCATCAAGGGTCAGACCATTGAGAATGGATTTTTCATGGAAATTAGTGCATTAGTTGTATTCATTATAATTTTGATATATTATATACTAAATAATCAATCCATGTTCGTAAAAATTTCTCTTGCAGAGAAGACACATGTCATTAGACTCGAAGTGGGCACTCGATATCTAAGGCATGAATAATAGGTAGATGATAGATATAATAGGGAACCAAGTGTTCGTGCGCTTCTAGAGGCGATCCCAAGATTCATAGTCAGTGGTGTAGGGTTTTAATGGTGGCTCGAATCCAAAAACTGATAAGTGGTGTTTCTCATACAATAGTTGTGGAAATATGACATGAGATGTCCCTTACTGCTACACAACTAATCGAGAGATGGTCGAGGGACATCCAAGTTAGAGATAGAGGTATGTGAATAGTGTTCGGTTGGGGGGGAAGATGTTGAATAGGGGAGGGAGGGAGGAAAGGCCTTGTCTATGGTTCTACCTATTAACACCACCACCCTTAGGTTGTCCCCAACAGGAAGAAAGAGATGGTGGGAAGGGATGAGGCCATTTTCTAGATATGGTGTCCTATGACCTCGAGGCTCTAGTGATGATATGAGGAACCATACATGTGTTTCCACATTATCTATAGCTTTTATATACACAGGGTCTTGTCATTGTTTTATTTCCATGAATATTATTCTAGACATAGATTTTGTATTGAGAAATTTCCTCGACCCTTATTAATGGAGACTCCTACTAGAAGAGACTCGATGATCACACACTATTGCTGACAGTGTTAGCTGACATTTAATGGTGACTGTTTTGATTGAGATCTCTTGGAATTGGTATCAAGGTCTTATGACATCATTCATGGCATGTAATGTTTATCAAAAATTAATGATTAGATTGGCTAGTTTAGGCATGGACTATGGTATGTCCACTATGATAGTATGAAGATTATATTTTTTGGTGAAAAAGCAATATAGTCTGCATAGGGTTGACATAGGCATTAGAGTGTGCATCAAATTGGTAGTCATTTGGAAAGCCTGGCCCTTAGTGTAGTATAGCTTATTAGTCCTTAGATACGTATAGTGTTGGAGGAGTATGATTATGTCATTCCTCTAGATGATTGAGTTTCACCTCCCCTCACAGATATAGAATTTTTCATAAATATACACCCTGGGATGAAACCAATATATATAATTGATTATCAGATGGCTCCCGCAGAGCTTCATAAGCTAAGGGTATATTTGGAGGACTTGAATAGAAGGGATTCACGGGATCCATGGTTCACAATGGGTAGCCACTGTGTTGTTTTCCTAGAAGGAAAAAGGGACCGTGGGGTTATTTGTGGATTTCTGATTCATGAACCAGGTGTTAATGAAGAAAAAGTATCAATTATCAGGGATCTATAACCTATTTGATTAGTTGAAAGGGGTGTGATGGCTCCCAATGATTTACCATAGATCTGGCTATCATCTAATGTGAGGACGTGATGCAGACATACACATGGAATCATTCATATGTCTCTGTTGTCAATATGTGTACTTCGTTTTTCTATAAAGAATTAAAATCACAAAAAACGTGATTATTGGATTCATAAACTAGATCATCTATCCTTTCTAATTCTTATTCATGGTTGTCTTCAGTGATTAAATCATAGTGTATTTTACTTCATAGGAGGAGCACACGAGACACTAGAGGGTGGTCCTAAACACCTTCTAAGAGCACTAACATTGTAAGAAGCTCTTGATGTTCCAGGTTTTGATTAGAGAGATCCATTTTTGGGGAGACATCATTTTAGAGACTAGAGTTGTAGTGGATCTAGAAAAGGATGAGGTATTTCTTTCTTGAGAGCCCCCCAAGAGTGTTACCATGTTGCAGAGCTTCCTTATATTAGTTGGGTACAATCATGGGTTTGTACTCTCATTCACCAAAGTGGAATCAAACATGAATTCTTTGATACAAATGTTTCATCCTTTTGAGTTGAAATAAAAATTCAAGTAATTTTTAGGAGCTGTGGAAGATGATGACGAACAATCCAGTCTTAAGGTTAGTGGAGGATGGTGTTGAGTACATGGAATTAATTGATGCATCAGGAACCTTGTTTAGTTGTGTCCATATACAAACAGAAGTAGTTATTTCTGTGTTTTTCTCGAGTTGAGACTGTATGAGATGAATTACATGACCAATAATTTTTATTTAGAAGCAGTGTTTTTCTTCCTTGACAATGTCATGACACTACCTAATGGTAGAGCAGTTTATGGAATACAATTAAAACAATAGTCTCATGTATATCCTCTATCTGATGAAAGTATTTTTAAGATAGAACAATAACTAATTTTCATCCTAGAAAATGACTTTAATATCTTCTATACTCTAGGTAAAGGTAATGTGTTAGAATATGATCATAACTATTGTTCTAGTGTGTATTTATTGAATGAGGATTCTGACTAGTTGGCCCTATTGTAGTAATCATTTTTGGATAGATATGGATAATCTTATATCTAGTCAATGGTTTCCACCCCTCCTCTCTTGAAACATGTGATAGTGGAACAACTTACAGATATATAATGAGAGACCCTATATGTTCAAATATCCTTAAGAAATACTCCTAAGAGACGCAAAATTTGGGGAGTGAATCATTATTTTCAATGGATGCATAATTTTAATAGTGGTGTTGTAGAATGTGGTTTTTCGGGACTTCCATGTATCACCTTTTAATGTACATGAATGTGTGGAAATGATATACCGGGACATCCAACATATGTTCTGGTTTACATGGGGGAAGAAAGGAGTTATAAAGTTAGTTTCTCGTTGAATTACATGTCAGCAATTGAAGGCTTTGAACTAGGTTTCTACGTTTTTATCTAAAATACTTGGCCTACCATAATGGAAGTGGTATGGGATGTCTATGGAATTTGTGATTTTATTATCACATATGTTGAACAGATATGATGCCATAAGGGTTATCATTGATAGACTCACCATGTCAGCGCACATCTTAGATATGTGAAAGTAGTGTTCAGTAGATATCATGGGATGCCTCTACATATATGATATAGTTACAAACCGTGGAATTTCATTGATGATTATTTCAGATCATGATTCTTGCTTAACATCTTGGTAGTGGAATCAATTGCACACATTTTTGGGGACCCAGTTACGCTTGAGAATAAAGTTTCACCCACAAACTAATGACCAGACAAAGAGAACCATTATAGTTCTAGAGGAAAATATGTAACGATCCATGTTATACATTGGTTGTAGTTGAGAAGATTAGATGTCACTGGTGGAGTTCTTATACAAAAACAGATACCATTCCACAATCGTTATGGAAACATTTGAGACATTATATGAGTGACCCTACAGGTCTCCACTTTTCATGAAATACGCAAAAGAGTCAGCACTCATGCACCAAGATTTGGTGAGAGATACTACAGTGATAGTCTAAATAATTCAAGAGTGGATAAAGACTAGACAAATCCATTATAATTCTTATGTTGATAAGAGACAGAGGCCTTTGGAGCTTGCAAAAGTAGTGCATGTTCACTTTATGGTATCACCACTATGAGAATTATAGAGATTTTTATGGGGTTGAAAGCATTATTTTAGGTTCTTCTTTTATATCTAGATACTACATAGATTTCTTGAAGTTGTGTATCAATGGTATCAACCTATGAAATTATATTGTGTACATGAATCCTTTAATGTGTCACAGATAAAGAGGTACATGCCTAACTTATCGCATCTCTTGGAATGTGGAGAGATGGAAACTGGGGATTGAGTTACTTTTTCTATGTACATATTAGAGATGGTGGATTGGTTGGATAGAATTCTTTATGGGTGATATATTATTTTTTTGGGTGTGAAATGGTAGCCCTGAAATATCTAATAGATAACATAGGAGCTGGAGGCTCAAATTTCTTCTCAGTACCATCAATTTTTTGACTCACCTATGTTTTGTATTTTCGAGGAGGTAAAGCCCCAAGGTGTGGAGAATGTATTATCTCAAATTTTATGTGCATTTATTTGATATATTTTATGGATTATTTTTTAGACTAGGTGTAGTGAAGGCAAGTGATTCAATGGATCTGTGTTCCCATGTTAAATGTTTGAAAAATATTAAAATATTAAATACCATGCTTGCACAGTTTTCCTAAAAAAACAATAATAACTCATAAAAATGTCCCCAAATCAAAAATCCAATGTCACTATTGAGTTCATAATAAAGGTTTTATCATATGAATGACTTAACATTAGCCAGTTTGGTTTTTTTATGAAACATTTTTCATAAGGGTAAAATGCATAAAATAATTTGACAAAAATTATTTCAATTTGTTTTGTTTGAAACAACGACCTTCTATTATTAATAAATCTCTCCATTTTATTTTTATAGGGTTATCCTAATAAACCTAGAATAATTAGAGAATCCTAAGAGAGAGCCTTTCATAATACTTTGAGGATGATGATGACAGATCATGGTTCAATCAATCGATAGAACATCATATTCAATAGATCTCACTAATAAAAATCAATTGAGAACCATTCATAGAAAACAATTGAACCAAATCGAGGTAGGTTGTTTTGATTTTAGAATTTCCTAATTTTATTAATCATAGACAAATATATCTCAATTAAACTAACATGAATATATTCTCACATCTTCAAAAAATTTAATATGAAATAATTGATAAATTTTTTGATGGATGATTATACGTAATCGATCATCTTCACAATTATAATGAATGAAGTCTAACTAAACAATGGTTGAGGATAATTCCTTACATTCCTAATTTGAGTATTTCACCACAATTTTCTTCACACGATCATCATTGGGATACCCTTGGAAAATAGTATTATAGATACCTGGTTCTTGATTGTGGTGCAACCGTTATTCGGTGCAATGAATCCCAACCATGGGTACATAACATATAGATGGCCATGAATTGAGGATTAGAAAATTATGAAGGGTATATCAGTGATTAATGGAAAAAATATTGGGTTTCATACCCTTCTTGAGTGGCGTGTGAACAAACAATATCAAAGGTGATTTCCCAATGCACTTTGAGGTTATATTCTGACGAGGAATGAGAATAATGGTGCGGTCAACCTACATTCTGGGTCTAACAACTATTTTTTGGTAGAAATCAAGGATGACATGGAAATAAAGGAAGAATGGGAGATGAATATGGTATTTTTTAAAATCATGTCACACATGGCATGTAATCCAAGATTACATGGCATGTGGTGCCCCATAGATGGGGTGAAAGTGTTTTGCGGAGTTAAGGATGATGTTGAATGTGACCCTTATCACACAATGTGTGACCTTCCCTAAATGACTTGGCATTCACTCTAGAGAGTAAATTGATATAATCAATATAATATGTCCTGATGAAACTTTTTATAGATAGAAATGGACACAATATTTCATACACAGACTGGTACGCAGACATGGTATCAGAACACGGACACGACCAGATGACATGGGAGGGGAACCATGTGTCTTCACACACTGTTTTGTTATTCTATAATCCATGATTATGGAGACAACTGGTCATGTGATTATTTCCACACTGGTAAGGCATTTGACAGAAAAACACATCATGTACCCCCTGGAGCATTCAATGTACTGCCATGATGAGTTCTTAAGGCACTATTTTTTAGTTTGGAAAAATATAAGTTGAGTGTGTTCCATGGATCAATTTCTTGTTCATAAAATGAGGAATTTCATTCACATCACGAGATTGTAATTGCCACTAGATACCATGTATCAGATAGAGTTTTCGTGTTCCTCAATTAGAGTAGAGTGAAATCCTGAATCACCCCTCATAGTGTTTTTGGAATAAGTACAACTTCCATTAGTAGGGTATTGATCCTCAATTTAGAGGGACACATTAGTAGGGTTTTTGTAAGCATTATCATACAATCCCCTAAATAGTGCGTTTATCATGAATTTGTTTGTTTTATACCCCAACAGTTTTGGGAGTGACCGCTCTATGTGTATCATTTTATTCTCAGACTAGTAAATTTTCTTTAGGAATGTCCCAATTGAGTTATACCTCTTATTAGAGTGTCTATAATGATATCAAGGATCATGGGGTGGGATCTCCTGGAATGGGAATTGGTTCGAATTGAATCTTGTTGATGGTAGTTAGTTATGACCGCCTAATGGCATGGGGTCTCTACTAAGTATATCTAGTATTTTTCTACTTTTTTGTTTCTACGACATGTTGTTAAATATTATATTGATCTGACTATAATTGGTTTTTTCATGTTTATTAGGGTTCCGTAATGAGTATTGTTATACGCACCCCTACATTGGCTTTTCACATAAATTTCATTTCTTCTATAGACATCTCACCGTTAGATGGTTATTGGCACCAAAATAAATGCCTTGGAAAAAATATGTGATGAAATTTTTGATAAGGAAAAAGGGAATACTTCATCATATATATTTTCAAATACCTCCAGCACCATAGACTACACAATGATACAAAGTACACTAAGAAAACCGAGGAAGAAAAATGAATGTTGACTCTACAAATCTGGTGAAAATGAATGAGGGAAAAAGGATATGAGAAAACTCTATAAGGAGTGAAAGTCTTGTCTATAACTCTCAGAAAATTGTGGGAAGTCAGCATCCTCTCCCACAACCATGGAGGGAGTGACAGTTTGATATACAATTCATAGGAACATGATGGAGTCTTCCTCCACTTCCTGGTCTTCAATTTCTTCATAGTTCACCCTCATCTCATCACACACCCCTAGATCATATAAATACTCATCTCCCCCACTCCAATGGACTGAGACTTAGACCTTTCCCCTTCTAAATTCCCATATCATGAAGCATTCATTTCCAAATAGAAATATGGAGAAAATGAATCATATGAGGTACTTGTGCATTAAGAATCCATTCTTCAGTCGCTCAAAATCACCCCATCAAAGAAGATGGTTCCCTTTGTGAAACATATAGGCCATCATAAAAGAAGAAGACCCCTTCAGGTACTCAGGACATAATTAAGCACCCAGGATTTGTGATTACCCTCCAAGAACATCTTAAATCAATGCTTTGGCTGGGTCACTATGCTTCACGATGTTGTTTCCTTTCTGAATTATAATACTCTATGATCCATGTGTTATGCGAGTCCATGTGTTCTATGAATCCATATGATCTGTGATCCCTTGATCTCTACAAAGCCTTATTTTATGTGGGACCCTATAATTTTTGATTCTCTGAGATTTGAAAATAACCTCTCTAAGAGGCCTCTAAATTCATGAACCCCTCTTCAGTACATCCCTTCAAGAATTCACAAATGTGATTTCAATGGCCATTAGGTGGTTCTTCATTTTGTGTTTCATTGCCTCATTCTTCTTTACATAGGCACTCAAATGTATATTGCTCCTTCACATAGCCATTCCAACATGAGACACTCAATGGATCACTCCACAACCCCATTATCCTATGACATTACTGGAATCTTCCCTTATCCATGGGTTAAGTTTCACCAGTTTCGTATGTCCTATTGGTCAGTAATGAATCCTCATTTTCTGAGGGAATGATGTGAAAATTCCAAGAACTCGAATCCACAACACATGATTTCAAACTATGATCACCAAGGAATTTTATTGGCTCGAGAGAATCGTGAATGTAATGGGAACAACACCCTCTCACTCCACTCTCCCTCCGAATTTCTTTCCATGTTTACTTTGGGATGTCTTTGCGTATGCCGAGATCAAGCATGTAAGGGTGATCCAAGTGAGGTGGCTAAATCGTCATTATACATATGGTTTCCTACTCGGGCCTCCCTCTTGGTGTATTTCCCCATGATTTCTCCTTTGGATGCCAACCATGAGGATGTCCCACTCCGTTATTCGCACACTCACCTTTCACGACACAATTATCAGGTAATTGTTTCTTCTTGTTTCTCACATTCTACTTGACAAACATTAGATTAGAGTTAGCATCAACCTTAACATTATATATGGGTCACCTTATTGTGTAATCCCGATTCCCCTCTTAACTGAACTACATATACATTGATCCTTTCCCATTTCATGAAAGGTACATAAGAAGACTCTCTGAGGTTCAATATCATCCCCCAATGTTTCTAACCATTTCACATATGTTCACCCACTACCCACATGACATTTAGCTATATGACCCTTTCAACATGCGATATGTAAAGATTTATTTTTTCAAACTACGTGGGGTTTGATCCATATCAATTATTCAGGTTTTGTGGGAAGCATCCCTGAAGTCCTACCAAAAACATTATTACACCTTGTTGTCACCTTTATTGGTAACCGCAACCTTGTTCCACCCATAGTGGTTTAATACTAGTTCTCGAGTATCTAACAATGTGTATTCCCCACACTAAATCCATACTCATTCGACTATGAATGTATGCTTAAAATGGGCCTCAAACCATTTGTAAGCACCATCATGTATCTGGGGTTTGTGCTTTGTGTACACCCAGATTCTATTCCCTATCCTATACTATATGGAAATTGATACCCAACCATGGAGATATGTAGGATGCCTCTTTAAGGTTCAATACCATCACCCATGTCCCATAATGGTCTCTCCCTTAAGAATTTTTTTTCCAGGAATATCATACCATAACATGTCGGGTCTATTCCCTTCGGGTCCCCACCCACGCATCCATTATCCTGAGCTGCATCCTCAAGTAACTCATGTACCCATTCCAGAACTATATGGACTTTGACTCACAATAAAGGGGATACATAGGAAAACTATTTAGGGATCATTCCCAATAAAATCAACTCCACAACAAATTTCAGTTCTTTCCCCATTCATTCCATCCTTTGACCCTTCATCAGTTTCTATCCTGACATTACCCGTGTTTCCACATCTCAATGAAATCATTCCATACATTCATGCATATATTCATGTGTAAACCATATTCATCTCATTTAACATTGTATCACTAGTTATTCTATGCATGCTTAATCCCCAACATGTCATCGGGTTTCTATCCTTTGTGTACAAAATAATCCCATGAGTCAACCACTCAAAATACATGGGGTTTGATACCTATCATCTGAACATGGTACATAGGAATCCCCTATGAGGTTCAACCCCTTCCAAATATCAAAACATAGTTTCTCCCTTGTATGGGACCATCCCTATCTCTGATCTACCCTTTGTGGCATCCAAATCTACCTTCAATGTGAGAAATATTCCCCTTTGTGGGACATGCCATAAAGGGTTTGTTCTTATTGGGAATTCATATCAATCTATAAAATAATCTCTCTAGGGGATCCCATCTAGGTTTGTACCAATCTGATCCACTCACATCAATGTTTGGATCATTCCATTCCTTCTTCTCTAGATATTAAACTCATTGCATACCCCGTGTTAAACATGGGATGATAAGGAAAACCTCAGAGACATACCTTTGTCATAAAATACCAAGAATTCGATGTTAGATGCCTCAGGATTCCGTATCCATGAGAGTCCCAATCTTAATAAGAAGAAATCTTGGTTTACCATATTTTCATCATCCAAACATGCCAGAGATCGCAATGTGACTACTCCCCAGATCAAAGGATTCTACCCTGACTTGACCCCAGGAAAGGTCATGATAGAAACAGTGTAATTAATCGGTCTTTAAAAAGATATGGCATAGAGAAGAGTTTCCTAAACAACATCTTAACAATTAAAGGATACCCATACTAAGAAAATAATTTCATGAAAAATTGTCATAAGGAGATCCCAACATCCAATCATCATGTTTCAATCATGAAGCAAACGTCTCTAAAGTATTGATGGATTCCCACAACCTTGGAAAGTATAAATTCTAGGAAATAATTGTGCATCCTGGAATAGATGGATGTGAACCAAAGTGGAAGTGTAAAAAAATATGGTTAATTTGATCTGAGGTTCTTCTCCTCAATATGGTCATTATTAGTATTTGGTGCATCAGTCGATAAGAATGCCTCCGGATCCAGCTATCTGGCTCCAGGTCTAGCCAAAAAAATTGTAAACAAGCCATGAAACTCTCCTAGATTTTGGGTAGTTTATTATTTTTAATCTTGTTCTATGAAATTATTTGTGTGGATATATCTATCATGCCTTGTAATATTCAAAAACACTGGGGCACTTGTAATCGCATCCCGACAATCTATACTGAGGGATTAATTTTCCTGGTATACAGGATCGAAGCTATAGCTACAAGAAACATATCACCTCTCACCCATAGATTTAATGGATGTGGAAATAAAAACATGATTGTCTTTCATGGTATTATCTCTTCTGAACAAAAATCCATGACCGTAGCTATCTGGCACCCATTCCCCATCTCACCATAAGAATTTATTTCGAGGAGGGCGATTAATACTCTTGTCTATATATAAGAATTTGAGGGGATTATCCCAAAAAAGTATATATCCCATAAATACCTAGAGACCTCCATGAAACATAAATTCCATCATCCCCAAGGGCTACATAGGGAGCCAAAACTCTCCACTAAAACCTTCAAAATCATTGGGAGCCTATCACATGAGAATTCTTACAATTTACTATTTTGTGCGGACTAATTAAGTGATGCTCGAGTCCTCCAATCTGTGTCTTTAGCATGGGTTCCACTAATGAGGGCTCCCACCTTGCTACATTATCATTTCCACCTAGACCCACAGACTGAGGAGAATTTAGTCAATAACACTACCAAACTAGCTCTACCACATCTGACCCAATGTCAATGTCGGGTGTATGCTTACGAAGACACCAGCCAAGGGGAATCATCATCCACATCTTCTATGGACCGAGCCACCACTAGAGCACACTATTAGCCATTTGTTTTCATTATTGAGGAGGGGAACATCCTTATACCAGAGTAGGAGCTTTTCTATGCTTGGTTCGGAGTGAGGCACTAGCCACCACACAAGCGGGTTGAGTTGACTCCTCCAGTCACTAGTGCATGCAACAACCATTCTGGTCTAACCCATAATGATGACATTCAATATGAAGATCATCCCAATATCATCAATTGATATCAAAGAGGTCCTCCCTACTATCACAACAAATATGGAGGTCCTCCCCATACCACCATCATCAACCCATGTGGAGGTCCTCACTAGCTTCTCTACACTCAGTATGAAGGTCCTCCCCCGGCCCTTAGACCCATGTAAAAAAATTTCCTTTCTCCAACAGCTTATCAGTGTGATGATACTATTTTCCATATCACATACCAGCATGGAGTTCCTCCCTATGTTCTCACCTAATCTATCATAGGCCCTACTTTCTTCATCGCAGATCATTACAAGGGTCTTTCCCATATATTGTACGGTCTGTACAAAGGCAATCCTCATGCCACATCTACCAGAGTCGATTGATGCAGAGCTCCACCCCACTATGTCCGACCAACATGGTGGTCCTCCACATGTTATAACCCTCTCTAGTAAAGGCTTCCCCTGCTCTAACACTCATAATCATGGATATCCACCACATGTTCTATTTTATATTTTTCCCTGGTGCTCGTCGAACCACAGCTTGTCCAAGAAGAGGCCCCCCGTGTTCTATTATCCATATTCCCTAGTACCCCTCAAACCCCAAATCATTAATTTGAATGAAATACCCATGTCAAATATAAAACCTTACCCTATGAAGCATCCTTGGGAAGAAAGGACAGTCGTCAACACTAATGAATAACCGAAATAATCCCCAAACTTCAATCAAACCAAAAATCTTTTTGGATTCTGAAGAAGGGTGTGATTCGATGACTAAACATTTACCTTGATACTCTATGTCAGGGGATGGGGTAGGAACTAGGAATATAATCCTCAACCGTTTGGAATGTGTGGTCCCTGATATGCTGGCATCCATCCGAAGATACATATACGTGGAGACCGTTTTTCCCCTTTCCATGGTCAATCCATGCAATCCCTTAAATTGTCAATAGAATCATTCTCTACCAAATCAATTGATCATGGTGAGATGTTATGGGGTACAGTAGGGGAGGATAAATATCCTGGCCCAACACCAATGAACATATCCCCTTCACAAGAAGTAGTGTTTTTTACTCAATCATAAGGGGATGCGGTGTTATAATGAGGGCATTCTATGGAAATAATCCCAAATGTGGTAGTTTGTCGTCTCGTGCACTGTACTCTCCATAAGTCACTCCACCAATGCAACGGTCTATGTTAGTGCTTTTATAGATCCCTAAAAAGACCCATGTCATTTAGTGGGGTAACCTTGGACCAGATCTCTTGTCTATGTGGAGAGTTCAATGTGAAATTCTCATGGCGGACCATTTCTGCAAGATGTTTGGGCCTATTGAAACTACAAGATTAAACATTACAGTGACCCTCAACTAGTAAGAGGTTATGTACATCCACTAATCCTTTGGGATGATTCCTTTCCATCTCTGTTTTCAGTGGTTATATTACCCCACAATTTGGGAACACTATGACATCATTGGACAACAATGCCTCCACGTCGAGTTGGTATCACATTCAACCACTAAGTAGCTGGAGTTGCCTGGTTATCATCCAAACCTCCAACAACGATGTGTAAAAAGATATACAGTGCTTCATTGAATTATTAAGGAGGATTACACATATGTAAAGATTCAAGTCTTGGGGATGTATTCTCCCCTACATGTGATTCCGATCATGTTCCAACCTGGTTCACCCATTGATATCAGATAAATGCCTCCATGAGTTGTCATAGTGAACATGGTCATTCCTAAGAAAAAACTGAATTGGGGAACAAAAAAATGTATTGGTTGATAGGAACATACCATTTGGTCTGTTCAACAATTAACAGAACCTATACATATCCATACTCACCAACAAAGAACTTTTCTTGGACGTCGTGAACCTTTCGAGTCATCGCCTCTTGGTAGAGACCCCAACTACAGAAAATAGCTTGTAGTGATGGTTAAACCCCCCAACCCAACTCTCCTAGTGCATAAGATGGATGATGATCTTGAAAATTCATCACTATCCAAGAATATCATTGAACAGTGAAATATTTATGATGATCTCCTTACCGAGTGTGTCGTAGAATGATATCTAGATTATAATAATCCTCCACATTGGAAAAATGGGCAGCGTCATGTACAAATTCCCACCAATGTGTTTCCTCAAGGTGATCATGAAAGCCATGAACATCTAGTCAAGGTAGAGGCCAGAGTATATGGAATTAAGACATGATTGGAAACAAAAAATCCACATCAGCTGCGTGACAACATGACATCGAATCCCAAGAAGGCTCCACTGGCCACTCTTGATGCTCCATCAACCACTCCATAGTTTCCTACTGCAGCCCCATAGGTTGTTACCCATGATCCTTGGGTAATACCTCTAGTCAATCGATGAGACACTGGACATTCTTACCATGTTTAACAGCCTACCAATTCCTTTCTCATCCGGGAACACCATCAAAATAGGAACCCTCACCAGGATCATCATATGGAATATCTAATTGATATTCATGATGGTGTTTAAACTCGAATGGTTGAAATCATGCTCGACCGAAATCCATATTCGACATTGGTGAATGATATTCCAACACCCTTGGGATTTAAATATCCAACCATATCCCCCATTATTGGGACATGTGATCCATTGTACCGTATTAAAGAGTTAATTTTTAGGTTTGGACCCTTGCAGGGAACTCTAGGAAAATAGGAAGTTGTTATGCTCTAGAGATTCAAAAAATAATTGGAAGGGCCTAAATTTTCTGGTACATATAGTTATACATTAGGTTAATAGCTTATGGGGATGATCTACATAGGTAATTTCTATACCAGTTCAGTTATATGAGTCAGAAGAAAAGTATTGCAGACATCTTCATGTTTATACAGAGGCTTGAAAAGCGCGTCGCAGAATTTGTCACTAGGTGGAATGGCCTAACATATTTTCTTGATATGACTCTAACTCAAGAATATATGTTAATGTTGTTAATAGGGAATGTAAATACATGACTGGTCCATTTTATTATCAATTAAAACATCAAAGGTGGGTTTTAGGATTTATCTAAACAAGCTCAATGTTTAGAAGAATCCTTGCAGGAAGCCATGCAGGAACATCCATTACCACCTATAGCTCCCACAAGAAGAGATGGAAATTTCTAGATGACCACTATTTCACAAATAGAGACCCCCATGTAGCTTAAATTGTTACCAGAATAGCCACCTATGTAGCCTCACCGAGTCCCACCACCGTAGGTGTAGCCTCTGGCTTTGTAGCGTCCGCATCATAATTGGCGGGCACCCTCGCACAAGGCAACACAACCACCTAGGGTAGATAATCAGGTTTCAAATACTTCATAGAATCCACCATACCCTCTTCATTTCTAATATCCCAATGCTCCATTTCCATAATTTCATGAACTGGACCAACTCATTTCATGAGACTCAGATTCCTAGATATTTCTAATGTGCCTCGAACTAGGGAATCCTGCTCTGTCCAGAATGCAAGAGGCCTGAAGATTTGAATATTACTGATATCCCCAAATTACAACCCCTATCACATTTTCCATTAGAACACCCTCATGAAGTGCTACGTATTTAATGAATCACTCCATGAATAGGTCAATAATAACATAGTCAGATTGGGTCAAGCCCCAATATAGTTGGCATGTGTGTTTATAATTCCTGACAGCGACTGTGATGGTGAATAGAAGTTGGTTTATAACCACAGGTCTCAAAAGTACAATTTTTGGATATTTCACAAGGCATTCACCCATTCCCATGGTATTTTACTTGTAAGTTTAAATAATGAGGATCCATTAGAAGTATCTACAGTACCTTTGGAAACTACATCTATATCAACATCATATCTTTGATCCCCTCAGGGGAGTTGGCACCGACTACACAAGGTAAAAAACCCCCTCGACTTATGGAAAATTTGTCCCATACACTTGGTTATTTCATGCCCCCCATAGATAGGGATTTTCCCTAAAATTATCCGAATAATGGATGATTCTTCCAGGGATGACCAAGAGTTTTCTTTGGTCTATACCATCAAACTGGTAAACCCTTATATGGTTACCATTGATGAAGAGTTCCATAATGATTCTCCCAACATCCCCAATCGACGCCATCGTCGATGGGGACTAGGGTATGTGAATCTTTGGAATGCATTGGATTTTTCATCAATCCAAGATGTGAACTCCACCGAGACCAGACAGAAGGCCCAACACAGATCCCAACACCCGCGGCCTTCTCCTCTAGTTTCATCAAATTTATCCCCATCACCATTTATAATAATTGATCAAGAAAAGACACCACAACCATGCTATGTTAATCTACGTTCTGTTTTGGATGGACCTCAGTCATCTTTCCATCATCTAGTAGTCCCTATATGTGGTTTGACTAGTTAGCAGTAGGACATTCCCAGCACTAACCAGAATCCAATAATTTGACCTGTAGAGCCCATCGTACATCCTACCACTGAGAAACCACCTAGTAGTAGAAGTTTCCACATTGCAGAGAAATATGATTCCCTCAAGAATCATAGCCGCATTACATCCCAACATTTGATCCATGGAGTTCTTCACCTATTAGAATATATACGTGAACTCTCATGGATGCTTCAAGAATCACCCACCAGTTTTAAATGGAGATCTCATATACATAAGCCTTCCATGATGTTTTAGTAATAATGGATGTGTTTAAGGACAAAATTTCATTATCAAGGGGAGATTTAGGTTCTCCTATACATGGGTACATCCTCCCATTGTACATCACAGTCTTGTTCATAGGCATGGATGTCTGCCGATGTATTCTCAACACGGGATATGGGATCAATCATATCCTGACCCAGAAACATTGCAATATGGGGCTCACTAAAATAGATATGATTCCATATGACCTTGATATTTATGTCTATGACAAGACCCAACATACACTGGTTTTCAAGATAAACCTAAATACCATGTTCCCTGGCCTTGTTTACCGCACTGAGTAAATGGTTGGCTCACAAGACACCGCATACAATGAATTAGTTGGTAGACCATGGCTCCACATGCATGTTACAGTCCCTCCCTCAAATAAACATTTCCTTAATTACTCCCATAATGGTTGACTAGGTGCACTCCAAGGTGATATTTCCCCCATTTCCTATTTTGAGTCCTTCTATATAGCGACCCGGACTTTTCATTCATTACTATTACATCATTTTAGAGATAAACAACAGAATAGTATTACACATGGATGATCCAGAGGTTTAGTGTCTTGGGCAAACTAGGACAATACATAACAAATACAACATCAAACATAAACATTTATTTAATTTCTTTTTCACTAGCTTCTCAGTGGCACTTGTCCTCTCCTTAGTACATGTATCCACCTGAGGATATACATCAAAAGGGGTGATCTAAAATCCCAATAAGATGGTAGATAATAATAATACATCATGGGGTGAGCATAATCATGACATAGGCAAAATATCATGAACATGAGAGGAGCATAATCAATAAACTTGAAATGTGGCAAAGCATAAAAAATGAAACATCATGTCTTAGTGGTTAACTACCACACATACTTGTGAACAAAGATAGAATCATGTTTATAAATCATTTCACATTTACTCATTGGATTAATCACTTTACCCAATACATTGGAGCGCTATATAATTTTGGGTGCACCTGTCATATTTAAACATTCATATTGCGCTATATAATTCCGGGCCCACCCGTCACATCATAACATTATCATTATCATGCTTGCCACATTGAACACATATAAAACATGTACATAAATAACCCATGGAATGGAAGGGGTTTCATCTCATAATAACACATTCATAAGATTTGGGTTCCCAAAATAAAGAGGGAACAACATACTTGATATAAGAACCATCAACCTTGAATGAGAGGTAAAATGTGAGATCTTGAAAGAAGAGTTCTTTTGGAAAACATTTTGATGGACATAAAAACCAGTGAAAAACATGTATATCACATAAAATTAAAGGAAATGATGAAAAAATGATCTTTGAGTAGTAACCATATCAAAAATGGAGTGAAACAGGGAGAACCCGAAGGAAGAAAATTGGGTTCGAGATTTCCCCTTACCTTGTACTCGAATGCCTCCTTCCCTTTACTGTCCTATATAATGACATTATATTCATTAATTAGATATTCCAGAACCTTTTATACATTAATAGGGTTCATTCTGTTTTCGTTATTTCATATTATGTTCCTTTGGTTGACTTATAGAGTTTAAAAACATTGTTCGGGGATGTTCGTTTTTATGGTTTTCTTGAGCGGTCCACTTGTATTCTTAAATTGATGTTTGGGTAGATCATGGGTAAACATCCAGAACTGATATAACATGTAATTAATGATATTACAGAATCTTGAATTATTTTATCTTGAGTTATATTAGATCCATTTGGATGAATCATTATATAAGATTTTAATGAAGATTATTTGGGTTAATTTGAGCGGTTTTTGGATCACAACGAACTCGTTTTAACATTTAACATAGTAATATGGCCATAGGTTATTTCCAGAACTTAAAATAGATTATAATACATATAAAATATTCTGTTTCAACCATAAAAATAGTTTCATGACCAGATCTGAAGGTAGAAAAAGAGAGCATGTCGTTTTTGAAGGTGATAAATTATCACCACATGAACAACATACTCTTTAATAAAATAAAAAGAAGGGGGAAAGGGTGTGGGGTGATATAATATAACATTAGAATCATAATATTACAGTATATATATAATACTGGATTTACAGAATCATTTGGATGAAGATAGGTAGGGATAGATCAAGAAAGGAACTTGAACTTGAAAGGAAATTAAAGGAGAAGAGAGAGAGAAATTACCTTTAGAATCCTTCTCTTGAGATCCTCTTTAAGGAAGGTAGGCTTCGTCTTTTGATGAGACCAGTAGATTTTGGATGTGGGGGATGAGATAGGGAAGGTGTTTGGGCAGAATCTAGAGAAGGCTTGGAGCTTGAGAGGTGTGAGGAAAAGAGGGGGTGAAGGGTGGCTTTTATAGTGGAGGGGAGAGGGGTTTCCTTAATATAAAATTGATTAGTTTATTAATTTCACCTAAGACAAGGAATAGTGAGTCTTGGATGACTAAGAATAGTAAATAAGACTTGTGAATTAGGGATTTGGGTTCTTACATCACTTGTGATGTCAGGAATAGTGGGTTTTAATTAAAATGTATTTATATGATAAATTAATGTAATCTACTATTCATCAAAAATTCAAATATCTCAAAAAAATCCAAAAATTTTACCCGAACCATTTTTCGATGTGTAGATTCCAAAAATGAAATCCATTTTTCAAAATTAATTTTCTAAATATTATTAATTTAATATTCAATTAAAATAATAATTTACTTAATAAACAGTTTTTAAAATTAAAACTGATTTTGCAGTTCTTTCAAAAATTACTTATGGTCTTATAAAATTATCAAAAAACTATTATAGATTTATTCAATAATTTATTAATATATTTCAGGAAAATAATTATTCATTTAAATTAATTAATTATTTATTTATTTATTTATGACTTATAAAATACCAAAAATGTTTACTGAGGTAAAATTGTCACTTTCTAAGATGTCTAAATTTTATTTTATTATTCATAGGTAATGTTACTCTTATTTACTATCCATAAGGGTCATATTACTATTCATAAGGGTAGGTTACTATTCATAAGGGTAGGTTACTATTCACTAAAACTACTTTTTGTTTCATTAGACTCCAAAAACTATCTTGAACACAATCGTGTATGTCAGATTTTTAAAATTCCAAACACAGGGGTGAAAAAATTATGTTTAAAGGTCACTTATCACTTAGTAGTTCA
The DNA here is from genome assembly GCA_963277665.1 of Viscum album. Taxonomy (NCBI): domain Eukaryota; kingdom Viridiplantae; phylum Streptophyta; class Magnoliopsida; order Santalales; family Viscaceae; genus Viscum; species Viscum album. Next base: position 1,585,317,791 of record OY728147.1, read on the forward strand.
TTATTTTGTGTTTTTATGACATAGATATAAGAAGGGAATTTTCTATTGAAAAACACTGGGTCGTAACATTCTCCCCCCCCTTAAAAAATTTTGCCCCCGAAATTTCACTTTACACAAATAGGTGAGTGTACTTCTCCTTCATTGCCTCTTCCGGTTCCCAAGTTGCTTCCTCAAACTTTTGGTTCCTCCACAACACTTTGACAAGGCGGGTTGTCTTGTTGCGTAGTACCTTATCACTTCGGTCCAGAATTTTTACCGGTTACTCCTCATAGGAGAGATCATCTTCCAACTGTACCACCTCTGAGTTTAGTACGTGTGAGGGGTCTGAAATGTACTTCCTCAGTAGTGATACATGAAACACATCATGAACTTGAGCCATATTCGGTAGAAGTGCTAGATGATAGGCCACGGATCCTATACGATCAAGGATCTCAAAGGGGCCAATGTACCTTGGGCTTAGCTTCCCTTTCTTCCCGAATCGCATGACTCTCGTCCATATAGAGATTCGAAGGAAGAATTTATCTCCAACATCGAACTCCAAGTCCCTTCGACGATTGTCAGCATAGCTCTTTTGCCGACTTTGAGCAGCTTTTATGTGTTTCTGGATGACTTGAACCTTCTCTGTCATCTCTCGAACAAGATCAGGACCAAGTAGCTATCGTTATCCAACTTCATCACAACAGTTTGGAGTTCTACATCGCTTCCCATAAAGAGATTCATACAGAGCCATCTGAATACTCGAGTGGAAGTTATTGTTGTATGAGAACTCAACTAATGGGAGATGCTGATCCCAACCACCTTTGAATTCAAGAGAGCAGGATCTTAGCAAATCTTCAAGTGTCTGAATAGTCCATTTAGACTGGCCATCAGTTTGGGGGTGATAGGCCGTGCTGATATTTAATTCAGTACTCAACGTATGTTGAAGGCTCCTCCATAATTTAGAAGTGAACCTTGGATCACGGTCAGAGACAATCGAGAGTGGAACACCATGCAATCTCACCACTTCCTTCACATATATCCTTGCAAGTTGTTCAAGTGAGAGGTCTTCCTAAATAGCGATAAAATGGGTAGTCTTGGTTAGTCTTTCAACCACAACCCATATCGCATTATTTCCTCTTGACGTTTTCGGGAGACCCATGACAAAGTCCATAGTATCATTTTCCCATTTCCACATGGGTATAGGCAATGGCTGCATCATACCTTTGGACTTTTTCTACTCAGCTTTAACTTGCTGACATACCAAGCACCTTGATATATATTCCGCAATCTCATTCTTCATGTTATTCCACTAGAAGTGTTTTCGGAGATCACGATACATCTTGGTACTTCCAGGATGAATAGAGAAAGTTCAGCTATGTGAACTATCCAATAGCTCCTTCTTTATTCCGGGTGATGAAGGCACACAAAGCCGCGTTCCAAACCGAATCACACCATCATCATCGATACGTAACTCTTGCAGCTTCCCTTCCTTTACTGCATTCACCCTCTTTTGTATCTCCACATCATCCCTTTGTGCTTCCTTAATATTCTGTTGGATGGATGGTTGCGCAATCATTTGGGCAAGGTAGGATGTATCCCCTGCCCTTACGATTCCCAAATCCATCCTTTGCATATCCAAGAAGATAGGGTCTTTCTCAATCCTCAACATGGATAGAGTAGCTGGTTCTTTCCTGCTTAGAGCATCAGCTACCTTGTTCACCTTTCCAGGATGATAGTGAATATAGCAATCGTAATCCTTGATTAGCACTAACCGTCTCCTTTGACGCATGATGAGCTCCTTTGGTGTGAATATATACTTTAGGCTCTTGTGGTCAGTGTATATGTCACACTTCTCACCATAATGGTAGTGCCGCCAGATTTTCAAGGCAAAAATCATGGCTGCCATCTCTAGATCATGCGTCGGGTAGTTCTTCTCATGAATCGTCAACTTTCGTGAGGCGTAGGCTATCACATTATCATTTTTCATGAGTACACAACCCAATCCTTTCTTTGAAGCATCATTGTATATCACAAAACATTCTCCACTTTTCGGTAGTGTGAGTATAGGTGAGGTGATCAGCCTTCTCTTTAGCTCCTTGAAGCTTCCCTCACATTCATCTGTCCAGACATATTTTACCCCTTTACTTGTTAACTTAGATAGCGGGCTTGACAATCGTGAGAAGTTTCTCAAAAAACGTCGATAGTACCCAGCTAATCCAAGAAAACTACGGATTTCTATGACACTAGAGGGCTTGGGCCATTCTTCAATCACCTTTGTATTTGAAGGGTCCACAGAAATTCCCTCGCTTGTGATCACATGTCCGAAGAACGTGACTTCATTCATCCAAAAATCACACTTGCTGAACTTGGCGTACAACTTCTCCTTTCTCAATGTCGCCAACACAAGTCTTAAATGTTCTTCATGTTCCTCCATGCTCTTGGAGTAGATGATAATATCATCGATAAAAACTACCACAAATTTGTCGAGGTACTGTCTAGAGACTCTATTAATCAAATCCATGAAGATTGCAGGGGCATTAGTAAGTCTGAAGGGAATTACCAAAAACTCATAGTTCCCATACCTTGTACGAAAGGCAGTCTTCTGAATATCTTCCTTCTTCACCATTACTTGATGATATCCAGAACGAAGATCCACCTTTGAGAAGTATTGATCTCCTCTTAACTGGTCGAACAAGTCATCAATCTTTGGGAGAGGATAGTTGTTCTTTATGGTGATCTTGTTGAGTTCCCGTTAATCGATACATAGCCGCATGGTTCCATCTTTCTTCTTTACAAAGAGCACTGGAACACCCCAAGGTGATGCACTAGGGCGTATGAACCCTTTGTCCAGATGCTCTTGCAGTTGCTTCTTTAACTCCCCTAGTTCCATAGGAGCCATCCTATATGGGCACTTCGAGATAGGAGTGGCTCCGGGTATGAGTTCAATTGATAACTCTACCTCACGATCCGGGGGAATTCCAGGTAACTCTTCAGGAAATACATCGACGTATTCCCTTACGATAGGCATTTCCTCAAGGTTGGAACTTTCCTTTGACTCAAACATTTGGGCGAGGTATTATTCTTCATAGGGAATCATCACCCATACCATTGAAAGATTTTTCAAAGGATAATCATGATCTTCCTTGCATTTGTAGAGGAGCATGGGATGGTTCAGAATATGAAAATATATTTCCTTTTCCCGACAGTTGATATGTGCTCTATATAAAGAGAGCCAATCCATTCCCATTATAGCGTCGACTTCCACCAAGGGAAGTATTAGGAGATTTGCTGGAAGAATCATCCAACATACATCAACATGAGAAGAATCAAACACTTGGGTTTCAATGATTTCACCACTTTGTGTTTTTACAGATATCTCTACTTCATGGTTTCGGGGCTTCGATTCTATAGTTCTAGCAAACTTGCAAGATATAAAGGAATGCGTAGAACTAGAATCAAATAAGACTTTTGCCATTCTTGAGTGAATAGGAAGTGTACCTTGTACGACTTCACTATCATGTTCCACCTCCATAGTAGTGATGGCATAAGTCTTCCCTTGTTCCTTTGGCTTTGGTGGTTGTTGGCGATGATTACCCTCGAGAGCTCGAGGTTTAGTTCACTGGTTTGAATAGTGTCCTAGCCCCTATAGTTGTAGCAATGAACCACGAGTGGTTCTCTCCTTTCATCGGCTACATTATCCTTACTTTTCATGTCTCTTTAACACTCGTGATCTAGGTGTCCTTCTTTCCCACAATTGAAGCATTTACCCATCCCTTTGAGGCAGTTCCCATTGTGCAACTTCCCACATTTTGGCATGTGGGTCATTGTTTTTTCTTCCCATCTTTTTCATTAGATCCACCAGCTTAAAACTCCATCTTTCTTTTCTTATCACCATAGCCATGTGACCATTCTCCAAACTCCATCTCCACTTTGAGAGCACACCGAACAACTTCTTCAAAAATCCCAAAGTCTCGAATTGCAAGAGCCTTTCGAAGATGTGTTTTTAATCCACTAAAGAATCTATCAATTTTTCTATCATTGTTGATAACAAAACCCGAAGCATACCTTGTGAGCCTTGTGAATTTTTCTTCATAGGTTGTGACATATTCTCCTTCTTTTTTCTTGAGCTCTATGAATTCTCTCTCCATCTTCTTGCAAAGAGTTCTTGAGAATTACTTATTAAGAAACATTATCTTAATGTCTTCCCATTCCATCTCTTCAATTTCCTCCCTTGGCTTGGTGTTATTAATCAAAACCCACCATTGATCAGCTTCTCCATCTAGATGATAAACGGCTAGAGTCACCTTCTCCGTCTCGGAACAGTGAAGAACAGAAAAGGTATTCTCCATGGAGTTGACCCACTGTTCCGCAACTAGTGGATCAGAAGATCCACAAAACGTCAGTGGTCGTTGCCACATAAAACATTTGATAGCTAGCTGCTCCCTCTTTGTTGAAGGAGAAAGTTCCCCATTATTATGTTTATTATTCATAACTCGAGATAATTGGGTAAGCGTCACAATGAAGTTTTGAACTCCACCTCCAAAATCATTGGGGATGTCGTTCGGGCAATCGTTGCATTGGTCTTCACAAGAGTTGTTGGCCTAATTTCTATTGGTTCCCACCATTTTGTAAGATAGAAAAGGTTAGAACAAAACATAAGTAAACAAGTCATGAATAAATTATTAATTTAAACAATTATACAAAAAACATAACATGTGGGATCCCTAGGTAAATATCATTGTGTGCATATTTGTACTTAGTCTTATGCTATAGGTTTTATTTAGGGTTCACTAATCCTAATTCCCAAATTAACTAAACCTTTCATCTGATACCAACTATAACAACCCGGCCTTCTCTTTCATTACTAATAAATAATTTTAGAGATAAACAACACAATAGTATTACACATGGAGGATCCAGAGGTTTAGTGTCTTGGGCAATCTAGTACAATACATAACAAATACAACATCAAGCATAAACATTTATTTAATTTCTTCTTCACTAGCTTCTCAGTGGAACTTGTCCTCTCCTTAGTACATGTAGCCACCTGAGGATATACATCAAAAGGGGTGAGCTAATAGCCCAGTAAGAGGATAGATAAGAATAATACATCACGGGGTGAGAATAATCATGACATAGGCAAAAGATCATGAACATGAGAGGAGCATAAAGAATAAACTTGAAATGTGGCAAAGCATAAAAAATGAAACATCATGTCTTAGTGGTTAACTACCACAAATACATGTGAACAAAGCTATCATCATGTTCGCACATCATTTCACATTTACTAATGAGATTCAACACTTTACCCAATGCATTGGAGCACTATATTATTCCGGGCGCACCCGTCACATTTAAACATTCATATTGCGCTATATAATTCCGGGCGCACCCGTCACATCATAACATTACCATTATCATGCTTGCCACATAGAACACATATCAAACATGTACATAAATAACCCATGGAAAGGAATGGGTTTCATCTCATAATAACACATTCATAAGCTTTGGGTTCCCAAAAGAAAGAGGGAACAACATACTTGATATAAGAACCATCAACCTTGAATGAGAGGTAACAGGTGAGATCTTGAAAGAAGAGTTCTTTGGTAAAACATTTTGATGGACATAAAAACCAGTGAAAAATATGTATATCCCAGAAAATTAATGGAAATTATGAACAAATTATATTTGAGTAGTAACCATATAAAAATGGAGTGAAAGAGGGAGAACCCGAAGGAAGAAAATTGGGTTCGAGATTTCCCCTTACCTTGTACTCGAATGCCTCCTTCTCTTTAATGTCCTGTATAATGACATTATATTAATTAATTAGAAATTCCAGAACCTTTTATAAATCAATAGGGTTCATTCTGGTTTCATTATTTCATATTATGTTCCTTTGGAAGACTTATAGAGTTTAAGAACATTGTTCGGAGATGTTCGTTTTTATGGTTTTCTTGAGCGGTCCACATGTATTCTTAAATTAATGTTTGGGTAGATCATGGGTAAACATCCAGAACTGATATAACATGTAATTAATGATATTACAGAAGCTTGAATGATTTTATACAGAGTTATATTATATCCATGTGGATGAATCATTGGATAAGATTTTAATGAAGATTATTTGGGTTAATTTGAGCGGTTTTTTGATCACAACGAACTCGTTTTAACATTTAACTTAGTAATATGGCCTTATGTTATTTACAGAACATAAAATAGATCATAATACAGTTAAAATATTCTGGTTCAACCATAAAAATTTTTTCATGACCAGATCTGAAGGTAGAAAAAGAGAGCATGTCGTTTTTGAAGGTGATAAATTTTCACCACATGAACAACGTTCTCTTTAATAAAATAAAAGGAAGGGGGAAAGGGTGTGGGGTGATATTATATAACATTAGAATCATAATATTAAATTATATATATAATACTGGACTTAAATAACCATTTGGATGATGATAGGTAGTGAGAGATCAAGAAAGGAACTTGAACTTGAAAGGAAATTAAAGGAGAAGAGAGAGAGAAATTACCTTTAGAATCCTTCTCTTGAGATCCTGTTTAACGAAGCTGGGCTTGCTCTTTTGATGATACCAGCAGCTTTTGGACGTGGAGGATGAGCTAGGGAAGGTGTTTGGGCAGAATTTATGGATGGTTTGGAGCTTGAGAGGTGTGAGGAAAAGAGGGGGTGAAGGGTGGCTTTTATAGTGGAGGGGAGAGGGGTTTCCTTAATATAAAATTGATTAGTTTATTAATTTCACCTAAGATAAGGAATAGTGAGTCTTGGATGACTAAGAATAGTAAATAAGACTTCTGAATTTGGGATTTGGGTGCTAACATCACTTGTGATGTCAGGAATAGTGAGTTTTAATTAAAATGTATTTATATGATAAATTAATGTATTCTACTATTCATCAAATATTCAAGTATGTCAGAAAAATCCCAAAATTTTACCCCAACCATTTTTCGACGTGTAGAATCCAAAAATGAAGTTCATTTTTCAAAATTAATTTTCTAAATATTATTAATTTAATATTTAATTAAAATAATAATTTACTTAAAAAAACAGTTTTTAAAATTAAAATTGATTTTGAAGTTCCTTCAAAAATTAGTTAGGGTCTTATAAAATTATCTAAAAACTATTAGACATTGATTCAATAATTTATGAATATATTTCAGGAAAATAAATATTCTTTTAAATTAATTAATTAATTATTTATTTATTTATGACTTATAAAATACCAAAAATGTTTACTAAGGTCAAATTGTCACTTTCTAAGATGTCTAAATTTTATTTTATTATTCATAGTTAATGTTACTATTATTTTCTATCCATAACGGTCATATTACTATTCATAAGGGTTGGTTACTATTCATAAGGGTAGGTTACTATTCATAAGGGTTGGTTACTATTCATAAGGGTTGGTTACTATTCACCAAAACTTATTTTTGTTTCATTAGACTCCAAAAACAATCGTGAACACAATCGTGTATGTCAGATTTTTAAAATTCCAAACATAGGGGTGACAAAATTATGTTTAAAGGAAACTTATCAATTAGTAGTTCATTATTTTGTTTTTTATGACATAGATATAAGAAGGGAATTTTCTATTGAAAAAATTTGGGTTGTTACATTCTACCATGATACCGACTAATAAAAGAGCAAGTAAAAGAATTCTAAAGCTAATATGTTTGAGAATACTACTATTGTGGCTGACTCCTGGGAAGTCATGGATGATTCCTGCATTTTCTAAATTCACCGAATGGATGCCACAACTCTAGAACTGGGAAAATAATTTGTTTTCTCCAGGATGAGGAGAATGTGTGTTCTCAGATCTACAGAATGAAAGAAGTTAACTTTCTATTCTTACAAAAATTAGTCTTAGATGATCCCAGAGCCCCTACCCCTATAAGGTATCATGATGTCCTCCCCATTAAAGTAATAATACATCATAATATCATGTTTCATCGTTATGGGATACATTTACTAAAAAATACACACCACTATTTCTATGATATTATCAAGTGTGGCCAATTGGGACGATGGATAGAAGTAATCAGATAGACCGATTATGACACCATTGATTTAGTAGTGTTTGATTCTCCAAATGTGGATTTCATTAGTTCCCAAGCCTACACCAGTTTCCTATTAGGATAATCCAATTTTGATGACTTGTATCCTTATTATGATCATATTATTGTGGATGATGAAGAGGATTTCAAAAATTCTCCTCCCACATTCGTAGAGGAATACTCCAAAATAGTCGACGAGTTGGTACAGGTGAACCAAATATCGAGAGAGATCTGATTCAAATGCTGATCATCTCCACCCTGCATGTTGAAGAGTAGATGCCATATGTGGATTTATTGAAACAACATCGAGATGTATTTTCATAGAGCTATGTAGAGATGCTAGAAATGGATCCCTAGGTCATAGTCCACTACCTCGGCCTCTCGATAAGCCATAATGGGTTGAAATAACCTCTGAGAATGATAAACCCCTCTCATGGTTCCATGACTGAGGTCAAAGTTGATAGGTTCATCAAAAAAGCATCATCAATGTGGTCCAGTTCCCCAAATGGTTAGCCAAAACTGTGCCTATCAAGAATAAGAACAAAAATATTAGTGTCTCTACCAACTTCTCGGATCTCATCCATCACTATCAGAAGGATGATAATCCTATTCCTATTACAGAACTATCTATTGGAACCACTGTTGGGATCCATGCTTTCTCTTTTAGAGATTGGTATTCTAGAAAATATCTAATCTGAATACACTATGAGGATGGTGAGCCTTCTACATTCAGGTCCTCACAAGGAACCTTCTACAACCAGGTAATTTATTTAGGGCTAAGAAATGCAAGTGCTTCCTATCAGCATGCCATGAATTGTGTATCGAAGTTAATTTTTGAGATATTGGTGGAATGATACATATGGGATATAGTATTTAAATATTTCAAGCATCTAGACCATCTCCAGGATCATGGGAATTTGTTCAGCTTCCAATGTTCCTACCATCAAATGATGAAGCTTATTATGTGGGAATTCTGGGTCACCATCAGAATGTTTAATAGCTTCATAGAATGATACATAGTCATTGAGATCAATCTAGAGATGAGAAGGGATATCAGCTAGATGTCTCCTCCGAACAACCTTCATGAACTATGAGTTTTATAAGGAGACATAGCCTACATACAGAAATTTATAAAAAATCTAGCAATAATGGGTAATCCCTTTTCCATATCATGGGAAAAGATTATTATTATTAGAGGTAGGAGTAGTGTTGTACTGATTTTGAGGGGATCAAGCAATATCTACTACAACCTCTAGTTGTAGTTCCACCTGTCTCTAGAAAGCTGCTGGTCTATTATATGACCGGCCTAGAACGTTTCCTCTATGCCCTTCATGCCAAGGAAAACAATGATGGGACATAGAAAAATATATATAATCTCATCAACATGTTCCTCACTATTGAGACAAGATATTTATCAATCTAGATGATATGCCTTGTGTTGGTATTTGTAGTGATGAAATTGCGACATTATATGAAGTGTGATGAGATAAAACTGGGGTCTTGAGTGGATCCACTAAAATACATTTTGAACTACCCAATACAGACATGACTTCTAGATCGGTGGGTAGTTATCCTTCAATAGTTCGATATCAGTTTCATTCCCCAGATAGCTATGAGAGGGTAGGCAACGGTAGATATTTTTACTGGCTATCCACCCCTGAAGAGAAGCCTTTGGACCGTGATTGCCAAAATGTGGAAACACCCTCAAAGGATCAAGTTGTGCCATGTGGGTAGATGAACTTTGATGGAACATCACATATTCCAACTAGAAGAAGTATCAATGATCTCAGACATAATAGGGTAGGCCTAGGTATCATGTTCACGATGCCGACATAAGATGTCTTGTCCATTTAATTACTCTTGTCGTAAGGCTACACCAAATAAGATTCAGAGTATAAGGCTCTTATCTCTGGTCTCAAGAAGTCCCTCATGATTTATGTTACACCTCTTCATGTGATGCGGGATTCTGAGATAGTCATCAAATAGATCAATGATTACAATGTTGGTAGGAATCCTGAGTTCACACCTTTGTTAGAGCACACTGACCAGCAGATGGCCATGTTCCCTCCCTCAACAGAGATCACTCCTGATCCCCGTTCAAGGAATGGTCAAAAAGATTCCATGGTTAGCCTTGGAAAATCTATTTCATAGCATGTCAAGGATTATTTGATTATTCATGTAGTGCATCAAAGATTAATCACTGTCATCACTCCAGAAAATGATGACATCCAATAGGTATGTCATCTTACAACTAGATTATCCCCATCCGGGCCCCCAAGTCCCCCTACTATAGTGGAAGTGTCCCCCGATTAGATAACCCCTTCCATTGAGTACTTACAACACAGTGATACCATAATAGAAAGAGCCAAACATGAATGAATCAGTCAATTTTTAGTTCAGTTCACCCTCTAGAGCGGTCCATGCCTTTCACCTGATCTCTACATTCATGGGTTCAATAGAGTTCTCCTCCACTACATTCAAGGATATGAGATTCCTCGGGTTATGCATGATGTTAATGCCTATTCTATAAGTGCTCATCAGATAAGGCCGAAACCTTCCCACATGATCTGAATGTTGGGATACTTCAACCCCCCCAATCAATTACTGTATCAAGTTCATCAAAATATGGAATGTGTTTTAGATCCATGCTATTTTTTGCATCGACCACCATATCCCCTTCATAATACAATTTACTCTTGGCCCTTTTTCATCTAGAGACTCGATGTTGTGAGTCCATAACCACCAGCGACATCTCATCCATACATGTTTATCCTGACTACTATAGATTTTATATTTCATGTGGAAAGATGCAATTCCACTTAATGATTTCAAGGGTTATTCTATCATTGACTTCATGAACTCCAATATCATTCATAGATTTGGAGTCCCTCACACATTCCTCAATGATAATGGCACCAACTTATGGGCCACCAGATTGATGAAATTATATGTCATGTATAATATTATTTCTAATCATACATCTCACAATCATACACAACAAAATGAGAAGGTTGAGGAATTCATTAAAACATCCTCTAATAATCTAAAAAATATGGTTGTTCAGAACAAGAAAAATTGTCCAGACAAGTTACCCAATACTCTCTATTCTTAGAAAATAATGAATCATAATTCCACCCACATTACTTCATATTCCATGGTTAAATAATATAGGTAGTCATGCCCATCGAGAATTTGTTACCATCACTATGCACATCAATCTACGATCTGCAGACGTTAGAAAATGTAGCAATAGTACATCTAGCTGAACTGTAAGCTATTGATGAGAATAGGATCCAAGCCATCAACATTTTAGGGAGGAATCATAGAAATATAGTTAGATCATCCAATAAGAAAGTCAATCTCTATTATTTCCTTCAATGTTACATAATATAGGACCTTAGAATGAAAATGATATTGAGTATGAAGCAGCTAATATTGGAGAAGGTGTGAGACAGACCATACATCATTCAAAAGGTTTACCCCAATGACACACTCCCTAGTCACAAAAAATATTTTGTGTATTACTCCTCTCACCAATGCCAAAAATCTCAAGAATTATTTCCCATAAGAGTAACTTCACCAGCCTTTAACGTATGATGTTAAATTGAATGAAATGTCTAGGATGAAGGATGTAAAACCACCAATAACTTACCCATAATTACAATAAACTACTAAATTGTTAGAGTTCTGCAATCTTAAATTAGCATCCCACCCATCATGTATGATGATAAACTATAGACAACAAACCCACCAAGGTCCATGATCTACGACCCTAAATTAATATGTTTCTCATCTAAACCATGTGACGTAAAACTATGATTCCTCGTTCCACATGGCTTTAAACTATTTTTTCATTTTCACATGAAACTAAAAATCATGGGTAGGTGTAATAACATAACCTTAAACTGTAACACTATCATCCTTAATGCATGATGAAAAACAAGGAACTGCATTATGGTGTCCTCACCTAAGAGGAAATACTGTTTGGAATTGGTCATTCACCATTCTATTTTTTGATGCCTATATATGAAATGATCCCTACAACAAGACATTGACTCCTCATCCTGAGTATCTTTCTCCAAAAAAATTGGTAGAGAAGAAAAAACAAGATACATTCAATATCTCTTCTTCCTGTGCATGTGTCATACCAACATGGATGAACGCATCGATAAATAGGTGTGGATTGATTCTCACACCCATGATATAAGTATAAAGGCTCAGAAAACTCTTCTTCGGGTCCAAAACCAGGCTCCACAAATCATGTATTTTGTTCTTACTCTTGGCTCTGATCCTTCCTGGATTTCCTGGTATGATTGGATTTCATTATACTCATTCATGTTGAGTTTGCAATAGCCCCACCATGTACCTCGCATAGGAACTCTAATTAATTTTCCTAACTACACATCATTAAACTATACAAACTTATTGAACAATATATGTCTTGATTCCCATCAATATCATATATGTAGGGATTATCAAGAATTATGACTTTAGGTCTGCCCTCAGTTCATCTATTCTTTCTCTCAACCCCTTTGCCTGGGTTCTCATCTTGATTTGGGAATGGTGTGGTGTATGGGGAAATTTTTTCGTCATTCACATCGTTCTATATTGTCCCAACATTCACATTCCACTTTTGAGATACCACTACTTCCATGTCCTCACCTCATGATGTCAAACTGCACAAAATGCTTGACTAGGTGTGCCATAATTCCCATCCTCGTGGGATATGTACGAACACCAAGACATTTTTACATTTGACCAGCCCTAGGTCCTTTGACCATTCCAACCCTTTTGGACCTACCCAATGGTCTAAGCTCTATGACCATAATATATGATCTCCCTTATCCTTACCACAATATGATAAACTAAACGGGTACGTCATTTCCTCACACATACCCATCATTTTGGATTTCATCATCTTATTTAACTATAAAACCCCTAGATGTCTTCTCTCTTTCCACCATAGCTTACCTGTCATTTTGGGACAACCACCCCGAAGGATTTCAAATGAAAATGTGATAAATATCACACTTTTCAAATATAGTCATCTGCCAATGATAAATTGTTTATTCCCATTTCAAGTCGCATGATTTGGATACTGTGTTGCAAACATGTTCAATAGTTCTACTTTATAATTATTTCCATCCCCATGGTTTCCCAAATATTGGGTGCGGTGATTTATCATTTTTTCCCTTATGCCATCCCCATGGTTTCCCAAATATTGGGTGTGGTGTATGTTGAAATTTTTTCCTCATTCACATAGGTCTATTTTGTGTATTACTCCTCTCACCAATGCCAAATTTCTCAAGCATTATTTCACATAAGAGTATCTTCGCTAGCCTTTAACGTATGATGTTAAATTGAATGATATGTCTCGGCTGAAGGATATAAAACCACCAACAACTTACGCATCATTCACATCGGGTAATCAACAACCACACCATGTGCCACCCTCATGAATATCCACATCCCATTGGGTCCTTACCAAATTATGTTAATCATCACAACATTCATGAACTACGTGTGGAATTATTCCCATCCATATAGGATGCATAGTATCCCCCAAACATCTTTGGGTCCAATCCCATGTTCATCCGCTTTTTTGGACCCTTGTCCTGATATCTCTACTTGTAGTGCGTCATGTGGGGTGACTAGTTTTTCCTCATTCATGTTGGGAATTCATCTAGAACATCACATAACCCATCAAAGATATAACCTTCCTACATCATCCTGACCACATTATGTTAAACATCACAGCATTTCAGGAACTACTTTTAGCTTGATTCCCATCCACATTGGATATGTATGAAAACTCTGAAATTTTTTCTATGCGTCCATCCCCCAGATTCATGTTCTTTTTTGTACCTTTGGCCATAGGATCCACTTTGGGACTGTATATTATGGAGTGTGGGCATATTTTAACCTCATTCACATTTGGTATGCTTTATTGTTTCACACAAATTCAATTTAGAACCTCTTCATTTTTCTTCATGTATGTACCACATGACATTAAACTGTACAACAATTTATGAACTGTGTATGGAATGATTCTCATCCTCATGGGATATATAGGAACACTGCGACACTTTGTCTTCGGGTCCCTTCCCAGGTTCATCAACCCATTTTCTCCCTTAACTCCAATCATCTTCTCAAGTCATCCACCCTCAACTGGACCTCTCAAACTCTTTTATTCCACATCAGTGTGCTAAAATGCATAGTGGTTTAGGACCTTGACTGTTGGCTTGTTCATGGACATGTCATAATTGCATATCAATGCTTCATGTGTCCCTTTATTTTGGAATCTTTAATCCCTCACAGTTCAATGGACCCCTGAGTGGTATGGATTCTTGGCCTTATGGATCATATACCGTTTTGGGCCAACATCCCAGAAGATCTTGAATGACATATGACATATGTCCCATGTCGCTAATATGGTTAGTAGACCAGCCCCATTTGTATGTTTTCATCCTAGTTCACATAATATTGATGTTTTGTTTCAAATATGGTCAATAGTTATCCACCATCATTATGAAACCACCAGTATTCCATAAATATTGGTCTCATGATTCACACCCATTTTCACTCTATCATGTTTATGATGGATTTTGATACCCTTGGTGCTATCCCTCCATGCCCTTTTGTGCATTAAGATGATGAATCTACATAATGGTGTCCTTTACAACTCCAGACAATCTCCCGCTAATGCATATTCATCCTTTGAAGAAATTGATTCATCCTTTGAAGAAAACATCAAAAATCGACAAAGTGATGAATAAGGAGAACATTTCTAGTAGGTCGCGCAAGTTCCGTCATAGTCGTGCAAGTCCACTTGCGCGACGCCTAAATGGTCACGCAAGTGACTTGCGCCACCTAAGTGATAACCGCCCGGGGTGTTCTCCTACCTATAAATAGACCCTTTGGGGCCCCCATTCAAGGATGATTTTTTCCAGAAACTCATATTTGATCTCCCGACACACTATTCTCTTCTCAATGCTTCTGAAACACTTCTAAGGTAATTTCTTACCTAGAACGGAGGATCTAAAGAGGGGGAGGAAGGACAAAGTGTTGAAACTCATCAACACATGCGCGCCTGAGTGGCCAGCCCTTAAGGGAAATGGACACACTTGTGTGTCGCCTTACTCCTTCATTAGAACATGCACGCCACTCTTCTAGAAGAACCTCAGGATGATTCTAACGGCAGTAACCAAGAGTCGCTCAAGTATCTCCCTACTAGTTAACCATCGCATAAATACCCATGTGTCATGAAAGTATACCTGCTCGACCAGGACTTGCATACCCACACAATACCTTCGAGCCTTCCAGGACTTGCGTGCCCCTTCCTTTTTGGGTGCTCTTCTTTACCTTTTCACCCTTCTTAATCCATTCCACCTCTCTTATTCTAGATTCAATCTTCAAGACCCACTTCAAAGCCATTTATGGAATGATTTCTTGATTTGGATTCCTAATATAAAAGGAATTCCGTGGAATATCTCTCAAAACCTTCTGATTTACACATCTTTATGTCACTAAAGATTGAGATTTAATTCATTCAATCTCATCCTTTATGATGAGAGAACTCATTAACATGGGCCTCCTTTTCAGGAGTAAGCCCCAGTCCTTTAATTTGGGTATCCTCCTCAGGAGTAAGCCCCAATCATAATTCTCTTATCATGGGCCTCCTTTTCAGGAATATACCCCAGTCATAATCATTAACCTGGGCTTCCTTTTCAATAATAAGCCCCAGTCATAATCTTCAAATATGGGCATCCTCCTTAGGAGTTTGCCCCAAGTCCTCATTAACCTGGGCCACTTTTTCAAGAGTAATCCCCAAACCCATAATTTGGGCATCCTCCTCAAGAGTAAGCCCCAATTATAATTCTCTTAACATGGGCCTCCTTTTCAAGAATAATCCCCAATCATAATCATTAATATAGTCCTCCTTTTCAGGAATAATCCCCAGTCTTAATCTCCAAATATGGGCCTCCTTTTCAGGAGTAATCCCCGGTCCCCTAATTTGGGCATTCTCGTCAAGAGTAATCCCCAACCATAATTCTCTTATCCTAGGCCTCCCTTTCAGGAGTAAGCCCCAGTCTTAATTTCTCTTAACCAGTCCTAATTTATCTTTGATTTGGGATTCCTTCCCAGGAGTAAAACCCAATAATAATTCCTCTCCTAATTTGAGCCTCCTTTTTAGGAGTAAGTCCCAAGTTAGAGTATTCAAAATATCCATGAAGTACATATACCTTTATGGACCCTGTTCCTGGATTTCTTTACTGAAGTAAATCATAATATTCATATATCTGGGAATTCATACATACATATGCCCCAAATTATTTCTTATGATTTCATCTTTCTTGGCCCAATTGTCTATTTTTTACCAATACCTCTTGTTTCTCACACCTAGCATGAGTCACGTGAGCTTAGAGTGTAAAAGAAATTATGACATCTTTCGTTGAGCCATCACTCAAAAACATCATACTCCCTTACTCGAACTACGTGGGTTCTGATACCTTTTCTAAATAAATGATACATAGGTAGCCCATCTGCGGGTTCGATCCGAACTCTGAAATAGTCCATGTTCTTCTGAATGATAATAAACGTTAAGTTCCCCACTGAATGGATTTAAAACCAGCATGGTCATCATAATGACCAAGAGATTTCTATATAAATTTGTCGAAGGATACCATTGTCCAAAGAATCTCTAATAAATAAATATGATTCTCTATCGAAGAAGATCCTCGAATACATATAAAAGATTCTCTAAATTTCCTACATATTTAATAATTGATTTTCAGATTTGAAGGGAAGCTCATTTTATAATTGGTAATGTAATAATTATTCACGAACATAACATAAATATATAAACGGAGTCTTGGATTAGAAAATAATTCCCCTAAAAAGGTGTGATGAGTCTGACCTCCCATCCACTCGACCAATGAAAATTCTTAAGACTCATCTTCCCACAAACTAATGAGCGCCTATCTTTGGAAAGTAGGTCCAAATGGATGTGGAATTATTGGATGTTTTCGGTCCTACGAATAAACCCATTAAGAACCTATTGGAATGTTTGAACATTCAATCAAGGAGGTCATCCTCAAATTCTGAGGGAAAAAAATGGTGAACCCTACGTGAATCCTTAATCAATTTAAAATGATTTTTTACCTATTTGTTGGGGCCCTATTTAAAATTCAATGAGAGGGTCAAAAAAACAATCATTGACATATGTTCTCATCCAAAAGATGTAGTGGTTGAATTTATCTTGATTATGTATGTTATATCAAAATTGGCACTCTTTTCCAAAATCATCTGTATTTCCAGAATGGCTGCTCTCAAGTTCACACCTGTGAATACCGCTACTGCAAATGCCACTACTGCTACTCCTGCTGGATCATTGTCCGCTTTGAGGATGACATCACCTACTCAGCATCTTCAACGCTGGGTTCAAACGCGCTAGTTAAGGAGTACCGTCAACACGGTACCATCCCAACTCTGGAGGCTTCCTGACAAGCCCTCCAAGTGAACAACTCACACCGGTCGTCTGGATAACGACGACGAGTGATCTTGAAGCAGGCGGTGCTGACTACCGTCTCCTACCGTTTCAGGTCGTTATCCCCGGAATGCAATCACCATTTGCCCCCTTATTTTGGGGAGGTGAATGAGAAGGTCCCTTAGGGCCTTAATTCAACCAGACAGGAGTCCTTCCTGAGGGCTCCCACCAACAATCACCTCCATAATCGTGTGGCAGTGCGCCCTCAACATGATGAGGGTACCGACTCCAGGCATTCGGATCAGGTTCCTCGAACCTGAGCAGGCAAGACGAATCTCCAGAGGCGATATCCGGTTAACAGTGAGCAGGTTATCATCTCTGCCATCTCCGGAGAATTCCACCAACCTTACATGGTGGCAAGCAATGAGCACACACACACACCTACACGTTTTAATTCTGTTGTCCAACAGACTCTTCTGGCAGCATCATGCCAATCTCGCCAGGAAATTTCAGTGGAGTACTATAGGCAGGAACATACACCTGTTTTTACATCATCAGCTAGTCAGCAGGCTCATCTGACTACATATGATAGATCTCTTTTACTAAGTTCGACGAAGTGCAATCAACTGGCACCTACAGTTGCTAGTACTAATCAAACCTACCAATAGTCTTGCTTGTTAGCATTTAGAGAAGTTAGTCAGAATGCCCCGACAACAAACAAGTGGCAGACTCAACTCTCTACCCCCACAGTTGAGTACTGTTAGGATTCACTAACAGGAAAAGGAGGACAGGAGCAGGCACATACAACTACTCCAAGCCCGAAATGGATGTATATCCCCATTCCAGCAGCTGAAGTAACAAAGCATATTCTATGAATGGTGAAAAAGCATAAGCAAATCCTTGCTCATATTCTGGATGCCTGCCAGGATATTATAACAGCTTCAACAACATTTCAGGGAAAGACACATAAATCTTTCCCTACCAGTGGAGTGACACATCAACAATTCACTCCGGAACAGACACACACATCTGTTTCTGTCCAAGAGGGTTGTGGGGCATACTCCCCCATATACTACGGAAAACCAATTCAAGCACATAAACCTGATTTGAGTGGAGATCTTCAGCCTAACCTGGCCATCATTCTTGATCAGGCATATACACCTTCTCAGAGAAGCCACTATTTTCAACAAGTGGTTTCCAATGCGAGTAATAAGGCGTCTAAGAAGAAGACTCGCCCAGCACAGTCAAGAGATTAAGAGCAAATCTGTAACAAGGACTTGCTCGATGCTGGAGTTATTAAATCCCTCAGACAACTATCTATTGGAATCCAAGATTCTAATCCCTCATTTCCAAATAGTGGGAACATTAATTCTGAAGGTCTTCAAGAGAAACTTTTTTATGAAGGCTAGCTTCATGAAAATTCGGTCGATCTCAAAGTTTCATCTTCAGATAAGAGCCACAGGAACCCTGTGTGTGGTCAGAAGACCAAGGATCAAGAGATATCATCTTTTGATGTAACCCATTATAGTGTTCCTCCCCATGATGCTGAATTTTGCTGCGAATGTCCACTCCACAGTAGTGATGCACATTTCCCGAAAAGTGCTCCAGTGAAAAATGTAGTGATGAGAAATCCCTCTTATCTTGAGGAACTTTCAAATGAGAAACCAGTCATGTTTGATGCTTTATCACTAGCAGGTGAAATACATTCTCAATCAGAATATATTCGAGGGTAGGTCATTCTCCGAACCACCCCTAAGTCATTCATCTTCAAGTTTAATCAGTGATTTCTCTACCAATCCTGTTGAATCCAATGAAGCAACAAGGAATCACCAGCTCTGGTCAAAATAGGTAGAAGAATCTTCATAAAATGATAAAGTGGAAATGATGAACACGAGAAAACAACTGGAAAATGGTGAAGTGCCAGTCATGTATTGGCCTCTGGCTGATTCTCATTATGACATTCCTGAAATACTGACGGAAGATGGAATTCATGATATTCGTCTCAACATATGGAGAACACATTGTCAGTTGAAGAATAAAGTATTATCTTATGTTGAATATTAAAATCATGTTATGATAATAGAAGGGTTAGAACGCCAAATTGACTCGGCATCTCTATCAGTATCTCGATATCCGAAGGCTGAAAAGCAGCAGAGAGCCTTTCAGCGTTTATGCCTTGGCATACTAAGAAAATTGTGTCAGTTAATTGCCAATGACCCATCTGGTATTTGTGTCAGAGGATAGGGTGTTCATGGGGCACTGCATTTCATGGTTCTCTACAGTCAGCAATGCCCGCCGAAAATGGTCTCATGCAATGTTATTTCCCATGGCTGGCCACAGTCAATGGGCTTTGTTTGTAATCAAAAGCATGCCAAGAACAGGCTTCAAAGAGTTCCTCTCAAAATCAAGCATACAGGGAACAAGATGTTGAATTACTCTTGCATCAACCAAACGATAATATTGAACATGCCTCTCGTATGGAGCTAGCACATCATCAAGTGATAGAAGTGTCGAAAATCATCCAACGGTCATTTGAACTAGGTGATAAAAGTGGATACTAGTTAATGCATCCAGCTAATTTCCAGACTAAGGTTCTCAAGATCAGGAGAGCTTTTAAGAATGTCTCAGACATAGCATGTCAAGAGCCACCCCATCTCGCTAGAATGTGGACTCTTTTAAATCAACCCACAGAATCAACAAATAGGATTCGAGGAGTTGAGTGGGAACAGTAGGAACAGCCCCAGTCCACCGGACTAGGGACCTTTTCAAATCATCAATCCCCTCCTCAGAGAATGTTGGTCTTTTCTCAATTGGGGAAGAAGCCTCAAGAGGAACGATGTGCCAAATTATCAGGAGATTCCCTCCAAATTACGGTTCGTCAAGAAGTTCCAGAGGGATCGAATCAACAAAAGGCAATGACTCATCAAAGACATGAATGAAGACAATATAACAGAAATGCTGATAGAATGGATGTGATGAATTATGCATCAATCAATTCCATCAATGTCGTTGTTGCTGATCCACTAGATGGGGCTCACTCAGGGGACTCAGATGAAGAGGTTCCTGCTCAAGAAGATGTACGCACCGACACAAATGAAGAAGGTGTGCGTACATGAAATCAAAGTGTTACTTAGAACCTAGGTAATCCTTCAAGTAACCCACTTCCCCCTCTCTGAAAATGATCCAACAAAGGGAGAGGAAGGAATCAGGTTACATATCCTTCTTCTCGAGAAGGCCAATCACTCTCACTAGAGAAAAGGACTGCACAACAGGAGGAAGAAATGAAGGAATTAAGGAGGTTGAACACAAAACTACTTCAGGGTAGTCTTCTTCTTAAGAATTCTGGAGTCAGTCAGCCAAGGGAATTTGTTGCAGCTACTGAGATGGGTGAATAATATCCTCCTCTATCAGTACACCCTCATAGGTATAATCCTACTGGTCAAGTGCAACAACAGGTGGTAGTGCTACCATCAGTTGTAGCACCAACCACCTCATCTGTCCAAGATCCAGTCATTGAACCTACCCAAGTGCAAGTTCAACTAGATGATTCTCAAAAGTTAATAACTACCATTGAGTCATTAACAGCTCGGTTAGAAACTATGGAAGGGAAACGTGCGCAGGTTCAACCAGAAAATATAGCTTACCCTGAATGGGTAGATTCAGTCTCTCCCCCATCCAGTTTTGGAAACCCTATATTCCCTATTTTCAATGGATCAGGCGATCCTGAACAGCATTTGATGCATTACATGTCTTTTTGTGATCCTATGATGGGAACTCCGGAGCAGCAAAAAGTAGTGAAACTCAGATGCTTCATGCGAACCTTGCAAGGACTAGCTTTTTTCTGGTATACAAGCTTGAAATCCTGGTCAATTACCGGATTGGAAGATCTCCATCAACTATATCTTCTTCAATTCAGTTCAACATTTCCAAAGACAATAGTTTTTGATCTTACAAACTATAAGCAAAGGGAGAATTGAAGAGTCTCGTATTTCATTGCTCGCTAGAAGGGGTTAATATATTCCCTGATCCTAACACTCTCTCAAGAGAAACTATTGCCAATCCGTGTGGAAAATCCGCGTGATGAATTATGCATAACGTTGATCCCTGTGAAATACACAAGAGGGTTTCGAGACCTTACTTCAATCGCTCAGTAGATTGAAGATTGCCTTATACATGCTAAGGCTAAATATCGTGTAATTCCATCAGCTCCAGGAAGGAGAATGGGTAAAGTATAAACTACTTCAGTTATGTTTAATTAGGCACCTGTACCTATTTCTACTTCAAAACCTTCATCTTCTCGAAGGGCTCCACCACTTGAGTGCCAATAGCAGAGGCTATTTCGTAAACACGGTCAAAGAGATCAAAGATGAAAACAATTTGAGTATATGAAGAAAAAAACATACTCTTTCTGAAATAAACAAGTTCATGGTTATTTCATTTCGGCTCTGGAAAATAATTTGGTTCAATTACCAATGCCCAAGAGGCCAAATAAGAAATGATATGAAGACCGTCTAAATTATTTCCCTTTTCATCAAACGTTGGGGCATCCTATCCAGGAGTGTTTAGTCTTCAAAGTCCTCCTGCAAAAGATGGTCGACTCGGGACAAGTCAAACTGAAAGGCTCTTCAGCCCAGGTTTCATGTGTAACTACTACAGTTCCAGAGGACTAAGGAGAATGTAAAGAAGTAAAAAATCAAAAATGCACATAAGTATGATGATTGGATGGTAATAAAGACAATAAACTGAACTCATGCTATTTTTTGAACATAATTAATGAAACCGATTGTGTCTTCTGCCATGAATGTTGCTGAAAAACCCTCTTCGTCAGAGGGAAAGTCCTCAAAGAAACGATATGATTCAAAGAACGAAAAAGAATCAGAAGAAGATGAGTATGTGTCAAACCCTAAGTTTTCTTTGAATCCAGAAGACTTCATGCAATCTACTTCAAAGCTACGGGCACCGCCCCGCCAAACGGTACAGCCTAAACAGGCTAATCAGGTAGAGTCTTCATCAGACGAAGGGTTAATCTTCAGTTTTGTTAATATGATTCTATTAATGGATCCACATGCCAATCGCAGTTTTGATTTTGATGAGACTAAATTCCCTGTATCAAACAGGGGAATCAGAGGAAGTTCTAGAGGCTCATGATACAGGGGAAGACATGGATCTTTCAGAGTCCACTATTACACTTCTACCCCTGCTAGAACTGTGTACGCAGTAGAAACTCGTGGTAGAGCCCTTCAGCAAGCTCAGAAAGAACAAGAATGTTCTTCTACCAATAGAAAATTCAGTGCTGGCATAGTTATTTTGGAAGACCAGTTTAAGGTTCCATCTTCTTCCTCACAACAAGTAAATGGGTCCAATCGGTCTAATTTTCCAAAACCAGGAATATTTCCAAATCCTATCCCAATAAAAGATGCATCAAATTCAAAATAATATACTTCCAAGGAACCTGCTAAATCAAATATTTCTGTTGGGAAACACAGACCTCTGGATCAAAAGCATGATGTATTAAAACACTTGGCCCAAGTACCAGCCAAGTTATAAATTCAGGATGCTCTGAATCTGTCAAAAAATCTTT
Source organism: Viscum album (assembly GCA_963277665.1). Taxonomy (NCBI): domain Eukaryota; kingdom Viridiplantae; phylum Streptophyta; class Magnoliopsida; order Santalales; family Viscaceae; genus Viscum; species Viscum album. The sequence goes on from OY728147.1 coordinate 1,585,340,911, forward strand.
AGGAAGCACTCATCGATGATTTGTCAAGTCCTCATGAGTTTAAAACTGAAATTGTTGCAGCTGATGTCTATCACATAGAAAATAATCCTACAGAATTCCATGCAATAATATCTTTTACGGATGAAGATGAATATTATGTTGTGCATGCGCATATTAGAACTTTGTACTTATCTGGAAAGGTCAATGGAATAGACATCCGAAGAGCTTTCATTGACAATGGTTTAGGAGTCAACCTCATGCCCATTCATACACTTAGTCGATTGGGCCTCATGGAATCTGATTTATCTCCATCTACCATGTTGTTACAATGATATGATAAATGTTAACAAGAACCACTAGGCGAAGTTACACTCAGAACTCAATTTGGAGGTCTTGTATCCAATTCGGATTTCATGGTTGTTGATCAAGACTCAGCTTTCAACATCTTACTCGGAAGAACTTGGCTACATCAGCATGTGGATATCCCTTCATCATACCATCAATGTCTCAAATATTGTATTGATGGTCAATTTGGGACATTGCATGGTGATAAGGCCTCGTTCAAGACATGTGAGTCTCAATACATTGAGGCAGAATTCTATCACATGAAGGGAAGGGAGAAATCCACCACAAAGGAGATTACCAATATAATGCTCCATATGGTTTGGAGAAGATTCCAGTAAATCCATTTACACATGTGAGTATAGATTATGTGTTTCCTATTAGTCAAATTGACAAGATTGACCCAAATCAAAATACTCTTATGGAATGATCCATAATGTCAATTACGGAAATCGAGCCAAACAACATGGGAGAAGTTGGTGACCCACCAAGTAGTGATGAAAGCACAAATGGTGACATCTTCGTTTCATCTGCTGAAATCCAACAAGTCTATACTTCACCAATTAGGCCATAAGAAGTTATATCAACCTTAGAGGTGAACAATGATGTTGATTCTCAATCCACCATCTCCTCTTTATTACCAAAAGAAGACCCTTCATCATCAATCGGGTTGGAAATTGAAGCTTCTTCTTCAAGATGTGTAAATTTTGACATCTCTTCTGATCAGGAAAATTTTGCTTTATCATCTACTATGCAAGTAGAAACGGAAGAAATAACACATGATGAAGAGGAAGAAGAAGATCTCATATTTGCCCCTCCAGCATTTGAAGAGGGTATCTCTACCACCGTGGATGAACTCAGAGAAATAAATCTGGGTACAAAAGAAGATCCACACCCCACTTTAATCAGTGTGGCCTTGACTCTTGAAGAGAAATAGATGTATATTTCTTCTCTAAAGCAAAATAGAGATATATTTGCTTGGAACTACACAGAAATGCCCGGGCTTGATCCCGATGTTGCTACTCATCATTTTGGTTTACTAGAAGAACATTGAGAATTTAAGCAAGTCCCGAGAAGAACACAACCAACTTATGCTTCCAAAATTGAATCTGAAGTGGATAATCTTATCAAAGCTAACATCATTAGAGATGTTCAATATCCAAAGTGGTTGGATAATATTGTCCCTGTAAAGAAGAATAACGGAAAAATTAGAGTTTGCATCGATTTCAGATATCTTAATCGGCATTGCCCTAAGGATGATTTCCCAGTTCCGATTAAGGAACTTTTAATTGATGTAACAGTTGGCTATGAGACACTTTCCATTATGGATGGATATTCCGGATATAATCATATCCGAATGGCCCCATAAGATGAGGAATCTATAGCCTTCAGAGCCCCTCATGGTGTGTTTTGCTACCGAGTAATGCCCTTTGGCTTAAAGAATTCAGGTGCAACATATCAGCGTGCCATGTATCATATCATCAAACCCTTCTTAGGGAATTTTGTTGAATGCTGTGTAGACGATTTTTTTGTTAAATCTAAACAACATTCTAATCACTTGGCTGATTTAGAAGTCATATTCCGCAAGCTTCGACAACATAATTTGAATCTGAACTCCTTAAAATGTTCTTTTGGGGTAACCTCAAGAAAATTTCTCGGCTCTGTTGTACGCCATCGTGGTACTGATGTCGATCTTGAGAAGAACAAGTCAGTCCTTGGTATGCCACCTCCTCAAAATTTGAATGAATTAAGAGGACTTCAAGGACACTTAGCCTATATTTAGCGTTTCATCTCCAATTTGGTAGGCAAAAGTTTACCCTTCACCAAATTGATGAAGAAGGGAGTCACATACCAGTTGATTGAAGAATGTCAAGAAGTATTCGATATTCTCATGAAATACCTCTTGAGTCCACCGATACTCATGCCACCTATTGAAGGAATACCACTTATCCTCTATGTGACAGCTCTAGAGTGATAATTGGGTGCCTTTCGTGCTCAAAGGAATGATGCTGGGAATGAAAACATCCTCTACTATCTCAGTCGAACTATGCTTGAAGTGGAAACCCGATATTCAATTATTGAGAAGTGCTACCTTGCATTAATCTTTGCAGGTCAGAAATTGAGACACTAACTTCAACATCACTAGGTCCAATTGGTATCTCGAAATAACCCGCTCAAATTTATCCTTAGTCTTCTAATCCTTACAGGACGTCTAGTAAGGTGGGATGTTATTTGGCAGAAATTCGACATTTAGTATGTGTCTCAAAAGGCCATAAAGGGCCAAACTATGGCTGATTTCTTGGCTGAACACCCTTCAGTGGAAGACACGTCTTCAGATATTGAACTCAATGATGAGGAATTATTCTCTATTAAAGAAAGTCCTCAAGCATGGGAAATTTATTTCGATGGTGCTTCCAGAAGTCCAACATGGAGGAAAATGGAAAATCCTAAGTTCAACAAAGTTGGATTAAGAATTGTGCTCATTTATTCAGAAAAGGCAGTGTTACGTTATTCTTTCTTATTGTGGTAAGGTGGTAACAATAATGAAGAAGAATACCAAGCTCTCATCGCAGGCTTGGAATTAGTGCTTCAAGCACAAGTGAATCACTTAAAAGTGAAAGGTGATGCAGAATTGGTAATCAAACAAGTCAATCAGGATTATGCCATCAGAAAAGAATAACTAATCCCTTTGTATGATTACGTCAGAGAGTTAATGGTGGAATTCCCTTCAGAACGGACATTTTCTTATATCCCAAGATCAAAAAATGCTCATGCTGATGCACTGGCTAATTTAGCCACATCTCTGGCAGATCCCAATTGGGATGAGACTGTCGAGACCCGAAGAATTCCGTACATGGAAATTACATTAATTTTTCGGAATACTTAATACATAACAAAAACAGACACACAAAGACCATGATAGTTTAGTGTCTTTGGAAACTCAGAATATAAACTTCTAATCATGTTGAAATATCTTCAACAACTCCCATAACGATATTCCAGTTTTTGTTTCCTTACCTAAAACCATTATTTACTTCCTTGGGAAAATAAAACATAAAAAGGGTGAGCTCAAATGATCAGTAAGGGCAAACATAGATAACATAAAACAATCCATAAACATTTGGAAGAAAAAACTTGATCATGAAATTTAAACATCAAAATCATGAGCAAAGACATAAATCGTGGAAGTACGTAAGGCATATATCATAATAGAACATCAACCATGATAAAATGAGAATCAAACATGTAATTGTGGCAACCATTCAGCACATGTCATGATTTCTATAGTAGCCAAGACCATCTTAGTGGACAAAGTCCCTTTCTGAATCGAGTTCACTCATCGTTTCAGTCCTGTAACACTGAACCAGATTAACTTACTTTTCCATCCATGACTATAGCATGAGATATAAATCTTTACCCAATGCATTGGAGGGATATGTAGGTCCCACCCATCTCTTAATGAAATCATTCTTTCATGTGCCACAAAATCATAAATCATACATCATAGCATAACCCATGTAATAAAATGGGATTCTAAAACATCATGCCATCATAAGATAATCCATAAAAGTTTGATATCATTTCATCATAATAATATTGAAACCTTTTAAATCATAGAGAAATATTACATGAAAAATATACATATGAAATAATTTCGTCTAAGATGGAAAATAGTCTTGGAAAAAAACTTGAAATGAATTCTTGAGGAAAATATTATTTCTTCCTTAAAATCATTTTCTTTCTACAAAATTCCATGCAATTTTAAAAGAAAAGGGTTTTGTTGAAAATAATCATGCAATCTTGTAGAGGAAGCTTCATTATAATGACGCGTTATGAAACCGTAAAAATCCGTTCACGCCATATATGTTAAAAATAACATTCTCCTCGTACTTTTGTCAAAAAAGTCAAAAAGTGCCGTATATGGTAACCAAAGGAAAGATTCCATTCAAACAATGTGGTAAAAAGTCAATAAAGGGTAAAAATGACTTTAAAAATTCATGAAAGAATAGTAAACATTTTAGGAATTTTTTTTAGAAAACATGGTCATGGATGATAAACATAACCCTAGTAAATACTTACGTATAATCAATCTCCGAGAAAAATGAGATTTGCAAAATTATCCCTTACCTTATGTCCGATATGCTTCGTATGTATCCAAACCTCCTGTATAATGATTTAAATAATTTCATTGAATTATTACAGAATCATATTCATTGTTATGATATCATATATGGTTCACTTATGACTTTATATTACCCGTTCTTTTGTAAATTCCATGTTAAAGAGTGTTTTGGGTAAAATCGTTTCATTTATCATATGTGTTTCGACTCTTAGTTCTTGATATTATTACTAATACCTTGATTTACATAATTCCAGAATGTAAAAACTGATTTATATATAATATATATATATTATATACATATATATTATATATCGATAAAAGGAATGAAATACACGGTTCATGGAGACTGTAGGTCGTACGTACGCATGAACGCAGTTTTCATTTCCTTATTGAATTGAATGGAATTGTGTATATGACATACATATATATATATATATATCCAGTAGCATTATTATGTCATATATTTCATTATTATTCATTATATATACATTATAATAATTCTTGAATTGTTAATCATGGAAGATGAATCTCACCACGTTCGTGGAGACGGTAGTCCGTACGTATGCACGAGCGATGATATCATTCCCATGATTGTGGGATTGTAATGGAGTGTAGGTATACTATTTCAGAATAAATATCACTTTAAAATAATCATATATAGTTATTTATTTACACCATTATACCCATCCATGTATGGTGGTGGTGGAAAACAGATTACACCACGGCATGGAGAGGGTATTCCGTACGTACGTACGCGTGGTGATTTCGTTTTCTGTAGGATGGATAGATTGTGAAATAAAGTTGTTTCATAATTATAATAACATATCAGTATTTGAGTGATACTGATGTTATTACTTCATAATGAAATATCTAAAGAAGAAGAAGTGGAAGAAGAAATAAAGTTTAAAGAATCGTTAACAGACATTACCTCTTCTTTGAAGTTCCTTTTTGAAACCTCCACTTAGGGAACTAATATTGGTATTTGAAGAAGAACAGAACCTCTAGGATGTTTCTAGGTAAGTTGTAGAGACCTGAAGCTTAACGGACATGGACATTACATTACTTTTTCAGAATACTTAGTACATAACAAAAATACATACACAAGGACCGTAATAGTTTAGTGTCTTTGGAAACTCGGAATATAATCTTCTAATCGTGGTGAATGGTCATCAACATCTCCCTTAATGATCTTCCTTTTTTTTCTACCTAAAACCTTTCTTTAAATCCTGGGGAAAATAAAACATAAAAGGGTGAGCTCAAATGCTCAGTAAGGGTAAACAAAAGAAATATCAATCAAATCATATTCATAAGAACATAACATTTTGGAAATCTTAACCTGCAAAAGAGATCATAATATCATAACATGTGATAAATCATAGTAGTGAAATGTAATCCCAATAATCATAACATAAAACATGAAACTTTTTGGAATACACACATAATCATAGAGAATCATTTCTTATTAGTCAAGACTCATTGCCAAGACTATCTTAGTGGACAAAGTCCCTTTCTGAACCGAGTTCACTCCTCGTTTCAGTCCTGTTTCACTGAACTGGTTTAACCTGCCTTTTCAGCCATGTCTATCTCATGAGATATAAAATCTTTACCCAATTCATTGGAGGGTGATATAGGTCCCACCCATCTCATAATGATACCATTATTATGTGTGCCACAAAATCATAAACCATACATCATAGCATAACCCATGTAATAATAATCGGAATCTTAAACATCGTGACATCATAAAAAAATTCATATAAGATAAAGGAATTAATAAATATAATTCCGTCACAACATAATCAAATCAATTTAATAATAGGTATATAAATAGAACCCTTTATTATCTTAGATGGAAAATGATTTTGATAAAACACTTGAACTCCATTCTTGAGGAAAATATCCTTTCTGCTTCAAAAACAGTTTTCCTTTCTTAACATGTTGTTCAATTCTAAGCTAAAAGAAGTTGATTAAAAATAAACATGAAAACTTGTAAAGGAAGCTTCTTGTAAATAATGTATTAAAAATCCATTCATTTCGTATAAGTTAAAAAAAATCATTCTTCGTACTTTTGTCGGAAAAGTCAAAAAGTACCACGTACGAAAAACGACAAAATATTCCATTCATATCCTTTACTAAAACTCACAGAAGGGTAAAATTGGATTTAAACAATTGTAGGTGAATGGGAATAATATTACATATTGAGGAAACATGGATGTGGATGATAAAATACACCCTAGTAAATACTAAAGTATAAACAATCTTGGATAAAAATGAGATTGTGATATTTCCCCTTACCTTAGGTCCGATTTGCTTTGTATGTGTCCGAAACATCTGTATAATGATTTAAATAATGTCATTTACTGATTCCAGAATCATACCCATTTTTATGATATCATATATGGTTCACTTATGACTTTATATTACCCATTCTTTTGTAAATTCCATGTTAAAGAGCATTTTGGGTAAAATCGTTTCATTTTTTGTCCTTGATTTGACTTGTAATTATTCATATGATTACTTAGATAAAGATTAATTAATACCATAATATAAAACATGATTTATATATAATATATATTTAGAATATACATATATATAATTGATTAGTAAATGGAAAGAAATACACTGTTCATGGAGACGGTAGGCCGTACGTACGCATGAACGATGTTTTCGTTTCCTTATTGAGTTGAATGGAATTAAGTAGATGACAAAAATATAAATACACATAAATCCAGTATCATTATTATGTCATATATTTCATGATTACTTATTATATATACTTTATAATCATTCATGAATGGTTAATGTGGAGAATGAATCTCATCGCGTCGGGGAGACGGTAGTCCGTACGTACGCACGAGTGATGATATTGTTCTCATGATCATGGAATTGTATTGGAGTGTATGTATATTATTTCATAATCAATATAACTTTACAATAATCATATATAGTTATTATTTACACCATTATACCCATCCAAGTAAGGTGGTGGTGGAAAATAGATTACACCACGACGTGGAGACGGTATTCCGTACGTACGCACGCGCGGTGATTTCGTTTTCCATAGGATGGATAGATGGTGAAATAGGGTTTTTAATACTTATAATAACATATCAGTATATTAGTGATACTGATGTTATTACTTCATAATGAAACAACCTATGAAGAAGAAGTGGAAGAAAAAATAAAGTTGAAAGAATCTGTAACAGACATTACCACTTCTTTGAAGCGCCTATTTGAGATCTCCTATTAGGGCACTAAAATTGGTCTTGGAGGAAGACCAAAACCTCTAGGATGTTTCTATCTAAGTGGAGAATGTAATTTGGAAGGGTTTGGCAGAGCTTGAAGGCTCAAAGTGGTGTGAGGAATAGAGGGATGAGGTGCCCTTTTATAATGGAGGAGAGGGGCTCCTTTGGATAAACTAAAAATATTATTTTATTATAAAGACAAATTCGGTTTTAAATAGCTCCAAATTGATTTATTTAAAAGATAAGGTGGGGATGGGTAGAAATATTCTCATCCAATAGAAATTAGACAAGTTTAGGTTCTTATTTTAACCTTATCATTTAGATTTAATATTAAGTAAAATAATTTTACTCTTACCGTGTGTTCTTGTGTTCTTATACTATAAGGTTAATAAACATACTATAAGCAGCAAAACGAACCCCAAGTTGTTTATTATTAATATATATAACCTTATATAAGTCATTTTGACGACCCTTTGATTTTTATGAATAAAATAACAATTACTAATATAATATGTTTTTTAAAAACTATTTTATGTCAATTTTGACACTATTTAGTAATTGATTTTTGTGAAAATCATAACCAAATGATTACTTCGAAAAAATTTAATTAAATCAATACTAACATGTCATATTAACATAAAAAATTAGTGGAATTCATAAAAAGTCTCAAATTATATTTATTTGGCTATTTATAATATCAATTATTCTATTTTTTCACTATTATGGTAATTACTGCATCATCATTGTGTCATAAACAAATTAATTTATTTAATGTCTAAAAATTATAAATAAAATATAATTATGTAGGAAATCCTATTATATTTCTAATTAATTTTTACAATTGAATTTATCGTATTTATAACCCTATATTAAAAATGTTGTAGTAAATAAACTTTGATTTTAACTCTTTTAACTCTTCTTTGAATTAAATAATAATAAATGTCCTAGTCTAATCCAGGAGGGCCTAAATGGTCATATGTTATTCCTAAGGTTGTTTTTGGTATAATTTCACTTATCAAATAGAATTAGGACATGTTTTAGGGTAATAATAATATCATTTTTACCCATAATTACCCTATTTACTTTTAACTGTGGTAGAAAAAATAAAAAGTTAATATTCACCAAAATTTATTTTCATATCATTGAACCAAATTTTACTTACTGACATCATCCGTGTCTCTTGGATTTTTGAAATTCCACTCACATAAGTGGTAAAATTATGTTTTATGAAAAATTCATTTTTTTAACTACCACTTAGTGGTTTCACTATTCATCAAAAAATGAAAGTTTCCTGAAAAATACCAAAAATTAGGCCTAAGATATATTTGATATTATGAATTCAAAAATGATGTCTATTTTACCAAATTAAAAACATAGCAGTTGCATTAATTAATTTAAAAATTAATTCCCGTCGTCAAAACAAACAGTGTGTTCTTAAGAGATAATAACTATCAAAAGATTGACATTTGTTTATGTCTGATTTAAATGTGAAATTACATCCAATGACCAAAATTGTATTAAATTGTAAAAATATATTATAAATTTACTTTAAAACCGTCCAAATTTATAATTTATCACTATTAATTATTTCGATTAAAAAGGTTGTTTTTAATTAAAATTTAGTAATTTTCACTATTCAACAGAAAATGAAAGTAATCCGAAAAGTACCAAAATTTCACCCTATGCTAATTTTGATATTCTAAATCCAAAAATGAAGTCCATTTTTAAAAATAAAATTTAAAAAATTCCAAAAAGTGGTTATTACTGTTCATAACGGCTAGTTTTAATAATATTTTAATAGAATATCATTGTTTAGCGAAACTCGGTATTGCATACAACACACGCTATCGCGGAAGGTCGCACTTGCGTGTAATGCAAGGCAAGTCAATGATGTGTGTTGTGAAAGCTTCTTTTGGTGTAGCGTACAACACAAGACATTAATGAAATGAAAATGAATATTTTTCATAAAATCTCAGGGTGTTACATTCTACCCCCTTAAAATGAATTTCGCCCTCGAAATTCGTCGGGGTTATAAATGGTTTACTACTCGAAAGTCTATTTAATAGAAACCCACATCGTAAAAAGGAATACCCAAACATGTCTTTGAAAACTAAAGTATAAAATGTAACGGTTACCCAAATTAACTCATCACTGGGTTTCCACGTAGGAGAACATAGGTGAAAATATGGATATGGAAGAAAATTTAACCAATAAGTTCTGATGGAGAGTGTTAGAGAACATGGCTATGAAATAGCCAACATTCACAAAGACATAGATTTGAGATGATCTAAGGTACCATATGATTCATCCGATATAAGGGCACTTGGAAAACATTTTTGGTTTTCAAGATCATTTCCCTAAAGTTAGTGAATTAAAAGAAATACTTACATGATTTTGGTACAATTTCACTGTTGTTCGTTCTTTGAACAATTTCCACTTAATCTCTTAAAGAAATGAATTTCAATTTGTTATTAATGAAGTGTTAATAGATCATGTGATAGAATTATGGGTCATTCCATCTATTTCAAACAAAAGGTTAGCAAAAGTTATAAAATATATACATAAGTCCATCTATGGTGAGGTTAATCGTATACGATTCCAAAAATGAACTTATACTTCATATATCATACCACGTAATAAAATAAAACTAGTTTCTACTAACCATGGACTTCCTGTAGGCCAGTGGTAGGTGATAAAGGCCAGTCACAATTCAGTTGTGGGTTCGATTCCCACAGCCTTGTCCGACGCGATGGGTTGTCGCCCGTCCTGCAGGTTGCCGTTTTTCTAAAACTAAATTACTATAACATCACATAAATAATATCAAAAAAAGTTATATCCTTAAAAAATACTAACTTATGGTTAACATAATCCATTCCAATATTTTGGCTTATCTAAAATACTTCGGTCTAAGCTCATATTATAAAGAAAACAATTACGTGAAATGTCGTCAACCAAGCATGTCAAAAGTTAACTCTTTCCACATACCAAAATCCAAAAATTCTATATACTCAAACCATTATATAACCTTATCCTTATATCAGTCATGAGCTCATGAATACGGTCAAAAATTTCATTTTCTCATTTTCCTTTCATTATGCGCATATCATCTTTTTTTCCAAAAATATCTCCATCACATTTTATGGTTACCGGTACCATTGAAAACCACAATAGACCAATACATAAATATTACAATATTCCAAGATACTATATACAACCTTATTTTGGAATCCCATTACATAAACACTTAATCATTCCTCCACATCGTTGTCATATTCAACATCACCAATAGTGATCTCATGTGACTTCCAATGGTCCTTTTCCTTAAGTGGATGCTCATGTCGATCATCACTAACCCTTGGATTAGGGCATTTATTATCTTAATGCCCCATTTCCTTGAACTTGAATCATTGAAGTGTTGGTGGTGCGTTCTATGCAGTCTTTACTTTATTCACATCATTAGAAACCCTTTTTCCATTACTTCGACACTCATCTGCTCAATTACCATCTTTTCCACACTTAAAACATATTCTAGTCCCTTTAATACAATCTCCACCATGCTTCTTTCCACACATTGCACATAATGAAAAATTCATCTACTTTTCACCGTTATTCTGAAATTTCTCCTTGAACTCCATCTTTCGTTTCTTGTCAAAACTATGAGATGGATAAGTAACACCAACTTCCATTTCTACCATGATAGCACAACGTAAAATTTCTTCATAGCTACTGAAGTCTCTTATAGCTAATTCCCTTCGAATATTTGGTTTAAAGCCACTGAAGAATCGATCAACTTTACTTTCAGGTTGGACGATAAATCCAGATGCATACCTTTCAAGCCTTGTAAAATTCGCTTCGTATATACCAACAGATTCATCATATTTTTGCTTTAGTTCAAGAAACTCCTTCTCCATCTTTGTTCAAAGAATACGAGGGAAGTACATATTGAAAAGTAAGTTCTTGAACTCATCCCATTCCATGGACTCAATTTCATCACTTGGCATCATATTCTTGATAAGATTCCACCATTGATCAGAATCACCGTACAAATGATATACTGCTAAGATGACTTTATCATGTTCAGAACATTGAAGAACTGAAAATATCTTCTCAGTGGTAATGGTCCATTGTTCAGCAAAAAGTGGATCAGAAGACCCACCGAATGAAGGTGGACGTTGCCTCATGAAGGACTCAATAGAATATTGTTCCCTTCTCTGCTCATTTGGAAGTCCAGAATGATTCATAGCTTGTGTAAGTATAGATATAAGTTTTTGCACTCCATCTCCCATAACATTTGTTTGTTCAGGAGGACAATCATTGCATTGCCCATTACATTTATCAACACGGTTCCTTCGGGTTCCAGCCATCGTCTAAAACCCAAAAAGAATAGTGTGAGAGGAAAAAATTACGCTAGGGAAAACAACATAATAAAGGGGGAGTACCTTCAATATCTAACATCTTAGGTTACCGTAATTATATCACTATAACCTATACTTATACTTAACCTTAGGGACATCCCTATAAATACCATAGAAATATCTATAGGGATCTCACTAAAGTTCTCGAATCCTAGTTTCCAAAGGTTGACTAACCCTTTCCTCTGATACCAACTGTAGAGACCCGAAACATCACATACATGGACATTACATTAATTTTTCGGAATACTTACTATATAACAAAAATACACACACAAGGACTGTAATAGTTTAGTGTCTTTGGAAACTCAGAATATAATCTTCTAATCGTGGTGAATGATCACCAACATCTCCCCTAAAGATCTTCCTTTTTTTCTACCTAAAACCATTCTTTATATCCTGGGGAAAAAACATAAAAGGGTGAGCTCAAATGCTCACTAAGGGTAAACAAAAGAAATATCAATCACATCATATTCATAAGAACATAACATTTTGGAAATCATAACCTGCAAAAGATATCATAATATCATAACATGTGATAAATCATAATAGTTAAATGTAATCCCAATAATCATAACATAAAACATGAAAATTTTTGGCATACACACATAATAATAGAGAATCATTTCTTATTATTCAAGACTCATTTCCAAGACTATCTTAGTGGACAAAGTCCCTTTCTGAACCGAGTTCACTCCTTGTTTCAGTTCTGTTTCACTGAACCGGTTTAACCTGCCGTTCCAACCATGTCTATATCATGAGATATAAAATCTCTACCCAATGCATTGGAGGGAGATATAGGTCCCACCCATCTCATAATTATACCATTCTTATGTGTGACACAAAATCATAAACCATACATCATAGTATAACCCATGTAATAAAAATGGGAATCTTAAACAGCGTGACATCATAAAACAATTCATATAAGATAAAGGAATTAATAAATATAATTCCATCACAACATAATCAAATCATTGTAATAATAGAGATAAAAATATAACCCTTTATTATCTTAGATGGAAAATGATTTGGATAAAACACATGAACTCCATTCTTGAGGAAAATATCCTTTCTGATTCAAAAACACTTTTCCTTTCTTAACATGTCGTACAATTCGAAACTAAAAGAATTTGATTAAAAAGAATCTTGAAAACTTGTAAAGGAAGCTTCTTGGAAATAATGTTTTAAAAATCCATTCATGTCTTATAATTTAAAAAAACATTTTTCGTACTTTTGTCGGAAAAGTCAAAAAGTACCTCGTACGAAAAACGACAAAAGATTACTTTCATATACTTTACTAAAAACTCACCGAAGGGTAAAATTGGATTTAAAAAATTGTAGGAGGATGGAAATAATATTACATATTTAGGAAAGATGGATGTGGATGATAAAATACACCCTAGTAAATACTAAAGTATAAACAATCTCGGATAAAAATGAGATTGTGATATTTCCCCTTACCTTAGGTCCGATTTGCTTCGTAAGTGTCCGAACCTCCTGTATAATGATATAAATAATTTCATTGACTTATTCCAGAATCATACTCATTGTTATGATATCATATATGGTTCACTTATGACCTTATATTACCCGTTCTTTTGTAAATTCAATGTTGATGAGCGTTTTGGGTAAAATCATTTCATTTTTCGTCCGTGTTTTGACTTGTACTTATTCATATGATTACTTAGATCATGATTACTTAATTCCAGAATATAAAACATGATTTATATATAATATATATTCATAATATACATATATATAATAGATTAGTTAATGGAAAGAAATACACTGTTCATGGAGATGGTAGGTCGTACGTATGCATGAACACTGTTTTCGTTTCATTATTGAGTTGAATGGAATTAAGTAGATGACATAAATATATATAAACATAAATACAGTATCATTATTATGTCATATATTTCATGATTACTTATTATATATACTTTATAATCATTCATGAATGGTTAACGTGGAGAATGAATCGCATCGTGTCGTGGAGACGGTAGTCCGTACGTACGCACGAGCGATGATATCATTCTCATGATCATGGAATTGTATTGGAGTGTATGTATACTATTTCAGAATCAATATCAATTTACAATAATCATATATAGTTATTATTTACACCATTATACCCATCCAAGCAAGGTGGTGGTGGAAAATAGATTACACCACGGCGTGGAGACGGTATTTCGTACGCACGCACGTGCGGTGATTTCATTTTCTGTAGGATGGATAGATGGTGAAATAGGGTTGTTTCATACATATAATAACATATCAGTATATGAGTGATACTTATGTTATTACTTCATAATGAAACAACCTAACAAGATGAAGTGGAAGAAGAAATAAAGTTGAATGAATCGGTAATAGACATTACTTCTTCCTTGAAGCGCCTCTTTGAGATCACCTTTTAGGGCACTAAAATTGGTCTTTGAGTAAAACCAGAACCTCTAGGATGTTTCTATGGAAGTGGGGAATGGAATTTTTCAGGGGTTGGCAGAACTTGAAGGCTAACATTGGTGCGAGGAAGAGAGGTAGGAGGTGCCCTTTTATAAGCGAGGAGAGGGGCTCCTTTGGAAAAACTAAAAATATTTTTTTATTATAAAGACAAATTCAGTTTTAAATAGCTCAATATTGATTTATTTAGAAGCTAAGGTGGGGATGGGTCGAAATCCTCTCATTCAATAGAATTTAGACAAGTTTAGGTTTATATTTTAACCTTATCATTTAAATTTAACATTAATTAAAATAATTTTACTTTTACCGTGTCTTCTTGTGTTCTTATACTATAAGGTTAATAAACGTACTATAAGTAGCCAAACGAATCCCAAGTTGTTTATTATTAATATATATAACCTTATATAAGTCATTGGAATGATCCTTATATTTTTAGGAATAAAATAACAATTACTAATATAATATTTGTTTTAAAAACTATTTTATGTTAATTTTGACACTATTTGGTAATTGATTTTTGTGAAAATCATAACAGAATGATTAGTTCGAACAAAGATAATTAACTCAATACTAACATGTCATATTAACCTAGAAAATTAGTGTAATTCATAAAAAGTCTCAAATTATATTTATTTGGGTATTTATAATATCAACTATTCTAATTTTTCACTATTATGGTAATTACTGCATCATCATTGTGTCAAAAATAAATTAATTTATTTAATGTCTAAAAATTATAAATAAAATATAATTATGTATGAAATCTTATTAACTTTATAATTAATATTTACAATCAAATTTATCTTATTAATAACCATATATTAAATTTTTTTTACTAAATAATCATTGATTTTAACTCTTTTAACCCTTTTTTGAATTAAATAATAATAAATGTCCTAATCTAATCCAAGTGGGCCTAAATGGTCATATATTATTCCTAAAGTTGTTTTTGGTCAAATTACACTTATCCAACAGAATTAGGACATGTGTTAGGGTAATAATAATATCATTTTTACCCTTAATTACCCTATTTACTTTAAACCATGGAAAAAAAAGTAAAAAGTTACTATTCACCAAAAATTATTTTCATCTCATTAAACCACATATTAATTACTGACATCAACTGTGTGTCTCAGATTTTTGAAATTCCACTCACAGAAGTGGTAAAATTACTTTTTATGAAAAATTTATTTTTTTTAACTACCACTTAGTGGTTTCACTATTCATCAAAAAATGAAAGTTTCCAGAAAAATACTAAAAATTAGGCCTAAGCTATATTTGATATTATGAATTAAAAAATGATGTCTATTTTACCAAATTCAAAACATATCAGTTGCATTAATTAATTTAAAAATTAATTTCCGTCGTCAAAACAAATTGCGTGTTCTTAAGAGATAATAACTATCAAAAGATTGACATTTGTTTATGTCTGGTTTTAATGTGAAATTACATCCAATGACCAACATTGTATTAAATTGTAAAAATATATTCTAAATATACTTTAAAACCACTCAAATTAATAATTTATCACAATTAATTATTTTGATTAAAAAGGTTGTTTTTAATTAAAATTTAGTAATTTTCACTATTCATCAAAAAATGAAAGTTATCCAAAAAGTACCAAAATTTCACCCTAAGCTAATTTCGATTTTCCGAATCCAAAAATGAAGTCCATTTTGAAAAATAAAATTTACAAAATTTCAAAAACTGGTTATTACTATTCATGACGGCTAGTTTTAATAATATTTTAAAAGCATATTATTGTTTAGCGAAACTCAGTATTGTGTACAACACACGCTATCGCGGAAGGTCACGCTTGCGTGTAATGCAAGGCAAGTCAAGGATGCGTTTTGTGCAATCTTTTTTTGGTGTAGCCTACATCACAAGACATTAATGAAATTAAAATGAATATTTTTCATAAAATCTCGGTGTGTTACAAAAGTGGAGAAGAGAAATTGACAGGGGTTGGCCGAGAATTAAGGCTCAAAGTGGTGTGAGGAAGAGAGGGAGGAGGTGCCCTTTTATAAGGGAGGAGAGGGGCACCTTTGGAAAAACTAAAAATATTATTTTATTATAAAGTCATATTTGGTTTTAAATAGATCCAAATTGATTTATTTTGAAGCTATGGTGGGGATGGGTTAATAAACACTAATCAAATAGAATTTATACAAGTTTAGGTGCCTATTTTAACCTTATCATTTAGAATTAACTTTAAGTTAGATAATTTTACTTTTACCGTGTCTTTTTGTGTTCTTACACTATAAGGTTAATAAACTTACTATAACAAGCCAAACTAACCTTAAGTTGTTTATTATTAATATATATAACTTTATCTAAGTCATTTGGTCGAACCTTAGATTTTTAGGAATATATAAAAAATAAATAATATAGTATTTGTTTTAAAAACTATTTTATGTCAATTTTGACACTATTTGGTAATTGCTTTATGTGAAAATCATAACAGAATGATTAGTTATAAAAAAGTTAATTAAATAAACAATAACATGTTATATTAATATATAATTTTTTTTAATTCATTAAAAGTCTCAAATTACATTTAGTTGGGTATTTATAACATCAATTATGTCAATATTTCATTAATAAGATATTTACTACATCATCATTGTGTCATAAATAAATTAAATTATTTAAAGTCTAAAAATTACAAAAAAAATATCATTATGTAGGAAATCTTTTTATATTTCTAATGAATATTTATAATCGAATTTATCTTATGTATAACCTTATATTAAAAATGATTTACTTATTAAACATTGATTTTAACTATTTTAACCCTTCTTTAAATAAATTAATAATAAATCTCCTAATCTAATCCAAGTGGGCATAAATGGTCATATTTTATTCTTAAGGTTGTTTTTGGTCTAATTAAAATTATACAATAGAATTAGGACATGTGTTAGGGTAATAATAATATCATTTTTACCCTTAATTGCCCTATTTACTTTTAACCGTGGTAAATAAAACTAAAAAGTTACTATTCACCAAAAATTATTTTCATCTCATTGAAACAAATTTTATATACTGACATCAACCCTATCTCTCTGATTTTTGAAATTCCATTCACAAAAGCGGTAAAATTATGTTTTATGTAAATTTGCAAATTCACCTAGGAGGTGGTTAAAAGACGGTCAAAAGTTCAATAAAATTTTTATATATCTAAAATTATAAAAAAATAACTCCGATGAATTACATTGAACTTATATAGGTATTATGTTCCAATTTTTACCTAAAATAAATTTAAATAAAACAAATAATTATTTAAATAAAAAGGTCAGGTTTTAAATAGTAACTCAGTGTTTTCACTATTCATCAAAAATTGAAAGTTTTTAGAAAAATACCAAAATTTCACCCTAGGATAATTTCGATATTCCGAATCCAAAAATGAAGTCCATTTTTAAATATAAAATTTATAAAATTTAAAAAAAGTCAGTATTACTATTCATAATGGCTAGTTTTAAAAATATTTTAATAGCATATCGTTGTATAGCGAAACTCGGTAGTGCGTACAACACATGCTATCGTGGAAGGTCGCACGTTCATGTAATGCAAGCCAAGTCATGGATGCGTGTTGTGAAAGCTCTTTTTTGTGTAGCGTAAAACACAAGACATTAATGAAAATAAAACAAATATTTTTCGTAAAATCATGGGGTGTTACATTCTACCCCCTTAAAATGAATTTCCCCCTTGAAATTCGTCGAGGTTATAAATGGTTTACTACTTGAAATTTTCTTTAATAGAAACCTACATCATAAAAAAGGAATACCAAAACATGGCTTTAAAAACTAACCTATCGAATGTAACGGTTACCCAAATTAACTAATCACTGGGTTTCCACATAGGAGAACATAGGTGAAAATATGGATATGGAAGAGAAATCTAACCGTCATGTTCTGATGGAGAGCGGTAGAGAACATGGGTATGAAAAATCCAACAATCAAAAATCAATAAATTTGTGATGATCTAGGGTACCATCTGATTCATCAGATATAAGGGCACTATGAAAACATTTTTGGTTTTCAATATCATTTCCATAAAGTTGATGTATTTGAATTAGAATAAATACATACTTTATTTTGGTAAAATCTCACTATTGTTCATGCTTTGAACAATTTCCACTTCATCTCTTAAAGAAATGAAGTTGAATTTCATATTCCTGAAGTGTTAATAGATCATGTGATAGAATGATGGGTCATTCAATCTGTTTCAAACAAAAGGTTAACAAAAGTTATCAAATATACATAAGTCCATCTTTGGTGAGGTTAATTGTATAAAATTCAAAAAATGAACTTATAATTCATATATAATACCACGTAATAAAATAAAACTAGTTTCTACTAACCAGGGACTTCATGTAGTCCAGTGGTAGGCGATAAAGGCCAGTCGCACTTCAGTTGTGGGTTTGATTCCCATAGCCTTGTCCGACGCGATGGGCTGTTGCCCATCCTATAGGTTGTCCTTTTTCTAAAACTATATTACTATAACATCCCATCAATAATATCGAAAAAAGTTCTATGTTTAAAAAATACTAACTTATGTTAACCACAATCCATTCCAATCATTAGGCTTATCTAAAATACTTCGGTCCAAGATCATAGTATAATGAAAGCGATTACTTGAAATGTCACATAACAATCACGTGAATGCCATCATTTATACCCCATATATCATAAGATATATCTTGTTGGTCAAATTAAAAACATGTGAATACCTTAATCATGTATTCTCTTGAAGAATGAATACCCATTGAACCTTAGTGTAAACATGAATGCAGTTAAAAGTTAACACTTTCCACATACCATAATCCTCAAAATTCTTTATACTCAAACCATGATATCACTTAGTCCTTATATCAATCATGAGCTCATGAATACAATCAAACATCTCATTATCTTCATATCCCTTCATTATGAGCATATCATCTGCCTACCAAAATTTCTCAATCACTTTCCATGGGTACTGATACCATAAAATTATTGAAAACTACAATAGGCCAATACATAAATATTCAAATATTCCACGATACTATATACAACATTATTTTTGAATCCCATTACATAAACACTTAATCATTCAACAACATCATTGTCATATTCAACATCGCCAATAGTGATCACATGTGACTTCCCTTTGTCCTTTGCCTTTATTGGTTGCTCATGTCGATCATCATTAACCCTTGGATTAGGGTATTGATTAGAATAATGCCCCCATTTCATTGTACTTTAAGCATTGAAGTGTTGTTGGGGCATTCTCTACAGTCTTTTCATTATTAACACCATTAGCAACCCTTTTTCCATTACTTCGACACTTAGCTGCTCGATGACCTTCTTTCCCACACTTAAAACATTTTCTATTCCAATTAAGACAATATCCACCATGCTTCTTTCCACACTTTGAGAATAAGGAAACATTCATCTTCTTTTCACCATTATTATGAGATTTCTCCTTGAACTACATCTTTCGTTTCTTCTCAAAACCAGGAGATGAATATGTAACACCAACTTCCATTTCTACATTGATATCACAACGCACAATTTCTTCATAGCTACAGAAGTCTCTTATAGCTAATGCCCTTCGAAGATTTGGTTTTAAGCCACTAAAGAATCGATCAATTTTACTTTCAGGTTGGATGATAAAGCCAGATGCATACCTTGGAAGCCTTGAAAAATTCACTTCGTATATACAACAGATTCATCATCCTTTTGCTTTAGTTCAAGAAACTCCTTCCCCATCTTTGTTCGATGAATACGAGGGAAGTACTTATTTAAAAATAAGTTCTTGAACTCATCCCATTCCATGGACTCATTTTCATCTCTTGACCTCGTATTTTTTATAAGATTCCACCATTGATCAGCTTCACCTTCCAAACGATATACTACTAAGATGACTTTATCATGTTCATAACATTGAAGAACTGAAAATATCTTTTCAGTGGTACTGATCCAATGTTCAGTAACAAGTGGATCAGAAGACCCACAGAAAGAAGGTGGATGTTGCCTCATGAAGGACTCAATAGAATATTGTTCCCTTTTCTACTCATTTGGAAGTCCAGAATGATTCATAGCTTGTGTAAGTAAAGCAATAAGATTTTTCAATCCATCTCCCATACCATTTGTTTGTTTAGGAGGACAATCATTTCATTGTCCATTACATTGATCAACAGGGTTCCTTCAGGTTCCAGCCATCGTCTAAAACCCAAAAAGAATAGTGTGAGAGGAAAAAATCATGCTAGGGAAAACAACATAATAAAGGGGGAGTACCCTCATTATCTAACTTCTTAGGTTAAATTCTAATATTGTTACCATAGTTCTAGGACTATATCCTATACGTATACTTATCCTTAGGGACATCCCTAGACATACCTTAGAAATATCTCTAAGGATCTCACTAACATTTTCGCATCATAGTTTTCAAAGGTTGAAAAAACATTTCCTCTGATACCAACTGTAGAGACCCGAAGCTTGATGTACATGGACATTACATTACTTTTTCGGAATACCTAATACATAACAAAAACAGACACACAAGGACCGTGATAGTTTAGTGTATTTGGAAACTCAGAATATAAACTTCTAATCATGTTGAAATATCTTCAAAAACTCCCATAACGATCTCCCCCTTTTTGTTTCCTTTCCTAAAACATTCCTTTACTTCCTGTGGAAAATAAAACATAAAAAGGGTGAGCTCAAATGCTCAGTAAGTGAAGACAAAGATAACATAAAACAATCCATAAACATTTGGAAGCGAAAATTTGATCATGAAATTTAAACATCAAAATCTTGAGCAAAGACATATATCATGTATGTACGTAAGGCATATATCATAATAGAACACCAACCATGATAAAATGGGAATATAACATGTAATTTTGGAAACCATTCAGCACATGTCATGATTTCCATAGTAGCAAAGGCATTTCTTCCAAGACCATCTTAGTGGACAAAGTCCCTTTCTGAATCGAGTTCACTCCTCGTTTCAGTCCTGTAACACTGAACCAGATTAACTTACCATTCCAGCCATGTCTATCTCATGAGATATAAATCATTACCCAATGCATCGGTGGGATATATAGGTCCCACCCATCTCATAATGAAATCATTCTTTCGTGTGCCACAAAATCATAAATCTTACATCATAGCATAACCCATATAATAAAATGGGATTCTTAAAAATCATGCCATCATAACATAATCCATAAAAGTTTGAAATCATTTCATCATAAGAAAATTGAATCCATTTAAATCATAGAGACCTATTACTTGAAAAATACACATATTAAATAATGTCCACATAGATGGAAAATAGTCTTGAAAAAACAATTGAAATGAATTCTCGAGGAAAATATCCTTTCATCATTAAAATCATTTTCTTTTCACAAAATTCCAGGAAATTTTAAAAGTAAAGGGTTTTGTTGAAAATAATCATGAAATCTTGTAGAAGAAGCATCTTTAAAATGAGGCGTTATGAAACCGTAAAAATCTGTTCATGCCGTATAAGTTAAAAATAACATTCTCCTCGTACTTTTTTCAGAAAAGACAAAAAGTACCTTATATGGTAACCAAAGGAAATATTCCATTTATACATTGTGGTAAAAATTCCTTAAAGGGTAAAAATGACTTTAAACATTCATGGGAGAATAGTCAACATTTGTGAAAACATATTTAGAAAACATGGTCATGGATGATAAACATAACCCCAGTAAATACTTACGTATACGAAATCTTGGAGAAAAATGTGATTTGCAAAATTATCCCTTACCTTATGTCCGATATGCTTCGTATGTATCCGAACCTCCTGTATAATGATTTAAATAATGTCATGGAATTATAACGGAAACATATTCATTGTTATGATATCATATATGGTTCACTTATGACTTTATATTACCTGTTCGTTTGTAAATTCCATGTTAAAGAGCATTTTGGGTAAAGTCGTTTCATTTATCGTATGTGTTTCGACTCGTCGTTATTGATATTATTACTTATATCTTGATTTAAATAATTCTAGAATTTAAAACATGATTTATATATAATATATATTCATTATATACATATATATTATAGTTCGATAAAAGCAATGAAATACACCGTTCATGGAGATGGTAGGCCGTACGTACGCATGAACCCTATTTTCGTTTCCTTATTGAATTGAATGGAATTGAGTATATGACATACATATATATATATATATATACACATAAATACAGTAGCATTATTATGTCATATATGTCATTATTATTCATTATATATACTTTATAATCATTCTTGAATGGTTAATCATGGAAAATGAATCTTATCGCGTTTGTGGAGACGGTAGTCCGTACGTACGCACGAGCGATTATATCATTCCTATGATTGTGGAATTGTATTGGAGTGTATGTATACTATTTCAGAATAAATATCACTTTAAAATAATCATATATATTTATTTATTTACACCATTATACCCATCCATGTAAGGTGGTGGTGGAAAAACAGATTACACAACGGCGTGGAGACGGTATTCTGTACGTACGCACGTGTGGTGATTTCGTTTTCCATAGGATGGATAGATGGGGAAATAGGGTTCTTTCATAATTATAATAATATATCAGTATATGAGTGACACTGATTTTATTACTTCATAATGAAACAACTAAAGAAGAATAAGTGGAAGATGAAATAAAGTTGAAAGAATCGGTAACAGACATTACCTCTTCTTTGAAGAGCCTTTTTGAAACCTCCTCTTAGGTCACTAATATTGGTTTTTGAAGAAGACCATAACCTCTAGTATGTTTCTAGGTAAGTGGAGAAGAGAAATTGGTAGGGGTTGGCAGAGATATAAGGCTCAATGTGGTGTGAGGAAGAGAGGGAGGAGGTTCCCTTTTATAAGGGAGGAGAGGGGCACCTTTGGAAAAACAAAAAATATTATTTTATTATAAAGTCATATTCGGTTTTAAATAGCTTCAAATTGATTTATTTTTAAGATAAGGTGGGGATGGGTCGAAATCCTCTCATCCAATATAATTTAGACAATTTAGGTTCCTATTTTAACCTTATCAGTTAGATTTAACTATAAGTTAGATAATTTTACTTTTACCGTGTCTTTTTGTGTTCTTACACTATAAGGATAATAAACATACTATAACAAGCCAAAATAACCCCAAGTTGTTTATTATTAATATATATAACCTTATCTAAGTCATTTGGACGAACCTTAGATTTTTAAGAATATAATAACCATTAATAATATAATATTTTGTTTAAAAACTATTTTATGTCAATTTTTACACTATTTGGTAATTGATTTTTGTGAAACTAATAACAGAATGATTAGTTCAAAAAAAGTTCATTAAATCAACAATAACATGTCATATTGACATATAATTTTTTTTTATTCATTAAAAGTCTCAAATTACATTTATTTGGGTATTTATAACATCCATTATGTCAATATTTCATTAATAAGATAATTACTGCATCATCATTGTGTCATAAATAAATTAAATTATTTAAAGTCTAAAAATTAAAAATAAAATATAATTATGTAGGAAATATTTTTATATTTCTAATGAATATATATAGTCGAATTTATCTTATGTATAACACTGTATTAAAAATTATTTACTTATTAAACTTTGATTTTAACTATTTAAACCCTTCTTTAAATAAATTAATAATGAATGTCCTAATCTAATACAAGTGGGCCTAAATGGTCATATTTTATTCCTAAGGTAGTTTTTGGTCGAATTAAAATTATAAAATAGAATTAGTACATGTGTTAGGATAATAATAATATCATTTTTACCCTTAATTACCATATTTACTTTTAACTGTGGTAAATAAAAGTAAAAAGTTACTATTCACCAAAAAATATTTTCATCTCATTGAACCACATTTTACTTACTGACATCAACTGTGTCTCTCGGATTTTTGAAATTCCAGTCACAAAAGCGGTAAAATTATGTTTTATGTAAATCTGCAAATTCTCCTAGGAGGTGGGTAAAAGACGGTCAACAGTTCAATAAAATTTTTATATATCTAAAATTATTAAAAAATGACTGCAATGAATTAAATTGAACTTATATAGGAATTATGTATCAATTTTGACCAAAAATAAATTTAAATAAAATAAATAATTATTTAAATAAAATGTCGGGTTTTAAATAGTAACTCAGTTTTTTCACTATTCATCAAAAATTGAAAGTTTTCAGAAAAATACCAAAATTTTACCCTAGGCTATTTTCGATATTCCGAATCCAAAAATGAAGTCCATTTTCAAAAATGAAATTTAGAATATTTAGAAAATTCGGTATTACTATTCATAACGGCTAGTTTTAATAATATTTTAATAGCATATTGTTGTTTAGCGAAACTCGGCACTGCGTACAACACATGCTATCGTGGAAGGTCACGCTTGCGTGTAATGCAAACCAAGTCAGGGATGCGTGTTGTGCAAGCTCCTTTTGGTGTAGCGTACAACACAAGACATTAATGAAATTAAAAAGAATATTTTTCATAAAATCTTGGGTTGTTACAGAGCCAACCATCAGTATTGCCCACCGTCGTGCAATTTCACCTTATATTCAAATTAGAACAGAGGAAATTCATGAAATTAGTCCCATTCCTTAACCGTATGCTCATTCTATAGGATTGATTTCACCTATCAGGGAATACCTTCAAAATGGAACATTTCCACCTGATAGAGCCGCGAAAGAACAAATCCGGTGACGTGTGGTCAATTTTACTCTTTATGATAGCCCAGATCTCCTAGACAAAATTCTCTACAAAAATGGTTTTTATGGAGTTCACTTTAGATGCATTGATGGTGAAGAGACAATGGCTGTCATTAAAGAAGTGAATGCAAGAGTCTGTGGTGCCCACCAATATAGACATAGACTGTCTGATCAGATTTGAAGGCTTGGATAATTTTGGCCTTCAATGATACAAGATTGTGTTGATTTCACAGAAAAATGTCATTGATGCCAAGTACATGCCAACTCCATTCATCAACCTCCATAGTTGCTTCATACAACTAAATACTCATGGCTATTTTCCACATGGGGAATGGATGTGGTGGGACCTTACCCTTTGGCCATGGCCAAGCAGTTTAAGTACATTCTTACTACTACTAACTTCTTTCCCAAATGGGCAGAGGCAATACCTCTCAAGGAAGTCAGTTCTAAATGCGTTGTTAGCTTCATCAAGTCTAACAAAATTACCGGATTTGGTGTCCCTCATACCATATTGACAGACAATGGCACCAACTTCTGTTCATCTGAGGTAAAGAAGTTGTATCAAGAATACAACATCAAATCCAACCATTCATCTCTGTATCATGCAGCTTCCAATGGCCAGATAGAAGCTTTCAACAAGACTCTGTCAAATATACTAAAAAAGATGGTGGATAGAGATAAGAAACCATGGCCTGATAAAATCTTTCATGCTTTATGGGCTTATCGGACTACCACCCGCACTGCAACTCAGTCAACTGCATATTCATTGGTATATGGAATAGAAGACGTCTTGCCCATTGAAGTTCAACTACCATCACTCAGAGTTGCCATTTGTGATCAATCATCTATAGATGAACAATCTCAAAAGCGATTGAATGAATTGGAATGGTTAAATGAGAAAAGATTGTGCACGTTGCACCACTTGGAAGTCTATAAGATTCGAATAGCACGAGCTTTTAACAAAAAGGTTCGTCTTCATTCATTCACTCAGGGAGAATTGGTATTAGTTCTTAGAACTCCAATTATACTTGGAATCAAACCTCCCAAGATTGAGCCAAAATGGGAAGAACCTTATTCAATACATATGGTCTACTCCAATGGAGTTAATTCATTAATCTCGATGGATGGAGAAATCATCACTACTCCAACCAATGCCAGATTTTTTAAGAATTATTTGGTATAAACAAAAAATCATTCATCATCTTTTCTATATGATGTTGCACTATACCACAATGGTCCATACATATGACCTTAAACTATTTGTATTAATTTCGTCCCACATGACGTTAAATTCAAAAAAAATTCCCTAATTTTTCTTCACTGCATGACATTAAACTACACAGTCCCCCTATGGTCCTGTATGACCTTAAACTACATCATCAATGGTCCATGCATATGACCCTAAAATATTTGAATATCCCTTATGTCCAGAAAGACGTTAAACTGTGACGTCCTAACTACATGACGCTAAAATGTATAAAAGTCCCTTACGTCCTGAAAGATGTTAGACTACATAATCATTAAAGGTCATGTATGACCTTAATCTACACCACCATCCAGCAAGACGTTAAACTGCCTCGCCAACGGTCCATGCATATGACCTTAAACTACTTTCACATTCGTCCAACATGACGCTAAATAGTGAAAAAGTCCCTAATACGTCCAACATGACGTTAAATGGTGACCTCTTTTGTCCTCACTGCATGACCTTAAACTGCACATTCCCCCTTTTGTCCAACATGACGTTAAACTATATTGTCCCCATCGTCCTGACTACATGACGTTAAACTGTACAGAAAGTCTGTGATACCTCCTACATGACATTAAACCGTACTTTGTCCCTGCTACAAGACACTAAACTATGCATCACCAATAGTCCTAACTGCAAGACTTTAAACTACATAGTCCCTTTATATGTCATACATGACATTAAACTATGCATCGTTAAGGTCGTTGTTACCTCTTGTTTCTCACACCGAGTATGAATCACGTGCACTTAGATCAAACCTCAACCATAACACTCTCTCTGGGCTGCTAATCATGTGTATGTCCCAACAATATCATTTTTAGGTCATTGTCCCCAAGAACAACTTGATCATTAATTCATTCTTTAATTTAACTACGCGGACATTGATCCATGCCTTCTAGGATGGGTATGTAGGCAACCTCTCAAAGTTCAAGAAAAAAATCAATCACTTCACATCGGTTCACCTCCATCTCATACAATGTTGATTTGTGAAACCGCCACTAGAATCAATATCATTACATTGGTTCGCTTTCATCCTTGTTATACGACGTTAAACTATACAACACTTTTTTCCAGTATGACAATAAACTACAATATTCTTTGATACCCTCACTTGAGAGGGAACCATTATTTACATTGATTTTCAATAATGTTTCATTTCAAAGACTACATGCATACATGGCAATGCCCAAACCTTTTATCTTGGGTTAAAACATCATGTACTAAAATCCCCTTTCACCCTTCACATGTACGAACCAAATTTTTACAGAGGGTATTTCTAGAACTACGTGGGCGTGATTCCCATCCTTATGGGAAATGTAGGAATGTTCGAGTGTCCCTCAAATCCAGCCCCAAGTCTTTGGGCCTAACCCCAAATTCCTCTTTCAGTCCCTTGGCTGAAAAGTCCCCATGAAAGCACACACTGTGTATTTCTTTTAATGGTCCATGATCTATGACCCTAAACTAAGATCTCTAATCCTTTTGTCCCACATAGCGTTAAACTGTAGTTCAAGAACTATGTATGGCTTGATTCCCATCCTTATGGGATATGTAGTGAAGTCCAACATTTCAATTCAGGACCCAGCCACAACATGATTATGGTTAGCATTGATCTGTGTATCTCTGTATA
Source organism: Viscum album (assembly GCA_963277665.1). NCBI lineage: Eukaryota > Viridiplantae > Streptophyta > Magnoliopsida > Santalales > Viscaceae > Viscum > Viscum album. The sequence continues at coordinate 1,585,369,083 of OY728147.1, forward strand.
CATTGGAAAATAATCATCTTTATGTGTCATAATCCTAACCTTAAATATTTTCAGATCTTCATAACCTTTTTCATGACTTCTAGTAACAAAAATGTCAAACTTTTGAGAATTCTTTTGCTGGACTATGAAGCACATGCCCAAAAGAAGCCTTGCATAAACAGTCTACATAACTTATTTGTCAGCCAAAATATACTATTATTTGACTATGCAGCCAATGCCCTTAGGTGGCCCTGCATAATTCAACCACCTAACGGGTTTTTCGGATAATGGTAACTTCATTCTTGGGATGAATGCCTCTTTTGTCCTCATTTGTCTTAAGTGAAAGTATGTAGGGATCCACAAAAACAACCATCCTTAACATATTTGTCCCATATCCTTTTTCATGATCTGAATGTATTCAAGTATATGGTGTATATTCGCCTTCCATATGTTTGTGTCAGACCTTCGTAGGAGTAATATCCATCCAGTTATTCGATAATCTTGTTTGGAATTATATTTTCCATATTTCAAGTACCTCTTTCTATACATCAAACTCTATACTATAGAAAATTTGAATATCAATAAACTTTCACTGCCTTTTAGCACTAAGAAAGTAAATTTCTGAGAGTTCTTATGCCTGACTATACAGCACGTGCCCATAGGCAGCCTTGGATAAACAGTCTACATAATAGACTTGTTAGCCAAAAGATACTATTTATTTGACTATGCAGCCAATGCCCGTAGGTGGCCCTGCATAATTCAACCCCCAAACGGGTTTGTTAAATAATGGTATCTTCATTTCTTGGGAACTACTTCTTCTAATGCCTTTTAACTCTTTTTTATATCATTCCTTAGATTCAAATATTCTTAAGTCATAGTTTACATTCCTCCCCCCTTATTCATGAGTATGGTACTATGTTTTCAGATGAATTGTCACAGAATTGAGTCAATTCAAAATCATTCGGTCAAAGCTATTTCGACCTTAAATATTAGCCTCTTTATGTCCGACGTGCATGACTTTAAACTCCCCACAAAAGACAAGGTAACTCTGAATAATAGTTAAGTTCTAGCTCACTAAACATACATTTTGTATGATTTAGGTAATATTGAGCAATTAAAAGATTCAATGTTTTTAGGGTTAATTACATTGATCCTAGTAAAAATCAAACTATGCTTACAAGGCCCATTGGCTTAGGTAAAATTTAAAGTAGGTAGAGAATGAATAAAAGCATAAATGATTGAAGATAAAAGTATTCTCCATTGATGCACAAGAATTAGAGGGACATCCCCAGATTAGAGCCTCTTCTCTTTTTCAGGATATTACAAAAGAATGTCAACATAAGTCTTCACTAGATGTACAGCATCCCGAGCTTCATCAGCAGCTACTTGAAGCTCGTGCAATCGACCAGTTTCACTCTTCATAGCTTGATGGAGTGACTTCTTGACATTTGCAATGGATTTCATACTATCCGTTTGAACTCCCTCCAATGAATTATTTAGCCGATCAAGATCCCCAAAAACATCATCTAACTGTTGCTGGAGATGCACCTACTGGATGAATTTTTCATTGATTTTATGCTTCATCTCCTTCATCTTGGAAGTATAATCAGCCTCATCTCGGGATACCATAGCCTCAAATTCACTGATGTTAACTGACAGTTTCACCTTAGTCAAATCTTCACGATACTTTTGCTCCTGCTCCCTTCTGAAAATGACCTGTTTCACCACGGCATGGATCTTTTCATATCCAAAACCACCAAGTCCTAGCATGAAAAACTGGGATGAAAATCCTGGGACCTTCAATGATAGCTCTTCTAAAGGCACCTCAGATGTGATTTTCCAGATGTTTTTCCATGCCTTGCGTCGTGGAAAGATGAATGCTTTAAGCACCTCTTGGTCTGATTCAACATCATCATCACAGGGGGGGCATGTAATCTACGATTAATGCACTTAAGCAAGTGCCATGTTCTGCTCTTTCCTCCCCTGACATGTGCTTCTTCGCTTTCAATTACCGTTGGGGAAGAGGCTGAGGCCTCACCTCCAGATTTAGCCACTGTAGTTGATGGCCCTACATGATTAACTAAAAGAATTGGTTAGCTTCAAAGGAAAACAAAAGAATCGATTGTCTTGAAAATTAAGTACAATCACAGATATTGTTATCCCTTACTCGATGGTGGATCAGCAACCTGAGAAGACTCTTCCCCATCTTTCCCAGTCTCAAAATGATCTTCAAGATGGGTCTCAGGAGGGTTTACTGGGTTTAGCTCTACTTGAGTTAATGTTTCTACAATGATAGGGTTGACATCAATGTCCACACCTTCTTCAGGCATTGGAAGTTCAAAAGTTTCTATGGTTGGAACTGCATATTATTTTCAGTCATGATTAGAAGTGTAAATTTTTTTTAAAAATTTCTGGGCGAAGGATAACACTCATGCCCAAGGTCTTCTAAATCACATATAAACTTATCATGATCATAAAATTTATCGAAAGACATGCCATGATTCATCATTTCATCCAATGATATTTCAGAATCCTGGTTAGTCTCATTAATGGGAGTGTTTGATGTATGCATTTGACGACTTACGTCTTGTAGACCCTGACCCTGGACAGTATCTTCGGGTAAAATCATAGCATAAGTTGCATAAGTTGCAACAGTCTCCAGAAGCTCAAATGTAGGAGTTGAACCTGAAGTATCACAGAATGGAAGTCAGTCGGTGTTTCGTTCAACATTTTTATGAAGCATTGTTGACTTACCCGAAATAGTTTCTTCTCTTCTTGCAACAGCAGTAGGAGGGATACTAAGAATAGATGCTAGCTATTCTCCAGGAGCAGCCAAGTCATCTTGGATCTGTGATTGTTCCACATCACCCTAATTGGTCTTTAAAGAAGATCAGTCCTTTACCTCAAGGGGGAAATTGAAGAAGCACCAGCAATCCTCAGAAATATGAGTAACCATGTGGTCATGGGTATAAACTCATGATTACCCGAAGGACTTACCGCTGCTAATGAAGCGTTTAGTTGTGGACTTCCTCCTTCGTTGCCTTTGATGCTTTGGTTTTTTGGGATTATTGTCAATCTCCCTTATTGGCACTTGGATTGGCGAATGGATGGCTATTTCCAACACCTCATTCATTGTAACACCCCAAGCTTTCACGATACACTTCTCTTTGAATAATACAGTAGCGTGTGTTGTACGCAACCTCGAGTTCTAACACACCGCGACTAATTAAAGTAGTTGTTATGAATAGTAATACCTACTTTTTAAAATTATAGAAATTTTATAATTCAAAATCGACTTCATTTTTTTATTCTTAATATTGAAATTATCCTAAGTTGAATTTTTTGTAATTTTTTGAGAACTTTCAATTTTCTATGTATAGTGAAAAATACATAAAACATCTTTTTTAATCAAAATAATTTATAGTGATAAATTATACTATTTAGTGGTTTTAAACTATAATTATAATATATTTTTTCCATTTTATTCAAAGGTGGTCATTAGAATTAATTTAACATTGAAATTGGACATAAACAATTTTCTATCTTTTGATATATATTGTTTCTTAAAAACACGGTATCTGTTGTGACAGCGGGAATTAATTATAAAATTATTTAATGCAACTTATATGTTTGTAATTTTCTAAAATAGAAATCATTTTTTAATTCGGAATATCAGTTATAGCTTAGGGTGAAATCTTGGCATTGTTCTGAAAAACTTCAATTTTTGATGAATAGAGAAACCACTAAGTGGTAGTTAAAAAATGATTTTTCGTTTAAATGAAACATTACCACTTTTATGATTTGATTTTCAAAAATCTGACATACATGGTTGTCACTAGGAAGTAAAATTTTGTTCAATTGGATTAAAATAATTTTTTTGGTGAATAGTAACTTTTAATTTTAATTAACTGCGATTAAAGCTAATTAATGAAATTTAAGGTAATGATAATCTTATAATAATATGAAATGACCTTGACACTTGTCTAAAACCTATTGGATGAGTCATGGATGACCACGAAAATCCATGGGTCAACTTTGGGACCCCATGGTGTAACTTTCATAGGAAAATTACATTAAAAACTTTTTATTTAATGTTAAAATAAAAACGTCACAAACATGAGATGTTTTACTAAACCAATTTTTAAATGGAGTTATACAAGTTATATTTTGACTATAAATATTAATTAGAAAGCTAAAACGATTTCCCACATCATGATATTTTTGTTATAAATTTTAGACATTAAATAAATAAATGTTTTTATGACACCATGATGACGCATCGATTACCTCATTAATTAATGATTTAAATAAAATGAAAAGATAATGTAAAATCTAAGACTTAAACTAGTCAAAGACCTATTGGATGAGTTAATTTCTAACCCTTATCACCTTATCCTCAAACTATATATGTGTGGCACCTTTGAAATCTGATACTCATTATATAATAAAGTAACATTTCATTACGTTCCAAGAGTGCCCCTCCTCTATTCTTATAAAAGGCCCCACCTCTACCACCTTATTCACACCATCAAGCCATTTTGCTCGGCCATACTCTACCCAAATACTCTCCCAACATCTCTCTCTTACTCCTAGAAGCCTCAATTTGGTCATAAGGCTTCCTAAGGAAGCCTTTGAGCTCAAATCAAAAAGAGTTACCCGGTTTAAGGTAATGTCTTCTGTTATGTTATTTTGTTTTATTTTGCTTCTCCAACCCCTAAACTCTTTTTATTAATTTCTTTTGTAACAACAACATTATCCTTAATATACTAGGATTTTGTAAAAATTAGGATTCGATTTACACTTACACACACCTATATCTAATGGTTAAAGAACATATTGTTTCTGCGGATGGTGAATTTCTGCCTCACGAAACGATGATTGTTCAACACTAATATAACACCTTCAATGGTGGACATTAAGATGTAACTATATTAATATATGATATATAATATGTTTATGTTTTACTTAAGCTTCTGTATTTTTCATTTATTGCATACCTTTATGGTTTCCATTATGAGTAAACGCGATATTTTCCTTTTAGGAAGTGCGGACTACCGCCCCCTCAAAATGATTTGAATCGTTAATGCCATATGTGGGATGTATAAAGGATGGAGTAAATGGTATTATACATTATATTATAATGGAATTATATTATTCTTTTATATAATTATAACCCCATTCCATTAAATATGAAATATAAATGAAAGTAGCGTTCATACGTACGTACGACTTACCGTCTCCATAAATGGTGAATTTCATTTCTTACCTCTAAATGTTATGTAATATTATAAATGCATGTATATACTAGATATATATTATATATATGATATCTATATCATGAATATAACTCTGCAGGTAATAGATATTCTACCACATAATCAACTTGTCACTATAAGAAGTTTATTGTTGACTCATGTACCAAAGATCGACAAAACGACCGTTATTAACTTAAATGAATACATAATTTTTGTAACATTGTAATAAGTGATATAAAAGTGATAATGAACTTGAAAAAGTTTCTTATGAAATTATAAATTAACTCTAGTTTATTATTCAGGAGGGTAAGGAATGGTCGAGTCATGTCGGACTCGAGGTAAGGGAACTTCTTAACCATATTTCCATTCTTTGGGTTAATCTCCTACTTTCAAATTATGTCATGATATTATTATGTCCTATCTTGTATTTTTACTTTCATTATGTGTACTTATAGTGAATACTCATAATAGATCTATTTTATTTAAAAAATGATCTTTGTAAGAGAACTTCTTAACCCAATTTCCATTCTTTGAGTTAATCTCCTACTTTCAAATTATGTCATGAAATTATTATGTCATATCTTGTATTTTTACTTTATTTATGTGTACTTATAGTGAATACTCATAATTGATCTATTTTATTTAAAAAGTGATCTTTTTAAGGGATCTTCTTACCCTAATTTATATTCTTTGGGTTAATCTCCTACTTTCAAATTATGTCAAGATATTATTATGTCCTATCTTGTATTTTTACTTTATTTATGTGTACTTATAGTGAATACACATAATAGATCTATTTTGTATAAAAAATGATCTTTTTAAGGGACTTCGTCTCAATCACCATTCATTGAGGCATATTTTGTTTTATACACAAATTTCTTTTATACGGTGTATAAACCCCTTGCCTTTTGCGTTTATTCAAAAGGAATCATTTTATACGAAGCGTGTTACTAAACGTCAAAAGGGAATCTCCTTTTTGTCGTACGTGTGCGGCAATAAGGAATTATCCGCCGCCATGACCATTATTTATGTTTCGACTTCCTCTTCAATCCATAACAATTTTTTAATTGATTTAAAAAAAAGAGAGAGATATTTCTCTCAAATGTATGAAAAATACAGTGAAAATGTGTATGAATTTAACGCAAGCTTAAAAATGTTTTCAGAAAACCCGACTCTCGAGTGTGGTAGACATGATGGGATTGGTTGTGGACTCATCATGGCCTGTAGTTAGTCGTGAAGTCTCAGAATTAGTTATTTTGTCTTCAGAAGCTTGTATAGTGATTCCAGAAAAACACTGGAGTATATTTGAGCAATTTTAAATGTATGTATCTTCTAAAAATAGAACTGGTATTTTGATTCCCAATTAGTTTCAAATAGCATTTTAAAAAATGGTATTCCTAAATTTTTATATACCGTTTTTCATATGATGAACGCATTAGACTTAATAAGTGACGGGTGGAGCCTCCAATAGCACCTCGATGCCTTGGCAGGCCTCATGAGACAAACTAGTGTCTTGGAACGAGGCCTTGACAAAATCTTATTTGTAGTCTTGGCACGAGGCCTTGGCTACATGGTTATGATAGTCTGGCAGTATGAATTCCATCATTATGAAAGTGGTTATTGATATTGCATGTGATTATTCGACCAGTATAATATCCATTTGAAGAATTAAATGGCATTATCTCATTTTACTTTTTCCATATTATGTTGATGTTCATTTTTAAAAGGCTTTTGTTTTAGTTATACATTGCCTTAATTGTTTATGTTTATTAATCAAAGCTTCTGCTATATTGTTATCCTTACTGAGCATCTGAGCTAACCCCTTTAAATGTTTTAATATTTTCTAGGATGTGAAGAAGTATTTTATGAATGACCTGCAGGGATAGTCAGAATATAACATGAGTGTGGACTATGGAGACTTTGTTATTGTTGATTTTCACTTTATGATGTAATGTAACATTTATAAATGTATCTATTGTTTCCAAGGCTACTAAAATAATCAGTATTTCGAGACATGATCTTTTGTGATCATGCCAATGTTACGCAATAATGCACCGACTCTGGGTAATTGGGGTCGGGGTGATACAGTTGGTATCAGAGGCAGTTTAGTAATAACCTTGGAAGCTAGATTTAGGTAAACTCTGATTATAGCACATAGCCATAAGATAGACATTGAGGATTTGTATAGAATAACATCGTAGAATTTTGGTATTATAGAGATTTTATGATTTTTCCAAGAAATACATCCCTGTCTGGATACGAGCTGCTAGAGGCGGCTCTGGCACAATTGTACCTAGGGGTAAAACCTGAAAACACCGCTTTGAGATAGACTCAAACGGGAACTGGTGCACGACAATGAGCCTTGCTGCACTCATTATTATGACACTCCTGGGGGATATGCTTCGGATAATTCTCATTTTCTTTACAAACCACTATGAAGGGTTATGATTATATACTTCCTCAAAGAAAACATTTTTATGATTATGGATTATATCCATAAATAGTTCTATTTTTGTTAAGTATTTTACAAGTATGGAATTATGTATTTTGATTCATAAACTAATATCGTTTTTTCCATTGTTTAGAAATGGAGCCTAGTGGAAGGAATGGAAACTGTATCAATGCTTACACTCCATGTAAGGATTTCCCTCCAGCTCAAGATAATTATTGTGGAGCTAGAGATACAACTGATGCTGATCAACTTATTACCATACTGGGACAACTCACTCAGGTTATGAATAATAACCTTACTCGTATAGACCACCCTGATCCGCAAAGTGGAGGATCAATGTTAGACCGCTTCATGAGGCAACAACCACCAACATTTAATGGGGGTACAAATCCATTTGCTGCTGAGCAATGGATAAACTCTTAAGAGAAAATATTTCATGCATTGGGGAGTAGCGAAAGGGAGAAGGTTATCATGACAGGTTACCGCCTCACTCGAGATGCAGATCAATGGTGGTCATTGATTCAAAATACAAAGGAAGATGAAGAAGTATCAAGTATGTAATGGAGAGAGTTCAAAGATATTTTCGTAGAAAAATACTTTCCTCGTGACCATCAAGCAGATATGGAAAGACAATTTCTGAGTCTAAGACAAAAGGAGGATGAGAATGTCGCAAAGTATGAGGCCAACATTACAAGGTTAGCGAGGTATACTACAGATTATATACGTAACCCAAGAAGTAAGATTGATCATTTCTTTGATGGGTTAAAACCATTTCTCCGTCGAGCATTAGTATCATAATCCTTCTCATCGTACGAAGATATTGTCTAATGTGCTATCAAGACAGAAAAGAAATTCTCTAAGTCTTATGACAACAAAGTAAAGCAAGAGAAGAAGAGAACGGTGGAACAAGAGACAGATAAGGGAAAAGGGGAAAGAAGGATTTTCCATTATGTTATAATTGTGGGAAGAATCACCTTGGTGATTGCCTAAAAGGAATGGGAGTTTGTTATAAATGGGGAGAAAAAGGTCACTAGGCTCGTGATTGCAAGGGAAAGAAAGAGGCTATCAATATTGAATGCTACAATTGTAGGGAAATGGGGAATTATGCAAATGAATGTCCTAAGCGTCAAGGAAACTTATCTTAGAAAAGGCCAAGGGATCAAGGCCAATCTTATGCTGTTACTACAGTTGAAGAGGAATAATTAATGTATTGGTGCTTTTGGACTCAAGGATTATATTCTGGTTATAAAAATAATGTGATATATATAAAGATTGTACTACAGTAATTTTTGTTTTAATATGATGAAGGTAATCATATTTTTAGTATGTGACAATAAGAGAAACATTACTTTGTTTGGGGAATCTAATGTTACAATTGATTTGGGGATTTAGAGACCTTTTAGAGAAAGTCTAGACAGAGGCATTTTGGATAACTATAAAGGTTGGAATGGATTAATTTGAACATTGGATAGTATTGTTTAAGGTTAAAACATTTATGAAGATTAATTTTGGAATATTATAATACTATAGTTTTAGGAAAAGGACAACCTGCATGTTGGGGGATAAACCATCACGTCAGACAAGCAGCAGGAATCGTACCGACAACCATAGTGAGACATGCCTTTATTACCTACCATAACCCTACAGGAAGTCCCTAGTTATTACAAAATAGTTTTCCTAATATAAATGGTATTTTTTGATATTTGGAACCTTGTATGATTAGGATAAATATAATATTTTTGAGTTCTATTATCTTTTTAAGTGAAAAATGGGTTTGTGGTAAAAATTTATTAAAGAATGAAAGTATACATGACAAGTAAGTATATTTCCTTACATTCTTAGTTAATCTCTTAAATACATTCCACAACATTATGAATGGTAACTTAAAACAAAAATGTAGCCGGTTAACTTTTCCAACTGGGGATTCAATGACCGTTTAACCAATCACAAGTTTGTGATTTTCTTGTGGATAACTTTCTCAAAATCCTGCTTTCTACAACTCTCCATCAGACCTTGATGGTTTGTTTCTCCTCCTTATCCATATTTTCATAGAATCCCAGTATGGGTTATCTCGGGTGACGTTTTTACTTCTCTTTCTTTCTTTTAATGTTATATTATTATTAACCCTATTTCCAATGTGGGTTTTCCAAAAAGGTATTTTCTATTTTCAACATTTTATTTTCGAAGAAAATTTTAAAATTTTGAGGACACAATTTATTGAAGGAGGGGAGAATGTAGCACCCCACACTTTCACGATACACTTCTCTTTGAATAATACAGTAGCGTGTGTTGTACGCAACGTCGAGTTCTAACACACCGCGACTAATCAAAGTAGCCGTTATGAATAGTAATACCCACTTTTTAAAATTATAGAAATTTTATATTTCAAAATGGACTTCATTTTTGTATTCGTAATATTGAAATTATCCTTTGTTGAATTTTTTGTAATTTTCCGAGAACATTCAACTTTTTATGAATAGTGAAAAATACATAAAAAAACTTTTTTAATCAAAATAATTTATAGTGATAAATTATACTATTTAGTGTTTTTAAAGTATAATTATAATATATTTTTACCATTTTATTCAATGGTGATCATTATAATTAATTTAACATTGAAATTGGACATAAAGAATTGCCAATCTTTAGATATATATTGTATTGTAAAAACACGTTGTTTGTTGGGAAAGCGGGAATTAATTATAAAATTAATTAATGAAACTTATATGTTTGGAATTTTTTAAAATATTCATAATTTTTTAAATCATAATATCAATTTTATCTTAGGGTGAAATTTTGGAATTGTTCTAAAAAACATCAATTTTTTATGAATAGTGAAACCACTAAGAAGTAGTTAAAAAACTAATTTTTCATTTAAATGAAACATTACCACATCTATGATTTGATTTTCCAAAATCTGACATACATGGTTTTCATTAGGAAGTAAAATTTGGTTCAATTGGAATAAAATAATTTTTTGGTGAATAGTAACTTTTATGTTTAATTAATCGCGATTAATGGTAATTAGTGAAATTTAAGGTAAAGATAATGTTATAATAATATGAAATGACCTTGACACTTGTCATACACCTATTGGATGAGTCATGGACGACCAATAAAATCCATGGGTCTACTTGGGGACCCCATGGAGCCACTTTGATAGGAAAATGACATTAAAAACTTTTTATTTAATGTTAAAATAGAGATGTCACAAACATCAGTTGTTTTGCTAAAACAATTGTTAAATGGGGTTATAAGAGTCATATTTTTGACTATAAATATTTATTAGAAATATAAAAAGATTTCCTACATCATGATAGTTTTATTTATAATTTTTAGACATTAAATAAATTAATGTTTTTATGACACCATGATGATGCAGTGATTACCTCATTAATTAACGATTTAAATAAAATGAAAAGATAATGTAAAATCTAAGATATACACTTGTCAAAGACCTATTAGATGAGTATATTTATAACAATTATCACCTTATCCTAGAAATATATAAGTTTGGGACCTTTAAAATCCTAAACTCATTATTTAATAAAGTAACATTTCATTACGTTCCAAGAGTGCCCCTCCTCTCCTCTTATAAAAGGCCCCCACCTCTACCACCTTATTCACACCATCAAGCCGTTTGGCTCGGCCAAAATCTGCCCAAATACTCTTCCAACATTACTCTATTACTCTTAGAACCCTCACTTTGGGCATAAGTCTTCCCAAGGAAGCCTTTGAGATCAAATCCAAAAGAGTTACCCGTTTTAAGGTAATGTCTTCTCTTAAGTTATTTTGTATTATTTTTCTTCTCCAACCCCTAAACTATTTTTATTATTTTCTTTTGTAACAACACCAGTATCCTCAATATACTAGGATGTTGTTATAATAAGTATTAGAGCTAAACTTACACACACCTACATCTAATGGTTAAAGAACATACTGTTTCTGTGGATAGTGAATTTCTGCCTCAGGAAACGATGATTGTTCAACACTCATATAAAACCTTCAAAGGTGGCCATTAAGATGTCAATATATTTATATATGATATATTATATGTTTATGTTTTACTTAAGATTCTGTATTTTTCATTTATTTCATAACATTATGGTTTCCATTATGGGTAAACGTGATATTTTCATTTTAGGAAGTGCGGACTACTGACCCCTCAAAGTGATTTGAATCGTTACAGCCATATGTGGGATGTATAAAGGATGGAGTAAATGGTATTATACATTATATTATAATTGAATTATATTATTCCTTTATATAATTATAACCTCATTCCATTAAATACGAAATAGAAATGAATGTAGCGTTCATGCGTACGTACGACTTACCGTCTCCATGAACTGTGCATTTCATTTCTTACCTCTAAATGTTATGTAATATTATAAAAGAATGTGTATACTGGATATATATTATATATATGATATATACATCATGAATATAATTCTGTATATAATAGATATTCTACCACATAAACAACTTGTAATTATAAGAAGTTTATTATTGACTCAAGTACCAAAGATCGACAAAACGACCGTTATTAACTTAAATGACTACATAATTATCGTAACATTGTAATAAGTGATATAAAAGGGATAATGAACATGAAAAAGGTTCTAAAGAAATTATAAATTAATTCTATTTTATTATTCAGGAGGATAAAGAATGGTCGAGTCAAGTCGGACACGAGGCAAGGGAACTTCTTAACCTGATTTCCATTCTTTGGGTTAATCTCCTACTTTCAAATTATGTCATGATATTATTATGTACTATCTTGTATTTTTAATTTATTTATGTGTACTTATAGTGAATACTCATAATAGATCTATTTTATTTAAAAAATGATCTTTGTAAGGGAACTTCCTAACCAAATTTCCATTCTTTGGGTTAATCTAATACTTTCAAATTATGTAATGATATTATTATGTCCTATCTTGTATTTTTACTTTATTTATGTGTACTTATAGTGAATACTCATAATAGATCTATTTTATTTAAAAAATGATCTTTGTAAGGGAATTTCTTAACCCAATTTCTATTCTTTGGGTTAATCTCATACTTTCAAATTATATCAAGATATTATTATGTCATATCTTGTATTTTTTACTTTCTTTATGTGTACATATAGTGAATACACATAATAGATCTATTTTGTTTAAAAAAATGATCTTTTTAAGGGACTTCGTCTCAATCACCATTCATTGAGGCATATTTTGTTTTCTACACAAATTTCTTTTATATGGTGTATAAAACCCTTGACTTTTATGTTTATTCAAAAGGAATCTTTTTATAAGATGCGTTTTACTAAACGACAAAAGGTAATCTCTTTTTTGTCATACGTATCGGAGACAATGACTTCTCCGCCGCCATGACCATTATTTATGTTTCGGCTTCCTCTGCAAGCCATAACTCTTTTTTAATTGATTTAAAAAAAAGAGAGAGTTATTTCTCTCAAATGTATGAAAATCTAGTGAAAATGTATATATATTTAACGCAGGCTTAAAAATGTTTTCATAAAACGCGACTCTTGAGTGTGGTAGACATGAAATAATTGGGTGTAGACCCATCATGCCCTGTAATTAGTCGTGCAGTCTCAGAATTAGTTATTTTGTCTTCAGAAGCATGCATAGTGATTCCAAAAAAACATTGGAGTATATTTGAGCAATTTTAAATGTAAGTATCTTCTAAAAATTGAACTGGTATGTTGATTCCTCGACTAGTTTCAAACATAATTTTAAAAAATGGTATTAATAAATGTTTATATATTGTTTTTCATATGATGAATTAATTGGACTTAATAAGTGATGGGTGGAGCCCGCTATAGCTCCTCGATGCATCAGTAGGTCTCATGAGACAAACTAGTGTCTTGGTATGAGGCCATGAAAAAATATTATTTGTAGTCTTGGCACGAGGCCTTGGCTATGTGGTTATGAGAGTCTGGCATTATGTATTCCATCATTAGGAAAGTGGTTATTGATATTGCATGTGATTATTCGACTAGTTGAATATCAATGTGAAGATGTAAATGGAATTATCTCATTTTACTTTTTCCATATTATGTTGATGTTCAAGTTTAAAAGGATTTTGTTATAGTAATACATTTCCTTAAATGTTTATGCTTATTGATGAATGCTTCCACTATATTGTTATCCTTACTGAGCATCTGAGCTCACCCCTTTATATGTTTTAATATTTTCTAGGATGTGAAGAAGTATTTTATGAATGACCTGCAGGGATAGTCAGAAGAGGATATGAGTGTGGACCATGGAGACTTTGTTATTGTATATTTTCACTTTATGATGTAATGTAACATTTATGAATGTATCTTTTGTTTCCAAGGTTACTAAACTAATCGGTCTTTCGAGACTTGATCTTTTGTGATCATGACAATGTTATGCCATAATGCACCGACTCTGGGTAACTGGGGTTGGGGCATTACATTCATGGCCTACTGGCCTGGAGATATCTCGCCTGGTTCGTAAGGAGAATCAGTAGCAGCCCCGATGGCAGTACCACCAGGGCTATAATGTGGCGAAGGAACCTCAGTTCCTTTCCTTTCAAGCTGCAAGATGATGAAAATAACTTCCTTAAGTGAAAAATAATCGACTGGAATCATGTTACAAAGCAAATAAGGAAAGAAAACTTATATCTTCAGGAGCCACATACTCATGCCACTTCTCATCTCCAGAACCACCAGCCCCCTTAGTGGCGCTACGATCAATGATTTCCTTCACCCACCTAGTGACAGGAATGGACTCATCAGTGGTATATATGAGCATTTCCAGCTCTCTGATGTAAGACCGCAGTTCATTGGGTTTTTCCTCATATTGAATATATGTAGAAGATAGAAGATTCGCTATTCTAGGAAGTTGTAGGCCCTCACATAAATCCTTCCAGGTGGTCTCAGTACCACAGTACAAACTCTTCCATAACTAGACAGCCTCTGGTCTTAGATATGAAGACTGCGAGGAAAGTCCTACAATCTTTGACTTCAATTTCTTTCCAGCTCCTGCAACTATAGATAGAGAATAAGAAAATATGACTTATTTATTTATAAAGTAGCAGTGATTAAATTACCACAATGAAGTAAATCACCAGGAGTTGATGGAGTAGGTCTTTTAATTCGGGCCTGAGGATTATATCGGGCACGAAACTGCTATTCCGCTGGTTGTACCTCATCATCCCCATCATGGGAATCTAGTGAATCAGTTCTAGAGGAGGAATCTCCTGAATCAGCTTCAGGTGGGATATCATAACCTTCATGAGGAAGGGTTTCATTACCTACAGTCCTCTTCCTTTTCCCCACTTGATAAACAGGGTGATTCAACACCCCTTTTGGGTATGATTCTATCCAGTGTTCTGCGTAATATGTAGTCAAATTATGTGCCGCTTTTTCAACTGGTAAATCCAATACTACCCCAGTCTTCTCCCATGACGTCAGCAGCCATAGTTTCTGAGAAACCATCGGATTTTTCTCTAACCTGACATGTACTAGATGAGATACAATAATATGTTGCAGACATTTTAATTGACATGAAAATCTATATAGAGCATAGGCCTCATATAAAATTTCTCCGTCAATCCTAGAAACTAGTACACCATCCCTGCAAGCTAGCATGTATGCCCTCAAATCCAAGTGGGTTGTTCCATCATTGACAAACCGCCCGGTTGGCGGATTTCCATAAGGAAAAAGGTGAATTACTTAAACATGCTCGGCCTCACTTTCATGTCATAGGCATTAACATATAATGGAGAAACTCTGGAGAATGCTTGCACTGACGGGCTGAATGAACTTCCAGGAATTTTTAATCCATTATGTACATTGTATGTCTTAAAGTGAGTGGCGATCCATCCCCATAAAACATGGAATGGTCCCACTATTCATAAAGGATATTTACCAATGATGACATGAAGTAAAATCTTATGAATTTTGCTAAAATGGGGGTATCCAACCCAACCATTTTTCCCTCAGCCAACTTTGCCGCAATGACGAAGGTCCCTAGCCTGACGCCTCCCTTCAAATCCCTGACTGGAAAGAGATAAATGCTGAGCCACATTTCCAAGAATCCTTCCTGACGAGTCTTCTTTGGGATCCTTGGATTCGCCTCATATCCCCACTTCTCGAACACTCCTGCTTCTAGAGTTGGACAGAATGTGCTAGGAGCACCCCTCTTCTCTGGTTTTGGGAAGGTGGTAGGACATTTGGGCCTCTTATCCTTGGTTTGATTTTTCTTGGATCCTTTTTCTTTCGGCTCCTTCTCCTTTGGCTCCCTCTCTTTCTTCTCAATAATAAATATATTCATCCATTCCTCTGGATGATTATCCTTTCTAGAATGACTTAATGAGGTCTCTGAACTTTTGATCCTGTGGAAGATCTTAAATAATTCTCGAGCTAAATCAAGAGCCTTCTCTGAATCATTCCAAGTCACCTTGGGTAGAATGAATTCATCATACAAATCCCCCAAAATTGGAGCCCTTGAGATCTTGTATACATCCCACAGAATGATTCATACTTCTCCATGAGTCAGATGGTATGAATTAGTTGCTGGAATACAGTGTCTGAGTATCTTAAGCACAAAGTTATCATGTCTGTAAAAATATGTTTTCCCAACCCAGACAACTTCGTATATCACCACACTTTTCAGATCCTTGACAAACTCTACACAGGTTTGTCGCACCCAGTATGCCCACATCCAAGTTGGCTTCATGCCTCCCCCATGACAGATGTCCCAACTTTTCATCCATCCATTGGATTGATCCATCTGAGCATTTTGGATGATTGAAGGATGACAATGTGGTTACATCTCAGGTGTATGATCTTTCAGATATGGCGTACAAGGGCTATGATGCATCATGTGGGACTTCTCCACTGTGCTAGCATTTAGAAATACTCCTCCACTTGAGATATTTGCTGAAGAAATTTTGTTGTATCACTGAAACAAAAAAATGGAAGATAGTCCTTTTCTTCTAGAATAGTGACTTCTCGCAGATGACCATAGCCATACATAGGCAGATAAGTGCTTTGGGGGAAGTCGCGATGATATTTCTTCAGATACTTAGCCAAATCTAGATAAGTGCTATCTTTGATTGTATAATAATCGTGGCCAATAATGTTCATCATATCATAAATCCGCTTGCTAGCCAGTTCATCAACTATTCCGGGTCTAAGAGCCATTGAATCTGCACAAAAATTGAATAAATTAACTATTAATTAAGTTGATTTTTCATAAAAATGTGAAAGAATTCTAAAAAATGGCAAAGGCATTAAGGCACGAATGTCTAAACTTGGCGCACAAGTATGAATGGGCCGTGTAAATATTTGGCACGCAAGTATCACCGGGCAAGTCCTATTACCTTGATAGCAGCGCGACGACGAAGAAACAGCAGAAAATAAGAGACTTGCGCAGAGAAGGTGACTTTCATGGAGAGAGCTCAAGAATCCGGAAATCAGATGCTATGCGTGGAAAAGGACAGCGTATTTATAGGCTAGGCTACCCACCTGCACAGCTATAGACAGCGTGCTCCAGCCTTGCGCGACTCCCACTTGCGCGCCGCCCTCTGCACCCTCAAAACTTGCACACCACCTTTCCTTTGGATTTCTTCTTTTCCTCAGAGTCACATCCTCATTTCTTTTGGATCCAACTCTGAGGGGGGACTTTTGATGACGCTCCTTTTCTTCACAGTGTCCAAAGGAATGTAAAAGTGAATGACTTAGCACAAATTGATTCATCCTTTGAATAAAACACCAAAAATCTACAAAGGGATGAACAAGGAGAACATTGCCCATAGGTCGCACAAGTTCCCTCATAGTCACGCAAGTCCACTTTCACGACGCCTAAATGGTCATGCAAGTGACTTGCATGACCTAAGTGATAACTGCCTGGGGTCTTCTCCTGCCTATAAATAGACCCTGTGGGATCCCCATTCGTGGAGGATTTATTCCAGAAACTCAGATTTGAGCTCCTGGTGCCCTAGTCTCTTCTCAAAGCTTCTGAAACACTTCTAAGGTAATTTCTTACCTAGAACGGAAGATCTAAAGAGGGGGAGGAAAGTCTAAGTGTTAAAACTCATCAACACATGCACGCCTGAGTGGCCAGCCCTTAAGGGAAATGGACACACTTGTGCGCTGCCTTACTCCTTCATTAGAACATGCGCGCCACTCTTCTGGAAGAACCTTAGGAAGATTCTAAAGTCTTTAACCAAGAGTCGCTGAAGTATATCTCTGTTGGTTAACCATCGAAAAAATACACATGTGTCACAGAAGTATACCTGCGCGACCAAGACTTGGGCACCCACGCAATACCTGCGCGCCTGCCAGGACGTGCGCGCCCCTGCCTTTTTGGGTTCTCTTCTTGCCCATTTCACCCTTCTTAAGACATTACACCTCTCCTATTAATGATTCAATCTTCAAGACCCTCTTCAAATCCATTTATGGCATTATTTCATGATTTGGCTTCCAAATCTGAAATGAATTGTGTGGAATATATCTCAAAACCTAGTGATTTACACATATTTATGTCACTAAAGATTGATATTACATTCATTCAACCTCATCCTTTAAGATTAGAGAACTCATTAACCTGGGCCTCATTTTTAGGAGTAAGCCCCAGTCCTCTAATTTGGGAATCCTCATCAAGAGTAAGCCCCAATCATAATTCTCTTAACCTGATCCTCCTTTTCAGGAATAAGCCCCAGTCATAATCATTAACCTAGGCCTCCTTTTCAGGAATAATCCACAGTAATAATCTCCAAATATGGGCATCCTCTATAGGAGTAATCCCCAAGTCCTCATTAACCTGGGCCTCCTTTTCAGGAGTAAGCCCCAGTCCCCTAATTTGGGCATCCTCCTCAGGAGTATGCCCCAATCACAATTCTCTTAACCTGGGCCTCTTTTTCAGGAATAAGCCCCAGTCATAATCATTAATCTGGGCCTCCTTTTAAGCAATATGCCCCAGTCATAATCTCCAAATATGGGCCTCTTTTTCAAGAGTAAGCCCCAGTCCCCTAATTTGGACATCCTCTATAAGAGTAAGCCCTAACTATAATTCTCTTAACCTGGGCCTCCTTTCCAGGAGTAAGCCCCAGTCTTAATTTCTCTTAACCAGTCCTAATTTACCTTTGATTTGGGATACTTTCCCAGGAGTAAAACCCAATAATAAGTCCTCTCCTAATTTGAGCCTCATTTTCAGGAGTAAGCCCCTTGTTAGAGTATTCAAAGTCTCCATGATATACATATACCTTTATAGAACATGTTCCTAGATTTTTTTCTCTGAATTGAATCCTAATCTTCATATATCTAGGAAGTTATACATACATAAGCCCCACATTATTTCTTATGATTGCATCTTTCATGGCCCAATTGTCTAATTTTTACCAATACCTCTTGTTTCTCACACCGAGCATGACTCACGTGAGCTTAGAGTGTAAAAGTAATTATGAAATCCTTCTTTAAGACATCACTCATAAACATCATACTCCCTTACTCGAACTACATGGGTTCTGATTCTATTCTAAACAAAGGATATGTAGGTAGCCCATATGCGGGTTTGATACCAACTCTGAAATTGTCCATGTCAATCTAAATGACAGTAAAATTCAAGTGCCCCACTGAGTGGCTTTAAACCCAGCATGGTCATCATAATGACCAAGAGACTTCTATATAAATGTGTCGAAGGATTCCATTGACCAAAAAATCTCTAATAAATACAGATGATTCTCTATCGATGAAGAACCTCGAATACATATAAAAGATTCTCTAAATTTACAACATATTGAATCATTAATTTTCAGATCTGATGGAAAGATCATTTTATACATGGTAATGTAATAACGATTCATGAACATAACTTAAATCTATATAGAGAGTCCCGTAGTAGACAATAATTCCCCTCAAAAAGGTGTGATGAGTCTGACCTCCCATCCTCTCGACCAATGCAAATTCCTAAGCCTCATCAGCCCACAAACTAATGAGCGCCTACCTTTGGAAAGTAGGTCCAAATGGATGTGAAATCATTGGATGTTTCCGGTTCTATGAAAAAACCCGTTAGAAACCTATTGGAATGTTTGAACCTTTAATCAAGGAGGTCAACCCCAAATTCCGAGGGATACAATGTTATACATCGATTTATTTTTGATGATAATGACCTATATTTTTCCCCATTATCAAAATTTTGTATATATCATATGTTTTAGTATCATTGTTTATGGGTATTTACATGAAATTTTAATGAATATATTTGGATACACATTTATTTCTTATGTGTTTTCCGTGTTATGGTTATTTATTGATTTATAAATGATTTCATCATGTGTATCCATTTAAAGATGATATAAACCTGATTTTTTTCAATGAGTTCTCCTGTATGTGAATAATTATAACCACATTTTTCTTAGGGGTATATATGATATGATGAATGATTTATTTCATTTTGAACTCGTATGGATTAATGTTGGTATACGGGGTTATTTATCCCAGTCTAACTCATTATTTAAGGTTTTATATCTCCTAATGTATTAATGCATAGGAATACATATAGTTTTTCCCAACTCAAAGGGAGTACATACATGGAATTTATACAACACTTGTGTGGATTTTTTTTTGATTTTTTACAATGGGTGTATGTGTTCGTTTATTAAATTTTTTTATTCTTAACCTTATGATTATGTTATTAATTCAGGGATAATATCTAATTACTCATTTTTCAACTATATTTAATAATAAGTTATGTTATGCTATGTCATATTCTATGATTTGGGTTTATATTCTATTTATTTTTAGTTATCATTTTCATATATATAATGATTATTCTAATATGAAAATCATATTGATGATTTTTTATTCTGTTATTGTCATCTCTTACATATACCATTATTGTGCATCTAAGATAAAATATTTATTATGTTACCATTACAATAGATTTTGAATAATGTGAAAACATAGTTTCCTTCTAAATTGGTATATTATCTACATAATTATTTGAGATTTTTAATATTATTATGGATTAATTTTTTCTCGTAAGGTGAGAAACAATCCATTAGAAAAAAGTATCACATGTTTTATTTATTATTATTTCCATAATTATCCAATAATCATTACATAAAAGGTCATGTGAGTGTATTTTAATGAAATATTATATTGTAGTCATTTTATTATGATGGTAATGTAAATGGGATTTCATAGATAGTTTATTGTTTGTTAAACCTTGTGAGGTCCATAGAGTAATCGTGCTAGGCCATTTTTCTTAGGTAGTATGAGTATCATTGTTGAAACATGAATTGCTAAAACATGTTGTAGAATATGGAATTTTGAGATAATTTTTTAATATATATATATATTCAACTAAAAAATATTACCCTTGTTCATCTCCCCCCCATCGTGTGACCAAGGGCCAATTCCCCTCATATTTTCACCACCATACTCTAGTCTCAAAATTCTTTTAGTGATTTCTCTTGGTTTCTCCATAGTCTAGGTTTATGTCATCGATGTCTCACTTCTATTTCCCTACTATATCACTCATTTTATGTTCTCTTCTTCCCCCATCACATTTTTTCCATAAAAACGAGGAATAGGGGGTTACAAGATTTTTTTTTGATTTTATTGGAGTTTAAGGTTTGTGGGAATTATTTCCTACATAATTTATAGTCCTCCAAAAGATGTCATACTTCAAAAAATATCTTCTATTGATTGGGAATAGGTTTTACCATGTCATATATTTAAATTTTAGAACCATTTTATTTTAATATTTGAAATAATTATGATCTAATTTTTTTTAATCAAAATAATCATGTTTATTGAACACTATCATGGTTTTCATAAAATTTGACAGATTTTCCTATATTAAAATATTTTTAATGACTTATTTTATTAAAATACTTGTACCAATTCATTATTAAATGGACCATATAGATCTTAAAGCAATATATTTATATTATAAGGGAGTTTTTGGAATTTAATCTATCTTTCTAAATGGTTGTATATGTAATTTAAAATAATATATGGAACTCCACGTATTTATAAATAGTTTTAAAAAGTAATTAGAAATATATAATACTATTCAAAAATAACAGGACTCTGTTTTCATCTGTAGATTAATTAAACTGTTGATTTTTTGTCACATATATTTTTAAATTTTAATTGGGTGATTTTTAATAGATTTTTAATGATTTATTTTAAATATGCTGTATTTTATTAATGTTTAAATATTTTGAATTTGAAATTAATAAAATTGAAATAATGTTATATGTATATTTACATTTAATTAGGATCATTTGGTACTTATTTGGTTCTTATGAAAAAATTATGGTTGTATAAACTCCACTTTGTGTACCATTGTTGATTACCATTTATATGGGATGTGTCAGATGTCATTGGATAATGTTTGATGGAACATAAGTGATTTTCTTGAGAGGGGCATAGAAGGGAAAATGGTTTTATTTTTATTATTTTAGATACATTTATTTCTCAATTATATTCTTTTATTCTAGTTGTTGGCTATTTTTAATGAATTATGTATCACTCTCAATTATTCTGGGCCATGGAATCCCAAGAGCTTTGGTAGGATAACATATTCATGATAGAACCCATTCTACTTAATATACATATGATATATGTTATATATCCAATATCATATGATGTTTTACAAAATGTATTACATTTACTAGGAAACCGACCCAAATTAGCAACTTCTTCCAATATTTTATAACCCATGTAACCATAGGTCAATGAAATTGACATTTATTCTATTTTTTTGTTGTTTATATTGGGGACTTAATTGACTTAGTATTATATTCCTTGATTATTTGACATTAGTGGATGATATTATTTTCTATTTTGATTATTCTTTATTTTGTAACATGGTTCATTGATTAAAATAATTCCAAAAGATTATAAACCAAAAACCAATGTCAAATGGACAATTAAAATGGATAATTTTGTGTTAGTTATTTCATGTCTAATTTATAATGTTTTTTTACGTGATTGTTTTTATTTAATTAAAATTATTAAAAAAAATTACAAAACCATTTGGAGGATCTAATAGATTAAAATTTAATTGAAAAAATTTACTACTTTATATTAAATGAAATTTTTACAGATAATTTTTTAAAATTTTGTAATGTAGTATAGTTGGTTATGGGATACTATGAATGTGTTTTCTCAAACATATTTTACATTTATTTAAAACTTTTTAAAAAATCACTTTTGGATGTGTTTCTAGATTATTTGGGTTGGTTTTTGACTTGTTTGGTTTGGTTGCTATTTTTTATTTATTTTATTTATCACATTAGAAAACTATGTAGATTACATTATTTTGATGGATGTCTGTATAGATTTTCTGTTTAAATTCATCAATTTTATATAATGAATTTACCATTAAATGACTTATTAACTTCTCTAAAATTTTGTTATTATTTGATGTGAAATAAACATTTAGAATATAAGTATTGCTAGTGGTGAATATTTATAGATGGTTTCATGGGTTATAAGTGGGATTACATTTACATTAAAAAAATTTATATCATTTCTCTTAATTATTTTCCTAAACAATGTTTCTGATTGGTTGGATAACTTATAGATGGAATATAACACCCTGACCAGAATAATTACTTCTTGGTTAGAGTTATACATCACCTCATGTGTGCCACCCCGTATAGATGAAGTTATGAACAAGAATAAATGGAATGAGTGGCATTTTAAAAAGACAATATAATTAGTAACAGAAATCCTGACGAAATATATATAAAATAGATCACAACATTCATAGTAATAATCATATAAATAAATAATCAAATGTAATAATAAAATCATTAAATTAATATATTATATTATAATCATAAAATCCAAAATTAATTATGAATTCCAACAAATAACGGGTCAATTTACTAAAAAATGGATGAAAACTAAGTAACTTGAATCATAATGACTACGAATCGAAGTTCAACTATAATAACAATAAATAGACTTATATCTCTTTATTTACTATCTATTGTAGATATCATTCCATTTATACGATATTTTTATAATATATACAAGTTCATCATGACACCCATGTATTATTTGGGCATATACCCCAATGGAGAACGACCAACTATTCATTAACACATGTTCAGAATATTTAAATTTCAATTCAAGGAAAATAATAAATCTGAAAAAATAAACCACACATGTTCAATCATATTATAGTTTAGTAAAAAATGGATCAACGTTCTTGATCTTAACTCATGATGAATTACATAATTCATCATAGTGTTTTCTTCCAACTAATCATCACTTGAAGCCCCTCATAAAGAGATAGTTTCACTCACCTTCAGTGGAAATACTCATGTTTTCCCAATTCATGGATTTGAGAAAGAGAAAAAATACATGTGAAACCAAAAAAAATAACTAGGAGAATAAAACATCATGAATTTATCCAAAATCACATTTCATGGAAAACCAATCAAATCATACACACTCCACCTTTATGGTAATGACTAGCCCATATGGAAAAAATGGTAATTCATTTATAGATAATGATAAACTAAACATACAACACAAAATGAAATAATAAAGATGTTCATAATCTTTTCATTTAAAATAAGAATCATATAACTAACCAACATCCACATGTTATTAATATCTTTGAAAATTATTACACGGAAACTAAATCAGACCATTTGTGATTCACATAAACTCTTGGACTGACGTTGAAACAAACAAACCAAATGAAAATCACTTCATGAGGATTCCTAATGTACATACACACACATATATTCTACATATGAATCACATAAAGAATAGGTATCATGGTTCTACATACAAAAAATGTGAATAAAATTAATCATAGGTCTCCGAAGGATACTCACACACACCATACTATCAATGTAATACTGATTAAATATGAACTAAATTGTGATGGAACCTTAACATAAAGATTATCTCACAACATAATGAAATTGGAGTATATATAATATATTTTTATGATTATAATATAACCATAAAAAATGAATAAAGGTCACTTCTTTCACCTTCTTTTAAATTACTTGATTAAAATTCAAATGAAAGGGGGGATAATATTCCAAAGTATCATCCTATATTCTTGTAGAAATAATCTCAATACAAGGAAGTAAAATAAGAGTACATAAACTATCTCAATATAGGAAAAAAAGATAACAATATATTTAAGACTCCACTCTAAATAACCATATGTGTATATATCTTAAAAAAATATCATGTGATGATCGATGATTGATTACACCATTCGAATTTCCTAAATATTTACCTTTGGGAAAATGTGATTCAAACCTTGTCCATAATGTCCTCATTCAATCCAAACCCTAGAATCCCAACATGATAAATTATAAAAAATGTTGACAAATGTTTAGAATTTTTTTTTTTGTCATGCATTCCACCTAAGTGTGGTAAGACTGGTTTGGCAATGGTCTATTGGAGGGATTATAGCACTACAGTACACAGAAAATAATCAACCATTTGTGTATTAATCCTAAATGTTCACATAAAGAGTTTTAAATCACATAACATCCCACCACATGGAATGTTCCTTCTCTATATATGCACTAAAATTCCCAAATCCACAATTTAACCACAAGTCCACCCATTGATTCCAAAACACAATTTCATATCTTTAATAGAACAATAATATACATTCAATAATTTTTTATTTTATTAATATACTATTCTAATTACTTCTAATACTAGTGAGTTATATTGATGGATATACTTGATAATCTATGGTAAGTTTTTCAAAATATAATATTCTCCCTCCTAAAATATTTCATAGATACCCTAGTGTTTCTATAGTACTCGATTAGGAGGGTATTTCATTCATTGTTATACCATTAAACATTGGATAATAATTTGAATCAACTATTCAATATATGATTCATCTGGTCCCAAATTAATTCCATAAAAGTCAATCAAAGTAAATCAATCAGGCCTTTACTTTTAATATAGATAAACAAATAAAAATTATATATAATATCATATAACTGAGGTAGGATCAAATGATAACGAATTTCGCAATTTTTTAATGATTTCAATGATCCCTAATAAATGGATAATCAATTTCCCGTTCCATTATAATTATTGATATCATAATATATGGGAAAATGGAATGAAGACCTAGTAACCTACAACAAAATATAAATTGTTATATCCTCTAGTTGGAATATGATCACTGCATATTTTGGGTGGTCAACCATTTACTTCAATTGCAATACACTCTTTCAAGGTATATATCATGATACATAATTAAATAATTAATTTCTTACCCGCCTCATACAAATATAGTGGTGAAAACAAGGTATTATATAGAGATATAAAAATTGAATCATATGAATAAACGACTAGAAATTTTTAATTTACTATAATTGGATTAATTCATAATGATCATACTATGCTCCAATAAAATCATGAACCAATTCTGAGTGAATATTCTCTATGGTCTAGATCATTATCCTTATAATTTCACTAGTCTATGAATGATATGTCATAATTAGCTTCAGTTGAGATCTCAAATCCCTCTGTACGTTGTTCCATATATATAATGATTAATGAAAATCACTCTAACAGAATGATATAAGGCGTTTTATGAATCCATAAATTCTAAAAAACATAGATCTTCCATAGATAATCATTAAAATGAGTCTATAGAATCGATATGAATTAACTATAACCCATTTGAAACATCTTCCTCTTAGGTACATGATCAATATAGTTATGAATATCATCATCCCTATTATCTATATTCACAGCGGAAATAGAAGTGGTAAAAGTATCCCATTGTGCAATTGATTCTAAGGTTTTATACATTATAAGGTAATGTACTGATAGAAAAAGCTTATAATTATCCCATTTTTCTCAGGATAGTGTAGTTATCATCTAATGTCATGATACGTATAGGATGATTAAGGGTGAAATTCCCACTTAGAATCATTAGAGTACCTCATTACATAAAATATATTGGAATAAAGATCCACTATTGTAACATTTATAAAAATTATATCACATTCATCTAATTACCATCCTTAAATTGATTTATTATAAATAAAACTATAATGCATCACGAGACAGTCAGGATCACTATTTTTACTAGAATTAACTTTCTCTACTAAGGGTTATGTGATCATTATGGGTGTAGATGATGGTTCTCATTGATCCTAAGACATGACCACATTGTTGTTTGTTTACAATGTTATTATTATCTAATTGAATTACAATGTTCACATTCAAGGATCCTGTTTGACATTGTTAATTGGATAAAAAAAAATATTTTCTAGGAGAATCAATCATCTAAAAATTAATGTTTTTATGTACATTACCCATCAACTATAATTATGATTCATCTCTAACATGGATAAAATATAAACCAATCTATAATGGTTTATTTATAATAAAATTATATAATTGAATAGGTAATGTATTAAACCTTTCCAATGATGTGAAACAAAAATTAGTTCATGCTCTTGAGTTTGATATTATTCATTGTATTATTATAGACATCAAGTCTTGTTTGAAACTACCTGCTAATATTTTTTAGGTAATCTACCTAATAAACACCAAATGCATTGAAATAAACTTCTAAGCTAATAACAGGTTTGGAAAAACCAATAAGAAAGATGATTTCAATTCAATATTTTTTTCATTAATGACTTTATCATACTAATACAACCATTCCCAAACTAACCCATTCATGTTAGGTGTTGGCATGTGTGCTGAAAAAAATGTAAAAGTTATGAATAAACTCTCTGTAGTAACAAACCATTCCAAAAAAATATCGATATATCACAAAATTTCTAAGGCTATTCAACTGAAGAAATGAGTTATTACTTTTCCAAATAAATATATATTACAATATCATAAATATCATTCCCTAGGAAACATTTATCTTAAAACAAATAGTTATATTTTATGAGCATAGTGTAAATCTAATTCATTTGAATCATATTCAGTAAAATATATAGGTGTCTTGAATTTGATTCAGATATCTATGAATAAGTCAATATTTTTGGAAAAAAATTAATGAAGGATTCTAATTTCAAGGGAAATATTTGATTCATTTTTACCATTAACATTCCTAAATAATATTTTAGACCAAAAGTAGTGAAAAAAACTAATTAATCCCATGTTTTTCACTAAAAAACATGTTTAATATGTTATCTTACTTTACCCATTATTAATATTTTGTAGAATTTTGATTAATATATGAAAAACAATATCTCCTAAAAATGGTAAACAATATTTCATATCAATATTAAAATCATGATGTTTCAATATAGGTTGAAGATAACAATTGAGTTTTCAAAATTAATGTTCATCATTCCCAAATAAAAAAGGATCAAGAAAAAGAAACTCAAAAAATCAAGATGAAAAACAAGATAACAATGTATTTCTAACCTGGATCTCTATAATCTATTGTGTTAAATATAGATTCAAAGAATCAGGTAATAATTACTCAAGGAATAAATCCTTAAACGTTCAAATTTCAAATCATCCCATCATCCAATCTAATAAATATTACAAGCTACCTCTTTGAATGTCCCTAATGATAAAAGTATTGATTATCTCCATCAGATCATTAGAATAATAAACCATGTAAAATATCCCTTTGAAGATGTATATCCAATCATAAGCAACGTTGGTGAATATTGGTCCCTGAAAGGATGTAGGTTTCTGGAGAATAATATCATAATCTTAGTTGAGAATTGACCATTTGATTACTTCTCTCTGAGTAGGATCTCTAAGAAGAGTCAACAATTGATATGTTCTATTGCGTAAAATATTTGTTCCAGCTACAAGAGTGTTCCCATATACACCCTTCTATATAACAGGTGATGAAATAGGGGAATTCCCCAATGAAAAATAATTATGATCAACAACACATGGGGGTTCCACAATAAATACCTTGGTGGTATGATCTAAAATTCAAAATAAATATTTTAGAAAATGTCAAAAATTTATTCAATTAACACTATTTAACAGTCTAAATGAGAATTCAAGGATGGTACAATTAGATACTATTTCAAAGAGGATACCAAAAAATAGTAGTTACAACCGCTTATGCACTACCAAAATATAACCATAGCTTATAATACCTACATATTATTTATAGTCATTATATAGAACGAGGATCATATTATTATTTTTATATAATTTGGGGTAACTAATAACATACCAAGATGGAAGAAATGATCAATTTTGCAGCAAATTAATAAAATTTTCCTTACCTAATGAAATAATGGGAATGTGAAATATAGTCACATATCCTTAATAATGTCCCATAAACACTACCAAAATCTAATAAAACTGAATATAAATATCAGGTAAATCATAATTGTAGAAATAAATAATTTTTAATAATGAAAATTAAGAGTATTAATCCCACATTGATGGAAACATGAATGTACACTATATATTGTTGGAATGATGTAGAAATAGGTCTCCTACCCTTGTCTTAACCATCCTATCTTCTATCCACCATATTTGAAATCAATGAAAAATTAATGGAAGCAATGTAATTATAAAATTTTGTAACACCCAAACCCAAATCACATGGTCAAAGATGGACTGAGACAAAACATCAAGCCACACATCCAATACATAGGAGGGTATCAAATAGTGATGATAGAATAGAGGAACTATTGGAGTATTATTCCCTCATAGAGAGAATAATATATACATGTGAAAAAAATCGATAATAATGGAAATCAATGATCCAACAAGAGTATCAACCTATGCAATAAAAATAATTTATTCTAATAATAAATTGATATATAGAAAAGTAATACACACACATATTGGAAAATATTACTAAAAAATGTATAAAATAGACTAACCGTCATTATAATTTCTAAGAAATTGAATCAAACAAGTATCACATAACACCATCCTTTAACAATAGTTTATCATCCAACATAGGTCGCTTTCCCTTTAATGATTTATTGAGCATAAAATCAATACATCTATTGCGATTTCCATGTATGTTGTGAGTATATAACGCAATATAGAACCATCAAGGTGTTGAAAAAAATATATGAACAATATAGATATGTTTATTTGGTTGAAATAATCAATGAAAATGTAAATATGAAGAAATATACATGAACATATAATTTTAGGGCCTCAATGTACTTATGTACTATGCTTGGGGGATGGTCATACATCAATCTGAAATACAAAGATACATATCAGTAATCCAAATCCCCTATGAAGTGATAGTAAAAAATACTATTGGGAGAAACACTAATTTCAAAACAATTCATTGGTTTATGGAGATCCACACAAAACTTGTTGAACCAATCTCAAGATTTAGGAAATTTTTAAACCACATGATAACCTGGTCCCATACCTCTATAGAAATAAATCACATTATTCATCTCCTCACTATGGTTGTGAATTTTACATATATATATTTACCTGGTTATTTTACTAAAAAGATGGATATGTTACACTAAAAAGAGACAATGATATAATAAGGTAGTTCCTAATAATTTCATCTCATGTTAGAATAATATTGATAATACACATCCATATGTGTGTCATATATAGAGAAATCATAATTGATAAAAACACAAACCAACTTGAATCACATCATCCATAGTAATCATGGGGGTACAAACACACTATATGTGAACCACATCAATAACATGTATCAATGGGATACACAGTAGAACATGACATTTGAATCACATTACGAATGGGTCTCATGAGTTTGTATAAACACATAAACAGACACACACTCACACTCACTCACATGCCACAAGTGGATAACACGTAACATAGGTATCCTAGTGACACAAACACATATCATGAAAATAAAAAAAACCGTAACCATGGTCTATAGACAAACAATAAAATTAAGCAAATCGAAATTTAATATTACTTATATGTGAATAGGTCCCTTATTCAATGTTAATTCCAGAACACTTCACAATAATAAAAAATAAAATATGTAAAAACTATATGACCATGGATTATTACTAAGGAAATGAACCATTAAATAAAATTTTAATTATTAATTAAATATATTATATAAATGAATAAATGAGGTTATAGTGGGTTTCCAGGTGTTTAGAGCTTGTTTAGATCCTGGAGCCCCATGTTTTAGAGGAAATATATGGGATTCATGGATAGTTTAAACCATTCATTAAAGTTGATCCTGTTTGTTTAAACCATGGGGGATGATCAAGTGAACTGTAAAGAGAACTAGAACATTGTATAACCATGTAGCCTAGGTCGTATTGTCCTAAAATTGTTTTAGATCTTATTGTAGATGATTTTTTAATTGGGTTAAGAGAATTTGTCTATCTATGTACATTGATCATTGAAGAGGATCCCATGGAACGAACATGTTTCATGGTTGGTAAATGATTTTCCCTACCATGCATCTAAATTATTCAACAACGTCAAAAGAAAGTGATTCCATTTTATTCATTCTTTCTCTTTAAATCTTAAAAACAGTATTTTATTTCATTCTCAAATATCTCCACTCACAAGAATAGATCCTCCCATACATCATTCTTGGATTTCATTTATCTTCAACAACAGTTTTAAAAATCAGGTGTCATTAGTAATGTTTGAAGAAAGCTCATATTCTCTTTAACCTTAACTCTTCTTTCCTCTGTTTATCATACCTTACTAAATTCTATGTTTGTTGAAGATATTTTTTTATATTTTAATGTTGTTTGTCTATTTTTTTAAATTTCAAATTATATTGATCTAACTAGAGGATTATAAATGATGAGTTCTATTCTACCTATATAAGATAGTTGGTTTATATTTTTTCCCTAATTATGGGCAATCTGATAATTATTCACCATTATTGGTCATGTTGGACCATGCAGATGTTTCTCCTTAAATTAAGCAATTTCATAAATTAATTTTTTTTTATTTTAAACGTTATTTCATATAGCACCTTTACTCAGTTAGTGGTTTCCAACCTCAAACATAATAACATATGAGGTGGGTTTGTTCATGTACACAATAAAATGAAAAACCATTTGGGTATGTGATCTTTATAACTAGTTGATGATGCCTTTTTTAAATAAATGTGTTGATGAATGTATTAAATACATATATGGGAATAAAATAGATATTGTATTACCTTTTTCTAGTTAATTGATTGTTTAATTTGGTTATAAATCTAAAATAAACCTTCGTTTTTATATTACGTATTGGATGTTGGGTATTTTTATATGAAACTAAATATTGATTAATGGTATTGAACCGATGTTGATTAATAGAATGGAACCACTCTTGATATTGGTATAAGACAAATAAAGGGTATTGATTAATGGATCATATGACCTCTAAATAGAAATATATCATTATATATTAGGATACCTCAACCACAATCCTGAGGTTCATAGACAACATTGTTATACACTATTGAAAGATACATATGATTATTTCCTTTGAATATAAGAGGTGGCCATGATTGACATCATTTGGACAGAAACCATATTTCTATGATACACTATACATATGGAGAGTTTTCAAAAGACTATAGTTAATTATAAAAATTACCTTGATTTACTGATATTCATCATTTATGGATTTATCCTAGTTATATCAATTTTAATGGATTTATTGGTTTCTATCATTAATTATATTGAATTACCATTTATAGTTTTATAAATTTAGGTTTATATACACATGATTTAATTTCCAGAGATATTATTATTTTTCGACTACTTAGTATATATCGCACTATCTTTATTCCTCTGATTGAAACCCTTGTAGGTTTCATAGAAGCTAGTAGGGATAAGGGAAAGCATATAGTCATGGAATGTTTATTGGATTACAGAATGGTATCTTTAGATAATTGGACTAATTCTTTACTCATGATGTTATTAGAGATTAATTTCTCGGTTTCTTTGATTCTTCTGATTAATGAATGGTATTGGTGTCCTCGATATATATGTGCATTGTTTTTATATAGATCAATCACGTTTTCATATTATTTTCTATGTTCCCTTTTTTAGTGGATTATTACTACTATCAGGATGATTTGATTCAAATTTAGTATGTCAGTATTATGATTCTAGTAATTATTCATTTACTATACCACCTGTTCACTTTGATTATGATGGTATAATATTTTTACTGCCCCACCATAAACCCTTGATACTTATTGAAAACATGTATTGTACAAGTAGGTGTTCTCAATTCTATGTGAAAAATCATGTTCAGTTACTTATTAGTGATCTCAATGTAGGATATTACAATTTATTATCATATGTGTTAAATTTTTCCTATGTCATACTATTTTGGGTTAATAGACATGAGACTTGGATGTTTCAAAATTTTGTAATGATCATGTTCTTTAGAGTCTTTAAACAAAATACATGGGAGAATCCAGTTAATTATATGTTTTTTTGGGATTATTCATGATACAATTGTACTCATTTCACAGTTGGGTGATGCATTTGGTGTGTGGTGTTTATTATCATTAATGTGATGTCTTTTTTGCCCATTTCTCAATGTTGAATGGAATCATTTATCATCCATCATTATAGGAACCTTAAAATATTATTATTTCTTGTATTATTTTATTCTATGAAGGTTTCTTTTCAATGCTACATGATACTTGTTGTATAA
The DNA here is from genome assembly GCA_963277665.1 of Viscum album. Lineage (NCBI taxonomy): Eukaryota > Viridiplantae > Streptophyta > Magnoliopsida > Santalales > Viscaceae > Viscum > Viscum album. The sequence continues at coordinate 1,585,402,369 of OY728147.1, forward strand.
TCCTCAAATAATATTTCTGTTATGATACTAAAATTTGTGAAGGATAGATGTGTTATATAATGGGATATTAATGTTTCATCGTAAAACTAAATGGGTTTTTACAATATATCTTGATTATGAAAATATAATTTACCAAATTTTACATGTTTTTGTTATGTAACTGTGGTTAAAAACACTTAATAATTAGACTATTTAGAATACATCAATGTAAATTGTAATTTATTGCGTTCATGTATGTCTATAAATTCGAAATAAAATTTCATTTAGTTATATAATATATATATATTAACTATTATATTCTTTTATTGAATATAATTATTTAGATAATGTTACATGAATTACCAATTGTAATTTATAAATAAATTACATATTTAAATTTTGAGGTTTATTTCATCCAACTGGTATATATTAAATTTGAAATAATTGATATATATTAACTCAACCATGCTCTCTATTAAATTAGAATTACAATTGAAATAAAATATTTATTTTCCTCTATGACTTTTAATCAACACTTCATATACCATGTCCCATGTCTAAAAATAGATATTTACTCAGATCCATCCATTGTAGAGGGATGTAGTCTATCTATCTTATAATTCATTATGGTCTAATTTATATCCTAGAACTAGTTTTAGTAGTTAGAATATGGGAGTGATTTACATATAAGAAGCCAGGTACTTGTAATCGCTTTTATATCTATAGTATTTTGTATCCATATTTTATTTAAATCATGTTTTTGAAATTAGTAGACATATTCCCCCATGATGTCCTAGATTCATGCACCAGGAGGGTATTGAAAAAAAATATCAAGCGGAGGTTGGACCTAATTCACTAATGTTACCTCATACAGTTCCACCTAAAACATCTTCTCGTGATACTAATCATGATGACGATACCTAGTTTTTAAAGGGATTCCCTCATCTTGTGTAGCCCACGTATGGAGCTGTAGGACCTATATCATCAATGGAAGAGTTGATGTGACATATTCAATAGTAGCATACACTAAATATATTAATATATGGTGTCCCCTATGATGTTATGTTACAGATTGATATAGTCTTTTCCTTTTTCATGAATCTAGGATACCTCCCAAACAGAGGGTCTGTCATGAAATGTATATTCTTCATGGATCTGAAAATCAGTGGTGGGATATCAAGATCAATGAATATATACATTGGGAGATGATATGGGTGGTTTTCCAATCTAGATTATATGAATAATTTTTCCTAGAGAATTTCAAGGATAACTAAGATATGGTTATTGTCCCCATGGAGTACAGTACCATGTATGTGATGGAATATTAATATCACTTAAAAGAGCTTCATCACATTCCACCTATAAAAACTATTGATGGAAAATATATAGTGATATATTATGGGTATGTTCATAGGAATCAGATTCAATCTCAGGGGTAGGTTTTCATGTTTACTAATCTATATGATATAGTAAACTAGGACATTATTACCAAAAATAAAATGAGGGTGGAAATAAGTATGGATTAGAGGGAATCATTTTATCTGCTGAGTACTGTATTATATGGTTGTAATAAGAAATTACTTCTGACATATAATTAGTGTAGTATGAATAGGAGTAAATGCATTGTATATTTTTTATTCTATTGAATGTGAGGAAATAATAATCCGATGAAGTCTTATTCTGATACTATCACATTTGAGTATTGAGCCTGTGACAGTATGGAAAATTTATAGTTTTCTATCAAAATCACCACTCTATTGGACATTGAGAGGGTATATATACAATTTATATGTACTAGAGTGGTATCTGCGATCCACATATAGTTGAGATACAGAGTGATACTAGTTAATCAATCCAATAGGGTAATCATGGAAAAAAGATCCATGATCTAGTTATGTTGTGCCATTAGAGGTGGCCTACTCATGTCAATATTATTGTATACTAGGCATAAGGATTATTATTAATTTATGCAGTTAAGTATGTACCTTGTGTTCAGAGTCCCATATCATCTAAACATATAGGTACACTTTTATTAGCATCTACCTTGGTACTTATTTTTTTGATACAGACAATTCCCACACATTAATTTTTTTTAAATATCAAGAGAATCATTAGGTGTGGGATTTAAAATTCCTATGTAATTTTGACACATAATACTCTATATAATGGATTTTTTTTATAAATGACACCTGTGCAAGGAATTATCTAGTGAGTTATGATTATATATTTTCTTATAGTACCTCTTTATCATCCAGATGATGTGATTCAATTTCATTATTGATATGTTCTATTTGGTCCCACGTCATGGTAATGTGCATAGCTATCTACATATTGTATTTTATTCAAAACTGAATACTGTAGATAAATTTACAAGGGTAAATGAGATGTACATGAATTTTGATCTGGTCCAGATCCTCATGGGTTAGGATGAGTGACAAGCCATATTTATTGTCATTACATGAATGACCAGGGAATATGTCTGGGGTTTTCCCTCCTATAATAGACCATTTAAGTAATTTCAATTTATTACATATCTTGTCACGACCCCCTCCCCACATGTTTTACCCCTCATGGTTCACCAATGTGAGAAGAGAGATAACAATCCATGAGTCCTGCCTCTAGTCGGCCATGAGTTGGCGACTAGCACCGAAGGTATAGTAAACTCACAGATGAGAGGAATTTCTCTCTAAGAGATCACATGAAAAAGAGAGAGATATTGAAGACACCATAAAAACTCCAACTAACAAAAATATAAAATAAAATCCCAAGTACATATATATAAATATAGACAAAAATACTACAACTAAATGGGAAAACTAGATGTACCAAAACAATATAAAAATGATAGTAACCAAAAATCCCTAACAAATCTGGATAACCCAATCTAGTTGTAACCATCCTGATCACCAACTTACAATAACTAACCTATAAAATAGTTTATATAGATGGGGGGAGTATAACAGTATACTCAGTCGGATCCTCCTTAGAGTCTCTCATGGAAAAGTAAAGAGACCATGCTAAATCACAATGAACAATAAGTGAAACTAACTCGTCACCTAAAAAAGTATCCTAAGATCCAACCCTCAGCATGGAAAATCTCACCAAGTATCACATATAAGAATATATTATATAATAAATAATATCAAGGGTACCCCTGTAACACATCCCCACTAGTTTTCCTCTTTTCTCAACATCGCACATCCTAAGCATCTCTCCCCAAAAGGCATACCCAAAGACACCTACGGGAAACACCACAACATGAACCACGTGCTAAGAAACAACCACGTCCATGTAATAAATGTAACATTAAAGATTTAGGGAGCTACCGTAGCTCACATAATGTGTATCATACCTTAGGCATCATACCTCAATCCATTACAGTCCCCACACCGAGTAAGGATCCTCAAGCCATCACTACCTATACACGTTACACCAACAAAGGTCCATTGGTAAATATATCCAAAATATATGTGTATGAAAAACCATAAGCCATTAGAACCCTCTACACACATATATGAGGGAAAACTAACCGTTCTGACTACTAGTACAAGTAAATATCTGGAGAAGAGAGTTGGGCCAAAGGGGGGAAGTCAACCATCCATCCTCTTACCAGAATGTTAGGGAAAACACTCCCTAGGGATCAGAATACCTAGGGTGTTAGTTTCCCTAACTAAGGGGGTGGGGTATCGTATTGAAACACAAAAATCTCAGAATATACAATAGCTTACAACCACAATATGGGAATAACCTAGTCTTAGACTCAAGAAGAGCTAACGACCCTTGAACTTCTAGCTGCCACAACTAAGACAATGTATCCAATAAGTGCACAACAATTTAAATGTATTGATAACATTCATTAATTCCCTTTTTAATAGTTTCACATTATGTTGATTAATTCATTAAACATTAATTACGTATTAACAATTTCTACATTAAATATAATTTTCACTATAACCAAAGTCCATTGGTCCTTTAAATTGAAACCTCGACATTGTGTCCCAACAAGCTCCAACCACATGGGTTAACATAATTTATTAAATCATTTATAATCAACATTAATACATTCCAACAATCCCATGAATTATAGAAAATCATTATATGATACTAAACTCACGGGGGATCAACAAGATTAGTAGATGAACTACCTGTCTAGACTTTCTCTCATATAGAACGATTGTAGCCCAATCCTCTCTCAGGGAGCTAAACACATAAAGCACATGGAATACCTCATAAGAATTTGACCATTTCAATATGATGGTAAGAAAACCAGTGGCCCTAAGCAGTGGGGAATATATAGAAGATAAACAACCAACAAGAAACATCATGCATCCAAACATTCACATCAATCTCGTTCCATCATTTCTGGTGTACTCCCTAACACCAACTTACATAAAATGATGCATCTCGCCACTGCAGGCATTAATTTCTACCATAACCAATAGGCCTATATACCCCCACATATCCCAACAACCGTATAGGCTCATATCACAACAAAAGAAGTAGGAAATAAAATGTTATATCAATTGTGCTCTTGGTTCTTAAGTTAGCTTGAGGGTAACTAAGAAACCTAAAAGGCATTATTTTTTATCAATCATCCAGTTCATTAATCAATCTAAAAATTACCAATTTATAATTCTTAGATTCCCACTATGGGTAGCCTAAATATTAATCAATCATAGCTATCAAAAACTTATTAAATATTCTTACATCATCAATTTTAATAACATCAAATTATAACAACACCAACAACAACTGGATTCATTTACAAGACTCTTTATCATTACCTAAACAATTATCAATTAATTTTATTCTTTACTTTCTTTACTAATTTCCATAAAGAATGAAAATCTGAACAATGTAAGTATCGATATAACACTATCTAGCTAAACAATAGGAAATAACACACCATCGATATCAATTTATTTATCTTACTCAAATGTTTCTTATGTAAATTACATTGTGATCGAGTGGTGTAAAACATAAAAACTCTACATCTTCACGAAAAATAATAGGTAAGAAACAAATCACCTACATTAAATGTTTCTTGATTTTTTTTATTCAAGGATGATCAACACAACAGATTACGATATCGTCCCCTGTGACAACATCATCCACCCGAGGACGTTGCGACATTACCACACCATCCAATAGCCAAGAAAACTATATTAGAAGCACAAAGATCACATGTCCTAGCATGGAAAGGAGAAACAAGAGGAGGAGGATTGATGAAAATACAAGAACAGAGGTAGATCGTAACATATATCGGTGAAGGGTTGACACTAGGTGGTTAAACCAAAAAAGTGGGTGCGCATGGAGGAGGAAGAAACTTCATGGGGAAACAATATGAGGATTTTGGTTTGATCACACAACCACTAAGGGAAGAAGGAATGTTTCAAGCATCTCACACCAGGGAAAAGTAAGATTGAATATGGAAGTAATATATCATGTCCCTTTGAGATATTTAATGTATTAGTATTTTAAAATACACTTGATATTAGATTATAAGAAGATCACATTAAACCACACAATTTGAGCAAATAAAAGCATCACGGGCCATCGGAAAATTAACATAGGAGTTCATGGATTTGATTCAGCCTAATGTCCCTTAAAATATGTAATAAATGCATTTTTTTCAAAGGAAACATCAATGGGGGGAAACTGTAGGAAGATGAAAACAAAATAAAGTAAACATAAAATTTGACAAAGTGTTGGATGACTCACCATTCTAAAAATCTCACTAGTCTGGAAACACTATAGTAACTCACTAGTCTGGAAACACTCTATAACCCTATCGGTCTAGAAACCTCACAATTCTGGAAACACTCTTCAAGAACTAGAAAATTTGAAAAGGAAATAGTCTACTATTGGAAATAGCCAACTATTCTAGAAACAATATTCATATACTAGAAATTTGATAATGGAAATAGGATTCTATTGTAAAGAGCCTGTTATTCTAGAAGCACATCTTATGATCTAGAAATGTGGAAAAGGAAAAAATCCTGCAGTTAGAAATATTCTTACGATTTTGGAAACACTATTCATGAACTAGAAATTTGGCAAAGTGTTGGGAATTAGTTACCTTGACCTCCCAGAAAACCACTGACACCAGATTTCTAAAAATCAATGGAATAGAGAGGTCTGAGCCATTATATTAGATACCTCAAAAAACATTCTCATCCTTGATAATTCAAAACAAACACAGAAGAAATGCGGGGTCCGAACAACCACCCAATAAGATACCTCTTAAGGGATAACCACCCTGATTTTTTCAAAAGTTGGAGGGAAACCTTGAAATATGAGAACAAGGGAACAATATTTCTAAATACATACTATCCAAGCCAAAAATAACATAAACTGTACAAAAAATAAACCATCAAATAAAAACATAGCACAACAACATTAAACAGCTCTGGGTACTTGACACACATATGGGAATCCTCCTCCGATGTACTCTTGTCAATGCCACCATGTCTCCAAAAGACACAAACCAAGGGAAAAGAACTCCCACACAACACCTTATACTAGTGGTCCTGGATCTCTATCGACCAATACATGAAAGTCACATCTTCATCAACATCAATCTCACCCCAATTGATGATGCATGAGTCGTCATGCACCTTACAATGGAGATGTGATACCTGGAAAATTTCATTTATCTAGATCATTAGTGGGAGAAGTGTTACTCAATATGCCACAAATCCTTCATGAGCCATCAATGCAAAAGGCATAACAAACCAGGGAGAAATCTTACTCGCATGACCAATCCCTCGCTACCCATGACGGGGAGTCACCATTAAAAACACGTGATCCCCAACATCAATCTCTAAAAGACTCCTACTTTGATTTGAATATAATATATGATGATACTGCACTGTCATCATCCTCTCATGAATCTCCTGAACCATGTCTATTATATTCTGCACTAGTTTGGTTCTAAGAATTGCTGACTCTCTAACACTAGCCCATCACCATAAAGAATGGCATGGTCGGCCATAGAAGGCTTCAAATGGTACCATACTAATAGATTAGTGATAACTAATTTTGTAATTGAACTCCAACAAGGGTAATTTCCTCTTAAATGAACCTCCAAAATCTAGGACACAATAACGAAATATGTCTTCAAGATTCTGGAATTTCTGCTCTGTCTGACCATTTTTTGTAGGCGAAAAAGCAGTGTTATGGCATAACTTATAACCAAAAGGATTCTGGAAACCTATCAACACCCTTGATTTAAAATGATGTTCCATATCATAAATGATCATCCTCAGGACTCATTGGAGTCTCAACACCTCTTCCAGATACTGCCTTAAAAAACATCCACTGACCTTGAATCCTTGATTGCTATAAAGTTGGATGATTTCGTTAAATGGTCCACTAACAGCCTATTAAGATCATGTCCTCCTGGAACTCAAAGTAAACCTGAATAAAATTCCATTGAAATTTTCTCCCACTACCGCTGTGGAATATCTAATGGCTATATAAAACCACTAGGGACACAATGCCCAGCTATGACATTCTTGTATAACAAACATTGAGACACCAAATCAAAAACTATATGCTTTTTTCGATGCCACGAAAACTGTCACCTGAAGGATCAATACATCATTTTCCTTCTAGTATGCACCGCTAAAGGAAACCTATGGTAGTCTCTGAGAACCATCTCACACGTTTCCAAAGGAAAAAATATCCTTCCGTGATACAATAATCGTTGTTGTTTATCCTTGGACAAATCATCAGGGGCCTCACCATAAACAACGCAGTCTCTCCAAAACTCCACCTCTAAGTCCACCAATGGGTATTCTTCCACCTGGTGCACAAGATATTACTGCACCATCATCTGAAAAAGATAACCTCTTCTCCCAAAACCTCTCAGATCGAGATGTGATACTGGAAGTTATTCCATTACACTCCAAGAATCCCCAAATTTATGCACAACATCACTACGTGACTTCCGACTCAGTGAATCAGCTACAAAATTCCCCATTCTAGGTGTATATAATATTTCAATGTCATAATCATGTATAAACTCCATCCAATTATGTTTTTTCATGTTTTTGTCATGTTGTGAGAAAACATACCTTAGGATCTTATGATCAGTAAAACTGGAAAAGTTCTCTCCAATGAGTTAAATTTATTACAACTTTAGATAAAACACCACTACTAATAACTCAAGATCATGGGTGTAAATGTTAAAATCATGGGGATGAAACTACCGAGACCCAAAAGAAACTAATGATCTCTACTGCATTAGAACACAACCTAACCCCAGATGTGAAGCACTGCAGAAAACATCAAACTGACCTCCCTATGCTGGAAGACAAAGAACTAGAGAACTTACAAACATTTGCTTCAGATAATCTAAATCTGAATCACATAGATTAGTCCACATGAACACCCGATACTTCTTGGTTAATGCTATTAGAGGAGTCAAAATCCATTAGAAATCGGCAACGATCCTCGTGTAGTAGCATGAAAGACCAAATAAACATCACACCTCCTCCACTATCTTGGGGGCTTCCCAAGACACAACTGGTTATTTCTGCGATTGATCCACATATACTCCCTATTGGTACAAAAAATTCCCCAAGAAACATACTTCTCGAGCCAAAAACTCACACTTCAACGACTTCCCAAACAGATGATGTTATTGAAGAACTCCTGGAACGACCTGTACATGCTCTGCATGATCCTCCTCAAATGCAGATTACCATAGGATGTCATCAATGAAAACCCCCTAGAACATATATAAGAAGTCAAAGACTATAGAATTCATCAATCCAAAGAACAGAGCTGGAGGATTAGTCACACTGAACATCATTACAATAAACATGAAATTACCTTAACAAAAACCGAATGAAGTCTTCAGGATATCCTCATCCTTCACATGCATTAGATGATATCTTAACCACATGTAGATATTTGAGAACCAACATCCACCCTATTGTTTATCAAATAAATCATCAAACCATAGAAGAGGATAGAAATTCTTCACTCTGAATTTTTTATGTAACGATAATAGATACACTACCACAAAATTCCATCAACCTTCTTCAAGAATGAAACTGGTGTGCCCCACTGTGACACACTTGGAAAAAAACCACAGTACAACAGACCATGAAGATGTATATGTATTTCTCGTAACATATAAGGGTATATCCTATATGGAGACATAGAGATATTAGATTCCCCTTGTTGTTTCTTGATCCCAAACTCAATCTCTCGTTGAGGGGGTAAGGCTACAACCTCTTCTTGAAAAACATCAGGGTACACTTCTACGACCCTATGAAATGACAACAGATAAAAATCTAATGAAATCATTATCCACTCAACCATAATGGATGATAAGGAAGACACAGTCCTCTGACCCATCTGAGTGTCTCACTCACCAAATAACACTACTATCTCTCCATCTGCATCAAAGAACACCACCTACCTCCTAATGAAATCCACAATATACCGCACCGAATACAACCAATCCATGCTAATGATGACATCATATGGTTTTATCTATAAACAAAGAAAATGACCCTAAGAGCGGTGCTACCCTAGCACCAGCTCATAATCTCTATATACATAAAACATGTTTGCTGTACCTTCAACCAACATAGTCAAAGCTATGGGAACATGAATCCTATCTACCTCATGTACAAAATAATGGACAAGGGTAGGTGATATGAAAGAGTGTGTTGCTTCAGAATCAAACAAGGCATACACTGAAGTAGAAAACAAGAAATGGGTACCTCGAATGACATCTGGCACGCCTGGCGTGGCAACACTAAATCATGAAGCTAACCTCGTCCTCTTCTATAACCTCTATGACCATGATGAAAACCATCACCATGGCCACACTCTACTCTCTAAGGGTGATAAGAATCACAGGATAGTCCCCTACATACACCATCTACTCGCTGAAGACTAAACTTTGGTGCAACCTACTGCCGCTACCTCGACTGGAACTTCCTCAAAGGGGGAACCTGGAGTGAAACAGTAGGAGCATGATGGCTGCTCTGAAAGGTTGGGAACTCTCACTACTGATAAACTCACACTCTCGAAGAAAAAAAAGTGCCTGATACCTTGGCATAGGCATGAGATCTGAATCCCTAGTGAAATGAAATTACATGGGGTGGGACCTACCCCTGACTGAAGGGAAACTCTTCTTCCCTAAAAACTAGGAACCTTAGACAACAACACTACTTCATGATGAATCATGACAACACTCCTATCATGATGATCTAGTTATGACCAATGTCCTCTCGATGACCACTGCCCTCACCAGCACCTCATTATATGTTTTCAACATACACAAGGTGACCTTGTGCTAGATCTCTAGACACAAATGCTCCTTGAAATGCCTCACCATATCCTTCTCGTATGGAAATAGATTGGAATCATTTCGTAAAAGGATCCTAATATGGATTCCATACTCTCATACACTAGATATCCCATATCATAGGGTGTTACGTTCTTGGGGAATAGACGCCTTCGTGATTAGAGAAGTAAAATCGACTCTAATCTAGTATCGGAACTCCTGCGATGAGATCTTCAACTCCTCACGATCTGCGATGAGCACGAAACACAACTGCCTCACTGATCCATGCAGAATCATCACAACCAAAGACACCCAGTTCTTTTTCTGAGCATGGATCAAACATAAGCCTATATTGACATCCTCAAACCATTCATCCATGGCTGCATCTGTAATGGATCCCTCGTACATCTGTAAACTCATGCACCTAAACTCCCACAGAGTCCTCCTCTATGTGTTGTCATCGTCAACCTCTACCCTATAATGATCTACAGGCACATAATGCCAGACATAATCAAAGTGATCCTGACGAGGACATCGACCTGGAGCCATATGTACAAAATAAAAAATTGTTAGATATCTAATACCTGGAAAATGGATGACTCCGCATTAATTAATTATTTTTTCTTTATTTTATTCATTTTAGTAAAACCTTTCTCTTGGTATACCCATTCAAACATAGGTATAAAGTATAATGATGCATGACCATTTCCTAGGTCTCTACCATGAAACAGTTATAACCTCTTCAAGTATCCATTGTAAACATAAAAGATCATACATCAGATCACAAGGCACACTAAAAACATACTTATCAACCAGTCTCCATTCATTACATAACTTTCTAAACAAGACTGACACTGTTTCCCAACCAACCCATGCAACCTCACATGTTCCTAACACCAAACTCAATTTTATCCCTCAAATAGAGTCTTTGATACCACATTCTCATAACCCCTCCCACAAGGTGTACCCCTCCCAGGCTGCCAATGTGAGAAGAGAGATAATGACCCCCCGAGTCCGGCCTCCATTAGACCCCGGGTTGGCGTCTATCATCAATGGTATAATAAACACACAAATGAGAGGCATTACCCGCAAAAGGAACACATGCGAAAGAAAGAGATAATACATACACCATCCAACTCCAAATCAGACAAAAATATAAATGAATATCCCATGTACTCATATGTAATATCATAAAAAACTAATTCAACTGAATGGAAGAACATCATTAACCAAAAATTGTAAAAATGACAGAAACCCAAAAAATCGAACTAATCCCGCAACCCCATGCTAGTAGAAACTAGCCTGATCATCAACTTGATCCAAGTGACCTATAAATTAGTTTATATTGAAAGGTTGAGTATAAAAGTATTCTCAGTAGGATCCTCCCTGGAGAATCTTATTAAAAAGTAAAGAGAGAATGCTAAATCATAGTGAACAATAAGTGAAACTAACTCATCAATTAAATAGGTATACTATGAACCCAAAATAACCATGTATACTCTCAAAATTATTGCATACAAGACTATATAATATAATAATGAATATATAGTGTACCTTGCTGCCACATCCCCACTGGTTTTATACATTTCCCCAACATCACACATCCTAAGAATCTCTCTCCAAAACGGCTTGCCCGCACACACCTTGGGGAAGCACCACAACATGAAACTCATGCAACAAAACCACCATGTCCAAATAAAAAAAGTAACCCGATAGTGTCTGAGAGCCACCTTAGAGCACATAATGTTTATAATATGTCGGGCATTATACCTCATGCCATTACATCCCACACACTGAGTAAGGATTCTCAAGCCATCATAGCAAATACACGTTAAACCTATAGTAGTCTATATGAAACTATATCCAGAATATGTGTGTGTGAATAACCACAAGACATTACAGACTTAAACACATATATATGGGAAAGACTAATTGTTTTTCTTACCTGCATAAGTAACAACCAAGATAATAGAGTGGGGCCAAATTTGGGTTTTTAGCTATCCACCCATCCACCTGAAATGATGTGGAAACCCCCCCTAGGGATCAGAATCCCCAGGGTGTCCATTGCTATAATTGACATTCTGAAGTAGAATTTATAAAAAAAATTATATAATATACAATATCTCACAACCACTCTATGGGCGTACCCTAGTACTAGACTCAACCACATCTAACGTCTCTTTGACTCCCAACTGCCACATCTAAGACTAGGAATCCTATCTGAACACAACCATTTAAGGATCATGATTACATTACTTATTTCCGTTTTATTAGTTTCACATTACGTTCATAAATTCTATAAAAATCAATTAAATATTAAAAATTTCAACATTATATTTGTAGCACCCCAACCAAAGTCCATTGCTCCTTTAAATTACAACCTCAACTTTGCATCCTAGAAAGCTCCAACCCCATGGGATAAATCATTTATTCCATCACTAATGAACAACAACATTACATTCCCAAAATTATATGCATTCTCTAAAAACATTCTAAGATACTAATACCAAGGGGGCACAACATGGTGAGTAGATTAACTACCTGTCGAATTTTTGTGACATATATCAAGAGCGTAGACCCGTCCTCCCTTATAAAGCTTAAAATAGAAATCACATGGCTTACCTCATGTGTAATTGACACTTTCTGAGGGTGTGTAATAAAACCAGCTACCTAATGTAGTGGGGAAAGTATGGAAGATAAAAACCCAACACAAAACAACAAGCATCCACACATTCAAATACAACCTAATCCATCAACTTTATTGTCCTCACAGACACCCATATGTTTAAACTTATGCATCTCACCAATCTAGGTGTCATCTAATTCAACATCCAATGGGCCTCCATGACCCCACATATCAGAAAAATCATGCAGGTTCACATCACAACATAAGGAGAATGAGAAAACCCTCATATCAATTGGGCTTGTGTCTATTAAACAAGCAATATGGTAACTCTAAACCGTATGAGGCATTAAATTTTTATAAAATAGGCAGTTATTTAATCCATCTAGAATTAACATATTAATTATTAGTAGGTTCAAACTATGGGTAACCTAAATATAAAGCTATCATACCTATCACAAATTGATTAATAATGGTTATTGCATCAATTGTATTAACATAAAATTACAACAATTACAACTAAATTATTCAATTTCATGCCTATTTATCTATATCCATACAATTATCAATAAATTTTAGTCTTTATGTTTTTTACTAGTTTCCATCAAGAACAAATATTAATACAATGAAATCCAAGATATCACACTATCTAGAAAAACAAGATGCCATATCATACAATCAATATCAATTTATTTATCTTATTCAAATGTTTATTAAGTTAATTACATAGTGATATTGTGCTATAAAATATGATAAATCAAAAATTTCATGTAAAATAATAGATAAAAAAGAATCCCCTACCTCAAATTGTTTCTGACATTATTTATATGAGGATGATCCACACAACGGACTATGATCTCCTTCCCATGACTACTGCATCCACCCATGGATGCCACCACACAACTGCACCATCCAACAGCCAAAAAACTACATTGGAATAATAGAGGTCATAGTCCATTGAAAATAACAGAGAAAAATGAGGAGAAGGATGGAGGAAAACACAAGAATAGGCTATAAAATACATTTTACCGATGAAGGATCGACAATTGCTTCTTACACCAAAATTGTGAGTACACATGCAATAGAAAGAAACTTCAAGTGGAAAAGATATGAGGAGTAAGGTTCGATCAAAAACCCCCTAATGGAAGAAGGAAGGGTTAGAGCATATCATACTAGGGTAGATTAAGGAATAATATTGAAGGATTATATCTCATCCATTTAGAAGATATAGTGGCGCGGTTGAATATGATACGCTGGATTTTACAGTTAAAGAAGATCACATTAAACCAAATAGTATGAACATGTAAAAGAATCCCAATCCTTAGGAAAATTATTATAGGATTTATGGGTTTTGATTCAGCCTTAAATCCCTTAAAACAGGGCCTTATATTCATTTTACATTAACAAATATATTAAAGGGGAGAAACTGTAGGAAGGTGTAAACACTTTACACCAAACATGAACTTTGAAAATGTGTTGGATGAATCTCTATTATGGAAACCTCACTGGTATGGAAACAATGTAAAACCTCACTGGTCTAGAAACCTCACATTTCTAGAAACCCTATTCACAAATTAGAAATTTGGAAAAGGAAATAATATGCTGTTGGAAATAGATGACTATTCTAGAAACACAGTTCATGACCAAGAAATTTGGCACAAGATAAATCTTGTTGATGAAAATAGATTACAATTTAGGAAACACTATTCATGAAGAAGAAATTTATAAATGATAAAAGCCTGATGTTTGAAGTATCCTACTTTTCTAGAAACACATTTCATGAACATCAAATTTTCAAAGTGTTGGGAATAAGTCACCATGACCTCTCAGAACACCTCAAACACCATATTTCAGTAATGAAATGGACTAGATAGGACCTAGATATTACATATATAGATTATATCATACAATATAGGAAGAGTTAACTATTTATCATGTTATAAGAGCTTCCCTAATTTTAATTCATCATTATAAGAAGACCAGTTCTGTGTTGTAGGATCTTATTGGTAGATAGAGGAATTAAAATATGAGGGTTGTATATGACCCAATTCATTTCCATTGGCTCAACCATGTTTTTACAAGAATATAGATGTTAACCATGATATTTATGTACATTGATAGATATTTATCCATATTATAATTAATTATTAATATCTACTTCCATGTATATATGACTTCATCAACTAGCTCCATGGAACAGTGGTTTCACAAAGATTGATTTGTGGTCAGGCTAAGAAATAGTATGTGTCTAGACATTAAAAATATATCATATATGAATTCCTAGTTGGTTTAGACATTATAATTTCCAATTTATTCTATATTGTTTATTGAACACACAATACATTTATGTGGATTTGACGAATTAGTTTTACACTAGTTTTTAGATGCATTTGGGGTAGTCTTTTTGGTTGATAGATTGATATATTATAAGACCATATTTATTCATTATACTAATCTTTAGATCATTCTAAATAAAGTGGGATTGTACTAGTTGTATACCATGATTATTAAATTTCAATTTTAAATAAATTAGTTTCACATTTTGCATCACATGATTTAAATGGAAATAGTTTTGAATGACGAATATAATTTTATAGATGTAGTTACATGGGAGTAGCCAATGTGTTTCTTTGAAAATGGGATTTTGATAGGGATAGTTGGATATTGCAGATATTTCATTAATGAATATTCAGACCTTTAATCACTATTTATGGGTTTACCTAATACTTCCATGAAAAGTATCTGGTTAGATGCCTATTTGAAATCCTTTTACAAGATAAAATTATGGTTATGTTCAGAACTAATTCCATTATTTATAGGGTGTGGATGAACCTATAAAATTTATTATGATATATAATGTGTATTAATATGAGTAATATTTATGTAGTGATATTGATTGATGATTTATGTGTCTCATTATTTGAGCCACCAAAAGAATAATTGTGTGATGCATGATCATGAGCAAGAATTTTTTTCAATCCCTACTTTATTAGAGGATTTACATATTAGGAGATCATTTTGTGGTTCTTAAAGACAAAACATCATCATGTATATCTCTATATAGAATGTAATGAATTTTAATAAATAAATATTTGCTGAATACCCATAGTCCATTGATTTGGATATAGCTTATATGATTTGGATGAGAGTTGTTGTGGCTGATGATCTAATATGGATGAGTCATACGTATGTATGTATAGAGGCCGGTTGTAAGTAGATGTTAGTGGATATAATTGATGATATGAAATTATATGTCAAGTACCATCAAATGAATATCGTCATTATAGATTATGAAGTTGGATATTAACATTTAGAGGAAGTGAATATGAGAGTTTTTTTTTGATTCTGAGGTCCTCATTCTAAGAGAGAGTTTTTAAGATGAGGATACACTACTATGGTTGATCATAGATGAAAATGATGTCTTAAAAATATATAGACATATATGAGTTCAATTTATCTTATCATAATTTATTTTTGTGTCTTATGCTTCATCTTGGGTGGTATACACTTGGTTTTTAATGATTTATTGTGTTATACATCACAATAATTGTAACCAATTATGAAATGGGATTTAGATATCTTGATTACTATGTGTTTTACCTATACATAAGTAAATGTAGAACATCTATGAGTATTAGGGATTCTACAACCATTTCACATTACTATGTGAAAATATTATGATATCACCATCTATTGTACAATTATCTTACTAAGAACCCTTAAGGAAATAATGATGTGTGGGTGATTGTCGACAGGTGTACGAAGGTCTCTTAATTTTTAAATTTCAAATAGACATTTTATATGGATTAGAATAGTATTATCTATGATCATTAGATTATACAACTTCCTGGAGTCCCTGAGACTACTATATTATATAGGGGTGCTCATGTTACCTAGTGGTTCTAGAAAGGGTTGTATAGAAAATTAAGTACATAGATACTTTTGAGTACAATATACATCCCTTAGATAGATGGGATGTAAAAGCACAAAATACAGGTGTTAGAGGAAAATAATAGAGAATGTTTCCTTGATTTCAGAGGTACATGGGTGAAACATAAACATTTAAACAAATATACTTATAGTAATAACTGTTATGATACTATATAGATGATTCCTTATGAATCCTTATATAGTTTTCCATTCCGATCTCCTTTGGGCAAGAAATAAGTTGGGGACATTGGAATATATGTCACATGTCTCATTAAAGAGTCATCAAAGAAGGACCATGTAATCATAATGTGAATGTAAATGTCATAGTTTAGGTAGAAATCCTAAGCCAACTGCTTTCAATTACCATTAATATTTGAGATTTTGGATATGGGTAATTTTCCATGTTTCAACTAGACTTGTTCATCGACAGCTGAGGAATAAAGTCATGTTGTTACCTCAATTTGATAGAACTTTTAATTTTTTATAATGGGTTGATCTTTGAAAAATCTTAAAACACATAATAAGTGATATAAACATAAGTATTACAAGTTCTTTATGTATCAGTTAAATTAATAATACTCAGACTAATATCATGTTTTCAAGCCTTCTAAGGTGGGGCTGCATATTGATTTTTTATTTTTAGAGAACCCTATTCAATTTATAGAACAGAGAATGAAGGATCTATGAATTTGGTTAGTCCCATTTTTATATTTTCTATGGAATAATAATTTAATACATTAAATAAAATAGCAGAGAGAGTCTGATGTACTTTACCAATGGCTTTAATTTTTTTATTTAGTGATTTATTACGTTTAGAAATGAATCTAAGGTACATGATGTCTTAACTGAATGAAGATATAAGAACCTAGTTTTTTCTAAGATATATAACCATTTAATTGAATTTTAATTATTTGTTTTTTAATATGATTTCATAATGTGTTTTTGAGGTTTATAAGGTGTATGGGGAAATTTTTGTTATCATATCCCTGCATATTAGAGAAAACTATGGACCTTATTTGTTGCTTAAATCGTTATTCCCAATTTTCACATTTTTTAAACCATGAGGGGTGCTATAGTGCATATAATAGTGAAAAAAATTATTTTTCTCGATGCAACCCAGGTTTTATAGATAAAAAAATGCCATACACCTTCTTGTAGATAATATTTCTTTATAATGGACTTGGTTAGTTTAACAATGTGCCTATCTAGTGTGAATGTCTATCATGGATTGTACATTTGACACAACAATAATATGGTTCTATCACCCATGTGGCCAAACCATGAACCACCCTTTTTAGTGCATGAAAAAAATAATCTATCCTTTTTTCGTTAATCTAAAAACCTTATTTTCTGTCATTCTTTGGAATCTCCTATAGAATAAAAATCTCCACCCATCCATAATGATATGTTTTGGTACCTCTTCTCCATATGATGTCCAAATAATGGGAAGGCAGTATTGTTGAAGGCATACTAATATGATATATATTATTCTTTTATTATTCCTTCATTTATCTTTCCATATGAAATTCTAAATCTATTTGACCCATTTTCCATATTTTCAGGGAGATCATCCATTTATTATATTTATCTCAATTTGGAAAATATTTTAGGATAATAACTAAATTGTCCCTCTATACCGCTATGTGGTCGGTGTTTTATGCATTTTTCCAATGGGTTTTCCTTTAATAATTATTCATCGTTGTAATGTTTGATGGACATTTCAGATGATACATTTAAATTAAAAAATGGTATGATGTTATTAATATTTTCATGACTTATTATATTCCCCCATTACTGATTTTATATGAAATTTGCATAATTTGTGTGAAATATTAATGTTTTAATATTAAGTATAATTTTTTAACATTTTTAGAAGTAGTCCAATTGAGTCAGTTTAATGTATTAATAATAAATGTCACTATACTGATCCAAATTGTGTGGTTCTTGTTTTGTAGGATTCTCCTTTAAATATAAAACATTTCATTAGAAGGTACCATGAGACAATTCTGCCATTTGGAGGGTCATATGGTCCTAACAAACAAGACCAATGAATCTGTGAACAAACTGGACAAGCCTTGAAGATTGATTTACTGGGCTCAATAAATAAGTCCAAAAACATTAAATCTCAACCATACTTCGGGCGACACTACATGTCATCTTGGATAAAAATTTCAAGGCCCAAATCCAAGTACAAGGGGCCCAAATAACGGTTTGAATTCCAGCCCACCATTCTGGCCGAGAATTAAAAACAGTATAGTATGCAAGATATTTCTGATGATTTAAGCGCCAACTCGAGCTGAGATTTTGTAGTGTGAAAGAGGAGATATAGGCGGCCGACTTTGTTGAAGAAACCATTCGGATTTGAATGCATATTCATATTCAAAAACCTTTCACATTATGGACTTCAAAAAGTCTGGATTGAAATGGACAGTTTAACTTTGTTTAATCAACCGGCCATAACCTTTGATCCGTAAGTTAAAATGACTCCAAATTTTGAGATACGTCGGCCAAAATTATTGGATACAACGTTTAAGAATGATATATTTGAAGACTCAGCTGTCTGAATAGCCAAATTGGCAATGCAAATGGAGGGAATGATTGGGAATGCAAACAGTCCACTCCTTGGGCTGTAAATACTCTCCCCTTCTCTCCTTGAGAGGGGTTGACATTTCAGAAGAGAGGATATCATATTGGCACGACCAAAGCCTCGCCAAAGGCTTGGGAGGACCTGCCATACTCATGTTTTCACTTGACAGACATTTCCTCCTCTCTTTGTTTTCACTTAATTTCGTGTTCTTCATTTTTGTAATTTTGTATGTCTCATTCTTTGTAATTCTGTTTTAATGCAAGTTACTTCTTCAATATCTCTTATTCCCCTACAAATTCTGTAGTTTAATATTAATTTTCTTAAAATAGTTTATATTAAGTTCAATCCCCTTCCCTTATTCTGCTTCCTCATTCAATCGAAAATCCGTTTTTAATTATCATCATCGTTCGTGTGTGTGTCAACGTACCACTCTTTTCTAATCCCTTTCATTTTCATCTATTCTTAATTTATCATCATAATTATTTTAACCAGAATATTAAACATCCAAATGGCTGAGTAAATCTCTCATTGGGGTGAGTTATAATTTGGGGATGTTAAGTGATTGAGAGTTTTGCTCGATGAGTATTCTTTAAAATAATATTTTTTATGTTAAACTTAATATGTCATGGATTAATGATATGTTTTGTTTAACGAGTGGTTTCCATAGATTATTAGAACCATAAATACACTACCATAAATAAGTTTTGATTTAGATTAGAACCCTAAGTTATGTTAAGGCTTGGATTAAAGCCTTCACACTTAGGGATTCCAATCAATGTCAACTTATGACATGGGTGTTAATTTAATGCAATACAAAGTAAGGCTCAAGGATATCACATGCTTAACTCCCCAATAATGAACTCACCCCAATCTTTATCAATTTGGTAAATCAAACATCATCCATAAATTATTTCAATTAAGCTCTGCAAAAAACCCCCCCTAATGAAAATACAATCAACTAAAAACAAACGACTATTACAAAGTATCATCGCCGAGGATTCGACCCGAGTGCTACTATACACATTAGAAGAGCACCGGAATTTTGACCGGTTGATAGACGAAAATCAGCCGTGCATTTTAAATGGCGCCGTTTCTGGGGATGGTGCTTTATGTAGTCATTAGTTTCTAGTTATTGTAAAAAAACCAAAAAAAAACAAAATTTTTAAAAAAAAATTGAAAAAAAACACAAAGAAAAACCCATATTCTCATAAAAATAATAAAATGAAAAAATACAATGAAAAAACCGTCTTCCTCTATCTTCCAAAATCTCTATGAATGCCTCATAGCCTTCCAAACAATCCCTCGGATTTGTTTGAGCCTGAAATTGAGCGAACACTTCGCCAACTTAAGAGGAACATAAGAGATACTCAAATAATTCAAGAACCAGTCCTCATCCAACCAGTTGAAATTGAAATGGTCAATCCTAGGGAACAAACCATAAAAGAACTTGCTGCCCCTGATATGAATTACCAACCCTTGGTATTCAATATCCAAACATTGAAGCTGACTTCGAACTCAAATCGGGTTTGATTCATCTTCTACCTCATTTCCATGGGCTAGCCGGTGAGGATCCGCATCTACATCTCAAGGAGTTCCAGTTGGTGTGCTCTACCATGAAGCCTCAAGGGGTTTCTGTAGAACAAATCAAACTCCGAGAATTCCCTTTCTCCCTAGCTGACTCTGCCAAGTCATAGCTCTACTACCTCCCTCTCGGTTCCATAACGACATGGAATGACATGAAGCGTCTCTTTCTAGAAAAAATCTTTCCTGCTTCTCGTACCGCTTCCATCCGAAAGGAAATAAGTGGTATCCGTCAATTCCCAAATGAATCACTCTATGAGTACTGGGAGAGGTTCAAAAATCTTGTTTCAACCTGCCCACACCATCAAATCCCTAACCAACTCTTGATCCAATAATTCTATGAGGGGTTATTTTCTATGGAGAGAACTCTCATAGATGCCGCAAGTGGCAGTGCTCTTGTTGATAAAACTCCTGCAGCTGCAAGAGATCTCATATGTAACATGGCTTCAAACACACAAAAACTCCATACTCGAGCACATGCTCAAGTCAAACAAGCCCATGATAATCAATCAATTGAACCAACCAAAATGACCGAGTGGATGAGTGAACTTACAGGTCTTGTGCGACAACTAGCTGTGGCTACCAAATCCCCAACCTCGTCTTCTCCACAATCAATGTTTCCTGGACCTGTCAAAAACTGTGGAATCTGCAACTCTCCAGCTCATCGAACAGACACATGTCCACAACTTCAAGAGGATCAATCTGATTCATCTGGACCAATGGAGCTCAATACAGCATACGCTTAGCAGAACCCCAACCCTCAACAATCAGTTCAGTTTGTTAGAAACTTCAACCAACCTCACTCTGGGCCTTTCTCTTCTTCTTATAACCAAGGCCTTAGGTTTGTTAATCCCATATCTCACCCCCCTCAATTCCCTCCTCAAAACCCAAACCAATTCCAATATGGTCAAGGTGGTGGTAACTTCCATCAACAGTATCCTTTTGTTCCTCAACCTTGAAAGAACAATCCTCCTCCTGGATATCATTATCCTAGTGAGCCTTCCCAATTCCAAAACCAATACAATCGATTTCCCAAGAACCAAAATCAAGGCAATCCCAACCAGGGACAAGCCTCTTCTTCCAAGCAACCATGGGAAAGTTCTGTTGAAGATCTTGCCTCCTTCACCCGTTCTAGCCTTAAAAACATTGAAACTCAAATAGGTCAACTTGCATCCCACCTAAGACAGAAACAACAATCAAGTTCTTCCCAACTCCCAGCTCAACCATTACCCAACCCCCAGGGTAATGTAAGTGCAATTGCACTTAGATTAGGAATGAAACTTGCTATGCCTCAAGATAAATCCTCAAACTCTCCTTTGAATGTTGACCTAGAAAATGAAAAGAAAAGGAAACTTGAAAAAGAACCTGAAACCATTCCCTCACCTCCTTCCATTCCACTTAGGAATCCAATTCCTTTTCCTCAAGATGTTTCTAAACCAAGGAAGTCCTTTGAACCTGATCCTGAAATGCTCGACATGTTTAGACGTGATGAAGTCAAAATTCCCCTCTTAGATTCCATAAAACAAATTCCTAAGTATGCCAAGTTTTTCAAGGAGTTGTGTACCCACAAGAGGCAACTTAGGACCTTTGAAAATGTTTCCACCCAGCAGTCCATACCCATTAAGTGCAAAGATCCAGGTACCTTTACAGTCCCATTCCAAATTGGAAGTTCCAACTTTGATGATACACTCATAGACCTAGGAGCCTCAATTAATGTCATGCCCAAATCCATATTCTCCAACCTTGGTATAGGTCCCCTGTACCCAACGGGTGTTGTCATTCAGTTAGCCAATAGAAGCACAACCAGTCCTGAGGGAATAATTGAGGATGTCCTTGTCCGAGTCAATGATCTTATCTTCCCTACTGATTTCTATGTCCTTGACATGGAAGGTGAGACAACTTCTTGCTAATCTCCTCTAATTCTAGGAAGACCATTCCTTATGACATCTAAAACCAAAATTGATGTCCATGCTGGCATCTTATCCATGGAATTTGGAGACCAAATGGTTATGTTCAATATTTTTCAATCTATGCGATACCCATTAGAGAATCAATCAATATTCTCTATCCATGTTTCTAAAACTCCCTCTGAGAGTGTGTTTAATCCTAATCCATCATGTTCTTCATGTTCTACTAATAGAGGAGTTTGTGAATATTGCATCCTCATTAACCAAGTGATTAATGGTGAAATTGATGTTGACATTACAAATGCAAACTCCATTGATCTAAAGGATCTTGAAAACTCTTTGGAATCTCATCTCACCTCTGACCTCCAACGCTCCAACATGGATGGTAATGAGAAAAATGAACTAGAATGCTCATTTTTTTGATTCAGATTAGATTATCCCACATTCATCCTTTCCTATCCATGATTCTGAAAATTCTATTATATGTGAAGTGAACCTTGAACCAATGTGTTTATATTGTCCTGATGGTAGTGATGTTTGTGATATTTGTACCCTAAATAATAAATTGATCACTGGTGAGGTTGAAATTGACCATTCATTAGTGAACAACATTGAAATAAAGGATATTGAAAATTTTATTCAGTCTTATGACTCCACTGATCCTCATTACTCTACATCAGTAAGTGATGAAATAAATGAGTCAAAAACAATTGGGATCTCGTACTCTGCTTTTGTGTTATCTGATCCTTACATAAATGAACCATCAGAATTGAGCCATCTTCCGGAATTTCCATGAATAGAAAACCATCACTTTGTGAATAGAATAATTCCTCAGGTTGAAGACCAAATTGAGGATAGAAATATTCTCATTCCAACCCCATTGAACTTCAAGCACACCAACAGGGATGGGGAGAAATTATCCAATGAATCATCGGGCCTCCCAAAGAAAAGGTTTTTCTAGAAGCACACTGGAGTTGAGAAAATACGATGGCCACCGTCAGACTATGGGTAGTCCACTACAATTGTCCAGCTGTAGACAAATAAATGTAGCGCTTATTTGGAGGCAACCCATGTTTTCTTTTAATTCTATGAAATTTCAATTTCTTTTTAGTTTTTTATTAGATGAATAATGAATTTTATTTTTCAGGTAACTTCCCACTATCCTGGATCCACCTCGACTTCCACCAAATCCCCAAATTCTCTAGCCAACCAACCACTAGATAGAGATGGCAACCCGCCAAATCCAAACCAGGGGGAACCTCTTTCCCTTTAACTCTCTCTCTATCTCTTCCTCTCTCTACCTCTTTCTTCTTATTTCTCTCTCTTTCAATTTTTACCACTTTATTCATCAAACCCTTTCTTTTTCTCTTTCTTGTGTGGGTGCGTATTTTAAAAAAACCATAAAAACAAAAAAAAACCAAAAAAAACAAAATTACTTAAAAAAATTACAAAAAAAGGGTCATGCTTACTCACCATCGAGTTTTGAAATTTTGTCCAACCATTTTGGGGAGTTAACAGACATGTTTTCATCTCAAAAATTTTGTATTTTCATCATGACTTTGTATAAAGAATTTTGTGTCAAAATTAACAAATTTTGAATGCTCAATTTTTGATTTGGAAAATGCTTTTCCCAAACTGTGAGAACAAACAATTACTTTCATGCCAAGGTCACCTATGGCCATCTTTTCAAAATGTGTGTTTTCACCCCCATTTGTGAGTCTTGAGTTTTTGGACCTTCGAGCTGAATTTCCTACCTTAGTGTGTATTAATATGATAGAGGCATTTTCTGAACCACATGAGAATCACAATAGCCAAATAGCCTCCCATTTCCCTTACATTAAACCTCCTCTTGAAAGCCCCTTCGGACCTATGAAAACATTTTCCTTGATAGCCACATTACAAGCCCAATACCTTATCCCACCCAATATCAACATGGATTTTCATTGCATAATTTTTTGAAATTTAAGTGTTGGGGGAATGGATTTCATTTTTGGATATCATTTCAGTACTTTATGGTCTGTTATCATATGCTTGAGGGAAAGAATCCATTTTAGTGTGGGGGGGAGGTTGTCATTCAGTGAATGTAATGTACAAATTATATTGAAAAGTGTTCAAAAAAAAATTAAAAAAAAAATCAAAATAAAAAAAAAGAAACAAATGGGTTGTGTCTTGGGTAGGTCAAAAATAACTCTTCCTCAACCTTTGATCTTGTTATAACTATTACAATTAGTGTCGTGAGGATATTAATCATGGGTTGGGTTATGAGTGTGAGATCTGTCTCAAGGTCAACTTTCGAAAAAAACAATGAATAAAAGTAAAAAAAGAACACTTGAATTATATTCTTATATCATTGAGAGAAGATTGGCGGTTTGTAAATAATTCATCTTCTCATCCCCTTCATATTATCTTCCTCTATTGTGTATTTCTTCACACAATCATTCCCTTGTAAAGATGTGTTTTCATTTTCTTCCATGTTTTATTTCAAAAAATGTGCATTGTTTTTTTATGTTGGTATTTTAACCCTATTATTCTCCCTCATGGACATTATATTCCTACTGTCCCATAGCCACAGAAAAACCCCTTAAAAATACCTCTTGATTCTTATGCACTTTGGATAGGGATTGGAAGCTGAGAGCTCCTTTCAAACTCTATGATTTTCACTTTTGGTTGGTGAAAGAGTGAACCTCCACAAATAAATTTTATCATCTTCAGAGGTGTGAGTTTTGAGTGTCCACATTTTCCATTTCTAAATTTGAGCATGGAAAATTGAATTAGTTTTGGAACATTGTTTCTTTAACAACTTGTGGTGGATTTCAAAATGGATGAGTGAAATAGTTTAAACCTTCCCTGATTGGAGAAAACAAAATTTTAATATCTGTTGGTGAGTAAAAATGATTTTGTCATGTTTTTATATTTGTTGCACATGAGGACATGCACAAAGCTAATTGTGGGGGAGTGGATGTTATTAATATCTTCATGACTTATTATATTCCCCGATTACTGAGTTTATATGAAATTTGCATAATTTGTGTGAAATATTAATGTTTTAATATTAAGTATAATTATTGAGCATTTTTAGAAGTAGTCCAATTGAGTCAGTTTAATGTATTAATAATAAATGTCACTATACTGAATCAAATTGTGTGGTTCTTGTTTTTTAGGATTCTCCATTCAATATAAAACATTTCATTAGAAGGTACCATGAGCCAATTCTTCCATTTGAGGGGTCATATGGTCCTCACAAACAAGACCAAAGAATCTGTGAACAAACTGGACCAACCATGAAGATTGATTTACTGGGCTCAGTCCAAAAGTCCAAAAACATTAAATATCCACCATAATTCTGGGGACACTACATGTCATCTTGGATAAAATTTTGAAGACCCAAATCCAAGTACAAGGGGCCCAAATAAAGCTTTGAAGTCTAGCCCACCATTCTGGCCGAGAATTAAAATCAGTATAGTATTCATGACATTTCTCATGATGTAAGCATAAAATCGAGCTGAGATTTTGCAGTGTGAAAGAGGAGATATAGGCGGCCGACTTTGTTGAAAAAACCATTCGGATTTTAAGGCATATTAATATTCAAAAACCCTTTCACATTATGGACTTCAAAAAGACTGGATTGAAATGGACAGTTTAACTTTGTTTAATCAACCGTCCATAACATTCGATCCGTAAGTTCAGATGACTCCAAATATTGAGATTAGTAGGCCAACAGTATTATCTAAAACTTTGAATAAGGATATATTTGAAGATTCGCCTGTCTGAATAGCCAAATTGGCGATGCAAGTGGAGGGAAAGATTTGGAATGCAAACAGTCCACTCCTTGGGCTATAAATACTCTCCCCTTCTCTCCATGAAAGGGGTTGGCATTTCAGAAGAGAGGATATCATATTGGAACGACCAAAGTTTTTCCAAAAGCTTGGGAGAACCTGTCATAATCATGTTTTCACTTGAGAGACCTTTCCTCCTCTCTTTGCTTTCACTTAATTTCGTGTTCTTCATTTTTTTTATTTTGTAAGTCTCTTTCTTGGTAATTCTGTTTTAATGCAAGTTACTTCTTCAATATCTCTTATTCTACTCCACATTCTATAGTTTAATATTAATGTTCTTAAAATAGATTAAATTCAGTTCAATCCCTATCACTTCTTTTTCTTCCTCATTCAATCGAAAATCCATTTTTAATTATCATCATCGTTCGTGTGTGTAAGTCAACGTACCACTCTTTTCTAATCCCTTTCTTTTTCTTCTATTCATAATTTATCATCATAATTATTTTAACCAGAATATTAAACATCCAAATGGCTGAGTAAATCTCTCATTGGGGTGAGTTATAATTCGGGGATGTTATGTGATTGAGAGTTTTTCTCAATGAGTATTCTTTAAATTAATATTGTGTATGTTAAACTTAATATGTCATGGATTAATGATATGTTTTGTTTAACGAGTGGTTTCCATGGATTATTGGAACCATAAATACACTACCATAAATAAGTTTTGATTGAAATTAGAACCCTAAGTTATGTTAAAGCTTGGATTAAAGCCTTCACACTTAGGAATTTCAATCAACATCATCATATGACATGGGTGTTAATTTAATGCAATACAATGTAAGGCTCAAGGATATCACATGCTTAACTCCCCAATGATGAACTCACCCCAATCTTTATCAAATTGGTAAATCAAACATCATCAATAAATCATTTCAATTAAGCTATGCAAACAAACCCCCCTAATCAAAATACAATCAACTAAAAATAAATAACTATTACAAAGTATCATCGCCGAGGATTCGACCCGAGTGCTGCTATACACATTAGCAGAGCACCAGAATTTTGACCGGTCGATAGACGACAATCGGCCGTGAGTTTCAAATGGAACCATTGCTGGGGATGGTTCTTTAAGTATTCATTAGGTTCTGGTTATTGTAAAAAAACCAAAAAATAACAAAAAATTTAAAAAAATTGAAAAAAAACACAAAGAAAAACCCGTCTTCTCATAAAAATCATAAACTGGAAAAATAAAAAGGAAAACCCGTCTTCCTCTTTCTTAAAAAATCTCTCTGAATGACCTATAGACTTTTAAACAATCCCTCGGATTTGTTTGACCCTGAAATTGAGCGAACACTTCGCCAACTTAAGAGGAACATAAGAGATACTCAAATAATTCAAGAACAAGTCCTCATCCAACCAGTTGAAATTGAAATGGCCAATCCTAGGGAACAAACCCTAAAAGGACATGCTGCCCCTGATATTAATTACCATCCCCTTGGTATTCAATATCCAAACATTGAAGCAGACTTCGAACTCAAATCGGGTTTGATTCATCTTCTACCTCATTTCCATGGGCTAGCCGGTGAGGATCCACATCTACATCTCAAAGAGTTCCAATTGGTGTGCTCTACCATGAAGCATCAAGGGGTTTATGAAGAACAAATCAAACTCTGAGCATTCCCTTTCTCCCTAGCTGCACTACCAAGTCATGGATCTACTACCTCCCTCCTGGTTCCATAACTACATTGAATGACATGAAGCGTCTCTTTCTAGAAATTGTTTTTCCTGTTTCTTGTACCACTTCCATCCGAAAGGAAATAAGTGGTATCCGTCAATTCCCAAATGAATCACTACATGAGTACAGGGAGAGGTTCAAAAATCCTGTTGCAACCTACCCACACCATCAAATCCCTGACCAACTCTTGATCCAATACTACTATGAGGGGTTATTGGCTATCGAGAGAACTCTCATAGATGCCACAAGTGGCGGTGCTCTTGTTGATAAAACTCCTGCAGCTGCAAGAGATCTCATAAGTAACATGGCTACAAACACACAATAATTCCATACTCGAGCACATGCTCAAGTCAAACAAGCCCTAGATAATCAATCAATTGAACCGAACAAAATGACCGAGTGGATGAGTGAACTTACAGGTCTTGTGAGACAACTAGCTATGGCTACCAAATCCCCAACCTCGTCTTCTCCGCAATCAATGTTTCCTGGACCTATCAAAAACTGTGGAATCTACAACTCTCCAGCTCATCCAACATACACATGTCCAAAACTTCAAGAGGATCAATCTGATTCATCTGGACCAATGGAGCTCAATGCAGCATATGCTCAGCGGAACCCCAACCCTCAACAATCAGGTCAGTTTGTTAGAAACTTCAACCAACCTCACTCTGAGCCTTTCTCTTCTTCCTATAACCAAGGTCTTAGGTTTGGTAATCCCATATCTCACCCCCTCAATTCCTTCCTCAAAACCCAAACCAATTCCAATATGGTCAAGGTGGTGGTAACTTCCATCAACCTTATCCTTTTGTTCCTCAACCTCAAAAGAACAATCCTCCTCCTGGATTCCATTATCCTAGTGAGCCTTCCCAATTCCAAAACCAATACAATCGATTTCCCAAGAACCTAAATCAAGGCAATCCCAACCAGGGACAAGCCTCTTCTTCCAAGCAACCTTGGGAAAGTGCTGTTGAAGATCTTGCCTCCATCAACCGTTCTAGCCTTAATAACATTGAAACTCAAATAGGTCAACTTGCATCCCACCTGAGATAGCAACAACAATCAAGTTCTTCCCAACTCCCATCTTAACCATTACCCAACCCCAAGGGTAATGTATGTGCAATTTCAATTAGATTAGGAAAGAAACTTGCTATGCCTCAAGATAAATCCTCAAACCCTCCTTTGAATGTTGACCTAGAAAATGAAAAGAAAAGGAAACTTAAAAAAGGAACCTGAAACCATTCCCTCACCTCCTTCCATTCCACTTAGGAATCCAATTCCTTTTCCTCAAGCCGTTTCTAAACCAAGGAAGTCCTTTGAACCTAATCCTGAAATGCTCGACATGTTTAGACGTGTTGAAGTCAACATTCCCCTCTTATATTCCATAAAACAAATTCCTAAGTTTGCAAATTTTCTCAAGGAGTTGTGTACCCACAAGAGGCAACTTAGGACCTTTGAAAATGTTTCCACCCAGCAGTCCATACAAATTAAGTGCAAAGATCCAGGTACCTTTACAGTCCCATTCCAAATTGGATGTTCCAACTTTGATGATGCACTCATAGACCGAGGAGCCTCAATTAATTTCATGCCCAAATCCATATTCTCCAACCTTGGTCTAGGTCCCTTGCACCCAACGGGTGTTGTCATTCAGTTAGCCAATCGAAGGATAACCAGTCCTAAGGGAATAATTGAGGATGTCCTTGTCTGAGTCAACGATCTTATCTTCCCTGCTGATTTCTATGTCCTTGAAATGGAAGGTGAGACAACTTCTTGCAAATCTACTCTAATTCTAGGAAGACCATTCCTTATGAAATCTAAAACCAAAATTGATGTCCATTCTGGCATCTTATCCATGGAATTTGGAGACCAAATGGTTATGTTAAATATTTTTCAATCCATGCGATACCCATTAGAGAATCAATCTGTATTCTCTATCCATGTTTCTAAAACTCCCTCTGAGAGTGTGTTGAATCCTAATCCATCATGTTCTTCATGTTCTACTAATAGAGGAGTTTGTGAATATTTCATCCTCATTAACCAAGTGATTAATGGTGAAATTGATGTTGACATTACAAATGCAAACTCCATTGATCTAAAGGATCATGAAAACTCTTTGGAATCTCATATCACCTCTGACCTCCAATGCGCCAACATGGATGGTAATGAGAAAAATGAACTAGAATGCTCATTTGTTGATTCAAATCAGATTATCCCACATTCATCCTTTCCCATCCATGATTCTGAAAATTCTGATATATGTGAAGTGAACCTTGAACCAATGTGTTTATATTGTCTTGATGGTAGTGATGTTTGTGATATTTGTAACCCATATTAATAAATTGATCACTGGCGAGGTTGAAATTGACCATTCATTAGTGAACAAAATTGAAATAAAGGATATTGAAAATTTTATTCAGTCTTATGACTCCACTGATCCTCATTACTCTACATCAGTAAGTGATTAAATAAATGAGTCAAAAACAATTGGGATCTCATACTCTGCTTTTGTGTTATCTGATCCTTACATAAATGAACCATCAGAATTGAGCCATCTTCCAGAATTTCCATGAATAGAAAACCATCACTTTGTGAATAGAATAATTCCTCAGGTTGAAGACCAAATTGAGGATAGAAATATTCTCATTACAACCCCATTGAACTTCAAGCACACCAACAAGGATGGGGAGAAATTATCCAATGAATCATCGGGCCTCCCAAAGAAAAAGTTTTTCTAGAAGCACACTGGAGTTGAGAAAATACGATGGCCACCGTCAGACTATGGGTAGTCCACTACAATTGTCCAGCTGTAGACAAATTAATGTAGCGCTTATTTGGAGGCAACCCATGTTTTCTTTTAATTCTATGAAATTTCAATTTCTTTTTAGTTTTTTATTAGATGAATAATGAATTTTATTTTTCAGGTAACTTCCCACTATCCTGGATCCACCTCGACTTCCACCAAATCCCCAAATTCTCTAGCCAACCAACCACTAGATGGAGATGGAAACCCGCCAAATCCAAACCAGGGGGAACCTCTTTCCCTTTAACTCTCTCTCTATCTCTTCCTCTCTCTACCTCTTTCTTCCTATTCCTCTCTCTTTCAATTTTTACCACTTTATTCATCAAACCCTTTCTTTTTCTCTTTCTTGTGTGGTTGTGTATTTTAAAAAAAACCATAAAAACTAAAAAAAACCAAAAAAAACACAATTACTTAAAAAAATTACAAAAAAGGGTCATGCTTACTCACCATCGAGTTTTGAAATTTTGTCCAACCATTTTGGGGAGTTAACAGACATGTTTTCATCTCAAAAATTTTGTATTTTCATCATGACTTTGGATAAAGAATTTTGTGTCAAAATTAACAAATTTTGAATGCTCAATTTTTGATTTGGAAAATGCTTTTCCTAAACTGTGAGAACAAACAATTACTTTCATGCCAAGGTCACCTATGGCCATCTTTTCAAAATGTGTGTTTTCACCCCCATTTGTGAGTCTTGAGTTTTTGGACCTTCGAGCTGAATTTCCTACCTTAGTGTGTATTAATATGATAGAGGCATTTTCTGAACCACATGAGAATCACAATAGCCAAATAGCCTCCCATTTCCCTTACATTAAACCTCCTCTTGAAAGCACCTTCGAACCTATGAAAACATTTTCCTTGATAGCCACATTACAAGCCCAATACCTTATCCCACCCAATATCAACATGGATTTTCATTGCATACTTTTTTGAAATTTAAGTGTTGGGGGAATGGATTTCATTTTTGGATATCATTTCATTACTTTCTGGTGTGTTATCATATGCTTGAGGGAAATAATCCATTTTAGTGTGGGGGGGAGGTTGTCATTCAGTGAATGTAATGTACAAATTATATTGAAAAGTGTTCAAAAAAAATTAAAAAAAATCAAAATAAAAAAAAAGAAACAAATGGGTTGTGTCTTGGGTAGGTCAAAAATAACTCTTCCTCAACCTTTGATCTTGTTATAACTATTACAATTAGTGTCGTGAGGATATTAATCATGGGTTGGGTTATGAGTGTGAGATCTGTCTCAAGGTCAACTTTCGAAAAAAACAATGAAAAAAAGGAACAAAAGAACACTTGAATTATATTCTTATATCATTGAGAGAAGATTGGCAGTTTGTAAATAATTCATCTTCTCATCCCCTTTATATTATCTTCCTCTATTGTGTCTTTCTTCACACAATCATTCCCTTGTAAAGATGTGTTTTCATTTTCTTCCATGTTTTATTTCAAAAAAATGTGCATTGTTTTTTTATGTTGGTATTTTAACCCTATTATTCTCCCTCATGGACATTATATTCCTACTATCCCATAGCCACAGAAAAACCCCTTAAAATACCTCTTGATTCTTATGCACTTTGGATAGGGATTGGAAGCTGAGAGCTCCTTTCAAACTCTAAGATTTTCACTTTTGGTTGGTGAAAGAGTGAACCTCCTCAAATAAGTTTTATCATCTTGAGAGGTGTGAGTTTTGAGTGTCCACATTTTCTATTTCTAAATTTGAGTATTGAAAAATGAATTAGTTTTGGAACATTGTTTCAGTAACAACTTGTGGTGGATTTCAAAATGGATGAGTGAAATAGTCTAATCCTTCCCTGATTGGAGAAAACAAAATTTTAATATCTGTTGGTGAGTAAAAATGATTTTGTCATGTTTTTATATTTGTTGCACATGAGGACATTCACAAAGCTAATTATGGGGGAGTTGATGTTATTAATATTTTCATGACTTATTATATTCCCCCATTACTGAGTTTATATGAAATTTGAATAATTTGTGTGAAATATTAATGTTTTAATATTAAGTATAATTTTTGAGCATTTTTAGAAGTAGTCCAATTGAGTCAGTTTAATGTATTAATAATAAATGTCACTA
This sequence comes from Viscum album, assembly GCA_963277665.1. NCBI lineage: Eukaryota > Viridiplantae > Streptophyta > Magnoliopsida > Santalales > Viscaceae > Viscum > Viscum album. The sequence goes on from OY728147.1 coordinate 1,585,435,691, forward strand.
TACTGAAATGAATTGTGTGGTTCTTGTTTTGTAGGATTCTCCTTTCAATATACAACATTTCATTAGAAGGTACCATGAGCCAATTCTTCCATTTGAAGGGTCATATGTTCCTCACAAACAAGACGAAAGAATCTGTGAACAAACTGGACCAACCTTGAATATTGATTTACTGGGCTCAGTCCAGAATTCCAAAAACATTAAATCTCCACCATAATTAAGGGACACTACATGTCATCTTGGATAAAAATTTCAAGGCCCAAATCCAAGTACAAGGGGCCCAAATAAAGCTTTGAAGTCCAGCCCACCATTCTGGCCGAGAATTAAAATCAGTATAGTATTCATGACATTTCTCATGATGTAGGCATCAAATCGAGCAGAGATTTTGCAGTGTGAAAGAGGATATATAGTCGGCTGTCCTTGTTGAAGAAACCATTGGGATTTTAAGGCATATTAATATTCAAAAACCCTTTCACATTATGGACTTCAAAAAGACTGGATTGAAATGGATAGTTTAACTTTGTTTAATCAACCGGCCATAACATTCGATCCGTAAGTTCAAATGACTGCAAATATTGAGATTAGTCGGACAACAGTATTATCTAAAACTTTGAAGAAGGATATATTTGATGATTCGGCTGTCTGAATAGCCAAATTGGCTATGCAAGTGGAGAGAAAGATTGGGAATGCAAACAGTCCACTTCTTGGGCTCTAAATACTCTCCCCTTCTCTCCATGAAAGAGGTTGGCATTTCAGAAGAGAGGATATCATATTAGAACGACCAAAGCCTTGAAAAAGGCTTGGGAGGACCTGCCATACTCATGTTTTCACTTGAGAGACCTTTCCTCCTCTCTTTGTTTTCACTTAATTTCATGTTCTTCATTTTTTTTATTTTGTAAGTCTCTTTCTTTGTAATTCTGTTTTAATGAAAGTTACTTCTTCAATATCTCTTATTCTCCTCCACATTATATAGTTTAATATTAATGTTCTTAAAATAGTTTAAATTCAGTTCAATCCCCTTCCCTTCTTTTGCTTCCTCATTCAATCGAAAATCCATTTTTAATTATCATCATCGTTCGTGTGTGTGTGTCAATGTACCACTCTTTTCTAATCCCTTTATTTTTCATCTATTATTAATTTATCATCATAATTATTTTAACCAGAATATTAAAAATCCAAATGGCTGAGTAAATCTCTCATTGGGGTGAGTTATAATTCGAGGATGTTATGTGATTGACAGTTTTTCTCGATGAGTATTCTTTAAATTAATATTGTGTATGTTAAACTTAATATGTCATGGATTAATGATATGTTTTGTTTAACGAGTGGTTTCCATGGATTATTGGAACCATAAATACACTACCATAAATATGTTTTGATTGAGATTAGAACCCTAAGTTATGTTAAGTCTTGGATTAAAGCCTTCACAATTAGGAATTCCAATCAATGTCAACTTATGACATGGGTGTTAATTTAATGCAATACAAAGTAAGGCTCAAGGATATCAGATGCTTAACTCCCCAATGATGAACTCACCCCAATATTTATCAAATTGGTAAATCAAACATCATCCATAAATCATTTCAATTATGCTCTGCAAACAAACCCCCCTAATCAAAATACAATCAACTAAAAACAAATGACTATTACAAAGTATCATCGCTGAGGATTCGACCCGAGTGCTGCTATACACATTAGCAGAGGACCGGAATTTTGACCGGTCGATAGACGACAATCGGCCGTGAGTTTCAAATGGCATTGTTGCCGGTGAAGGTTCTTTAAGTATTCATTAGTTTCTGGTTATTGTAAAAAAACCAAAAAATAACAAAATATTTAAAAAAATTGAAAACAAAAACACAAAGAAAAACTCTTCTTCCTCTTTCTTCCAAAATATCTCTGAATGCCCTGTAGCCTTCCAAACAATCCCTCGGATTTTTTTGACCCTGAAATTGAGCGAAAACTTCGCCAACTTAAGAGGATCATAGGAGATACTCAAATAATTCAAGAACCAGTCCTCATCCAACCAGTTGAAATTGAAATGGCCAATCCTAGGGAACAAACACTAAAAGAACATGATGCCCCTGATATTAATTACCAACCCCTTGGTATTTAATATCCAAACATTGAAGCTGACTTCGAACTCAAATCATGTTTGATTAATCTCATACCTCATTTCCATTGGCTAGCCGGTGAGGATCCACATCTATATCTCCAAGAGTTCTAGTTGGTGTGCTCTACCATGAAGCATCAAGGGGTTTCTGAAGAAAAAATCAAACTCTGAGCATTCCCTTTCACCCTAGCTGACACTACCAAGTCATGGCTCTACTACCTCCCTCCTGGTTACATAACTACATGGAATGACATGAAGCGTATCATTCTAGAAAAATTCTTTCCTGCTTCTTGTACCACTTCCATCCGAAAGGAAATAAGTTGTATCCGTCAATTCCCAAATGAATCACTACATGAGTACTGGGAGAGGTTCAAAAATCTTGTTGCAACCTACCCACACCATCAAATCCCTTACCAACTCTTGATCCAATACTTCTATGAGGGGTTATTGGCTATGGAGAGAACTCTCATAGATGCCACATGTGGCGGTGCTCTTGTTGATAAAACTCATGCAGCTGCAAGAGATCTCATAAGTAACATGGCTGCAAACACAAAATAATTCCATACTCGAGCACATGATCAAGTAAAACAAGCCCTAGATAATAAATCAATTGAACCGAACAAAATGACCGAGTGGATGAGTGAACTTACAGGTCTTGTGAGACAACTAGCTGTGGCCACCAAATCCCCAACCTCGTCTTCTCCGTAATCAATGTTTCCTGGACCTGTCAAAAACTGTGGAATCTGTAACTCTCCAGCTCATCCAACATACACATGTCCACAACTTCAAGAGGATCAATCTGATTCATCTGGACCAATGGAGCTCTATGCAGCATATGCTCAGCGGAACCCCAACCCTCAACAATGAGGTCAGTTTGTTAGAAATTTCAACCAACCTTACTCTGAGCCTTTCTCTTCTTCCTATAACTAAGGTCTTAGGTTTGGTAATCCCATATCTCACCCCACTCAATTCCCTCCTCAAAACCCAAACCAATTCCAATATGGTCAAGGTGGTGGTAACTTCCATCAACCTTATCCTTTTGTTCCTCAACCTCAAAAGAACTATCCTCCTCCTGGATTTCATTATCCTAGTGAGCCTTCCCAATTCCAAAACCAATACAATCGATTTCCCAAGAACCAAAATCAAGGCAATTCCAACCAGGGACAAGCCTCTTCATCCAAGAAACCATGGGAAAGTGATGTTGAATATCTTGCCTCCTTCAACCGTTCTAGCCTTAAACATTGAAACTCAAATAGGTCAACTTGCATCCCACCTGAGACAGCAACAACAATCAAGTTCTTCCCAACTCCCAGCTCAACCATTACCCAACCCCAAGGGTAATGTATGTGCAATTGCACTTAGATTAGGAAAGAAACTTGCTATGCCTCAAGATAAATCCTCAAACCCTCCTTTGAATGTTGACCTAGAAAATGAAAAGAAAAGGAAACTTTAAAAGGAACCTGAAACCATTCCCTCACCGCCTTCCATTCCACTTAGGAATCCAATTCCTTTTCCTCAAGATGTTTCTAAACCAAGGAAGTCCTTTGAACCTGATCCTAAAATGCTCGACATGTTTATACGTGTTGAAGTCAACATTCCCCTCTTAGATTCCATAAAACAAATTCCTAGGTTTGCCAATTTTCTCAAGGATTTGTGTACCCACAAGAAGCAACTTAGGACCTTTGAAAATGTTTCCACCCAGCAGTCCATACACATTAAGTGCAAATATCCAGGTACCTTTACAGTCCCATTCCAAATTGGAAGTTCCATCTTTGATGATTCACTCATAGACCTAGGAGACTCAATTAATGTCATGCCCAAATCCATATTCTCCAACCTTGGTCTAGGTCCCTTGCACCCAACGGGTGTTATCATTCAGTTAGCTAATCGAAGCACAACCTGTCCTGAGGGAATAATTGAGGATGTCCTTGTCTGAGTCAACGATCTTATCTTCCCTGCTGATTTCTATGTCCTTGACATGGATGGTGAGACAACTTCTTGCAAATCTCCTCTAATTCTATGAAGACCATTCCTTATGAAATCTAAAACCAAAATTGATGTCCATGCTGGCATCTTATCCATGGCATTTGGAGACCAAATGGTTAAGTTAAATATTTTTCAATCCATGCGATACCCATTAGAGAATCAATCTGTATTCTCTATCCATGTTTCTAAAACTCCATCTGAGAGTGTGTTGAATCCTAATCCATCATTTTCTTCATGTTCTACTAATAGAGGAGTTTTTGAATATTGCATCCTCATTAACCAAGTGATTAATGGTGAAATTGATGTTGACATTACAAATGCAAACTCCATTGATCTAAAGGATCATGAAAACTCTTTGGAATCTCATATCACCTCTGACCTCCAATCCTCCAACATGGATGGTAATGATAAAAATGAACTAGAATGCTCATTTGTTGATTCAGATCAGATTATCCCACATTCATCCTTTCCTATCCATGATTCTGAAAATTCTGTTATATGTGAAGTGAACCTTGAACCAATGTGTTTATATTGTCCTGATGGTAGTGATGTTTGTGATATTTGTACCCTAATTAATAAATTGATCACTGGTAAGGTTGAAATTGACCATTCATTAGTGAACAACAGTGAAATAAAGGATATTGAAAATTTTATTCAGTCTTATGACTCCACTGATCCTCATTACTCTACATCGGTAAGTGATGAAATAAATGAGTCAAAAACAATTGGGATCTCATACTCTGCTTTTGTGTTATCTGATACTTACATAAATAAACCATCAGAATTGAGCCATCTTCCTGAATTTACAAGAATAGAAAACCATCACTTTGTGGATAAAATCATTCCTTAGGTTGAAGACCAAAGTGAGGATAGAAATATTCTCATTCCAACCCCATTGAATTTCAAGCACACCAACAAGGATGGGAAGAAATTATCCAATGAATCATCAGGCCTCCCAAAGAAAAAGTTTTTCTGGAAGCACACTGGAGTTGAGAAAATACGATGGCCACCGTTAGACTACGGGTAGTCCACTACAATTGTCCAGTTGTAGAAAAATAAATGAAGCCCTTCTTGGGAGGCAACCCATGTTTTCTTTTACTTTTATGAAATTTCAATTTCTTTTTAGTTTTTCATTAGATGAATAATGAATTTTATTTTTCAGGTAACATCCCACTGTCCTGGATCCACCTCAACTTCCACCGAATCCCCAAATTCTCTGGCCGACCAACCACTAGATGGAGATGGCAACCCACCAAATCCAAACCAGGGGGAACCTCTTTCCCTTTAACTCTCTCTCTATCTCTTCCTCTCTCTACCTCTTTCTTCTTCTTCCTCTCTCTTTCATTTTTTAACACTTTATTCCTCAAACCCTTTCTTTTTCTCTTTCTTGTGTGGGTGTGTATTTTAGAAAAAACCTTAAAAACAAAAAATACCAAAAAAACACAATTACTTAAAAAAATTACAAAAAATGAGTCATGCTTACTCACCATCGAGTTTTGAAATTTTGTCCAACCATTTTGGGGAGTTAACATACATGTTTTCATCTCAAAAATTTTGTATTTTCATCATGACTTTGGATAAAGAATTTTGTGTCAAAGTTAACAAATTTTGAATGCTCAATTTTTGATTTGGAAAATGCTTTTCCCAAACCGTAAGAACAAACAATTGCTTTCATTCCAAGTCCACCTATGGCCATCTTTTCAAAATGTGTGTTTTCACCCCCATTTGTGAGTCTTGAGTTTGTGGACCTTCGAGCTGAATTTCCTACCTTAGTGTGTATTAATATGATAGAGGCATTTTCTGAACCACATGAGAATTACAATAGCAAAATAGCCTCTCATTTCCCTTACACTAACCCTCCTCTTGAAATCCCCTTATAACCTATGAAAAACGTTTCCTTGATAGCCACATTACATGCCCAATACCTTATCCCACCCAATATCAACATGGATTTTCATTGCATAAGTTTTTGAAATTTAAGTGTGGGGGGAATGGATTTAATTTTTGGGTATCATTTCCTTACTTTCTGGTGTGTTATCATATGCTTGAGGGAAAGCATCCATTTTAGTGTGGGGGGGAGGTTGTCATTCAGTGAATGTATTGTACAAATGATATTGAAAAGCGTAAAAAAAATTCAAAAAAAATCAAAAAAAAAAAGAAACAAATGGGTTGTGTCTTGGGTAGGTCAAAAATCACTCTTCCTCAACCATTGATCTTGTTATAACTATTAAAATTAGTGTCGTGAGGAGATCAATCATGGGTTGGGTTATGAGTGTGAGATCTGTCTCAATGTCATCTTTCGAAAAAACAAAGATAACAAAGGAAAAAAAAGTACACTTGAATTATATTCTTATATCATTGGGAGAAGTTTGGTAGTTTTTAAATATTTCATCTTCTCATCCCCTTCATATTTTCTTCCTCTATTGTGTATTTCTTCACACAATCATTTCCTTGTAAATATGTGTTTTCATTTCCTTCCATGTTTTATTTCAAAAAAATGTGCATTGTTTTTCTATGTTGGTATTTTAACCCTCTTATTCTATCTCATGGACATTATATTCCTACTATCCCATAGCCACAGAAAAACCACTTAAAAAGACCTCTTGATTCTTGTACACTTTGGATAGGGATTGGAAGCTGAGAGCTCTTTTCAAACTCTAAGATTTTCACTTTTGGTTGGTGAAAGAGTGAACCTCCACAAATAAATTTTATCACCTTGAGAGGTGTGAGTTTTGAGTGTCCACATTTTCCATTTCCAAATTTGAGCATGGAAAAATGAATTAGTTTTGGAACATTGTTTCTGTAACAACTTGTGGTGGATTTCAAAATGGATGAGTGAAATAGTCTAAACCTTCCCTGATTGGAGAAAACAAAATTTTAATATCTGTTGGTGAGGTAAAATGATTTTGTCATGTTTTTATATTTGTTGCACATGAGGACATTCATAAAGCTAATTGTGGGGGATTTGATGTTATTAATATTTTCAAGACTTATTATATTCCCCCATTACTGATTTTATATGAAATGCGCATAATTTGTGTGAAATATTAATGTTTTAATATTAAGTATAATTTTTGAGCATTTTTAGAAGTAGTTCAATTGAGTCATTTTAATGTATTAATAATAAATGTCCCTATACTGATCCAAATTGTTTGGTTCTTGTTTTTTAGGATTCTAATTTCAATATAAAACATTTCATTAGAAGGTACCATGAGCCAATTCTTCCATTTGAAGGGTCATATGGTCCTCACAAACAAGACCAATGAATCTGTGAACAAACTGGACCAGCCTTGATGATTGATTTACTGGGATCAATCCAGATGTCCAAAAACATTATATCTCCACCATAATTCTGGGGACACTACATGTCATCTTTGATAAAAATTTCAAGGCCCAAATCCATGTTCAAGGGGCCCAAATAAAGCTTTGAAGTCCATCCCACCATTCTGTCCGAGAATTAAAATCAGTATAGTATGCATGACATTTATAATGATGTAGGCATCAAATAAAGCTTATATTTGTTGTTGTGAAAGTGGAGATATAGGCGGACTACTTTGTTGAAGAACCCATTCGGATTAGAAGGCATCTTCATATTCAAAAACATTTTCACATTATGGACTTCAAAACGACTGGATTGAAATGGACAGTTTATCTTTGTTTAATAAACCGGCCATAACGTTTTATCCGTAAGATAAAATGACTCCAAATTTTGAGAGTAGTCGACCAACATTATTGTATACAACTTTGAAGAAGGATATATTTGAAGATTCTACGTTCTTAATAGCCAAATTGGAGATGAAAGTGGAGGGAAAGATTGGGAATGCAAACAGTCCACTCCTTGGGCTATAAATACTCTCCCCTTCTCTCCTTGAGAGGGGTTGGCATTTCAGAAGATATGATATCATATTGGCACGACCAAAGCCTTTCCAAAGGCTTGGGAGGACCTTCCATACTCAAGTTTTCACTTGAGAGACGTTTCCTCCTCTCATTGTGTTCACTTGATTTCGTGTTCTTCATTTTTGTAATTTTGTAAGTCTCTTTCTTTGTAATTCTGTTTTAATGCAAGTTACTTCTTCAATATCTCTTATTATCCTCCACATTCGGTAGTTTAATATTAATGTACTTAAAATAGTTTAAATTATGTTCAATCCCATTCCCTTATTTTTCTTCCTCATTCAATCTAAAATCCATTTTTAATTATCATCATCGTTCGTGTGTGTGTGTCAACGTACCACTCTTTTCTAATCCCTTTATTTTTCTTCTATTCTCAATTTATCATCATAATTATTTTAACCAGAATATTTAAAATCCAAATTGCTGAGTAAATCTCTTATTGGGGTGAGTTATAATTCGGGTATGTTAATTGATTGAGAGTTTTGCTCGATGAGTATTCTTTAAATTAATATTGTGTATGTTAAACTTAATATGTCATGGATTAATGATATGTTTTGTTTAACGAGTGGCTTCCATGGATTATTGGAACCATAAATACACTACCATAAATAAGTTTTGATTGATATTAGAACCCTATATTAATTTAAGGCTTGGATTAAATCCATCACACTTAGGAATTCAATCAACGTCAACTTATGACATGGGTATTAATTTAATGCATTACAAAGTATGGCTCAAGGATATCACATGCTTAACTCCTCAATGATGAACTCACCCCAATATTTATCAATTTGGTAAATCAAACATCATCCATAAATCATTTCAATTATGCTCTGCAAATAAACCCACCTAATCAAAATACAATCAACTAAAAACAAACGACTATTACAAAGTATCATCGCTGAGGATTCGACCCGAGTGCTGCTATACACATTAGCAGAGCACCGGAATTTTGACCGGTCGATAGGAGACAATCGGCCGTGCGTTTCATGGTCTTAAACCAATTATTTGTACCATATATGTGATTCCATGTTGCACGATGACATTGGTGGATGTTTTTATCATCAATAAAAACCACCTTAAAGGTGTTTTCGTTCATCTTTCAAAGCTAAGGACAACCTCATTGGGTGTTCGAGCATTCCACATTGTTGTAGAGGCCATATGTAAATTAAATGATTTAATGAATGGATTAAAAATTGATATGTTAAAGAAATGAATATCTTCATGTATTTTTCATTTTTATGGGTTATTAAATTTATGTTTGGAAAGAAACACTTAGCTTCATTTTTATAAATCATTATATATTTTGAAAATTTTATTCTGACATTGGCAATTGATTAATGGAATGAAACTAATGATGATTATTGGTATATAACCTCTCTAGATTATTGTATGGAACCATTGTGGATGATCATTATGTGAAACATACAAACTCTTTATGAATATTTTTTTACACATAATCCATGGGTCTTTGGTTCATATTCCATGATGTTGAAGACTATTCTGAGTTCCCTTGGATGATGTACTAGGAATTGGGGAGGTATCATTTTTTTATAGTCATGTTAACAAAACCATGATTCCCAAATACTTCTTACATGTTTAGTGAATTCTATATAAAGCAGTTACATTCATACTTTTCCTTCATTGAATGATATTCGGAATTTATATCATTATCATATTTTTATCCCTATTTATTTACTTTATTATATATTTCATTCATTTAAAAAAATTTACTCATTATTATTTAACATTTTCATATTATTTATACTCATACTCAATTTGTTAAAGACAACATGGTGGTGTCTGATTAAGTATATATCACACCATTATTTGGCATAGTATTATTTCTCATATAGAATTCAAATATACAAGTAGGGAAAAGGGAAGGGACACAATCATGGATTCTTGATTTAATTATATCATGTGTTATTTGGAAAATAAGATCGATCATTAACTAATGATTCAATTTTAGATTGAAATATTTATACATTCTGTTTATTTTAATTACAATAATTTTGTTTGGTTCATGCCCCGATGTTTACCTGCTTTTTTTACTGATACATGAAAAATTCATATTTTTTATGTGGATTCACTTTTGTATTGATTATTACTACTATATATGTGATTTAATTATTCTACTCCACCTATGATTAGTTTTATTTTTAAATTTATTTATTTATTAAACTTTTTTTCTGCTCTCATTGTGAGGGTATAATTTTTGTATTTCATCATCATGGACCGGAACAGCTAGTTTCCATTCAATAACATATGGGTAGGTACATTAGAGGATATTTGATCAACCATGTTTTGGATAAATATGAGTGAACTGGTTCTATTTATTTATATGAATGACATTTCCAAAACCCATTCTAATGAATAGTGCCCACTGTAGTCAACGTCCCTGAAATAACCCAACAGTAAATTTTAATAGAAAGATAGATAAATTTCCAATAAATCATGATAGGTACTTAAAGAAACCATTTAAACCTGAATAAATATAAAAATGAATATGGATTATCAATATTTATTTTGGGAAGAATGAGTCAGCATCGCATTATAGTTTCAAAAATAATGATCACACATATTTTCTTTTGAAATCACACAATGTCGATAATGATTAGTTAATAGATTAGGTATTTATATTTTTGGAATAGTTATCAATATTGCATCATGATTCCCAATATGTATGTGATGGAATCTAAAACTCAATTACTTGGAATGGTGAACAATGACCTATAGAACATTGACTAAAAACCATGTCTATTTTGTAATCACTAAATCATCAACATTAATTTGGTTAGGTAGATATGTCAACGGTCTGTTGGTGCACTAATTGTTGTACATGTTTGGGACCTTGCCCAACCACAAGAACATTGTTCATGCTCATTTCAAATAGGCTATTTCCATTTAAAACATGACCTACTCCACAGTGTTTTGGTCTGTGTTATGTATTGATATTCATAATTCCCCTATTTAGGTTCCAAATAACCCTTACTGATTCCATAACAAAATATTATCAACCATAAAGAATGATAAGATAACATTATGAATTAAATATGTTACACATGATATGATTGATTTTTTAGAGAAACCATTTTTTTCTAACTCATATTTGAAGTTAAATTCTTCCATATTGCTTGTTTCGGATGTCCAAGCCATTTCAACTATCATGTAGGGATTGGGAATTTTCCTTTTGAATGTATCTTGGTGGTTAGGGGATTTTATGGATTTCTATATCAAGATATTTATAACATCTCACCCATCTATTAACATTCTATTACAGTATATTACCAGGAACATAATGGAATTAAACCTCTTTAAATCCACTTAACTTGTGAGACCCTCAACATTTCAAATAACACTAATACCCCACTTGGTCTATCAGTACACCATGTATCTCTTCATATATATGAAATAGAGGCAGTATTACCCCATGTTCTTCTTTATCCATATAAATTATGGTCTTCTAGTAAAAAATATATATCTTCATCTATAACCCACTTTTTTCTCTACTGTACAATGTTTTCATCTAATCAAAAATTACATGTATGGTCTAGTAGTACACAACATGATATGAAAAGTAGATGATACCAACCCTGTTATTTTATAACTCATACTATACAAAGAATGAATATATGTGAAGAGGTAAAGGATGTTAATTTATTTCCACAACAACCTGAATGATTTAGAAAACTCCGAGTACCCAAAATATGTGGGAATCTATAAGGATATCTTATTTTGGTTGGTATCATATATAAATAAAAAAATTTAAATTAATTAAAATTCAACCCAAGACTAAATGGGTAACACCATAATACATTATTTCACTACTAAACAACCCCACCATCACTGGATCATATTTTATTACTAACAAGTACTAAATCAGATTAATTAACAGACATTCTATTCAAAATCACCCCATAAGAAAAGATGAAATCTCCTACAAATTTATTTTATTTATTACAAATCATGATTTATTATTAACCAAAATATCATATTTATCATTAAAATTAATTTGATATTTATTTAGAAAAATTTATTATCCACGACTCCATTTAATTCAATATATTACCCTTGATTTGAAAAAAATTTAAAATTCATTAAAATCATTATTTCTTTAATTCCAACACATATTATGTTACCTATTCACCATCAAAAACTATATATTCCGTACCATCTAGAATTCAAAACTAAACATTAAAGTAAAAAAATTCAATGACAACAGAATATATCACAATTCAAACCCATTTCATTATAACCATCTGCAAGAACATTTTCCTATCAAAAATAATTTCATTAGTCTATTTGAGCCACCACCTCGACATTTTACAATTATTATATTGTAGGAGTATCCCAAAAAAATAACCTATGTCTAACTTTTGTCACACAATTTCACTAATGTAATAATAAGAAGTATTAGTTTCCCTAGTCGGAACCAAAAAAAATAAGAAATACAACCACAACATATCACCAACCATGATCATAAGACCAGAAAAACAAAACATTTTGCCTGAAAAATCCAACATCGTCAAAACAATCCACTATTTTTTATTCATTTGGATGAAATATATTCCAAATATCATATTCTTATGATACTATAATAGTTTTTTTGTGTATATTGAAATTATTTTCAATGAGTTAGTAAGAGAATAATCTATTGTTTGAAATATGTGGTGATATAGAAGAAAATCTATGAAGTCCATTACTATTCAATAATCATCGTTGATGACATTTCTCTTGAAAAAAATCCATTAAATGTTTTAATTTCATATCATATTTTATATGAAGTGGTGATATTTTAAGAGTTTTTGTTGATTCATTTAGTTGAATTAGAATTAATGATTTAAACAATATAAATTTAACTATGATGATTATTTAACTACTCTTAATTAGAGATACATGATGAAGTGACAGTAAGGGAATTCACACTATTTATAATAATTAATAATTAAAAGGATATATGAAAAGGTATTTCTTATTTTATGAGGGATAAGGTGGTTAAATGAATTATATGAAATACTTCAATATGACATTAGGATTTTTAATATATATTGTTAAAATATATATTAGAATTGGGGGTATGTTGATAGAAATTCAAAAATGAAAATTAATTTATATTTTTTTCATGATGTATTCTTTTGAATGAATGTTTTTTTGTTGGAAATGTGTTTTGATATTATAAATTAAATATGATGGGGCTTCCAAATTGGGATAACTTTTGACCACCTCAACCACTATTATAACATCCTTGGATTAACCATGTGATAGGTTGTCTATATGGAAATCCCAGGAAAAAAATTGGTTTGCATTGAATCCCTTGGGAGAAGTTGGAGAAACATCAAAGTGTGTGAGCATTGTTCTCATCGAGGTTGTCATGGACCATACATGTGTGTGGTGTGGCCCATGTGGGTTGTGTGTTTTCATTGTGGTATATTCATTACTTTGTTGTCATATTGATTTTGAAAGGGGATGGGATTCGTATTATGAATATTTGTAACAATGATAGAATTATTTGGGATATGCACTAATCAATTTATTTTTTATCCCTCTGAAAAATATTTTGATATAAAAATTGCCCTTTGATTTCTTATATAGAAACCATCAAATTAAAACATTCATCAAATTATACCTTGAGAATTCATGTAAAAGTAAATGGTGGGAATTATTTAAGAAACAATGAGAATAGGATAAACCCACAATAGTCTATGACTATCACCTGAAATCATTATTTATGCATAAATGATTGAAATTAAAAATTTATTCATGTAAAATTGTCTAGAATTAATATAGATGATTTGATAAAATACGATGATAGAGATATGTGGTCACATGATTACATCAGGTGATGACCCATAGATCATATAAAAATAGTTATATAACCATCGGTACATCATGAGAACAAATGGTTTTACGTGATGAAACAACTAAATCATCATGGAATTGCATGAATTCATTGCATGAAGATGGATATATCATCCATCATGATAATTTTACATCATTTAATGATTTTATTGAATTAATCCTATATTAGTGGTCAATAAATATTATACAAAATAATCACATGGTAAACAAAGATATCATATGGATTGATCACATGGTCACGATCATTCTAATGATCTGTGGGGAATCTGTGATATTTAAATTTCCAAATAAATGAGATCCTGAGAACTTCTGGAAATTTAATGATCCTCTGAAAAGATTAAAATATAGAAGATAGGTTGTGGATACTTTCCTATATATATATATATTATCATAGATTAATGAAAATACTAATATAATATTGACATTTTGACATAGTGTGAGAGATTGAGAGAGATATATAATATCTTATAATGGAGTATCTGTGTGATATATTCATGGTAATGTAGTATGTCCTAATATGATCCACTCACATGGTATATGGAGATCGTCAATGATTAGTTGAACTTGTGAAGATATAACCATATGAAACCTTGAACATAGTAATAATTAGATCCTCAACCCTTAATGGTTATGCGAAGGTGAAAAAGAAACACATGGGAAACTTATGTCTGATGAAGAAGAAGAAGATTCAAATTAATTTATTTGGTTATTTGAAGGATAGAGGAATTCACGATCCACTCATCTTCATATTTGAGAGAACCCAAAAAGAATATCATATGTAGAAAAGAGTAACATCCATAATGTAATTATTTTATGTGAATAATTGTATTTTCTATTTGTAAAAAATGATATTAATAACAAAATTGTCATTGAAATAATGAATAAAATGAGCAAACGAACAAGACAATTGATCTGCTAATTACGTAAATTCTTAATTTTGCGCACTTTTATAAATTATGCTGAATAATCTGGCCTTTTTTTGTTTTCACCAAATCATAGAATGTGGGATTTATTATTACATAAATTATAATAAATTTATGTGGATGCGATAGATATGAGATTAACTTCAAGTCACATACGACATGATTACATATAGAAATATTGAGGAGTTAACAATACAATTGATCTTCATCTTATATGTTAAAAATATTAAAATCGGTAGTGGATGATTTTTAATCAATACTTTTTTTCTATTGAGAATTGTTTTTATTGAATTGAGATTCATACACTATATCATGTTGATATTATACATAATGATGAAGAAGAGGTATCCATTTTTGTTGAAAATAATTTTAGTAACCACATTGATTTAGGATGTATAATAATTCATTTGATAAATTCCTTGAGGTGATTTATATAAAATTATGTAGAGTTTAGAGAAACAACTTGTACTACATTTGTTATCACTTCAGTCAGGGTGGGTTGAAACCCTTCATCATCTACATTGTTGTTTATACATGCATTTTACCAAGTTAGGGCTTTGAGAATGATTACAATGTCATACCACGACTACTTTATTTATTACTAATAAAAAATATATTTTTGTAGTGGATAAAAACAATTTCACCCCAAGAACTATTTATTAATGGAGATTAAACTTGATGAAAAACTATTGAATCCAATATTATTTATAATTTATGTGAATTATTTCAAAATATAGATGTGAATGAAATTAGAATCGCTTATGAAATATATAATAGAGGTAGAGAAATGAATATTTGTTTTAATGTTATGAAAATTAATCAAACATTGACTCACCCCTTCCATAAGTGTGGTTATTCTTAATGTTATACTTATAGTTGGTATTCAGGGGATATGTCACACTTATGATTCAATTATTTTAATTTATTAATATTATTATAGATTATATATATCTATTATCATTTCAGAATGAAGTAGAATTGTGGATGATTTTTATATAATGTTGATTATAAACATATTTCATCCATGAAATTAATAAAAAAATAGTAAATAATTCATTAATATATACAGGAAAAACTATTATTTACAGTGGATGATGAAACAATTTTCCTATGTTATAATTTTGATAGTGATAAGTCTAACATTGAACTAGAAGGTGTTTTAGTTAATTTTATTATAAAACATGAACTCATTTGTAACATATGAAGTTAATTATTTATGCACGAAAATATGTCACAAAATATCTCTTATAAAAAAATATTCATATGTAGATACAAATATCAGTTGATGTGATCACATGATAATATAATTAGACACAAAATTAGTAGCTATATTGAATGATGTGTTGAGCAGTTGTCACAAATAAATAGTCACTATTATTTATTGATCATTCAATGGAATATAGGAATACATCACAGTGATTGATGAAAACTTGGATATCATAGAGAACATTTTTCATGAGATAATGTATGAAACTATCAAAAACACACACAACATTGAATTTAAATATGTATAGTTAGTCAAACATTTACATTGATGGTATACTATTGAATATTTGATTCAAAATAGAATTCATGAAAATTGTATTACACTATGGTATATTAAAATATGTTCCATTCATTATAGAAAAAAATAATGTTATCATTGTTGTGAAAGATTCGTAAATAAAAACTAATTAAAATAAGATCAAATATCAGGAAACTTTAACTCATAAGAAGGAAAGAATTCATAGTGGAATCATTTCAGAATAATATAAGATTATGAAAATATAATGTAATCATTAGAGGATGAGAAATAAGTTCTAATGATGAAATGTCTGGAAATTGGTATCAAATAGTATTTTTTAAATATTCAATTTTATTATTCAAAAAAGGATGATAGAGGATTTGTTACTTCAAGTCGTGTATCTAAAAAAATAAGGACAACTATTATCCAAAAATCAATTATTTATGGAGAATAATAGATTTGAATAGTCCAATGATCAATGAAATGAAATACCAAAAATGTACCGCCCATATCTATAAATAATTTTTTTTTCATAATCATATTTCTATTAATGTACATGTTCAATATAAAAAACAAAACATTTCTAGATGAAAAAATATGAGGAAGTCATTTTGATTACTTCTCTAGTGAATAAATATACGTGTATACGGAACTATTCACCTAAAAATTTCTAGAATAAGAATATAAATAAAAACAAATATGTTTTCATAACATATATAAAGATTTATAATCAAAATAATATATTATAATTTATTGGAATTTGTTTGTTATATGAATGATATTTGAATAATGCATCTACATATTCGTATAATTTGAGAGTACGGTAAAATCAACGGATTCCACTATCAAGGGGGATAAATTTAGTGTTGATTCAAATACTGTATGTGATAGGATATAATCTCCAAATAATAAATAGATTTCATAATTTGAAGAATATGTAACATATTAGAATTTTATGTGGTAAAAATAATGATGTAAGAAAATATAAATCATTCCAAATTTCCATTAGAACATTTAGGATATTAAGATAAGAGGAGTTGAATATTGACTTAGAATGGAAATTGGAAAATATATTTATAATAGAATATTGGTTTGAATATTACAATGATTCATGGACTATCAAAATTTTGTAAGAATAAGAAGATGGATAATTTAAAATCGATGAATATAAATATCAGTGATACAGTAGAATGGAATAAGACACATATTTTGAGGATGATGAGGTCACATCATGATTCAATATATGTTTTCCATGGACATCAACATGACTGGAATCATGCTAAAGAAATATAAATGAAGATAGGGTAGGATATAAATAAATGGAAGGAAGAAATAAAATGAACACTTGATAATCATTGTGGATTTGAAAATGATGATATGTTTTTTTTCTAAAATGAAATTCTTGTATTATCCTCTTCATATTTGGAATGAGAAAGAAAATTTGAAGTAGCATAAATGAAAATGGTTTGTAATGGAATTCAAAATATTTAAAATGAAGTAGATGTTGAATGTTATGGGATGTGCTAAACTAATGTCAGCCTAAGATATGAAGAAGTGCTATATGAAATGATAAATTGGATAAAAACATATCTGATTATTGTTGATCATAACTCTATATTATGATGATATATTAATGAATATTAATAAATCACAAACACTTTAATTTTTTGTTATTATAATTATAGAAAATAATATGGCGCACAATGTTATCATATAAAATTCGGAAGACTCCTTGCTACCAAAAATTGATATGAAATATAAAAAAGACATCTCGAAATGTAAACCTACATGGAATGTGGAAAATAAGTGAATTTCATGGAAGAGAAATAATTCATATCATTGTTAGCACAACTAAAAATCAATGTTGATCCTCCTTATATCCTTATATGTTGTGTTTCGTCATTATTTACAAAAAATAAAATCATATGCACATATTAAGGGTTGAACTGAGAAAGAAATTGTTTTTCCCTATTTTTAATTTGTAATATTTATTACAATCATAAAAGTTGTCATTATAATGATATCCTATGTCTTGAGCTATCTTTAAATTTTTTTTTTTGAAATTATCAATGGAAAACCTTGATTAATATGGTCAATATAATATAGATGGTTTGTTTATCATAAGCCTCCATCATGGATGAGTTCACAAAAAAAACAGAATTCGTATTAAATTGTCCATCGATTGGACTAGTAATGAAAATTCCCGTCATGATGAATTAAAACTAGAGACCATCCCTTTAGGGAGGGTTTTCCAAATCTGTTATCAATGTTGTATAACTCATTTATTGTTATTATATATTGTTTTTACTAATTCATGAACTCATTGATTATGTATGTTAGACCAATCTGTGGTCCTTAAAAATGAAATAAAAAAATAATATTATATCATAATACATAAATAAATCATTAAAATTAGAAAATAAGGTTGATAATTTATTTGGACCGATTTTACGGACATGTCGGTCCATGTAATCATGATTGATTTTAATTGTTATATTTGTATATTTGCCTGAATTTCGGGATGAAAATTTCTGTAGAATATATTGTCGACATGTTATATCATAATACTTCTAAAGAAAACGTATTATTTAGTATAAACCAATTTCTATCAAACTGGAAATTTACGAATTGTCTCTGAAGACTAAAACAAGTTGAATCATATCATTTGTTATCATATTCTAATTTGGGAAAGGGGAATATTGATGTATAAATTAAACCCTCTTTTTTTCTACACCAGTTTATCCCATATGAAAATAGTGTTCAAAAACATATAGAATATTTTAAATGAATGAAATGATACATTCATTTCTATGGAACATTACATTTTTTATCAATATGGGGGAGAGAAGAAAATGAAAAATGTTAAGGATAATGGATCATAATAAAAAAATATAAAATGTTTATATTGGGAAAACATATTGACATAGACTTTTATTATTATTTTTATTTAGAAAAATAAAATCTGGATATTGATGATCATATCCTTCATTGTATTGGTATTTTATATTTTGTAAATGAGTAAGTGATGAATCAATTATTTTAATTACGTGGGATTTTCTACTCTTGGAATGAGGTCCCTTTCGAATCCCTTGATGGTGATGGCTGTTGTGCCCCCCTACAAGGGATGGATCATCACGAACTAGCAATGGAGCCCGAAAACCTTCTTTAACCCCTTTCTATATTCTTGATATTCTTCCCCAGTATCCATTGATTGAGCTTTTCCATGGGGTTCCAGATTTGTATGATTGAATTCCAAAACATCCCAAATCGATTTCTAAGTTCAATGAGCCCAATTCCCATTTTAGCATGACATTGATAGTAAAATTTATGAATAGATGTATTTGAATGGAATCATATGACATGTCTATCATTAGATCGTAGGTTATTTAGAACTAATCTACATTTGGGTTACTCGACTACTATAATATTATGATACCCTCTTTGACAGAGGAGGACTTGATCCATGAATGGTCCTTGACTCCTAGATGTTTCAATAGAGTCAAATCCTTACACTTCCTATGGTGTTTCGATCAAGATATATACATCGATTGAAAAATGATTCTTACATGGGTCATATTTCTGGAACTCCATCTCCCATTGAAAACTCAATCTATCATTCATATGATCAGGAACCTAGTGGAATTCTATTTGTTTTCTGATAGTAGGACACAAGTAGTTTTCCATCTTGTTTTTCTACTAGTTTGTGTTGAAGTGGACACGTCAAGAGCACTGATAGGTTTTGTAAGGATTTTTTGGTGAGGAGTTTTGTAACAAATAACCAGTCTTTTATGTGTCATTGATGGATGTGTGATCTTATTGCAAGAAACTGGGTCACTTGAATATGGTTTGATGGTGTAGGATCTATAATAGAGGTGCAAAGGGGGGTAAACCGAGGGGAGTTTGGTGCATGAACAAAACCAATAAAAGAGTCTGTGATAGAATTAGTAGTTGTTGCAATAGGTGATGCAATTCATCTGAAAATGAAACATTTGTTTCCAATTGAGCTAGTGTGTGTAATGTATTTGAGAAATTGAATCCTGACATGGGGATTGGATGTGATAAGGGGTTGGTGGACACCTAAAAAGGAATTAAGGGCTTGAAGGATGAGTTGAAACATGGTGATGAGGATATGGCCTATGAATAGAGTGTTCAAAATGAAAAATTGGAAACTACTAGTGTGCCCAGGGTGGATTCCCATATATAATATTTTGCAATGGGAGTGAAAAGTGAATTGGAAGATTATGAGATGATGAATGTTGTAGGAAAAAAAGTTCTAGGGAGAGTGTCACAAATGATTATTGTGTGGGTTGGGTGAAGGTATTAGGTATGGTGAGTCGAGGAAGAAACCCTAAAATGTTCTAGTTTGCAACAGTCTCAAGTGTGTTGTGGTTGAGGACTAGAGATAGAAATCTGAAGGAGGTATTACTACTATTATGGAGGTTACCTCGACTATTGTAATTGATGCTACTCTCTTTTCTGGCCTCTATGAAGGTGTGGTGAATGAGGTACATGTTTCACATTTTGATGGAGAGGCCAAACATATAGGGTGAGGGTTTCTTTTTTGGGAATTTCCATTGGATGGTGGCCTCACCTCTGATGTTCAATATGTAACCTTCATAAAAAGATTAATGATACAAAATATTTCATTAAAAGAGACTAGGTAAGAGCCTAAATTGATGGAAGGATGTGCATAGATAATGATAGGATGAAATAATATCCCTTTCCATCCCAAAATGGAGATTCAGTCAGTAATGAAAGCTGAGAAGTTGGAAAAAATAGAGCAATTAGGACGATGCAATCATGAAACCATTGGAATTTCCCTTGAGTTAGGTGGATTTTGTAGATGAACATGTTTTGTCTCTAAATGATACTAATGAAGAAGACACTAATATAATGGAAAGATCCTTAATGATTACTCTCAATGAGTAACAGTATACTTTGATTGACAAGTGGGACTTGATATTAGTTGGGGGATTCGATAGTGGGAACAACAGTTTGGAAACGTACATCTAGCCCTAGTATATACATTCATTTTTGATTGGAGATCTTATAATAGATGAACTAGACAACAGGGTATACAATATCACATAAACATATTTATTTGAGTATAATTGTTGTAGTCATAACTTGATCTTTAATGTCTTTCTTGTTTACCTTTTTGGTTAAAATCTGGTTTCTCACATTCCCCATAAAAAGTGTTTGATATATAAAAATTAAATATTCAATTAGTGGTGAAGAAATTGTTTTTAATATTTATTGGATAAGTAGAATAGCCTGTAGGAAAATTATTATTCCTAAACATGTATGATTATGATTTTATAGAGGAATAACCATGATAAGTTGAAGGTTCATATCATATTTGTGTCTATGTGGTGATGATTAGAGAGTTTTTAAGGATTAAATAAATTGAATTGGAGTTTATTAATAAATAATTATCCATGTATCCTTCATGTTATTTAGGTAATTATTAAGGGTAATGACATTTACATGTAACATAAGGTGAATTCATGATGATTACAACAATGATAAATAGAAATGATCAATCCAATGGTATTTCTGATGGGATGATGTTTTAGGTTGTTAAATAAATTTCATGAAATATAAAATTAATGAATGATGGGTTTTATAATTACCATAAATAAATGGATTTCCATGTTGGATAGTCATGATTTTTAGTATAAAAATGTAGTTAGATACCTTCATGAATGATTGAAATGGAAGAAGAATTTTGGAATGAAATATACTTTATAGTCAATAATTATAGATTTTGTTCCATAAAAATTTGGCCAAACACTAGCCAACTCAAACACTCTTTTTGGAACCACAACCTCTTCATATGATTTTATTCCACATGGACACCCCTTGGAGTCATATAGGGCATGCATAGAACCCATTGGGAGATTATGAAGGATCTTCGTAAAGTAGGTGCATAATGAATCCTAGTGCAACACCCTACATTTTTATGAATTAATATTTTTAAAATAAATTATATTTCATTGATGGATTGAACTACTTGGAAAATAATGTAACATTTTTTTACATGAATCACTAAAGAATGTTTTCACTATATGCAACAATGGATTAGCTTGTCTTGAACAAAAAACTATGTTTTACCAAAACCATGATATATTATTAATACAGTAATTTAAGATCACCATAATAACCATGAAATTAACATAGATATATGAATAGTAATATATAATTTTAAAATATTATGTATTATTTTTTTATACAAAGAAAAAATATGAATAAAATGATTATTTTGTTAATAAAAGAAATATATATTATTTAAAAAATAATTTCAAATAAAATTCTCATTAATTGATTTTGTGGATAATGATAACATTATTTTTCTAGATCTTCTAAAATATTAATTTTATATAATAAACACGACGTGTTAATTAAATAATTAATAAATATCTTAAGAAGATTTGTAGTGGATTTTTTTTCAAAAAATTCATTTTTAATTAATAGTGTAAAATAATATTTTATAAGATAACTACATTTTTGAATTTATTTATAATGTTAAATAATAAATTATTTTTTTTTTCAAATTAAATTAGTTAATCTATACATATATTAATCCAATTTATTTTATTAGAACCAATTTAATATTAAAATTGAGCATAAAAATTGTCAATTTCTTCATCATTATCCATTTAAAATCATGTATTCTCATCAGGTATTTAATATTAATTTTATTATAATTTTATCCAATTATATGGTTGGAATTATGAAAAATAGATATCATATTTGGAATCTGATTAATGATTAATTTTTAATAAGAAAACATTCTCTTTTGACTGAAATTATTTGTGAATGTAGTTAAAATTAACCATAGTTGTTAATGAAAAAAGTGGTTTACTGGGGGGTTAAATTAAACATATTCGGATTTAAATGGCCAATAAAATTGTATAAAAACATTTTCCTAGAAATATATCGTATATTAAGAATTATAGGCTCTATAATGGTCTATTTTTCACCATCTTGAGATATGGAAATCATGGGTTCAATTAACTCATTCAAATATTTATATGATTTCCACTAACACCACTTATATATGGTCACATACTATAAAATCTTACAAACACCTTCAAACATATTTGGTTAAGAAATTACAAGACCAAAGCACTTCTCAAATTATATCCATTCAATCAAGAATCCTTCTTTTTTTATAATCTGAGTATATTCCATATAATAATATTATTTTATATTAATGTTATGACCAACAACCACACAAACTTTCGCTACATTTTTTTCATATCAGGAATCGTGTTTATAGTAGATGTCTTCTTAAAGAACTAATTTCATTTTTTTCCATTATAACCACTAAATGCTTGGAAAAATTATTTAAATATTGTTTATATATGATATTTTAGATAATTTTGAAATTAATATTCATCTTTAATTTATATATAACACATAGCTTCATGCATTCTATTTTGTGGGAATGTGATAATGTTGTGTTTGTGTTTGTGAGGTAAACTACTGCCCCATGATGTGATGTTAGATTCATTATATACATAGAATGTATTAAGTATGGTTTTAATAAAAATATGTGATATATACAATGTAAAAAATATTGTATTATTATAGGATTTCATTATATTTTATTTCATTCATTGTGAAAATAAAATGATTATTAGTGTTCATGTATATGTACGTCTTACCACCTCTATGAATGTTGCAATTCATTTCCTGCCACTTAATTTTAGGGAAAAATATAAATACACTTGTAAATAATATATATGATATTTAAATAATAGTTTACATTATATATATTATTATTTCATGATCTATGTAAGAGGACGATTAATAGCAAGTGAAAACATATATGGAAAAGTGTTTTTTACCTAAAAAATAACATTAACATTGAATTGTTATAAAATGGGTTATATAAATTCATAATATAATAATATATAGTATTACATATATAAAAATTTGTTTTTTATTGATTTGTAATAAAATTAAATTTATTATAGTGCATGTTTGAATGATTACGACTGTTTTGAGGACATAAGGTAAGGGGCTTTCTAGTCTCACTTTTATTTCTGAGAGACATATTCAATATCCATCACATGATTATTTTGTGTGCTCTATATAATGACCTATTAAATTATATATCATGAATCTGACAATTTTCACGATAATAAATTACTACATTGATTTTTTCATTGTAATTATAGTTCAAAAGTTACTCATTCATTAATGTATTTTTTACCTCAATTTTTCATATTTGAGATGTATGTTGTGTTATATACCAAAATAAATTAATGATGAGTGTATATAAATGAATTGAAATATAATATAAAAATTGATTAATAAATGTTATTTTTTATGATTTATTTTACGTTCTTCTTTCATGAGGTTTGTGATTAACATTTACAAAAGTGGTAATTAGTTTGTGTTATAATATCATCATTTGTTAGGATTATTTATGATAATCTCGTGAAAGTAGAAATATCATGTTCTACCACTCAAAATTTATAATTATTTTTCATATCCTATAGTTATTCATAATATGTTAAATTAATGGTTCTATTTTTTATAGTCTTTTTAACTCTTGGAATTTATGAAATTTTCATGAAAAACAATCATTATCACTGTCATCAATAGAAATTATGCTTTCCTTCAAAAATAATTTCTTCTTAAAAAACATCCATTTTTCATTAATATTATATTTTTTTAAATGAAATATTTACCTATAGTTAATTTTTTTCTAATTTTTATCTAAGGTGATGTTCTTATCATTTTCCAAAACAATGCTATATTGGATTTTATGAAAAATGTAAAAGAACACATCATTTACACTTTTATGACATGATATTAATTCGTTAATTCTATAAAAAAAATAATTACATTTATTATAGATTTTTATGTCTTAAAAATTATTTTAAAATAATATGGATTTAAAAATAATTTAACTATTAAAAAGTAAATTTTTATATGGAGGAACATATACTCTTCAAAAATTAAATGTTTTAAATGATCCGTCAAAATTATTTTCCACCTAAGATTATATGCATTAGAGTTAATTATTCTTTAATAAGAATATGATCCTAGTATACCATTCATATTATTTTTATAAGTGGAATATGTTTTGATTTCATGGTATTTCTAAAATCCGTTTCTCTTCCACAAGCTATACTATGATGAAATATTAATTAAACCCACTTGTTTTCACCGGATATTCTATTTTGAAATAATTATGAATCCTGTCTTATTTCCAAATGTTTCGATATGATGAATTTTTTAGGATACACATTTAATTTCACTTATTATGTTTCGATGAATTTCTATAATCTTAAAGAACACAAAATTATATTTTTCATTATTAGATTGTTTGGAACTATATCTGTATCCAATGTGGTAGGAATGATTTATAAATCTCATGAGATATGCATGTATGTAATTGGAAGCGAACATAATATTGTAAAATATGGTAGGCATGGGGAGTGATCCTAGTATAGTAATACAGGTTTGGAAGAAGGAGTGAACTCAGTATATTAATGGATGTTATCCACTAGGTTATCCATGGAATTGTGCCTGAACAAATATTGAAATAATTTTCTATGATTATTTTATACCAAAAATTCCATTCCCAATCCCAATGTTATTCCCTTATAACTCTTTTTCTTTGATTATTATAAGATTTATGTGTTAATAAATATTAGCCTTTATTAATTTTCTCATGAATAAGATTATTTATATGCATGTTTTGGAGTCAAAATGATATTCTAATGTAATCATATGCTTATGTTTATGTTGTGGTTATATATATCTCCCTTATTACCCATTACTTAGCATATGAGAACACCTTTCTTATGTTTCCTTTCACTTGGTTATTAAAAAATGTAATATGTATTTTTTTTAAAAGGTAAGGCAGTGCCCTTTTTATTAAAAGAAAAATCAGAGATAAAGAGAGATGGATGGGGTCATACAAGAAATTATTCCCCCATACCAAGGGAAGATAACATCAAAGATAAAAATAAGATTGATAAGAAGAATCATACTCCTCATACCAGTCTGATTCTAAATCAAAGGGTCCATTAGACCTGCTAAACATGTTGGGCTTAAGATATGAGTAGTCTTTTCTACGCATTGATTTCTGAGGAGGTATAAGTTGGATGCCTTTATCGTCCACAAGATCCTTCTATCCCATAAACAACGCCTTAAGAAAGGAAATATTTTTTGGGGAATCATACACTACATCATCCCATATTTTAATGATACCCTGGGATTCTCTTAATTTATTGATTTCCTCCTGGATCATTGAAATATTCTCAATATTATCTCGGTCAGAGATTTCCTCTGTTACACGATTGATGGCTTGCACAACCTGTTATCCTTGCTTTGGTTCTCATAGAAATGATTCATCTAAATCACATCTACATTCCTCAAAAACATGGTTTGGTGTCTCTTGCTCATTAAATTGATCATCTAGAGCCACGATCACCAAATTTTGAGGAGAGTTTCAACTATTTGAATAGAACCATCACTGACATTCTTTTTATCCTTATTAAGAGGGTGTTGCTTGCTGCCAACAGAAACCACACTATTCTTCATTTCTTGTCTTTGTAATTTATTCTTACTGAAAGCCTCATAATTTCCATTTGATGAAAAAAAGTAACAAACCACATTCTTGATACATATTTCCTTGACATGAAAAATAACTTGGCAGTCTAGACAATAATCAGGAAGTCTTTCATAATACACTTTAAGAGATATTTCAGCATCCAATGCTGATAGTATTATGTTATAAACCCTACAAGAGTTTAAGCCTACCTCATCTAATATTCTGGCATAGTGACCATATTTGACAGTCTCAGTGGTCTTATCCATTTTGATGGGGATTCCCACTGTAGAGGCCATATCAAATAAAATATTTGGATGCCATAAGATCCAGTGAAGACCAAAAAAAATTATCCATATATGGGCTCTAGTATTTTTTTATCTCAAAATGATTGATGATAAAATCCAATTCATGAAAACAAACCATACCAAGTTTTAACAGAATTGATCCAATCCACTAAGCATTGCATTTCGGGTCATATAATGAAAAAATGATGTGATACTAACCTCAACCCATTGGAATACATCTCCAATCAGAGGAAATCCATGCCGAAGTTAATTTCCGAACCAAATCAATAATTTTCCCAATCTTTCCTCATGTAGGTATAATGACTCTGGAAATAATAGAGTGCCTACAGATCTTAAATCTATCAAGAATTCCATCTTTTTTACCAATCACCCGAGAAATGTCTCCTTTATTCAGAACCCATTCCCGAACATCATCTTTAAAAATTTAAAAATTCCTTCTGTTGAGTAATGTTTTAGTAAAATGAAGTGGCGCCTTAGCTGCTTCTATACCACCAGATTGAGAGTGCATATCCTCTTCATCAACCAAAGCAGCCTTAGGTCGAGGAATAACCCCAAAAATCATCTCATTAACATATTTATATAGTTCTAAGTACTCTTGAATACAATGTATTGATCTATAATAAGTTTAAAACTAGTGAATGGAAATGAGAATTTCCAAAAAAATGGTTTGAAACTCTGGGGGGATATAATTTTTCAATTTGCAAAAAAAAATTCCAACCATCATGAATTATTTAAATATAATATTACTTTGAAGACAACCAAAAATGATCATGGTAGTATCAGAGGAATATATTAATTAAATCCATGAATATGGGAGGATAATTAGTAAGTAAAAATGGAATTGATATACATTCATGACGACCATAACTCATATTTATGTCTATATTGTGTATTTCCTTTTCTTGATTGTAATACAATTATATCAATATCAATGATGAATCGTGGATAAATATTAATGTAATTTTAATTTATAAAAAATATCCTTAATAAGGGGCAGTGAATACTTTTTCATATTAGTGATCTATATAATTTCCCCAAAAAATATAAATTGGTATTGGACGTTACATTTTTCTCAAAAAAGACCAGGTTCACCCCATGGTGAAGAACTGGGCTAAGTTAATCCTTTATATATATTCTCTTAGAGATTCTTCATCAATTCCATCAAATCAATCAAGTTTATTTTATATACCATATTTCAAATTGGGGTAGCAACATATATGAGTTATTTAAAACCCAAAATTTTGGATTTGGAAGAGGATTTTGAAACTCATTTGAAGTGTCATAAAAAAACCCCCATAACAATAGTCACATCATCAATATTTAGTTTATCCCATAATGTATGAGATAAATATACCATATGAATAGTTTGAAATACCAATTGGATACAAGTAATTTAAAAAGGGATTTATTGTTTGTTCTAACAGTAAAAAAATATAATAGTTTGTTTCAGAAAATGGAATGTTATTTCCCAACCAAATGAATATCATTTCAAGGGAATTAGTAAATTTCTTAGCTACTAGTGGATTTGTAGTTCCTCAAAAATATGTATTCTTTTTTAACATGATATTATTTCACATATTTGATTCAATGTTTAAATTAATAGGTTAGTTCATTCAATTAACAATATTCATTATAACAAGGGTTATCTTCTATAATATGGATATGATCTACTCAGTTCAAACACCACCTGAATTGGCTTTCTATATATGGAAATATCGACGTTGTCAATTAGTTTTGATCACCATTCTTTCATTAGGATGCATAATTGATTAATCGTAATCACTAAGTTATCTCATGGTCAACATGAATATTTTTCCATGAAATAGAAATACATCTAATTGTAAAAGATTTCATATACTATATGGATTATCATCGTTCACTCGTTTTAATGATTATCTAAAATTTAGTTACAAATATTTTTCCAAATGGTCCTATGATACAGACTGTAGAAACAAAAACTACATTAACCCAAAGTAAATGATTAAATAATTATATTTGTAAAAAATATAAGTGATGTCGTCCCAAATAACAGATTGGTTTTTTTTTCAAAAAGAATAAGATTAATAGATGATTCAAATATAATAAAAAATGTAAAATAATAGAATAAGACATTATCTTACATATTTTACAATATTCAGAATATCATTCTTCAAATCATATTATAGTGAAATAACATATATGGTGATATAAGATTTTCAATAAGAGTTATATAATTTAGAACATATTAGGATTAATGAATTCATAAACTACCTAGAAATGTAAATAATATTTAAAAGATCCATTTAGTCAATAATTTTATTAAGAAATACATTTATCGATAATATCATTGATAATAAAAATATATTCTCAATAATAGAAATTATTAATTTTTTATACCATTATCTTAGATAGAGTTATATAATTACAATTAGTACTATTCACTAAGATAGTTTAATTGATTTGTAGGAATACAATACACCCCCATGAAGATAGGCTAGAAAAATGGTATTTATCTAGATTCATATCAATGCATACAAGGGATATAAATAAAATTGGCCAACCGATTAATACATATACAATAGATTATATATATAAATATTTAGATTTATTTTATTCATAAACAATATTCTTTATTAAAAAATATGTATATTGATTATAGAATGTGGAATATTATGATTTACACAGTTAATAAAATATATTTAATAGTAAAATAACATACAGAATAAGGGAATATAGTTTTATAAATACTCATATCCCTTATAAAAATAAAAGATACAATAAAAAGAAATTTAATTTCCAATAAAAAATGATCAAATTATTATAACTCTTTAAGGAGAATGTTAACAACTACATAATTAAAAAGAGATAAAAGATAAATATACGCTCCTAAAAATATTGGTTTTGAAAAAAATTATACATTAGATAAATACTGTAACGACCTGAAATTTTGAATAAATCTTGTTTCCTAATTTTTTGTGTTATTTTTTATGCTCAACAAAATTGTTTCTTTTGATAACATGAGTATAATTAAAATGAGACAGTTGGGTTTTGACTGTCTTATAACTATTGGTCAATATGACCGCTGGAAACTAAACGTTTCGATTATTTTCTCTAAATACAAGTGATCTTGGTTAATATAGATGGAAGATTTGATGGGCACACCCAGTTGTCTTGGACCGATCGAAGCCCATGTAACAGAACTTGAGAAGGAGGTAGCACCACATGGCTCTGCTCTGGACCAAACCCAAGCTGAACTTAATCGTGTGAAGCTAGAACGGAATCGCCTTCACGAGAAGTTCAAATTGATAGAAATTACTACACGTGCGATGTTGACTGATCCTCCCTCAGATTCTCTCACCTTAGCACACCTTACACTTAGTTACTATGCGGGTGTGATAAGGGGCTATGTACGGAGACCGTAACTGCCTTGTATAATCCTCTGTTTTAAATAAAAATTTTGATTTCTTCTTATGTTGAAGTTTATGAATTTACAAATGTCCAGATAAATATTGTATGCATATTTTTGATGTATTTTAGAGAAGGGATATTTTAAAAATGTGTATGTAAACCTTAAATAATTAAAAATCTGTTATGGTTTTCAAAAAATGGTCTTCTACAATTATGTTCAGTACGAAATTTAGAGTCTAATAAGATCAACTTAATATTTGATAAATATAAAATTATGAATAGTGATTTTATGCTTAGGATTAGTAATGTGACCAAATGGATTATTAATATTACTTAAATAAAGTATTAATATAATCTAGGCACCTTGATTAAGTAATGTGATTTAATAAAATCGTTAAATAACAGTTTCATAAATTATTATTCAAGTATTAGATTTTTCAGGTGAATAGTGTTTTTTTAATTAAAAATTAAATTAAAAATCATTAGAAAAATATTTTTATAAAATGGAGTTCGTTTTTGAAATCAGAGCATCGATATTTGGTTAAGGTAAAATTTTGGGATTTTTCTGAGAAAGATGAATTTTTGATGAATAGTGAAAATACAGTTTTTAAGTTATGAGTGTTTAATGACATCATTAAATGATGTATTAAGTATGTAATCAATAGGGTCAACCTATTAATAGTAATATAAGGTATGAGGTGTCCCAGGTGGCCAATAACATGGGAAAATACCATGGGCAAGCCCATGGTTTTGCCAAAACCACTAATAAGGTGTCCCTTGGCCATTAATGCCTTGTCCCCTCACTTTCCCTATAAATACCAAGCCATACTCTCATCCATTAGACTCCCAACAATCACCCTACGAAGCACTGGTCTAATTTCCTCCCATGGAGTCCTCCCAAGGTGCCCCCAAGCCCTCAAGGTCCCAACCTTTGAGTTTCAAGAGTTACGTTTTAAGGTAAGGTATCTGACCTCTCTCTTTCTTTTCAAGTAATCTCTTTTATGTCAATTCTGTTATGCTCCATGTTCTTATGTTGTAGGAAGTTCTTATATATTAATATTACTGCTCTTTTAATTTTCATATGATCAGAGACCCCCTCTTGCTCTCATCAATTCGTTTTAAGAATGTTTAAGTGGTGCCGTTAGGCTGCTGGATGTTTAAGGGATTCATTCACCCTTCTCGTTTTAAAGTTATACTTTATTGTCAAGTCTTTCAAAATCCTTTTTATTATGTTTGGGTATGATATATATATCTATAATTCTTATCTTTTATTATCATATTATGAGATACCCCATTTGATCTCTTCAATTCAGTATTTTGAAGTTTTAAGTGACGCCGTTTAGCTGACGAATTTTTAAGTGGTTCTTTCACCCTTCTCATATTGAAGTTCTACTTTCATGTAAAGTCGTTCAAGATCCTTATTATAATGTTGAGGTATTATCTATATATCTGTAATACTTATCTTTTATGATAATATGATGAGAGACCCCATTTTATCTCTTCAATTCAGTATTTTGATGTTTTAAGTGATGCCGTTAGGCTGCCAGATTTTTAAGTGGTTATTTCACCCTTCTCGTTTTGAAGTTCTAATTTCATGTAAATTCTTTCAAGATCCTTTTTATTATGTTGGGGTGTGATCTCTATATCTATCATACTGTTTTTCTATGTTCATATGATGAGAGACCCTATTTTTTCTTGTCAATTCATTTTTGTTGAAGTTTATGTGACGCCGTTAGGATGTCAAATTTTAATAAGAGAAATCTAATTTTTGTCTTCCTTCCATGTTTTTTATTTCTAATGGTATGTCCTTAAAATTTCATTAACATGTTCATATATTCACCATATTCGGTCCCTATACTGTTTTATGGGTCATTTATGATTTTTTTACCCATGTCCCCTCTCTTTTCAATGTTTTCTAAAACCCCGAAACATAACTCTTATGCTGCAGAATTTCTGTCTCAAAATGTCTCTCTCTTTTTCTAACGTTATTTTATGTTATTAAGTGAATACTCAAAGATAATATTTCTACAGGGGTATTCACATATATATCAAAATGTTCTATTTTTTAATTCTGGTATTTACATAAATGAAACCTGCTTTCCCTTTCAGTGGGTTTAAAGTGACATAAAGATCTTGTCTTTAAAGTAGTTTTTAAAACATTATGATTATGAAATGAAACCCATTTATTTTATGCTATATGAGATGTTTATGAAATTATTTATGATGATATATGTGGGTCACATGATAATAAAGACATGTCATGGGTGCGCCCAGATAGTGCTCCAATGCATTGGGTAAAGACTTAATCTCTAGAGATGACTTTTTATACTGATACCTTGGTGAATAACCTTGGTAATTTTTTATGACACCTTGGGGATGGACCATGGTGAAACGAAATTATTGTCAATATAAAATGTTGTATCCACATATTCAAGTTATGAAAAAAGTTTTATTTAATATGATATGCCTCAGGATTTCATTCTCATGCCTTAATGTTCTTTTCATGACTTTATTGATGTATCTCAAGTTCACATGTTAAATGGTTTCCTTGTTTCAATTACTGGGCCTTCTGCTCACCCATTATTTTGATGTATGTCCCCAGGTTATGAGATGTAATAATGAACCTAGGATAAACATGAGGAGAAGCCTTTCAAGTGTTTAAGAATAATGTTTTATGTTTTCATGTTTTAAGTTCCTGGTTTCCTAGACACAAAACCTTAAAGATCCTCGGTTTTGTAAAATGTATTGAATGTTTATGTGAAAAAAAGGCTGGAGGATATAAATATAGATAATGGGATTGAAATATAAGAATAAAATTTCATCAAACATCATATATATTCATCATATATAGATAAATAGGTACACATAAAATGAATAAAATGAAAAATGTATTTGATAGTTCATTGGGAGGGTAGGTCGTTGGTACACATAAACATTGTTTGCACTTTTCAATAACTGGACATAAAATATGTCACATAACAATAACCTATTATAGAATAAATTTAATATCATAAAAATCAAATATATTCATTAAATTTATCCTTATTACCAACCGATATATGAAAAAATTATTATATCATTTCACTGAGGTGGTAGTCCACTTAGATACAAAAACCACATTATTGTTTCCCAAAATATTGGAAGGTAATACAAAATATATTATATTATAATTGATAATGAATAATTATTTCATAATTATCACATATATTTATTAGTTCATTTTTATAACCACCCTAGTTGTCCGATTATAACAAATAAATTACATCACCACGTGGGGACAATAATTTTCTATGCATGCAAGAGAAAAGTTTTATTTACTTATTGCATGAAAAAGTAATGGAAAATGGTTCTCTGATTATCATAATAACACCATCATATATTTATGATACCATGTTAATTTTTTCATAATGGTAATGACTAAATATGATTATATTTATGTAGAAATAATAATGAATGAGTTATTAAAAATAATTACCTTTTATTTTGAACGCTTCCATTAGATCTAATCTTAAGGTTCTTACAGATGATATTTTTAGGTGACTAGAACCACAAAATATGGATAAGGATGTCTATAGGAATATTTTTCAAGGTTTTTCTAATATATATATAAAAATTTGGAGTCAATATTGGATATTATTGGTTTCATTTTATAGGCGAGGGGAGGGACATTCTTAATGTTTCAAAAAGAAATAATGTAATTTAAAATAATTTTTATGTCCAAAATTACCAAAAATTATTGAATTTTTATATAATATGTGTAAGAGTCCAAAAAACATTAATTTATATTTACATATCTATAAAAAATGTTTTTATCATTATCTATTAGATTTAAACCCGCGTTAAACATTTTTTTCATTTCTGAAAAACAATAATTTTCTCCATTTTTCAGGTTAAGAAATTTACTATAAATTTTAAAAAACTCATGAATAAACCATAGTCATATTTTTTACCATATAAATATAACACATATAAATACATTATTATTATTATTTAAAAATAATTTAATAAAATTCTATTGGTTATAAAAGTTTATTAATTTCATTTTTGGAACTATTAACATAAATCGTCTTTGAAAACAATTGAAAATTTAATAATTCAAATATAAATAATTCCAACATACATAATATGTAATATATATCTATTAAATTTTGTTAAAAAAAACTCACCAATATTATATTAATATTAATATGTCTCGAAATTATATATTTGGTAACTTTAATTAATTGAATAAATATAATGTCGACACTATGTGAGCATCTAATGTAATTATTTAAATTAAAAAAATAAATTTTTTTAATAATTAATATTATTATAAATAGATATTTATATTTTAAAATAAATTATTTTTAATATTTCTGAAAAAATATTACATATACTAATATGAAGAGAATGATATTTTTGAATGTATCCTTTAAATAATCCATATAATGGTCAAAATCAATGGTAAATTAAAAAAAATGGAATATATTTTATGTTTGAATGATTAAAAATGAAACTGGACCATCTACTTATATATGATTTAGGGTTCATATCATTTATTAATTCCTTATCAAGATAATTTTAACATTATTAGCCTATTTACCCTTTACATAAGAGATAAATTTAGCCATGGTTAATAATAATAATGAAAAAATGATAAATACATAAAAAATTACAACCCATTAATTCCAAATATTGAATCTATATTATCTTATTCAATCTCTGTAATTAGTGGAAATTTATTTTATAATAATTTCAAAAAGTGTGAGGAATTAATAATTTTCTGAAAAATTCCCTTTTATGGGTACATGTATTTATATACCACCTTTAAGTATAATATTGATATAAAAGACATAAACAATAATATGTTTTTTAGAAAAAACAATTTCCATTTTAAAACAAATATATATAATAATTTTTCAAATTAAATCGTACCAATGAATAAAAAGTATTCATTAAAAATAGATATTTCACTATTACTACAAAAATTAGTTTTTTTAGAAGAAATCACAAGAAAAAAAAATAACATAACATTGATATGAATAATTAATGAATGTTATTTTTACCATATAATATAATTAAAAGGATATCATTGTTTACTTCGACATGAAATTACATGTAAATCATTTCATGGTAGAAATGTATTTATTATATAATAAAATCATGTTCTATGACATTATTGATATTTTTATATAATCCATAATAAAAGCTCAATAAATATATTAAAACATTGACATGGTTCACTCAGTCCACGAATCAGTTTAAATGTAAATATAATTTCTAAGGTATAGCTGAATGAAAAAAAGAAAATCTCCCCCCTTCATATGTGGTAATGAGATGATCCTAAATACAAAAATACTATATTCAGTATCCTTTGAGACAACACAACCTTATTAATATGCTACCGTGAATGAACTTCTATGTGACTAGAATACACGGTTCATGGTATGTGAGAAAGGTTTGTCATTTAATGAATAATCTCCCATATAGAACTATATTTTTTCTACTCTTGATATAAAAATATATCAAAACCCATCAATTTTACAACAATTTCATATAATGAGCCAAAATCGACTATAAAAGATGATTTGGAACATGATTCTATACCTTTAAAATCTTGAATCCTAGAAAACATGGCATGATATCAAATAATGAACAATTCTTCTAGGGAAACAAATGATTGATATTAAATTGAAGATATATAATTGAAACATCAAGAGATACATCCATTAATAATCTATGTATATCATAAAGAACCTCCTCATGTATAGATAATTGAAAAATAGCCCATAGAGAAACATCATCCATTGTTGTTCAACCTTTATCCATCTCATTAGAGAATATTCATAAATTTAATTATTTATCAATACCCACTATCTCCATGTATACCCACTGATCATCCCCCAACTGCTATATTTGATATGGGTTCACTGGAATCTAGAAAAAGAAACCGGTACCAATAGTTTTCTCTACATTATAATACATCATTGAATGTTCTTAAATCACATTCCAGGAATACCAACGTAGTTTTACAATGTCTCATTGAGATATAAAACCTGCTGCATTAATAAAAAAATTATTCTTTATTATTATTTAAAATATCTCTAGGTAATAGTTCCCTATAATACATATTCATTTCCTCTGTCATATATTAACGCCCCATTAAGTTGAAATAGTTTTCCTTTTCTTGTTCCCAATGAAGACTATATAGATTACACTAAAAAATATCCATAAATATTTAGTAAGAATCCCAGAAATAATAATTTGATCTCATTGGTGGGATTACTATTCTTATTGGGATGTAATTACCTAGACGAATAAATGATTATTTTCCTTTTATAAATCCTAAAAAATCTAATAATGAAATAGAAAGATTCATACAACACCTCAAACATCACTCCCACGTCTAGAAGATAAAGAATTAGAGTTCCTATCAACGAATACTTCATGTTTTAAATAGACTCCTTATATGGATCCACAAACTAGAATCATTAATGCTTCCTAGTAATGGCTATCAATGGGGCCTTAAAAAAATTTGATGAAAATAAACCATCGATAATATCTAAAAAGGGTTTTGATTGAATGTTCCTCTACAACCTTCCATGAAAATAGAAACAATAATGTTATCAATATTCAATAGATCCAGTCCTAATCATCCATAGCGAAACACATTTCAATGTATTCTAAACTACCATATCCAAAACATATATCATGATATCATAAAATAGTAATGGTGGTAATTGAGACTTGTTAATATATCCAAATGTTTCACAAGATGCTCAAACCCATTCATCAAGTACAATAGTATATATTTGATGATCACGGTCAAAAACTAGTCCTTAAAGTCATTCCACATGATGAATATTAGTACCATAAAAAATAATATTATTTCAAGTCATTGAATAATGTTTATACAAAAAAAATATTCCCTAAAGACAATAAAATTTTCCTAAGGAACATCCCCCATGTTGGCTCTAAACTAAACATACCCAAGGCATTTATAAATTATATAATAACTACTTTTCAACATTAATAGGTAGGAATAATAATAAATTATTAGATGAGGGTATTTATTATTCACTATTATCAAATTTATCTATCGATAGTCTATAGTAAAAAAGATACCATTTTTCTATCTCATAGACAACATCAAACCACCCAATGGAATTACAATGTGTCAGGTAAATAACATATCCATTATATTATCAACCTGAATCCTCATATACAAAACTCTTACAATTTATTTAAATATTGATCCATCAACATAAAAAATTCATCAGTCTACAACACTATCTCAAACTCAATATCATGTTAATGGTGTAGGGTCACAACCTTCATATGAAAGACAACATCAAAATCCTTACTGATTATAGGAAAATCCTTTATCCATTCAATAACTATATTCAATATTAAGGATTATATATTAGATAATAATGATTCTAAACATATATTCACCATCTAACGATCTTATATTCCATTGATATCAAACACGAAACAACATTCTCATAGAGCACAAATTTTCTCTCAAACCAATCATTAATAATATTCATAGAATAAAAAGGTCAACGTAATGAATCTATTCATAATGCTATATCATAATATGAAATAAATCGAAAATTAAATGATACTTCTATAAAGACTAATCAAAACCTCAAACCCATTAACCATCCCCATATACCCACTATCTACTGTACTTAAAATAGGGGATATTAGAAACCTACCAAACATGACTTCCTTTGAGATAAACCATAGTCTGAGTAAAAAAATGTTAAATTTTATAAAATAATAGAAAAAAATACATCTAAGGAGATAAAAAATGGTACTCTTGATGGACTCCAAACTTTTATTCATATGAACATATTAGTATAATTCTAATTAAGACAATTTTGTGAAGAAATTTTCTAAACTTTTAATGATGTTCTTACTTTTCGTGTAATTTTTTTCATGGAAAATTTATACTTATCACATTTTAAGGGTTGATGATCGGACTAAAAAATGTATTTATGTGATGAAAAACAAAATGGTTAAGAAATTATATTAAATTGGGATGAATTTTCTTGTAGAAAAAGAATATCAGACTCACCTTGGGTCTGGGGAAAATATATTTGTTGATCATTATGTGGAAGTATATCATTGTTCAGATGGATCTAATGAAAATATGATGATGTTTTAGTGATCTTGGAGTGCTCGTTTGTTAAATTTTGTCTGGAATACATTTTATAAAGTAATTACAAAAGAATTGGGAAGAACAGGTGCATAAATATTAATTGAGGATGGATGGAAACAATGAAGAGGGGAAATATGGGAATATCCACAACATCCCATTAGAAGTCAGAAGATGCCGAAGATGGCCTTAAATGTTCTAAAATGTCATCTAAAGGTCATGATAAAAGAATAAGTTTGAGATAGATTAATTTCACGCAATTCGGTCTTAGTTTTATGGTGTGAGATCATTGGAAGTAGAATTTTTTGATGTCATATAAGTATTATTTGAAAAATAATATGAAGAAGATACTTGTTTTTAGTATGATGAAGAAAATATCCATGAGTTATAAAACCTCAAAGAAAGAAGTTGGTATGAAAATTTGAAGCTTATCCCACCATTTTATTAGATGTAGAGTCCCATAAAATATTTAAGTGATGTTGACACTGATCATCAAATACATTGATGATTGAAAAAAGGCATTAGAGGATTAATTTTTTATACAAATTATTTTTATAAGGTTCGTTAGGATCAATGAATGGAATAAATTAAGAGATAAATCAACAATATAGTAACCCATTATCATAATAAATTATTTTTTTTATAAATTGGGTCATGAGGAAAATAATTAATATGTTCATAAAAAATGAATCAAAAGAAAAAAAATAATTTTTTGTAAATTTTTTTATATTTTATTAAAACTATAATAATGGAACCTAATCAAATAAATCAATGTGAAAAAGAAACCAATCAATCAATATGTATGGAATTAATAAAATTCATTTTATTCTTTTCTATTAGATTCATGATCATCAATGTGATGGATAAAAGAAAAGGAAAAAAAATTTACATCGTTAAAAATGTTCTTTCAAGGGGACCATGATGGTTGGAGAAATAATTTGCCTATGATGATTGAATTTGATGTCAAAGTGATTCCCATAACTATTGGAATCATTGTAATTTTTTACTTTGTTAATGTAAAAAAATAAAGGTGATTGAAATCTTACAAATAAGAAATAATATTTATTCAAAAATTGATTAAAACATTGTTTATCTTTTATCAGTTGGTACTGAGCATCAGATTGAGCATCCTGCTTTCAGATGGAATTGATCATCCAAATGAGAATTCTTTTCTTTTATTATATATGTTTTAATTGTTATGAAGTAACATAATAGTGAATATGATGGTAAAATTATACTTTCCACATAATATGAAAAATGGAGTCAAAAGTAGTGTTATAATGAAGAATTTTTAGAATATAAGAAGAGAGATAATGTTGTGAGATTATTATATAAGGATCAAAGAGTTCTAGAAGTGATGAGAATTCCGGAATTTAAAAAAATATTCAAAATTCAAGGGGAATATAATCTTGGAAAATATATTTGAGAGGGAAACGTTTTCTGAATCAAATAAAAACTAATTTTATCTCACCTTTAAATAAAGAATGTACTTTTTACATTCTGATACTGTATCTTTTCTGGGGTAATGGGAGATATTCGGGCCATGAATGTTTTTTAAGAGAAGATGAATATGGGTTTATAATTAGTTCTGATGTTATTAATACTATAGAAAAATATAAATGATCATATTTATAGTTTCAATATCAAATAGATAAAAGTGAATGAGATTTAAAGACTGGGGTAGAAGTAGTTCAGAATTGTTTTAGAGTTTTTTTGGAAGAGTTATTTTATTAGACTGATCAATAGGACTAGAGAATAAGATTGATAATTAGAATTAATATTATTATGAATTCTATATTATGTTTATTCTTAGGGATGGGTAGGAATTTGAATAATTTTTTAAAGATAATATCATTGAATAACTGACAAGGTAACAAAATAATATGTTTTGATGCATCTAGTGAATGTTTCTTAACATGTCACAAAAAATATTATTACATCATTTTGTGATACTTGAAGAACATTATTTCTTATATTGATCATTATGGTAGACATTTTTAATGAAATATCCTAGTTTATGTATAACCACATAAGGATCCTTATGAAGTTGATTGTGTTGTTTTGGATTGTTTTTTAAAAATAGTAAGGATATAGCTACAATTTTTTCATAGTAAACCTTGTAAATTCATATCATCATGTTGATGTTTAGTTGGTTTATTATCAAGAATGTAATAAAAAATTTATTGGTGGTGAAGCATTTATAAAAATAATTGAACCATGAAATAAAAAGGTATCACTGATTCGCCACTCCCCCTGTTAAGGACACCTAGATTATTGATGAGAAATCAAAAATTGTATTATAATTTAAGGATTACATAATTTAATCTTTATTTTATTTTTATGAAATGATTTTTTAAAGGAAAATATAAATTATGTGAACAGTAAGGTGATTTTCATCTTCTATAAAAAAAACTATAATATCTGTAATGATATAATACCACCATATCTTATGTAATTTTTTATGATGTTACTAAATATACAATAGTTTTTATTCTTATTTTTTATGATAATGTTCCTCTTATATTTATTGACTAGAATAATCTTGAGAATGATCAATGAAATATGAATTCCTTACTCTAATCAATTTATAAAAGTGAGTTTTAATGTATGAAGGGAGTTTACGTGACTAATGGTATGTAGGATAAATTTATGAATTTTTTTTATGGAACTAAAAATGGGATGAAGGAGAAGTAAAAAAAATAAAGGCTAAATTATAATGTTCTAAAGATGGGTGAGTATGAATCTATTAGTTCCATCATTAATAGGTTGAATTACATTATTAGCACTATTATACATCATGGTGAAATTTTGGATGATACTATTATTTTTGAAATGATTTTGTCAATTCATAACAAAAATATTGATGAAAAAGGTTCTTCATTGGACTATAGGGATCCAAAAATAGTATCTCAAGATGATTCTCCTTATACACTCTTTACATATGAAATGTGAAGGGATAATGTTATGAAATGAAAAAAACTATATATCGAAATTTATTTTAAATTTTCCATTAATTAAAGTCCTAAGAATATTATTAAAGAATAAACTAAATATATTGATTCCTAAAATGATCAATTTAAAAAACATGACGAATTTTTATCCTTTTTCAAAAAAATTGGAAAGAAGCATAAGTAAATATGAAGGGAAATATCTTTTAATATTTTTTGAATGAGGAGTCAATGATAATTTTGTGTCTATTATACCATTAATTATGAAATAATTGTTTTGATGAAAAGATTAAATATGGCTATGATTATAGTATAAGAAACATGGCAATGAGGCCAAATTACATTCTAGATGGAATAATAATAAGTTCTATAAATCCAACAGGAGTGATTTTATATAAAAATGAATAATAAGAAGACATTAAAGCCAAATAATAATATTTTATTGAATGTAATGATTGAATACATTCATTGGAACATTTAACAATGATGAATTCTGAAGTAGAAGCTCTAAATAAGATGAAACTCGATTATAATTTCATTTGAAGGAAGAATTGAATGAATTTCAAAGGATGGTTTTAATGATAGATAATGAAATATATAGATTAAAAATTAACTAAACATAAATTCATGAATGTATTCTAGATGCTAAATAAAATCTTCTATTAGAAATTTTTTAATTGATTAAATATATTGAGAAATAAAATACTCAGAATGAACATATAATAGTAAAGATAATGGTAAAAGAAGAATAGTTCAAGCATGTTCAATAAAAACATTATAATGAGATATATAATGTTATGATTTTCATGATGATTGATGTTGGTGAAAGATATGGAAAGTGTATACGAGATAATGTGAATTAGTTTAATTAAATTTGTTAAAATGAAGAAGAAATTATTTTTGGGAAGAAGAAATCCCAGAATTTTATGTTTGTGGCGAAAACTAGGAAAGTAGAGAAGTCAGATGTTTCTTAATTTTCTGTGTATAAAAATGTTTCTTACAATGTCTAGTTCCAATATGTTTTAAAGAAACAATATTATGAATAAGAAGGTTCTAGTTGATAGTATAATGGTTGGTGGTTAAAAATATTTTTATAATAAAGATAAGAATGTTCCAGAGAAACATGTTCACACCTTCGGATAGTATGGATGTTATAGATGTAAATATTATTATTATGTATACAATTGAAAATGTGATTAATTATAGATTATAAAAAATATGTTTTGGTTCAATCAACAAGATTTAAAAATTTTTGGTGAATAAATATAGGATGATTTTGATGGGGAGTCAATCCCCTCAAAGGAATAAGTTCGAGGAGGATGTATTCATGAAATACTAAATGGTTGGTGTAAACGATATAAATAGATTCCTTCCTCCCAATACTAATTTTCACAAATGTGAACAAACTAAACATCTAACAAGATTATGACATTTTTTTATTATCACAACAATAATTATTAAATTCAGAGAATATTGAAGTGAATAATTATAAAGCGAAATAAAGGGAACATTTTTTTGAAACCTATCTCAAATCTAAAAAGGATAACAAACATGGATCATGGATTTTAAATGTTCATATCATATGATAGGAATCAATTTTTTTCTAAATAATTTTAAATAAATAAATGAAGAATAGATGAAATCTAGAAATGATTAATACCACAGAATGAATGGTGTTGGATAATCCACTATTTGGGAAGAAAAGATGAAATATTAAAATTATTTTATTGATAATGTGTTAAAACACAACCTTATAAGTGTTTCAAAAAATATTGATTTCTGAAAAAAAATTATGTTTAGAAAATATATTTTATTATAAAAACATAGACAAATATAAAGATAGTTACATGAGGTTAATATTAATAAAGTAACATGTTTGAAGTTGGTGAGGCACAAAACTGCTGTTAATTGAATATGATAAAAGAAAATCAGTTGTGAAATAAATTGTTAGGACACATGTTTTAGGGAAAAAATTGAATGTTATCAAATTGATATAGTTTCCATTGTTTTACTAACATTACAAGAATACAATATTGGTGTTTTAAAATTTGATTGAAAGGAATTATAAAAATCATTGAGCATATGAACATTGGAATTTTTCTCAAAAATAACTATAGAACTCATAAATTCAAATATCTATGGGAAAATAAGAAAACTATAATATAATAAGGATAATTAAATCCTTACAGTCGTTGATGACTTTAATATTATTAATTGACTGATGTATATTAATTAAAAGAAATATTATCTAATTTTTTTAATGTTTATAGAGAAAAGAAGAGAAGGAATGTGAGGATTTTGTTTCAAATATGACAAAAGAAAATCGAGAGGAATATAAAAATGAATATTTTGAATATTTTCTTGATATTCATGTAATTAAGAATGAGTTTAGTACACCATACACTCTTTAAAAAAGTGGTGTTTCTAAGTGGAAGAATATATGTCTCATTGAAATGTGGAAATTGATATTACTTGAACATGTTTCCTCCCATTACATTTAGAGGTAACCTATTACCACATGAGTTTATATTGAGAATATATGTTTCTACATGCCATGATAATATTTTTCTCCATATAATATGTTTTATTAAAATACACCATGTTCGAAACACTAAGGACTTTGCAGAGTCTATGTATTATAAAGGGTAAATTTAGAATCCTAAATAACTATGATAAAATAGGTTCAGATAAATTTTTTTATCTATACTCTATAAGGGAGAGGATATAGATTCCTAAAAAAGGAGTATGTATTATTATTTGACTCTGTTAATGATAATGTTATTAAAAAATACAAGGATGACCCCAAATAGACTCATGAAGATAAGGAATATTAACATACTGAAATAACGGTGGTCAATAATTATGATCATGATTCCAACAATGTTAAAACAACACATGAAGAAAAATTATACTTATGATTTTAAGTGATGTGGAATATTATCCAAAATTTCATCTTAGGATGAGATAGAAAGTTGAAACTCAAATCATTTTTGGGGATTGACATAAAATCTTTCAAATA
Source organism: Viscum album (assembly GCA_963277665.1). NCBI lineage: Eukaryota > Viridiplantae > Streptophyta > Magnoliopsida > Santalales > Viscaceae > Viscum > Viscum album. Next base: position 1,585,480,345 of record OY728147.1, read on the forward strand.
ATTAGAACAGTAACTGATGTAACACATTCAAAATTATATTGAAATGTTATGATAGAGGGTGTGAATGAATCTGGTGATAATCTGTAATCTGTTCAGTCTATGATTGAAGAGCTAGACCAGAGAAAAATGAATGATACTTGGAAACTCTAACCTTAACCAAATCAGTAATTGTTTGGGTAAAAAATATCTTTTTTGGATTAAGATGAATGTAGATGGTGTACTGATAAGAAACAATAATAATTACTCAGTCAAGTATACTCACAAATTGATGGAATTGATATTGATGTGACTATTTCTTCGGTGAAAAAGTTAAAAAAAATAAGAATCATCAAGTCAATTTTAGTACACAGATGATTCAAAATATCTCAAATAGATGTGAATTAATCATTATTGAATAGTGATATTGAGGAAGATGTATATATAGAACACCTTTTTGGAAATGTTTTTGGTATAGATTAATGTTACTTGTAAATGGTTAATAAATCCTTTTATGGAATAAAGAAAGCAATAAGATCCTGTTATTCTAAAATGGGTACCTTATTAGGTATGTTGTTTATTAATAATGGAATGATTGATAATAATATTTTTTTCATATAAATTGATGAGTTTACACTCATTGTATTTTTTTATGTTGATGACATAAACATTATTGTGAATGATTAAAGAACTTGATTATGATTTTCTAAATAGAAGATAATTATTTTTTGAAATATCCATATTGGGAGAATTGAAATACATTCTTGGGTTATTGATCTAAAAAAAGAATATTTTTTCATTCACATGAAACATATTCTATAAGTAATTTTAAGAGCCACATAATAGAAAATTACAAACTACTTTAAACACCTATAATAGTTGTATCAAATTTTTTTATATGTGGAAAAGGTATAGAAGATGACTCTAAATTGTTTTGAATGTTGATTGGAGGTTTGGGATATTTGATTTCTTCCATACCAAACATTGATTATGTGGTTACAACATGTGAATGATAATGGAGTGATACAATATAATCACATATATTGGATAGAAAATAATTCTTGAATATATTAGAGGAACAATTACTTTTTCAATCAAGTAAGATTACTCAAAAATTAGTGACATGCATGGGTATTTCAATTTTTGTTGGAAAGGAAATGATGATAAGGGAAGATCCAAATGAGATGGAGTATTCATTTGGGTGGAAAGTTCGGTATAATGGAATACTAAGAAGCAAAACATAGTAACTCATATCATGGACATAGATGAGTATGTTTCTTCCACTCAAGAAACTACTCAACAAAGGAGGATAAATACTGAGTTGGATTATTTACTTGTTAATGTGATGGTACCCATAGTCTTTGGATGTGATAATAAATTTGAAATAAATATTAAAAAAATAGTACAAAATTTTCATTGAAAATATATTGGTATCGAAAATCAGTTTTTTATTGAACATGTGTCAAAAAATGAATTTATTCTAGAGTATAATCCAACATCAGAACAAGTTTCTGACATATTTACAAAAAATTTCTAAATAAATCATTTTACAAGAAGAGTTTGAATATGGGAATCAATCCTCTTTCTATTCAAGTTCTTATTATGTATTTACGTTCCCTCTATCATATATTGTTTCAATTTTGTTTTAAAGGGGGGGTATTGTTTCATTAATATAACTATTAGATAGGTTATTATCCTTTTAATGAAGCATGCATTGAGGAGAGTCTTGAGTAATCATTGAATCTATAAAATAAATTTTTGAACTATGATAATTGTTTTTTATAGTGTTTGTATGAATATTTTTCTTATAAGAATTTAGATGAATTTATGAAGAATGTGAAGAAAGGATGAGGATGCTTCATGTGTCACTTATTTTGAACATCATGGTTTTATAGAAAATGATAAATTTCCTCTACAATGAGTTCACTCACATAGAATTATAATTGTTGACATGTTATACATATCTTGAGGCTACAATTTTTAGAAATTTATGAATATTGGTTGACAAAAAAAATCGAATGTGGGATATAATTTGTACCATCATGTCAAGATATTTTTTAGATGTTTGAATATGCTTGTACTATATATTTTTTATTTTTTTCAAGTAAAATATAAATCATCTCAGTTTGTAAGTGTTGTTTATATGACTCACAATCATATTCAGGGGAAAAATGATGAAGAATGCCTATCAGATTATGAGGATGATTTCATGGGATAAAATCATCATCTGATTCATCTTGGACCAATGAAATGAAAAGTAATGATCAAATTAGGATGTGTATTGGTGTCTAAATGTATTCTATGTGAATCTGGTGGTTCTTTTCTAATCATGGAGTTCTCATAACAACATATTGTTTGGAAAACTTATGATTCTAGGATTATGAAGGAAAGGGGGATAAAAGGTGATTCCATTCATATTGAGTATACTCTAAAACAAATAAGTTTTTGAAGGATTATAATTTCTAAAACACTATACTGAAATTCATATGATGATATTGTTTATTTAAAAAGTTATCAATATTTTGGATTTTGTGAGATACATGAACATGTTTATGATTAAAGAATGACATGATTTCTGTAGAGACCCAAAGATTGACGTACATGGACATTACATTACTTTTGCGGAATACATAATACATAACAAAAACAGACACACAAGGACCATAATAGTTCAGTGTCTTTGGAAACTCGGAATAAAATATTCTAATCGTGGTGAAAGATCTTCAACATCTCCCAATAAAGATCTTCCCCATTTTTTCTTACCTAAAACCTTTCTTTATGTACTGGGGAAAAGAAAACATAAAAGGGTTGAGATCAAATTCCCATTAAGGGTAAACATAGATAACATAAAACAATCCATAAACATTTGAATGCAAAAACTTGAACATAAAATCTAAACATCAAAATCATGTGCAAAGACATGAATCTTGGAAGTATATAAGGCATATATCATAAGGGAACACCAATCATGATAAAATAGAATGGGAATAAAACATGTAATTGTGGAAACCATTAAGCACATGGTATGATTTCCATATTAGCCAAGGCATTGCTGCCAAGACCATCATAGTGGACAAAGTCCCTTTCTCAATCGAGTTCACTCCTCGTTCTAGTATTGTATTACTGAACCGGTTTAACTTGCCATTCCAGCCATGTCTATCTCATGAGATATAAATATTTACCCAATTCATTGGAGTGAGATATAGTTCCCACCCATCTCATAAGTTAATCATTCTTACTTGTTCCACAAAATAAACATACATCATTTATAATAACCCAATTAATAAAATGGGTTTCATAAACATCATCCCATCATCACATAATCCATATAAAATAAATGGATATCATTTCATAATAAGAAAAGTGAAACCATGTAAATCATAGATACATGTTACTTGAAACATACACATATGAAATAATGTCATATTAGATGAAAAATGGTTTTGATAAAACACTTGAAATTAACTCTTGAGGAAAATATCATTTCTTCTTCAAAATAATTTTCTTTTCACACAAATATCATGCAATTTTAAAAGAAAAGGATTTTGTTGAAAATAGTCATGAAATATTTTGAATGAAACATCATGAAAATAAGGATTTATAAAACCGTAAAACTTTATTCGTGCCGTATAAGTTAAAAAAACATTCTTCTCGTACTTTTGCTAGAAAAGTCAAAAAGTACCTTGTAAAAAAAAGATTCCACACATACCATGTTGTAAAAGTCAAAAAGTACCTCTTAAAAAAAGATTCCATACATACCATGTAGTAAAAGTCAAAAATGGGTAAAAATGACCTTAAACATACATAAAAACACTTTTAGAAAACATGGACTTAGATGATAACAATAACCTCAATAAATACTTACGAATAAATAATATCGGATAAGAATGAGATTGGAAAGGTTATCCCTTACTTTAGGTCTTATATGCTTCGTATGGTTTTGAACCTCCTGTATAATGATTTAAATAACGACATTGAGTTATTACATAATCATATTCATTGTTATATTATCATATATGTTTCACTTATGACTTTATATTACCCATTCTTTAGTAAATTCCATGTTAAAGAGTGTTTTGGGTAAAATCGTTTCATTTAACATCTGTGTTTTGACTTGTAATTATTCATATGATTAGATCATGATTACTTAATTACAGAATATAAAACATTATTTATATATAATATATATTCAGAATATACATATATATAATAGAACGATAAATGGAAAGAAAGACACCGTTCATGGAGACGATAGGTCGTACGTACGCATGAACGCTGATTTCGTTTCCTTATTCAGTTGAATGGAATTAAGTAGATGACATACATATATATATATACATAAATCCAGTATCATTATTATATCATATATTTCATGATTACTTATTATTTATAATTTATAATCATTCTTGAATGGTTAATCATTGAGAATGAATCTCATCGCGTCGTGGAGACGGTAGTCCGTACGTACACACGAGCGATGATATCATTCCCATAATTGTTGAATTGAATTGAGGTGGATGATACAATATATCAGAATCATTATGATGTTATAATAACTATGTATTGTTATTATTTACACAATTATACCCATCCAAGTATGGTGGTGTTGGAAAATAGATTACACCACGGCGTGGAGACGGTATTCCGTACGTACGCACGCGCAGTGATTTCGTTTTCGGTAGGATGGATAGAAGGTGAAATGGGATTGTTTCATATTTATAATAACATATCATTATATTAGTGATACAGATGTTATTACTTTATAATGAAACAACTAAATAAGAAGAAGTTGAAGAAAATGAAGTTTGAAAGAATCGGTAGAAGAAATTACCTCTTCTTCGATACACCTCTTTGAAACCTACTGTTGGGGAACTAAGATTGGACTCTTAAGTAGACCAGGACGTCTAGTATGTTTCTAGGGAAGTGTAGAAGAGAATTTTTCAGGGTTTTTCCGAGAATTAAGGCTCAATGTGGTGTGAGGAATAGAGGTAGTAGGTTCCCTTTTATAAGGGAGGAGAGGGACACCTTTGGAAATTATAAAAATATTAATTTATAATAAATCTAACACCACTTAAAAACCTCCAAAAATGACTCATATTCGAATATTAGATGAGATATGGTTGTAATATCATCAACCAATAAAATTTAGACATGTTAGGTATTTATTGTAAACATTATCAACTTGATTTATCCTTATTTAATCAATTTAATTTTATTTGTGGTAATAACATTATAAATTTTAAATTATAACAAATAATTACTTATTTGTTGTGAATTGTCCACAATTGGATACTTTAAAAAAATTTATACTATTTATATTTAAATTTATAATTCTTAAATATTTCTGTGATTTTTAAACAGTTTTATAAAATGTTATTTTTATAAAATAACAATAGTGTCCATTTTGACAATATTCATTTATTTGAATTTAAATAAAATATATATAGAAGATATGTTTGAAATAAAATCTTTAATAGATTAATAAAAGGTCATATGTATCTAGAAAATTTGTGGATCACATTAAATAGTTCATATAATATTTATTTTATTATTTTTGAAACCATTTATTTGGTTTATCTCTTAATAAAATAATTACTACATAATATTTGTATAATTATTTAATATACTTATTCTTGCATAAAAATTTAAAATAAAATCCGTTGATTAAGATAAATATTTTACCTTTCACAATAATACTTTTACACGAATTTATCATCCTAAAATCTCAATATTTAAATTATTATATTTATAAAATTATGAAGGTGGAAACTTTGGCATCATTTAAAATAAAATAATATAACTGTCATAATAGCTTTTATAAGGCTCAAAATGGTCACCTATTCGACCATTAGATGATTATGGTTTATATTTACATGACCAATAAGTTTTGGTCAGGGTTTTGAGCCTTTTATGGTCACTATTAGTTTAATAAAAACTATATTCTTGATTTTTCACTAGATAATGAATTTTTGCATCACTATTGTGTCACAATTAATGATAATTATATAATCCCTAAAAATTATAAATAAATTAATATGATTTAGATAATTTCATTATCATTCAGGATACTATTCTTGTTCTAAGTTTCATAAAGTATATCACTAAATTAAAATTAATATACTTATAAGATTTAAGAGATTGACATGTTGTCACTTTCTTTGGTTTTAATAATAATTAAGTTATTTTCATGGAGAAAACTCCATTAAATAATTCTAATTCGACCCTTAGGTGATATGGGTCGAATTCATCCAATCGGATTTTTTCAGGTGTTAGGGTAATTTTATAATTTTATATTTACCCTTAATTACCCTATTTACATTTAACTATGTTAAATAAATTTTACCGTAGTTACTATTCATAATGACCAAATATAAAAAGTAGCCTATTAACAGAATTTGGACCCAATGATTCCAAATATGGAATCCATTTTTCAAAATTCACAACACATAAGTTGCAGTAATTAATTTAAATTTAATCCCGTTGTCGAAATAAAACGGGTTTTTGTTTAAAACATTGCAAAAGATTGAATTGATTTAACATACGAATTCAAGGTAAAATTAATGCAAATGAAATACAGTGTTTTAAATGGTAAAAATATATTATATTTATACTTTAAAAAAATTATATATTATAATTTAACCACATAAATTATTATGATGAAAAAAGTTCTTTTTAATTAAAATATAGCGTGCTTTTACTATTCATTAAAATATGAAAGTTATCAGAAAAATATCAAAACTTTATCCAATGTAAATTTTTATACCCTGATTCAAAAGAAGAAGTTTATTTTGTAAAATTGAACATATAAACATGTCATAAACTAGATTTAAAGTGGGTTCACAATCAAAAGGCGGCAAAACTACATTTTTTGAATAATACTTATTTTACCCGAAAAATTTATTTTGTTCACATAAAATGTTTTAGAAAATTTATAAGATGAATAATAATGTTATAAAATTCAAAATTTGGTTAATACTATTCATAATGTCTAGTTATTGATAATATTATAACCATATATCGTTGTTTAGTGAAACCCAGTATTGCATACAACACACGCTATCGAGGAAGGTCACAATTGCGTGTAATGAAAGCCAAGTCAGGGTTGCATGTAGTACAAGACTCCTTTGTTGTTGCGTATAAAAAAACCCAACAATATTTCATTTATACATTGAATATATATATATATATATACACTAAATGTTGCGTAGAATGACTATTATCAGACTAACTTGAAATTGTGTATAACACGATCCAAGAATTGTGTTGCGTATACTACAAGCTAATACGGTGTTGCGTATAGCACAAGATAATCTTGGTGCAGCATAAAACACATGACATCAAATAAATTAAAAATAATTCTTATCATAAAATCTCGAGGTGTTACATTCTACCCCCCTTAAAAGGAATTTCTCCCATGAAATTCGTCAGGGTTATACATGGTTTAATATTCGAAAGTTTCTTTAACCGAAACCCACATCATAAAAAAGAATACCAAAACATATCTTTAAAAACTAAAGTATGAAATGTAACGGTTACCCAAATTAACTAATCACTGGGTTTCCACGTAGGAGAACATATGTGAAAATATGGATATAGAAGAGAAATCTAACTGTCATGTTCTGATGGAGAGTTTTAGAGAACATGGATATGAAATAGCCAACAATCACAAAGTCATAGATTTGAGATGATCTGAGGTACCATATGATTCATCGGATATAAGAGCACTAAGACAACATTTTTGGTTTTCAATATCATTTCCCTAAAGTTGAAAATTTTGAATTAGAGAAATACTTACTTTATTTTGGTACAATCTCACTGTTGTTCGTGCTTTGAAAAATTTCCACTTCATCTCTTAAAGAAATGAAGTTGAATTTGTTATTCATGAAGTGTTAACAGATCATGTGATAGAATGATGGGTCATTCCATCTGTTTCAAAAAAAGGTTAGAAAAAATTATCAAATATACATAAGTCCATCTATGGTGAAGTTAATCGTATACGATTCCAAAAATGAACTTATACTTCATATATCATGCTGCTTAATAAAATATAACTAGTTTCTTCTAACCAGGGACATCCTGTAGGCCAGTGGTTGGTGATAAAGGCCAGTCACACATCGGTTGTGGGTTCGATTCCCACAGCCTTCTCTGACACGATGGGCTATCGCCCATCCTGCAGGTTGTCTTTTTTCTAAAACTACATTACTATAACATTCCATCAATAATATCGAAAAAATGTTCTACCCTTAAAAAATACTAACGTCTATCCAACATAATCAATTCCAATATTTAGGCTTATCTAAAATACTTCTGTCCAGGCTCATAGTATAAAGAAAATGATTACTTGAAATATCATCAACCAAGCATATGAATACCATCATTTATCCCACATATATCTTGTTGGTCACATTCCAATCATTTGAATACCTTAATCATGTATTCCCTTGAAAAAATGAATACCCATTAAACCTTAGTGAAAACATGAATTCTGTCAAAAGAAAACTCTTTCCATATACCAAAATCCGAAAATTCTATATACTCAAACAATTATATACCCTCATCCTTATATCAGTTATGAGATCATTAATACTATCAAACATTTAATTTTCTCTTTATCCTTTCATTATACGCATATCATCTACTTTCCAAAAATATCTGAATAAACATTCATGGGTATTGGTACCATTCATCATACACTTTAAAAACATAAGGAAAGAAAATTGTGTAACAATCCTTAGATATCTCTTTATTCCATAGTACCATGATATTACTTATACAACATTAGACTTGATAAACATGTAATCATTCCACTACCTTCTTAAACCATTGACCGAGCTTCCACAATTCTTTCATCTCACATATCATTTTTAGTCTCTTCATCATCATCCACATAAATACTACCCATATGACCATGCTGATTCTCTGCATGAGATTTTCCCTTTGGGCATTGGTTTGCATAATGCCCATACATTCCACATTTAAAACATCTAATCATTGTTGATGTCGTAGCAATACCATTATCTTTGTCCATGGTGTTAACTGAAACTTTTCCTTTGCACTTACTGGCTTTGTGTCCTTCTTTTCCACACCCAAAGAATCTTCCAGTTCTTTTGAAACATTCTCCTCGATGCCTCTTCCCACATGATTTACATGAGGGAAATTGAACTTTCTTTCCTCTATGATCGTCATGAAACTCCATCTTTCAATTATTATCTGAGTCGAGAAACTTACCAAAGTTGAGATTATTGATCATATTATGATATTGATGATTAGGAAATGTAACGATGTTTGGACTTCCAAATACATTTTTATTTGGTTTCTCATGAAGTATATGATTCCATTGTCTGTCATATCCTCCATTATCATGAATCTTCCTGTTTCCATCCATTTTCTAAAACCCAAAAAGAATAGTGTGAGACGGAAAAAATAATGCTCAGGAAAACAACATAGTATAGGGGTAGTACCATCCATATGTAACATCTTAGGTTCAATTATATGATCGTTACCGTAGTTCTATGACTATATCCTATACATATACTTATTCTTAGGGACATCCCTAGACATACCTTAGAAATATCTCTAGGGATCTCACTAATTTTTTCGCATCCTAGTCTCCAATGGTTGACTAAACCTCCCTCTGATACCAACTGTAGAGACGAAAAGATTGACGTACATGGACATTACATTACTTTTGTGGAATACTTAATACATAAAAAAATACACACAAGGACTGTAATAGTTTATTTTCTTTGGAAACTCGGAATAAAATCTTCTGGTCATGGTGAAAGATCTTCAATATCTCCCAATAAAGATCATTCCCTTTTTTTCTTAACTAAAACCGTTTTTATATCCTGGGGAAAAGAAAACATATAAGGGGTGAGCTCAAATGTCCAGTAAGTGTAAGTATATAGAACATAAAACAATCCATAAACATTTGAATGAAAAAACTTGAACATAAAACCTAAAGATCAAAATCTTGAGCAAAGACATGAATCTTGGAAGTACGTAAGAAATATATCATAAGGGAACATCAATCATGATAAAATATCATGGGAATAAAACATGTAATTGTGGAAACCATTAAGCACATGATATGATTTCTATATTATCCAAGGCATTGTTGTTAAGACCATCTTAGTGGACAAAGTCCTTTTCTGAATCGAGTTCACTCCTCGTTCTAGTCCTGTATTACTGAACGAGTTTAACTTTCTGTTCCATCCATGTATATATAATGAGAAATAAATCATTATCCAATGCATTGGAGGGAGATATAGGTCCCACACATCTCATTAGGAAATCATTATTACTTGTTCCACAAAATTAACACACATCATTCATAATAACCCAATAAATAAAATGGGTTTCATAAAACGCATCTAATCATCACATAATCCATATAAAATAAATGGATATCATTTCATAATAAGAAATGTTAAACCATTTAAATCATAGAGACATGTTACTTGAAATATACACATATGAAATAATGTCATCGTAGATGAAAAATTGTTTTGATAAAACACTTGGAATGAACTCTTGAGGAAAATATCCTTTCTTCTTCAAAATCATTTTCTTTTCACACAAATGTCATGAAATTTTAAAAGAAAAGGATTTTGTTGAAAATATTCATGAAATATTTTGGATGAAACTTCATGAAAATACGGCTTTATAAAACCGTAAATATCCGTTCGTGCCATATAAGTTAAAAAACATTCTTCTCGTACTTTTGCCGGAAAAGTTAGAAAGTACCTCGTAAAAGAAAGATTCCATACATACCATGTAGTAAAAGTAAAAAATGTGTAAAAAGGACTTTAAAAATACATAAAAACACTTTTAGAAAACATGGACTTGGATGTTAACAATATCCCCAATAAATACTTACGAATAAACAATCTCAGATAAGAATGAGATTAGAAAGGTAATCCCTTACCTTAGGTCCGATATGCTTCGTATGGTTCTGAACCTCCTGTATAATTATTTAAATAACGTCATTGACTTATTACATAATCATATTCATTTTTATTCTATCATATATGTTTCACTTATGACTTTATATTACATGTTGTTTTGTAAATTTCATGTTAAAGAGTGTTTTGGGTAAAATCGTTTCATTTATCGTCTGTGTTTTGACTTGTAATTATTCATATGATTACTTAGATCATGATAACATAATTCCAGAATATAAAACATTATTAATATATATTATATATTCAAAATATACATATATATAATAGATCAATAAATGGAAATAAATACACCGTTCATGGAGACGTTAGGCCATACGTACGCATGAACGCTGTTTTCGTTTCCTTATTGAGTAGAATGGAATTAAGTAGATGACATATATATATATAAATAAATTCAGTATCATTATTATGTCTAATATTTCATGATTAATTATTATATATACTTTATAATCATTCATGAATGGTTAATCATTGAGAATGAATCTCATCGCGTCGTGGAGACGGTAGACCATACGTACGCACAAGCGATGATATCGTTCCCATAATTGTTGAATTGAATTGGGGTGGATGATACAATATATCAGAATCATTATGATATAATAATAACAATGTATAGTTATTATTTACACCATTATACCCATCCATGTATAGTGGTGTTGGAAAAACAGATTACACCACGGCGTGGAGACGGTATTCCGTACGTACGCACGCGCGGTGATTTCATTTTCCGTAGGATGTATAGAAGGTGAAATGGGGTTGTTTCATATTAATAATAACATATACGTATATTATTGATACATATGTTATTAAATTATAATTAAACAACTATATAAGAAGAAGTTGATGAAAAAGAAGCTTGAATGAATCGGTAGAAGAAATTACCTCTTCTTCGATACGCCTCTTTGAAACCTCCTCTTAGGGCACTAAGATTGGACTTTTAAGTAGACAAGGACCTCTATTATGTTTCTAGAGAAGTGTAGAAGTGAATTTGGTAGGGGTTGGATGAGCATGATTGCTCAATGTTGTGTGAGGAAGAGAGGGAGGAGGTTCCATTTTATAAGGGAGGAGAGGGGCACCTTTGGAAATCTTAAAAATATTAATTTATAATAAATCTAACACCACATTAAAACCTCCAAAAATGACTCATATTCGTATATTATATGATATAGTGTTGTAATATCATCAACCAATAAAATCAAGACATATTAGTAATTTATTTTAAACATTATCAACTTGATTTATCCTTATTTAATCAATTTAATTTTATTTGTGGTAATAACATTCTAAATTTTAAATTATAAAAAATAATTACTTATTTGTTTTTAATTGTCCATAATTTGATACTTTATAACAGTTTCTACCATATAAATTTAAATATATAATTTTTAAATATTTCTGTGATTTTTAAACAGTTTTATAATATGTTATTTTTATAAAATAACAATAGTGTCAATTTTGACACTATTCATATATTTGAATTTAAATAAAATATATACAAAAGATATGTTCAAAATAAAAGCTTTAATAGATTCATAAAAGGGCATATGTATCTATAAAATTAGTGGAGAAAATTAAATAGTTCATATAATATTTATTTTATTATTTTTAATACCATTTATTAGGTTTATCTCTTAATAAAATAATTACTACATAATTATTGTATAATTATTTAATATACTTATTTGTTGCATAAAAATTAAAAATAAAATCTCATGATGAAGATACATATTTTAACTTTCAAAATAATACTTTACCCGAATTTATCATCTTAAAATAACAATATTTAAATTGTTATATTTATAAAATTATGAAGGTGACAACTTCGGAATCATTTAAAATAAAATAATACAAGTGTCATAATTGATTTTATAAGGCTCCAAATGGTCACATATTAGACCATTGGATGATAATGTTTTAAATTTACATGACCAATTAGTTTTGGTTAGGGTTTTGTGCCTTTTATGGTCACTATTAGTTTAATAAAAACTATATTCTTGATTTTTCACTAGATAAACAATTTCTGCATCACTATTGTGTCACAATTAATGTTAATTATATAATCCCTAAAAATTATAAATAAATTCATATGATGTATATAATTTCATTATATTTCTGGATACTATTCATGTTTAAAGTTTCATGAAGGTTATCACTAAATAAAAATTAATATACTTATAAGATTTAAGAGAGTGACATGTTGTCACTTTCTTTGGTTTTAATAATAACTAAGGTATTTTCTTGTAAAAAGTCCATTAAATGATTCTAATCCGATCCTTAGGTGATATGGATCTACTTTTAGTCATCCAATTGGTTTTTGGAAGGTTTTAGGGTAATTTTATAATCTTATATTTACCCTTAATTACCCAATTTACATTTAACTATGGTAAATAAATTTTACCATAGTTTCTATTCATAATGCACAAATATAAAAAGTAGCCTATTAACATAATTTGGAACCAGTTATTCGAAATATTGAATCCATTTTTAAAAATTGAAAACACATAAGTTGCAGTAATTAATTTAAAATTAGTCCCATTGTCGAAAGAAAACGGTTTTTTTGTTTAAAACATTGCAAAAGATTGAATTGATTTAACCTATGAATTCAAGGTAAAATCAATGCTAATGACATACATTGTATTAAATGGAAAAACTATATTCTATTTATAATTTAAAAAAATTAAATATTATAATTTAAACACATAAATTATTATGATGAAAATGTTGTTTTTAATTAAAATATAGTGTGTTTTTACTATTCATTAAAATATGAAAGTTATCAGAAAAATATCAAAACTTCAACCAATGTAAAATTTTATATCCTGATTCATAAGAAAAAGTTTATATTGTTAAATTTAACTTATAAACATGTAAAAAAATAGATTTAAAGTTGATTCACCATTAAAAGGCGGCACAACTGCATTTTTTTAAAAATACTTATTTTACCCAAAAAATTTATTTTGTTCACAAAAAATGTTTTAGAAAATTTATAAGATGAATAATAATGTTATAAAATTCAAAATGTGTTTAATACTATTCATATTGGCTAGTTCTTGATAATATTATAACCATATATCGTTGAAACCCGGTATTGCGTACAACACACGCTATCGAGGAAGGTCACGATTGCGTGTAATGAAAGCCAAGTCAGGGTTGCGTGTAGTGAAAGACTCCTTTGTTGTTGCGTATAACAAAATCCAACCATATTTAATTTATACATTGAATACATATATATATATACACTCAAGGTTGTGTAGAATGACTATTATCAAACTAACTTGAAATTGTGTATAACACGACCCAAGAATTGTGTTGCGTATACTGCAAGCTAATACAGTGTTGTGTATAGCACAAGATAATTTTGGTGTAGCATAAAACACAGGACATAAAATAAATTAAAAAGAATACTTATCATAAAATCTCGGTGTGTTACAATTTCCTATCTAATTTTACTTATGTGAGAACACTAAATGTAAAAAAATATTGAAGGAAGAAAAAAATTATTTGAATTTAAAGAAGTCAATGATTTGTGTTTTCTGTTAGACGAAAAAAACTCAACAAGATAAAAATCCTCAATGAATGATATTCGTCTAGATGGTCGAATATTCTTGCACCAGTTCATCATACGAAGAGTTTCAAAAAACATCATTGTGATTCTACTACCGATCATCAACTGCATTGATGATTCAAAAAGTGAATCACATGTTTATTTTTTATAATATTAATTTTTTAGATAGGGTTTCATGGGAGTGATGCGTTGAAGAAATTTAGATACCAGTCAATAATTTAGTCAACCATTTTCCACGAGATGAATCATTTTGTATCAATTGGATTTAGAGTAAAAGTACTCTTGTTTCCATAACAAATGCATTAAGATAAAAATTACATTGATATTGTTTTTTTATTCATTGGTTCATGACAATAATAATCAAGAAACCACTGATAATTTAGAATGAAGTAGAGACCAATAAATATAGAAGGATGAAACTGATAAAATTTATCAATTATTATTCTGTTAGGTTCATGATCATCACTATTGGAAAGAGAATAAATGAATAAATTTTTTAGAGACATTCCACATTGTTGTTAATGGTAGCTTGGAATTTTTAGGAATTTATTTTCTATGAAGTCTGAAGATGATGATGAATTTCAACCGTGAAGTGATGGAATCATCCGAATATATGACTTTGTTTATATAAAAAAATTTTATTTATGTATAATGAGGTATTATAATTGTTTATGGAATTATTTTTTCAAACTTCTTTTATCTTGAATTATTTAGTACAAATCATAAGAATTGTCAATTTTTTTCATTTGAAACCAATAATCATAATGGGATGTCATTTCATTTTCCATAGAATTCAATTATTTTTATTAATATAATAATGAACCATCCATTGAAAAATATAATTTCATAATAATAATGATATAATAGTGATAATCAGTATCTGACTTAATTTTTTTTAGAAAATATGTAGTGAGATGATTTGTGAAATGAAAGATAATGGAATGAGAAGAATTAGAAGAGTTGATATGCATTGAATAAGAAACTGATATATCATAAATTCATTTGTAATTTATGTTAGGTGACATTTGGTTGAGTGGGAATGTTTTTAAGTATTCGTCCTAAGACTGTTTTTATAACCTATTAATAGAGGATGTACTCAATAAATTCAAACATTTTTGTTGTTAATAGGTTTTGATAGAAGGAAGGGACAAAAAATTATAAAGAGAAGATGTTTCTGGATAGAATATTCATGATGATGTTTTCAGAACTAATGAAGAATAATAAATATAATATATAGAGTTTATGGATTAGAACGATAAATAAAATAGGGATCATAGGGAATAGTAAGAATCAGATGATAACTATTTACGTAGTATTATAGTAGAGTAATTTCATCAGATTAATCAATTAGACTGGAGAATGGGATGTGGGATTAGAATATGTATCATTCAAAATTTTTGAAGTGTTCTTAACATAACATTGGATATTAATGTGAAGAATTATTTTATTATTGTATTTTTGAACAGTTAAAAATGAAGCACAATAACAAGTTTCTATGTATATTGTAAAAGATTCTTATCATGTTACATAAATTTTTCTTACATAGTTTCACGATAGTTGAAGCACAATAGATTTCGTATTAGGCATATTTATATACATGATTAATGGAATATATTTCTTGTTGTATAAAAAAAAGGGTTATTTTCTAGTGGATTATATGGCTTTGGATTTTTTTCAATCCATAATAAGGATGTAGAAACTTATCTTGAGTAGTAACCCTTGTAGATTCATATGTTCTTTTGGAGGTGAAATTTTTGTTCATTCATCAAAGTTAGAAATATTAAACTAGAGGAAAACATTTTTTCAAAATAAATGATACAAAAATGAAAAAATGAAATATTTATTCCCCCCATCCCCCTATTAAATATATATAATCCCTGATAGTTAATGTAAAAGTTTTCCACTTTTGGGTCTCATTACTCGCTATTGAAAAAAACTTTATTACCCGATTCTTCACTATCTACCAATGGTGTGGGACATCTTGGGGATATACTCTTATTGGACAATATAATATTGGTTTAATGAAGATTTATCATCTATACAAATAATTCACCCTCTAAATAAATTTACCCAGATGCTATAAATGAAACTAACAACCAATACAATTATTATCCTAAGGTTGATTAGGAACTAAAATATATATAAACAATTTATCTTATATGGAATGCACAATGGCCCACAGATCCCTATAGATTAATAGTAAATTACATCATCATGTAAATTTGGAGTAAACCTCTCAGAGAAATTCTCAATTACTAGAGTCATATATCATTCATATAGATATGACCCTCAACTAATAAATATTCTCATCAATAGATAACAAAAGGATCCTCTATCAAGATGATCCCACATGAGAGTACATATTCCCAAGGACCTAAACCTTCTTATACAGACACACACACACACACACACACATATATATATATAGTGATATTTTATATCAGATAACTACGTGAAACATGTCCACCAGACACCAATATCTAGACTCCTCATTAGGACAAATAATAAATCCAAATCAAAGTGTTACATAAATGTAATCGTGATATCCAACGCACAGAAAATACCATACTAAATAAAGATATGAACCTACCACATCACTTCCCTTATAATTGATGATATAATTTATACATTAAATTTCAAAGAAAAAACATCAAAATAAAAATCTTCTTCTATGTACAACACATGAAATATTATTCTCCACCAGCATGAATCTCCAGGAATCTGAATATCATCTAGAAGAACAAGAGATTTGGTATGGTATGTATTCATGTTTAAATAAATAACATGATCCATATATTAGTCAAAAATCATTTTATTAGAGATTCATTCGTCACTTTCATCCAATCACCTATATTATTACACATATATAGTATGATCCCAAACAATATCCTCCATTGTCTTGTTAACCCATTTACAGTCAATCTGGTATGGCTTTTAAACCTCATGAACATTAAATTTATATGAAATATGACTAGATGATATATGTACAAAAAATTAAACAAAAATACTAATCTTGGAAAGATATAGTTTTTTTATTGAACTCATTACATTTGATTCATTCAAAATTACTTAGAATCACCCCAATTGAAAAACAATCACATTCATTCATGATTCATTTACCCATCATAGATTACCAAAATGCCTGTGGAAACCCATAAAATATCAAATGCATCGATTATATGGTGACTTCATTAAATAAAATGTGTCTCTAGAATAATGATTCTTATAAATAATCACTTTGTTACATCCCAAAATATGAATTATTTTGATGTTTCCCTATTATCCCATTTATTCCAATCCATTTACCATTTTCTAAATATATCACAGCATAAAAATTAAATCATGGATAAAAACTTTTCAATTACATACCCCAATGTAAAATCTATATGTTGTCATAATGATGATAAGAGTGGCTCTTGAGGACCACCTCCAACATGCATTGTGTTTTCATTTAGAACTAAGGATATATTACATGAAATGAGAAGTATTAAGTTATGATTCATAAGAGAAAAATAATAAATCCACAAATAAAAAATATAATAAAAAATTACCCAAAATTATAATAACCACTCTTCATGAATTGTGTAAAAAAATTCCAAAAATGAAGAATTTCAAATTGAATTACTTTGTAGAATCTCAAAAAATAATCCCAATATCTAATACTGTACAGTGTTTCAAGAACACTAAACAGACATTAGAAACTACTGAATATATTATTCATAAATTAGAGATCATAACTTGTATTCCGATTTTAATTGAACACAATTTCTATAATTGAATTGTCATAGGATAATATTCATTCAATTTTTATTAATAAAATAGTTATGATTAGATCTACTACCACATCTACTCACAATGTTCCACCAACAAAATATCGCATCCAAGGGTAGTAATTTTATATCAATAAATATAATTAGAGGGTGCCTAAAGACTAGTTCCCAGCAATATTTTATCAATAGTTCATCAATTTCAAATAGCTAGTGATCACAATATATTATATAGTCAGGCCACATCACATTATATCTCATGTCCAAATAAAATCATCCTCATCAGCCCATATCATATACCATATGCCATATACCAACATATGTATCACATCTCATCCATCCATAAAATGTGAGTAATAGTAGTGTATCATGAAAATGAATGATATAAATTTTATTCCCTCACCTACCCAAAAAGTCCACCAATAAATCTCGTATTATTAATACCCCAATAGGGTCTACCTCTGTAGTATGTACCTCCCCATCAATACCCCATCGGTTCTTCAAGTATACATTTTAGTTCCACAATTATACATCATAGGATCTACCAATACATCATGCACCTCCCATCACACAAATAACATATAGATTCTATTAGTACCCCACATAGTATTCTTCTTTGATCGTACCTACCTCAATTTTTCATAGTCCCAATGAAACCATGATGAGAAAGGACATATGTGGAAAATGTGTGTCATATGTTCACTCACAAGTATAGATATTTTAGAAAATAACCAAAATCCAAAACAAGGGGGGTTCTAAAAGAATATTTTAATCATGTGAGGTGTGTATATGAATAACTGAAGAAATATAATTAAAAAGTTATCTAGGAAATACAATAAAATATTTTTCACACTCAGAAAACACATACACACTACCAAAAACACCACACTATAAATGACTCACGCTATTATCCTTGTCATATACAACATATCAAAACTAGTTGTACTTATCATGAAAAAATTCCACATCAAACATGTATCTATTTCCCATTTAGACACAATATGAATCTCATCTCTAAATTTACTATTACAAACCTTATAACATTCATCTAGTATTTCAATTTAATATTTATTTAGAACCCATAATTATCCATAACCCATGAAAAAAATTACATTAACTGTTCATTTCAATACATTTTGTTACATTAAAATCCACTTAGATATTTAATGACATCCCTTATTTATGTACTATATTGAAAATTCAAAACCATTTTATATTCAGAATTTTGAATATTAAATACAATCTCATGCCACAACCGAAGACAATGGAAAAAATGTGTACAAAATTCCATTTATGATTCCTATAACAAACCCCCCTAATAGATACAAATTTATTTCCATTGAATAATTATATACCAACCACCACCTCTCTTTTTTCCAATCATTGAAATGAAACCGTCGCATAATAACACTATATATACCATCAACCAAATGACACTTTGAAACTAATTGAATCTATCATAAAACCCACATCAACTGGAATCACTAATAACCTAGGGAAACCATGCATAACATATTCCCAAAAAAATATTTGTCAATTACATTCACACACAATTACTATATAATAGAAAACAAATTCGTACCAAAAACATTCATTGGCATGAAAAATCATCACATTATCATATCCAATTCAATTGGATCAATATTAATATTTATGTGATGAAATATTAATGAAATATTAATTATAGAAAAACATGGCATCAACCAACAAATCTATGAATGTTAAATTTTTTTATTTAAAAATGTAAAATTTTAATCAGACACAAGTGAAATAGAATTAATGCACTAAAAATTTGTAATTACACACTCATACCATTAATTTATTTAAATAATTTTCCTTATAATTATTAAGCCATTCCAAACCATCAAAAATAAATAAATTTTAATTATGATAATTATATTTACAAAGTAGATAATATTTCTTGAATCCCCTCCAACAATTAGATCATTACGAAATACTTTTAAACATGAATAAATCTATTAAAAAAAATACAAGGAAAACCTAAAACAACCTATAACATAATAATTAATACCAAAATCACATCCTTGACATCATTCAAAACCAATCAGTAACATAACCACACATACCTAATGGAAGAAGAGATGGAAATCACCGTAGATTTCTTATAATAATCTTCCAAGGACAATGATAAATTCAAAAAAAGAACAAGTATCCTAAAGGGTCTCTATAAATTTATATTGATAATCTCATGGTTTATGAAAAAGAGTTTTAATTAAATGAATACTATTGGGTTTCACAAAGATAGTCTTATGCTGAAAATAATATGACCATGATGCAACATCATATGTCATACAAAATTGTTAGATAAAGCACAAAACCAAAGTAAAGACAAAGTAGTAACAACAAAATGATGCATAATTAACGGGGTCTCTGGGAATAATCCCACATATACAACTTAAATATGCACTAACAATAATTATATCCATAAATAATTTGGAGGGGGTCCATAACATATAGTTGATCTATATGTTGCAACCTTATGTGCTTCAAAACAGACAATGAATTAATATAATGGACCATTATATAATGGGACCAAAAGAGGAATATACCTTGGAATTGACCACTAAATCACCATCGCATTGCTTTCTGTCTACCCAGTTCATGTATAAATCCATCACCTTATCAACATAAAACCTCAATTATAAATGATAGAGATAAATTTGATACACGAATACGATACGATAAATTGAATATAAAAAAATGAAGAACCAAAAACAAAATTGAAAACCCTAAACTACCATGAAAAAACCCTATATATATATAATTCCCCCCTATTGAATCATATAACTCAATGTTATAAAATTAGATCATTGATTAATTTTCTACTCAAACAATAACCTTCATTCCTCCTTCATCCTCCAAACATCTATAATACTCATAACATGCACTTTTAAAATCCATGAAAGACCAAACCACTATATTCCACTTGAAAAAATAATAATTTATTTGTTACTAATATTAGAAAATATATATAAGTTTACATCACATAATAAATTAATAATTTATAATTATAACATATAAAAAACAAAAATTTGTTGTCTACAACATTCCAAGTATAAATTTTTATAATCTCATAGAATATCTTCTAAAAAATAGTAATTGATAAATATTTTTTATTATAGTCTATATAAAGTTTAAATAATAGATGACTAAATAATAATCAAATAAAAAATCATGTATTTCCTAAGCACATATAATATATCTCACTATATCCAAATTCATTACTCCCCTAAATCATTACTACTCACATGGAAAATGAAAAAGTTATTTAATATATCAGAATTTCAGAAATAAAATGAACATATGTTTAAAAAAATAATTTCATAAAAATAGAGATATTTTTTATTAAAAAATAAAATTTAAAAATGAATGAAAATAATTTATAATGACGGGGATCATGTCACTCCCATCATAAAATATAGTCAAATTGAAAATCTATTCCAATACCCATGTATAATTACCAAATACAAATAAATCAATAGAAATATAATCTATATCAAATTCTTAATATATGGAAATATTATATAATTTAATCATAATTATTCACTGAAAAAAATCATTTATATATTTTATTAATAATAATTTTGATTAAATAAATTATCTTTATTTTCAGTATTGGGAGTATCACCTCATCAATTGTATTAATTTATTAACTATACATAATGGTCACCTAACCATTGAAAACATATTTTTAGTAGATAATCATGTATATAATATAAATGTAATTAATAAAAATCTATAAAATATTTTCCTATTTATTTTTGAATTCATTTCCGTGCCACATATAATTTTTTTAATTAAATTTAGATATTTCATTATGGATTTTTATAAAAAAATTAGAATTCTAAATATTCATTTTAATACATACATCGTGATTGTATAACAATAACAAAGAATAAATATGGTGTAATTATTATAACATCAATCATGAAAAAATTTAAAAAAATGAGAAAATATCACTAATAATAATCTATACCAAGATTCAAATTGTATATTTTTTAATTTATGTGTTTCAACAACCATAAAATCATGAATCAAAAATAAATAAATAATAATAATTTAAACATGAAATAAATGTTTTATGATCTTGATGATAGGGGAACATGAAACAATTTAGTGAAGTTCATTTTCTAATAACTACTCCTACATTGGCCTTTAAGTAGTTTGGATAATTTCATTATAGAAAAATAAAAAAGAATACACCAATTAGTTTTATCACCCATATATCCAATTGTACCCATAAATTCAGTATAGATAATAAAGAAATCCTTAAATTTTAAAATGGATTTATTTAACCCATAGTAAAGTTTTGTAAAAAACATATCCAACAAGAAATCCAATAAAAAATCTTATTATTGTCTCCAATTTCAAGGCCATTAATGTCTCCTCACCACCAATAGAAAGAGAATATGGGATAAAATCAATTAATTTGGTTTAATACACCAAATAATATATATATTTCAACTAAAATTGTAATATATCAGTTGATATAGTGACTTTAAATAGAAATAATAACAATATGAAATTAATAATGTGAGGAATTTTTTGGGAATCATGAAATATAATCCTACCCTATTAGTATGTTTGGTTTATGAATCTAAATGATATATCATTAGAATTGTTTACACTTGGTTTTTTCAAATATTAATAATTACATTTCAAACTCATCAAGATCTATAATTTTGAGATTATTATGCTTGAGAGGTCTACTAAATGATTTACTATAGTAGAATCATAATAGAAAACTAACTTCATCACTTATCCATGCATTCTATATTATTTGGACTTCTTCATATTTTTTATAGAATTAATGATTGTATCATTATATAATAATCATAATTACTAATTATATTTTTAAAAATATTATTATTACAATAATTATTATCATTAGAATAATTAAATTAAATGAAAATAATAATCAATGATTTCTAAAATGTTTGAAATAAATACTTATATTTTAATTAAATTATGTATGATTTTTCATAAAATAATTTATTTATAAAATATCAAATTATTTGTTATGAAAATTATAATATTTATTATATATATAATTTAATACAATGTTTGAAATAATATATATATATATATATATATATATATTTAAATCGAATAATTATTATTAGGTTTGTATGAAAATTTATTGTGTTGTAAAATAAGTCATGAAAAAAATAATTTCAATGATTATGGAGAAAATGATATTAAATGGGTAAAATTATGAATCATGTAAAAAATATTCTCTTATTGATTCATAAATAATGTTAATATAAGGTAACAGAAATACTGTTATCATTTATTATCATTTTTTATCACATTCCTTTTAGAAATAATTTTTACTTTATTAAGAATTTTTATTTAGGGAAATAACACATTACCACTTCTATACAAAATAATTCACCCACAAAATGAACCTCGCATTGATGTATGTTTTATGTAAAAAAATATCCCCAAACACTATGTTATAAAGGATTCTATAACATTTATAAGATTCTACTTTTGTGAGGAAACATATTAATTAAAAATAGAAGATGTCTTAAAAATAGAAATTGAATTTATTCTTTGTATTTAATAATCAAATACTTAATATTTCTATTTATATTCAAACCCTACTATATATAAGAATTAACATATCATATATATCATTTAAAAATAATAATATTATAATTTTTTAATAATAAAATTTGAAGATTAATTCCTCAAATTTATACTCAAACCATAAATATATATTGTTTCTATTTCTGTTAGTTCATCATCTATAGTGGTATATACCCTAAAATTTCCAAAATACATTTTTATTAAATTAAAATTAATTATATTATATGATATTAATGATAAAATAATTTTCTTTTCCAATTTTTTAATTGAACTATATAATATTTTTTAATTATAAAATATAACTCTTTTTATGCACTAAATTTCCACAGTTGTGTAAATAATGAATGATATAATAAAAATTATAGTCATACAATCCCTGAAATTATGATGTTAATTTATAAATAGATAATATATATTTAAATAATAAAATTTCTTTTGATGATGAAATCGTGAGAATATAGCAAGGATGAAGACCTTTATACATTTTGAATCATGGATTAATTGAATGATTTAAGATGAAATGAATAGTTAAAAAAAACAACTATTAAAAATATAAATTATAAATATAAAAAGTTAATAAAACTGTAATAAATATATTTGTGGTTTTGAAATATTTTATATTAAAATTTAAATAAACAAGGTGAGCATTTCGATATATGCCATAGTTTGGGTATTTGATTATTAACTCAATTTCATTTCATTTATTTATTCAATTTTTATCTTATCTAAATTAGATTATATTAGGTGTATTTTAAAGTTATTTACATTATATTTTATTTACACTTATTTTATTGGGAATTGAAATATCTTATTCATTATATGATTCCTGATAGAACCTTAATTTATAAAATCTAATAATTTATGGAGATATTCTCTACATTAAATTTTTGGTATTTCTCTTCCACCTATATATTATTTATAAAATAAATAACTATAAAATCAATATGAAAATTTAAATAAATTTTTTACCATACTTATTTGAATTTTATTATGATTAAAATTTTATTAAATGTATATTTCAGTGACTTGGGCAACATCAAACTATTTTATAAAAATTTAAAACATGATTATGCCATCATATAATCCATTTCAAAATTTTATATATATTTATCTTTACGCCAACATTATTTAATGTTATGTTTTCATTATAAGGTTATTTTAATAAAAAAAATTAATAAATGAAGTTATTTTACTTTTCTAAATGATTTTAAATGTTACTTATGTCATTTATATTATTAACACATCACTATAGTATAAGTAAACACTTCCAATGATTTATAATGTTTTTTTTCTTTCATTCTATAGATGACCGATCATAATAAAAATATTATAATTTCTTATAATTTTGTTACACCTTCTAAATTATCATATATTATTTTACTTTCTAGATATTGGATTTAGGTACCGTCAAATGAAATTTTGGATTACATTTACTCAGAGTCCGTTTATCAAATTTATATAACCAATTATCATTCAATGGTTAATCATGATATAATTTTTATACATGTATGAATATATTTTCATATAGAACACCCATGTGAGGATATGAAATTATTTTATGGGGGGAGTAGAATTTTACATCAAGAAAATGAATTTTAAAATGAATTATATTATATGATTTTACATGGATATAATATGGAATTTAATCCAAGTCCATGATTTTATGGGGAATGATTTTTCATTTCCCAATTATTGTCATATACGAGAACCATTTCATATAATGTGATTTTATATTTTTTTCAATGTGACACATAACATTTTTTTGTACCAAAGGATCGATATTATTTTTTTAGGACTCTAAAATATTATTATATGATATATATTAAAATTTAAGCTTCATAATTTTATTATTATAAAATTTTATTCCATGATCAAATATTAAACAATCTTGAAACATGAAGACTTTTTATAAATTAATTATCTCAATCCATTATTTATGAAATTACACTCCAGATCATATACCATAGAAGGTTGTGATATTATGAAATATTCATTATAAATATTTTACATTTTCTTACTTATATATCATTTAATCTCTAAATTTTATGTGGGATCCCATTTCAATGTGTAAGGATGAAGATTATTTTGTATGATATATCTTTATGAAAATCCTATTTGAGAAATATTTTCGAAAAATATTAATTGTGTTATAAAATAAAAGTTTTCTGTAACAAATCAATAATGGATTTGACCCTTTATTTCTAATAATGTTTTATTTTTTTTCAACATCAATGAATAATTGAATAAAATTATATAGAATATATTTTTTTATAGGGAAGTAATAGTATTTATAAGAGAGGGTTTTCGTTAATTATTGGTTTTAGTTATATAAAAAAATTAATAAAATATATATTGACCTACTTTGATAATAATGTGTAATAGGTTTAACAAATGGTGTCTTAATTATTGGTATCTTCAAAATATTTTTTTAAATTCATATGATCATAAACTTTTTTTGATTATATTTCCATTATAGAAAAAGATTTTTTTTAAAAGAATTTTTGAATCTAAAATCCTACAAATGAATATGTAATTTGTAAGTTGGTAATCAGTTCATGATTATCTAGTATAATGTTTTATTTTTATTCCATACATTCATTAATATAATGAATTTCATCTATGTATATTTACATAGAACATTAAAAATTGTATAATATCATAATAATGAATATACTTTTGTGTGATTATTAAACCAAAAGGTATAAAAATATTGTCTAATTATTATTTATGTGAATATAATGATTATAGTATTAGTTATTATTTATATACTATAATTTAAAATGTTATTAACCATGTATTTTAACTCTCTACATTGAGATCATTCCAACTATAGATACATTAATGTATAATTAAATTTTCATAACAATTTAATATTCTCATATAAATGCAAGGACGATAATGAAAATTTAAATAAAAAAACTATTTAACATGAATCCTATTTCCTAATAAAGATTGGTATTTTCTCTAACACTTTTTATAGAGTAATCAATTATGAAATAATTAATTTTGGGGATAATATTAATGTACTTTTAAAAGAGTTTATTGTAAAAACCAGTCATCATGACTGATTTATAAAATGAATTCATTCTAGAAATAATTTTTTTTTTCATATTCCATAGTGAATGACTATGATGGAATTTGAATGTTTTATTATTTAACTCTAAAATCATATGGAGTAGGTTTTGTACACATAAGTTTGCTTTTTTATTAGGATCAGTGGTTCCCATTGACAAAAAATGTATAAATGATATTTTATTACATTGTACATATTGAATATGATAACATAAAGATAATTTTATATTACCCACTACTTAACACCCATTTACCATCCATTATATATCCCATAACATTTATTTTTGGATGCCTATATTGATTGGTTGAAAAGTTGGTTTATTTTGAATATAAATATTTATTGGGAGAATTTCCCTAAAGTTTGTGGTTTTATGTTTGCATCAGTTAATGGATTAAGATTAAAATTTTATATGTATGTTTAGATAGATATCATTCGGAAAACAAAGAATTGTGCTTTTTTCAGCGGTGTTCAATATAAAATTTGGAGTGCACCGCCTTAAAGAAAAATTATCCCTGTGAATACGTTTTATGATGCGTATATATTATAGGGAACATAATGTGAATATTTTTATGGGTTGGGAAATTTTACAAGACATGAAATACTTAGACGATGTAAAAATTTCAATTTTAATTAAATGTAATCTGAGATGATTCATTTTTCATCATATCATTGATTCATGGTATTTTATACTAGGAAATGGATTCAGGACATGAAGTTCTCACAGACTGATATTTTAGATATTTTTTACACATTATTATATTATTATTTGCTCCACATTATTTCCAATCCAATACTAAAACTTATTTCAGAGATTTTGGGTCATATCCCTCCTTCAATATTTCATAATTCATTGTTATAAACCTATGGTTGTTACACCACATATCCCTGGTGAGTGTACTTTCTACTTCATCACTTTTTACATTCACATTTGTGGAATTTGATGAATTTTTTCTTTAAAATTGTTATTTATTGTAATTTTCAATTGATATTTTTCAGTTGTGTTAATTATTTTCATTTAAATGTTTATCCTTGGTTATCAATATTTTTTCTAGGAACAAACATTTATATGATTCTTGAGGTTTTTGGATATAGTAATGTGTTTATAGTTGTTGGATTTCTTTTTGTTATTATTTATTCTTTTTTTATTTCTAATGTAATGGGGTTGGTTTTGTGAAAAGGTGTTTTAACAAAATGTGAACGTGGTTTTTCAAATGTTATTGATTAAACAATGAACATTGAAATCCATGGTAGCATTGGAAATTTGATAAAGGATACCCTAGTTTGTATGGATATACTAGGAGTTCCATCCATGTTATCAAAAAAATGATAGATTGAATCTATATTAGTCAGAACAAACATATGAATGGTTCATTATTCTTGTATGTATAATATGTATTCCCATAGGATAGAGACCAAATAGTATTATTTTTCTCATATACCATGTTTACCATAAGATTATATCTTAAATAATATTCTCTCATAGGAATAAATTTCATATTATTATTGTACAAAATCAATAATAAATGATTTGGTGAATGTAATATGAATTTATTGAAGATAGTGGATATGTATAATTTTTTTGATTAATGTAATTTATATATGTACTAGATTATTGAATAAATGTATGAAATTATGCATTCTTGGTATTAAAACTACTAGAGATTTTTTAGTGATATTTATTATAGATCTATACCCACACAAAATATTTTCCAGTGGGTGTTTTTTTAAATTTGTGGTAGGACATTGTGAAACTGAATGGCATCATGTAGCATTCCTCATTATCTTTTCATATGCAATCCTCATAGTTGTACGGTTTTGAATTTAAGATTTCTCACATGGAGACGTGATATTCTTTATGATTCAATATTTTCATATAAAATGTGGTTTTTGGGTGTATAATTCTTTTAATATATATTGCATCCACTTTTTAATCAATTATTATGTCTTTTGGGTTTATATCGAATAATTTTTTATGTTATATATCAGTATGGAGAGGGCCACATTTTTCCTTTTCTTGTCAATCTTGATTGGATAATTTGAAATTTGTATGTGTGGGATGTTGAACCTGAAGTGTTTTAACAACATTGATATTTGTTCTAAATTTTTGTAATAAAGGAGTTAGGACACTAGAAAATTTGGTTGAATGTGTGAAAAAGGGTCCTTTCAATTTTACTTTTGTGTTGAAGCTCAAATTACCATAGATGATAAGATATTTTTTAACTTTTAATGTCATTGTTGAGTACATTTGAATGAAATGTAAGTGGATTTTATTTTGATGATTGTTTTATATTTTAAATTTTCTTATTTAATTCAGAATAATTCATAATTGTAATAAATTTTTAAATTATTGAATATCAATACAATGAGATGGTCTGATTATTTTGGAGTCTTCTCCTAACTGATAGGTTTTTATCTAGTGATCATTAGACAATTAATCCAAGAAGTGATCTTCCAAATCTATGAGATGAAGCTGTAAAATCAGTACTATAGATAAATCTGCAAGAGGACCCTCTTTTTTAATAAGTTGTTATCCACATTATTGAATTTCTTAGTTAAGTAGTTGTCGATGACAACGAACAAGTAGTGGATCACCATTATAAATATTCAAACAAGTATCCACCTACATACATAGGTGAAAAATGAACATATAAATTCAAATAAATTATTGATCAGATTGATTGGACCATCTACATTCTGAATACTCATAAGGACCCTATGGCTGGATTTTTCACGTTTATTCTCGATGGTCCAGGAAGTTTTTGGTGAAACTATATTGTGAAAAAATATGTTTCATGAGTATTATAAAAGGGATTATTTCAATAAAGTAATTAATCTAAAGTTTTACACAAATATATTTCAGGAAGTGAATATCCATGAGTTTTGATCCTTCTATAATGGGGATCATACTATTATATAGCATTCCACCCAATTTTCTATGTTGGTTTATTTGGAAGAATAATATGTCACTAAAGAGTACTTAAAGGCTCTGAGGTTTGATATGGGAATGATAATGGATATTTTTTCTATACAGATTCTCTAGTTAATTAAAATAATAAAAACACTAGTTATAAATTTTTATTTGATTTATATATAGACTACTTGATAGAATACATTTTGGGGTGCTTTAGTTATTGCTGTCATTATATAGGTGTATCTACTTTCCATAAATGGATTTACAAAGAAGTTTTAATTTGGAATTATTTCATAGTTTTATTCTAGATATATTTATATAAATTTATAATAGTGTCGTTTTCTATTCATAAATATCCTAATTGTGTGGTCAATACCGAGACATTCAATCATTATAGACAATAAGTCACTTAGACACAATTTGGTGTCAAAATGTCCAATGGATGAATGTATAGATACACACTGTCCAAGGGCTCATATGATTATATTGATAATTTCATGGGTTAGGCGTATTATCCTAACTATACGTGGAATACTCATGTTCCAAATAAAAATCTTAATTGAGTTGTGATGAGGAATATTTATTTTAGTGGAGAATTCACTCAAGGAAACTAAAGCAGGAC
Source organism: Viscum album (assembly GCA_963277665.1). Taxonomy (NCBI): domain Eukaryota; kingdom Viridiplantae; phylum Streptophyta; class Magnoliopsida; order Santalales; family Viscaceae; genus Viscum; species Viscum album. The sequence continues at coordinate 1,585,510,836 of OY728147.1, forward strand.
CAGTTAGAGTTAGATATATGTGGTTTATTTCATCTTCTTTAGTGATAGATATTTTTTTTATACAGGTTTGACTGATTATTTTATATCACTACATATAATTTTAATATTTTCCTTTCATTCCTATCTTATTCCTTAAAAGATGGATTTTATAACACTATTTTAAAATATGTTCATACATGTTTCCATCTTTCTAATGCGTCACGTGATGAAATTAGACATTGAAATAGTGGGGGACTTCATAGTGATAAATATTGAAATTTTTGACAGGACACTCAACATGGATTATATGATCATCATTAAGGCCGAGATATACCTTTATGACTGCTGGGTTCTGTTCTTAACTTCTAATGGGGTCATTCATGTTTTTCTTGTTGAGTATGACACTTGATCTGGATGTTGGCGGCATGTTCAACCTTATAAAGGGTTATTATCAGTACAGATATAAGAGATGATTCTTCATTATGTTAGAACATTTTTTAGTAGAAATATTCCTACTATAGTGTTTTAATACCTCTAGGAATTTATAGAATGTTTTTCCTATTTAACACAATAGGGAGAGAGATCAAGTTTACTATTGATTTGATCCAAGTAATGTCTCCCATTTCATTTCAATCTTACTATGTGGATCCCTAAATGATGGTATAGATTAATGGGAAACATATTGACATAGTCTATAAGGGATATATTAATCAAAGATATTCCTTTTATAATTATCCCATCCCCTTTTCTATAAGGGTTTATAGGATCCTCTACTTTTTTCTTGACTATCAGATGTTAAATTAGGTGATCGACAAGAACATGTATCCATTACTCAAGATTGATGATCCATCTTATCATCTTACAGGGGGTTATTAATATTCAAATATTTACATTTGGTTAGGGTAAAACTAGTTGAGAGTCCTCAAAAATTTAATACATATGAAATAATCTAGGGGTATTCTGGTCATTTTGAGTTTTTGGTTATTCTATTCAAAATAAATGACACTACTTTGGTTTTTGTAGAAATGATGAACTATATATAAAATCAGTTATAAGAATTTTTTTTTGGGTGTGTTTGGGAGATAATTTTTTTTACTCAACGCAAGTGGAGGAACATAAATACCATTTGGATATCATTTTTATATCATTTTGGTGAAATATAATATGGGATATTCATTATATATTTTACATTGGTTTATATATGTACTTTTTATATGGTATGTTATATATGATATGAGAATCTCAGTGGATCTAAGAATGGTATAAGACATTATATACTGGGATAATAGTTGATTTTGCTGATTCAAATAAACTAGTGGATGGATATTTATTACATGTCTTTTTTATGGCCTTCTCCATCCATGAATAATCCCTAATAAATTTAACCTTTCCATGTGAAATGTATTATTTTGATTAAAAATATCAATAAAATGTTTAGGAGATAATGATGGGCTTGGCTTTAGTATCAATTTATATTCTTCCAAAATTGGGTTTGAGGTACAGTGTTATCTATGCGTTGTCTAGAATAGGGATGAGATTTGTCTTAATTCATGGAAAACATGTGGATTCCAATGGATCTGATTAGTGATATCATCATGAAAATATAAAACCTATCCATGAAATTCATTTGGTAGTTCATATTCATGCCCTCAAAATGTGGCATCATAACCCATTTGAGGAAATATTTATAATATATTCTTATAATAATATCATGAGGTATATTTTTAAATTAATTGATATAAAAATTTAATTTACATTCTTGGTAGATTTGTTCAATATGTTTTATTTTATCACATCATATACTCATTGAAATTGTATTGTGTTCCCTGATGCACTGAGTATGAAAAAACTGAGAAAATATATAATCGTGTCTATGTAATGGGAGTGTTTGAAGAGTTTTTTGTTTAGATATGATTGTGATTAGAAAAAGCTAGATGTAATTTATGTCTATAATTTTTCAAGGATTACCCGTCGTTTGATGGTTTGGATTATCTATAGATGTTGTTTGTCCATATATGTGAATTCATTAATAATGTACATTGTAGTGGTGGGACAACAAGTGATAGGTCTAGGTGTACTATTAATTCTCTGGAAATTAGTATAATCACGGCTGTAATGATTTCTTTAAGACATGAGTTAATGAATAGTGGAAACCATTTTTTATTTTTCATAAACTATAGTACTACCAAGATGTATTTTTATATGTGGAATTAGTAATGTTTTCCATAATTCAGATGATCGATTGTGGATTTGGTTTTGCGGTGTCACACAAGTGAATTAATTTTGGTTGAAAACATGGGGCCTTTTTAGTTTTTATAGAACTTACCGATTCAAGAATAGAAATGAGATTATATTTATATGGAATTCATCATCAGTTTTCCACATATACATTTTGGAAAGGATTATATTTGGGTGATCATTTTTGAGATAAAAATGATCACATTTCCTATGTATTAAAGAGATAATAAGATTAATAACATGGGGACTTTTATTTCTAATAAATTGTGAGACTTCATGGGGTTCTCTCTGTGGTTGTTTATAATTATGACTAGTGGTTCACATTCATGTTTTGGATGGGTTGTTAGAATTTGATGGGTTACCATGTAAAATTGAGCGCATCAGATCATCAAAAGATGGATTTATAGGCAAAGATATATTTATTGTTTCTTAAAGATTTGTTTTCTTCATGTGTCTGTGATTTTATTAGTTCTAGGAATTATCATTTTACTATATTCTAGTTTTACAATAATAATAGTTACTAGTATACGATTAAAATAGTTCCTTATGAGAATTTATATATGTCATTGTACTGACCTGCATTATGCTGGGATTCATTGGGAAATCATTCCTTGGTTGGGTCAAGTCTTTATTAGGAAACAATGGTGATGGTGTAGTTGATCAGAGAAATTGTTGTCCAGGAACAATGTAATGGAACAACATCACCATCCACTGGAGTTTGTGGTCTTGGATCAGATATTTATTAGAGTTTCAACTGTCTTGGGACATCGTTGGTTAGGTAAGCATGGTAAATTGGCACTGTAGTTTGTCTCCCCCTTTAATATCATTGGATTACTTGGAAAGGTGGCCAACCATTTGGAATTACCATCTTATTTGACTCTCATCCATGATGTGTTAAACAATTTTCCTAGTTAATAAGGTATAAACAAGATCCTTCCCATGTGATTTAATGGGAGTATAATGACAATGTTCCCGACATCAATTTTTTAGATGGTTGTTTTGATTTTGGATCACTGAGGGAAGGTGAGATGTGGTGAAATTATTCTTTTAGAAAATCTGTGGCAACATTTCAGAAGATATTGAAAGAAGTTGTAGGAATAAGAATTTTTCATCATGTATAAGAAAACCTCATTTTATAGAAGTCCACGATCTTTTGTACTTTTGGGGATATAAATTTTATATGTTTGGGATATTTTAATACCATATTACCTAATATAATGAATTCCACGAATGTTTTGATTTCTCATTACATTTGAGTGATAATTGTTATTCTTGTGAATAGTGTTCTTTTGGGGATAATGACTTAAATTTGAAGGATATAAGTTTTTTTTAAATTAATGGAGTCAAGGTAAAAAATTTAAAATTATGTTAGATGACTATCATTGGGACTAGAGAACGTTACCTAAATTAAGCAGCGAAGATTTTACATTACCTAAATTATTTAAATGATGTAAAAATTTCCATTTGGATACAATTGAAACTACGGTGATTCCTTTTTTATCACATCATTAATTTGTGGTTTTTAAAAATATCAATGTAACTAAATATGTGTATTCCTCATGTAATGTGCTTCTAGTTGCACTACACATTGGTATTTTATAATATTAGGTTTGAATGATTCTATATTTACCATTACAATGATTTTAAACAATTTTGGGTGATATCCCACTTTCCTGATCACTCCATTAGGCATTTGATTCCTATGGTGGTTGGACACATATCCCTGGTAAGTGAAATATCATCTTCTTCATTACTTTTGTCCTATCAGTGGTGTTGGATATGTTTTACATTAGATTAATGATCAATTAATATTTGATATAGGTCCTTTTAGTCTTTTATACTTACCTTTTAAAGGCTAGCCCTTGTATTTTTGAACTCTGTGGTACAAGGCATATAGGCTTCCATCGTTCGTGGTGCATGATAATCAATGTTGGTTATTATAATTCATTAATTGATATATATTATTTTTTTAATCTTTCAAGTGGTTCATTTGCTTGTATTTTATTTGGTAAAATGGAGTTTTAATTAAACGTGAGTGTGGATTTGGTAAAGGGTTATTAAAAAAGTTCCACAATGGGAGCCTTGGGTTTGTAAAGAAATAGACATAGTTGACCCTAGTGTTTGTGTGGCAACACTAAGGGTTTTTTGTGACATCGAGAGACTATGCCAAGAATCAATAACAATTGTATCCAAAGTAGGTCTACCATAGGTTTATTTTTTTCCTAGTACTTGTTCCCATAGGCTAGTCCCCAAATGTGTTTTTTGGACTCTTATAACTATTTTATAGAATGACTATTTTTTTCTTAAATATTTTTTGACCTTTTTAATTTACCTCTTTTTCATTTATAAATGATATAATCTTGTGTCTAGTAAATATGGTATGAATTTAATGAAAAAGTAAATATTTACATATGGCCTTATTCATGAAAAACTTTTTCCAAATGAATTATGGGTTCAAAAGTAGAACAAGTTCGTTCATGGAAATATGACATCTATAGATCCTTTGGTGGAATCATGTTGGGCTACGTTATCCCAAATGAGTTTTAAATTTTGGTTTTTGTACACCAAGATTTTTATGACTCGAGTAATGGGAGGGATATCATGTAGTATTCTAGGATTACATATGAACAGTTTTTTTGTAGTTATAGTGTTAAAGGTGAGGGTTGGTCACACATTGAGTTATTATTCCTATCGATTCACTATTTTCTAATTATTCTCGTTTATATTTTTTTTGGTATCTTATTTTATGTCATTGTTCATCTTTATTCATTGGTTTTATTTCTTTTTTTTGTATTATCATCAATAATATATTTTTTATTCTGTACAATGTGGTGGAACACCTTGGGATACATATCTTGTTGACCCAAGTTGGTTCGTTACATATGACCCAATATTGGTGAGTTTTTTATTATCATGATGTGGGGACTATATATATATTAATGGTGGATAATCAATCCATTTTTCAAAAAAATATTAAAAATGGGTACATTTCTTATAAAAAATCTAATTTTTAAAGTAGATATTCATACTGATCCATCTTAGACATTCAAATTCCCTAGCCATATTTTTTTATATGATGAATATTGATATAAGGAAATAAAAAATTAAAAATATGAAAGAATTTAGTTAATATTTTATCATATATTACAAGATCACATAATAATATGAGATCTATTTTAGGGCCATGGTTTTGATATTCCGTAGCGTAAAATATTATTCTGAATTCAAAATATTTAAAATTTGGATATAAATCATTCTTGGTCATTTAATCACAATCACAATAATATCATTATAACCATTCGAAAATAATTTGATTGACTAATGGAAACAAATAAAATTTATAATTGTGATCTATATTTCTCTTTTATTGGTTATTTGTTGTCAATGATTTACTTGGAATTTCTCTATCTTATGAAATTATTTGACATAGTTATCTAAGAATGGTGAAATATATCTATAGATGATAAAATATATATATTGTTTAAAAGTTATAAAGAATATGTCTCTTAATAAACATGACCAAAAATAAATTTTTTATTATTTTATTATTAGAATATAATAATGGTTTATAAATTCTAGTTTGTTGTGTAATTATAAAAAATAATATGATTATAGACTATTAATTTCATCAATGAAGGATACATGATGAAAAGTTACTAATTCATAATACGGAGGTAGAAATAGTAATATTCTATTTGAATATTTGGATGCATTAAATCAAAATTTTATAGTGTGATATATATTTTATGGTTATAAATTCATAATGTATTTATTAAATTTGAATGGATTGAAAATGTAACTAAGGGTATGATTTGATGTAATCATGGATTTTGATTTAAAAATACATTATCATTTCTACATGGAAAACAACAAGAAGAATCATTATTAATTTTCCATTTTATGAAAAGTATTCCCAGTTCTTTGGATCCTGGGAACGATATACATGGAAATCATATAGAAATGGATCACAGAATAGGTTTCCAAAACCCCAACCTATACATATATTCATAAGATTATCATTGATATAGAGAAGGATTGTATTGTTTTTTAATACATGATGTCAAACATTACAGAGTTCAATCCGAAAAAATAAGTGGTGATAACATTTTAAAAAGGAAAATGTTACCCCTCAATTACACAAATAAATGTGGTTATATTTTTATAATATAGATAAATCCAAATTATATATTATTCTCACAAATTAAAAATATGAATAATGATCATAGGGATAACGTTTAATGTGAAAACATGATGAGGGATATTATAATGTATACATTAAAATTATTAGTATATCAAATTATTATGGGTGAATAGAAAAAATATAATATTATGTTACCCATGCAATTATGAATGTAGATGTAATGAACCGAAAAGTTTTTCATAGTCCCTTCTATGATCTGTAACGGAAACAAAGTAATTTTTGTTTTTTATCACCGTAGATTTTAATTTAATATAGTTTATATTCAAGAGAATAATTCACTCAATTAAATTTCTAGGAAATATATAATAGATGTAGTAGGGACACGTGGAGTACCACATTTGATAAATAAAACTATAATTTGAGGTTTTTATTAATATTTGGGTGATGTATTTAGTTATAATTCAATAAACAAGTGTATATTACCCATGATTATAATCCACAAATAGATGATGAATTTCAAATATCCATTATCATATATGAAAATTTTGAGATACCCATTGATTACATTAAATAGAAGAAATTAAAAACATATTCATTTAGTTGAGTTAAATTTTTTAAAATGTTTATATTTATGTATTCTTTTAGAAATATATCATATTCCTTATTCAAAGATATTGAAAACCCAAATATCATATGATGAATTTGGAGAATAAACCATTTAGAAATATTATTGTTTCTGGAATTAAAATATAGTCATTTACCCTTAAACATTATATAAAAAATGTTGAAAATAAAATAAATCAAAATGGAAATATTCTACGATCAAAAAAACAAATTTTTATTTCTGAAAAATTATATTAGTAAATATATCTATTAATTGGGTTTACCTAATTCACAATAATGTGAAAGAAAAATTATAAATTTTTTGGCCAATCAACAATAATAGGGTTGAGTGGGGAATCAATATAAAAAATGTGTATTAATATTTAATATATTCTCATCCAAATATTTTTATATATAATATGTTATATAATGTTACTAAACACTGTTAATTTATGATATAATATATTTAATGGAGATAATATCTTATTTGGATGACTACATCCCTAGTCCATGGAGGTTATTAGTCAATAAAAAAATAAAATTATTTTTTACCATGATGAGATAACATACATGGGTATTCCTATGAAACTAATACAATATTTCAATTAACAATCCAAAAATTTGAATAAAATGTTATAAAGAAATAAAATAACAATGTAAATAATAATCGTCAATGAAATATTATTTCTAATGAACCGGGTGAATATTATATGAATACATAGTCCCACTTGAGGAGACCTAAGATAAACCTATATTTATCTTATATCATTTCTATATGATTAAAATTACATATCAGAACATAATCTCACAAACCGTAAAACCAAAATATTATTTCCTTTGATAAATTTTAACATAAAAAAATAATTTTTATATACTTGTGTTTATTTCTTCATTTCTGAGCCACACTATACAACCTTCCATAAATATCATATGTAATATTAATCATCATAACCATGTGAATGATAAATATTTGAATCTGTGACTAGAAATACTATGTAATTATAAAAATAATCATCATATATTATTGTATTATATTTTATACATGGTATAAAACATGCACTGGGGAGAATATTCCATTTCCACAATTTTAGTTTAATAAATTTTTAATAATTGTTTTAGTTATCTATTCCTTTTTAGGTTTTTCAATTGGAATTTTACATGTATATAGAAGATACATTGATGTAATTTGGTAAACACATAGTTATTAGTGTCCATTTATAAATATTATAACAAAGGTCTAAAATTATATTGTACGACGTCACATTGACGGAATATGGTTTTGAAAACCATGAGAGTCAACCATGAGACGTTCCACGTAAACTAGTGTTGAATGTATGACATAATAATGATATGGAAAAATTAGTAGCTAAAACATGAATCATTTCTAGTAAAAAATAAATTTTTGATATTACTTTTTTTCATGTATTCATTTTAATACCCTAACCGTGCTTCCATCATTCCGATTAGGCACCTCTCCCCCATAGATGAACAATATTCATTCCTCCTCATTAGAGACACTTTAATCGATACATCAAATTTTTTATTCAATAATAACTTAGTCAAATTGATTTAAAAATACATAATTTATGAAATATTATAATCAATATTCAGATTTGTTAATATTTTTTTTATTTATAAGATTAATTTCATATTTTGGTGAATAATGAGAAACATAATATATTTATTGGCATGTGAATATTAATTTAATTTATATCTTTATTTAAATTATATTTTAAATGATTATTAAATTAACATTAGGTTTATAATAAAACTACTAATCCAATTGAAGTAATTTTATTCAATCACTCTGTGAAATTGGATATAAAAACATTTCTATCTTTTGAAATTTTTTACTTTAAATGCATTTTCTTCATCATGACTGGATGATTAATTTTAATTTAATTTTTAAAATTATATGATTTGAATTTTTTAAAATTGATTATATAGTTATAATAAGAATAATCAATATTTTCTAAAATGATCATCTTAATTTTTTAACTGAAATGATTAGTGCATGTTAATATAATTAATTATAGTGAATAGTGTAAAAATATGTTTACTTAGTGGTAAAACAATAAATTAAGGGAAAAATAACTTATAAAATTATCCACAAACCAATTTGTTGACGTATCTAAAGAATATAATATATTTTATAGACATTTTAGTATTTTTGGTGGCACATGATGTAAGGTAGAATTATAAATATTGTTTACATTTTCATATTTCCAAAAATATCAGTCGACCACTATAAAAGGGAACTCGCACCCCCACCAATTCACACATATTAATCAAATTTTCTCATGATAAACATCCATATAATCTGAAAAAATATATCGTAAGATCATTGAAGAATAATATATTTTTTAAATGCAACAATGTTAGTTTGTAAGCTGATACCATACCAAATTAACCATTATAGCGGTGATATCCTTCAACAAGAATTTTTTGTCTTTTTTATTTTCCACCAATAAATTATTCTCATTCAATTATTACATAGTATCTATATTATACAAACTACAGTGTTATTTTTTATATCATGAGTTATACCTACACATTCACACACTTCCATCAAAATGGATAAAAATTCATCTTTCATGTGCGCGTTAGACAACCGCCTCATTAACCGATGACGTTAGTTCTTCCAATACAACCATTCATGGTTTGGAATAATGATGTGATTTTTTTTATTCGATATATATTATATTTTTTCATGTATTTATGATTCTATAATTTTTATATAACAAATCCTTCATTCTTTCCATTAGGTGGGAATACAATAATATTGTTTTTGGATGAATTGCCTATGGCCTCCTCAAAACGATGTGATTCATTCATTTTTTACATGAAATTTATTAATTATGTGTATTATAAATCTATATAATATTTATAAAATAATAATAAAAATGGATTGAATGTATTTATGTATATATATATTTGAAATTTACATTCATTCTTTAAAAATAACTAGAAATCAGAAATTACATTTATGTATACATACAGTATACCGTCTACTTGGATGGGGTATTCCATTTCATATTTATATATATATTATATATTATTATACATAATTATATAAATAATATAAATTATATTTATGTATATTTTTAATATCTTCAAATAAGTAAATAATGATATCATTATGAGGGTCTAGAATTTTAGGTCAAACTATATAAGGAAAACCATGTGGTTATTACCTAAAATTTAATGTTAAAATGATATTATTATGAAATGTTTATTATAATTCTTTAAAATTGAAATATAGGGTATTATATATTATAATTATTTTTTTCAGTATATTCTTAATATAAATATAATTATTATATATTAATTTTATCATTTATTAAGAATGTCAACACTTAAAATAATGGTTTTCACATCCCACGTTATTATTTGTTTTATAAAGGTAATATTAACCATGTGTTAATATTATTTGTTGAATATGATGATATATGAAATTTAATATTGAAATTATAATTTATTTAATGATATGAAATCTTATAAATTATGTTATTCTTTTCGGGGGTCGTGATTTAAATGTTACTCATGTGGTATGGGGATTTATAGTCTCACATTAATTTCGATGAGACTTATATCATATTAACAACTTGTTTATTTTTTTGGTTTATATACATCATAAGATTGTATTTTGTATTTAATATCCATTAATTAATTGTAATTTATATTTCAATTTTATGTTATCTATTTCATGGTGTTTTACCATTCAAATGTTACGAAATGTATATGATAAATTTTTCTCAATTTTTATTCCTTGAGACACATGTTTTGTTATGAATATATTATAACTACATTGTGTATATACATCCATATGACATGTTATAGGATGATAATAATTAATTTCATGATTTTTATTTATTTATGTAATTTTATAATTTCATGGGGACTTTAATTCAATCGTAACAAAGTTGTAAGAGTTTATTTATACAATTTCAACATTTATCAGAGTTTTTTATTTATATTCATCTATTTATGAACTATTATGATAATTATCAAAATAATTATCATGAAACATATTAAAATATTTTTATAAATAATATAATCATGTATTGGATCAAATTTTATAATATTTGGTGCATAGTATAAATAAGAATTTGTTTTATTGAAATCCAATTTTTTGTCTCACTACGTTCTGAAATGAATGTTCTTCCAAAACCATTTTTTTTAAAAATATTTTTAAAAATATATATTAATATTATTTTAATCGAATAATGAATTGAATTATTTTCAAATATTCTATTGCATGTGTTATAATCGATTATCAAATAAAATGGTCTTAAAAAATTGTTTTTATTCAATTTGTTATTTAAAGGATTTTAAAATCATCCTATATATATTTTAAAGTAAAACATTATTTAAAACAATTATGTTTAATAATTTTTATAATTTATTTCCAAATATTCTATGTTAATTATTTTAAAAAATTACAATAATCGCATTTGGAAATGTTTTTATTTTTTAAAAAAGAGTTTTCAAAGAAATATTTTTCTCATTATGAAATGATCCAAATTGTCATTAACCATTATTATCAATCTAAGATTACATAATTTTATATGGTTTATGATTTATGTAAAAATAATCCAATAAAAACATTTTTGACAATTCATTAAATGGTTTATGTTTAAGAATAATTTTTTTAATACAATCGATTCTATTCTATGTGTTATTACCTAATAAACATTTATGAAAACCACTATATTTTACAAATAAATATATGATAATAAAATTATAAAACACTTCTATTTTCTCTAGGTCATGAAATGATGAAATATTTATGCCTCTTATTTCCAGTCATGGGTTATTGTATGATTTTTATGAATCATATCTGGTTTTTTATGGGCCATGATTTTAGGAATATATTATCATCCTAAGTCACAAGTATGTATTCCTGAATTATGTTAAGGGTGGAAACTATCTCTGCCTCAAATGAATCAAAAAATAATTTTATATTATAAAATAAAAAATATAGGAATGAGAAGTGAACTAGGATTAGTATGACTGGGATGGAACATGGAGAGATCAAGGTTGATTTATAAAAGACTGTAATGAGGAGTGAACTAGGTTCTTGAATATATGTATGGAACATGGATTAAACTCGGTTCAGTAATACATGGTTGAAAAGGTGCTAAAATAGCTATGGTAAGAAAACATTTCGACTATTATAGAAATGGTAGTGAACCATGACTAATGAGATGGTTTGGTCGAGTGAACACATCAAACTAATATTTCCATGGGAGTGATCCTTGAATCCTATGGAAATAATTTTATATGTTTATTTATTAACCACACTTCCATGTCTTATAGATTTTTTATCATGTCATGAAATATTCCAATGATTATCTTCTGATTCATATATTATGAACATCCACTACTAATGTCATGACTCATGTATATGATCATTGATTTGTATGGTATAATCATGAAATGTTATTATTACTTTATCATACACTAATTTTCAATATATTCCTATCTATCTTACATGTGTACATTTACTAATCATATGAGATCACCCTTTCCAATGTTTAATTTCTACATTTTTTTATGGAAAAATTTAAGAGGGATTAATAAAAGCGGATATATTTATGGGATTCCTTTGAAATATATTACCATGTTATAGATATTGTGTTCTTTATTTCAAAATAAAATAAACTATTTCCTACCTCATAGATGTTGTTTTTTGAAATGTGATGAATATTCATCTAAAATGATGTAATATACATGTTTTTTTCTTGGTTCTCAATATATGATATCAAAGTAATGGTTTAGTGAATCGTTATAATCTAAAATAAGAAACCACTATTAAGATACCAAGGGATATTTAAATACATATGAGTAAATCTTTATTTACGTATATGCCCACGATTTTGTAGATTTATATGTATGTTTCATTTTTTAGGAGTCCTATATACTATTTTTCATGATTATGTGGTTTTATGATATGACAAGTGTTTCTCACACTATGAATTCTTATATTATTCAAGAGGAGTAACTATAAGGAACTGTGTAAACATATAATGTTTCAAACAATGAAGTTAAGGTAATTATACATGTTGATGTCCAATGTGAAAATCCCATGATGAGAATCGAGAAGGTGGTACGAGTATTAGTTATACTATCAAAGATAAAGAGAGGTTAAATGACATGGGAATGGTATGAGAGGGTCTAATAGTATTTCATTCACTAATCATAATAATAATGAATAGATTTAAGATTAGGAAACATAATACATGATTAATATTTACTATTATATTATAGGGGTACTAAAGAGATGAGGTAGAAGAACAGTTTTAATTAATACTAATGGATGACTAAGCGGTATATTTTTCAAATTTAATGATTATGTTATATGAATCATGAAGTTTGTAATGTTTTTTTTGAATTTTTTTATTTATGTATTTTCAAGAATGTGTAAAATGAGACTGAGGACCTAGAAAATTGATTTAAGGGAATGATTTCATTAATTTGGGCAGTGAAGTGATCCTTATATACGTGATGGAAGTTGAACATTTCAAATTATCAGTGAACTATTCATGGATAATGGGTCAATTTCTAGAAAATAAAATATAGATGGTAAATTATAGTGATGAGATCTCTAAAACACTCATTTTAGGACATTTATTTTTATTAGTTGTGTTTTTACATTTTTTGACCCTAAGTGTAAATTAATTTTTAATAATTTAATTTAAATTAAACATATTACATAAAAAACCATATAATCAGAAGTACGAAATCCATTTTATAAGATATAGTATCTATAATATATAAAAATAAATTTAAAAAAATAAATTTAAATGCATTGGAAATAGTTTATAGAAAAATTCATCTTATGTTCTAAAATGTAAACTAAATGAATGTTTGTTAATTATAATTTTAATTATAAAAATGATATTTTAAAATATAAAAACTATTAATAAAATGGACTCATAACTTTAAGGATATTATTAAATCAAATGGAGATCATAAAATTTATAACATTAAAAAATATTGCTTAACAATATTCATCATTAATCACTTTACGTAGAAAAACCTTAAATATTCATGAAAAATATTATTTTTAAAAAGATTCTAATATTTATTTTTACTTTTTCTAATTAAAAATATAAAATTGATCAATATAAATTTAAATTTGAGTCAGAAAATATAATAAAAACAATTTTTTATTGAATATTAAATTTTTAAATAGTAATTATACTCATTATTATTTCCATTTAATTAATTATTTTATTACTTATTATATATTATTATTATGAGGAATATTTTAATCAATCATTTAAAAACAATATTTTTTTCCTGAAATAAAAATTCACCACAAATAAATAATTCCTTTTTGATAAATTATATTTTGATGAATAAAATGATTTTCTTTATTTAGTTAGAAAAGATAAATTATATGAATGAATTTGTATAATAAAATAAGCATTCAATTCCGTAACAATTAAAAATGAAAAAAATATATTAACTATAAGTCATAGATAAATAACATGATGAATTAATAATTTCTCATTTTTAATTCTATCTTCTACTTATATGACCCTTCTGAATCCAAGTTATATATATATATGTATACTATCATGGACAACCATATGTATGATGTGGGAAATGACAACAAGGGGGCATGACATTTCTTTCTCATGTTGAAGGATAGATAATGAACCCGTGAGTCCCACAACAAGTAGGCCATGGGGTGGTGACTAGGACCAAGGGATGGTAATGTTTCTCAAAAGATGGGAGGCATTTACATTTTTAACTCAAACATTATAGGGAGATAAGAATGAAAATACACTAAAACTATATACATTTTATAAGAAGAAGAAAATGAAAACCACCCAATGAATGTTTAAACAAAACATCCACACATTACCACCACAATTCCAATGTATATTCCCAAAAAAAATCTAAGAAGTATCAGAAAACAATATATGATGGCAGATCTAGTATGTTCCATCACGGTACTCAACTCCCATATAGAAACCTAAAAAGAGATTTATATATGTAGGGTGATCACACAAATATACTTTATAGAAAAAAACCAATGTAACTCGCGCAGTAGTGGGAGAAAATACTAATACCCGTATCATAAAACAAAAGAACCTCAAAAACCCTAACAAGGAATAATAACCTCCCCAACATCACCAATTACACTCCCCAAATATGGCAAGTCAAGTAATGTAACAATATAAACACATCAATGATAGGGTACCCTAAAATACTTCCCACTGGTAAGTTATACATCTATAATAGAAAACAACTAGGAACTAACAGTCTTACAAAAACCCCACTACCACAACCTTACCTTACATACATGGGCCATAACCCATGTCACATCATGCCTGTACACCCATGGTCCACAACCACATTTCATCCTACCCACTTACACATGGGCCACAACCACAACTCACCATTCCAGAAAACTCCTTGCCCTCATCCAAAATAAACTTGGGAAACAAACTATCTCAAATAGAACAACTACAATAGATATTTTAGCAAATTTAAATCCATTAAATCATGCTCTAAGTGTCTAAGAAGATAAATTCCCATAAGATGTAATAGTGGAGCAACTAACCTGCCATCCATCCTTCCACCAAGATGTCAGAAAAACACCCCATAAACAATGGGGGTGTTCGGAATGTATTTTTCCACATAGGTTAGATGCATATAGAAATAAAAAAGAACCACACGTTTATACAAAGAGATAAAAAATACTATACCCAACTTATGGGTTTCAAAACAAACAACCTACCCACATAGTAACAACCCTATTTCTACACCTACATGTATAACCACACAAAATCCCACAACTAAAACATAAAAACATGTTTCCTTTATCCACTTACCATTCCTTATTAAGAATTTACATTATTTTAATTCCCAAAATACCTAGGAAACTAAAAAACACATCCATACACAACACATTCAGAAAACAACCAGATTGCAGTCCCACTACACAACAATCTTCAACAACAATAACACGACCAAGATGTTGACCCACTACTATACATGTTCATACATTCCTAAATCAATCAATATCTCAAACCATGATTCCATAACACCTATTACACCACCTCATATTCAAATCCCACAACAACCACCACCAATACCATAACCCTTCTATGAAAATGTACCATGCCCAACTCACAGAACCACCCTCTCTGTCCACCCTTGTACCCACTACCATGCTACCAAAAGCAGCACCATACAACCCACGAAATGAAAAAAAACCCAACAAAACCCACCCAAAAAATAGACACATTTTAGAACCCTTAGTTTGAGGTATTCATACTTTTTTATTCTTTTTTATGTTTTTTAAGTGCTTGGGATGAGTTGGGAAGAGGTTGGGAGAGTTTGGAATGGTTTTGAATACGTTTGAAGGCTTTTCTAAGGGCGCACGGTTTGAGCACGTTTAGGGAAAAATGAGTGAGATCTCTATGAAACTGCGTAGGGGGGACAATGGGTTTCACACTACCTATGCACTATTTTCCAAACTGTGTAAGGCAAGCACGTGGGACCCTGCTCTTGAGACATTGGTGTGCACACGGTTATCGTGTAATTTTCTAAACTATGCAGACTAACTGTGTGACCAGCTAATGATTGGGTTTTTAAATTCAGGCTCCCCCAGGGGTGCCTCATTTCACTCTAAATATTCACCCCCTCGAGCATCACTTAGGATTTTCAGTTCTCATGTGTTGGAGGGGATCTTCCACTCATTTTGGAAGAAATTATATGGGGTTTCAATTGGTTTGAAGGTGGTCTCTCTGGGGTAAGTCTCTCCTCTAGGTCACTCTTTCATTTTTTTCAAGTTCTTCTCGTCCCTCTCTCAAGGCTTTCTAGATCTACATCTATTACATGTAGATCTATTGCTGGGGTTGCATTAGGTTTTGATTATATGTCTTGTGGATGTTAGGAAAGGGGATATAGAGAGGTTTTAATCGTTTGTTAACAAGATTTGGGGTGCAATATCTTGATGGTCAATTTCATAGGAACCCTAAATGTAGGAGGCTTCTCTCTCAACTCAACTTTCCAGAATTGAATGGGATGGTTTCAAAATGGTTTATTTGAAGGGGATTGATTGTGAAAATCATTGAAAAAATCTCCATTACTGATTATTTGTGGTTTTAGTTAAATTTTTATATCCTAGTGAATTGTTGTAAAATGTGATTTCGCTTATTGAATTTAAAATGATAATTTTAAACTATTTATTTGTGGGAACTGTTACATGGTTTGATGAAAACTGGGAATAAAATAACAAGGGAATTTTATTGAAATGATATTTTATTGAAATTAATTTTATGGAATTGGTTTTTAATGAAAAAGGATTTTTATTGAAAGGGATGTCAGGTTGGTTTTGGCATTGATTTAATGGACCAATGGTTATGTACATTCATTTTGCATTCTGGAAGGATAAGGGTTAGGGGTCTCCCCCATCAGTGTTGGACTAGATAATGGATAGGGCTCTCCCCCATCAATCATTCATATTACACTCGGGATGGATAAGGGTTATGGGTCTCCCCCATCCATGTTGGGATAGAAAAGGGATAGGGCCCTCCCCCATCAACCCTTAATACGCATTTGGGTCGAATAAGGGTATGAAATCTCCCTCATCATTTCTAGGGTGGATAAAGGTTAGGTCATTTTCCCCTCTTCCAGGTAGCACGTATGGTTGGTTACAAGGGTTTTTGGAATGATTAGGTATGAAAAAAGGGGATATTTTGAAATGATTTTAAAGCATTGATTAGTTATTTCTCTACAAAAATAACTTTCTGAAAATTTGTTTCATTCGGTTTTTCATTCACATGTTTGCAACCGGTTTTTGGATGTTCTTAATATTTGGATATAAACTGTTTTGGTAAATTGTTTTATATAAATGTGGATAACTTTTCTATCAGATTTATGTGAGTAGGGATGTCATTGGGGAAAGCCTTCTATGTTTTATACTCACCCATATATTGGAAAGTTGGTTCTTTTTTCAGATTCTATCTTCTGGGATAGGGGAAAAGGCAACGTATATCAAATATTTCACAGTACATTGTGATGCTTGGGCTGTTTGGAGAATGTGGAGCTTGGATCTTGTGAATCATGGAGTCATGTGATATCTTGAGAGTCTTGTGTTCATTATCCTCCATGTACTATGATACTTGTTGTTCTTCCACTGTCGCATACTTTTTTGTGGGTATAAGATACATAAAGTTTTTCAGTTGTCAGTCATTTGTACATGTATCATATAGTGAATGTTTGGTTGGTAGATTTATTGGTTTTTTAAATAAAGGGTAAATCACACCCCACATATATTTGAAATCATTCTGAATTTATTACCAAACTTTGGCATCTTGGAGATGTATTTTAAGACCTAGTAATGACTTGTTGTGTTCTCAAGACAATGAGAATTAGCGAGTCATTTCAAACGGTATCAGTTTAGTCCTTACATCGTTGTAAAAATAATTTGTGTTCTTGGTCTGGGAGATGGAATTCAATTTCGTATATTTCGTGGTTTGAAATCTTATATAGTAGTAGGATTGTCCAAACATGAAATGTATATCATAAAAGGATGTAGTTTAACTGTTTATCCCGAACATCACATTACCAGGGTTTTGGGTAAATAATTTTTTTGGGTACACTTCTAGAATGTTGAAAATCTCATTGTCATGGGTTTAACTAATGATATTTGCATATCATGCATTTTAATTGAATAAATTCCCACTAGTATTTCATATATCATTATGAGGAATTATTTGTCATATCTACCAGGTGTAATTTTTTTAAAAAAATACAGAAATTTGTTTGAAGTGAAAGATTTTGAAAATTGGATATTTTGTGTATTTTAAAATGGTTTTATTTTAAAAATCCATATAGAATATTTTAAAAAATGATTGAACATGGAAAACGATTATTTTGAAAACAATATTTTGATAGATGATGTGATAGAAATTTAAATGCTAAACTATCAATTGATAGAGAGTGATATTGATGGAGGTTATTGTTTGTTTAGGAATAGAACCCAGTATGTGATATAGAAACCAGTCGAAAGAGGCTAGTGAGAATGTGGTTTTAGATAAGACACATGTGAACAAACAATTGGTCCAAGGCATCACTCTGGAATTTTAAATCGTTGAGTTGAGGATGCTACCAGATACCCTATTTAGGATATCTGTCACTACTGAAAATATGAGTGGATAAAGTATGATTGTCTTTCCTAGAGGAGCTAATAACCCTATAACTTAGATGAAGAGGATGTGGGACACTTATTCTCAATGATATAGAACACATCATAATCAGACCATAAAATTGTTAAAACTTCCTCTGAGACCCAAGTGTAACACGGGAAGTTACTTGTGTGGCTATATGTTCCACATCAAGTGGGATTGTATGGATCAAACTCAAAAATGTCATATCATCAAGTATATGGGGAATCATCAGTGGTATTATTGTAATGATCTGAGTTCAGGTGTTCGTGACACTCCTATGAAATGGAATTGTTAGTAGGATAATAAAGAGCAGAGCATGGAAATCACACATCTTCTTAGAGCTGATAAAGTTGTAGTGGATGATCAGTCAGGACCATCCAGATTGGGTTGTATAGTTATTTTAATTTCCATGTTGATGTAAACATTGTTTGAAATGGGTTCTTCCTATTATTTCCATTCTTCTTGCGTTGTTCATTTATGGGATTTACCCGTAGAAATGATGTATTCTGTTTTGAACCTACATAATCCTCTAGGTTGAAGAGTGTTTCGAGCCTTCATTTATTGAGTATGTTGTTTAGTTGTGGACAACATTTAATTGATGTGGGATTTTATAGTGCTTTAGATGGATTCTTTTGACATAATCCTGAAAATGGATTGTTTAGTGAAGTTTAAGGCCAACATCGATTGCTATCCACGAACTGTGTTTTTTGTGATGGAAGATGGAATTAGAAATCGTTTTAGAGGGGAGAAGAGTTCAATGTTGGGTGAAAAAAATTTGTTAGAACCAACTGTTGGCCTGATATCATATTAGTTAGGGGTTTTGAATTTGGAAACAGTGGAAGAGATCGAGAAAAAATCATTTTTAGTAGTTGTGGATCAGTTTATAGATGTCTTCCCGAAGAACATATCAGGGTTATAAACTTTATGGGAAGAGTATTTTATGATAGATCTCTTTCCCAGGACTAGTCATATTTCCCATACGTCTTATAGGATATCCCCCATAGAGTGAAAGTAATTGAATGTTCAGTTCGAGTAACTATAAAACAAGGGTTTCATTTGGAAATGTACATCTATGTGGGAAGCACCAGTCTTGTTTTTTGAAAAAAGAAGATGGCAATGTTCATTTCTGTGTTGATTATCATAAGCTTAACTAATTTGCGATAATGGACAGATATCCACTTCCATGCCTTGATGAACTATTCAATCAATTATGGGGAGCATAGTGGTTCTCCAAGATTGACTTGCAATCAGGATATCACCAATTTCAAGTTCAAAATGAATATATTCCGAAGATAATGTTTTGAAGTAGATAGGGCCATTACCAATAAATACCTATGCCTTTGGGTCTATAGAATTCACCAGCGGTCTTCATGGATTTTATGAATCAAATATTTGAGTGATTTCTGGATTATTTTGTTGTGGTGTATGTGGAAAACATCCTGGTCTATACAAAGACACCGGGTGACCACGAAGAGCACCTGGAAAAAATCTTACAAATATTAAGAGATCACCATTTGAATTCCAAATTATCAAAATATGATATTTGGATATAATAACTTCATTTTTATGGCCATGTTAGTTCTGATAAAGGTTTTTCTATTGATCTTGAAAAGATTAATGCAGATATATCATGGAAACCACTAAAAATGTCTTTTAGATACAATGTTTTCTTAGCTTAGAAGGTTACTACCGACTCTTTATGCATGATTTCACACATGTAGCTTCTCCCATGATAGCTCTAACAAAAAATAATAATCTATTCCATTGAGAAGAGGAATGGAAGAATTCCTTCTAGAAGTTGTTTTTTTTACATCAACGCCTATATTTATTATTATAGAAACATGAAAGGGGTATGTGGTGTATTGTGACACTCCAGGATTAGGGTTGGGTAGTTTACTCATTCATGATGATCATGTGGTTGCTTATGGATCATGGTAGTTATGACTGTATGAGAAGATTTACACCACACAATAATTTTTGATACCTACAGTCGTCCATGCCTTGAAAACATGGATACACTATCCATTTGGTGATAAATTAATGATGTTTTCTGACCACAAAGGTTTAAAACACATTTTCTCACAGCGAGATTTGAATATGAGTCAAAGGAGATGGATGGAGTATATCCAGATGTTTGACTTTAACATTATGTAAATACATGGAAAAAGAGAATTCTGGGGTAGATGCATTGAGTAAAATTCCATATGATCAGTTGACAAAAGAATCTTCAGATAAATTGTAGTTGATGTCATTCATAGCCGGCATGCATGCGGAATATGAAGTCCAAGTAGATGTTGCGGTTTTTTTCTACTACTCTTGTACTTGATTTGGTAAAAATGTTTAGAGAGGAACAAACATCTGATGTAGAATGTATGGTTATGAGTTCAAAAATCAATGGTGGGGACTACAATTTGGGAATAAAACATAATGGTAGTTCAATTTGGGGATTCAAAGATCAGATTATTGTACCAAGGGATTTTCAGGAACAACTCCTTCATGATTACCACCATTTGAGATAAGATGTACATCTACTTACGCAAATGATTTATAATTCATTGAAGGAATAGTTTTTGTTGAGTGTCATTAAATAAAAGGTAGATGAGTTTTTCTGGAGGTTCTTAACTTATCAGCTAGACAAGGCAGAGCATTAGAGACCAGCATGAATGTTGTAGTATTTATCGATACCAGTGTGGAAATGGGAGAAGTTACCAATAGTTTATGTTATATGTCTTCCATGAATGGTTCCGAAACATGATTCTATATAGGAGATAGTGAATCATCTTACAATGTGGGCTAATTTCATCCCTATTTCTAAAAGTCATACGTGGGAAGATCTATCAAAAATGAACATTTGAGAAGAGGTAATGAGGCCTTGTGTTCAAGTATTAATAGTATCAGATAGAGATATGAGGTTCGTGTATCATTTTGGGAAATCCTTACAAACATCTCCTATGTCTCTGTTGACTATACACATAGCGTATCATATGTAGATGGATGAGAAATCCAAGAGGATGGTACAAATCAAAGAGAACATGTAAAGGGCTTGTGTGAATGATTTGTTTCATTAATGGGAGGAGCATATACCCTCGGTGGAGTTCACATAAAGTAATTTCTATTAGGTCTCGTTACATATGGCATTGTTTGAAGCAGTGTATGGGAATCCTTGTCATTCTCAAATATTCTATGTGGAAATATGTGAAACATTACATGTTGGGATGATCCTTAACTAAAAGACCCATTTGATTAGAAAAAAGTTGGAGACAGATCAGAGTCATCAAAAATCGTATGCAGATCCCAGTTGAAGACCATTGTTATTCATTGTGGGTGATTATGTCTTATTGAGGATATCTCCAAGGCATGAAAATCCTCATTTTGGGAAGACTGGAATGTTATCTCCTAGATACATTGGAACTTTTGAGATACTGGAATGGGTCATAGGGGTGTCATATCAGTAAGAATTACAACCACAGTTCAGTTCGATGCATAATATGTTCCATGTACATTAATTGAAAGAGTATCAGCCTGATCCAGATCATGGGATCAAAAGGGATCATACTGACATTGAGTTGGATACAATTTTGATACATATCATAGTATAGATTGTGGATATAAAAGGGAAATTATAGTGGAAAATATTTATGGTATAGTGTAGGCTTTATGAAAGCATGGTCTGATTCAGGAAGAGACTTTGGAAGAGGAGAAGGAAAGGAAAGAGCAGTGGCCAAAACTCTTTCAGTTGGGTGAGGGTATTATACTTTCCGTGAATGGAAAAACCAATTGTGGGGAGAATTTAGTGCCCCTGGTTTGAGGTATGTAGAATTTTTGTATGCCTTTTAAGGGTTTAAAATTATTTGGATCGGTTGGAAAGAGGTTGAAAGAGTTTGGAATGGTTTTGAATAAGTTTTAAGGGTTTTTTACAAAATCATTTTTTAATAATGTTTAGAGAAAACCTTGCGGGATATCCAAAAAACCATGCAGGGGTAGATTGTGAGTTTCACACAGCCAATGCATGGTTTGCCAAACTGTGTGAGGCAACTGTGTATGACCTTACTCTCGAGACAATGGCACGCACAAAGTTAATGCACAATTTCCCAAACTGTGCAGCTATGTAAATATGGTGTTTTTAAATTCAGGCTCCCTCGAGGGTGCCTCATTTCAACTAAAATATTCTCCCACTCGAGCACCACATGGTATTTTTTTTTCTCATGTTTTGGAGGAGCTCTTCCTCTCATTTTGTAAGAGATTCTTAGGGGTTTCAAAGTGGTTTGAAGGTGGTGCCTCATTGGTAAGTCTCTCCTCTTGGTTTCTCTTTGGTTTTCTCTAGGTATTCTCTTCCCTCTCTCTAGGATTTCTAGATCTATATCTGTTTCATGTGGATCGATTGTTGGGGTTTCCATTGCTGTTGACTTTAAGTCTCCTGGATGTTTTGGAAGGGGATCTAGAGCAGTTACAATGGTGTGTTCCCCATATTTGGGGTGCTATTTCTTGTGGGTAGATTTCTCTAGAACCTTAATGGTATGAGGCTTCTCTCTCAACTCCTCTTGCTAGAATTGGCTATCTTAGATTCAAATTGGATTATTTGAATGGAATTTATTGTGAACATCATGGAATAAGTCTTCATTAGGGATGATTTTTGGTTTTAGTGAAATTTTAAAATCATGGTGATTTGTTGTGCAATGTGATTTAACTTATTGAATATAAAATGATTATTTTAAATTATTTAATTTCTAGAAAGGTTAAATGGTTTAATGAAATTTTTTTTTAATAAAAATGGAGTTTTATTGAATTGGTTTGGTTTTCAAATGACTTTGATAGAATTGGTTTTCAATAAAATAGTGTTTTATTGAAAGGGATGACACATTGGTTTGGTAATTTATGTAATGGAATAATTGTTATGTATGTTCATATAGAATTCAGGATTGATAATGGTTAGGGTTATTCCCCAATAGTGTTGGGATGGATAAGGGATATGGATCTCCCTCGTCAGCATTCATATTGCATTCGGGACAGATAAGGGTTAGGGGTATCCCCCATTAATGTTGGGATGGATAAGGGATAGGGATCTCCCCTGTCAAACATTCATATTCATTTGGGTCAGATTAGGGTAAGAGGTATCCACCATCATTGATGGGATGGATAATTGTTAGGGATTTACCCCTCTTCCAGGTAGAATTCATGGTTGGTTTCATGGGTTTGTGGAATTTTTGGGTATGTAAAAAAGAGGAAATTGTGAAATGATTTATATGCATTTATTAGTTATTTTTTTAAAAAATAACATGCTGTAAATTTCTTTCATTTTGTTTTTCTTCCACTTGGTTGCAAATAGTTTTTGGAACTTGGTTATATTTGGGTATAAACTGATTTGGTAAATCATTTTATATAAACTGTTTTTATATAAATGTGGATAACTTTTCTGTCTATGTGGCATGAGTAGGGAATTCATTGGGGAAAAGGTAATGAGTTTTATAATAACCCCTTCTTTGGGACTTTGGTGCTTTTGACGATACTATATTCTAGTTCAGTGGAAAAGGTAACATTTCCCATGTTTTTAACACTACTTCGTGATGTTTGGACTTTCGGAGATAGTGGAGCTTTGTGCTTGTGGAGCATGGAGTTCTGTGATATTTTGAGAGTCTTGTGTCATTTATCTGCTCCGTACATTGATAATTGGTTTTTCTTCTATTGTTTCATATATTGATGTGGTTTTTTAGATACATGATGATATTGAGTTTTCATTCATTTTCTCATGAATCATATCTGGAATGTTTGGTTGGTTGTTTTATTGGTTTATTTAATAATGGGTAAATCATCCCCCACAAATATTTCAAACCCATTTTCATTTGTTGCTAGCCTTTGGAGTCTTGGGGATATCTCTTAAGGCCTAGTAATGACTCATTGTGTGCTCAAGCCAATGATAATTGGCAGGTCATTACACACACAAAAAAGCCATGTGTATTCACATATAGCCAACAAGGGTTTATTAATTCGACATTGATAAATAGGGGTTCAAATCAAAACCATTTGATCTTGGGTAATATTTTTTATTTAACTGAGTATATCTGATTAATTATATTTATCTTTATATAAATTTTTCACAAGCAATAATCATAGTGCAATAAAATTCCACTAACGACCATGATTTTTAGAGGGCATGTAGAGATTAAAAAGATAATAGGGCGAAAAAACAAGGATGAAACATATAAAAAGAGATAAATATCATCACCTTTTCAGCACAAGTTTACGAATAAGATGACAAGAAGATTATACTATACACCGTTAATAATGTGTATCAACTGTGATCAAGAGAAACAATGAGTATACCCACCCTGCATGATACACAAATAAAAGAGAGATGAAAGAAGTCCTATATGGTACAATAGGTGACCAATGATTCTTCCTTGAACCAAAAAAAGTGGTTGTGTGAGTAGTATGAAGGATTGTAAGGGAAAAATGAAAATGATACTAAAACACAGTCGTGCGACCCCATGGGTAAGGTAATATGTAGGTTCACCATGATCGATTCAGAGGATATATGGAAGAGAGTTGATCATCTTAAAAAATGAAAGATCATAAAATCATGGAGATGATTTCAATGTACATAAATTTTTGATAATTCCTTGACCATGCTTCTTGGATGTTTCGTGATATTCCAGATACAATAATTACATTGTATATGGTGGATGAAATGGTCGTACAAAGATACGTTCCACATTTATTGATCAAAATGGTGATAATGTGGGGAAGTAGATGGAATCATAGATGTTGCGAGCTAATATTTTCATGTCACCATTCTACAAGTCAGAATTTGGGGAGACACCATTCAGTGAGTCACTAATTGGTGATCTACCATTGGGGAGTCAATATTCAGTATGTTACTATTTGGAGATGTACCATTAAGTGAGTCACCATTCGGTGACCTACCATAAGATGAGCTGCATTTGGAAAACATTATTTCTAGAAGTATCCTAAAAAAAGCCACTCTGACCTCTAAGAACACCTCGAACACTGTATTTTTTCAATGGAATGGGTTGGAGAGGTCCAAGACATTATATTAGATACCACTAAAACTATTTTTATGCCCAGTATTTCAAAACCAAACCATGATGAAATATAGGACTGAACAACCACCAGCAAGGTACCACTCAAGGATAAACCACTATTTATTGTTAGAATATTGATGTTTAACCTCGATATCCACAAACAACTATCTCAACTTCCAATCTATCAAACAAACACATAAATGTGGAATCAAAATGATACAGATTGTAGTATCAAAATAATGATGTAGATGCTCAATATACAAGAGGGGGGGGGGGTGAATTTTATACTTTAAAAAATTTATTTGGAACCTTTAAAGATTGTAATTTTTAACAATGTTAAACAAGGTAAATTCACAAAAATGATATGTTCAAAAAACTTGATTGATTCTGGAAATGTGGTTGCAGAAATGAAACATATGAAAAGTGTACAAAGATAAATATTCTACCTTAATGTGTGAAGATTCTTACTAATTAGAGTATATGTATATTAATGTATAAGATAGTTATACTTTCCTCAACAACCAAAATGCAGCGGAAAACATTAAACAATACAAATAAAAATTAGTAAATATATTAACCCAAAGAGAAGGGTATTCCACAACATTGGATAATGGTCCCTTTATTTATACATTCAAGAATGTCCGTCTTACCCACACTAGGGTAAGCCTGTGATACAACTATCGGATTCTTTCGTGCTATCCCCGCAAGACCTCGAACTTCAAGGTTGTCGACACCTCTATCGTCCTATCCCCAGAAGACCTTGAATGTACTCAGCAACATTCAGAGTCACAAAAAGATATTCTGAATAATATTTTCAGTACTTACAAAGAAATAATGTCTCTCTCTCTACAAATCACATCAGCAATATGTAATACCGAGATTGATCAACTGTGACAAAAGTTTTGGGCACCATCAAATGAGATCCTATTTATAGGCTCATCTTCAAAGGTCGGATCCCTCCTCCAATTGTCATATATTTCCTTGAATTTAAGAGGGACATGTACATGTGTCACTCAAACAATGGTTTTTTAGAAACATAAAGTACGACATCGGTTTTTAACTCAAACAAGAGTAAAAAAATATGGTTGCTTAACCAAATAATTATTTCAGACTATAAATAAAAAATTTTTAAGAGTCTAACCAAACAAACCATTTTCTGTCTATAATACATAAATATTCAGATTATGTTGACAAAAGAATTCAGAATCTGAATTCTATAGAATTAAGGAATATGAATTTCAAGGAAATTCGGAGTCTGAATTCATAAGAATTTGGAGTCTGAAATCTGAAAGTTCGAACTCAGAATTCATAAGAATTCAGAGTCAGAACTCAGAAAGTTGAGAGTCAAAATTCAGAAGAATTCGTAGTCGGAACATAGAATGATAGGATTCGGAATTCAAAAGAATTCAGAGTCTGAACTCAGAAATTTCGGAGTTTGAATTCAGAGAATTCAAAGTCTTAACTCAGAATGTTTGGAGTCTGAATTCAGAGAATTCAGAACCTGAATTCAGATCCTGAAAATCGAATGCTCTATATCTAAGTATTTGTAGGATTTTTAGGTTTTGGATATGAAACCATAATTTACATTTATAAATAATTAGTGTTATGTTTAGATAAATTGTGTCATGAACAATGAAAACAAGATTGGGATAAATTTTCCTTGGGGATGGAAAATTTATCATATGAAAGAAAAACTGGTTAAGGTGAAAATTTTCTTGAGGAAGAAATATTTATTTAAAGTAAATTTTAATTATTAGGATAAAATACATATTTCCTTACAATAGAGTGTTTGTGATTTTCAAAACATGAAAGAATGGAAAAGTCATAAAGAAGCCTTATTGACACAACAATCTCCCGCTTTTTGGAAAGCACAAACTTCCATATGAAAAAGAATATATGGACTTAGAAAATATTTTTCAGGACATTGAAAATAGTAATTATCATCCTTAACACATGGGTAATGATGAATATGACTAAATCCCCCTAGTATTTGAGAACATTATGGATCATATTCTTGATTTCCAGATTGATACATAGCATTTTATTACATACACAAATCATTTTGGATAAGAACTCCCCCTTAGATGAAATACCCCCTTAATTAGAGAAATTTATTCTTCACATAGAATTATTTTTTACACCCCTTTCTCCCCATTTGTGATTTTCAAAAGGAAATTTAGGGAATAGAAATGGAAATATGGTACCTGAAATATTTTTACTAAACATCCAAAAGTATAATGTGAAACCCAAAATTTCATTATGATGGGAAGAAATTTCACAAGAAAGAGATACAACAAAAGATCATAATTGAATAGGATTATCCTTCCTTTTCCTTTAGCATCAAATTATTTACTATGGTTTTGAGCTTATTGATTTCATTGTGGTCTTCCTATGCATGTTTGAGATGTTCATCCTGATCATCAATTTTCTTCTCTAAGGGTTTGATTTTTTCTTCCTGAGACTTAAGATATTCTTCATGACCCTTTAGAACTTCCTCTTGCTTAGAAAATATTTCATCAATTTTTATTCTAATATCTCTTTCCCTATTCAAACTCTGAGTAACTAAGTACAACTTCCCATTCAGATCTTTCACTTCCTACATCTGAGAATTCTTTTATTGAGATAGATTTTCAAAATAATTATTTTTGAGATTCTTGATCTTCACATATTCGGTGTCAAATGTGTCATTGAATCTTTCTTGGAACTCATCAAGATTTCTCATAGATTCATTAGTTTTCCGTGACCAGCTAGTCATTTCCTTGAAAAATCTTTTTTGGGATTAGTAGTTTATGTTAAAGGATTTGAAATCAGCCTCATGTTTAATTCACTTATCCCTCAATATGGATACTGAATCTGATTTCTGATTTAAGGAATGTTGAAGCATCTAGAATCTCGAATCTATAGTTTGAAATATTGGTGTAGTCCCAAAAATATTCTTCAATTACTAGATTACAAAATCATGACCTTGAGAGGATGAATCTGAATTAGTGATTTTTCTTGGTGGGGATTCTTATTCAATATCAACAGCTTTCCGCATTGAAGAACAACCAACATCTTTCTTTTTTACCAAAACCTTTGTAGGTGTATAAACTACAACCTATTTTTCTTTATCAACCTTCCAAATGACTTCCTCATTAGGAGATTCATGTTCACTATCAGATAACTGAATAATTTAATCTTCATCAAATTCTTCCTTTTCAGATCCTACCTCAGTATTCTCTGTATGATTGAAATAATTATTCATTATTTCTGCTTCATATGGGTTTTCAAAATCTTCTTCATCATTATCTTAATCCTTACAAGGAGTAGAAAGCATTGATGATTCAGCTTGAGAGGTTCAGAATGATAATATCTCGGAAGGGCATTCCTTGTCATGAAAATCATCGACACGTTTTATCAGATCATCAGTATCACCACTGCATTCATATTCTTATTTTTATACATATTTTTATTCTACATTTTTTTCATGTAATATTTCCAATGTCAGATAATTATATCCTGGATATTCAGGTAATGATTCTATCAAGAAGGACTCTGGTCCAGAATATTCTTAGAAGATTTCTGAGCATGCTTTATAAGAGATTTCACTATCTCATCCTTAGAAATATTCTTCTTCTGATTCTTCTCTTTCTCTTGGTTTTCAAGCTCTTTAGTTTCCTTCTCTCTCAATGATTTTTCTTTAGTAGGGTATAATACAAACTTAGGCTCCCCTTCTTTTTGATTTTTCTTGTCTTCCCCCCACATTGCTACAAATTAATCAAGATATGATTTTTGTTTCATTTCCATTATGGGTGCCGATATAGTTTCCTTGGACACTGTGTTTTTTCCTTCTCTTCCACATCCTTGAAAATCCTCTTCCTTCCACCTTTTTAGAGGTCTCCGCCACTTCTTGTGTATTTTGTCAGGCTTCCTCCTCTTCCTCGGGAAAATAATAAAATTATTCGAATTCATTATAAAATCAATCATACATCCTTCTCAGAGTATCTTTACTCAACAACATGACATTGCAATTTCATGACATATATTTTCAAGGTATTTTGATAGATTCCAAACAATGAACAATCGTCTTTGACAGAATTTCCAAATACATAATAATCTGAGCCTTAACATTTCCATTAATTATGTACTCAATTATAAACATGGTATGTGTAACCATGTTTATCTTCTATAGGTTTACTACGAAATACAGAATGTATGTATCAATTTTATTCAAAGTATCCTTGTCTCCTTTTCTCGGTATGATGAATCATTGAACCCACAAGTAAAGAATCCGAAAATTTGTAGACATGTGAATAATCTTCAGAGTCATTACTTCTAAGAGACCGAGTCAAGCCATGTCATTCACCTTATTGAAAAATCCTTGAATATTAGATAGTTTATAAGTAGAAAACTCAGCTTCCCAATAACAAGGAGCTCCTACCAGAGCTTGCAGTCTTGGTATAAGAAAGTGGATATGACATTCTATAACACATGAAAGAAAAAATACTCATCCCATCTTCCATGAAGAAAATTACTGACTCATAGAATTATATTAACATATTCCGATATTCCAAATCTTGAGTTTTTGGTTTTGAAAGGCAAACACTTTTCCACCCATTCAGCTTTATATTCATAGAGATAATAGTATCATACATTGCGAAAAACATCAGATCAACTAATATTTCTATGTATATCTTCCATTCATAGATTAATTTGATAATTTTCATACCATTCAGAGAGGATACTTCGTCAGACATTCGGAACTAATAAAGATCTGCAAAGTTTGGAATGTTCTTATATAAGAGGGAAGAGCATCAGCATGAGAAAGATTGAGTTTTGATGTGGGACATCCATTGGGGGTCCTTTAGATAGTCATTTGGGGCAACAGTTCAACTTCTATATTCAATCCAATACTTGAAAAGCCTTCTGATCAGATCTGACGATTGAGATGATAGCCTGATGGAAATTTTGATAGAATATGATCTTTTGATGTTTTTTTAGAAAAGCATTTGGATTTAGGAAATAATGAATAGAAAAATTTAAAAATAGAGGATGATATTAATAATTAAAAATTGATTACGAAAATTTAAGAAAGGAAACATTCCTTTCAGATTTGTAAGAACCATGATCTTATTTTTAGGTAGGCTTTTTCTTTTTTCTTGAGTTTTTCGGAAAAGAGGAATTTCGGGAAATTTTTGAAGTACACACTGTTTAATATATGAGTACACACTGTGTACATCGTTGTCGTAGGAGGCCGTGTTCTGGAAGTGTCCTGGACACACACATGGTTATGTGGGGTGACATGGAGGCTGCCAAACGGGGATTTTGGAAATGGAATGTATATGTCGTGTACTCTAAAAGTACACACCATGTAATTTTTTCATTAAATGCACCGGGGTCGCGTCTGATGGACAGAAACCACTCCTTCTAGGATTCTTTGGTCTGAGAGTGCTGAGTATCCAAAGATATTCGACGATCCCCCGATCCTCTGGTTGTTCTCCGAATCTAACTCCGTCGATTGAGTTTGAATCACATCGGTGAGTTCTCTATTCTTCTAAAGAATCTTTTTCAAATTCCTCCTATTTTCTATGTTATGATGGGTTGAATGTTTTATGAATTTTCATATATCTCTAACTTTATAGAGATATTCAAGCCTTGTGGTTCATGTATATCGATCTCTTAAGCCCAAGTTAGGTGGTTTGTGCCTTTCTGTTCGATGTCTTTGAGTATTATATAAAAATTACAACAATACCCTTGAACGGGGTATTGTGTGTTTACCGTTTTACACCTATTGTTTTCTTTACATGATTGTATGCCTGTGTAGAGGTAATTTGGATATGATTTGGGTTTATTTATATACCTTGGACGTTCTGTTCATGCTTTGTTCTATTTATGACAGTATGGTCCTATCCAGCCTGTTGGTCGTTTACTTGTTTTCCATGCCTTGTGATCATAGGATAGAGTGTCATTTTCTGACATGCTTAAGATGCTATAGACTAGTTAGACAAGTAGTTATATAGGTTTAAATTTTCCATATAGCAATATTATGTGTTGACTTACACGAGGCCATGAGAAACTAGTGTTATATATGAAAAGACGATAGACCGAGCAAGCTTCCTCAGAGAGTCTTTGTTAATTATAGAACATAAGGGGATATACCGAGAGAGGTTCCTCAGAGAGTCATTGAGAATTATAGACTATAAAGGGATAGACCGAGTGAGATTCCTTAGAGTCTTTGTTTTACTTGAAATATGATGAACCACTCTAGGCTATAAGAGGAATTGACCGGGTGAGCTTCCTTAGAGAGTTTGTGAACAACCTCGGGCTATTAGAGGAAATGACCGAGTGATATTCCTCAGAGAGTCTCTTGAACTTGGGGATATAAGGGGAATTGCCTTAGTGATCTTCCTCATAGAGTCCCTGACTACCTTAGACAATAAGGGGAATTGACCGAGTGAGCTTCCTTAGAGAGTCTTATAATTTTCATATGACCAAACTAGTGGGATTAGGCTGAGTGTACTTCACATAGGGTTGTTGGTACTTGTTAGGAATGACCATGGGGGATGTCTGTGAGTACTTCCCATAGGGTTACTTATTTATGCTTAACTGTTTGTTAGTTGTTTCTTGATATTGGGACTATGGATTGATTACAGATGAGTATATACCTGTTTACTACATTCTGTACTTTTACGTGGCATATATTCACTGAATGTTAGGCACAGATCTTCAAGTGGTTTCCTAATGGTATTTAGTATCACAACCAGTTTGGGCCATTATTTTGGGCCCAAACAGATTATATTGTTTTAGGTTGAGATAAGGGAAAGCTCCCTTCAGCTTCAGGTACTTGACTAGCTGTCGAGCTGGAGGGCATGGGACCATGCTTTGGCTTGCGATGTTGTGGAGATGTTTATATTTTCTTTTGTATTTTGGTTCAGTATTTTTGTATTCAGCATTTTGACTTGTTAGGATGTTCTCCTAGACATATGTATCCTGTGTCATTTATTATGCATTTCTCCAGTTTTATATTCTCTCTATTCTTCCATTGTTCACTTTTGTATGGATTGCTACTACTTTGACCAGTGTATATTGTTTCTCATCTGCTGTGTACCCTACCAATGAGGTCATATTTTTCCCACCATCACATCCAAATCCCTCTCTGCTAGTCGGTAGCTTCTGGCATTCGGGGAAATGCGCTTGAGGCCATGTGACCAACTGGGTATGGGGCGCCTATGGGTGTCTTCCAGAACTGGGATGTTACAAAGTGGTATCATAGGAAATACCCAGCTAGAAGTGCTTAATCACTGCCTGGGTTTTAGTCTTGCAGACCACAACGAGGGCATTGTGCATTATAGAGGTGGATAATGTAACATACCAGGAAAAGTGAGACTTAAAAGGCTAAATGTTACTTCCCATGTCAACAAGGTGCATCTTTTTTTCGGGAGCCTTCCTGATTAAAACATCACAGTTAAGAATGCTTGGACTATAGTAGTAATCAGGATAGGTGACTTTCTGGTATGTTTCCTAGGGTGTGTGTGGGTGAGGACAAAACAAAGTGAAAGAACATGCGTTTTCTTGTAGGGACAATCATTACTCTGATAATCGACCCTAGTGAGTAATAGCCTATGGTGTGCTCAGAAGGCAACCAAGGTATTACAACATACTAATGGGGTTAGATGACAAGGTTCATGGCCAGGGGAGGTGGGTAATTAAAGGATTACTAGGAAGATTATTCGTATTGAGGAAAATTTATCTCGATGAACTTTAGATTTAGAAAATTTTGATTACGAAAACATTGAATGAAAAAAAATCATGACAAAAAAACTAAATACAATTTTTTTAATCTGAAAAATAAATAAAACATTCATTAAGAAAATTTAGAAAATCTTCATAATAAAAAATTAGAAATTCATCAATACAAAAATTTAGAAAATCATCATTACGAAAATTTTGAAAATCATTATTACAAAACTTTTGAAAATCATCATTACGAAAATTTAGAAAATCTTCAATACAAAAATTTAGAAAATATTTTTTATGAAATTTTAACTAAAAATATTTCATTACAAAATATTTTAGACTACGAAAAAGTTTTAGAGTACGAAATTTTTTTAGAACACTAAAATTTTTTAGACAGTGAAAAAATTTATTGAAATTTAACAAAAAAACATAATCCCACTATGAAAATGAGTTCCTTATCAAAAGGATATTGTTTTCAACAGGAAGTTAAAAAGGAATATTACCTTGTGGTTATCATACCTAACATCTATTTTTTGTATTCAAATCTAGAATACAGTAAGGATTTGGTGAAAATATTATCATGTTGATCCTGTCTTCCGATAAATTAAAACATGATATCTCCTTTTTGGGTGTGATCCCTAAGAATGTGATGAATAATATCTATGTGTTTTGCATGAGAGTGATGTGAAAGATTAGTAATTAGGGAATGGCACTAGTATTATCACAAAGAATTTGTGTTTTGGTAAAACTCATGCCATAATCTGTGATTGTGTGTAGCATCCACAACACTTGAGCACAACAACTTCTAGCAGCTACATATTCATCTTCAGCAGAGGAAGTGCTACTGAGTGTTTCTTTTTACCTAACCAAGAAACTAATGAATCACCTAAGAAATGAAAAGTTCTAGATATACATTTCATATCCATTCTAAATCCACTAAATTCTGCATCCGAAAAAATATTTAAAAAAAATCATTTCTAGAAGTGTAAAAGATTCCTAGATCTATGGTTCCATTTAAGAAGAGAAAAATCATTTTCACGGTCTTTAAATGATATTCCTTAGGATTTGATTGATATCATTCACATAAGAATACTAAAAACATTATACCTAGATGACTAGATGTTATGTAAAGTAGACTACTTATCATAACTCTAAAAGATGTTGGATATACCAGTTTCCCGACTTCATCAAGATCAAGTGAGTTTGAGGTACCAATGGTAGTAAATATACTATTATTGTTGTCATATCCATACTTTTTAAGAAGAATTTAATATACTTATATTGTGATATATAGATTCCTTCTGGTTTTTGAGAAAATTAAAAACCATGGAAAAATGTTAACTCACCCATCATACACATTTAAAACTCATATTTCATTAGTTCTGTAAAATAATAAGTTGAAGATTGCTGAGTTGAACCAAATATAATGTCATAAACATAAATTTTTACAATCAAAACATTTTTCTTATATTTATTTATAAAAAGGGTTGGATCAAAATTTCCCTTAACATAATTATTTTGAAGCAAAAAACATGTAAGTGTATCATACCAAGCACGAGGGTCTTGAATAAGTCCATACAAAGCATTGGTATGTTATTAAACATGTTCAAGATGTTTTAAATCTTCAAAACTAGCATTTTGTTCAAAAAAACTTTTTCTTGTACAAAACATTTAAGGAAACCACAATTAACATTCATTTCAAAAATGTTTGAAATTAACGAATGCAGCAAAGTCAAGTAGAATACATAGAGATTAAATTCTATCTACT
Source organism: Viscum album (assembly GCA_963277665.1). Classification (NCBI taxonomy): domain Eukaryota; kingdom Viridiplantae; phylum Streptophyta; class Magnoliopsida; order Santalales; family Viscaceae; genus Viscum; species Viscum album. The sequence continues at coordinate 1,585,546,515 of OY728147.1, forward strand.
AGAGGATAAGTTTCTTTATAGTCAATTCATTCTAGTTGATTATAACCATTAACAACCAATCTATCTATATTTCTAACAATGACTCCATTTTTATCACACTTATTTCTGAAGACCCATTTTAATCCAATAATAGACATTTCCTTTGGTCTTTCAACCATGGTCCATACATTATTCCATTCAAATTCATTTAGACCATCTAAAATAGCTTTAATCCATTCATCATTACCTAAAGCTTCATCAGTGATTTTTGGTTCTAATTGGGAATGGAATGCAAGATGTTCAACTTCATTTCTTAAGGAACTTCTAGCCCTTACAGCTTGATTTACATCACCAATGATACTATAACTGGGATGATTCATTAGAAAAAACTTATTTGGGTTTTGTAAAACCTGTTCATCAACATAGGGTAGGAAATATTCTAGGGTAAATGATGCAGAAATACCATTTTGAACATTTTCCTTATTTGGAGGATCTTCTATCAAGTTTTGATAATCCGTTTTTGAAAACCCATCAAAAGATGTAGGTTTGGGTTGTTTAAAAAAACAGATCAGTTTCATCAAATTTGACATGTACTATTTCCTCAACTGTACAAGTATTTTTATTAAAAATCTATAAGCCTTAGATGATTTGGAGTAACCTATTAAAATTCCTTCATCGGATTTTTGTGAAAATTTGTGTAGACTATCTTTTCTATTCAAAATAAATACCGTTGAACCAAAAACCCTGATGTAGGAATGTCTATTTTTTCTACCATTCCATAAATCATAAGAAGTTTTATTAAGAAAAGGTCTAATCAAAACACGATTTATAGTATTACATGTTGTACTTACAACTTTTTCCCAAAAATGTTTGGATACCAAATCTTCACTCAATATGGTTCTTGTTATCTATTGAAGAATTGTATTTCTTCTTTCAACAACACCATTTGAGGGAGGTGTTCTGGGTGATGGGAAGTTAAGAGTAATGCCTTTTCTACTGCAGAATTTTTCAAAATCATAATTTTGAAATTCTCTTCTATGATCACTATGAATAGTTATCAAAGGAAGGTTTTTCTCATTTTTATCGTGGGATCTAAAACCTTGGAAATAACAAACCACGTTAGATTTATCATTTAGAAAATAGTTCTATATAAATATAGTTTAATCATCTACTAGGAAAAATACATAATATTTGCCTCTATTGCTTCTTGTTTTTATTGGACCAAAAAGATCAATATGCTCAAACTGTAATGCATCATTAGTTGAGACTTCAACAACAGATTTAAAACATGATTTATGTTGCTTTCTATATTTAAAAGGATCACATACTTTCGAAGAATCAAATCTATGCCCTGGTAGATCATTAACAAGTATTTTTTAGAGAGTTTGTGTAGGTTTCTAAGGATACAATGTCCTAACCATATATGAACAACCAAGAATGATATTCCATTTCACTATGAAAAGGTAGGTCTTAGCTCTTAAGGGCTTCTATGTTTAGTTTGTAAACATTCTCTTTCCAATGGGAAGAAAGAATAACCACTTCCTTGAAATTGTGTACAAATAACTTGTCATTGCTAAATTATACAAGGTAACCTTCATCACATAATTGACATATGATAATCAGGCTGTGCTTAAGACTCTTAAGAAATAAAACATTTTAAATTAATGTTTTTCCAAGAAGAGAAATGTTACCAATACCAATAATTTCTCCCTTATAATTATCTTTATAAGTTACTTTCCTTCTGTCGTCTTGATAATCATTTCAAAGAAGTTTTTATTACTTGTTATATGTCGGGAACATCCACTATCCATGTACCATGTATTGATGTTGGTACTTATTTATTTTTCTGAAAATAAATGAGTTAGTCATTTAGAACCCAAACTTTCTTGGATCAAGATATTTCAGAATGAAAAACCTTATGAATCCACATTTTATTTGAAAAATATGCTTTATGAAAACCTAAAGAATGAGTCATGTTTAAGGAATTTTTTTTTCCCAATGCCCACTACACTGACACTTAGTGCAGAGTGGAGAACTTTGAGGAACAAAATAATTATTACTAAGAATTTGTTTGGAAATAGTATAAATGAATCCAAAATTATTCCTTAGAGGTCGAATTTGAGAATACATCTTATCAATGTTTTCCATCCCCAAGGAAATGTTTGTCAAAAACTTTATCAAGGAAAATATTACCGAATTTTTTCTAATAACTATGTTATTATCCTCAAAAACATCAGTTTTAGCACTAGAGTTGGGCTCAAATACATTTTTCGTAAAATTACTTTTTCTAGATCCCTAGAAAGTTTATCCATCTATGAATTTACTTCCTCAAGGTTTTTTTGAAATACTTTTAAAATCAAGGTTTTTCTTATCAATATCACTAGTCAGATCTGATATTTCCTTAGTAAGAATTGAGAAGATAAAATTTTCCTTATAATGATTTTTCCTTGAATTTAAAATTTTCATTCCCATGTAGCATAGAAAACTTAGAAACTTCTTCATAGTTAGGTAAAGTATAATCTTCCTCAGAAAATATTATTATTTCTAGGATTCATAGTATTTTCTATCACTTTAATTAGCATTCAAGGGTACATTGGTAATAGATTTAGCATTGTGTACTATTTCTATTAAACAATGATTTTCAATAGGTAGCTTGGCAAGGAAGCCATGATTCTTCTGTCCAGAAGATTTGTAATCCGAGGATTCATAAGAAGAGTACCCACCAATAGAACTCTTTGTGTAATCAGATTTGAAAAAATTATTTTCATTATCTTTATAGTACTTCTTTATATTTCTTAGAAAATTATTTTCCTTTCTATATTTTCTATTAAGAATAGGATAATGAGGTATTATATGTCCAACTCTATTGCATTCGTAACAAGTGACTTCTGAATTGTTGTTGTGTTTTTTTCATTCTTCATGTATATATATTGAATTTTCTTCTATCCAACAATATTTTTAATCCTTTTGGAAATATTTTCTAATTCTTTTTTAAGGATTCACATCTACTAGATTCAGATTGAACAACAACCTTCTATGATTTGGATCTTGTAACTCTCTCAGGAGTCTTGTTTTTCATATGATTTGATGTGGATGTAAAATCAACACTTCCATTCCCAGTCAGCTTTTTAACATTATAATCATATCTATCCATTCTAGTATCATGTTTAAGAAGAATTCAAAAAAGTTCATCATGAGTAATCTGTGAGACTTTCTTATTTTCATCATTATTTGTGCTCTTGGATTCCCACTCATTTGGCATGATGCCAATAATCTTGTTTACAAGGGCATCATCATAGAAATATTTTTTCACCCATGGATTGTAATCTGTTTAAAATAGTCATAAATATCTATTTGTAACTTACATATATGTTCTCCATAAGGTAATATGAAACCATGATATTCTACTCTGTGGATAGCTCTTCTAGTTTCAATATCTTTGGAAGTTTCAAAATGAGTAACTTTAAAGTTCTTCAAAATACAATTTTCTGTTTCAAAAGAAGAAATTTAGCTATATATATTCCAAGTCATGGATTATAACAATGTATTGTGTACCTTGTATTTCAGTTGATATTCATGCTTTTCGTGGTTGGGGAAAGTACTATATTTGTTGTCAGTTATTTTATAACCTCTAGTAAGCATTACAAAGTTATCTACACCTGTATTAATAACAAATGTCTTTATACGACCTCTCTAATATTTGTAGTCATTCCCATCAAAAATAGGTGTCTAGATGGATTTAGATTTTCTATGGAACCAACATTCATTTCTTCCATCTTAAAAAAAATCATTCCACACAAACTTGTTAAAATAATTTTGTAAACAAGGATGAAAATATCTTAATCAAGGAAAATATAGAACAATGAAAATCATGAGGAAGAAAAATTATATGTGAATATAAGTATATCAAAGAGCTTCTCTAATGCCAATTTTAGGATCGAAATGATAGTGATTGTATTATCGAAATAATGATGTAGATTCTCAATATACAAGAGGGGGGGGTTGGTGAATTGTATAAATTAAAACATTTCTTTGGAACATTTAAATATGGTAATGTTTAACATAGTTAAACAAAGAAAATTCAAAAAAACTTTTAGTTCTACAAACTTCTGTGATTCCAGAAATGTGGTTCCAAAAATAAAACTCCATAAAATTTTACTAAGATAAATATTATACCTTTAAGCATATAGAATCATTCTAATCAGATTACATGTATAAGAAAGATTAAGATAGTTATAATTTCCTCAATATCAAAAATGCAGTGGAAAACATGAAACAATACACATAACAAGTTTTTAATCTTTTAACCCAAAGATAAGGGTATCAAAGAAACCTATATAAAGGTCCCCTGATTTATATATTCATGAATGTATTTCTTACCCACACTAGGGTAATCCATCGATACAAATATCAGAGTCTCTCTTGCTATCCCTGGAAGCCATCGAACATCAAGTATGTTTGAACCTCTGTCTTCCAATCCCCGTAAGTCCTCAAACTTACTCAACAACATTCTGAGTCACACGAAGCAATTATGAACAATATGTTTAGTACACACAAATAAATAAAGTATCTCTCTCTTGAAATCACTTCAGCAACATGTAATCTCAAGACTGATCAACTGTGTCAAATGTTTTGACCTCATTAAAATGAGATCCTTTTTATTGACACAACTTCAATGGTCAGCTCCCTCCTCCAACGTTCATATTTTTCCTTGAATTTTAGAGGGACCTTTACATGTGTCACTCAAATATTGGATAGTTAGAAATATAAAGCACGTTATCATTTTATAACTCAAACATGAGTAAACAAAAATATGGTAGCTTAACCAAATCCATTTTTCGGAGTGTAAGGAAAAATAAATGTTCGGAGTCAAACTAAAAAACCGTTCAGTGTCTATAATACATTAATGTTCATATTTTATCCTCAAAAGAATTCAGAACCTAAAATATAGAATTCCAGAATCTGAATTTCCACGAAATTCAGTGTCTGAATACATAAGAATTCATAGTATGAAATCAAAAAGTTCGGAATCTGAATTCAGAAGAATTCGTTGTATGAACTCTGAATGTTCCGAGTCAGAATTCGGTAGAATTTGGAGTCTGAACACAGAATGTTCAGAGTCTTAATTTAGTAGAATTTGGAATCTGAACTCAGAAATTATGGATTCTGAATTCAATGAATTCAGAGTCTGAACTCTGAATGTTCTACGTCTGAATTCAAAGACTTCGGAACCTGAATCCAGGCCCTGAGAATAGAATTCTTTATATTTTAGTATTTAGAGGAATATGAAGTTTTTTAAATGAATCCAAATTTAACATTTATAAATAAATAGATAAAGGATTAGATAAATTAATTCATGAACAATGATAACATGATAAGGATATATTTACCTTGGGGAAGGAAAATTTCTTTTTTGTATGGAAAAAATTTTAAGGAGATAATTTCCTTGAGGAAGGAAAATTTCCATAAGGAAAGTTTTCCTTATTAGGATAAATCAAATTATTACGTATGATATAGTGTTTGTGATTTTCAAAACATGAAGGAATGGAAAATCATAAGGAAACATTATTGACTCAATATTAAACATAAATTTTCACACTATCTACACAAAAGGATTAATTAATTCCTTCTTAAATGACAAACTATTATATGCATTTGGTGTAACTGACTTGCCTTCTTGGGTATAATCAGAAGGACCGTAATGCATCTTGATTACAGATCATGTTATCCCTTTACCAAGTGTAATGAGTTTTTTACAAATTAGAGAATAAGGAAATAAATCATATTATAGAAAACAATGTTCAAGAATTACTTTATAATGATAATCACAAAATGAAAAATCAAAATAAATTTTGGTTCTAGGAATGCATCTACACAACTTTCTGCCATATAATCTCCTTGAGTCCACCATGAATAGACAACACAAAATCCAAGGGAATATTCTATCCATGAATCAAATTCTCCAGATGATCCAGGATCTATTCTGGACGTTCCACTAATATAATTTCATTATTGATATCCAACCATCCACATTTGAAGATGTTGGCATAGTTGTGTAGATACTGATGAAGCTGGGAGAGGTGGATGATGTAGTGGATTCCCTCCCACAGCTGTGATAGTTCTAGCTGATATACCTCCCCACCAACTCATCCAAACTGTTGACCTCACCTGTTTTGATAATCTCAATCTTGTATTCATATGTTTTAACAATTCCAAATATGTTTTCATATATTATGATATTCACAATTACTGTTGATCTACACTATAATACATTCAAATCGATGATTAAGTTAATAATAATGTTAAAATAATTTCTGATTTATGTTAATCTTGCTTATCCATGTTTATATAAGTTTTGAAATGATTCTAATTGAATTAGATGTGTTTTGCATAATATAGTCAAGTGTAAGTATCACTGACCTGAACAGAGCTACGGACAGCCAGAGCTACCGTTAGCCAGAGCTACTGATAGCCAGAGCTACCGATAGCCAGAGCTACCGATGCACAGAGCTACTGATGCACATACCTACCGATGCACAGAGCTACCGACGGACACAGAGCTAACGATGGACACAAAGCTACCAATGGACACAGAGCTACCGATGCACGGAGCTACCGATGCACAGAGCTACCGATGGACAGAGAGCTACCGATGCACAGAGCTATCGATAAGAGCCACCGATAAGAGTTTGAAGATCTATCGATGGAAGATCCTACACCGAGTCAACCGTACACGTATACAAACAAATGGATACCTATAATGAACTGCGGAGTCAAATCCTATATCCTCGACACTATTTGTTTATTATACTAACATTTACATTTGTTACTTTGGATGCATTTAATGTTATTAAATTATTTATGTTGCCATTTCATGAAACCGTACCACATACGATCAAAAAGCTTAATCATTCCTTCTTCTTAGAAAAACAAAAAAAGGCATAAAAAGGACATCGGGTATATATCAAAGAGGGGTAAGAGACAAGAGACTTGAAGAGATCGAGCACACAGAACACACTTGCGATTAAGCTCAAAATGTTCCAAGAACAACTAGAGAACTCACACTCACAAGACTACTACTACCAGACTCCAGAACACAGAGCATACATCGAGCAATCTATGCTAAAGAAGAACTACACAGAACACTTCACTTTGTGAGATGATAACCAAGCTGAACCTGGAAGCACTTAATGAAGAAACGATACTCTGTTTTTCTGTCAAATACCAGAGAAGGACTCAGAACCATTTCTGATCAAATCCAAAGGAGTCCAGAGCTGCACTGCAATCACCAGAGCCATTATGAACTCTATATCTTGCTCTAAGTGATTTAGTATTTGCATTACGAGCAGTGTGTGTAGACTTTTAATTATTACACACACACTGTCTCCTGAACCCTAACTGGAGGATTTGTAAATCCTCACTCACAATCTTGGCATCCTTTATTTCCCACTGTGGATAGTGGTAGAGGTCGAGTGTGACCTGGACAACTTTGAGTTGTTGTTTGTTATCCCACGTATAACTGTGGTAGAGGTCACTTGACCTGAACAGTGTGATCACTGTTGTTAACCAAGATCCAGGGTGTGGATCACTTTATATAAATTTTGAGAGTACTATGTCATAACTTGAGACTGAACCTCTTGGTTAACTCTTGTGTTTTTAGTTACAACCTATATCCATACTATATATATTTATTTCATATTCTGCAGCTATTATTTTCAAATATAATTTATTTTCAAAGATACTTTGATAGTTAAACTTGCAAGTGTTTATACTTATTATAAACCAGTAATTTAGTTTCAGAAGTTAATCTAATAATCAGATTAAGTTAACTGAAAATTAATCTATCTTTGAGAAACCAAATGAACCTTTATAATCTATATAAATTCACTACTGTTTAATTTGTTTTTTAAATTGGGGGATTTTAATAGAAATTGTTTTTAGCCGAAATTTAAATTGGAACTCAATTCACCCCCCTCTTGAGTGTCCACTCCGACCAACATTTGGTATTAGAGGGTGTTTGTTTTGCAAAACTTTTAATTTACTCTCTGCTTTTCAACTGTGATTTTAGTTGTATTTTAATGTTATTAAAATTTCTGTTATTTCTAAATTTTTATCTATTTAAATTTTGTTTATAATGGATAATATACTTGAGGGTGCTGCTACTAACCGGCCACCTTTCGTTAATGGAAATAACTATGCTCAGTGGAAACATAAAATGAAAATTCATCTAGAAAGCATGAGTTTTGATATTTGGACTACTATTGAATCTGAAAACAAAATTCCCACTACTAATAGATCTACTTGGGATGAACCTACATAGACTTCTTACAATAATAATTGTAAAGCTATGAATGCTCTGTACTGTGCTCTAGGATATGAATAATTCAACAGAATTTCTACATGCAAAATTGCTTTTGAAATTTGGGATACCATGGCTATTTCTCATGAAGGAACAAATAATGTTAAAGAAATGAGATTGAACACTTCTACTATTAAGTACGATAATTTTAAAATGAAGTCTGATGAACCTATTTCTGACATGTATCTCAGGTTTAATGAGATAGTCAATACGATGAATTCACTCGGAAAAGCTGTTCCACCAAAGGAACAAATTATGAGAATCTTGAGATGTCTACCAGACCGATGGAGAGGCACATCTGTCTCAATCAGAGAATCATGTGACATTGCTGCTCTACCTATCAAAGAGATTATTGGAAAATTGATGATGTATGAAGAAGAGCTTAAGGTAAACAAAGAGGAAGATGATGTACCAAAAAGAAAATCTGTAGCTTTCAAGTCTACTATTTTGAAGAGTAAGGAGAAGGAAAAAATACAAATGGAGGATGAGAATTCAACAAGTGAAAACTCAGAGTATGATAGTGACACATAAATGGCTCAGATAGCCAGGTGATTCAAGAAGTTTTATAGTAAAAAGAAATTATTTAGGAAAAAAATTACAAAGGAAAGCATGATCAACAAGGCAAATGGAAAAAGGATTGGAAGAAGGCTGACAGGACTGATGAAGTTGTCTGTTACGAATGCAAGCGAAATGGACATATCAAAGCAAACTATCCAAAGATAAAATTCAAAAAAAATATGATTACAAAGACAAGAAGTACATGAAATCCATGAAGGATACCTGGAGTGCTTCATAAGACAGTACTAGTGAAGCCGAATCTTCGGACTCTGAATGGAATCGAGCCAACATGTGTTTCATGTCAAATACTTCTGAGGTAACATCTGACACTCCTGTTTTAAATTCATATTATTCTGGAGATGATTCTGATTCGGAAAATATGACAAAATCTGAACTATTTGATTACTGTGATATGATAGAAGAAACCTGTAATGAGATTAAAGACAAATACAAAGGTTTAATGAAACAATATGCTTTAAGTGTTAAGGATAAATATGATCTTGATATAGAAAAGGAAAATAATGCTCAACTACTAAAGGAAAAAACAGAACCGAAACTGTCAAATGAGCAACTCAGAAAGGACATAGAAAAATTCACAAATGGAAAGGATGCTCTAACTCAAATGCTAGGAAAGCAAGTTGCACCAAGATATGCTACTGGTTTAGGATACCAACCTGGACAGAGACAGTTCAACAGAACCCGATTTATTCCTAAGTCTGAAAAAAATATTTCTAGTTCTAGTTTTGGAAATTAATATGCTTCAACAGGATATTCATATGGTTATAGACCAAATAAAGTTTATCATTCAAAATCTGTTACTTCTGTTAATTGTATAAAACCAATAAAACAAATCTGGGTACCTAAAGCCCTGATTTCTAACCTATCTGGACCCATGAAAATCTGTGTACCAAAGTCATTTCCTGTTTAAATCTGTTTTAGAGGAGACCTACTTGAAGAGCTGTCACAAGAAGATATGGTATTTATAAAGTGGGTGCTCAAGACACATGACTGGATATTATTCTTTCTTCAAGATCTTAATAGAGGTTGATGGAGGTCATGTCACCTTTGGTGACAACTCTAAAGGAAAAATCATCGGCCTAGGCCAGATTGATAACACTGACTCAGTATTAAATTATAAAGTTTTATTCGTTGATGGACTTAAATATAACTTTCTTAGTATATCTCAATTATGTGACGATGGTTTCAATGTCATGTTTGAAAATGATTCCTGTGATGTTTTTAAATCCAAAAATACTTTAGTATTTTCTGCTTTAAGGAATGAAAATGTTTATGCTGTTGATTTAAATTCTTTAGCTAAATAAAATATTTCTTGTTTGAAAGCTTTTCATAATGAATATTGGCTATGGCACAGATGATTAGGACACTACAACATTCACTCACTTAGAAAACTGGCTAGGAAAAACCTAGTTAGAGACTTACCTAGATTAGAATTACCAAATGACAAAGTGTGTAATCCTTGTCAAAAGGGAAAACAACACAAAGTTTATTTTAAATCAAAGAAAGAAGTCTCAACTTCTCAACCACTTGAGTTGGTTCACATGGATTTGATTGGACCATCAAGAGTTTCTAGTTTAAATGGGAAGCACTATGTCTATGTTCTAGTAGATGACTTCTCTAGATATACTTTGGTATATTTATTAACTCACAAAAGTGATGCTTATTATTCATTTGTTAAATACTCCAAGTCTGCAGAAAATCTTAGTGGACTCAAAATTAAGACCCTGAGAAGTGATCATGGCCATGAGTTTGAAAATCAAGACTTTGAATCTTATTGCTTACACAATGGCTACACTCATAACTTTTCAGCTACTAGGACACCTCAGCAGAATGGTGTAGTAGAAAGGAGAAACCGAACCCTTCATGAAATAGCTAGAACCATGCTCAATGAATATGAACTGCCTATTTACTTTTGGGTTGAAGTTGTAAATATAACTTGTTATGTTATCAATAGAGTCTTGATCAGACCTATTCTTAAGAAAACCCCATATGAGTTATGGAACAATTGGAAGCCTAAGGTTAATTACTTCAGAGTTTTTTGGTTGCAAAGTCATTTTTCTTGACACAAAGGATAATATGGACAAGTTTTCTTGTAAAAGTGATGAAGGAATTTTTCTGGGTTACTCTACTTCAAGTAAAGATTATAGAGTGTTTAATAAGAAATCCAAATGTGTGGAAAAATCTATTCACATAAAATTCATTGAATCCGATCCACATGATCCTAAAACCTCTTTTGAGAATGTTGAAGAAGATTTGTCTGTTCTGGACTATAATGATAAATCCAAAGAACCTGTTATAAAAACTTCCAGTTCTTGACTTTTTCCAGAATCTGTTTCGGTTGAACCCGAACCTACTGATGCACCTGAAGTGTCTAGTCCTACTTTTACTAGATCAACAAGAATTCTAAAGAATCATTCTTTGGATGCTGTTGTTGGTAATCTTCAAAGAGGAACACAGACTAGAGCTTCTCTAAGAAATCAGGTTGAACATCAAGCTTTTCTCTCCCAGCTAGAACCCAAAAACATTAATGATGCTATCGTTGATGAATTATGGGTAATGGATATGCAAGAAGAGTTAAACCAATTTTAAAGAAACAAAGTCTGGGAATTAGTTAACAGACCTAAGGACACACTAACAATATGCACTAAATGGGTTTTTAGAAATAAAGTTGATGAATCAGGAAGCATAGTTAGAATCAAAGCTAGGCTAGTTCCATAAGGATATAGTCAAGAAGAAGGCATAGAATATGAGGAGACCTTTGCACCTGTAGCTAGACTAGAAGCCATTAGGATTTTACTTGCATATGCTGTACATCTAAATTTCATGTTATATCAAATGGATTTCCAAAGTGCATTTCTAAATGGATTTATAATTGAAGATGTTTTTTGTAGAACAACCTCCTGGTTTTACAAACCCCCATTTCCCAAATCATGTTTTTAAACTTTCTAAAGCTTTATATGGCTTAAAACAAGCTCCAAGAGCTTGGTATGATAGACTCAGAAATTTTCTTATTTCAAAAGGTTTTACTAAAGGGATTGCTGATCCAACTCTTTTTATTAAAAGAATTTCTAAATATGTTTTAGTTGTACAAATCTATGTTGATGATATTATTTTTGGATCTTCTAAACATTCTTTATGTACTGATTTTTCAAAAAGTATGCAAAATGAATTTGATATGAGTTTAATGGGAGAACTCAAATACTTTCTTGGATTTCAAGTAATTCAAAATGAAAATTGTATTATTTTGAATCTAATTAAATATACAAAGGATCTTTTAAAACGATTTGTTTTGGATAGTATTAAGGAGAGTGAAACTCCTATGATTACAATCTGTAAATTGGATACAGATGAAACTGGGAAACTAGTGGATCAAACCAATTATAGGGGTATGATTGGTAGTTTAATTTATCTTACTGCTAGTCGACCAGATATCATGCTCAGTGTATGTATGTGTACAAGATTTCAAGCTAACCTGAAAGAATCTCATTTTCTTGCTATTAAAAGAATTTTTAAGTATTTCAACCATACTGTTAACATTGGTTTATTTTATCCAAAAGGACAATCCTTTGAGTTAATGAGTTATTCAGATGCTGACTTTACTAGTTTCAAATTAGACAGAAAAAGCACTCCAGGAACATGTCATTTATTAGGAAAATCCTTAGTATCTTGGTGTAGTAAAAAGCAGAATTTTGTATCTCTATCAACTGCCGAAGCAGAGTATATAGCTGCTGGTAGTTGTTGTGCATAAATTATGTGGATGAAACACACTCTCTTTGACTATGGATATGATTTTAAACATGATTCGATTAAATGTGACAACACTAGTGCAATAAACATCTCGAAGAACCCTGTATCTCACTCAAGAACAAAACACATTGATGTAAGGAATCATTTTCTTAGAGATCATAATCAAAAGGGTGATATTTCACTTGAATTTATCGGTACTGAACATCAATTGGCCGACATTTTCACAAAACCCTTAAGTGTGGATAGGTTATATTACATTAGGCACGATCTGTGGATGTTTAATCTTCACCGATAGAAATCCTCACCGATAGAAATCCTCACTGATAGAAATCTTCACCCATAGAAATCCTCACCAATAGAAATCCTCACCGATAGAAATCATCACCGATAAAGTGTTGTTTTAAATCTTTTGTCTACCGTCAAGAATGTGAACCGTTTTCTTTTATTTTATTTATTTAACTTATGATTCCTAAATGATAAAACCAAGTCTATGCCGCTTCTCACTCCACCAAACCCAAAACCTTTTACCTTCGAACCTTAGAACCCGAACCCTCTGCAAACCTGAGATCCCTCAAAAATGCAATGGAAAAAACCAAAATTCCTGTCATCCGAGAAGAGTGTGTTGAGCCTAAAGCAAAAAGGAAGAAGTCTGAGCCAGAAGTGAGTAGTGCGGTTAGAACTAGTTCAGGAAGGAGACCAGTAAATCCTCATCTGCAAAATAGAGCTATTGTGGTTGAAAATGAGATGTGTGTAGACTGGTTGCTGCCCAGCAGGTCCTTGGTACTCGATGTTTTAGAAGCTCAGAGATGGGTAGACTATTTTTCAAATAACAACGGTCCCTACCACCCAATGTTGGTAAAATAGTTTTACGAGTTCGTAAGCTTCGAGAAGTTATAGAATGAGAACCGAGTATCTTCATTTGTAAATGGTAAAGTGCAATCATTTTCATCAGTAGAATGGGCTGATTGCTTAAACTTTCCTCATGATGGTGTGTCTGGATATGTATCAAGAGCAATTCCACCTACCAGTGACATTTTTGATCATGAGACCGCTTTGAAAGAACTGACCGGTGATGGAACTCCAAGGCATGTGGTTTCTGCAGAAATGGATGGAGAGAACATATTACTATTCATGTTTGTTCAACATGTGTTGATACCAAGGAGAGGAGACTTTTCTAATTTGAGATATCAAGATATATATCTCCTACATCTTTTGAGACATGATGTGAAAGTCAATTTATGCAGATTGGTGATGAGTCAAATGAAAGATATGACACGGCCGAAATCAAAGACTAATGCCCTATTCTTTGCTAAGCTGATTTCTGTAATGACCAAAGTGAAAGGGATAGCTGAGTCTCAAGATGAGACAGTTGTAGTGAAGAGCAACTTTTGTATCACTACTACAATTTGAAAATACATGAAGATTAATTGGAATCTGTGGAGAGGAGGATGGGTCAATGATGACCAAAAGGTATATGATAAGTTCAATACTGTGGATTATCCTTAAAGGCCAAAGTATAAAAGAGAACTAGGTCTAGGACCTGATGAAGAGGAACCTGAGTACAGTGATGAGTCAGAAGAAGAAGAACATGAGGAAGAAACTCCTATGGATGAGGGAGGAGATCCTGACTTGCCTCCAAGCCCTGTTGCTGAAGTTATGTCTTTAGAAAAGAATGTGCTAGCAGAAGTAGAGACACCTCCTAATGAGGAAGACCAGTCGGTCTCTAAGCATGTAGAGGAAGAAAAGAATGTCTCTGAATTATCTGATTCTGCTGAATTGAGTCCGAGTCCAGTTATTGGTAGCTTGGTTGTACCCTCTATGGATGAAAAAAGAGAAAGAGTAGAAGCTATACCTATTCCAGAAAATCATCCTACTGCTGTAGAGATGGATGTTCTTGTGGAAGATTCTGATGAAGAAAGACCAGCTGAGAATGTATTTGCTATATATGAGAATGAACCCATTGAGGGGGAGCATCACACCAATTTTGGAAATGTTACAGTGACTATCGAGTCTGAAAACTGGGTTGAAGACCCAGGTTTTATAGTCTTTGGCTTGGATTATCCTGATTCAGATAATGAAGTATCTTTGAATAGACCAAAGATCAGCTATGAAATCAATTCTGAGTTATTACCTGCTGATGTGGTCTGAGTACATGATTTATATGTGCTAAAAGAAAATCTCAAAGACAGTTTTGAAGAAGAAGTAAAAAAATGGAATCTTTTTTAGTATCCTTGATTCAATCTATCATGGTTGACTCTGTAGACAGTTTAGCTTCTGAAAGAGTATCTACTACAGTTACTCCTACTGATTTTGTTACTAAGTCTGACCTCGAATCCCTAATGCATGAGCTGAAGGAATCCATCAGTGCCTCTGTTGCTGAGATAAAGCACTGTTTTAGTGAAGAAATGAAGATGTTAGAAATGTCCTTTGAGCTTTCTCTTGATTGCAATCTGTCAACTTTTGTGGTTGAGCTAATGAAAGAAGTCAAGGAGTTCCAGACTCAAAATTCTAGGCTAGAAGCAGATCTTGAAGCTCTATGGATATCTGTTGTTGCTTTAGACTCTTTCATGAGGTCAAAATCTCAAGCTGATAAGGATTTAGACTTTGTGAAGAGTGTTGTAAGTCAGATGGTCTCAGTGTTTGAAGCTTTCAAAACATCTGTGAAAGATCATGTCAAAGATCAGATCTCTCAAATGCAAAATCTGATTAGTGGATTTACCATAAGCTTCAAAGAAACTGTATCCTTCTCTCTTTGTCCTCTAGTTCCAAAACATGCAATTGACCTGGATCAATTTCGAGCTCTGATGTAGGAGGAGCTTGGTTCTATGTCAACCAATGGCTCTGTGGAATCATCAGATTTAAGTCGAGTTGTTCTATCTACTAGGGATTCATCCAGAGAAATAATGAAAATCGTCCAGGACTACATGAGAGAGGCCTCTGCTTCTCAAGAAGCAATCAAGAATAAGGTGGATAATTATTTTGAAAAGGTTTATACCAAGAAACAACTGACCAACCATTTCAAACTTCTTCTTGAGAATCTAAAGTTACCTCCAGTGACTCAGGCCTTCAGAGAGCAGGTTAGTAAGCTAAGGGAGCTTACTCCTACCTTGGATAAATTCATTGAAAATAGAGATGATTTTGTGTCTGCAATGGAGAGAGGAGGATGCATTATAATGAATTTTAGAAACTTTTTGCTGCCCTTCCTGCATGTGGATGCCATACCGGTAATTGTACCTCCTACATTGCCTGCCTCTGCCTCTACTGCGTCTCCAGTTCAGATGACTCCTGCTCAAGCCATAAGAAGTCTCACCCCTATGATCCCTCAAAGGACTTCCCATTATAGGACCGACACTGTATTAGTTGCTCAACCCCCTCCGATCATTTCTGGAATTCCAAAGTCCTCCCCAGTATTCTCAACACCTGAATTCTCTTCTGATCCCAAGGGAAAAGATCACATTGAATATGTGGATTGATAATGTGGCAAGGCTGTTTGATAGGAATTTTTTTTTCTATTCCTTTTATATACTTTTGTGTCTGATCTAATACAAATGCATTTTTTTCTCCACTGTCTCAGTTTATCAGTTTTCTATGTTTGGTTTCCCACTTTTTGATTATCACAAAGGGGGAGACAAGAAATATAAAATGTGATATATGATCAAATAAGGAGCCTTTGATACTATTTCCTATATGCCATTGATACCATTTCTTACATTTCCTTCTTTGGTACCAATTCTTTCAAAGATTATCTCTGATACTATTGTATTTAATTCTACCAGTGATAATTTTTGATCTATATCTTTCTGTTACTATTTCCTCTTTCCTATGATACTGTCTTCTTTTAGAAAATTGAATATTAATGTTATACTATCTAATACTATATTCTCACTATCTTAAAATGGCCATATCATAAGTTGTGATTATCAAAAAGGGGGAGATTGTTGACCTCACCTGTTTTGAAAATCCCAATCTTGTATTCATATGTTTTAACAATTCCAATTATGTTTTCATATATTATGATATTCACAATTTCTGTTGATCTACACTTTAATACCTTCAAATCAATGATTAAGTTAATAATAATGTTAAAATAATTTCTGATTTATGTTAATCTCGCTTATCCATGTTTATATATGTTTTGAAATGATTCTAAGTGAATTAGATGTGATTTCCATAAAATAGTCAAGTGTAAGTATCACTGACCTGAACAGAGCTACCGATAGCCAGAGCTACCAATAGCCAGAACTACCGATAGCCAGAGCTACCGATAGCCAGAGCTACCGATACACAGAGCTACCGATGCACAGAGCTACGGATGCACAGAGCTATCGATGCACAGAGCTACCGATGGACCAAGAGCTACCGATGGACACAGAGCTACCGATGGACACAGAGCTACCGATGCACAGAGCTACCGATGCACAGAGATACCGATATATAGAGCTACCGATGGGCAGAGTGCTACCGATGCATAGAGCTACCGATAAGAGCCACTGATAAGAGTTTGAAGAGCTACCGATGGAAGATCCTACACCGAGTCAACCGTACACGTCTACAAACAAACAGCTACCTATAATGAACTGCGGAGTCAAATCCTATATCCTCGACACTATTTGTTTATTATACTAATGGTTAAATTTGTTACTTTTGATGCATTTAATGTTACTAAATGATTTATGTTTCCATTTCAGGAAACCGTACCACGTACGATCGAAAAGCATAATCATTCCTTCTTCTCAGAAAATCAAAAAAAAGGCATAAAAAGGACATCGTGTATGTATCAAAGAGGGGTAAGAGACAAGAGACTTGAAGAGATCGAGCACACAGAACACACTTACAATTAAGCTCAAAACGTGCCAAGAACAACTGGAGAACTCGCACTCAAAAGACTACAACTACCAGACACCAGAACACAGAGCATACATCGAGCAATCTATGCTAAAGAAGAACTACACAGAACACATCACTTTCTGAGCCGATAACCAAGATGAATGTGGATGAACTGAAAGAAGAAACGATACTCTATTTTTCAGTCAAATACTAGAGAAGTACACAGAATCATTTCTGATCAAATCCAAAGGAGTCCAGAGCTGCACTGCAATCACCAGAGCCATTATGATCTCTATATCTTGCTCTAAGTGATTTAGTATTTGCATTATGAGCAGTGTGTGTAGCCTGTTAATTATTACACACACACTGTCTCCTGAACCTTAACTGGAGGATTTGTAAATCCTCACTCACAATCTTTACATCCTTTATTTCCCACTGTGGATAGTGGTAGAGGTCGAGTGTGACCTGGACAGCTTTGAGTTGTTGTTTGTTATCCCACGTATAACTGTGGTAGAGGTCTCTTGACCTGAACAGTGTGACCACTATTGTTAACCCAGATCCAGGGTGTGGATCACTTTATATATGTTTTGAGAGGACTAAGTCTCAGCTTGAGAGTGAACCTCTTGGTTAACTCTTGGGTTTTTATTTACAACCTATATCCATACTATATATATTTATTTTATATTCCACTTCTATTATTTTGAAATATAATTTATTTTCAAAGCTACATTGATAGTTATACTCTCAAGTGTTTATACTTATTATAAACCAGTAAGATAGTTTCAAAAGTTAATCTAATCATCAGATTAAGTTAACTGAAAATTAATCAATCTTTGAGAAACCAATTGAACCTTTATAATCTGTATAAATTCACTACAGTTTAATTTGTTTTTGAAATTGGGGGATTTTAATAGAAAATGTTTTTAGCAGAAATTTTAATTTGAACTCAATTCACACCCCTCTTGAGTGTCCACTCCGACCAACATAAACACCTCAATAGGACCAATGAACCTACGAATGAGCTTCCCCCTAATGAAACTCCACTACCAACTTTGAGGGGGAAAACATTAAGAACACATGTTTTTAAATCTCAAATTACAATGTCCTCCTCCTATGATTTTCATATGAATTCTACCATTAATGTGATGAATTAATCAGCTCATGCATGAGCTAAAACATCCTTTTCATGCTCTACATTACCATTTTACCATAAATAGATGTCTCTATAACATCCATCCAATATAAGGGTGAATGACATGACCTCTTGTACATGTCATAGAATGGTTCCATGGTAATGGTAGAGATATATATATATTTTTGTAATAAAACTACACCTATGAAAAGTTTCCTACCCAAAATCTTCTAATATCCAGAACACATGCCCGCAAAATATCCTCCAACTTCTGGATGGTCTGATCTGTCAGCCCTTCCACCTAAGGGTAAAAAGAGTTTCTATTAATAACATTTCTCTAAAATCATGTCATAATCCCTTCTATAATCATGAGTTAAACCTTATATCATGATATGAGAAGATGGATATTTTAACCCCATGCTTCTACACCACCTAATACATATACATCATCGCTAAGGTGTCAACTGCACTCGACTGCTAGATCAGTATGAAGTGAGTATATTTTGTCATCTGATCCACTGATACCAATATAGAATTATAGCCTCCCTAATCCATTGGTAGCCCTATGATGAAATCCACTTATATGTCCTCCCACTTCCACTCAAGGACATTTAAGGGCTGCAACAATCCCCCAGAAACATGGTTCATAATCTAAATCTGCTGACACACTAGCGCATCAACACTAGAAAAACTAGCTTATCACAGAACAACATCTAATTACCACCATCCTCCAACCGTACCTCAATAGCATTACCATTTCCAATGCGATTGAAAATTACTTCAACCTTTGAGTATCCCCACCGAGACTCTTATTCATTTCATAGTAGAGAAGACTACACTATCATTGAAAATAATCAGCCTCTCCCATTATGGACCACTACATCAATGTGAATGGTATCCAACTCCTCCATCACCCCTGACATCTATATATTCTACAAATTACTCTCTTTAGAACTTCTTGCTCAAGTTTTTGACCACAATGATCCCCTTTTTTGATGATTAAAATATTTAATAGTTTTAGTCTAGGAGAAGCTCCATCAACTCCCACTATCGAAATTTTATATCTCACTAATAAAATATTTACTTCAAGAACTTGTGATCCATGAAAACCCCAAATCTCTATCAAAATAGGTAGTTTCGACACATATTTAGTGCATAAATGATTTCTACAACCTCTATATATTGGGTGGAATATTTACTTTTTTAGGGAAACAATTTCCTAGAACCAAAAGAGTTCAATCCTTGATTCTACATCAATACACATCCCAATCCTTGAACAGAAGCTTCACATAACAGTTTTAACATCACCCATTCCTCTAAATTATTGAGTAATAGATAATTGAAGAAATATCCTTTTAGACATATGAAATCTACCAAACACTATACTCACTCTACATAAAGGACTAGTCTTTCCTTTTCCATGCCATTAGTTGAGATGAATCGTAGGGGATGTTTGGTAAAAATCTCTAATAATAGCCTACCAGACAAAGAAAAATTTGAACCCCAACCACATTCATGGTTTATTCCCAAGAAACAACTACAACGACCTTTGATGAATCCCCATCTAACCATTTCTTGGACACCGTATGTCTATGTATGTACACCTCTCATGCTCCGACATTACATATGGAAAACATCCCCAAGAGCTGTTGGTGTCAAATATCCTCCATGAAATTCTTGAGATACACGACATGATCCTCCTATAACATTTATTAGATTAAGATTTAGACTATGAATGTGATGATGAACCAGTATTAAAATTCTTATAAGATAGGGTTCTTGAACTCCATGAACTCAAAAGATGCATTTGAAGCACCAAATGGTATGATAAAGACATCAAAGTGACCATACCTTCACCTGTAAGTGGTTTTTGGGATATCTCCCTCCTTCTCCCTTAATTGGTGATACATAGACCACATATCGACCATAGAGAACCATCATGCTCCCCTTATCTTGTCTACAGGATCGCCAATCCTTAGGAGAGGGTAATGGTTCCCGACCATTACCTAATTTAGTCTTCATTATTCTATGCACAACCTCAGTCCAACATCATGCTTCTACACAAACAAGACCAAAGCACGTAAGGAGACACACTAGGTAGGATAAATAAATTCTTCATCAGATCATCAATATGAATCTACAACTCCTGCAACTCGTAAGGATCTATTGGATGAGGAACCATTGATATCAGACAAGCACCTAGTTGTCAGTCTATCACGAACAAAACTCCATGTTGAGGGGTTAGAGAGAAATTTTCATTGAGGAAAACAGCCAAAAAACTCTGATAACTAATTGAACCTCTACCATTTTTGAATCCATTGATCCCACATGTATTTTGATAACATATGATGAATGGTTTCTATTTGTCATCTACAAACCGGAAAACTCTCATCTCCAACAAATTCTACACACTGGACATCTATGATTGAAAATATGACACCCAATAAAAGTTAATTGATAATATCATGAACCAAAAACAACTATATGTTTCCATTGATGTCTTTGTATGCATGCTTGTGTAGAATAAAGAGATCCCCAATGGATTTATCTGGCTCCATCATCAGTCTATATCCCATAAAAACATCATTAAAGTTATTCTGAGCTATGAATTTTGGTACTCAACACTAGGGGAATGGAAGAAGTATATATCTTTAGTACCAAGGCATGTGCACAAATGGGTGTAACGAAGGATTTGTTAAATAATAAATCAATAAAAGAAGGCACAAGAGTACCGATCTTTTTTATCATAGATCAGACAATATTTTTCCCTTTTGGAACTGCAACCTCTATGGCATGTAACTATCCACACCCATCTACTCTACCATCATCCAAGAGCCACCCCTAAACATGCCCTATTTGAGGTCCCATAAGATCACACTGAGGTCATAATTGACCTTCCCTATCACCCCTTGGAAGAGTTGGACCATGCTCTCCCTTGTGATGAATGGCCACTGATAGATTTTTCTACTAAGGTGGGTGACGAACTTGCACACCTCCACCATACTAATCTCAAAAAGGGATCTAATTTGGAATTTTCCAACAACCTAACCAAGAAAAAGACCACAACCAATAAGCATGCAGAAAATTTATGAGGACCATATGGTTGGAAATGAAACTATTGGGGTTGGATCCCCGATGGTCGAATCCTGGATGTCCCTGATATAGGAGACCTGTTTTTTATAACCATACCATTTTAAGAAAATAGTTGGATACCCTCTCACTGTAAACATCTTTGTGAGAGAATATTTTACAATACCTCATCCTTCTTCCAAACCTCTATGTATTTTATCATGATGAAGCGAGTAAATGAATTCTGAAGAGAATGATGAAGGGCCTCTACTAAGCATCTTTTTTAATACTCTTCATCAGGAACATGTTTTATAAAAAATGAAGGAGATCCTTAATCCAGATCCCTAGTTCCCTCAATGAACTAATCCCTTTATAGAAGGATATTAGCTCCATCAACATATAGGCCTTCATCATCAAAGAAAGAAGTTATGACTGGAACTCCTTCTTATTGTCGGCAAATAAAAAATCAGTCTCTTTCCTCTCCCTGAGGTAATGTGTCCCCCACTGACATGATGCTCCCCTCATCAAGATCACTCCCAGATGAACCCAGTACTCTGTTGGATCCGAGATCTAGGAGAAGGTGATCACAAAATCCTCAAGACAACTCACTATCTCAATGTTTGAAATGCTGCCTTTGTATATCCCTAGAGTATATTTCTAGAAATCAGAATGAGTCTTATTCCATTGTGTATCCTCCTTCACATAGTAATCCCTTTATAGAATGACTGGGTCAGACTTCCTGGCATTGAAATCTTTTACAACATGTGATCAACATACAAGAACCATAGATTAATAGTAATACTAGGAACTCCTATTCCAAGGTAGTTTGGAAATTTTCCATTAAGAATCATTTTTACTCATAATTTGTTTTATCTTGTAAAAATTTCCCATGAAAAATAGGGACATAATTACTTATGATACATGTACCATTCCTAGGGTCTCTACCCTATTATTGGTGTAGCTTCACTTGGTCATTTGGTAGGCTCTGCATCCTTACACCGGAACACTATGGGCACTAAACTATAATTTCCTAGCCGGTCCACCTTGGCCATTGTCTCACACAATGATCACCAAACAATATTTCCTTAACATTCCATAAAAACCTCAAAATTCCTAACATTAAAATCCATCCTATATCTCATCCTACTTCTGATACCATTCTGTCACGAACTGCCTTTTTCTAAATAAGGGAAGGGAAAGAAATAGGCCATGTCCTTCTTTCTTCCAGACGAAGGATAGATAATGAAAACCACTTACTACCTCCAAAAGGAACTGGGTGGAGACTATAACCAAGGGTTGGTAAACATTCATAAAATAATTGATCGAATACCATTTTTAAGGAAAACTCTATTGGGATATAAGATTGTAAATCCCAAACAAGTCAAAACTTCTTATATAAAGAAGTATTTTAATCCCACTGAATGCGTGTTTAATTTAAACTGCCATAATGCACAACCAAAATTCCTAAGCAATGAACAAAAAATTTCTGAGGGGAAACTCGTAAATAATATGATGCACGGTCTATTATTATCAAGAATGGTCCTGAGAGACCTTCTAGAACCCTAAAAACAGTTTTATATACATCTGATGATAATAAAAATATACTATGTATGAAAAAACTAGGTAACTCATCCACAATTAAGAGAACATACTAATCCTCATGTGAGAAAACTGTAGAACCTCAAAAACACATAACAAGGAATACTAACCATTATAGCTTCACCATGGAACACTCCCAAAATAATGAAATCAATATAATGTAATAATAAAGATCATTGATGATTGGGTACCCCTTGACACTTACAACTCATTAAATAGTTATCCCGAACATCTAATGACCAAGAACATCAATTATTACACAATACAAACTATCACAACATTCCCAATCACATTTGGGTGACAAACCACATCACATTATGCCTGTAGAAATAAGGGCAACAAACACAACACATCATTCTACAAAACACATGGACCTCATCCTATAGACATCTGTGAAACAAACCACCTAACACACAACAAAATTATATATCTGTTAAAAAAAATCAAGCTCTAATATTATACCCAAATATTCTTGGGTGATAAAATCCTAGAAGAGGGAGCATGGGATCCAATAAACATCCATATATCCTCCCATAGAGATGTTGAGAAAACACCCTCCACTATAACAATTGAATTTTTGGACAAGTAGTTCTCAACACGGGTGTTTTGAGTATATAAAATACAAGTAGCTAAAAGTTTATACATATTACTAAATGAACACTAATCCAAACCTATGGGTTTCCCAAAAAGGATCAGCCCACACAGAACAACGCTAGCTGCTACCCCTACATGAAATGACACACATCCAAACAAAACTGAAACATAAACCACCCCTTTCATATAAAAACTTATCTTTGTTTTATTAATTTTATTTTTTTACCTTCCAACAATACCCAACCAACTTCTAATCAGAAACATACCCACACCTTTAGTAACACATTCAGAATGAAGTCCAACTGCAAATCACTCTTCAACAAACAAAACAAACAATACTGGCAGTCCCACTGCTCTATAATTTCATCCAATCCACAATCATTCAATATCTTAAATTTATATCCCAATTAACACCATGAACTGCCTCATACATGAATCCCACAACAACCACCACAAATATCATTTCCCCTCTTCACAATCATACCACACAAAACACATCGATCCACCCCTATGTCCACCCTTGTGCACAAAACCATGGTATAGACACCATCACCATTCATCCCACACAAGGAAATAAACCCATAAAACCCCCACACAATATAGAGACACAACAAAAATCCAAGATTATTCTAATTTATCCATAAATGGATCATTAATTACATTGTGATAAATAGTTGTGATAACAAAAAATGTTTGATTATGGGGAATCCTTTTCATTTAACCTCATGTACATGATTAATAAAATTAAAATTTACAACAATTTTCACAAGAAATTGTGGGTGCGCAAAAAAAATACCACCACCACGAAAAATGAATTTAATATGGAATGACACCAAACAAACATAACAGAAAGAAGAAAACTAGGATTACAAAGAAAACTATCTATCAACTTAATCAACATCATGGATCCTATTATTGTATATGTTTACTAGAATATTCTTTCATAACACCCATAATAATTGGTTTCAACTATGATTAAGAGAAGACACTAGTATTCCTACCACACTTGATGAAAAAATAATGGAGATACTAATTAATTAGTACATAGAACATTAGGAAAACAAGAATTCATTTATGAACCAAAACGGAGGGTAGTGCGAGCCACAAGAAGGACTCCTAAGAAAAATTTAACAGGTTTCTACAGCACAGGAACATGACTAATTATGGAAGAAAGGTTGTTGGTTTACCTAGAGGGAATAGAAGGTTTCATGGAAGAGATGGTCCTAGCTTAAGAAAATGAACGATCCTAATATCAGGGAAACAATTTGAATGTACTTAAATTTTAGTTATTTTTTTGACCACACAACATAGTCGTTCCAAGATATTTATGATACAATAACTCCCTCATAGACAGTGTACATTTTGGAAAAACATTGATAGGTTCATTATTTACCAATAAAGAAAAAAAAAGGATGAACTTGAATAAATTTGAAAATGCGTGAGCTTACGGTAGCGAGTCACCACTTGGAGAGTCAATTTTCGTTCTGTCACCATTCGGTGAGTTTCCATTCGGCGAGTCACCATTCAATGAGTCGTTTTTGGCAAGTCACCATCTGGGGTGTCAACATTCAGTGAGTCACCATTCAAAAAGTCACAGATTGTTATTTCACCATTCAGTGAGTCCCCAATTGTCGACTAACCATTTTGTGGATCCCCATTCGGTGGGTCTCCATTCAGTGAGATATCATTTAGAACCCTACCATTCTACGATTCATCGTTGGGTGAGTCACTATTCGAAGACCAAACATTTGGGGAGTCACTGTCTGGAAACCTACTGTTAGATGAGCTATCGCTGGAAAACTAGATTTTAATAAAAGTTATGAAACAAGCCACTTTGACACCGGATAACAACTTTAACACTAGATATTCACAATGTAATTGGATACAAAAGTTTTGGAAATTATAGTTATGATAAGATATTATGGATGTGATGGGTAGTTGAATTACTTGAATAGATCTCTTTGAAATCCCAGTGATCTTGAGATACCCACCCAAATGATATCCATCAAAATATAATTGTTTCTATTCAGTTATGGTTTGGAAAATGACAAACCATTATGATTGATACTCACATCCAAGAATAGAAAAATTATCTTAAAAATAATAAATTTTAATAACTTGATGAATTTTATTCATTTGAACATACTTTTTCTCATGTGGATACATATATTTATACATTAAAATATAAAAACACTATTATAATTTTAAAATTTATTAATTTGTTAGAGTATTATGGCCCCCATTTAGTTTAGTGTTGAATATAAAATATTAAAAATAAAAATAATGTTAATTAAAATGAAATTAAATAATAAAATTTCATTTTGTTATAAAATTGCCCCCTAAATATATTACTTCCTCTTAAATTTAATAATAACATACTAATGAAAAATCACAACTGTATCTAATGGAATAAAATAACTTGTGTTATAAAATTTTCAGAAATATCAACCATAAAAATTCTAGAAACATATATTTTTCCTCATGATAGGATTATACTTACTATTTATTTCTTATAAAATAATTTCATCTAAATATCCCATTGTGATTGTGTATAACGACTCATATAATAGAAATAATGTTTTTTTATAATTCAGATTCATACATACATTTAAAAATGATCATTGGTTTTATTAAAATATGATAAGTGATTATCCTTTTTTGGCATGTAATATGTAGTATATTTAGAGATAAAATATATATTTCCATGACCACATCAAATCTAGATAATGGAAATAATTATTAGATATAAATGAATCACATTCCACAAAAATTCATCTTGAGGTAAGATAATTACATTTCAAGAAGTTTTCATCGATAATTCACATAATATTGTTGTGATTTATTTCCACTGAAAAATATCCATGATATTATAGAGTAGATAGAATAAAACTCTATTAATAAATCTAGTCCACTATATTGGATGATATGTGTAAATAATTTTATTTGATCCATTGTAATGATTTTAAATGTATAGATACTTATTTTTCCCATAGGTATAAGAGTTTGTTGATACCTATCATCATTTATATCCTGTATTAAGTAATTCACTTGGATAATACCAAAGTTCGACAAAATTTTGAAAATTATCAATTAGTGGTGTCATAGAATAATTTTTATTCCTATCAAGAGTTTTTATATAAAATATTAATTTTATCTCCAAGAATAGTTACTCTGAACCATATATTTCCAAAAATTATACATATTATATGTATTCTGAAATATTTTCATTTGTTATTCATCCCACAATCAAAAAATATCAAAAAATTTTCTTTAATTTTTTATTTTCATAATCAATTTATCATCAATGAAAATTAATAATTTTTTCTTTTGTGAGTTTATAAATCAATTAAGATTTTGATTATAGATAATCAAAGGCAATAGTATGTGTCATGGAAAATGAAGTGATTTTTCCAGTGAATCACTAATCATGATTAGTGATAGAATGAGATATATTATGATAATAATTCATGTTTGATGGTTAGATATAATCATAATATATCTCACTCTATCACTAATCAGGTTTAGTGATTCACTGGAAAAATCACTAACTTTTCCATGAAACATACTATTGCCTTTGATTATCTATAATCAAGCCTGTAAATTAAAAAATTAATGCGATAAATAATAATTAATAAGATTAAAAAAATAAAAACTAGGCAAATTAATAGGGAAAAAATTCTAAATGGAATACATTCAATAATATTTAAATTTATATTTTTCAATATTTTTTATTCATTAGAAATTTTGTATTGTATTCTCCAGCCATACCATAAATAATTATATCAAATAATTCAGATTTATTCATAAATAGAGTTTAAATCACTAAATAGTATCTCCTAAGAGAGACAATATTGGCGTGCATTAAGGAACCATTATCCTGAATCATGAGAATATAGAGTTAATACTAATATAATATTTTTTTGTTTGGTACCCATATTTTTATATATAATAGATCCTATGTCCACTGATCTATAACATGATTGGGTTGTCATTTCATAGAATCCTCAAAATTACTACATTAAAAAAATTATGATATTTTCCTATATATCAAATTATACAATGTTTTTTCAATTATGTTATATAATACAAATATCAGAAAATAAAAAACATTTCTTTGATACTAGAATAGTCAACCAAAGGTAGACATATAATTATTTAATATCAATATTATATTTTAATAATTATAATTTACCAATAATTTCACAATCAATAGAACTAACGGATTGGTGTTATTGTGAATTTGTTGTATAAGAAAAATATTTATCAATACTTATAATAATTTCTTTATAATAGAACTAGAATAGACACTCTTATAGAATTATTATAAGATAAAGTCCTCATTATAAATGTTCAAATGAAAACCTAATATGAGTGAGTTCATATAGTGGATAAGGGTAAAACTTCACATTATATCCTCAATGGTTGTGTAATAAAAATTTGCGAAAACATTGGAATAAATGAAATATCCGAATAAAGGATACATGAAACAATAATAAATTTTCTCTAAGTCATAATAAAATAACCTGTAATGTTAAATTAATAAATATATACTACATAATCATAGTGTGTAAATTTCTGATAATAAACATGTGTCATATTGAATAATAAAGAACAAAGGTTTTAAAATCAAGGAAAAACCTGGAAAAAAAAGTAACAGGGAACTATAGACCAAATATAATAATAGGGAATATCATATTATGATCATATTTGTGATGTCACACCCATAATGTTTGGGTCATATACACTTATTCCCTCTATTTATGATTTGAATGAATACATGAATGTCTATGATCTATTATTATATTAGACATTAAAACATAACCAATGAATTAAAGGGGAATATTATACCCCACCTATATGTATCGATTGAAATTTGTGCCATAATAAATAATTCATTATATGACATATAACCGAGGTATTGGAAGTTTTTCTCATAACATTTCCAAATTGTATCACATATAATTAATTCACAAATTATATTGGATGATAGCATAATTTTAATAATTTTAATAAAATA
This sequence comes from Viscum album, assembly GCA_963277665.1. Lineage (NCBI taxonomy): Eukaryota > Viridiplantae > Streptophyta > Magnoliopsida > Santalales > Viscaceae > Viscum > Viscum album. Next base: position 1,585,575,414 of record OY728147.1, read on the forward strand.
TTTCCTAAATAAATTTTGAATATCATCCATAAAACATGAATCCATAGATGGTAGAATTGTCATAAATAAATAAAAAAATTAAGATAAACTAAATAAATTCTATACGAAATATTTTTGTACCAAATTTCTAACATGATTAATTTATGAGACACATTGAAAAATATACTTTTTAAAAAGTTATCATGAGTAATTTTTTAAAAAATATAAATAAAAAAATATGAATAAATCATCCCTAAAATGCATAATATTTTAATAAGTAAATTTGGTGTAGATGATAGAATATGGTTTCATGAAAAGAAAAACCTTGTCAACCTAATAAATAAATTTATTGAAACCCACATTATAAAATGTTTGATAAATCATATAATTGAAAAGCAGAAAAGATAATTTAATAGATCATCATAAAAAATACCTATCTGTATTAGTAAATAATATAGTATAACATTGGCTAAATATGATATTATTAACAAGGAATTAAAAGATATTATTTGGAGTGTATGAGAATTATTCCCAAATCATTAAATTTGTTGACGAATGAAATCCAACATATATTTTTTATTTAATGTCAAAATGTAACATTATAAAAAATAAGTTGGAAATTTAATATATTGAAGTAAAATAATATAATAAAACAATAATATTGAACTATGGTCCAAGTGAAATAATTTTGAATCAAGATAATATGTTTAGTCATGGAAAACATGTTTCACTTCACTCCTCACTACCAAGAATGATTCTTATCCTCGTGTGTAAAAAAAAGAATCATTTTAATAACCAATTTTATATCCTTATTATTATCTATTATTACATATAGTATTAAATAATATAAATGTATTATATATATATATTAAATTGTAAAATATTGTTTATTTTCATAATCAGATGTTAGTGATTTTGTTTGTTTTGTGAATGAATCAAAATGTTGATGTTGATACCTATATATTAATTGTTAGTAAATAATTTATATTTTATTCATAATAATATAATAGATAAATTATAATTAACATTAATGTTCTAGTTTAATTCCTATATAGTTTTCATCCTAATTCAAGAAGATCAAATCGGTGAGGAGAAAAAATTTGAAATTTTTGAGAAATAAAAATGGGTATTTCATTATCAAGTTAAATATTATAATATATTTTAAAGAACCATAATCGTGTAATAACCACGATTTTGTTAAACTAAAAAAATTATGAAAATATTCCATGTATTATTATGGCGAAAATTTATATATAACACTCTATGGTGTCAATAGTCTATATGTATAGATGAATGACATTTTCTCTTTCAAAAGAATAAAAAGAAGATTAAAATTGGTTTATATTTTAGGAATTAAATGAAAACATAAAATAAAATATTTATTCACAAAATACCCATATTAATCCATCCTTGAAAGGCTGTGATGAAAAATAAAAAATATCATTCATGGAGGAGGTAGGTCCCACATACACATAGATGAAACATTCATTTTTATATTGAGAAGGGAAGTAGGTTGGTCAATAAATTTGAATAAAAATAATGAGGCTATAGTACACTACTAATAATAATGATATTAATTCTAGATTGTATAATATATATTTTGGTAAAATAATAACTCTCAATGTTGTAGTAATATGAATTTTTTATATTGTAATTAATATTTTACACCTTGGATTAACTATTTTTAAAATTGTATTTATCTGTTTAGGGGTGGTACATTTAGTAGATTAACACCTATAAGAGTTTTTTGTGGTATTTTAGAGGGTTATTCGGAGATTATACTCAATATATGGGGCCATTGGTATGATGAAAATGGGTGTGGTAGTATGACCTATTTAACAGTGATAGGGGTTGCATTATTATATTAATAAGTCTGTTATTCATGGAAATTGGATCCAAAAGATGATAATTATTTATACTGGATGGGTTTTTGTTGAGTAATGCATCAACTAATTCATGAGGGACATGTTTCTAGAATTATGTATGACATTTTCTCTTTTTAAACACCATATTACCATACAATTATTTATTGAAACTAATTATCACATAATTAATTAATTTATCTTGTAATAAAATTTAATGGTAAATATTACATATTTTGTAACTTATTATTTTAATTTTTAAAAAAAATTTATTGTTTGAAATTTATAAAATTTGAACATATTAATTCCAAAATAATAAATTAATAACACCTTAATAAATTAAAGAAAAATACAATGTATGTTTTGAAAAGTAAAAATTTTACTTATAAGTTATACGTAATACTTTTATAAGTATAATATTAGTTATGAAATAAATATTTTTAGAAGAAATAGTTCTCATAGAACTGAGGATTTTTCATATATCCTTATAATATCTTTAATTTCATTACATAAGTATGAATGATATGTTACACAATTGACCATAAAATAAATATTTTTAGAGAGATCACAAGAATCCTAATTAGATAATTTTTTGATGATAAATACAAATAAGTTATTTTTTATCAATTAAATTCTAAAAAAATTTAACATTCTATATGATTCATAAAATATATTTGAATAATATTTTAAATGAGAAATGAGGTTTTCAATTATTAACAGATATTATTCTTATATCTTATAAATTACTAATAAAATTAATATTTATATTTTAATCAAATAAAATATAAATTCTATCATCATTTAACAGAATAATTTTAATTTCATGAAATAAAAGTCCATTGTCAATAGAATTTTAATTTTACAAAAAAACATAAATTTTAAGAATTTAATGATTTTATTTATTTATATATTAAAATTTAATATTATCAATACATTGGTATAATAAAATAATGATAATTATTCATTACTATAAAAATTTATAAATATATAAAATTAATGTGACATATAAAGTATATATTATATTAATAATTAAATTTTTATATCATCCATATTTCATGTTACATCACCACTCATGATCCCATTTTTAGATAAATGAATAAGATTTTTTGTAGTCGTATTCCTTAGGGGAAGCCTATGTAGAATAGATTACAATAAAATTGTTATTGTCTTGAGCTACATTTGAAAATGATTTACCTTAAATAATAATTGTTGGATTTTAACTTATAATTGGAATGGGGAAGTCCCTAGTAAAGTATAAACATATCCATGCTTGAACAAATGGCTTTCATAAGGGAGAATTTGGCAACATGATTCCATTTCATTCAATTTTCTACATTGATTTCATAATGTTGAAAATTCTACTTATACTGGTCAATTTAAAAGATATGTTATAAAATATATTAAATTTATTCCAATGTATCACTATTTTGTTTTAGTTTTGTTTATCATATGAAAAAACATATTAAATAATTTATTTTTTAAAAGGGAAATTATTATCATAATTTTGGGTAGTTATGCTGAAATGAATTTCTTGTTACATTCTTCATCAAAAAATATTTTATCTTAAAAATCTCTGAATACATGTAAAACATATCTGTAAATTAATTTTGAATCTACATTGAAATAGAAATATGATATTTAATTTTTCAAAATGGATATTTTTTATCATTGAAAATTATTTACTATCAACCCCCAATTTATGGAAATAAATATCCTAATTTAAATTTCCTTCAATATCATTTATAAATATTTTATAATATTTCAAATAATCTCATTATATTGTCCTCAAAACATTCCATATTCATTTATTTATCTTATCTTGAAGTTAAATTATTTTATATACATCTTCATGATACCATTCAAAGAATGAATCTAATGAAATGATCTCATTTAATATTTAATGATAACTCATTGAAATCATAACCCTAAATTATTTTACATGAAACATAACAAAAACATAGCTACCTGAAATTTTATGCATGAAGAGAAATATTTATTTGTATGATTAAATCTTATGTTATAGTTGGTTATACATGTCTTAATATTTTGTAGCCACTTGAAGGATCATATGAATCCTATTAATTATTTTATTATATGTATGATTCCTTTGATGTAAACAAATATATTCTGGGAAACATCAATATTACTCTTATGTATCCTCAAATTATACATACATGTTATATGTATTAATCAAATGAACTTGTATATTAAATGAGATTTAGTCTTACGTATTATCTGTATATATTATGTGTCAATATTTTAAAATCAATGAAAATAAAATGTAGTCAATCATGACTCATTATGTTATAATAAAATCATATAATTAACATAGAAACATCTTGAACTCAATTCCTGGAATCTCATCAAATCCTAGAGTACTCCAAAACTAAAAATTAGTTCCAAATATTTTGAAAGACAAAAATTTATTTATAAAAATTAAAACATCATATTCTATACAAAGAAAAATCCTTCACATTATTTGATGTAATCATTTAATACATTTTATTTTCTTCCCACCATTATTATTCTCCTCATAAAGAAGTATAACAATCTATTCTGAACTTCTTCGAATGGAAATTTTCTATAGTCCTGTATTTTTTATAAAATTTTCATAATATCTTTCAAAAATGGGTTATATAATTTCCCCCAATTTATTATGCAATTATTTAATAAAAAATAACCTAATAGGAGTTAAACTAAGTTTAAGAAATCCTAAGGTTAAAATATGTATTAAATATATCTACAATGAAATTTTTGAGTTATAAAATCTAATAAAACTAACATGAAAAAATAAATATAATATTCTTTATTCTATTTATTATAATCTAATAAAAAAATTAAAAAATATGAGTATATATATGATTCTCATACTATATTTTTTATCAAGCCCTTAAAACTAATGAAATCATTGTTCAAAATATTTCTTGTCTCAAGAATGATCCATCGTGGTGTTGGGGAATTATATAGATAAACATTTTTACTCTCAAAATGTCAATATGCATTATTGGGAGTGGATTTATAATAATATAATAAATTTATACAATTGATTGAAAAAATACTATACTTAATGTTCTTGTAGTTAATTTTTATTATAATCAATGATATTTTATGTTAATTTTATTTAAAATTGAGTGAATAATTCTTTTTTATATAAATTTATATTTTGTTTTTATAAAACATATGAAAACTAGCGATTAATATAGAGTAACATTAATTCATTTATGTTGATTCATTATCCAAATTATTTCTATATTTCCATATTACGTAGAAATATATTCTACCAAAGTGGTACCCTAATTGATATAGGTTATATTCCTAGAATTAAATTCGAAACATATACCATAAATGAATAATTTTCCTCTTTATTTTTTCTATCTTATCAAGAGAATTACATACCTAGTAAAAATTTTTAAAATCATTGTTATTATTGGTAAACATTTCTCTCAATTAGTATTCAATAATTTGACATATTTTTAATAAACCTAAAACCCCTTAGATACAAATATTTATAACACCATTGTAATAAATTTATATATAGAATAATTTGTTATAGGAAAATTAATATCTCCCCTTCTGATATTAAAAGGAAATAGATAATCAAACCATTTTATGAATTTTATCTCATTGGATGAATACATATTGTTATATTAAAACAATTTTCTATACTTATAATATTGTTAAATATCTATTCAAACAAAAATTATTAAATTATAATATCTACAAATTGTAAATGTTTATTTTTCTTTTTCATTAATTAAAAATAAATTTTATTCTTCCTATAATATTTATTTATATTTTATTTACTTCAAGTTGGATATATATTCAAGATATTAATTCAAATAACCATTTTTGGAATTAATTTTTAATAATACCTCACTTTTTCTTTCATTGATTTCCATATGTCATACATGTTCCTGATGTTATATGATAATGTTATTAAAATGTTATTTTTTATATAAGTTTGATGACATGTAATGAGGAGACAAAATGATATCTCAATTTATATAAATGATTAATCCATGCCAATTTCATTAACAATATTTTTGGAAAAATCTAGAAAATTTCTATATATAGTTATGATTTTTTTGATATTGTAAGACAACCCCATGATAAGCATGAATTAATTAATACAGTAATCTATTTATTTAAATAATGTTTCTAAAAATTATTCACAGAATACAAGGGTAAAATGTTTTTGTTTGAGGAATATTATCAACATATAAAACATATTTTACAACACTTGAGAACCATTATCCAATATTGATCCCCTTTCAATCCTTTTTTATCATCTCACGTTATATAATTATCTACAAATCATGCGTAATAGAAAAAAAATGTAATATAAGATTCTTAGTAAGGGAAAAGAATATCATAATGTGTTAGATCATGAAAATGAATGAGAAAATGAGGTATTCATAATTATATTATTAATGGATCCAAAAACCGTATATAATATTCATAAAAAATTATATAGAAACATATAGTCATATCCAGATCAGTTAGGGTAATAAAATTTATAATATGTTATAAAATACCTTCCAATAATCCTCAAACCTGATAAAATGACAAAAAAGTGAAACATTATTTAAATATTAGGCACACTTATGAAAAATAGTCTTCTCATTTTACTAAAATAAATAATGAAATATTGAATAAAATAATGAAAAAAATTAAAAATTGTGAACCCATTAATATTTTAATGAATTTTTGGACAGAACTAATTATTACAACACACATGTGAGAAAACGCAATAACTACTCAACTAAAAATGTGATCATACCCACCATTCATATGCATATGAGTATCCAATAATTAGATCCACAACGAACTTTCTCTTGATATTTAAACATAAAAGAATAAATTGGTCGGTGATATAAGACCACAAATAAACATATTTATGCAATGAAAATTAAATTATCATAGAAACATAAATAACCCATGAAAAATAATGGGTTTCTTAAATATGACAATTTATATCATTTGTCATTCAAAATTAACCAATGAGAATAAATATATTTTTTTCAGAAAAAATAATAATAGTATAAGATAACATTATCAATTAAATAATTATTAACAAAAAAATGAAATCCCAAAATAATCACATAATATAAACGTCACTGAAAACAGAAAATTTATTGATAATAAGAGAATTAATTTCACGAAAACATTACATAAAAAAGTAAACTGTTTCAGTTCAATGTCCCATAAAATTTTCAATGTTTTTTCATGGATAATATTTAATCTCATATATCAAAAATATAAAAATCATTCATACCAATAATAAAGTTATATTCATAAATATTTACATTTATACTCATCATTGAAAATTATTACCTTAATATATTATAGTGTAATAATATCTTTTCAACATGAGTGGTTACTAATTTTTAATATTTTTATCTATGATTGTAAAATGGATGGAAATAATTGATTTTCACCAAAACATTCTCTTTTATAAAGAAATTAATGATACTAGATTTGATTTTTTATAAATACCAATGTCTTATTTTCAATTTCATGGGGGTTTTAGTCATGTTTCTTGAAGATAAAAAAGGCAATGTGTGAGTTGCCAGTTGTTCACCAATATCAATAGAATATGTTATAAAGATCAATAATTTCTATGTTATTAAAAAAATATTAATGATATTTATTGTACACACACACAAATTCACACACATATATATAATATAATAAGGAAATATTTTATAAATACATCCATAATAGTGTTGTGACAAAATGATATACACATGTTAATAGTGGATGTAGTCATCCTATATGCATGAGTGATGATTAAATTTTCAATAAATTCATGAAATTGAGTAATATTGTATATCATTTAAGAAAATAGTTTATATATATATAAATAATATATATTAAATCCCCATTTGGGACATTCCATGTAATGGGGTAATGGAAAATGAAACATGTTGCGTTGTGGAGGAGGAAGTCCCCAGAATGCCCAACACAACATTCGTATTTTAATTTTGTTTCAAAATGAAAACGTAGAGGGTGGTAAATTATTTTACCACCATTTAAATAATATTATTGTATTTTAATGATTAATATTATATCATATTTTGATGGTGAAATTAAATTTTATGTAGGAAAAGGCATACAACGAAACGCAAAATAAGGTGTAGTGATTAAAAATCTATACCGTACATCTTGGATATCTCCTATATAAATGGGATTAAACCTTTGAAAAATGGTATTTTGAGAATAATAAAACATCCATAAGTTTCATATGAGTGTTCAAGATATTTAGGGATACATTTTTGGATAATAATAAGGTTTTTTGTGAGTAAAAAATTAGAAGATCAATGAAAAATTTACAAGTTAAATTGGGTCGATTTTTTTTATTACCAAAAAAACATAAATAATTGGAATCCAAAAATATGGAAAAGGAAAAAAAACATTACATAATAGGTAAGGGGACATATATGGTTGATCCGCACCACTAACATTTAATTAAAATATTTTTTTATCATGTTAGGCCCTCTACCTCTTAGTTTACTCATATTTATCCTTTTTCAATATAACTAATGTTCTAAAATGGCCACATTGGGTTTCTTTAAAAAATTACAAAAAATTATAACTTCAATTTTAAATGATTTATTCTCTCAAGAAAATTGATTAATTAATTTATTATTATTTAATATAATCTAATAATATCCTAAAATTTATTTTTTTTGTAAAAATATATTTGTTAACTGTCCACCTAAACATATATTTTGTTATAATAATTGAAAAAAGATATATTATGATAATATTTTCATAATAAGTAAAAAATGAATTCAATTCATGTTAATTATCACATTATGATATATATAGTTAATTTTTAATGGAATACACAATATATCGAAAAAATTATAGAATATAACTTTTTTGTATATAAATTATAATTTTTTATATTGATTTATAACTAATACGGTGTTACTAATATAATAAATATTTTCAATCAAAAAAAATTATTTCTATGAAATAGAATTATAGTTAATAGAAAATTATTATTTCTAATAATAATTTTTATGTACTAAAAATTACTCATATAAAATCAAAAAAAATAATGATATATCAGAACCTAAAAATATATTATTAAATTTATATATATTATTAATTACTTATTTTTTAACCCCTAGGATATCTATGAATAATCTAATCATTAGATAAGATATGTTTTCAAATCTTATTAGTAGATCATCTTGCATATATTTTGGTAAAAAATTCATGATATTGAACATTCATTATATAATGTTATTCCCAAATGGTAATTTTATCAGGATCCAATTGGTCATTGTTAAGGGAAAACCCTGAGAGACGCTAACACCCTTTTGAGTTTTAAAAATTTCCTTTATAAGTAAGGATTATACTATCAGATTCCGATCTGTATTATATTTTCAACTTATTTTGGTTATTTAATTCATTTTATAATAACTTATTTAAAAACATATCTATCATCCAAAATATATAAGGATTTTTAATTTTAGTTTTGTATACTATGAAAAAAATGTTTAATATGTTTTTTTTTGGATGATATATGGTGTTATCTTTGGTCATTACATTAATCAACATCATAAATTAAATTCTCATAATTTTAGTTGTTAATTACTAATAATTTGAGTAAGGATATATAAAATATGAATTGGAATTTATTATTAAAATGTAGAATGAATATAATAATTTGAATATTTATAAGAATTATACAAATATTGTGTTTCTTATTAACTTTTTTTGTTAAATACAACTCTTGGTTTTGTGTTATAACCAATTTTATATTCCATATATGTTCATAAATCATAATTAAAGTCATAGTTTATGAAAAATTGGATTTATCCATGAAATGTGCTTCTGAATTATATATTAGACTAAACACAACAACAAGTATCTCATACACAATGGTTCCCAAAGTTGTTGGTGATAGAAAAGTATTGATGTTGAATTCAAAATTCATCAAAGAATGACCCTCATCCACATAAGATTTATTTAGATCGATATTCAGACACCTCCACATCCATTTTAAATTTGTCACCTCCATTACTAAAGAATAAAATGACACCATCATATTCCTATCCCACATTTCAATCTTCAATAGATACCAACACATTTCCATGCCTCTATATTGCAAAGCCCTGCACATACACACTTTACATTGATATCAGATAATGATTGAAGGATTTATATAAAACCCACAAACTCCACTCTAGGTGTCTCTTTATGTTCTCAAACATGAAATTTCACACCCTAAACTGTTTCATAGATACATTGTAGGGTCTCATATGTTCTATGGAATATAACCTATTATACAAATAATCCCAGCCTATACATCAATAGGTGGCCTCCATTTTCACCCTACCAACATGTCATGTTATTCTAGTGGTAACAATGGTATTTGTATTTGACGCCAATTATTGATGTATGTTATACCACATCTATTGATTCATCAGATCCTATATGATATAGTGAATCATTTTTGGATTACTATGAAAATGATTCACTGTGTCTATCTATAGATACAGTGATTAAAATATCACTATATGGTTTATATTTGTTTTAATTTCTATGCCATTTATTTTTTTACTATTAGGATGTTTTCATTAATGAAACCACAATTATCAAAAATGGTATTGTTGTTTAAATAATTTATCAATTACATCAATTCCACTCAATAGATCTATACTATGATTAATATTATCATAAGAATATATTTGGATGTGGAAATTTCAAACATCGTAATATTTTATTTGAAAAAAAACATCTAGGTGGTACACATAGAAAATGATATAAGAAACATTTAGTGACTAGAATAATGATAAAATATTTATAATTATAATGTGGAGGATTTAGTTTTCACAGTCTATCTCATTATAATTAATATACAATGATACACAATTTTCACATTTTGGATGTGGTTTTTAAAGCTTATAATTCATAAATTTCTTGTTATTATCACAATAAAGAGGGTACTTAATAGATTTTACACACATATAGAATGAACTATTAATGGTTCTTTTGGATACATATTTCCCACTACCATTATATTACCTAGCATCATGATTTTCCAACATCATTTAGATGGTTGATACCCCCTCTTCTAAATGTAATGATTAACATCATCATGTTTTTTTAAATTGACATTATTGCCAAAAGCATATATGATAAAAAAACATTGAGCATAAATGGTCTAAAAAATATTTTTATTATAAATATATTAATTAAATCATTTACACTAAATTATAATGTATGAATATATTAATAAAATAATGAAATAATATATATATATATATATCATATACAATATAATTTTTTTTCATAATTTCGATTTTAATATTAAATAAATTTTTATTATAGGAATTTATTCCATAAAAAATTAAACAAAATTGAATAATTTCATTTCTTGATTTAATATTGAAATTAATTTATATATATATTAAAAAATATATTTGAAAAAATAAACTTCAGTTCTATAATTAGAGAAAATTTATTAAATTAATGTGACATTTTGTAATTTTAACAAAATATTGATTTTCATGTTCATATCAAAAAACATTTACTTTTTTAATAATTTCCATTACATTAAAAAATTAATTAATTGAACATCCCCAATTTGTTTTTAATATTATATTAATGGTACCTAAATATTATTTATTTATATTTAGTAATCATAATTAATTTTTTATCAAATTTATATTAGATATTACTATATAATTATTTTTGTTAATAATAGCAGGGTTTTTCGAAAAACTATTTAATGTGAATGTTGGTTCTCTATTTTAATTAATAGAAAAACATCGAATGATAAATTAATTAAATGAAAATTTTGTATAATATATTATGAAATTTAAATTTTTATAAATAAAATTATTATTAACCCTTATAGAAATAATACATAATTATATTTTCATTTAACAAACGAACTTCTGGAAAACCTAATATTTATTGATTTTGTTAGATTACCATAAAATTTTGTCATCCTATTATTTGAATTTAATTGGGTAAAATGAATTAAATATTTGTAAATAAAATATTTAATGTTATTATATAAGATAAACTATGTTTTTTTGTAATTAATAATTATAAATTTGATGATCTTTTACAATGGTAAAAGTAAAGAAAATATTTTTTAGGAGTTTAACTGATAAGATATGGGTGTAAATGACATTAAATATTGTATAAATTTTATTTTCTATAAATATATATACCTTATCATTTGTAACACTCAATAATGGTACATTTATGATCCCCATGGGATTTAAAAATCATTGGTGTCACTTTTAATTTTCATAAAGTACATAAATGCCACTCACCTCACATATAATGGCCAAAACATATCATCAAACCTTCACACGTTCACAAATTTTTTTTAGAAAAAACCTTCCAAATATATTCTTAATCCACATCCAACATCCTACAAGCATTAGTTTTATTATAAATAATTTTTATGAATAATTTTTCTACTAACTAAAGGATGTTGGTCGAAGAAAATTTATCAGGCTTCAATAAGATATTTTATATTAATTTTATCATCCACATTCAGATGTAATTTTGTTTTTCTTGTATAATAATACTAGTACATAAAATATTATTAGATGATTATTTTATTTAATTAAATTAAATCAATCTTGATTTTCATAAAAATGGATTTGAAATAATCATCCATGTGCACGAAGGGCTACCTCCTCATGAACCAATATCATTCATTTTTCATTGTCATCTCACAAAGGTAGTTATAAAGATGGATTTTATGTTTATCTACATATTATATTAAAAAAATATTCTAATTTATTTATTTTATCATATATAACATATTCATTTCCTTTCCAAGTGTGATATATTGATGTTTCTTGTGTGTACAACAATGTACCATATAAAGAAGTAATGTGATTCGTTATTCAATACTACATTAATTGGAAGTTAATAAGTATAAAAATTCTCAATATATGTGATATAGTTAAAATAAAGATTAAATTCATTACATATTAATCTTTTTTAAAATAATTAGAATAATATTATTTCATACACTAAAAATAGATAATGTCCTTAATGCGTTTGTGGGGTAAACCGCCTCAACGATAATATTGGATTATTTTTTCATCACCAAATCAAATAAAATATAAATATTATTATATTTAAATAAATAATAGATTATATATGATTCTATTAAAATTCATTAAACAAAAAATTTTACTTACCTTCTTTTCATAATGATTATTGATAAATAGAAACGTTATTGATGCATACATACAACATTCTGTCTCCATGATGAAAACAAAGTTCATTCATCATAAAAGAAATTTAATTATAGGTTTTAAAATTATAAATAATGATTAAAAATAATAAATATTTCCTGAATCTTATCATAGATATGTGTAAATAATATCCAATTTTTTCATTGTCAACACACTAAATCCATTCTGATGTAATATAACGAACATCCTCACAACAACCTAGGTATAATTTTTTTAAATGGTTGGGGGTCAATACATTTTATATGATCATGAAATTAGAAACCCATTTTATAATTCAAAATATCAAAACCATTGCATGAAGTTAAAACTCCATAATCTTTAGACAAAAAGCTCCTATAAGTGTAAAAGAAGCAAAACATTCAAGCAAAAACATGAAACTCTAATCGCCCCTTGCTAGACAGTACACCAATTATATCAGTACAAAACGTGAGTCACCCCATATGTCAAAAATATTCCCCCTTTTTGGTGGTACAATGTGGAAGAGAACCGCTCCAAGAAACAAAGAAATGATAAGGAGATCCAGATCAAAGGTTCCAGCACACATTTTTCTCTTTCGAGTGGTCCACTTGACAGAGAATGAGGGTAATATCTCCAGTGTCAACCTAATAGAACGCATGTAGATACTGAAAAACACTACGAAACTGACATATAAAAGACCCCTTACATCAATAAGAAGATGATGCATGAAAGATGATGAGTGTCATCACACCAATCCCTCTTTTGAGGTTACCCACCCAATAGTACCTATAAAATGATGCACCATCCAAATTAAACATAGGATAAAAGTACAAGTGGAAAAATTTGAATCAAAAGAACAAGTTAAAACCATTATTCTAATGTAGAACCTGATTAAAATCTTGAGAATAACTCTTGATCCGTGAAACTAGAAATATAGGCAACACAAATCATCAAAACAATGCAAACCATATCATTCACTTCCCTAACTATAGAATCAGATGCAGATCAACACCAACAATTCATAGTATGACAGTTAAGCCAAACCAAAAACTCCATCAACACGCTGAACAAAGTAATCTCTAATCCATGAGCGGAAAATTTCAAAAAACTAGCTATACCAAGCATCTAACCCACTGAAAAAATGCTCCACATCAATTCAATTTTTTTTACACACCCCGCATGAACCCTAGTTTAGAGCTCGCCGCTGAAAATATAAGGTGTTGAATCCAAAAAATATTGAGTCAGAGTATTTCACATTCCAAAACTCGAGATCCCATTGGAACCTTCAACACACTAATCACCTCCACACAAAACCAAATCCTGATTCATGCAGTTTCCATCTATGAAAATATCTTGGTAAGACAACCATGAACCAAATATAAAGAAGTCGAGACTGATGATGTCACCATCCTCACCAGTCACTTCTCAAACAAGAAGAAACTATATATACAATACTAGATATAAGAAGATCTGGATGAGGTGTTTTTTATAGTAGAGAATGTGGCCGTTAGAGATGCCAACACCTCCGGGTGGGGGAGAATCCTGATTTAGAAATAGTAGATTACTTTTTTAAATATGTCATTTAATTGAAAAAGAAAATTATTTTACTATAATTAATTGAAACATTAAATTTATATAAATTAATAAAATAATTTATATAAATTATTGTACTAGAGATAATGGACATTTGGAAAATCTAGACAGGATGTAATGGTTTTACGTGTCTCTAATAAATATAAGAGACATATGTAATATTAAATAATTTTTTATGTGGTGTATATATTGAACATGAATTTATTTTATAATTATTATAATGATAATTATTTCAATTCATAAATATATGTGAGGTTCTCTATTTCCAGTTGTTTAGATATAGGGGATATGAAATTAGTTTGGGATTTCATTTCAATTTCATTTCATTAAATCATTTTTTAATGTTATGCACATAATTTATTTGATATGTTGTATGTACAACGAAAAATACCTCTAATATCATGAATAATTATTGCATCATGTAATTTTATGTTTCTATTTGCTTTATTTCATCAAAGAGAATTTTAATTGAATGTTTCCATGTGGTAGATAATTTCTTAATTCATTTTATTTTCTTTTTAGTATATATATTTTTAATTGATTTTTTTATTATATATTATTTGGGTAACAATTTTTTATCATATTTATTTTTATATTAACTGTACATATGTTTATCAATAATATAAACATAAGATTTATTCATTTATTATTTATATCTTCAATGTTATAATCATTTGAAGGGAAACTCATTAAAAATTGTCTTCTCTATAATATATGTTATGTAAAAAAACATATTGTTTTATGAGTTGTATCTAGATCCACATTGAAATTTTAAATAATAAAAATACATATATTCATGTAATTTATATAATAGTTTTTTGTTATAACATCATAGGAATTATGCTTGAAGAGTTACCAATGTGGAAAAGGCTTAATGATACCATATATTTTTTTAGGGATATATTATGTATATAGAACATTTATAGGAAATAGAATAATGTTATTTTATTGATCAAAATATATTTTCATCCCCTACTTTAATGAATATGGATCACATGATTTTTATCTATATGTTACCTTATTTATTTCATAAATATGAATATTATTCTTTATAAATGAAAATTATATTTTATATTTCTTTTAAGTCATGAATATATATCTTTCGTACCATTTTATTAAAAGATTATTTAAATGATTTATTTTATAATTAGAAACGATTTCATAATTCTAATTTTCATGTTATTTTTTTTATATTTTAGATGATTTAATAAAACATTATTAATAAAAAATTACAAGTGGGTCAGTTTTGACTCACATTATAAAATGATTGAAAATATTTTCTATTTTTCACATTTAAATATTTAATGAATTTTACATACTACTTCAAAATTATTATTTTTGAATCTTACATTATAATTTTATTTTTTTATTTGAAATTATTTTTATATAGAAATTGTATAATTATTTGTTTCATAATATTTGTTTTTAAAATGAAAATGTTATTTTCCTGAGAAATTTTTTTAAAGACAATTTAATGGTGTTATCAATCATCAATGAAAATAATGATGAATGCTAATTATACACTAATGGGTACATATTGTACTTCTTGCATATGAATTCATTATTTTGATGGAATTTGAGATTCATGAGGAACCCATTTCATTTCTATGGGTGAATCATGAAATTACAGATCAATTACAATTTAAATTTAGAAATGTAATATATTGTATGAGTTTTATTAATGTATAAATGTTTTAAATAATTAATTATCACAGGTGATCCCGGTACAACTTATTTTTTAGTATACCCATATTTTGTAGGATGATCCATATATATATATATATTATATTATAGTAACACATTTAGAGGTTAATGTGATCCTGATGTATCTTACACGATGTGTGTTCCAAAATAGTATTGAGTGATCCTGATATATATTATATGATAACTAAACCCATATAGTGTTCCAATGCATTGGGTAATGTCCATATCCCTATATGAACACATAAGCTAGTTACAAGAGGGTTTATACTATAAATTTACCTGGTTTCCCATCATTATCTAACAAGGAATTAAAAATGGTTATGATGATTTTCATCCAAGATAGCAACACGTCTTCTTTATTATTTCAATGGGGTCTCTCGATCATTTCTTTGGTCATTATTGAAATCAAACAACACATTATTATTTGTTATAATTCCCCATTAATTTGATGAATCTTAATTCCATTTTTATTGATTGATGATTATAGTATTGATGAGAATTAATATTCTTATTTTATTCATATTCATATAGATCATGTAATTACTCCCATGTTCTATACTAATGCTCATAAATGAAATTTAATTTTTTATTCTTATATTTACCCATAGTATTAGAGTATTTTCTTTTTATGTATTAAATTTCCCATGGATAAGAATAATATTTTTTAAATGATTTTTGTTTAGAGAAATTTATAAAATGATGATGTTTTTGGGATATGTTAATGACTTAATATGAATTATATAAGTAATTGTATAATGGTAAATGTACTCCAATAATTTCATGGATATTATTTAAGTCAACGTTTTTAAAAATCTATAAAATTTTAAACACAAAATTTTCTTTCCTATAAAAGGGATCATATATTTTCTTTCGATGTTGTATGATCAGGATGGTGATAACAATGTCAAATTCATTATAATATTATAAAAAATGAAAATTTTACTGTTTTATCAAAAGATGCATGTCTTTGGGTTCAGGGATATATTAGTTGATATCGAATGTCGGGTTTAGATTTCATTATAGATTATGATGTTTTCATGTGTCTTTATTTTGAAATTTATGGATACATTTATAGTTCTATAAGATTAATGTTAATCATTTCAGAAATTTTAATTGACACCCCTTGTGAGGATATATGGGATGAGATAGTAGAGGGATTAATAACATTTCATGAGATGTCTTTTTAGGTTTATGTATATTTTATTATTCAATGTTATGTGCAGTATGAATTTGTATTTTTTAGAAAAAATTTCTAAGGTATTTATATCTATAATGGTTTATATGAACTTGGATATTGACATAATTATTTGAAATAAGATTTATCATATAGGTAACCCTGGGAATGAAAGTTGATCTATTGATTGTGTGATTGATGTTATTTTAGTAGAATATTTCTATTTTTTGGCATACAGGTTAAAAAGAAATGAGATATTATTTAAGGTGAAAACAATATTTTACGATGAGGTTCCTGGGATTACTTGGGATATAGGGATATTTATCTAAGGAATGATTTAGTTTGATCACAGAATATTACTTTGTAATTTTAGATATTAATACATTATTTTATCAAGTGAGGGTCATTAATTTTTTGGAAACATCTTAATATATGATAAGAATTTTGGTTTTTGTGAATTTATAATGATAAATGAAATAGAATTATTGTAAAATATTTTTTTATGTGGTTTTCTAAAAGTTTATTTTAGTTCGTTTGGCATTAAAATAATTCCTTTGGAATACTAATGATTTTGAGTAAAATATTTGATTGTGGTGGAAATCGATTCTGGGATGAAATTAAACTCATTAATTCAGTTTATTTCATTAAAATGTAATTTTATTAATTAAATTAATTCCACAACTTTATGAAAATTATATTTCAAAAAAATTTATATTACCCTCATTTTAATAACATTTGTGTGCATATTCACACCACTTTTGTATATGGTTTTGTGGTTAATTACATTCTCATTATCAATTACATTCATACGATCAATGGTTTCAATCACACTAAAAATTTAATGATGATTTCCATAAATATCGGTATATTCACATTACATTAATTTCATCATATGTGTAAATATATTTATGTGATTACTGTAATTTCTCCCATTACCTCTTTTTAATACGGAAATTTATTACCCCTTTTACGATCTGGGTTCCCAAAAGTTTTATTATAAAATCCCAAACCATAATTTACTAATATAATGTTCAAATTTTGATGATTAAATTAGTTAATGGGGTGGGGGATAAATTACTGTGTGATTAAACAAATTAAATGATCCTCAATAGCATAAAAGACACAAAACACCAATATTTAATGGATCATGAAATAATATTATTTAAAATATATCCTGCATAACCTAGTTATTAAATTGTTGTGTATGGATGATATTAATTAAAAATGAAATAAATTTATATATTTTTTAATAAAGATAAATTTATTGATAAATTTTTAGTAAATAATAATCTATTTTTAGTCTTGTAATTTGATTCAAAAGTATTATTCTCATTAAAAAATATACTTTTTCATTTTATATTAAAATTTGGTAATTAATCTAGAATGATTATATAAAATTAATCTCATAAAATTAAATTACTAATTTTAATTTTAATAAGGAACTTATTATATGGTGAATTTATTTTTTTCCTAAAATATTTAATTTTTATTGAATAGTAAAAATTATCAATTGTTGTAAAAATGACCATTCATTTCTATATAATAAGTTGAATAGTGAAAAATATCAATTTTTGGATTCCTTTTTCTCAGAAGGACATGTTGGCTTACTCCGTTCGTGGTATGGATGCAGCTGGAGTATGACCGGGTTGGATTGTACCGGAAATTCAACCGGGCCCCTAGAACGGAAAAGCTGATAACTTTCAGACCGGACATCCGTTTGACGAACCGTCAGCAGTGTTGGTGATCAAGTTGAGAAACGGTTTCTATGAGTATACCCTATGTGAGTTTGGGATACATTTTAGATATGGTCGGGTTTGTTCGTACACGAAACCAACCGGGCCCCTAGGACGAAAAGGCTAATAACTCACAGACCGGGCGTCCGATTGACGCGGCGTCTGTTGTGTTGAGCCCCCTATGACGAAGCGGTTCTTTGAGATTCTTCTTTGTGGGACTTTGTGATACTTGGAGTATCGACCTGTAGCTCGTGGAGTGGACCCTCCTGGAGACGAGCGTACGGAGTACACAGACTGTGTAACCGGATGAGACCTAACGACTGCTTGACCGACTCGACTTGGAGTGATTCGACCAGCCCAGTGGATGGAGCACTACTTTGTTTGGGTGCAGACCCACGGCGGACGGAGCACCTGGTAGCAGGCAGCAGACCCGCGGTACTCGATAGGAGGAGTACCTCTATAGGCTCTGAGGGGGAGCACTACTGTGTGAGGTGGCAGACCAATGGCGGAGGAGCACTACTTTGTGAGATGGCATACCCACGGTACTCGACAGGTGGAGTACCTCAGCAGTCTAATGTTATTGAGCAGTACCTCGGAGTCATGACAGGATCACTGTACTGATCAGAGAAGGGGCTCTTCAGCAGTTACGGCTTCGATATTGAAAATCCTGGTTTGAAATGATTATACGACCTTTTTTTTTACCTCATGATTGATATGGGTCACTTGATAACATAGGTATATGTATGGCCATATATCTAGGTAGTGGTTATCCATTAATTTCGTAACCTTTGTCTTTCCTAATGAATGAGATGGGTTACTTGATAACATAGGTATAAGTATGGGCTTATACCTAAGTACAGGTTATCCATTGAGATCCTTTTTTTGGTTATCCTTGTTGGATTTAGTGAGTCCTTGAGGGTCTCAGGTTCCCAACTGAGTATCGTATATTTACCCCTACACGGGCTGTGCCCGCACCTCGTTGTGTTGGTTGCAGATGACCGACAACACTGAAAGAGGCCCAGTGTTTGAGGACTGGACGATAGCTGGAGGTGGACCTCACGACCAGTCAGTATCCAGAGGTGGACTTCACGACGAGATGATACTCAGATGAGGTTGATGGGCAAGAGCATTGTGGAGGCTATCTGTACATACCCTTCAGGTAGGATCCGCGGCGGACGGTTCAGGAGTTGCGCTATCTGTACCTATCATTCAGGTAGGATCCATGGTGGATGACCCAGGAGCTGCTTCTATTTTTTCTTCCAGCGGATTGTCTTTCATGTTGTACTTTGGTTCAGTTGTAGCTGTTCTTTTATTTGGGTTTGTATTCTGGCCCACTTACTTTTCAGCACATTCTTTTGTATATAGTGTATTACTTCCGCTTGTACTCTGTTTTGTTTGTTTACTTTTATAAAGGTAATGTCTTCCCAGTTATCAGGAATTACGCCTTTTTTGCTAGTCGCCAGCCCCTGGCCTATGGATGGCGGGCTTGGGGTAGTCACAGCATGGGCCCCGAGGACGGGTCGTGACAAATTGGTATCAGAAGAATAGATTCTACTGCAGAACATAGGACTCTGATATTTTGTTCTTTAAAGTAATATTGTTAAGGGTACTAAGTGTGTATTTCAGTTCCTGGAGTCCAGTGTTGGTGCGGCGGCCGATGTATCCATACACCAAGACCCTGACTAGTGATTTCTGACTTAGTGCATGAAAACACTGATTGCGTGTGTGTTTCAAAAGTTTTCTTTAAGTCAACTCAAACTAGGTCAGCTCACCAGGTTTAAATCATTTGACTGTGTCCCATCTGTTCAAGATGTCTCCACCCAGTCAGTCAGTTAGAGTTTTCGAGAGAGTACTCGATGATGGCCCACCAAGCATCGAGGCTCTGGTGAAGGGCCCTTTTTACTATGTTGGCACCCTCGGGTGGTGTACCAGCAGCACCACCACCGGTTGGGTAGCAGATTCCACTAGCCATACGAGTAAGCTGTGAATGCTGGTAGAGCGCATTGGATGCGTTCTAGCATCTGCGACCTCTGAGGCTACGAGGCGAGGTAGATTCACAGACAACAGAGCACTGGATAGAGGCGATTGCTAGAGTTTTCCGCCTTGCTGAGACATCAGTAGAGTGAATGGTGGACTTTGATACTAGTGTTTTCTAGTGATTGACCATGATGATGGTCCGCATAGTGATGAGGCATCGGTATGTATACTGATGCCTGAGATAGAGCCTTCGGGTAGTGTACCATCTATAAATCACTACCTGTTGGTCAGCAGTTACAACCAGCGGTATCGGTATGTGACACATGTAGACTTACTACCTTAGACGTGTTCCAACATCAGATACCCTCAAGTTATGAGGCGAGCCCGACTCACAGGCTGCTGAGGACTGGCTTGAGGAGGTGGTTGAGAGTTTTCTAGAGCTTATACAGCTTCGGCAGAATGACATGTAGGTAGTTGAAAATTCATCGGGGCGTACCAAACCATTCCTAGTACTCAATGAATGTGATTCGATCAGTGCTATAGAGCTCGAAACTCTGAGAGTGGTGTGTTTAAGGACATCTAAGCGAGTACCTTTCTCTATGCATTCCTACTTATGATAGGGTGATAGAAAGAACCTATGTTCTAGAGAATTGTTTTGCTGAATGGATGCAGTTAGTGAATGTTAGCAGTGGGAAAGCTGGAAACTGGCACCCGTCTCGGAGACTTGGGCGTGTAAAATGTTTCAAGTAGAGGAATTAAAAGGGAGAGATGAATCTTCAAGGCAGCAGACATGGAAGCAGAGCTATGAGAGCAGCATGGGGTGGTGAACATTTTGACATGTTGCAACCACCCGCCCTTGTAATTCCCACTAGGCTCAGGGAGTTGGGGGGAACGAGTAGCTGCATGCAGTCAAGGGGTGCGACCAAAAGGCTTTACGGATGATTCGATGTACGAACTGAGTTATCTACTAGTTCCGTAACAAGCAGACATTGATACGAAGCATTCCTTCCGTCCACGAATCATGTCCCAGGCCTGGAGTTTCTGGTAAGCCATAGACTTTACCCTCATGTCTGGGGATACCTTTGGGAGGAGACTCGATAACCACACTTACGCGGACAATGTGATCTGACCCACGAGGCCAGAGTTTCGGTTGGAATCTCTTGGTGGCAGCGTCGAGGCCTTATGATGTTGGTCTGAGTATGGATTGGATCCACAGTTTTTACACGAAATTACTGTATTAGGAAAAAAGGTTTTCTTTTATCTACAACGTTGGGATGGGGTTTTCATTGGTCGAAAAAAAGGAAAACCCAGGCAGCACAAGATGGAATCATGCATAAGAGGGTGCATTTGCTCACTTGGGAGTTGTCCAAACATACCTTTGTGCCAGGATTCACCAGATGTGCAGAACCACTTCCAGCAAAGCAGAAAGGAGGCCTCTATAGTTCAAGGATGACGGCCACGTTCTTATACGGGTCTCACCTCGATGAGGTTTACGGAGATTTAGCCGGGGCGGTGAGATTTCTCCACGGTTCAACAGACCTTTCTAGGTCCTCAGTAGGGTAGGAGAGGTGGTTTACCGCTTGACCTTTCCACCTCAGTTGCACCGGGTACACGATGTCATCCTCGTATCTCAGCTAAGGAGATATGTGCATGACCCTTCACACATCATCGATCGCAGAGAGTTGGACGTCGATGATGGGATGACATTCACAGAGGTTCTAGTGTAGAACTTGGATCAACAAGAGTATGTCCTACATGGACTGTCGATTCCTTAGGTGTGCTTTCACTGGAAGCTTGGGAACCTCCAGGAGAGCACATGGGAGCAGGAGGCTCAGTTGCATGCTCAGTACCACTTTTTCCCATGTTTGAGTTATAGCTATACAGGGATCTAAATACATGAGGTGGGAGTAATGTAATGACCCTGAAATTTCAAGTAATTTTTTTTTCATAATTTCTTTGGAATTTTACGAGACTGCAGCTTCTGAAGACACTTGATTCCGTGGCCTGGTGTGCCCAAAATCGATTTCCCATGTTTAGCTCGGGTACGTTCAGTAAACGAACGAGCGGGTTTTCCTAACTTTTGATCCGGTGCTCGGAATTGAAATATGAGGGCACTGATGAAACCACAACATCGGTAATTGCTTAGGATCACCTTTTCCAACAGAGAATTTTCTTTGGAGGAGTTTTTTTTCTTTTTTGTTTTAGTGAGAAATAAATAAAATTATTTTAAAATTTTATTTATTTTCCTCCAGGTAGTTATATCCTAAGTAAAGGAGTTGGGGGTGGGACCCACATGTTTTCAACCAACCATGAGAGGATAAAGGTTGGGTGGAGCCCACACGATCCCAACCCCTCATATTCCTTAACACTATAACCCCCTTTAATGTGAGACCACTCACCTCCCCCTCTCTCTTCTTTAATCATGCCAACTCACATAATTAATTAAGTGAGTTATGTGTTTGATTTTTAATAATTGAAATGCTTGGCTTGATGTAATAAAATAAGATAAGTATTATTTTATTTGAGAAGGTTGGTTGTTGTGTGAGGATATTTTGGAGATAGAACTCTTTTCTCTATGGAAGAACTTCATCCTCCCGCGAAGAGCTTCAATCCTTCCGCGAAGAACGTCATCTCTTCAATGAAGAACGACTCAGCGACTCCAGTATCTCCATTTGCTTTCTCCTCCATGACAAGGGAAGAGACACCGATGTGGGATTTCTCCAACGACATGTAATCATCATCTTCTCCCCATGATAAAGAGAAGAGGACGTCTCCTCAGACGCTCTCTGTCGACGTCTACGGAACCACGCCCCGCGACGCCACTTTCTGTGACGCTCTTCGAAAATCCACTCGTTATCAAGGTAGGGGTTAATTACTTTTTATTCATGAAATATCTTTGCCGTTCATCATCTTTATTTTTGGTCCGCTTGATATCAAATTTTCGGGAGGAGGTCGGATAGCACGAACATGGCCGACTCTCCTCACCCTTTTGTTGTTATGTTGTTGTGGTTCGAAAGAAGGTGGCATGGTGAAACAACACCACGTGGAATCATAGAGAAATGAAGCAAAGATGCACGGCGCCGTCGGGCCGCGCCGTTGATGCCGAACGAATCAGCGACCGGAGTCGGGCCGCAGCGAAGGGGTGTGACACCGGCACACCGCGCCGGAGAACCATGAAGATACCGTGGCCGGAGTAGGGCCGCGGCGGAGGGGCACGACACCGGTGAGCCATGCCGGTCGGACAAGGCTGCGGCTCAAAGCCCCGGTGGTGCAAGGTGGGGCGGTTACGGCCGCTGGCACCTCGGAGGGTGGGACCGCAGTGGGTCCTGCGGCAGCATCGCCGACCAGCCGAACTGGGCCAGCCATTTCAGGGGGAGACCGTGGGTCGTAACCCCCAGCTGTACAAAGGATCCCCCCCCCCCACGTGGGGGCAGCGCCCCCCCCCCCCCTTCTGCACTGCTCGACGTGGCCGAGCTGGCGACGCGGGCAGCGTGCACGCGCCATGCCGGGCCGCGCCCACTGGGCTGGGCCGCATCGTAATGGGCCAGACCCAGACCCGGTTCGGGTCGACCCAGTTCGGGCCAACCTAGGGGGGTCTCTGGCTGGGTCGGTCTGAGCCCAATACCCCCTAAAAACGGACAAATACGTTCTTTTGCCCATATCATGGGCTACGGACCTCCGATCAATGCATCGTTAGTTGCGATGTGGTACTTGGATCAAGACGGTCGTTTTTTTTATTTTACACTCAAGGTTTCAGAGTACATTGAGTATGGATGGGTTGGTTCGAACTGGAAACCAACCGAGCCCTCAGAGCGGAAACGCCTATAACATCAGCTCCGAACGTCTGATTGATGTGCCGTCGACTTTGATGGATTCCTCGTACTGAGAAAGACCTTTTGGTTTACTCCACTCGAGTATTGGATGCAGTTGGAGTATGTCCAAGTTGGATTGTACCCGAAATCCAACCCGGCCCCTGGAACGGAAAAGCTGATAACTTTCAGACCGGAAGTATGTTTGACGAACCGTCAGCGACGTTGGTGATCGCGTTGAGAAACGGTCCCTATGACTATACCCTATGTGATTTCGGAGTACAGTTGAGATACGTTCGGGTAGGTTCGTACACGAAACCAACCGGGACCCTGGGACGAAAAAGCTAATAACTCACAGACTGGGTGTTCGATTGAGGCACTGTATGTTGCGTTGAGGCCCCTATGACGAGGCGGTCCTTTGAGTTTCTACTTTGTGGGACTTTGTGATACTTGGAGTATCAACCTATTGCTCGTGGAGCGGACCCTCCTGAAGATGAGCGTAGGGAGTACGGAGACCGTGTAACCAGCTGAGACCTGACGACTGCTTGACCGACTTGACATGGAGTGAGTCGACCAACCCAGTGGATGGAGCAATACTGTGTTTGGGTGCAGACCCATGGTGGACGGAGTGCCTGGTAGTAGGCAGCAGACCCGCGGTACTCGACAGGAGGAGTACCTTTTTAGTCTATGAGGGGAGAACTATTATGTGAGGTGGCAGACCCATGGCGGAGGAGCACTACTTTGTGAGGTGGCAGACCCATGGTACTCGACAGGAGGAGTACCTCAGCAGTCTAAGGTTAGTGAGAAGTACCTCAGAGTCCTGACAGGATCACTGTACTCGTCAGAGATATGGCTCTTCAGCAGTTACGGTTTCGATAATGAAAATCCAGGTTTGAGTTGAGTCTATGACCTTTGTGCTTACCTCATGATTGATATGGGTCACTTGATAACTTTGGTATATGTATGTGCATATACCTAGGTAGTGGTTATCCGTTGATATCGTAACCTTTGTGTTTCCTAATGATTGAGATGGGTTATTTGATAACATAGGTATAAGTATGGGCTTATACCTAAGTAAGGGTTATCCATTGAGATCCTTCTTTGTGGTTATACTTGTTGGATTTAGTGAGACCATGAGGGTCTCGGGGTCCCTACTAAGTATCGTATACTCACCCCTGCACGGTCTATGCCCGCACCTCGTTGTATTGCTTTCAGATGACGGGCAGCGCTAACAGAGGCCGAGTGTTCGAGGACTGGATGGTACCCGGAGGTGGACCTCACGACGAGTCAGTATTCGTAGGTGGACTTCATGACGAGACGATACTCGGAGGAGGTTGACGGGAAAGAGTGTTGTGGGGGCTATCTGTACCTACCCTTCAGGTAGGATTCACGGCGGACGATCCATGAGTTGTGCTATCTGTACCTACCCATCAGGAAGGATCCGAGGTAGACAACCCAGGAGCTGCTTCTATTTTTTCTTCCAGGTGTTTGTCTTTCCTGTTGTACTTTCGTTCAGTTGTAGCTGTACTTTCAGTTGGGTTTGTATTCTGGCCCACTTACTTTTCAGCAATTTCTTTTGTACTTAGTGTATTACTTCCGCCTTTACTATGTTGTGTTTTTTTACTTTTATAAAGGCAATGCCTTCCCAGTTATCGAGATTTATGCCTTTGGTGCTAGTCGCCAGCCCCTGGCCTATAGAAGGAGGCCTTGGGGTAGTCACGACACGGGCCCCAAGGACGGGTCATGACAAATATGATCTGTGAACTCATAAAGTGATGGGTGGGACCAATATAGATTATATGATGGGTACTCGCAGATTTTCCTAGGTGACCGATATATAGCTTCTATGATGGATTCTCCCATATAGCACTCTGATCCATTTGGTAATGTTCCTTATCATTATATTTTATAATGCTGGAATTTCTAATGGTTTTCACAGATGGATTTAACAACGATCAAATTATTTCATACATGGTATTAAAAGGGTTATGGTGATTTTTTTTCCATGAATAAAAATTATTTTCATTATCATTAATATGGGTCTTTTAAAAAATTCATTTGATAGCTAATGAAAACACATCTAACAGTAATATTGGTTCAAATAAATCACTCATTTGGTAATGAATTATTCATTGTTTCATGATTTATGATCTAGGTATTTATGGGTCTTAATATTCTCACATATTTCCCATCCACTGTGATTTTGTCAACATACCATTTTTATATTTTATTACTCATTGTTGAAAATAAATTAATATTCATTATGTTTACTATTACATGTCATTTGATCTCACTTGTCGTATGTTTTATATTTTCACTATTCAGGAATATTGATGAGTAAATTATTTGTTCCAAGAATGGTTTCATATATGCTTTTGTTTATGAGTGAAGTTAAATTAATATTAAATTTGAAAAATTGGTATTGGAGGAAATAATCCCTTAAATTCATATGTAATATTTATGTTCGAGTTATTACTAATTATATAAACCACTAATCCTAAAATTTCAACTGGTTTTTATGTGATTGAAAATATCCTTTTGATGTTATATTTTTTGGATGGTGAAAAGTGGGACAACGACATTAGTATCAAATAGAAAATTTTAATGATTGTTTTTTTGAACTAGATACATGATTGAGTGTTTGGGGCTATAATAAAAAATCTCTACCAATCACATTGATTAAATTCCACCTAAACTTATTTCATATTTTTTATCATATTGAAAATGGAACAATATTTCCTTCCTCATCTTCATAACTAGAACATTCATGGGATTCCACAATTATCTTTTTTTTGAATAATACTATATTCTAATAGTGAATTATATTTTGTGATTTTTTATTGGGAAAATAATATGGTTTATCACTCAATATCTCATACCAATGTGTTTCTTCATTGAGGTAATAATCATGTCATTACTCCCACCAATGGTTACCTCATGTTATAACAATTTTTTAAACCAAAATTGATCAAATTATTGATGAAAAATTCAAAATAACAACATATTATCCAATAAATTTAATTAAATTTACCTCAAAACATCTTGATCTCTTACATTATCACACTAGCTCATATTTCATTTACATCAATTTATATCAGTTATTTATTAAAACTGGTTACATTAAGTAGGTTCATATTATGATTGTAAACCTAATATTCCAATATAACAAATAAATCAGTCATTCATGGGGGTTCACAATGGGAATATTATGAACAAAAGAATATATGAAGGGGGTGTCAAACCATGTGTGTATTCAAGACTCTTTTTCTATAAATTAAGAGATGGTTGATTTATTACCCAACAAACCCTTTTCAAGGGTATAAACTTATGGTACTTATAAGCCTGATATTTTATCTCAATATAGTATCCAGTTTTAGAGTTATTACTAAGGAATTCTATGTAAACAAGATATTACTAATATTTCAATAATTAATCTTATAATCCTCTATCTCAAATATATTTGGATTCTAAAATAAAATCAAAATATAACTAATTATTGACAATAATCCAAATAAAGAGTCCCAAGATATACAGATCATAAATAATTAATTAATATTATGATTTATATAATACACCATATAAATAATCATACAAAGAATGGAAATAATGTTTTTTTGTATTGTAGGTTTCCTATATAAAAAACATATTTTATAACACTTGAAATTATTTCCTAATAATTGTGATCATCTAGACCATTTCCATAAATTGTAAAATTTATAATCAATGTATTACACTATGGAATTGAATCATAAAAAATGGATGACATTAGATGTTTTATAAGGGGAAAAATATCAAAATGGGTTAGATAATAAAATTGAATGTTAACATGTAGAATACATTAAAATCGTAAAAATAATCCTCATACAACAATTGATTGTCATAAAACACGAATTTGTAACATAATATAACAACTATATTGTTATGCAAGTATAAAAAATAATAAAATGGATGAAAATACATATCAAAAATCATCAAACAATTGACTATGATTTATATATGCGAAACACTAAAAAAATAATAAATAATCATAAAAAATGAACTTCTTATATATCAAATTCATCTTCCAACATTAGGAAATCATGATAAACAAAAAAAGAATTATGGAAAAAATAATAATATGAAACAAAATGTGGGAAAACCCATTAAAAATGAATATATAGATAAACTGAAAATTTAAACTACATGACATGTGAGAAAACCCAACAAAAAATGAATGTGTCAAAAAATCAATATATTTATGTTTTACTATATCATGAGATATAAAATTCAAATAATTATTTATAGGGATATATAAGACTCAACTAATCATTTTTCATATATTTTCATTCGACTAATATTTAATCATCCTTATATCATAAATAATTAAAAGTAAAATTATCAGATTCTTAAACATCGAAATGAAAATAATTCACTTTTATAAAAATCTCATTTAAATAAATTGGGTCTTATAAAACATCGATATTTTATAATAAAAAATAATGAAATATTTCTTATATAGTGATATGTGATAAGACAATATTAATTCATATTACATGAAAATATTCTATGAATCATGGAACATGCCTCCATTAGATATAGGTTATATGACTGTAATGAAATCCCTAATATAAAAACTGAATTTGGAAATGATTTAGTATTTATTATTGTAATAGTAATACTTACAAATCCCTTTGAAAAATTTCCCCCTTTTTGTTATAATTATTTATAAAAAAAAATTTCATTGATATCAATTTAGATGAAAAACTTATTTTACCCATAAATTAATAGAGAAAAACATTTTATAAAATCTATTAAGTGAACATAGTGGAATGAAAATCATATGGAATGTGTATAAATAAATTAATGAAGATTGAGTAACCATGTCCTATAGTTTTACTGTTGAATTAAATGGATTTTCAACCTACACTTTTATTATGATAAACAAATTAAATAAATATTTTAGATTCTTATTCATATACATTTATATTTGAACACTTAAATAATTACATTTATCTTTATGTAATATATTTTTATATCTATTTTCCAAATCCGGAGAAAGTAATCAACACCATTTTTAACAAGGATTGTAAAAGTGTTGTTGGTATCCTTTTGTGCATAAATTTAATCATTTATGAAACATTAATGATATGGTGACTGATATATTATAGAGACATATATGGTTATTATTGTGACTAAACTTTTTTATACATATATATTTCATCATTTTAAAGATAAACAACCCAATAATAATATATTCAAGGATCAAAAAGATTAGCATCAAAAAAAATTATGATTATACATTAATATTAATTGATAATAATAAATACAATTAACAACATTTTCATTATCCTTCTAAAATATAATGCTCATTTTAGTACATGTGGTGAAATGAGGATATTCATAAAAATAAAGGGATTATCTTGAATCCTAGTGTGATGGGAAATATAAGAAATGAATCAATTAAATATGGGTAATCATAATTATTATCTTAACATCATTATTGTTTGATAAAGATCATAATCATTAGGAATTTTTTTACAAATGCATATAATGTGGTGAATCATAAAAATAAAAGAACATGTCATAATGGTAAAAAAGAAACCATATTTGTGATGAAATATAAAATCATGTTCATGATTAATATATGTGAATAATAATAAAATCATAATTGTTATCAATAATAGAGTATTATTAACATATAATACACATTCAATTATGATAAACAATATTCAACATAATTTTTTATGGGTATATAAAATTTGAAGCCCACTGGACACATGATAATATTTTCACAATCATCGAGGAAACATAAAACATATATCAATCATAGTTAAGAAATAACCCATTGAAAGGAATGGGTTTCAATTTTTTTAATAAATACTTATTTAATGTATAAAATTCTATTGACCAACTAAATAATGGAATATATATTTGGAATAAGAATTATCATTCCAAAGTAATGAAGAAAAAACTAATGATAAGTAAAAGTTTTTTTTGGAAAAAATTAGGTTTTTGGAAAATATTTTTATTTGGATTATAAATCGTTGTGAAAACATGTATATCTATAAAATTTAAATGGAATAATAGCGAAATTATATTGATGTACTATTATGGGAATATATTTTCATAATATGTAATGAAATAGAGATGGCCTTATGAAAATGAATTAGGTCCAAGAATCCCCTAACCCAAAAACCTGCTAAATATCTTTTCATTTTCTCATCCTAAATAAAAAATTAGAATATTAACAAATATACAAATGATTATTATGTTCATTTTTATGCTCATTATCCATTATAATTATTAAATTATAATTTCGAAGAGTCTTTTATAAATTTGAATTGTTTTATTGTGGTGTTTAAATTAAATGTTCCTTCTTTGTTTCCCTGGTACTATATCATTAGAGGCCATTTATGAATTTGTTGATTTAATAAGAAAAATCATACAAACATAAAATTACTCTTTAAATATCATTCATATATTATTAAAATATATTTTTATTTTGGTGATAATAATTGTACTGGAAATAACATCATTGTAAATTAAATTACTGTTGACATGACACTATCAAAAGATAAAGAACGAAAAAATTGAAATAAATATATTTCATAATAATGATTCTTCCAATATATTAAAACAATCAATATATAGTATATATATTTATTTAATAATGTTATAATAATTTTCAGAATATATTTTGTTAAAAATATATTGAAGAAGATAATGATACTAAAAGTGATAAAAACATTCTATTTCCTCAATGTCTCATCACTTCTATGGCACAAAAATTACATTGATGTTGAGTGTTTTTTACAACATTAATTCCCATTGTATTTTAGATGGATTTTGATGGATTACTTGTGAATAAAAACTAAATTTTCATGTGAGTTAAGAGTGTTTCTCTAATGGGATGATGAGGTGTTATTTACACTTTATGATAAATGTATTTTTTGAATAAAATATTAATTCATTTATCATCGTTAAAACATAAAAATGTAATTTTATATAACATAAATAAAATATATATAATAAAACCATTTTAACACTCACAACCACTTTATAAATCAATTTTATTTATATTTTAAAAATGAAATTTGAAAAATTATGAAATTGTTATTTTAATTGACCACTTATTACTTTTGGATTTTGAATATTGTTTTTATGACTAAAAATTATGTTTATTGTATTTTAAGGGATAATTGTAATGTTTTTAGGTTTTATCTAATAAAAATGTTTTATAAATTATCAATTCATTATTATTAAGTTAATTATTTTTTCTAAGATACTCCAATTCTGTGAATAAATATATTTTTACTATTTAGATGAAAATCTTTTCTTTTATATAATTAAAAAAATCACCCCGAAATTTTTTTTCCTTGAAAATTTAAAAAAATATTTTCATTTCATCAAAATAAATTTATTTCATGCGTAGTTCTAATTTTATATATTTAGGTTATGATTTAATAGAAATACATTAAAACAATGTTCATTAAAAATGTTGTTATAGATTATATAGGTTTTTTAATCATTTGATTTGTTTTTTTTTATGTATAATATTTATATTTAAATAAATTATTCATGATATATAATATTTATTTAAAAAATATCAAATCATGGTAAGCTAAATATTAAAATGGTTATGTTACCATTTCAAATATTCAGGTTATTATTACCAATGGATAGTTTACTATTCCAATAGTCACATTACATCTCTAACAATGACATTACATCTTATAAATAAATCTACATTCCACCAACAATTATTAAACTCAATTACCCTCAAAGATCATTATTTTCATTTTCCATAATTTTGATTGGTTTTAAAATTATTATTTTTTTCTTTCATATAGTTTGGTTTGTTGGATGTTTGATTCTATAATATTGAGGATATCTATATTTTCCCATTTTATTTGTTTTATTTTCTATTATTAGTACTATTTAAATAATTGGAATCATAGTAGGGTGATTCAATAAAAAAAATAAACTCCTTACATTAGTGAAATAATGATTTATTTGTCTTTATAAGTGTTATATGTGTAATTAGTTTGTAAACTAATATTATACATATTCATTTCAAGAAACAAATTTAATTTAAAAACTCTTGGCTGTGAAATTATTCAAACCTTTTAAAAAAATTTCTCTAAAATTAAAACTCTTTTTCTCAATTGATAATTAGCAAGGGTGTCTTTTATCATTATTTCCAATGGTTCCCATCCCACCTCTTTATACATATGGTTCCACTAATTTTATTTACAAATTGTGTTGTCTTTAATTATTGATCAACTAATGTATAGTCTATAATATCCACTGGATGCTCCACATAAGTGACGTTATCATCTTTTTGTACTACCTTTGGATTTAGTACATGCGAGGGGTTATGTATGTACTTTCTCATGAGAGATACTGAGAACATGTCATGAACATTATCCGTATTTGTTGAATGTTCATGTCGATAGGCCACTACTCCTGTATGAATGATGACCTCAAATGGTTTAATATACCTAGGGAAATGCATCCCATTGTATCAAAACACATGAATAACATTAAATTTAATATTACAAGGAACAAAATTTATCAAAATTCAAACTCCATGCCCCACATCAGGTCTCTATATTAAATATTTTCATACACTAATAATATTTTTATACTTTGATGGATGTCTTGAATATAATCTATAATCTATATCACAAGATGAGGTCTATGTTGAATTCATTCCTCAACCTCAATAGAATAATTTTGAGTTCCACCCCACCTTAAATAATTATCATCATATAGATATATCTAAATAATTTAATGGTAGCTATTTATATATATAAAACCAACTGATGGGAGATGATGATCCAATCCTAATTTAAATTCCACTATGTAGTCTAATAATATGTCCCCAGAGATATGAATATTCCATTTAGATTGGTTTCTACTTTTGTGAGAAATTCCATACTAAAAATACAAGTTAATATTCATATAATGATAAAATACTTTAAAAAATTAGAAGTGATAGGTCGATCATGATAAGAGATGATTGAATGTTTTACCCACTATAAGATCAACACTTCTTTAATTTATATCCCTGAAACATTTTGTAGTGGTAAATTATATTAAATGGAGATGAAGTGGCTAGTCTTGGTGATTCAACCCTCTAAAACCCATATCACATTGTTTCCATTATTTGTGATCAGTAGACTTGTGTGTATGATCATAGTGACTATCTCCCATTTCCTCATGATTATAGGTATTGGATACATCATCCAACTGGATTTCATTCATTTTATTTTAAATTACTGACATACCAAGGATCATTAAATAGACTTCGTAATCTTTTTCATCATGTTATCTCATAATACGTTCTTTCGAAGGTCATTTTACATTATTGTATAAAAATGATAGATAGATTAAGATGTCCTTTTCACATTATTGAATACCTCATTTATCTCATGCGATGATGTTTATATAATTATTGTTCCAAACCGTTTTACACCTTCAACATCAATACTAAATTCATGAGGCTTAACTCCTTTCTCCTTCTACTTAGGAACTAGATCACCCCTTTATGCCTTGTTCATAATATATTGGGTATATGGTTGGGAAATAATTTTGGAAATGTTAGATGAATACCAATCCATTTTGGAATCCTGATCCAACCATTATACATCCCCAGAAATTTTGACTTTCCCAATCAGTATCATATATAAAGTATTGTGTTATTTTTTACTAAGAGAATCAACAACCTTAATTCCATCTCTTGAATTGTATTGAATTTATAAATTCAAGCCCTTGATTATGTCTATCCATATTCTATGATTCAAGTTAATCTCCATGTATGTGCATATATAATTTATAGTAAATTGATCTATAGATATGACTCACCTCACAAAATAGAGTTACATCAATCAAATATTCATGTTGAATATTGAAGATACTAACTCCATATCAAGAATAATGTAGTTATACTCATAGATCATCAAAGTTCACGATTCATAGGCTATTACAATATTATTATATAATAGTATACAACCAAATTATTTCCATGAAGCCTTAATATATATATTACATCCTCATATATTTGATGGACATGTGAGTCCATGTGAAATGATTAGGATCTTCTTAATCTCCAAAATTATTTCCTCACAATATTCTACCATAAAATACATTACCCCTTTCAATGTTGACATAATTAGTGGGCATAAAATCATTATAAATGGTTAAAAAAACAAGGTTAGTACCCTACCAAACCATGAGAACTATAGATTTAGGTGGATCTAGTGGTTTTATCCCATTCATCGACTTCCTTTCTCTTTGAAGGGTCCATATAAATTTACTCTATTTCTATCATGTTACAAACAAACATGACATTCAATATGTGAATTCACACCTTCTGAACATACAATTCATTTTAACCATCGCTGAATTTTCCTAAAAAATCATTATATTATATTCATATTCCTTCTTTCACATTGAGAAAATGATAATATCTTCAATAACCACAAAAAAATGTTGTTAACGAAGTAAATAAATACACTTTTAATCACATCCATTATAATTTTAGGGAAATTTTTTGTTATAATGGGAAAAAAATGATCTCATAAATCAATAACCTAGTAAATAAGGATATCTTATCAATATCTTCTTTTTTCAACATCAATTGATGATATACAGAATGATGATCCTCATTTGGGAAGTAGAGATATCATCATAGTTGATAAGAGGAGTCATTAATCCTTGGTAGGGTATACCCATTATTTATGGTGATCTTATTAAGCTCTTGGTAATTGACCCAGATCCAT
The DNA here is from genome assembly GCA_963277665.1 of Viscum album. Classification (NCBI taxonomy): domain Eukaryota; kingdom Viridiplantae; phylum Streptophyta; class Magnoliopsida; order Santalales; family Viscaceae; genus Viscum; species Viscum album. The sequence continues at coordinate 1,585,611,212 of OY728147.1, forward strand.
ATTAATCCATCTTTTTCTATATAAATATCATTCGATATCCGGAAGGAGATTCACATGGTATTATAAACTTCATTTAAAATTTATCTTCAAAAAACTTTATCAATTCTTTCAATTTGATCATGGTCTTCCTATAGGGGTATTTAGAGATATGAGTGGATCCAAGAATATGTTAAATTGAGAAATATAATGCACAACCAAGGGTATCACATGTAATTCTATAAGAAATTAATCAGTGTATTCTCATAGTGTGGTAGTTTTTCTCAGAAAACACATTCCACTGAATTAACGATGTACATGAAATATTATGTTTTCATAGGGTATGAATACCAAAACCATTGATTTTTTTCCAATGCTGAATCATGATTTTCATTGAATTTATAGAGGAACATAGAATGATTTAGAATATGAAAAGAGAATTACTATTATGGAAATTTGATGTCTAACTAATATAATGACAACTAACACAGGTCTATTAGAGTGTTTAATTCAACAAATAGATGAATAATGATATTATATTGAAGAATCATTCAACATATGATAACATGAGAGTAGTTCATGACTTGAGTTTCAATGATCAAACCTCTATGCATTATTAATGATATCCTAAATTCAAGGTATCATGGAATCAATTCATAAGTTTGAGAAAACATGCATGATATAAATGTTGTTATAAAACCATAATTAAATAAAAATCAATACATTCTTGATTCAATAGAAATTATAACTTGTATGACATCATTTCCATGACACAGTTCAATAGTGGTGATGGCATATGATTTCCCTTTTTCATTTGGATTCAATAGTTGTTGATTCTAATTATATTGAATGACCTATGGTTTAGTGAACTATGTTTCATAATTCCATTTCAATATACAGTTGATCAATCGATCCATGTATGGTGAATTTGGAGGATCCATTCTTTCATCCCAATTTATTTGATTTATTCATGTATATTCATCATTCAAGAGTGTGGTGTCCTTCCCTCTCACAAATGAAACATTTCCTTCTTGAATTGATGAAATTACCATGGTGCTTCTTCGAAAAGTTTTGACACTTTGTGTAACATACCTGACTCTGTTTAAAATTTTTAGTTCCCCAATCCGGGTTTTTACATGACCTCAGATGCGTCACCCTATACAATGTAGGATCTCGACCAACAGTGTGGGTCTATAATGAAATGTTGGGGCGACTATAACCACTATTCAATGTAATTCCACATAATAAATCATATCAATAGATATAATTACTAGTAGGGAAATGTTTTTAGAATACATTATAATATTATCAAGTGATATAGAAACACATTTTATAAAAATATTATGATTAAAATAAATATAAAAAAGATAAAGAAACATAAATAAAAAAAATACCACAATAAATCAAAACATGGATCTAAGTCCAGACCATATCCTCACAACTCATGATTAAAATTCTTGCACTAGGAACAACCAACAACAATATTCATAACCTGAAATTATGTCAGAATACAATGTTCTTATACTCAATTACTTAAGGTCTATGGCTACTAGAGTGGGGTGTGGGAAAACCCCATCAGGCTACCGCTAATAATGATTAATTTAATAAGCAACCTTTGAAATCGTGAATGATAGTAAATGAGTGAAATAAATAATTATGGAAACATTTAAAATTAATTTTCTAATATCCACTTTATCAATTATATTCCCTTGAATCAGCCAATCAGAAAAACTATATTCGATCACACTTGATTATAAGCTAAGGAATAAAAGGTTTACATAATGTTTTAACCATGAGGGATGCTTATTGATTAATAAATATCACATAACAATTAGTTGAAAATAATCCCTTGATAATTCTCATAAAATGTCCCATGGGATTGGCATTTACATCATTTAATCTAAAAACTATTCTGGAAAATTAACATGCATAAGGGAATAGATCTTGTTCCCTATCTCACTATGGATAAAAATTTCGCAAAGAAATACACCACACATACATTCGATCCTCATTCAAGGTGGTCTCTAAAAGTGTAATTATTAGGGTAATAGTGCCTCATTACCCTTCCCTAACCCGTTCATTATTGTTGTGGGGACAAAGTCTCAGTCTAACCTAATACATGTGAATATATCATCAAATCCAATAACCTATATAAGGACGCAGCCTTAAAAATTACATAATATTGAATTAAATTAATAATTCACATTGAGGAACATTATAGGAATAGAGTTTTTGAGAATTAGGACATAACCATAACATCTCAATAGATTACAAAGTATATACTTCTACACTATTTCCATTTTTAAAAAAACATGAACTCTAAAAAAATGAGTCATTTCTAGTTCCATGTTTTAGACATCATCAATTTTTCGTTATCCCATCCTTGACACAATTCCACATTATGTCTAGTGAAAAAATTTAAAAAACTTGGGATGAGCATAAAAATCTCAGTAAAGGATACACAAAGAAGGAAAACTGTTAGTTTTTTCAGAACAATAGGTAAACAATGAATACCTTATCCTAAGTAATGTTTTTCACCTTTATGAAGTAGTAAATAATCTTCAATAAATAAAACATCATTACTTACAGTTATTTAACCAAAATATTAACATAAAACCCTTATAAAGAACACATAACATATAAAGGTAACTTGGGACATAAAATTACATAAATGGAATCACTATACTGTCAACTTCCACACATATCACTAAATGGAATATCCATATGGTCGACATCTACACCCAATGCATTGGAGTTTATAATATAACCAGCCATATTGGTATTCCCGGCACCACCTGTCATTTGGTTTATCATGTAACCACCCGTCAAATGTCCATGTACAATTATAAAATCATAAGAAAAAACAAATATAAATGAATGAAAACATTTCCAGATTTAAATAACAATATATCACCTAAATATATTGACATAACAAAACCATTTTCAAAACCATTTTCAATAACAAAATACATAAAAGATTATATGGTATTTATTTTCTTTTAAAATCATTATAGGTTATTGAGGAAGCCAAAGATCAAATAATACCCACGGTGGCGGAAAGTTCATTGTCAACCCTTACATTAAAAGAAACATTCCTTTTTTTCATTTTGTAAAACACTTCATAAAAAAATATTCCATTTGAAAAGGAAGGGTGTTTATAATGCGTATAAATAAAATCCGTGTATTAAAACAAAATATGCCTCAATGAATGGAGATTGAGATGAAGTCCCTTACCTCGTGTCTGGCTTGACTCGATCATTATATAATCTTCTGAATGATAAAATAATATTAATTTATAATTTTATAATAACCTTTTTCAATATTATTATTCCTTTTATATCACTTATTTCCATTTTAAAAAAATTATGTAATCATTTAAGTTAATAATGTTCTTGTTGTCGATATTTGGTACTTGAGTCAAAAATAGACCTCTTATAATCACATGTTGTTCATGTGGTCAATGTTTCATTATATCCAGAATAATATTCATGATTTGGATATCATAGATATCATATATATACAGAATATACATATATTTATAATAGTACATAACATTTAGATGTAAGAAATGAAATTCACCATTCATGGAGACGGTAAGCCATACGTACGAATGGACACTACTTCCATTTCTATTTCATATTTAATGGAATTAAAACATAATGATACAAAGTAGTATTATAATTCTAGTATTTTATCATATATAATATCATTAATTCTATCATTTATATGTACCACATATGGAATGAATGAGTCATATCTCTTTGTGGGGGCGGTAGTCCGTACTTCCTCACATGAAATTATCGTGTTTACCAATAAGGGAACCATAAATGTTTACTATAAATGGAAATTTCAGATTCATAAAGAAAACAAAAACATAATATATATCATATATAAATATAGTTCCATCATAATGGCCACCATGAGAGGCGGTTGGAGATATTTGAACAATCATCGTTTCATGAGGCGTTAGTTTTCCATCAACAGAAACATTATATTCTTCATCCATTAGATGGAGGTGTGTGTAAGAGTAGTTTGAATCCTTACCATAACAACATCCTAGTATATTGATAATACTGGTGTTGTTAAAAATTATAGGAATAAAAAGAGTTTTTTGGTTGGAGATGTAAAATAAAAGAAAACAATTTAAGAGACCTCGTTACATTTAATTTTGGTAACTCCCTTTGGTTTGAACCAAAGGACTCCTTGAAGTGCCTTCTACCTATGTTAAATCTTCTAGGAGGATAACAGGTATGTAGGGAGCTTAATTGGGCAGAGTTTGAACGATCCAAAAGGCTTGATAGTTGTGAGGATTGGTTACAAATGGTCTCCTTTTATAAGGTAGAGGAAGGGCTCTTTAGGAAGGTTTGAAAACATTATTTTATTATAAACTTATCTCCGGGTTAAAAAGGTGTAAAAATCATTAATGTAGAACAGAAGATGACTTATATTAGAAATAAAATCATCCAATCATAATTGGACATGTATTGGATAATATTTTAATCATTATAATATTATTTATTGAAATCATTTATTAATGAGGTAAATACTGAATCATTATTGTGTAATAAATAATTCAATTTATTTGATGTCTAAATATTATAAAAAAATACCATGATGCGGAAAGTATTTTTATATTTCCAATTAATATTTATAGTTGAAAATATAACATATATGACACCATATAAAAAATAATTACTAAAAGATTTTTCCTTATGTCATTTTTGCCTCTACATTAAATTAATTAATCTAAAGTGTCATTTTCATTCATAAGTGGCTCCATGGAGTCCAAAAATTGACCCAAAGATTCCCATGATAATCCATTAATCATCCAATAATGTTAGGACATGTGTTATCTTAATTTTAAATTATTAAAATATTATTATAACCTTGAATTACCCTATTTACCTTTAAACATGCTAAATACGAGTCATAAGTTACTATTCACGAAAAATTATTTTCATCTTAATGAAGCACATTTTACTTAATAATAACAACCATGTAGGTCGGATTTTTGAAATTAAATTCATAGATGTTGTAAAATTACATTTATATGGAAAAGTCAGTTTTTTAAACTACTACTAAGTGGTTTCACTATTCATCAAAAATTGAAGTTTTCCAGAAAAATACCAAATATTCAGCCTAAGCTATATTTGACAGTACAAATTAAAAAATGATGTCTATTTTGATGAATTCAAAACATATAAGTGGAATTAATTAATTTAAAATAAATTCCGGTTGTTAAAACAAATAGCATGTTTGTAAGAAACAATAACTATCAAAATATTTACACTTGTTTATGTCCAATTTCAAAGTGAAATTAAGTCCAATGACCAACATTGGATTAAATGGTAAAATTATATTATAATTAAACTATAAAACCAATTAAAAAATAATCTTTCTATATAAAAAAATTATATTAAAATTCAGTTTTGAATTAAAATAAAATATTTTCACTATTCATTAAAAAATGAACTTTATTAGAAAAATTCCAAAAATTTACCCAAAGAAAATTTTGATGTCCCAATTATAAAAAAGGATTTTATTTGGCCAATTAGAATGTATTAAAGTTAATAAAACTATATTTAATGAGGGTTGACCATTAAAAGTAGGAAAATCGACCTTTTAATGTAAATTATTCTTAAAATTAGATTCACTTACATTTTAAGCCTCTAACATTTATTGGAAAAATGAAAATATATTTTACAAAAATATATAATCATATTGTAGTTAGTTTTGTTCATTCTTGCCTATACAATGTCTAAGAGTTAACTACCATTTAATATAATATTATATTATTAGTGACGCAATATAAGATTTCAAAGAATCTCATTATTGCGTATCAGGTACACTATCGAACATAGTAAACAATTTAAAGTAAAATTAATATTTAATTGACAAATATTATTAAATATTAAATATTTTTTATTTTTTTTCACCTAGGTTGGTACATCCTTCCCCCCTTTTAAAAATTGTGTCCTTGTAAATTTTATTCACTTATCAATATAAGTGCGGGTATTTATCTCTCATAGCATTTTTGAATTCCCACGTTTCCTCTTCAACCATATGGTTTTTCCACAAAACCATACCTGGTGAATTACCTTATTCCGAAAAATTTCTCACTATGGTTAAGAATATGGACTGGTCGATCCTCATAAGAAAAATTCCCTTCTAAATGAACTACTTCTAGGCTCAAAACAGGAGATGGATATGATATATTCTTTCTCAACATCAAAACATTAAAAACATTGTGTAACTCGTATAAACATGGAGGTAAATCCACTCAGTATGCAACTGATCCTATTTTATACCAAAATTTATAAGTTCTAATGAACCTGAGACTCAACTTTCCCTTCTTACCAAAATGAATAAAACTTTTCCATGGAGAAGATTTGAGAAAGACATGATCACATACCTCAAAAGAAATATCATTCCTTTGGTTATCTGCATAACGTTTTTGTCTGCTCTTAGATGTTCTCATATGCTTTTGAATCAACTAAACATTCTCCGCCATCTCTTCTACCAATTCTAGTCACATCAGCTTCCATTCACCTACGTCATCCCAAAAAGCATGAGTTTGAAAAATCTTTCCATATAATTCCTCAAATGGAGTAATATGTATACTGGAATGAAAACTATTATTATAATAATATTCAACCAATGAAAAATGTAAGTCCCAACTTCCATTGTATTCCAGTGAACAAGCACATAGAATATCCTCCTATGTCTGAATTTTTCGGTCTGACTGTCCATGTGATTGAGGATTAAAAGTTGTACTAAAATTTAATGCAGTACCCAACTACTTATGAATGTATTTCCAAATTTTAGAAGTTAACATGGGATCACGATAAGATACAATGGAGTGGGGAACTCCATGCAACCTGACTATCTCTTTAACATAAAACTAAGATAGTTTATATAGAGAAAAAGAATCTCGAATAGGATGTAAATAAGTATATTTAGTAGATCGATCAACAATAACCCAGATTGCATTATTACCTCGAGATTTCTTTGTGTATCACACAATGATGTCCATGGATATATTTTTCCATTTCGAGTCTGACACCGTTAAAGGCTGATGCATTCTTTTTGGTAAATGCCGCTCTAGTTTAACAAGCGAAAAAGTCCAAAACATCACAGTAAAATAAGAAATATCACTTTTCATTCCATCCCACCAATAATACTCTCGAAGATCTCTGTAAATCTTAGTACTACAAGGATTAAATGAATATGGAGAACTATGAGCTTCACATTAAAACTCATTCTTCAACATTGAATCACATGTCACACAAAATATCCTTTCAAACCTCAAAACACAACCATTATCAACGTTAAAATCCGGAAACATACCCTTCTGAACCAACTCTACCTTTTTATGTAACTCACTCTCTTCTTTCTATGCTTTCTTTATTCTATCTGATAGAGATGATCTCACTGACAACTGATACAAAACATAAAATATTCCTGCAACAACCACATCTATTCCAAAGTTCATCAAATAAAAAATCAAAGGATCTAGTTCCAAACACATCATGGTTAATGAAGTATTACATTTTTGACTCAAAGCATCAGCCACATTATTTTCATTTCGCAGATGATAAAGGATCATGCAATCATAATCCTTGATTATTTCCAACCATCTCATATGTCCCATGTTTAATTCGTTTTGAGTGAATATATACATCAATCTTTATTGATCAATATACATTTCACACTTCACTCCATAAAAATGGTACCTCCAAATTTTTAAAGCAAAACAACAACAACTAATTCCAAACCATGTGTAGATTAATTTAACTAATTGGTTTAAAACTGAAGTGATGCATAAGCAATTACCTGATCATTATGCATAATGACACAACCATGTCCTTTGATGAAAGAATCACTGTAGATAACAAAATCACCATTTCTGGAAGGCAGTGCTAAAACTGGAGGATTCACCAATCTTCTTTTCAATTCTAGAAAACAACCATCACATTCGTTTGTACAAATGAACATAACTCCTTTTCGAGTTAACTTAGTCTTCAGACTAGATAACCATGAAAATTTTTCAACAAACCTCTGCTAAAAACCTTCCAAACCAAGAAAACTATGAATAATAGTTATATTTGTGGGTCTTGTCCATTCATCAACAACTTTTGTTTTTATAGGATCAATAGTTATGCAATTGTTTTTTAAAATTGTGACCAAGGAATAAAATTTTTTGTAACCAAAACTCACACTGGATGAATTTACCAAAGAGTTTCTATTTGTTTAAGGTTTGGAAGAAAACCCATAAATGAAATTTATGCTCCACTTAACAAAAATATCATCAATAAATAGAACTACCATTTATCACCTAATACAACTGATCCATCCCTGCGACAAAATATTCAACCCTAATTCTGACTATCTTAGGATGCTGATTGAGAAGGTCATTTCCCTCTATACACCTTCCCATCACAACAATCTTTTTTCTTCTATGAATAACCAGTCAAAATAGAGGCATATCATATGTGAAGCAACATGGTAATATGTGAATGCTATATCACTTCAATATTTTCATAAATTGATTTATGGACATTTATTTAACAATACCCAAACTCCTACAGTTATCTAAACTGACCTATGATACCAACTACAATGACCCAACCTTAAACATTACATAATATTGAATTAAATGAATAATTCACATTGAGGATCTTTTCAGGTTTAGAGCTTTAGAGAGTTAGACTTAACTATTACATATCAGAAGATTACAAAGTAGACACTTCTACAAAATTTCCAATTTTTTACAAAACATTAACTCATAAAAAAAAGATTCATGTGTAGATATATTTTTAAGACATCATGACTTTTCCATGATCTCATCCTTGACCCCATTCAACATTATTTTCAGTGAAAAACATTTCAAAAACATGGGATTAGCATAAAAATCTCAGTAAGGGATACACAATGATGGAAAACTATTAGTTTTTTTTCAAAACAATAGGTTAACCATGAATACATTATCATAAGTAGTACTTTTCACCTTTATGAAGAAGTAAATACTCTTCACTAAATAAAATATCATTACATACCCTTTTGTAACCAAAATATTACCATAAAAGCCTTGTAAATAACACATAACATATAAAGGTAACTTGGTACCTAAACATTCTTAAATGGAATAACCATACGGTCGACTTCCACACATATTACTAAATGGAATAGCCATACGGCCGACTTCCATACCCAATGCATTGGAGGTTATAACATAACCACCCATCCTGGTATTCACAGCATCACCCGTCATTTGGTTTATCTTGTAACTACCCATCAAATGTCCATGTACCATTAAAAAATCATAAGACATAAAAAAATATAAAGGAAATAAAACATTTCCACATTTCAATTACAATATACCACATAAGTATATTGACATAAAAAATCCATTACCAAAACCATTTTCATTACCAATATACATTAATAATATATGGTATTTATTTTCTTTTAAAAACATTACGTCTTGTTGAGGAAGCCATAGATTAAATAATACTTACGGCGGTAGAAATGTCATTGTCACTGCTTATGTTAAATGAAACATTCATTTTTTTCATTTAGTAAAATTCTTCGTAGAAAGAGATTATCTTTGAATATTAAAGTGTGTTTATACAGTGTATAAAATAAATTCGTGTATTAAAACAAAATATGCCTCAATGAAAGGAGATTGAGACGATGTCCTTTACCTAGTATCCGACATGACTCGACCATTATTTAATCTCCTGAATTATAAACTAAAGTTAATTCATACATGAATAAGAACCTATTTCATGTTTATTATTCCTTTTTTATCACTTATTACCATGTTATAAACATTATATAATCATTTATGTTAATAATGTTCGTTATGTTGATATTTTATAGTTGAGTCAAAAATGGACTTCTTATAATCATATGTTCTTCATGTGGTCAAAGGTTCATTATATCCATAATGTTATTCATGATTTTAATATCATATATATCATATATATCCTGCGTATACATTTATTTATAATAGAACATAACATTTATAGGTATGAAATGAAATGAACCGTTCATGGAGATGCTAAATCGTACATACGCATGAACACTACTTCCATTTATATTTCATATTTAATGTAATTAAAACATAATGATACATATTCGTATTATAACATTAGTATTGTATCATATATAATATCATTAAATATATCTTTTATACGTACCACATATGGTATGAACGAGTCGTATCACTTTGAGGGGGCGGTAATCCGCACTTCCTCAAATGAAATTATCTCAATTACCCATAATGGAAACCATAAATGTATTATATAAATAGAAATTACAGAAGCATTAATACGACAAAAACATATTACATATCATATATAAATTCAGTTCCATCATAATGGACACCATGAGAGGTGGTTGGAGATATTTGAACAATCATCTTTTTGTGAGGCGTTAGTTTTCCATCCACAGAAACATTATGTTCCTCATCCATTAGATGGAGGGGTGTGTGAGTATAGTTCGAATCCTTCTCATAAAACATCCTAGTATAGTTAATATACTGGTTATGTTACTTAATAATTGAATAAAATGAGTTTAGGGGTTAGAGAAGTAAAATAAAAGAAAACAATTTAAGAGAAACTCTTACATTTAATTTGGGTAACTATCATTGGTTTGAACCAAAGGACTTCCTTGAAGTGCCTTCTGCATAAGGTAGGGATTCTAGGAGGAGTAGGGGATGTATGGAGATTAATTGGGCAGATTTGGATGATCCCAAAGGATTGAGAGGTGTGAGGATTTGGTTATAAATGGTCACCTTTTATAAGGGAGAGGAGGGGCTCTTTAGGAAAGTGTGAAACATTATTTTATTATAAACATATATTAGGTTTAAAAAGGTCCAAAAATCATCAAATTATTAGATAAGATGCCTCATATTAGAAATATAATCATCCAGTCAGAATTGGACATGTTTTGGATAATATTTTAATCATTATAATCTTATTTATTTAAATCATTTATTAATGAGGTAAATACTGCATTATTATTATTTCATAAATAATTTAATTTATATGATGTCTAAAAATTATAAAATAAATACCATGATGTAGGAATGATTTTTATCTTTCCATGTAATATTTATAGTCGAATATATAACTTATATAACACCATATAAAAATTAATTTACTTAATGATTTTTCTTTATGTCAATTTTGCCTTTACATTAAATTAATTAATATAATGTGTCAATTTCATTCATAAGTGGCTCCATGGGGTCCCAAAATAGACCCAATGAAGAAAATAGTTGGACATTGCTCATCCAATAAGGTTACAAATTTTGTTATGTTAATTTTTAATTATTAAAGTATTCTTTTAACCGTGAATTACCTTATTTACCTTTAACCGTGGTTAGTAAAAGTCAAAAGATACTATTCAGAAATTATTATTTTCATTTTATTGAACCACTATTTACTTAATAATTACAACCTTGTATGTCGGATTTTTTAAATTCAATTAACAGATGTGGTAAAATTTCATTTAAATGGAAAATTCAGTTTTTTTAACTACTACTAAATGGTTTGACTATTCATAAAAAATTGATGTTTTTTAGAAAAATACCAAAAATTCAGCCTAAGATATATTTGATATTCCAAATTCAAAAATGATGTTTATTTTTCTAAATTCAAAACATATAAGTGGTATTAATTAATTTTAAATTAATTCCTGCTGGTAAAACAAATAGTTTATTTTTATGAAACAATATCTACCAAAAGATTGAAACTTGTTTACGTCCAATATCAAAGTATATTAATTACAATAACCAATATTGGATTATATGGTAAAATATATTCTAATTACACTTTAAAACCAATTAAAAAGATTATATAACAATATAATTAAATTAGAATAATAAACAGTTTTGAATTAAAATACAATATCTTCATTATTCATTAAAAAATGATCTTTATCAGAAAAATTCCAAAAAAAAATTACACAAAGTATATTTTGATTTACCCATTCTAAAGAATGATTTCATTTGGTCAATTAGAATGTATTAAAGTGAACAAAAATATAATTAAAGAGGTTTCTCCATTAAAAGTCTTTAAATCGACCTTTTAATGTTAATTATGGTCAAAATTAGATTCATTCACATTTTAATATTATAAAATTTATTGGATAAATGTAAATACATTTGGAAAACATGTACAATCATATTTTTGTTAGTTTTGTTAATTCCGTCCAATACAACTACTTGGAGTTAATTACCATTTAAAATAATATAATATTATTAGTGTGCAATGTAATATTTCAAAGAAACTCCTTGTTGTGTATCGGGTACGCTATCGAACATAGCAACCTCTTTAAAGTAAAAATAATATTTAATTCAAAAATATTAATAAATATTAAATATGTCTTATTATTTATTTACCTGGGATGTTACAACCGACAACTAGTAATCCTTGTTCACAAGGATCATTATACATTTAACACATATAACATATAACAAACAATTCTAAAACAATAAGAATAATGTTGAAAATTAATATTTCTTCCCACACTGAAATCAACTTCATTCCATAAAAAATTATCACATTTTCCATTTAAATTTCCTTACCCATTAACCCAATTTCTTATATCAAACACATACTTATGGTTTGTGTTCAATTGTATATAATTTATAGTAATTTTTTTACAAACCATCTCACATTTATTATCACAACCAATAACTATTAAACACTTATATCATTATACATTAGACCCAGGTATGCTATGTCATCAACTACTCACATTCATCATTTAGTTTATTTCATAACCATGGTAATAAGACAACTTAATAATCATGGTTCCTATTTAAATAAACTATATATCATGTTAATGACTATGGACCCAGAACACCGTAAAAAGAACATAATGGTATAAATCAATATTAAAAATATGTATTTGAAATCATATTTAATCCATCCATTAACAAAATTTATTCCTATTTGATATTTGAAGCATTCCCTGTGGCATTTTCTCATTTCAAGGATTGAAAACAACCATTATAAATATTAAAAAAAATAAAAACTATTATCTCATTTTAAACATCACATAAAATCTGTTATGAAAACCCCCTTTTGAATTACATATTTCAATACCTCCTTTCCAAACATCTGTTACTATAAATCACCAATTTCCCATAAATAAATATGAAATTAGGTCAAATCCCCAAAACACGCAATTAATTCCATTACCAAACCTCCATAGTATTAAAAACATATAACTTATAATAGTTTCAGATATACCATTAACCATACCCACATAACCAATTACTCATTTACTACCCATTATAACTAATAATTAACCTATCTCAATGTTTACAAATTTTATTCACCAATTACAAGTTTCTAACTTAGCCCATTGGTAGCACTAGGTTATGTCTCACTCACTAACAAACCCAACGGTGTATTAGGAGGGTTTCCCACACCAATCAATGGCGCAAAACACATTCCATACTCAAATAATAAGAAATAAAATATTTCAACGTAATGAAAAAACCACATACACTTATAAAACGTCTAGACATTATGGAAAGACATAAAGGTCACCTACATCATGCTTGAAGATGGTTACCATACCCAAATGCATCCATTGATTCAAAATAAAACACTCACTAATGAATAATCATTAAATTTCCTAGAAAAGTGATTATTTTATGGATTTTGAATCATATATGTGATTCTGCCAAACTTAACATACAAAATATAACAAAGAGGATAGTGTGACTCACCCAGATCTATTATTTGCACCCAAACAGACTCCAAAAACCAAATATTTTAAGGTGAATTTTCTATTGTATGTATTAGAGGGTTTGGTTCGTCCTCCAAGATATAGGGGGTCAAATGTTGTAAAATATAAGGGAATAAATAACTATGATTAGAGTAAAATGGTAAAAATACATTTATTAAAGGCCGAATTGTTTCTCCAAAAGTTATTTTAATCATTACGCAAACTATGTAGCTATATCACTCGACGAGGGTAAAATATTCATGGTTTTATAGGAGCACCCACACAGTTTAAAAAAAATCAGTAACCATCCTTTATCCTCTATTAGAGTGGGTCCCCAAGATGCATGGTTTCCTAGGCCTGACAAATAGTTTTCCTAATCCATGCCTTGCACACTAATTGGCATCTGTTCACCACCTTTCCTATCCCATGGTCTCTTAAGCCCCCCCCAAAATATCTAATAAACCCAATAAAGATATTATCGCACAAAAAATAAGGTTTAACCGACATTTAATAAGGTGATTACATTCATGAACAGTCCAAATTTTACAACCTCCCAACCTGATAAAAACTCATCCTTGATCCGTACTTCCAAAACATACTAAGCCTCCTAGGCCGAATTTCATGCCCTAAGGCCCACTATTAAACTTTTATTTACCATCCATTTTCCAAGAATGTTTACACCATCATCAAACACCAACATATAAACCACTCTTACCCAAATGAACCTTATCCACCAATATCCACATACACAAGCTTAAGACCCTTCAAGGATTCATAAACCTCAAACTCATCACTACCAACAACAACCCTAGTGTACGATCCGAGTAACATCACTAGTATACCATGAAAAGGGATCCATAAATGTACTAAATTAACCAGGTAGAGCTAACCGTAATTACTCTGTCCAATCATATTCATAATTTATTTCCCCAAACACATATTTTCTTTATCTTGTTTCCCAATGTTTAACAGTGAACCAATCTCAACGTCACTAAATGGACACACAGTTTTTAACCACACTCCACAAAATGTATTGGTTAATAATTTGAGGGCCAAAATTCTCACCCCATTTATAAACATCTAATGTTAAACAAAGTTTATGCTTCATTTTAAGGAAATAAACCAATAAAAACTCAATTCAATGCATGTTACCAACACCGATACACCAAGATGGATCCATCCTATGTACACAAGACTCTTACTCCCATGCACATCAATAATTTTCTAGTTTCATGTTTTGGGTCTCCACACTATATTATTCATCTCTCCACCACCATCGCATAATGTTGGTAAAATCGTCCCTAATCATGGAGACAAACAGAACCTCAAATCATCCTTTGGAACATACTCGACGTGTTTTCCATATCATTGTTCCCAAACATCCACAGAAACTCCAAAAAACTCTAGAACACATCATTTTTATTGAGACCACCCATATTAATCACACCTATGTCATACCTATATCAACAATGGATATATTTTTACATATTCAAAACCCATTATCATACCAAAGAACACATAACATCTCTACATTAATTGTAGGTATCTTATTTCCCACAAAATTCATTCCCATTTTACCTAAATGAATCTGGCCATCCCCGCCGAATCACTCCATTGGGTCCAAATTTCCACGATTGGAATGTCTTCTTCTACTCCAACATGATGTATTTTTCCCTGAGTCATATCCCATAATCTATGCACACCTACTATATTCCATTCATTAACTTCTATGAAACATTATCACCACTGCATCCGCTGCTCTACAAAC